>JAVBHV010000019.1:2400000-3679609 GCA_033992175.1 Spiraea crenata
CTTAACTTCCATACATAGACCTTGCTGATCAGTGCTCGCTAGTATTTCTTCCACCTTTAGAGGGTTATTGCTTGACTAAATATAAATCCCATAAAGCATTTATGTTCCATTATTTTCTAGCATATGAACTGTTTTCGTATTGTCTGAGTATGAAAATGATTAATGTAACTGTGCTACCAGTCACATTTTTTATAGGAATAATCTATAATTTGATCATTATCTTTGTTGACAAAATAACCATGTGATTCGCAGTATGCACCAAATCAGTACTCTGGTGAAAATTAAACTCCAAGCTATTTTGTTGGGGAGGTCCTTTTTTCGATGGACATTATAGGCCTAGGTCTCTTGCTTTTTCGCTCTTCTCATTGGAAATAAGCAGAACTTTCTGCAGGCTCTTGGCCGGAGGTACAACTTTTACCTACTGGGAATTTATTCTTCTTAAATGTTCCTACATTTAAAGTAGTCTGGCAGGGATATATTATATTGAATATTAGGATAGTGAAATATGTTTATAATTTAATCATCTGTCAACATTGTATGGTTCATGCTTTTGTGAACGCGTAACTTCCATATTCTTATCTTTTGGCCTTAAAATTTGCAGTTACTGACTGTTATCAGTTTGGACGTATAGAATGAGAGTAAGACAGTGTTTGGAGAAAGACATTGCTCGTATTATGGCAGAGGTACCCCTTTCTTTTGTACTAATAACTGTTTTTGGGTGAGAGAAGCAGAGATGGTACTTTCTGTACTCTTGTATTAGTGCTAAAACCGGCAGTATGCTAGATTGGTTTAGTATGCATTTATAAACAATGATAAATCAGACAATTACGTTTTCCAGTATTGGGAGAAGGCAGAGTTTCCATTTCATGTTATTCCAAAGTTTGGTGCATTGCGCATTGCTGGTGGCATAATAAAGGTACTTAAATCAAATCTTTAGATGTTACTTTCAAATCTTGAGTTCGATAATCTGGTGGATGGATTGCTGACATGCTTTTGGCCGTCTTGTTATCAGGGTTACGGGTGTCCTGGTCTTCTATCACAGCAAGTGCTTTTGCTTGGCACCACCGCTGTCGTGTTTCACAAAACTCCGGCCCTCTTTAACTCAACTTCTCAATTAACAAACACCAACTTCTCAATCCTAACAACTAATCAGAAAATTGAATTTCGGTTCAAATTTATACAATGCTTCCCAAAGAAACAATACCCAAAATCTACAAAATGCCCATTGAAATTTCCGTTGAACTTGCCAGGAACAATTAGAGTTTCGAAGGTCGACAGACGAGAGCTGATGAGATGAAAAAACAGAGGATTAGGAAGAAGAGCGGTTCATGAGAACACAATACTAAATAGTATCAAGAGCTCCAGCTCGGTCATGGATGAAGACGATGATGCGCTTTCTTAGGGTCGTATTTTTTGAAACGGTGGCAGCGGCGTTGTCGACAGCGACGGAGGTCCTGGGTTTGGGAGTTGTGGGCGGACAAGGGATGTTTGGGAGGAAAAGATCAATTGTATGTTTTAGTTTTCAATGAACCCCACTTAGAAATTGGAGATTTATTCACAGCCACAAGATCAAATTCAACGATTGTGAGATGAAACCAGTTTTTAACTTCTACTGAGTGGAGTGATAGAGAACAAAATTGGCCTACTTGGAAAATAAATAATTAAAAAAGGGAAAAAACAAGTTGGGGATAATAAACAAAGACGACTCTCTCTTCCCAATCTTAAGGAAAACCCCATGGTGACTAATTTTTTTGTTAGGTCGGTAATTTAGAAATTCAGTGACGATCACAACCGTCATAGAATGTGTTTCACTTTCCTCGCTAAAATCTTTTTGTGACAATGTTGAACTTTTGTCGCTATTTCCCACACTTTGTGACGAAATTTTGTGTCGTCAGTGAAACTTTTGTGACGAATGAGTATATTCGTCACAAAATCTACTATTCCGCGACGAAAACAAGGTACGTCGCCAAAAGTTTCGTCACGAATTCATATTTTTCTTGTAGTGTTCTATGCCGCAGGTTTACTAGGGTTGGGGCCGCTGACCTTTTTCCTCGGCCCAATCCTACTCCTTTATGGGTTGTTGATTTTTCAACTGTATAATTAAATAAAGCTCAATGCTTTCTAATTTAATTATGCAAGCCCAATGCTAATTGATCAAATATATATATAATTAACAATTAATTATATATATCTATGTAATTAACATTTAATTACATAATCCATCTTCCTTTAATGTCGTCAGCACAACCATAGGTGTGTGACCTCTTAGGTTCTAACTAAAGCCAGCAATGAAACAATACGTTCCACAAACCATGGTTGACGCTTAACAGCATGTCATGGCTACCCGGATTAGTAGAAGTGAACTTGACTAAATCATGTTTACCTTTTTCTTCCGAACCTTGGTTTGTAGTTACAATGTAATATGGTCCTTCTATCATCTATATCCCTATTGAGATGTGAGAGATATGGAGATTTGTCAAATCACTATAAAGAATCTCAATCACCAAGATCTATCTCTGATGATGTTATGACCCGTTCTCGAATTTTGGGTCAAATGATGAGAATACCCCCTGAGAGCCTGACGTTGACTTTTTGACCATCGAAATGGCATAGTCAGTATTGGACTCTATGCAAAGAGCTCGACGATACGAGCGCGTCCGCGAAGACGAAATTGGATTCCGAGCTATATCGGAGGAGTTATGGACGAAAAATGAAACTTTGGGGCTGGGTGAGTGCGCCACGTGGCAAGCCGTGGTTGGCTGCCAACGTGACAAATCTGGAAGGCGGTGGAGCGGGTTTAAAACCCGAACACCAGAAGTTTCCTCTTCGGGAAGCTTCCAAAACCGCCGCGCCTCTCACACTCGACGAACGCCGGCCGTCCACAGATCGGACCTCCGACCACCGCCATCAGCATCAGCTCGACGAGGCGAGCTCGGTACACCAAGTTTTAGCGCCGGAAACCATGTGGATCGCCGGCAACAAGCTCGACGGAATCCGTGAGCTTTCCGGCGTGATTCCGGCCAGCACAGTGCGAGGTGAGTCATGAAAGTTGGATTTTTGAATTCCTTGGCTTCTGTAGATGAATTTTGATATAAAGATTGTTTGATTTGGTTGAGAATTGAAGAAGTTGTGATTTTGGGAGTTTCGGCCGGAATAGTCGCCGGAATCCGGAAAATTCTGGCGACGACGCGACGACGCTGAAGAACACGCCGGAATTTGGAATTTTTCCAGATTTCGATGAGTTTTTCGGTACCAGCGTGGCGGCTCCGGCGATGGTGCATTGTCGATGACGTCAGCGACGGTGTGCTGTCAGCGCCCAGTCAGTTGACACGTAGGTGTTGCATCAGCGACACGTGGCTGCCACATGGGCACCACGTCAGCACTATGTCAGTGCCACGTCATCATCGGTGTGCTGACGTGGCAACCGTTGACCGGCGTTGACCGTTGACGACCGGCCTCTGTTCCGATTGGAAATGTCGTTCCAGATTTAATGGCAACCTCTGTTTCACCATCCGAGCTACGGTTGAACCCCGATTGGGTAAAACATGGGTAATTAGGGTTTTGAAGGTGGTGTTGATTTATGGATTTCTGATAGTTGAATTGTGGAAGACTTTGTAGGTATCCGAGCTCCAGTGTGACGCCATAGACGAGCAGTGCAGACGGAGGACTTCGGCAGCCTAGACTCATTGTGAGTGGATGGGTTTTATTTTGAAAAGCATTGTTTTTTATTGAAGTTCAGTTCATAGCATTACTATACAGATTTACAAAAATATAAATACCAGTTTTCAGTAGCCTATTTTACTAGTGCACCTAGAATCGCACGTACACTATTAGTACTCGGACTATGGTCGTAGGACACAGCCATCACATAGTTGCCTGATCCGAATACCCCATTTTCTGGCTTTATTTCCGGTGATAGCGGTCCCTGTGCGTATTCTAGGGACTAGGGGTGATGATGTGAGGGGGAGTACACATGGGTTTATACTTCCAGATGTACACAGCGGTGCCCTGCGAAACCAGGGCACTGGGTGTGATATACTACGTGCACTTGACCGGTGCCAACCAGAGTATGTTATCGTATTTTCAGTATTTCAGCACAGTACATGTTTTTACATCAGGGGGTTATGTTTTATGTTTTCAGAAATGTGTTTGAAAGCTTATATGTTTTTCCATCCACTCACCCTTTGGTTTTGCGCCCCTCAGGGATTAGTAGCTGGGTTGACCAGAGACGCGAGGAGAGGCAGTTCGAGGGCTCTGCATCTGTCCCGCAAGTGTAGGGACGTTCCCTGTTTGGTTAAGGTTGTCTGTAGTTTACGCTGTTCCCATTCATTTGTTGTAGATGCTCTAATGCAGTTGTGTTGGGTTGTGTGTGTGTATGGGCCCAGTTGCGTCTATTTGTGATTTTATTTTCGTGGTTTTATCGTCTGTGTGTGCGGGTGTAGGCTTCGTCACCCTCCGGGTGATGGCAGTACATCCCGGGCCCACTTTTCTGGGATGGGGTGTAACAGATGAAGCGGTTCTTACAAACCAACGCTTGATCAATAAACACTTTGCTCAGAGATTTCTAAGATGGATCGTCAGGTGGCTTCTGAGGGATACCTTCGTACTTAAAACCATAAACTTAATATTTACCCATGAGGTCACTGAACCATGTAGTGACCTTGAAATAAAGTCAAAGTTTATAATACTAAGTACAAGATATCCCAAGATGCCTGAGGTCTAAGGACTAGTTACATACTACAACCGGAAGCTTTGTAACGCTTGACATGTGGTAAGCATCCATAAGTTTAAGCTTCAGGGTGGTAATGTTCAGTGGACTTGGTCAATAACAAGTACCTGTATATCCATCACGTATCTAACACGCGTAGCACGAGACCATGCTAACCCTAATGCAATATACACCGGCCTCACCGGATAGTCAATGCCCAATTGACTTTCCATTGGCTAGGAACATTTTTTTGGATTAAGTACTATGCTCTACAAGTCTCCTTGCCCTAGCGAAGTTTAGGACATTGCAGTCATACCTTAATCCAATGGACTCATTCATAGTATATTATCTCTATAATATAAAAGCCGCGCTCATGAATGAAAAAATCCTTGCCCTTTTATATATAGTTGAGTTGTTTATAATATTACAAAATATTTGACTTTTAGGGAACAACTCAACAACCAGCTCGCTATCAGACCTCTCTCCTTGGTCTACGCTAAAAACTCTGCCGCCAGGACCGTCACTGTCGCAGACCAAGTCCGGCCTAATCACCCAAAACAACGGAACTTTGTTGTTCGCAAGTCCCCATCCGAACTCAATTCTCCCAAAATTCAAGTAGAGAACCTTCGGCAACTTCGAGCTTAGCCACTCGAGGCAGTCGGTGTCCTCCTTCCATAGGGTGTACCCCAAGGGCATGGGTGAGTACTGAGCTTTCGGTATCTTCTCGAGAACGAGTGCCACCGGACCGGCAGTGTAAATGGGGTGGATGAGCTCAGATTTGACGGCGTTCAGTACCATGTATTCCTAGGCATCGAATGTGAGGATGTAAACCGCGGAAGCTCTGTTGACTTTGTCGGTTACTTGCATGATAAAGTTGAAGGTGATGTCCTCGTGGTCGTTCGGTCGGAAAAAGATCGGGAGATCCTTCAACTGGATGCCTTCCATTCCCGGAATCCAATCAACCACCGTGTCCAAAAACCCGTTTGTTAATTAGCTCTCATCTGCAACA
Organism: Spiraea crenata; assembly: GCA_033992175.1. Classification (NCBI taxonomy): domain Eukaryota; kingdom Viridiplantae; phylum Streptophyta; class Magnoliopsida; order Rosales; family Rosaceae; genus Spiraea; species Spiraea crenata. The sequence goes on from JAVBHV010000019.1 coordinate 2,405,718, forward strand.
TTCCAAAAATAAATTAAACTTATAGAAATATGTCATTAGCTTGTCAAAAGCAATTAATTACTCATATATCTCCCTAGTTAGTTTTCAACAAATCAAATTTTAATTAATGTATCCAATCCATTGTCATCTTACTCCACAAAAATGCTTATGTTTGGAGAAATGGAGCCCTAGAGTAAAAACAGGTATATTTCCATTTTTGTGACAAATTTTGTCTTTTAATATATGTTAGACTTTTCTTTTACTGTCACAAAACTTATTCGTAATTCTGGACTAAATCTTCAATCCCGAAGTCACAAAACGTACTTGCCTTTTATAACTATTGATTAACGACAAGCATTTGGGTGAGGAGTTGGTGGTTTTGTAGATGGCGGCAGCAGAAGGAGAAAGATTATGTCTATTAATTAAATTGGGGGTGGGAAAAGAATAATGGTAGGTGGAAATAGCAAGACTCTATATAATTTGCTGAATTATTTATAGCATTTCTTGAAAAATTGTTTTTCTGACATGGCTCTGAGTTTGTAGAATCGTTTATAAAGTCAACAAGCCCTAAATCTTTTGTCGATTCCTCAGCAGTACCGTGTTCACGAGATTGTCAAAGTTCCTTGACGAAGAGCCAAGTGGGCTCGCCGCTTCAGCTGCTAGCTTCTTCCACTCCAACGCCTTCTTCCTCCTTTCCTCCCCCTTCTCCCCCAACATCATCTCCCTAACAACCTCCTCCACCGCTTTCCGCCGCACGTTGCCGTCGATCTCCATCCCCACACCCCAATCGTTGCAGGCGTAGTAACAGTCTGTCTGTTGGTCACACTCAAATGGCCAGCAGAGCATCGGTACTCCTGCGGTCAAGGACTCCAGGGTCGAGTTCCAACCACAGTGCGTCAAAAAAGCCCCAACCGTAGGGTGATTAAGCACTTTCTCTTGAGGGCACCAGCTCGCTATTAGACCTCTCTCCTTGGTCTCCGCCATAAACTCCGGGGGCATGACGGCATCATCGCCGCAGACCAAGTCCGGCCTAATCACCCAAAAGAACGGAACTTTGCTTTTCGCAAGTCCCCATCCGAACTCCACGAGCTGTTCCGACGTCATGACCGCGATGCTCCCAAAATTCACGTAGAGAACAGAGTTCGGCGGCTTCGAGCTCAGCCACTCGAGGCAACTGGTGTCCTCCTGCCAGAGGCTGTACCCCAACGGCATAGAGGAGTACTGAGCTTGCGGTATCTTCTCGAGAAGGAGTTCGATCGGACCGACAGTGTAAACGGGCGGGATGAGCTCGGATTTGATGGCGTTCAGTACCTTGTGCTCCAAGGTGTCGAATGTGAGGATGCAAACCGCGGAAGCTCTGTTGACTTTGTCGGTTACTTGCATGCTAACGTTGAAGGTGATGTCATTGGGGTCGGTCGTTCGGAAAAAGGTCGGGAGATCCTTCAACCGGATGCCTTCCATTCCCGGAATCCAGTCAACCACCGTGTCCAAAAACCCATTTGTTAAGTAGCTCTCATCTGCACCATTGCAAAAATAAATTAATTATAGAAAAAGTCATTAGCGTGTCAAAAGCAATTAATTACTGATATATCCCCCTAGTTATCCCTATAGTTAACTACAAATCAAACTTCAATTAATGTATCCAATCCGTTGTCATCTTACTCGACAAACAATGCTTATGTTTGGAGAAACGGAGCCCTAGAGTAGAAAGACGTATATTTCCATTCTTGTGACAATTTTTGTCTTTTAATATATGTTAGACTTTTGTCTTTTACTGTGACAAAACTTATTCGCAATTCTCGACTAAATCTTCTATCCCGAAGTCACACTAAACATTGGTCATTATGCCTTTTTTTTTTTGTTACTAATGGAGCACTAGAACTAAGTTTCCTCTTATCGGTAGCAATTTTGTCTGACATTTAACAAGAAAAAAGCTTGTAAACTAATCCAGACTGCGCACATTTTGATAAGAAACTGTCCTTATCACAAGAATAAAACAGTATTAGTGTTACCTTCGAGTGGAGCAATCCCTTTTTCGACCAAAGTCCGAAACGCCTTATACCCCCAAAAGCTACACGCCGCAAAAGTGTAGTACAAGGCGATCGGCAGTCCGAACTCCTCTGCCGCATCTATGGTAAACGGGGACATAAACCCGTCCGAAACAATGCAAGTCACGGGAGGGACGCGGCCGGACTCCGCGCCCTCCTTGAGCTTAAAGAGCAGTTTACGAAACGGGGCCAAGAACGTCTTGCTGATGGCTTGGGAAACAAGGGACACGTCTTGTGTAGCGTCTTCGTCCGTCTCGGGAAGGCCGTCGGGGATTTTCTCGAACAGGAAATCGGGGAGGCCGTCGAGGGAATTGGGGCCTTGAGACTTAAGGAAGCGCTTGTGGTTGAACTCGGTGTTGACGAAGGTTATGTGGAAGCCTCGGTTGTGGAGGAGTTTGGACAACTTGAGCATTGCCTTAATGTGGCTTTGTGCTGGAATTGGGATGCAAACTGCATGGGGCTTGTTTGATACTACTCCGGTCGAGCCCATTTTTTTTTTGTTCTTAATATTAATAAGTTCGAATTTGGAGATGCAATGCAAGTGAAGAAATATTTATAGGCCAAAGTTCAGTGAGCTCGCTACTTTTCAACGTGAAGAGGGCGAAAGTGTCCAAAAGTGGTGGGCAAAATTCCAATCATGGCAGGTTTTCGTCCCTTGATGTTTCTTTACTATTTTTAAATGAAGGGCACAAGGGTGGTTGATATGCGGAACCCACAAATACTTCGGGTGCCAAATTTGATCCAATTTATAACATTTTCTCACATTCAACTATCGAAATACAATATATATACTGTTGTTGTTGTTGGGAGGTTTTTTTTGTTGTCATTTTTAGGTTTGAGACAACACCAGTGAAGATGGTCTAATAAGTATTTGTCTCATTCTTGAAAGGGTTTTTCTTTGGACAAGGTTCTGAAATAATTAGCGCTTCAACAACTGTACATACATACATGGCTCATTCTCTTTGGAGAAGGTTCGGAAATGATTATTGCATCAACAACTGTACACGTGGGGTGCACTGCAGCTACGAAAGAACTAATATTATGAGTAGCCTTTCTTATTAAGGATCTAGAATATTATTTAATATATGAAGAGACAAATTCCAATTCGAAAACAGAAGAGAGAGCACGTACGTGTCCATATGTCTGAAGTTATCGGGCATTTGCGGCCAATCCATCAATTATGTCCCAAGACACGTACATTTAACGTGTAGCTTGCACCATGGAGAATTCACTCTTGATATATCCCGATACAAACGAAAATATATATAAAAGGAGTGGGGCTTGTTTGATTCTACTCCGGTTGAGTCCCTTTTTTTTGTTCTTAATATATTAATAAGTTCGAATTTGGTGATGCAATGCAAGTGGAGAAATATTTATAGGCCAATGTTCAGTGAGCTCGCTACTTTTCAACGTAAAGAACGCAAAAGGTCCAAAAGTGGTGCGCAAAATTCTGGTCGTGGCAGGTTTTTGTCCCTTGATGTTTCTTTACTGTTTTTAAATGAAGGGGCAGATGGGTACTTGATATGCGGGACCCACATATAATTGGGGATCTCAAATTTAACTCAATTTTTATATACTGTTGTTGAGAGATTTTTTGTGTCGTTTGAGACCACACCAGTGGAGACGGTCTAAATAAGCCATATTTGTCTCATTCTTGAAATGGGTTTTCTTTGGACAAGGTTCTGAAATAATTAGTGCGATAACAACTGCACATATATGGCTCATTCTTGAAATGGTTTTTCTTTTTGGACAAGGTTATGAGTAGCTTTTCTTATAAAGGTCTAATTATTTATTTAATATATGAAGAGGCAAATTCCAATTCGAAAACAGAAGAGAGCACACTAGTGTGTCAATATGTCTGAAGTTATTGGGCTTATGCGGCCAATCCATCAATTATGTCCCAAGACACGTATTAGCTTGCACCGAGTCTGAAGTTATTAGTAAGAATAGCAACATTGGAGTAACTCGGTGGACTGCCGAGCTGCAAGTCCCACGACACGGAAGCGGAATTCTCTAAAAAGCCAAACTCGCCTTGTATAACTATTGATTAATGGCTTTCATTTCATAATATCTTTTTCATCGGCGTCTCTATCTGTATTGAAAATTCACCATTGATAGATCTCGATACAAACGAAAATATATATAAAAGTGGGATAAACAAACACTAAAGAAAATGCTAAACCTAATTAGTATTAGCAAGCGCGAAGTGCTCGTAAACCATGCACGGCAAGGTCTCACTCAATGACAAGGACAACAGAGGGAAAAAAAAGCAAGCAAGAAAGCGGTTACTTGCACTCTCTGGAAGCCTATAACATTTTTAATACTTATAAAAATAATTATGCCCTCTCGTAAAGTGACTTGAAGACGCTGACAATAACTTATAACATATTTTACACAGCATTATTAACAGGAGCGGCCAGTCCAGATGAAGGCACTGGAGCGGCCAGTCCATCTCCGCGTGGGGGGGCCCACCAACCAACATCCTGCAAACAAGTGTGTGAGGTGGCGTGGCGGTGTGGGCGCGCCTCATTGGGTAATGGGTATCATAGACAAAGGTCATGCAAATTGATGTGCTTTGGCAGGTTATATATATAAATCTTGATTATGGGCCAATACAGCTGGATTAATTAAAATTGGCGTCCCTATCTGTGGAGAAGAGTTGTTCAGCATGTTACAACTATCTTCAAGGACGGCCTATTGCAATTGGGCCTTGAAATTAATACGTATTATGCGGGGCAAGGATTCGTACTCTCAAGATCATTTACATGGTGGGGAAAAACAAATGCAGCTGGATTAGTAGTTAGTATAATGATAACTCAGCACGCGTATGTTTCATTCAGCTATTCATTTTACTTGGTGCAGAATGAGTTCATCTCTTGGCTTGAAAACTATATAATGGTCAAAATTTGAAGGCTTGATATTATCATTACAGAGATAACTACAATCATCTATTCTTCCAATGATTAGTTTCTGATATGGTAACAAGTATTATTATTGATAATTAGGATTGTAAACTTTTTTCTTTTGATACAAGAACAGTGAGGTACTTTATATATCTGCATTAGTGTACGTTCAAATGAAAGATTTGAATTCCAATGTATGTAGGAATATTTGCACTTAATCATGATCAAAATGACGATGAACTATATCTATAGACAATAGTAAAAATATTGCAGACACCCCATTCTTTAATCACGTGGCCAACAAACACATTTGTACAATATTTCAAAGTTCAAACACGTTGATTGAATACAACTACCAATATTTGACCACGAGCATGTATAACTGCACTACCAAACATTTAACACAAAATTTATAGCTGTGCGAGTGAATTAAATGACCCAAGATTTTGCAGCTTGGCCCATAACACACATTAGTACGATACTTTTCGCCTATGCATATGCTGTGTAGTACTTCTTTGTGTACACCAATTTTTTTGAACTTGAAAAGTTTCAAGATATATCGAACTATAATGACAGGAAATTTAGTCACCCAACTCCAAAAGTGCCAGTTCCGAAATGTTAGTGGATTCCCAATCACAAATGTTTGTGTTAGAGGATTTTGTTAATTTATCCCAACACATTTCACCATATTCGTTTATGAATAAAGTTTTATTAATTTAAGTTCGACCCATTCGAATTAGAAAATCTCTTAATTACAATCTCTTATAATGAAGCATAAGAGAAACACTTTTTGATTAAAATTACGAAGAAACTTTGTTTCCTTGGGGGAAAGGGAGTTTTGTTTGGTTTTGTGACTGCACTCGCGTAAGGTACCGAGTTGCCTACGTATCCTTTTGAGGGAATCAAGTCACCGTAGTTTGAGATTCCAACGAGCGTAAGGCTTCATTGAAGTATTTGTATTTGAGCTATTTTGAATGAAATGTGGATGACTGTTTGGATGGGGATTTGATAGAAAGTATTTAGCTTGTGGTTGCATCTAGATTGAGTCTCTAGATTGCCTACGTATCCTTTTGATGGAATCAAACCGATGTAGTTCGGAAGGAGTTCAACGAGTGTAGGACTTCGTTGAACATGAATTTGTGTTTGGGCTTCTTGAACAAACAAGAGTAGCGTTTGAAATTTGTGGTTGCGTCTAGATTGAATCTCTAGACTGCCTACGTATCCGTGTTTCAATATGTGAGGCTCTCCGGCGATGATCCACTGCAAGCTAAGGCTCAATGTTGGTTGAGCTGTGTCTGGAATGATGAGAGGATGAAGTTTTGGGTGGTGGTTCGTCCCATTTGTCTCAGGAATCGGAGAATCTGGCCGGAAAACGTGAAGACGTTGCTGTCATGTTCTCTCTCTACAGTGGGTCCGGGGTTACAATCTTGGTGTCTATGGAAAGAGGGCGCGACGAGATGAATCCAACCCAATTGATTTCGTGTCAAACGAAGTCCGGATGAGAAAGTTATGGGTAAAAGAGTGTTTTGAAGTTTGTATGGGTTAACAAAAAGATGGAGATTTCTAGTGTGGATCATGGAGCAAGAAAAGTCGAAGAAGAGATTGAGTGTATTTTGCAGCTCGTGTGGTGTGAACTTTGTATTAAAAGTGTAAAACCGATTAAAAATCAACATATGTTCAAAGTAGTACTATATTGTAATGTTTAAAGAGTAGTAGTGTTTTTGTGCATTTTACTTTTCAAGCAATATCAAAATGTAATTGTTTCTATTTTATATAGAGAGGGGCTATGTACACCCGATTTTCTTATTTGGATACTTAGTTTTCTTGGACGCCCATCTTATTTTTTTGAAATCATTTTGAACACCCAAATTTGATTTAAATTTTCCACTTATACCCTTCATTTTGTTTATTGAACAAATTTTCTTGAGCACCCTTAACTTTTCTTTGAACACCCAAAATTAGAATTTGCTAAACTCATCTCTCCTTACCTCGTCAGACCTCTACGATTCACCAAAAACTCAAATCAATTGACTTTCATTCGTGAAATAGAAGAAAAAAAATTACAAATTGAAGAGTCTATGGAATAGAATGGGCTATTGTCATTGCTTCAATTAATATAAGAATAGAAAACAATCAAACAAATATGATACCCAGTTCTTTAATATCAACAACGACATAACACCAACAGCAAGTTCTTTCTGTGGCCGACGTGCCGCCAAATTGAAGGGTTCAATTTCCGCAACAAAATTTTAATACAATCAATGAAAATTCTTACCTTTTGTTCTTCGGATTCGTCCTCTTTCAATATGTATTTCATCAAAAATATGAGATTGTATGAGATTTAGGGTTTAGAAACATAGAATAGGATGCACGATGGAATGACATATATTTTTTTTTTCTGAACCTAGATGAGTGTATAAGAAATTAAACTCTTAAATGTAATTTCACATAAGGGTATAAATGTAATTATATATTATAAAAAAAATTCAGAGTATCCAAAGAAGAAAACTGAGTATACATAGCAGCCATCTTTATATGGACAGATCAATTGCAACTCCGGCCCAACTCGCGTACACATAGTCAATTGATCTCAATTATTTGGTTGTAAATTTTGATGCATAACTATCTATAAATTTTTTGAAAAGAAAAGTTTTAAGTGTGATTTTATCGATACCCATTAATTTTATTTTTGTACTTAACTTTCTCCAAAAAACCATTATATATTTTTGTTGTTTTGAGTTTTCTTTTTTCACCCATTTTATATTCTAAAAAACTTTTAAATAAACTTAATTTTTTTTTTTTCACACCCACCTCTAACCTAGCAGCCAAGAGCTACACCATTTGCTGCTGCCATTGACCACCCCTTTCTTTGCTCATAAAATTCAAATATCTCGGAGATCCATTGCCCCTACTTCAATTTAAACACAAATATATGAAGATCCTTTGCCCCCACTAACATTATAGGACTTTTTTTTTGTTTTTTTGTTTTTGTAATGGGTTTATTTACGAAATGGAGATCCATTACGCCCACTTCAATTTAAAGCCAAATCAGCTGGTCATTTGTGTTTATTTTCAATTTAACCTGTCATCAAATGATGTTTTTGAGCTGTATCTTGTTCATTGGCTGATGCAGGACTCAGAAGTTAGGTGGTCATAATGTTAAATGCCTATAAAAAATTTCGATTAAAAATACCATTAAAAATTGAAAGATGATAAAATAGTTCATGATCCCCCAAATGGAATACATGATAACCTACAAGCAACCCTAAGGGCACTAGTGATATGATATATTTTGAAAAGGGTGCATTATACCTTCATTTTTAATATAGGAGAAAATATATTTTTTCAATGTAAACAACTAAGTTGTCACTCAACCATTAATTTTTTTTTCATTTGAGTTTGAAGTTGAACTACCCAGACTATCTAAAGTCACCATTGGGTAAAGTCATTTGAAATATCTTTCCATAATTTTAATCTTTTTTTTTTTTTTTTTGAGCAAACTGGAAGTTTCATTCAAAGAAAACCAGATACAAATCTGGCCAAGACCATACAACAGGGGTTTGTGCCATATAAAGAATTGACAAGGAAACCACCCCCAAAACTGGAGGGTTCTGCAAAGCAAATTCTCAATACAAAACAGCAGAACAAAGAGCCGATTCAAATATGATGAAGTGTCACCCCGCTCACAGAAGCTGTCACCAATGAACCCATCTGAATATTGCTTGTAAAACCAGTGCCATATAGGCTTTGTAGGCATAAACTTCTTTTCCACGCCTGTGAAAATAGAGACACCGAAAGAGGAATGGCAATTCCACTCAAATTCCTCCCGACACCCGATTGAGTATCAAGGCATCTCCAAATTCAACACAAAGCCAGACACCATTAGCAGATCAACAAAAGCATAACAGCTTCAAAGCCTCCAGAAACTAACACTGAAATCATCAACCCAAACCTCAAACATTAGATTCCCAACGTAAAATCAAGGAATTTCATCAGATCCATGAAATCACCCAGAGGTCTGAGATGATTGTGAAGATCTGAAATAGGTCTGATAAAATTCCTTATGCAGCCCGAGAAACAGCCATATGAGGTAGGGGAAGGATGATTCAACCGATGTTGAGCAAAATACTCCGAAACCAGGCACCAAACCTGCAAGGAAAAACAGCCCAGAACTAAATAGAGCCGACCAAAAGGCCGGTGTAAAGAGCCCTAGAAAACTAGGGTGGAAACAAAACCTTGCACAAAGCAAGGGACAAAACTCTCTACAACATACGGGGGAGAGAGGCGCCCGGATTTGGATTTAAGGGAGGAGGGAACCAGGGAAGACCCGGTCCCCTGTTATGGCAAGCTCTAGCGGAGTTTTCTTTGCAGAGAGATGCTTGGGGAGAGTTCGCGAAGAGCTAGGTCGGTGTTGTAGAAGCTTCTTTGATGGATGCTTCACTCATCCATTCCATAATTTTAATCTCGACACAAATAAAATGTCCATACAAATTAATCAAAATGATTGAAGCTTAATCAATTAATCAACATTCACATAATCCATACTACTAACACAAAAACCATGCTCAATCAATCATCCAATCAACAAAGTTCTCATGAATAAAAAGTATAAAAAAGTATGATGAACTTTAAAACTTACATAATCTAGATCATAGAGGGAGATATCGGCGGCGCGGTGGCAAACAGGACGACGGAGACGGTGGAAAGATTAGGAAAAATTTAAGAGTTTTTTTTTTTACGGAAGGAAAAATTGAAGAATTGGGGTTAGTGTTTGTCTTTTTGTTGGTAATGGAGGAATTGGGGTATGCGCTTGTTTAATTGAAACCACCTGCCATGGGTCCTTTTTATTTGTTCTTTTACTTTTTTTATTACAAAAGTCAGCCCTCATTTCACCCACATTTGTTAAAAACAATTTTTCAATCCCAAAAATGACCTCGTCTTCTTCAAGGCTTTAAAAAATAAAATAGTCCAGTGTCGTCCTTCCTTGCCCTTACTCTTCCATCGCCGTCTCTTCTTCCTATCAATGGAGTTTTGAGGAGTTTATATTACGGCCCATCCTGAAATTTTCACTAAAGTTACCAAAATATTCCTTTCAAATCAAATGTTGACTTTTGAGATTTTAATTGACTTTCAAATCGTAAAGAATTTGGTATCCACATTCATCGCCGACGGAAAGCCCTTGCTATTAACCTCGCCACCCTTCCTGTATCTTTCTTGATTTTGGTCAAAGCCACTGAAAAAAGTACGCCAATTAGCGTCTAAGGTCCCTGTGGTAGGCAGTCACTAGCAATTTGACCCCTGTGGTAAAAAACTCCCAATTTGACCCCTGTGGTGGGCTTCCGTTAGCAAATCGCACCCAATCTCAAATCCAGTTAGTTTTTCCGTCAAAGTTAGGGGCAAAATCGTCTTTTCAATTTGATTTTTTATCCCCATTTTGAACTACTGATTTGAATAGATTTTTGTAATGGTGGTGGAATTTCTAAACATGTTATTCTAAAGGATCATATTTTAATTATCGTTTTTTGCAAAAATCATTTGTCGTAAATTTTTTGTTTTCGACTAACATGAATATGTTCTAATTTATTTGTGTTTGATGTTTTAAGATATAACGCATCAATTTATATTATAGAAATATCCTTGAAGACTTCATCAAAAGGATTACAATTAGTGGGTGAAAATGGGGTTAAAAATTTCAACAAAAAAAAAAAAAACAAAATGTTAAATTGAAAAGACGATTTTGCCCCTAACTTTGATGGAAATGCTAACTGGATTGGAGGTTGGGTGCGATTTGCTAATGGAAGCCCACCACAGGGGTCAAATTAGGAGTTTTTTTTACCACAGGGGTCAAATTGCTATTGACTGCCCACCACATGGACCTTGGACGCTAATTGGCCAAGAAAGTATGTGCTAACCACATTAGATTCCTATAAAATATTATTTTCCCTTTAATGGTAATTTGAGAAGTTTAATGACAAAAATGTCATGTTGGGTGGGGGGTGAAAAATGATGGGTGTGGATATAATCTCCCAAAAGTAATTTGGCATAAGGCTTAAATAATAATTAGATAATTAACAAGGGTGATGGGTGAGAATATAAAATTGATGGGTGTGAATTAAATTTCCAAGTTGTATTTAGCATTCTGAAAAATGTCTTGTGCATTCTTTCCTATTGAAATAATGACCATAATCATATTGTCTTTTTTAAAGGGAAAACAACAAAGTTCATTTCATAAAATGAAGCTAATAAATTTTTTTAATGGAATTATTTAATAAAAATATTTGACAAATCGCCAAACAAAAGAAGTATAAGAACATCAACTATAACACAATATCGTGTGATCTCATTAAAAATTCCGCAGTGTACAAGGAAAAAAATGACATGTAAAATGAAGCCAATAATAAATATATAATCAAAAAGTAAAAGTCCCCGCCGAACACTCAAAAACAAACCCGAATACACTTACGCCTACCCAGAAATTTTATTATGGATAACATCTCTACTTAGCAGTTATTTGTACCAATTGATTCACCAGATTGTCTAAGTTCTTGGATGAAGAACCGCGTGCACCAGCCGCCTTCTTCGCAAGTTTCTTCCACTCTCCATGGCCTTAGTTTTCATTTGCTTATCTTTCTCTCCCTCCACCAGCTCCCTAAAAAGCTTCTCCACTTCATCTCCCTTGACATCGTTACCAATCTCCATGACAACGCCCCATTGATTGCAAGTGTAGTAACAATTCAATGTCTGGTCGTAAAAAAATTGGCTAGCAAAGCAAAGGCACTCCCGCGGTCAGGCTCTCAACGGTTGAGTTCCAACCGCTGTGTCAAGAATCCTCCAATTGATGGGTGGTTTAGAACTTCCTCCTGCGCGCACCAACTCGCTATTAGTCCTCTTTCCTTTGTTTCCGCAACAAACTCAGGTGACAAAATCGCGGTTTCACGAACAACCAAATTAGGCCTAATCACCCACAAAAAGTGAAGCTTGCTATTTGCAAGTACCCAAGAAAACTGCACAAGTTGTTCTGGTGTCATAACCACTATGCTTCCGAAATTGACATAAACAACTGAGCTTGGCGCCTTGTCGTTCAGCCATTGGAGGCATTCTGTTTCTTCTTTCCATATTGGCTGTATCCCATTGACTTCAGAGGGTCTGGTAGTAACTGATTGACAAGTAATTTAGTTGGACCAACTGTAGAAACAGGTGGAGTAAGAAGAGATGAGAGGGCATCCAAAACATCTTCTTCAAGGTCGTCAAATGTTTGAAGAATAACAGCTGAAGCTTTGTCAACTCTGTCATCTGTTGCCTTCATAGTGTAGTTAAACATGGTGTCGTTGGGATCTGTAATTCAAAAGCAAGATGGGGGATCCCTTAAACGGATTTCTTTCATTCCTGGTATCCAATCTATCACCTTGTCCAAATAGCCATTTGTTAAGCAGCTCTCGCCTACAACACAACAAATAAGCTTACAAATAATAATGGTCTCAAATCTACCTTGGTGACCAAGTATCATGTAGACTAAATTGTAACTCTTGAAATCAAAATGTAACTCTTTAAGAATTGAAGATTAGCAGCTACATTTTCTGTATCTGAATTGGGATTTAAAGTGTAGGTTTTAGTCTTTGGAAGTTTAGGTAAGTCATAAACACTATGTTCACAACTCCTAAATCTCCAGTAAGGCCTTATAAACCCCAATGCAACTCGATCCAATAATTACAATTTATAACTTTTGAGTATAAAGTGCAACTTTTGGAAAGATTGCTAGTACTTTCCTAGGTTTTTTTCGTGGTTAGAAGAAAACCTAAACTTTGCTCCAGAGGAAGGCAGGAAGGTGCACGCAATGTCTACAGCTTTTGGAACTACAAGTTCTTAGTAACATATAGATTCATCTACGCGGTAAAATGCAGATGTGGACAAAAGTTTTCGTTCCTCAATTAAAGTTCAAGCTTAGCCAACACACAACATTGTTACCTTTGAGTGGTGCAAGTCCACCAAAGCGCCATATTGTTTCAATCTCATGAAGCTGGGAGCAGAAATCATGTAGAACAGCGGGATTGGCACTCCAATTTCTTCAGCGACTGTGGTTGAGAACGTCATGAAACCATCTAAGACAATGCAAGTCACCGGAGGAACATTTGCTTCCTCATTCAGCTTCATGAGGAGATCGCGAAAAGAAACCAACATTTTGTTTCTGATGGCATCAAGAAGCATGCTGGCGTCTCTGGAACCGGCATCAGAATCGAGGAGGTCATTGGGAATGGTTACGAATTGAAAGCCATGTAGGCCATTGAGGGAGTTGGGGCCTAAAGACTTGAGAAGGAGCTTGTGGTTGAACTCTGTGTTGACAAAGGTTATGTGGAAACCTTTGTTGTGTAGGAGCTTTGCTAATTTGAGATTTGCATTCATGTGGCGTTGTGCTGGTGCTGGAATGCAAATAGCATGTGGTTTGTGATCAGCTAGAGCTTCATGGAATCCATCACTCTTTAATTTCTTGAAAGGTTTTGAGTGATATAAAGCAGCAGAAGTGCACTTGTTTATAAATCCCAATTAGTGCTTGACACTTAACTCTCCTATAGTTTTTGAAGAAGCCAAGTGGTGAATTAACTTTTGGTTGGGGTTTGGTTTTGTCAGGATAGGATTACGTTATTGATATGAGTAATTTTCTTTGTTTGGTAATGTATAAGGTAGGATTACATTTATTATAATGATTATTTTTTCGGTGTGACTGTAAAGATGTGTTCTAATTCTATGGTTTTCTGCTAGTATTACAATTCGAACGCTATTATGTTCGTACTTGACATTATATCATGTTAACTAGTTGAAAATATCAAGTGTTAATAGTTGCACTCAGTTTTCGAGACAGAATCCCTGGTTCATTTAAAGCTGGATGAAGCCTTGTTCTATTCAATAGCTAGGTGGTTCATGTGAGAGTAAGGTCGATACGATTTTGGTCTACGCACGCATACATCACAAAATAGAAATCATATAACCACATTGAGACGCTTAAATTAACAAACACCGCCGACAAAGGCTATTATACAAAACAATTTAGAAATATAATCAATATAGCTTTTTCCCCAATTCTATTTGGTTCACTAGTTTGTCCAAGTTTCTGGATGAAGAACCATTTGGACTAGTGGCTTCCTCTGCCAATTTCTTCCACTCCAAGGCTTTATCCTTCATCTTCTTGCCCTTCTCTCCCTCCATTAACTCCCTCACGAGCTTCTCCACTTCATCTTTCTTCGCATCATTATCAATCTCCATGCCAACTCCCCACTCCTTGCAAGTATACAAACAATTTGTTTGTTGATCAGCAAAGAATGGCCAACAGAGCATAGGCATCCCTGCTGTTAAACTCTCCATTATTGAATTCCAACCGCTGTGTGTTAAAAACCCTCCCACTGAAGGATGGTTAAGGACTTGTTCTTGTGGACACCAACTCGCTATCAGTCCTCTTTCCTTCGTCTCTACAACAAACTCAGATGGCAAAATCGCGGATTCACCAACAACCAAATCAGGCCTAATTACCCACAAGAATGGAAGCTTGCTATTTGCAAGTCCCCAACCGAACTCCAGAAGTTGAGCTGGTGTCATGACAGTTATACTTCCAAAATTCACATAAACAACCGAATTTTCTGCCTTGGAGTTTAGCCATTGGAGGCAACCAGTCTCTTCTTTCCATAAACTGTATCCTTTAGGACTTAAAGGGTCTTCTGGGATCTGATTGAGAAGTAATTCAATAGGGCCGATGGTATAAACAATTGGAAGAATAGATGACTGCAGGGCATCCAAAACTTCTTGCTCCAATGCATCAAGTGTAAGAACAGCAATTGCTGAAGCTTTATCAACTTTATCAGTAGACTCAATGCAAAAGTTTAACATTGTATCATCAGGATTTGTAGTTCGAAACAGCGTTGGGAGATCCCTTAGACGAATACCTTTCATTCCCGGAATCCAATCAATGACTTTGTCCAAATATCCATTTGTCAAACAGCTATCATCTACAAGGATTCAGCAAGCAGATTGATTACAAATTCAATTTTGTTCGTAAGTCCATCAACAAACAATTAATAACCATACGATTGCAGAAGTACTTCCTTCTGAGACTGTTTAAGAACAAGAGGCACTACTTAATATAAGTCATAATCATAACTTTATTGTAGTTGTTTTACCTTTAAGTGGGGCAAATCCTTTGTCGACCAACGTGCGAAATTGCTTAAATCCCATGAAGCTGCTTGCAGAAACAGTGTAAAACAGTACAATAGGAACCCCGATTTCTTCAGCTGCCATGATTGTAAACATGGACAAGAAACCATCAGAAACAATGCAAGTCACCGGAGGAGTACTACTTGCCCTGCCATTGAGTTTTTCTAGGAGTTTAGAAAAGGGAGCCAAGAAGTTCTTCCGAATGGAGTCACAGAGTAAAGTTACATCTTGAGTGGCATCGGCATCAGAATCCGGAAGGCCATCTGGAATGGTTTTGAATTCAAAACCAGGAAAGCTGTCAAGGGAGTTCGGACCATGAGAGTTAAGAAAGCGTTTGTGGTTGTAGTCGGTGTTGACAAATGTTACATGGAAGCCTCTGTGGTGGAGGAGCTTTGCGAGCTTGAGGTTTGCCTTTATGTGGCTTTGAGCTGGAAATGGAATGCAAACAGCATGAGGCTTGTTTGGTTCTGCAGAGGATCCCATGTCTTAGATTTTGTATGTTGAATGACTGTAAAACTTGTAGATTATGAATTTATAGGCTTAGTTAGCTAGCTATCTTTCAATGGAGCAGGTTTTGCCTATCCAATTCTTTTGTATATATGTCAGATTCGATAGATTTTCTTGTCTACATATTCTTATTGATTTAAAACGCGTTTGTGTCATTCCCTTGTATTTGATTAGATGTAAGTCTTGTGGAGTCCATGAATAGAAGAAGCTTAGTAAATCTAGGTGCAAAATCCATCCGTAAAAGGGCACTCTTCAATCATGCAGCTGTCTTCGTTAAAAATAAAATAAAGTCATGCAGCTGTACCCCAATGAATGTCACTGGTACACAAAGACATGATTAACTTATCAACAAAGAATATAAGGAGCTTATTGTTTTACCTCTGTATTCACTATTACTGGGAATCTTGATACCATATATGAATATTATTTGCAATTGGTCTTCATTAAGCAATTAAGAAGAAATGAATCTAGAACTTTTTTCTACCACTCTTGTGGATATAACATCAATTTATCTTTTTCGTAGTAGGACATTTTTGACTAAATTGTCAAAGTTTGTGGATGAAGAACCATGTGGATCAGTTGCATCTTCTGCAAGTTTCTTCCACTCCATGGCCTTATTCTTCATTTCTTTCCCCTTCTTCTCCTCCATTAACTCCCTAACAAGCTTCTTCACTTCATCCCTCTTCACGTCACTATTAATCTCCATGCCAATTTCCCATTCTTTGCAAGTATACCGGCAGTTCATTTGCTGGTCGGCGAAAAATGGCCAGCACAGCATAGGCACCCCTGCAGTCAGGCTCTCAACAGTCGAACCCCAGCCACTATGTGTCAAAAACCCCCCAACTGATGGGTGGTTAAGGACTTGCTCTTGCGGACACCAACTTGCTATTAGACTTCTCTCCTTAGTATCCTGCACAAACTCAGCTGGCAGAATCGCGGATTCGCCAACCACCAAATCAGGCCTAATCACCCAAAAGAAGGAGTACTTGCTGTTTGCAAGTCCCCAACCGAACTCCACAAGATGTTCTGGTGTCATGACCGCTATACTGCCAAAATTCACATACACAACTGAATTCGGCGCCTTGGTGTTGAGCCAATGTAGGCATTCGGTTTCTTCTTTCCAAAGACTGTACCCCATTTTCAAAGAATGTTTTGGAATCTGATTGAGATGTAACTGAAGAGGACCAATAGCGTAAACAGGTGGAACAATAGTAGAGGAGATAGCATCCAAAACTTCTGCCTCCAAGGCATCAAAAGTATGAAGAACAACTGCTGAAGCTTCATGAAGTCTATCTGTTGCTTCCATCATGAAGTTATACACGAGATCATCAGGATTTGTGGTTCGAAAGAAGCTTGGGAGATCCTTTAAACAAATATCCTTCATTCCCGGAATCCAGTCTATTACTTGGTCCAAATAGCCATTTGTTAAACAGCTCTCATCTGCAAACACAACACCTAAAGTTATGATAACTTATATTGGAAGAAACATTTGAATTGCAGGTTAGTTTGAGTAGTCTGTATGTTACCTTTGAGTGGTGCAAGTCCTTTTTCGAACAATGAGCGAAGCTGTTTGAATCCCATGAAGCCGCATGCAGCAATGGTGTAGAAGAGTACTATAGGGACTCCAATTTCTTGAGCAGCTGTGATTGTGAAAGTGGACATGAAACCATCCGAAACTACGCAACTCACTGGAGGATTAGTAGTGTTTGCTGTTGCAACGGCGTCATTGTTGAGTTTTGTGAGGAGGGTGCGAAAGGGAGGCAAAAAGTTCAGATTTCTGATGGCCTCACAAATCAAAGGCACATCTTGGGTGGTATTTCCATCTGATTCCGGTATGCCATCTGGGATCGCTTCGAACCTAAAATTAGGCAAGCCCCCGAGGGAATTGGGACCAAGAGATTTGAGAAAGCGGTTGTGATTGTACTCTGAGTTCACAAAGGTTATGTGAAAGCCTCTGTGGTGGAGAAGCTGTGCAAATTTGAGCATTGCCTTAATATGGCTTTGAACCGGAACCGGCATGAAAACAGCATGTGGTCTATTCGGTACTGCTGAGGAACCCATCTTAGATTTTGTATTGCAATGGTTGTACTGGCACAAATGCAGACTACTTATAGTGCAAGTTAAAGGAAGTTGAGGTCCAACCGTAAAATTCATTGGACACTGAAAATCCATATAAGGCAATGTGCGACATTCTTTCACGTCTCCACACATGTCCCATCTATTTTTCAACATCCTTTTTTTTTTTTTTTTCTTTTTTTTGGTTTTCTTCTTCAGACGAATCCAAAGTACTGGGGTTATTTTGTTGGAATCTCAAATGATTGCAGTTACTAGGGATTAAAGTTTTGGTTTCGATTGAAATTTCAATAGCCCTAATTTATGGAAATTTTGGAAAAAAATTTGGATTTAGATGAAAATTTTGGTAAAAAAATTAAAAGACGAAAAACATGCTACAAAACCTTTAAATTAATGTCTCAATTTTCTTTATGCTCTAAGCTATGTTTACATTCTTCATATGGATTAACTGTTATATTCATAAGGGAGAAAAATTCTTGTTTTGCATTCCACTAAACTATCAATTACCACAATATCTTAAATACTATTGTTTATCAAATGAAATAATTTCATTAATAAAACATACTTACTCTTGGCATGGGTAACCAAGTTATTGTGGAATACTTAAGGTGAGGCTCATGAAACCTACATTAACTATTACATTCACATTACAATTAATAAAAGCTTTATGGAATATAATACATCAGAATTACACACACATTTTTTAATGCAATTATTGAATTAAAAAAGTTTGACAAACCGCCAAACAAAAGGAGTTCAAGGAAAGCAACTAAAACACAACATCCTAGAGCCTCATTAAAAACCTCGCAGTGTACGATGAAAAGAGTGCCAGGTATACCTAGATTCAATAAAAGCAGACTTGATATATATTACTTAGTCCGGAACTTGCTACCTTTCCCTACGGCAAAACCATCAAGAAAAGAAGACGGGATCCAAGTGTATATATGCATAATATTCTAATACATAAAACTATTATGATGAGACTCATGTCTACTTCTTGAAACATTGTCTTGGAACTGAGAATAATGCTCCCATAACAATTGGCGGTAGGCGAAGTGAATGTAAAATTCAACATGCCTAGTGTACGTGCTTTGATCTCTCCCTACCATTTATCCAATAATTGGATATGTTGCATTCACCCAACCATATGGATCGTATGTATCAGTACTTGGACCACTATATGACATTCGGGGTTGAGTACAATAGAAAAAACCCCAAGTATTATCAGAGCTAGACCTCATAGGATTGCCACCATAACCATGAGGGCATGAGCACTAAAACCACTAGACGTGTTAATGGATTCATTTTCTAAGCTCATTGTCTTAAAATCCGAAGAAGTGAAATCTTAGATTGAGGAAAACCTTCCCTATACCTATTACGCCTCCTCGGATATGGACTTTCCAACTGTTCCTATTCCTGGATTAGCTTCTCTATCACTATGATTTGAATGTTGGGTAGCATGTATAAACAGATTCTCACATATGGACTATAATGTTGTTGTTGTGAAGCATATTCCTCATTCATACCCTGATGTTGATTACCCTCATGATGACCACCACCATTATTACCATGATGATTATCATTGTCACCATCATTATCATCATCATGATTACGAGAAGTTGACATAGACCTTATGAATAATTCATCACTTTATTGAGTTGCATCTCCTACTTCGTGAGCCACCACATTGTCTACATCAATCCCCAACTGACGAGCATGATTAGTTATTTGTAACTCAGGTTGCCATTATGCATTATCCAAATGTACATGCTCAATCTGTTGGTAAAGCGAATCAGCCTCATCCTCTGTACTTGTGTCAGCTGCCATATCAAGAAGACCTAAATAATTAGTCTCTGCAACGTTATCTTGTTTAGTTCGCATGTCCCTCAATTTTAGTCCCTCAATTTTAGCTTCATGTTATAATAACAATAAACTATCTTATCAAGCTTTGTATATGCAAGATGATTTCTTGTCTTCGTATGGATTTCAGAAGAAGAATATATTTCATCTTATGTCTTTGTTCTGTGTTAGTTATATAATTGAGAGCATGGAGATGGTGGTGGGATGTCAGAAGATTGAATTAAATTGAATTGAAGTGGCAAAAAACAAAATATTGAATTGAATTGAATTGACAAAAACAACATTTTTACTAAGACTATCGAAGTTTCAGTAATATCGGCAGTTTTAAGAGTCTCGTCACCAGATTTCAGAAATTATACCAAAATTTCAATTTTTACCTAAAGTATTGATATGTAATTCGATTCAAATTTCGGTACTACAAAATTTTAAACCTTGGCTATTACGTTCTGTAAGTAGGCAAATTTTATTAGAATTTTTAAATCCTACACTTTGGACTTATTTATAGTTATTGACTTGGCCTAGTCTAAAAGAAGATTTGAACAAGTAAATAACCAATGGGAGGAGTTGGAAAAAAGCTCAAGTAGCCGCCAAATTTGGAAACTGAAGGATGATGCCAAGAAAAGTACTGTAGTCGGCAGAGACATGAGAAAGCAAAGTAGGACTGGGATCTTCTCTTGAATAAAATATCTATAAAGGTTTGCAACTCTGAAGGTAAGAAAACTTCACCGTCATATCCAGAGCAAAAGTTCAACTCTTGTTCTTCTTCTCCTCCAAAACCTAAACTTATTTAGTACTTTTCAATTGGATGGTTGGACCACCTTTTAGACAATGAATTAAATTAGTCTCGTGATAAGTGGGGTTCAAGAGTCTGGTAATTAGTCTAATCATTAATAGTGGACTAGTATAAAAGGGCATGTTCGATGTATATACATAGAATTGGTACCTTTACCAACCTACAAGTATATGCGTAAAGAATTGTTGATTATACGACAAGGCAACGACTTTTTGATTCAATTACTTTGTTGGAATCTATCTGCATATAGGCCCTTCATTTCATAGACGCTCGTCATTCTCATAGACGCTCGTCAATTCAAGATGATCTTGTCTAATTTTTGAATTTTATCACTAGATCTTGAACTTATACCAAATATTTTATAGGGCTGATATCCTAAGGGTCCAAAATAACACCATAATCTAAAAAAGATATAAAAGATGTTAAATATCCATATTGTCCAAAACCAATGCCAACTCAACAAAAATAACTAACTCTCATTAACGGAAATCATCTTTCTCTCTCCTATTTCTTTTTTTTTTTTTTCAATTTTTTTGTTTTTTAAAATTAATCATAACTTTTGATATAGAAATCGTAATGAAAATTTGTTTTCACCAATTGAGTATGTTTTTCGCAGAAAAAATTTCGCAAGTTTCACATGCAGAGACAGTAAGTGTCTCTACAGAAACAGTCAAGTGTCTCTACAGAGACACCAAATTCAAAAGTACTAAAAAAAATAGAAAATATATAGAGATAGTAAAGTGTCTTTACAGAGACAGTTGTCTGTCTCTACGGAGACAGTCGTGTGTCTCTGCAGAGACAGTCATGTGTCTCTGCAGAGACAGTCATGTGTCTCAGTAGAGAAACCAAATTCAAAAGTTATAAGAAGAAAAAAAAACTAGATGCTAACTAGTTTGGCCATAGAGAAGGGGAAGAAGAGAAGTGGAAAATAAAGCAAATGGACAAAAACAAACACAAAACAGACGAAACTAGTAATATTTGAATCTGCCCGTAACTTTGCGAATCGGGAAGTCACATTTTTCACACAAATCGACCGCAGCAAATCCAACCGAATATTTTATTCAAAGAACCAAACCAGAACACGAACCCAAAATACACAACCCTCAACTAAGCTTCCAAGTCGTCACTACCAACAATCAATTCGGGACTTCAAACACAACCACCACTAACAAGATTTAAGCTTAATTAGTTGATAATTACTTAGTATTGACAACCTCAACCAATAAATTCAAACCAAGACATGAAAATTGCTCAAGAACTCAGAATATACAAACCAGATTTGGATAGAATCCACCTCTCCCATAGTCTAAAAATAATAATGATCTTACTTTAGTTTTACCTCAACTGAAGCAGTTACAGTGATTCGATTAATCTGATTTTTTGGTATTTTATAGGAATCGAGCTAATGAACAACTTTGAAGAAGAAAGTTTTTCAATTTGAATAGCATAAACTGGTCTTCTGGAGCCCTGAACATATCTGGCGGGTTTTTCCTCCAATTCGCCCTCAGCCCTCTTTTTCCTTTCGGTTCCACCTCCTCTTTTCCCGTTTTCCCTTGCCAGCACACTAAAAACTAACATATGGGCATATCTGACGGCGTTAAAACTAACATCAACACTGACCAGTAAAATTTTGCCACATTGACAACTTAGACTATTTAGATATTACAAAAAAGTTGTGTATTTTTTAGATATAAGGAGTCTTATCTAATACCTTTTAGATATTTATTCTTTTTATTCCAAACACGAAAGTCGAATTAAAATAAAGAAATGTCACAAAAGGGAATCAAACTGCACAAAGTAATGAGAAACATCAAAGAGTAATGTGCTTAAAGCCCAAAAACCACTGGTTAAGAACACTTATATATCTAAGTTTTGGAGCTTGGTTTTCCCCCTTCCCATAAAACTACATGTGAAATACATTTTGTTAGCCCTGTGCATAAGTTTTTCTTAACTGCATTTGATTCACTTTGTGGATGAGAAGCATCTGGTCTGCCAATATTTTCCATTGCATTGCCATATTCTAGGCCGCGTCAAGTTGCGTTGTACTTGTTTTATTTGGTTGGGCTTTTAAGCCCTTCCTCTGTACCCATAAAAGAAAAAAGAATGCTACATATTCAAAAAGGAATGCAAGGCTAAACGCTTTGAAACATAATGATAGAAAATGCAAAACCCACCGACCACTAAGTGCTCATTTGGTAGGTGCTTTTCCAGTATCAAAAGCGTTTTGATTTTCTAGAAGCACATCCTCAGTGCTTTTCCAAAAGCGCTTTTCAATTTACCAGAACCAGTTATGCACACAAAATCATTTTTATCTATTTTAAAGTATTTTTACTCAACTGAGAAACACTTAGCATGTATTTCTAAAATTTTCAAAAGCACTTTTGACTCAGAAAAAAGCATTTGCCAAATAGGAATTAGGGATCCCAAGAATTATGAAATTGGGAGATGCTGCCGCGGCTGATGGCGATCCGACATTGCAATCGCAAGACAACAAGAAGTCACGCTACCTCTGCTTCCAGACAGGCAGAATCAGGGGTCCGTACAGCACTAAATACGATGTCCACATTGTCGAAGCTGATATGTGAGCAATGCTCCTCTGGCAGGTCCAGTACCTGCTAGCATAACTGCTCCTCTATTTTTCCAATCCGAATTGAAATTGGAATCTGCTTGGAAATCCATCGCTTGGGTGTCTACGGGTCCAGCATAGTTGTCCCCGGCGGCTTAACCGTAAAGGTTCTTGAGGAAGGGATTTTAACATCTAGTTTTGTTGTTAGAGACGTTTTCACCCTCCAGGCCGGCGATAGAAAGGAGAGTACTAGACCCAGATTCGCATGCTTCAGAGTCGGGAAAGGTCGGCCCATCATCATGGAGGTGGGCGACAAACTCTACACCCTTCCCGGCGCCTAGTTGGATGATATGCATCCTATGGATCTCAAAACTGTTTCGAGGTGTACAACCCCGAACTGAAGGCATGGTCTCTTGTTTTGCCGCCTCCGTATCTCAGCCTACACCTTTGGAGTATCGGAGGACTTCCTTCCGGGCTTTGTGTTCCCGTCGCAGGCACCAGCATCCTTGTCTCTTGGGGCCGAAGCTTCAGCTTCAACACTTGCACTCGAGAGTGCACAGAATATTCCCTCCTCAGATATTGGCGCTCCCGTTGAGATAAGTTCTTTGCTTGACCAAAACGAAAGATGGAAGATCGTCTGCATGCACATCGGCCACATGAACATCGTCCACAGTTCTTTATGTGCAAGAAAGAGGATATGTTGTAGTTTTAAACTATTATATGTAACTTACTTTAATAATATTTATTTGTAGATCTTTGTCCGATGTTGATATACAAATCTTATCTGAAAGTATGTCAATTAAGATTGTGATATTTTACTAAAGGCCTGATTCTGACAATGTCAAGATACAGTAAAGCAGTTCAACTAGTATACATCTTGCTGCATATCTTGGCAGTTAGGTAATCAAAACATTTAAAGCTTGACAAACAACGAGTTCTAAGCTGAATCTAAAGAATAGTTAGACAAGATTTTTTGTATTCAATTTCCTCTTTTTTCAATTTTGATTCTGTACTTGAATATCATAAATTATTTTCAGTACAAGTTAATTAGTCTAATGAAAATCACAAATCTCAACATGGTATCAAAGCTTTCTTGATTGAGAGAAGACTTGTGTGGGGCGTTTTGGAAAAGGAGTTCATCAATTCATTAACTGAAATTGTAAAATTGAAAAATGGCAAGTTCAAGTGGAGAAGCCAAAACTCCAACCTTCTCAGGAGTAAACTGTGATTTCTTGGAATCAAGATGAGGATAATTTTTGTATCATTTGATCTGTGAAATTTTGTAGAAGAGTTCTGTGATATACCAGAAGATCTGGAGACTTTGGCACTAGCACAAGTTCTAGCGAACAATAACAATATAACGAATGATGCAAAGGCTCTGAGCATAATTCAAAGAGCTTTATCAGATGAAATTTTTTTTCCAGAATTTCAAATGAAACCAGTGCAAGGTCAGCATGGAGAAAATTTACAAAGGCTCAACCATGGTAGAAGTTGTTAAACTGCAACCCTTGAGAAAAGATTTTGAATATACAAGGATGAATGAAAACGAGCTGCTAGATGATTATATCACTAGATTGTCTGCTACTACTAATCAAATGAAAATTTATGATGAAACCTTATCTATTGAGAGAGTTGTACAGAAATATCTTATTAGCTTGACACAAAAATATGATCCCATTCTGTCAATTATAGAGGAAACAAAAGATTTGACAACCGTATCAATAGAAGAAGTTTTAGTATCTGTAAAAAGTTTCTATCATAGGTTGAACTGACATGCTAGAAAGTCTGTAGAGAATGCTTCCCAGACAATGTGCCTTAGTACAAAAACATAATAAAGTACAAACCAGCAAAGACACAACAAAGCTAGGAAAGGCAAAAAGAACTGGGGAGCAAAGGGTAATACAAATGAGAGAAAAAACAATGAGAAGACCTCAACCACCTATGAAAAATATGAAACATGTGAGAAACTTCATTTTAATGAATGTTGGTTTAAAGGGAAATCCAAGTGTTTCAAATGTAACAGATTTGGACATATGCAAAAGGATTGCAATTAGAAGGGAAATCAACATGTTAATTACATAGAAAATCAACGCACATATGTCAACATGTTCTATGTTTGTCATGCTGTAACTGAACCTAAAGAAGAAAATCTCTTGTTTGTTGATAGTGTTTGTAGCAATCATATGGCATCAAGTAGAAATCTGCTACATGATATTGACACTTCCAAAAGAACCAAAGTGAAGATAGGAAATGGAAAGTTGGTTGAATCTGAAGGAAGAGGCAGTATTGCTATTAAATCTAAAGGAAGAGGCGAAATCCTGGATTTGCGGACAACCAAATTGGGCCTAATCACCCATAAGAATGGAAGCTTGCTATTTCCTAGTCCCCAAAGTCCACAAATTAAGTTAGTGTCATGACAGTTATACTTTCGAAATTCACATAAACAATCGAATTTTTTGCCTTGGAGTTTAGCCATTGGAGGCAACCAGTCTCTTCTTTCCATAAACTACATTCTTTAGGACATAAAGTGTCTTCTTGGATCTGAGTGAGATGTAATTCAGTAGGGCAAATGGTATAAACAATTGGAAGAATTGATAACTGCAGGACATCCAAAACTTCTTGCTCCAATGCATCAAGTGTGAGAATAGCAATTGCTGGAGCTTTATCAACTTTTATCAGTAGACTCAATGTAAAAGTTCACTACAAGAAAACCCTTAATAGGCAACACTAATTAGGCAACAACAAATATAAAAAACGATGCTATTTAAGGATTAGGCAACAGTTTTATATTTTCTGATGCTAAAAGTAACTATGGCATCAGTAGAATTTGTGCCGATGCCTTTAGGGCATATTTTGGTATCAGTTGGATCTGAAAAAACCGATGCCAATTAGGTGTATCCTCATTTCATCAAATACTATAATTTTGAATGCCGATGCCAATTAAGTGTATCCTCATTTCATATTTGAATGCCGATGCCAAAGGCCCGAAACGCGGAGCGTACTGTTTCACTTACACACTTTGACGAACCCGCGCGAACACTTCTTCAAAATTTCCCCAAATTCATCGTCCCCAAATTCAATTCCCCCCAAATTCTGTGAAACCCTAATTCCCCCCAAATCCCGAATTGAAACCCCAACCCAGAATTGAAACTTCTCTGCGGGCGTTTGTCAGACGACCCAAACCCTAAATTCGATTTCGTCTCGAATTGTAGTTCGGCAGCGAGAGTCCACTTCAACAGGTACGTCTATCTAGTTCAGCAATGAGGTTACAATTTGGGCATTGAGTTTGACTTCAATTTCTAGGTTGTGATTTGGGTTTTCCAATTTGCAGGAAAGATTGGAAAAGAAGCGAGACCACCCATTCATCACCCATTGAGTCTTGCATCAAATATCTGCACGAAATCACCGTCTACACCATCTCTATCACTCTCTCTAGTAAGTTTTCATGCTTTAAGTATTGTGAAATTAAGTAGTTCTGTTCTTGAATGAATTTATTTAAGCGAAATCCTCCAATTCGTATTTCAGTTAAGTTGGGTGTACAAGACAGGAGCTGTCAGTACAGGAAGCTTGGCGTCTAATAATGTGTGAGTTCTAAACCAATTTTAATTCTCATTCTTTTGTGGTGTTAATTTAGTATTGCAAATTATCTTTTTTATATTCTGCATTGTTGGTTGAATGGATGTTGTAGGTTCTTTAGGTGATAAATAGATAGTACCTTCTTCTTAAATACCTTACAATTTAGACTAAACTAGAAAACCAGGGGAGATTGTATCAAGTTAATTGATCGGTCTTTGTTTGTTTGTCAACTTTTATGTGATAAGGGAAATTGATAAATCATGGATGCATAAGGATAGGAGAAGTGAAGAATATGAAGATGGTGTAGAAAAATTCCTTGAAATAGCATTAAATAATGCTATTGATCAGAGGCGTATTTGTTGCCCATGTGAGAGATGTGGGAACAAATTTAGATACAGTGTTAGAGTAATAAGGGGCCATTTATACTTTAATGGTATAGACCAAACCTATAAGATTGGGTATGGCATGAATATGTTGAGCTACCCAATGAAAGTCCAAGTGTCACCCAGGAACCCAAAGAAGAGTTTTAATTTTTTGGTGATACAGTGGAAATGTGTGAAGCTGCTAATGAAAACTTTACCTAAAATCCAGAAGAGTTTAAGGAATTTGTGGAAGAAGGAGCCAAGCCTTTGTATCCAGGTTGTCTATACACCAAGCTATCAGCTTTGGTTAAGTTGTACAATCTCAAAGCAAGGTATTCAATGACTGACGCATGTTTCACGGACATGCTAGTTGAGTTTGGGGACTTGCTTCCTAGGGGACATCTAAGTCTATGTATCAAGAAAAGAAGACGTTGTGCTCGTTGGGCTTGAAGTATGATAAAATACATGCATGCCCCAATGATTGCGTCTTGTGCATGAAGCAGTATCATAATGATACAAGCTGCCCCAAATGTGGAGTCTCCCGTTGGAAAGTGACAAGAAGGTGGTGGTGAAGGAAGGGGTTTCGGCAAAGGTTTTATGGTACTTCCCTCCTATTCCAAGATTTAAACGGATGTTTAAATCTTTGGAAACCTCCAAATATTTAACATGGCACGAGGAAGGTCGTATAAGAGATGGTCGCCTGCGTCATCCAGCTGATTCCCCCTCCTGGAAATTGGTTGATCATAAGTGGCCAGATTTTGCTAGTGATCCAAGAAACCTTAGGTTAGCCCTTTCAGCTGACGGAATAAATCCCTATGGTTCTCTTAGTAGTAGACATAGTTGTTGGCCTATGATTCTAGTTACATATAATCTTCCTCCGGAGTTGTGCATGAAGAGAAAATTTATGATGTTAACTTTGTTGATTTCGGGCCCTAAACAACCTAGGATTGATATAGATGTCTATTTAGAACCGTTGATTGATGACTTGAGAGCATTATGGGATGGAGTGGAGGGTGTCTACGATGCTTTTCGACAAGAGGTCTTTACATTGAGAGCTCTCCTTTTGTGGACAATAAATGATTTTCCCGCTTACGGTAACTTGTCAGGGTGCACTATGCATGGTTATTTTGCTTGTCCAGTTTGTGGTGGGAACACAGATTTTGTGCATTTAAATGAAGGTTCTAAAATTTCATTCATTGGTCACCGAAAATTCTTACCACACGATCATCCATATAGATTCATGACCGAGGAGTTTAATGGTCAAGAAGAACACCGCCTTGCACCAATACCGCTGACGGACCAATACCGCTGACGGGGGAGCAAGTTTTCAATCAAGTGAAGGACATCAAATATGAATGGGGGAAAAGGAAGGTTCAAGAAGGAACATGTTCGTTTCAAGAAAAGATCAATTTTCTTTGACCTTCCTTATTGGAAATCACTGTATGTCCGGCATTGTCTTGATGTTATGCACATCAAGATGAATGTATGCAATAGTTTATATGGTACATTGTTGCACATTCCGGCAAAAACAAAAGACAGATTGCCAGCGAGATTGGACATGGTCCTTATGGGAGTGAGAGGTGATTTGGAACCAGAAGTTGGATCAAAGAAGACTTTTTTGCCTCCTGCAATGTGTACTTTGAAGAAAACAGAGAAAACATCAATGTGCAATACATTGATGAGCATAAAGGTCCCTGAAGGTTACTCTTCAAACATATCTAGCCTTGTTGACATTAAAGAGCTGAAGCTATCTGGTCTTAAGTCACATGATTGCCATGTTTTGATGCAACAATTGCTACCTGTTGCAATACGCGGAATTCTACCTGACCATGTAAGATTTGCAATAACTAGGTTTTGTTTCTTCTTTAATGATCTATGCAAGAAAGTGGTGGATGTATCCAGCCTCGATAAAATTCAATCTGATCTTGTCTCCTCATTGTGCTTACTTGAACAGTTCTTTCCACCATCCTTCTTTGACATAATGGTGCATCTTACTGTGCACCTCATTAGAGAGCTTCGTTTATGTGGGCCAGTCTTTTATAGATGGATGTACCCTTTTGAGAGACACATGAAAGTACTTAAGAGTTATATACAAAATCAAACTTCTCCAGAAGGTTGCATCGCTAACCGTAGCATAGTTGTAGATTCTGTGGAGTTGTGCATTGAATACATCAGTGAGTTGAACCCAATTGGTGTTCCTACATCACGTTTGGATCTAGAAAACAGTAGGAGAGCGTTATCAAGTTTTTCTGTTGTGAATGTGGCACGTGAGGAATTAGAGCAAGCACATCTAACAGTGTTGGATAATATAGGCCAAGTAGATCCTTACACCATGTAAGTTTTCTGAATTCACTCTAATTTAACAAATATCTTACTCCATTTCGGATGCATAGTTCGTTTATTGATCCTGCGTTCTCTGCAGTGAACATAAAGAGTATCAGAAGGAGACTAATCCTACAAAAGTAGATTCTGAAAAGTGGATAGAAAATATGCACAAAAGAACATTCATTGGCTGGTTGCATGACCGGATGTTTGCTGAGTTAGCTGTGAATAACTTTAAGGTGACAGAGGAGCTGAAGTGGATAGCTTATGGACCGCGCCTTGGAGTTTGGAAATATAAGTCCTACTCCATGAATGGGTTTTAGTTACCACACCAAAGCACGAGATGATGAACGAGCTATCCAGAATAGTGGAGTGTGCATACTGTTAACTACTATGCCGGTGTCAAGTGCAAAGGATAAACAACCCATTGCTAAGAATTGGACATATTATGGGGTAATTGAAGAAATCTGGAAGCTTAATTACCATAGCTTTCGAGTTCCATTATTCAAGTGTGCATGGGTTGATAGTAAGAAAGGCGTCAAATATGATGAGGGGTTGACTTTGGTGAACCTCAACATTGGAGGTCATACGAAGGATGCATTTGTTATGGCAAATCAACTGAGCCAAGTATTTTACATTGATGATGCTGCAAATAAAGGGCTGGTCAATTGCACTTCCTATGCCTACTAGAGTCTATGCACATGGTGATGATTTAGAAGATATTGTGCTTGAGCACCACACTACGTCAAAAAAGGCTATAGACGACGGAGAAAATCTGTCGTCTGATTGTGAAAAAAAACTGTCGTTGCTCTCCCTGTCGAGATTTGATATATATAGACGACACTTTTTTTCTGTCGTTTTAATTTTAATCAGACGACATATTTATAACTAAAAGTGTCGTAAAAAAGATGCCTTGAGAGCCAAAAAAGACCATATTACGTCGTCTGTTATAATACTTGACGACAGTTTTAATATTAATACTGTTATGCTTTGGTAAGTTATACGACAGTTTTAATGGAATATTGTAGTTAAACGATAGAGTTAACGACAGTTTGTTGCTTAATTCTGTCGTCTTTTTCGTGACTTTGTTGACATCATAGTTGACTTTTTATATTGACTTTGTGTATTTTGGTGACTTTCGTATTTGTACACATTCGTATTTTGTATTCATACGTATTTGACCATTAATAAAAAATTGGCCAAAAATTAAAAAATGCCCAAAATTTCTAAGATAAATTTCTCTAATAATTCCATTACTTAAACAAGATGTATTTGATACACAACAAATCTTAACATGTTCATGCCATCTCATCCATGAACAAAACATTGTCTAGACAATCAAAATATAAGTTGATGCCAATCACTAAGATGGCAACCTACAAACTAAGAAAGCTAAAGAAACACAACCTGCCCAGCAATTCTAGTCTAAGATGGCAACCTACAAACTAAGAAAGCTAAGGAAACACAACATGCCCAAAAATTCTAGTCTTCCTCAACCTGAGTGTGGGCAATCACCCATGTAGCCCACTCTGCCCGTACCTCATCGATATGTGCTTGAGTATACTTGAGGTTCCCTCTCCTCGCCCACTGAAAACAAAAATGCAATATTTCAATACACAACAAGCAAGTTGGTTGCTTCAAGAAAAATACCAAGCTACAAGCTGCACCTATTTTTGCAGAAACGGAAAAGCATATATACAATAAACCCCAAAACAACCTAAAAGCAATTCTGCATAAGATCCCTAGACACAATTAACCCCAAAACAACCTAAAAGCATGTCTGCACCTGTTTGCAGAAATGGAAAACCATAGATACAATTAACCCCAAAACTATTAGGTTCCAATTCAATATGCAGTCCAAAGTGTTTAGCAAAATGAACCTTCAAGTAAGAAAATACTGATCATATGGCAGCCATGTATACAACATTCTCAACATTATAAAATTGTAGTGAAGAAATCCTACAAATAGCACAATAAGCAGCCCAACATTCTCAACATTCTCAACACTACAGAAATCCTACAAAGTTGATGTCCAATCCGAAAAATAGCAGAAGCAGCCCAGCAAGCAAAGTTAAGAGACCAACCAGTGAAAACTCAGAACCCACATTCATTCCAAAGAGCCAATGAAAAAGACAACTTTGGAACCTAGGACACTTACTTTTGAAGCCTATCAAGGATGAACACCAGCAACTTTTTGTCTGGCAAAGGTGTTGTGGGGCCAAACTCCACCTGCGACCCTGTCCACGAAAAAGTCGACATCCATTAAAATTTAACCCTAAGAAGAATACCTTTTGAGCAAGATTTGAGATTGAATAGGATTATGATACCATGTAGTACACTTGTACTGCTGAACTAGGGTCCTTGCATCAGCTACAAAATCAGATTCCAAGATATAAACCCAATGTGAGTTTTTGAACAACAAAAGCACTTTAGTATCTGCATAATCTAAACTAAGCACTGTATCCAACTGAGAATTACAAAGTGTGAGTGATATTGTTGTCTGTACCAAACATTAGCTAATAATGAGCTCCTCTGAACAATAGATTTAAGCTCTAACCCCTTGAGGATTCTAAAAGTTAGTTTTAAAACTCATCTCAAATC
Organism: Spiraea crenata; assembly: GCA_033992175.1. Taxonomy (NCBI): domain Eukaryota; kingdom Viridiplantae; phylum Streptophyta; class Magnoliopsida; order Rosales; family Rosaceae; genus Spiraea; species Spiraea crenata. The sequence continues at coordinate 2,437,508 of JAVBHV010000019.1, forward strand.
CTAGAACCAAGCACTAACCCCTTAAGGATTTGCAGCCAGACACTTGAACTCTACTTAGCCAATGGTATTAATTTCAAAAGTTCATGTTTGAAGTTGCTAAATGTTTTAATATCAGTATTCACTTTCTTATAACTCTACATCTCAAAACAGCTCCAGTTATACTTGTGCCTCTGTGTATGTCTATATACATAGCTCAGCTATCAGTTAAACGGCTCAAGGAATAACTTAAAAAACTACCTTGGTATTATCAAGTGAACAATGAAGACAAATCCATGGATTGAACTCCAGAACATAACTGGCAGAACAACATCCGCAGGTACATCATAGAGCTGCACACCATCATCCCTTATGTATTGGCTCCACATGCCACACAAGTCTATGCCACACTAAAAATCAAAGTTTCATAAGGGAATCCTGGATACAGATATGAAGTATCTAATATCTTTCTCTGGGCCTATTAATTTCCAATCCTTCATCATGAAAACTTTGGGGTATCATCGCTTAACATTGGATTCTATTAAGTACCAGCTTATGCTCCAAATAACCAATCTTTTTAGACTGTTCCATCCTAAAAGCCTTTAGCTCCTGCAGCTCTTGAAACAACTGATACAAACAAGATAATACATAGGAGAATGGTTGCAAATGAAACAAAAACAAAAAGAAGATTAATACTTGACTTTCTTTTGCGAGGCACTCGGCGACGGAGGATCCTTTTCCATCTTGGGCTCTTCGGTCTCGAGCGTGTAGCTGCTCAATGAGTACGTGTTTACCACTGCCAAAAACGTACTCGCGAGCAACCCAATCAGATTCCCTATCTACTTGAAAACCTAAGAAACAATTGTAACAAAAACCTCAAAAACAGTTGTACAAAATCAAAGCTGTTAAAATCAAACGCTAGAGAAGATTTACCTTTGCACCTGACTCTGAAAAACTCTTCATCACTATAACGAGCACACAGTACCTGCATCACCCCAAGCTCGCATATCAATCTTATCAACAACTGTACAAAACCGAAAAAAGAAGAGGGCAACCAACGCCGTATCACATTTTCACATCTTCCACTCACCGCTCGATTATCAAATGGCTTCCCATCAAGTGTTTCAGGCACAACCTGCAAGAGAAACAAATTATTCCAAACTAAATCACAAACCCTCTTTCCTCTTTTGCTATTTCACAAGAACTAAACAGAAGAAGATAATCTATCAACTTACAGCAAGAAATCGAAACTCGGGCTCCCTCTGAATAAAAGCTGGAATCTGCACATTGATAAAGTTCGCTACTAAACTCTCAAAGATTCAATATTTAACAAAGACTTTGGAAACACACAAATTTCCAAAATTTTAACCTCAAAATACAAAATCAAACGGAAAATCCCCAACGATTCCAAAAATTCAAAACCAAATATCAAAATTGATGACCCGTATCACTAAAGCATCAATTTCGGAACCAATTTCTTCCGAAATCAGAGGCTGTGAAGGGTGGAGATTAAGGACACCTGCTGCTGCGTATTTGGGGGTTTTGAAACAACGTCAAAACAAATGAAGCCAAAAGCACATTATTGATTAAATCAAACCAAATCTACTGAGAAATAGAGAAACCAAACAGCAGTAAAGACATCAACAAACCAAACCTTGAAGTGTTATAGATAGATACCTTCTCTAGGTCCGAGATATCAAAACTTGGCATGCCTACTACTGAGTCTCTTCCTCATGTAATTCCTTAATCATAAATGCAATACTTAGAGATTAAGGTTTCATGAATAACATAAAATATATAGCCTCTCAAATTCAAAGAAGGCAAAGCATACCTTGTATTATTCGAATATGACCTGCAAAAGAAGCTTCAGCAATGTGTATTACAAAGAAAAAGAAACATTCAAATGAAAGCAGGACAACCAAGAACCCGAAATCCCCACAAACATAAAGTTGTTTTTCTTCGTCGACAGTGTTAATATAAAGTTGTTTCACTGTGAGTGTTAGTGTTTGTTCTTTCACTGTGAGTAAAACTTGTGGATCGGTAACACTAGCACCACCACCGTACTCCATCACAATCTATCAAGACACAGATAACTCGGCCTCAATTTTTCCCTTACCCAAATTACAAATAGCAATTTCACCAATAACCAAAGCAAATTCAATTCATTACCCAAAGATACTCTTCCCCTTGGTGGCTCCCCAGGTACCGAACCACATTCGGATGGCTACATTGCTGTAACATCTCGATTTCACCACAAATTTCTTCATTCCCTTCTTCCTAAAAGCAAACCAGAACAAAAAAAATCAACCCAAACAACCACAGAACCAAATTCATAACAAACCGAAACCGGAAACAAGAAACATACCGCTTGAGACAATGAAATGATTTTGTTCGCCACCAATTCCGACCTCTTGATATCCCAACTCATCGACGACGAACCGCCTCCGCCGCCCGTCCTCCTCACCATCGTCCCGCTCACCGACTCCCTCTCGCTCGCAGAGCAGACGGGGACGCCGATTGGTCGTCGAGCGCCGATGGGTCGCGACGCCGGTGGGTCGTTCAGAGAGTCGCGAGGATTAGGTTCGGGAAAGCTGGGGGGCGCTGCGACTCGCAATTGCTAAACCTAAAAAGTAGATCCTTTTATTTCTTAAGACCGCCCGGCCCTCCTTAGCCCGGCCAGCCTCCGCCAAATCAGGAAACCCTAAAATCGAAACCCGTACCAGAACACCCAAAATCCCAAATTCAAACCCCTAAATTCTGGATTTTCGAAGGAAAATGAGGTTTCTAGTCAAAAAAAAGAGCGAGTCAAAGCCAAGTCAACCAAAATAAAACGGGGGAAATTTGCCGCTTTTTTTTCCAAGTGTAACAGACGACACATTTAGTGTCAAAACTGTCGTTAAATGTAACAGGCAAATTTCAAGTGTTGGATAATAACCTATATAACGACACAATTTTAAAATCTGTCGTTAAATAAACTATGACGACAGTAAATCAGAAAGTGTCGTCTAATCAACGTCGTCTATTGCCTATTTTGACGTAGTGCCAATTGCACTTCCTATGCCTACTAGAGTCTATGCACATGGTGATGATTTAGAAGATGTTGTGCTTGAGCACCAATCCTTTGCAGATGGTTTGAGAGCAGTTGACAAATACGAACCAAAGCTTAGTGTGGGAGCCTCTAAGTATAGATGAATCGATTGTGATGGTATATGGGTCACCAATCCAAAAAAAAAAAAAAAAAGTGCACTGATCCATATTTATTTGACTTTTGTAAGTGGTTAACTGAAAACCATTTTAGATTCATATTTATTTGAAAGTGTTGTGCTGCATGTTTTAACTATATGTTTTGGTTGATTCTTATTTATTTGAAAATGCTGCATGTTTTAACTATATTTTTTGGTTTTCTTGCTGAGCAAATTTCTTTATCTGTGGACCATTTTGCTGTTGTATGGGTTCTCCAAAGAAGACAAAGCTCAAAATGACAAAACGCAAGATTGGGAAACAAGCACATAGTTGTGCAGATACGCAATTGGCTGAAGATGATGGATCATTGATATGGCAGATCTAACTAATGTTGAAAAGACACCTGAGGATTCCACATCAAATCCCAGTGTTACTCAGATGAGTGTTGATAGGAAGAAGCGTGGTCCAACTGAAATGAATTTGGTTCAAAAGTAGAAGAAGAGAGGGATGAAGATATTAGTGGAGTTTAAGAAGCTTGGAGAACCGCGGGGTAGGGCAGCAAAGATATTGCATCATATATTGGTGTGGTGGTCAGAAGTACAGTCCCCATTAATGTTGAATCATGGCCTGAGGTAGAACAGAGACATAAGGAAATTGTGTGGACAGAGGTTGAGGTATGTCTATATGCCCCCTACTATATGTGTCTTATATAGAAATAATGCAAATTACTAAGTTGATGAACTAATGTTAAGAATTTTCTTGGTTTTGTGTAGTCAGTATTTGATATACCACCCGAATGCAAAAAAAAATGTGCTTGTTTCTGCAGCTAACAAATGGAGGCAGTTTAAGTCCAGGTTGAATAACCGCTACATACAACAATACAAAGAAGTTCCAGGAGAATTGCAGGAACCCCCTGATCTATATGACTTTATTAAACAGGAGCATTGGGTTTCTTTTGTGTTTAAACGACTAAGTAAAGAGTGGGAGGTATGGTGGGAGATATGTATGTTTCATAGTTCATATGGTTGATAATACTCATCAGCTTATATACACAAGTACTTGTTGCTGCAGGTAAAACATGATCTGCAAAAAGAGAGGCGAGCCAAAGTCCAATATCATCATAAGACAGGCCGTAAAGGTTATGCTGGTTTGGCAGAGGAATTAGTAAGTGTATTGAGCTTGTAGTGTAGTTCAAATTATACTTTCGATATTATATATTTCATACTTATACTTATCATAAATAGGTAGAGAGAAATATAGTGGAAGAAGATTGTGATCGAGCTATTCTATGGAAGAAAGCACATGAAGATAAAGAGGGGAGGATAGCAGATAAGGGATCAGCTGAAATGGCTGAAAAGATTGTAAGTATTTGGGTGAATTGATATAATTTGTATATTTTTTAGTTTATCACCTATTAGAAATTCCTTATTCTTGAAAGTATAATAATTAATCCTTCTTTGTTCTAGGATAAACTGATGAAGGAAAAAACAGTAGGCCTTATAAGAACATCTGGAAGTAATGACATACTGTCCATGGTGTTGGGGAGTGATGAACATCCTGGTAGGGTGTGGGGTGTGGGAGGAGCTGTGAAGCCAAGCTCCTATTTTCATGTTCCTAGGAAGACAAGACAGTGCATTTCAAAGAGCACAATGGAAGACTCCAATTCACTGCTTGCAGAGACACAGACAATGTTGCTTGAGCAACAAAGAAGGAATGATGAGCAGCAAAGGAAGAATTCATAAATACATGCAGCTATGCAGCAACAAATTTCACAACTCATGGCTGCTTTAGAAGGAAAAACTAGTTTCAGTGCAGCCCCGCCTGAACCTGTTATTCCATCTTCAAATGACTATGAAAAAGTGTCAACAAACATCAAGAAAAGCAGATTTTTGGATGATGTGGAATTAGAGATGGAGGAAGATATTGTTGACGTCGTGGTTCACTCAAACGTGGAGCATATGAAGGTATTATGAAGTTATAATATATGATTTCAGATTTCACCTCATTTATATACCAACTGATAGCAGCTTATATATGAATGTTTTAGGGAAAAGACTGTAATTGAAAGTGTTGGATCGAAGAACAACATTGTCGCATATGGCACTGTAGTTGATGTTAGTGGACCTGTGCATTGCGTTCCGTTGGGCGTAGGAAACGTCCGAGTGGTTGTAAATGGAATTGTGGATGGATAAGCTATGCTGCCAATCCCAGTGAAAGGAGAATTTGGGACTGTTTCGAGTGCAATTGGGCATCATGTTGCTTGGCCAGTACATCTTATTGACTTAATGGATCATGAGGTAATAACTAATATATTGGTCAGACCTTAGTAACTTTTATACATAATGAGTTCTAACATATATTTATATCTGTGGGCAACTAACTGATTGGCTTCGTCTGTAAAACTTGCAGAAAAAGAGGGTATTAACCACCAAGGATAAAGCAGTAAAGAGCTTGTTCAGCAAGTCCGCAATAGGAAAACTCGCCCCATTTTGCGAGATTCTTTCTATATGCAAAGAATGAGCTGGCCACCTCGGACTCAACGATTACTGCTTATCTTGACAAGGAGATATATGGTGATTCTGAACGGGTGGTATTCCTAGCAAAAGAGGATGTTACGAGTCTCCTGGAAGTAAGGGAAATTGGACAGCAACTTATTGTGACTTACATTAAGTAATGTGCATATTTTCTGTGATTTTAGATTTAAGTGGCTTATTGAATGTCAATCAATTAATTTGCTGATCCATTAATGTTGTTTCCAGTTTTCTATATAGGAACCTTGTTAAGACATAAATGAATCAACTGTTTGGATGCTTGGATCCTGGTCGGGTATGGCATGACAAGAACAAAGAAGCAGATATATTGGGACATCTGAACCTACTTAGTGCAGATAGTATACAATTCTTTTTTGATCGAACGAAATGCATTTCATTAATAAAAGGTTTGGACTAAGTCCATTACAGGAGTACAATTCAACATGTAGCCTTGACGAACGGGCCTCGTTAAAAACCTTGCAACTTACAAGGAAAAGAGTACCCTATACTCCAACTCGAAAAAAGCATTCCATAGACACTATTAAGTAGGCAGCGTTTGTAAACTTAATCCGAAACCCACCCCGTTTTCCTACGGCATAGCCATCAGAAAGTTGAGTAGGAACCTAGTCGACCTCCTTACGGCTTAACCATCAGAGGGAATTAGGCCCAGATTAAGCCGCAAACACTACCTACTAAATGACCCTCTCCGTTTGGATCAAGTCAGTGAGCCATGACGGCCCGTCAACCTCCCAAATCTGCCCAAGTTGGCTTGCAGCTGCTTCATGTGCTAATCGGTGAGCTACCTTATTCGTAGCCCGATTTTGTTTCATTATGCAGGTCACTCCAAGAGCCCTGCACAAGTTCTTTATCTCCTGTATGACAGCCACGTAGGGATGCCATTTCATGCATTCCACATTGATACAATATTCAATATCAAGACAATCAGTTATTACCTCGTTGGGCCTTGTACCTCTGTGCAAGCAAGACTTCAAACCCATTTTGAGACTCAAGAGCTCACTCACGAATGCCGTGCAATTCAAGGGTCCCGGTTCCGCTTGTGCCCACAGCATTACACCATTTTCGTCTCGAAGCACAGCCCCTAAACCACTTCGTCCTCCTTCGAGACCTGCGGCCCCATCCACATTGAGTTTTAAATTGCCCTCCTTAGGTGGTTTCCATACTTCGGATTCTGCACTTGGTCTCACACTCAAAACTTTATTGGCTTTCTCAAACTCTAAGAATCTTTTGGAGGCCTTATCAAACAACTCGCCAGGTGTACATGCTCGCTGCCCATATAGTTGGTTGTTTCTCTCATGCCAAAGAGTACTGCAGAATGTGGCGAATTTTCCCATCATTTGCACTCCCAGTTGTGTCATCATGTGCTCCACCAACGCTGCAAAGCTGTGCCACTCCTCTGCCATAAAGTTAGAATATTCTGTGAGTTTCCAAAAATCACAATCCAGGGTATGCAATATATTCTAATGATTGGCTTCTTCTGTAAATGCTAATTAAGTCCATTTAAGTCCACATTTGTTAAATTAGATTAATACTTAGGTTTTACATGGTTCTTATGCAGAAATCATTGGATATTGATTATTATTGATGAGGATAAGGACAATGTGTATGTATTGGATCCTCTTAGTAATTCACGAGAACCTGATGGGACATGGCAAAAGTTTGTAAACTCGTAAGTTTACTTTTATTAAGCTTATTATGTGTTTCAATTAAGTTACTAGTTTTGATTTTTATTATGAATTATAACATGATTTATTTTGATGATCAAGTGCCTTTAAATCATATAATGCGAAGAAGGGTAGAGGACCTCGCAGAGCTCCAAAATGGTCTATTCTCCAGGTATGACCCCAAATACATGATGTATTTTCCTACATTGGAACCACATTTATGAATATGAGTGTTGGGAAAACCTAACTACTTGATCGTTTTGTTTAGGGTGCACCTGAACAAGCAGATAGTGTTACTTGTGGGTATTGTGTATTGAGGTACATGAAAGAGATATGTGAAGATAAAGACCTTGCCTTTCGTGAGAAGGTACAGAATACACTAGATGATTGAATTTGAACTTGTGATCTATTGTTATTTTGTGTTGACGGATGATGGAGTAAGAAAGAATAAGGGTTTCTGCAAAATTTGTCGATTTCTCAGCATTGTTGTATTCATGGTTTCAGATTAGGGGTTCAAATTGTTTTAGCACTTTGTGTTTTGCTGTAGGAGGGGGAATACAGAATTGGGGTTTGGGGTTTGAGGTTTAGGGGTTGGGGGAAGACAAAAAGAGTAGGGTTGGGGTTTGGAGTTTCGTATTTGGGATTTGGGGTTTGGAATTGGGGTTTGGGGTTTGGTATTTGAGGTTTGGGGTTTGGGGTTTCGTATTTGGGGTTTGGGGGTTTGGGTTTGGGGTTTGGGGTTTGGAATTGGGGATTAGGGTTTAGGGTTTGGGGTTTGGGGTTTGGAATTGGGGTTAGGGTTTAGGGTTTAGGGGGAAGACAAAAAGGGTAGGGTTGGGGTTTGGGGTTTCGTATTTGGGATTTGGGGTTTGGAATTGGGGTTTGGGGTTTAGGGGGAAGACAGAAAGGGTAGGGTTTGGGGTTGGGTTTTGGGGATTCATGTCCTCTGAATACAATGATCTTAATGGCATCATTATAAACAGGTTTACTTTGTTGCATTTTGTTCATATGGAAGCTGCAATTTGCTGCTTGCACTGTTCTGAGACAGTTTGTTCATGTGTGCAGTACGCAATAAGGAGTAATCATTATTACACCCGTGAGGAGTTGGATGAGGTGCAAAATGAATTGGCAGCTTTTATCATCAAGAATTGGATTTAGTAGTATATGTACTCATACTCTTTTTTCCTTTATCTTCTGTATCATACTTCATGCTTTGGCTTATGTAGTGGAAATGTATATGAGAAGGATGAGTTGTATTGAATGCTTTATGTTCTTTAATGAATGATTTGCATTGGTTTTGATTTTGTGTTTTGAATTTTGAGATGGATGTTGATGATGGTGCCAATGAAGCACATTATATATTGTCAGATTTTTACGGAAAATTGATACCAAAGAGGGATGACAGCATCAAATTTTTCCAGAAAAACCGATGTCAATTCTCTAGATAGGCATCGCTTTTTATAGAAGAACTGATGATAAAGAACTTTTAGGCATCAGAGAATATGAAAAACTGTTTCTGTAAGGCACCTTAGTCATCAGATGATAGGAACAAAACGATGCTGTAAGGCACCTTAGGTATCGGACGATATGTAGAAAACGATTCTGTAAGGCACCTTAGACATCGGACGATATGTAGAAAACGATGCTGTAAGGCACCTTATGCATCAGATTATTTGAAGTAAACGATGCTGTAAGTGTACAAAGGCATAGATTTATTTTAAAAAAACTGATGCCACAAGGTACTTTAGGCATCAGAATTGGGTAATTAGGCATCACTTGTAACAAAAAAACCGATGCCAAAGCGGGAAACGGTGACGGATTTTATCCGATGCCTAATACCTGGGTATTAGGCATCACCGAGTAGGGCATCGGTATTTTGGTGTTATAGGCAATGGATTTTATCCGATGCCTATTAAGGTTTTTCTTGTAGTGGTTTGACATTGTATCATCAGGATTTGTAGTTCAAAACAGCGTTGGGAGATCCCTTAGACGAATACCTTTCATTCCCGGAATCCAATAAATGACTTTGTCAAAATATCCATTTGTAAAACAGCTATCATCTACAAGGATTCAGCAAGCAGATTGATTACAAATTCGATTTTGTTCGTAAGTCCATAAACAAACAGTTAATAACCATACCATTGCAGAAGTACTTCCTTCTGAGACTGTTTAAGAACAAGAGGCACTGCTTAATATAAGTCATAATCATAACTTCATTATGGTTGTTTTACCTTTAAGTGGGGCAAGTCCTTTGTCGACCAACGTGCGAAATTGCTTAAATCCCATGAAGCTGCTTGCAGAAACTGTGTAAAGAACCCCGATTCCTTCAGCTGCTGCAATTGTAAACATGGACAAGTAACCATCAGAAACAATGCTAGTCACCGGAGGAGTACTACTTGCCCTGCCATTTAGTTTTTCTAGGAGTTTAGAAAAGGGACCCAAGAAGTTCTTCCTAATGGAGTAACAGAGTAAAGTGACATCTTGAGTGGCATCGGCATCAGAATCAGGAATGCCATCTGGAATGGTTTTGAATTCAAAACTAGGAAAGCTATCAAGGGAGTTCGGTCCAAGAGGGTTGAGAAAGCGTTTGTGGTTGTACTCGGTGTTGACAAATGTTATGTGGAAGCCTCTGTGGTGGAGGAGCTTTGCTAGCTCAAGTTTTGGGGAGTTGGTCCAAAAGGGTTGAGAAATCGTTTGTGGTTGTAGTCGGTGTTGACAAATGTTATGTGGAAGCCTCTGTGGTGGAGGAGCTTTGCTAGCTTGAGGTTTGCCTTTACACTACAAAAAAAAGCCTCATAGGCTATGAAATTATAGGCACAATTATAGTTTTTGTGTCCATTATGTTGAACTGAGCACGAATAGATTTGAATTGTGTCCATTTCATACAGGATACGAATATTCATGTCTCTATTAAATACAATAGACACGAATATATCAATGCGCACGAAATTCGTGGCAAAAGTGTGCACCAAAAATTGGTTCTGACAACTTCTGGCAAATTTAATTTTTTGAGCCCTTTGTTGTTGTCTGAACACAAATAAAGATTTCGTGCCCTTTGTTCAAACAATCATGGAACATAACTAGTGGTGTTTGGAGAAAATAATTGTTTAATACATAAAAGACACAATGTTTTGTGTCCATTATTATAAAATAGATACAATGGTCGAATTGTCTCTCCCTTGACCCAAATGTTTGCCAATTCGACGTATGAAGAACATTTCATCATCTTTGAAAAAAAAGGAGTTATTAATTAAATTAAGACACAACTTTGTATCTTTTTTTAATATTATATAATTAATATTTATTTTAAGAAAAAAAAAACGTTTTAACCCTAAATACATCATTTCTGTCCACTTTTCTTCTAACTTTGTTGCTATGTTAATTTTTTTTGCTATTAATACTTTGTTCGTAATACGATTTGCATGGATTAAATGATCTTTTAATTATATGGGAGAATTACCCCTAAGGACAAAAAACACCCCCTAATTCTATGCTAGGACAAGTATTTGAAATCTTTACCTCTAAGGACAAACTAATAATTAATTTAATAAAAAAATAAGGCAACCAATGATAGAGGCGCACGTGAACAGTACCATATGAACAGTACCACGCGCGCGTATAGTACCACGCGAGTGAACAGTGACATAGAAACAGTTCTTGTTTCTGTCAACAACTGTTTCTGCCAAATACAGAAACAGTTTTAGCCAAACACAGAAACAGTTCAGCTAAACACAGAAACAGTTTCTCCCAAACACAGAAACAGTTTCTCCCAAACACAGAAACACTTTATACTAAAATACAGAAATAGTTAAGTCAAATACATAAACACTTTCTACCAAACATAAATACAATTATGCCAAATACAGAAACACTTTCTATTAAACACAGAAACAGTTATGCCAAACACAGAAACAGTTTTGCTAATACATAATAGTTTATGTCAATACAGAAGCAGTTCATGCAAACACAGAAACAATTCATGGAAACACAAAAACAGTTCATGCAAACACAGAAACAGTTCATACAAACACAGAAACAGTTCATGTCGCACAAAAACAATTCATATCACAAACATAAATTGTGCATTTCGATTACACCAAAACAGCAAACACAAATGTAAAAGCTCTATTTAATCTCCTTTCCTCTTTTTCTTTTTTCCAGCAACCAAATAGTGCAATAATAATGAGATAAACACCAAATTAAATTGCCACTAATTACAATAAACCACCCAAAAATTTTCAGCTTCCAAATTCGAAACCAAACACAATCCCCCGATCGTGCCCGAGACAAATTGGCCTAATTCGAGCTCAGGTGTTAATTGCCTCGAAGTTTTTGCTTATGTATAAAAAATCTTAAATTCTTCAATAAATTTCCCCCAAAATTAATTATCCTTTTATCCCCAACACAAACCTATACAAATTCCATCACATACAGAGTAACACGGCAAGGCAAGAGTCCGGAATTTCTGGGGCTTTCTTTACACCCACTCTCAAACTCAAACGAAAAGATGGGCGGTGCGGTGAGTCAAGCTCGGAGATCTAGACGGTCGCATCACTCTGGATTCGGATGACGCTGGGCGAGCGGTGCTGGTCACTATCGACGAAGTTTCAACTGGCGGTCAATACGGCGCCGTTTGTCGTCCGGTTCTCCAGTGGGTACAGGGTTCCAATCGCAATTATCGAAGAAGGATAGTGACTTGTGCTTTACCTGGTCAGAATTGATTAGTGAAGAAGACGATCAGAGACGAAATGGCGAACAAGCGCGGTGGTCGGCGAGATCCAGAGACGGCAGAGGAGCTCCGGCGAGATGTAGATCTAATGGCGTTGTGAAGACGATGACTTGAGTGTGGGATTTTAGTGGCAGAGTTGAGCGCTGCGTTGGAAAGAGGAATGAGCCAGCGCGTGGGCTAACTCATTTAGTTTGTTATATTAGTTTGTTAAAATATGAAATTGTCCTTAGAGGTGAAGATTCAAAGTTGTTGTCCTACCATAGAATTAGGTGTTTCTTTATGTCCTTGTAGATACTTTTCTATAATTATAAAGCTTACCTTTTTGTTAGTATATTGTGCATAAAAAATAGCTTTTTGAGGGTTTTTTAAAGATGAGTTGAAGGGCTCCGGTAAAATTTTTGAACTAGGTCCCCAAATTCTCAGATTACATGGATATTTTTTTTTCTTTTGACAAGGGTTTTGGAGGATACTAATCGTTTTATTTTTTTATTGATTAATGGGCACAATAGTTTGAATTGTGCCCTTTGTTTTTTCTTTTGACAAGAGTATTGGCGGATACCAATCGTTTTATTATTTTATTGATCAATGGGCACAATAGTTTGAATTGTGCCCTTTGTTTTTACTTTTGACAAGAGTATTGGCGGATACTAATTGTTTTATTGATCAATGGGCACAATAATTTGAATTGTGGCCTTTGCACAATAGAAGAAGTGTAGGCTCGGATGATGGTTCACCGAATAAATGGATGCCAACTTGGTTTGGGAAAGGAATATCCAAAAGGGATATACTCCTCCACTATCCAAAACGCACGGCATCCCTTCGGTTTCAATTCACTTTTCTCATTTCTCATTTTTTCCATCTTTGTGTCGCCGCTCCTCTGCATTTCTTTGTGCAAACTTCAATTGCCAAAAAATTTCAAAACTCACTTCACTTTTCCCATCAGCCATCCAAAATTGCACCACTCTCTTCATCCATAAATCCCTCTCCTCCCACAACTGCGATGAACTCAAAACCCGCACACCACTCTACGCAATAACATCCCGAAATTCGTTAACGCACCACCCGTTTGTTGGTTGGGGTCATCAGATCTGAAAGATAAGTTCTCTTTCGCCTAATCTGCTCTTTGTCTGTTTGGATCTGCCGATTTCATGGCCGAAGGCCGCATGAAATCGTCCTCAGTTTTTTTGGGCCTGATTTTGTTGTTGCAGAGCAAGTTCAACACTAGGTCCAGCAGGAAATGGAGATCTAGACCAGCCTCCGCCACCCCAACATCCTCCGCCTCCGCAAGACCAACCACCTCACCGGGAAGCAAGCCGCCACTGTAAAAACTGTGATTTTGTGTGTTGTTTTATCTATGTTTGATTTTTCTGAGAAATTTGATTAGGGGTTTTGATGTGATTGTGATTAGTATATACTGAGCTTGACGCAAGCGTTGGCGTATTGTCACGAGAAAGACGTGATTCATAGGGACATCAAGCCTGAAAATTTGTTGTTGGATCGTGAGGTTGTTATTTCTGTGCTACTTGTTCTTCTTCCATTTTTGTGAACTAGTTTATGATAAACTATGGCATGTTTCGCCTTTTGGTTCGTCTTTGAAGTTAAGACAGATGGGAAACTTTATAATTTGGCAAGTTTTTCTGATAAAAGTTTGGAAATTTATAATTTTTAAAAGCTACTTTGAATCACATCTGGTACTGGGTAGCTTTGTGTGCAATTGTTGGGTGGGATGCAATATCATTGACTACTGAGAATGGTTTTAGGAAGCGGAAGGCAGTGGACCGTCATGAAGATGCTGATGCTGTATCATTGCCATCTATTATTCAGTTCATGTAATTTGCGGTGAATTGTTGTTTAGATAGTTGTATTTCATTTTTCAAAGTAATTTTGTATTGTAAGGAAGAACCGTATGCTTTTTTGTATTGTATATTTTTAACTTTCTTGTATTTGTGATTTATTTTATTGGTATATGTAGTCAGTTTTGGTTTTTATTTTTTTATTTCAAAAATACTCCAAAAGGGACACCATTTCTTCTTTCGTGCTCATTGATGAACCCACATGGCAGCTCTCCTATACTAGTGGGATATTGTCATAATTGGGGGCACAAATTGAACCCTTTTTGTGCCCATTAATGCCAGCCACAAAAAGGCTAAACGTGCCCAATGTTATTGGGCATGCCGATTAAGAGCACCTTTATAAAAATCATGCTTGCACCGTGCCCAATAACAAAGGGCACAATTAATTGTGCCCTCTAAGCTAAAAGGCACAAATAATGGATTGTGCTCTCAAGTAGGGGTGGGATCGGGATGATCCTAATCCCGATTACGTAAATCCCGATTCCGTCCCGATCCCGATTAGAGGCTAAAAATGATCTCGAATTCCGTCCCGATTGAGTCGGGATCCCGACAATAAAATTCCGATTAAGTCGGGATCCCAATCGGAAAATCCGATAAATCCCGACAATTGAATCTCAAGTATAATATGAAATTTTAAACTTTTTTGTGTGCATAAATTTATAATGTAAACTAACAAGTACAACTTATACATGATGAAAATAAAACATACTAACATAGTAATACAACAACTCGAGGGTGTGTGTGGCTTCTTCTATTATCATGAAGGCCATGTGGCCATAAAGGTGTGTGTTGGCGTGGGGAGAGAGGGAGAAAACAGAAAAAAGAAACAAAAAGTAGAGAATACGTAGAACTTGGAAGAAAATGGTTGAACTGTTCAGAGTCCGAGAAGACCACTTTAGGTTGTTCAAATCAAAAAATTTTCTTCTTGAAAGTTGTTCATTAGCTCGATTCCTATAACATACCAAAAAATCATATTAATCAGATCACTGTAGCTACTTCAGTTAGGGTAAGAATTAAAACATTAATAAAAAATAATTAAACAATATATAGTGTCGGGATGTCGGGATCCCGACTTTTTTCAAAAAAAATCCCGATCCCATCCCAACTCAGTCGGGATCGGGACAGAATCCCAACTAGTCTGGATCAAGATTTTCGGGATCGGGATCATCGGGATCGGAATCGGGACGCGGGATTCGGGATTTTTTCCCACCCCTACTCTCAAGCTCTTTTTTTGTAGTGTTATGTAGCTTTGAGCTGGAAATGGAATGCAAACAGCATGAGGCTTGTTTGGTTCTGCAGAGGATCCCACGTCTTAGATTTTGTATGTTGAATGACTGTAAAACTTGTAGATTATGAATTTATAGGCTTAGTTAGCTAGCTATCTTTCAATGGAGTAGGTTTTGGCTGTCCAATTCTTTTGTATATATGTCAGATTCGATCGATTTTTCTTGTCTAGATATTCTTATTGATTTAAAACTTGTTTATCTCATTCCCTTGTATTTGATTAGATGTAAGTCTTGTGGAGTCCATGAATAGAAGAAGCTTAGCAAATCTGGGTGCAAAATCCATCCGTAAAAGGTGATCGAAACCATGGTACCATTACCAACACAGAACAGAAGCGCCATTGTTACACCAAGAAAGCTCAGAAAAGAGAGAGAAAACAGAAGAGAGAGAGAGAGAGAGGAGAGCTTTCGGGAATCAATTATTATTGCTTAACCAATTATTACAACATGATTAGCTGCTTTTATAGTGTTGACTCCCTATAACTAACTCACAGCTCACCAATACAGCTACCATAAATACACTTGTACAGCTCACCACACACTACAATAGCGAACATAAGGGCATTCTTCAATCATGCAGCTGTACTCATGTCACTGGTACACAAAAACATGATTAACTTATCAACAAAGAATATAAGGCCCTTATTGTTTTACCTCTATATTCACCTTACTGGGAATCTTGATACCATATGAATATTATTTTCAATTGGTCTTCATTAAGCAATAAGGAATCTAGAACCTTTTTCTACCATTCTTGTGGATACAACATCAATTTAGCCTATTCTTAGTAGGACTTGATTGACTAAATTGTCTAAGTTTGTGGATGAAGAACCATGTGGATCAGTTGCCTCTTCTGCAAGTTTCTTCCACTCCATGGCCTTATTCTTCATTTCTTTCCCCTTCTGCCCCTCCATTAACTCCCTAACTTGCTTCGTCACTTCATCCCTCTTCACGTCACTATTAATCTCCATGCCAATTCCCCATTCTTTGCAAGTATACCGGCAGTCCGTTTGCTGGTCAGCAAAAAATGGCCAGCACAACATAGGCACCCCTGCAGTCAGGCTCTCAATAGTCGAACCCCAGCCGCTATGTGTCAAAAAACCCCCAACTGATGGGTGGTTAAGGACTTGCTCTTGCGGGCACCAACTTGCTATTAGACTTCTCTCCTTAGTATCCTGCACAAACTCAGCTGGCAGAATCACGGATTTGCCAACCACCAATTCAGGCCTAATCACCCAAAAGAAGGAATACTTGCTGTTTGCAAGTCCCCAACTGAACTCCACAAGATGTTCTGGTGTCATGACCGTTACACTGCCAAAATTCACATACACAACTGACTTCGGCGCCTTGGTGTTGAGCCACTGTAGGCATTCGGTTTCTTCTTTCCAAAGACTGTACACCATTTTCAAAGATTGTTTCGGAATCTGATTGAGATGTAACTGAAGAGGGCCAATAGCGTAAACTGGCGAAACAATAATAGAGGAGATAGCATCCAAAACCTCTGCCTCCAAGGCATCAAAAGTATGAAGAACAACTGCTGAAGCTTCATGAAGTCTATCTGTTGCTTCCATTACGAAGTTAAACACGAGGTCATCAGGATTTGTGGTTCGGATGAAGCTTGGGAGATCCTTTAAACAAATATCTTTCATTCCTGGAATCCAGTCTATTAGCTTGTCCAAATACCCATTTGTTAAACAGCTCTCATCTGCAAACAGAACAAACAAGTTATGACAACTTGTATCTATTGGAAGTAACACTTGAATTGCAGGTTACCATTTGAGTACTCTATACTATATATATTACCTTTTAGTGGTGCAAGTCCTTTTTCGACCAAGGCACGAAGTTGTTTACATCCCATGAAGCTGCAGGCAGCAATGGTGTAGAAGAGTACTATAGGGACTCCAATTTCTTGAGCAGCTGTGATTGTGAAAGTGGACATGAAACCATCCGAAACTATGCAACTCACTGGAGGATTAGTAGTGTTTGATGTTGCATAGGCGTCATTGTTGAGTTTTGTGAGGAGGGTGCGAAAGGGAGGCAAAAAGTTTAGATTTCTGATGGCCTCACAAAGCAAAGCCACATCTTGGGTGGTATTTCCATCTGATTCCGGCAAGCCATCTGGGATTGCTTCGAACCTAAAATCAGGCAAGCCGTCGAGGGAATTGGGACCAAGAGATTTGAGAAAGCGGTTGTGGTTGTACTCCGAGTTGACAAAGGTTATGTGAAAGCCTCTGTGGTGGAGGAGCTGAGCAAATTTGAGCATTGCCTTAATATGGCTTTGAGCCGGAACGGGCATGAAAACAGCATGTGGTCTATTCGGTACTACTGTGGAACCCATCTTAGATTTTGTATTGCAATGGTTGTACTGCCACAAATGCAGAATACTTATAGTGCAAAGACAAAGGAAGTTGAGGTCCAACCGTAAAACTCATTGGACGCTAAAAATCCTTACAAGCCCTCGTGATTTTTCTTAACTTTCAAATGTGCCACATTCTTTCACGTGATCTACTTCTCAATATTTCCTGTTTTTTTCTCTTTCCTTCCTCAGACAAATCCAAGCACTGGGGTTATCTTGTTGGAGATCTCAACGGATTGCTGTGAGCTGTATAAGTAGTCAATTTTTAGTGGGATTTTTCAATCCTACACTTTGGACTTGTCATTCACTTGCCTAACTAAAAGAAAATCTGAACAAATAATGAATAACCAATGGGAGAGTTGGAAAAAAGCTCAAGTAGCAGCCAAATTTGGAAACTGATCAGTATTGTAGCCTCCAAAGACATGAGAAAGCAAAGTAGGACCGGGATCTTCTCTTGGATTTTAGCCTGTGTTTCTTTTCTTTCTTAATATGAATCTGATTAAGAATTAAAATTTATATTGAAGCTTGCAACTCTGATGATAAGAAAACTTCACCGTCTATCAGCAGTGCCTCCAAATTGTTGCATATTTGCACCCCTCTATCATGTGCTCCACAGAAAGATCTATCCCTAAAAACAGATAACTTAAGAGATACAAGAGCCACAATCCAATCCAACCTAGTAGCCAACTGACCAGCTCTGGTTTAATTTTACCATATTATCTCCTCAGTCCCCACTAGATATCTCTTTCTTGAAGTTGGGAGGTGGATAGATATTGATGTTAGCAGCATATTGGTCCCATTTAATGCCAATTTTCCCAATGGCCAACTTTCATGGACAGTGGAGATCTTCTTTTCTTAGTTTCATGTCTTGTGCAAGTTATCTTGAAAGAAATAATGTTCACAGCATTAATAATCACTATCTTTTATGCCCCACTTCAGAAGATTTTTTTTTTTTTTTTTTTATCAAAAGGAATGCAACTTTGATTATAAATTGAATTTGATATCACACCAAACTAAGGAGTACAAAAATTGTGATAAAACAATAAAATCTGGGGCCTCATTAAAACCCTACAGTGTACGAGGGAAAAGAGTGCCCAGTACTCATACAGTAACTAAAAGCATTCAAAAAACAAGTAGATTGGGATATATTGTCTAGTCTCGAAACCCGCCCTTTTCCCTACGGCATAGCCATCAGGAAAAGAAACGAGAGCTTAGTTGAACTCCTCATGGCCTAACCATCAGAGGGAATTAGGCCCAAATTAAACTCTATACCCAATCTACTATACTTGCATCTCATCGTTGGGAACCATAGCAAGCCATGCTGGACTTTCACCCACCCAAAAACCTTCCACTTGAAATCTAGCTGCTCTTTTTGCCAATTCATGAGCTACCTTGTTCATCGAATGATTTTTGTACTGTATTGCCTTAACATATACAATTTCGCATAATGACTTGATCTCAGCAATCAAGCCCGCTTGAGGATGCCATTCATTCCATTGCATTTTAACACCTAGGTTCAATTCATTCTCAACCATTTCATTTTTGCTGTCAATCATTGGCTTTCTTCACCATCCCATTCATTCATTTTTGCGCTCTCAATCACTGGCTTTCCCTCAAAATTTTGCCTTTTGGACTTTTGAACCGCCACATTACATTAGTAGTTCATGTAGTTTTGTGTTTTTTTCACTTAAGGAACTTGTAGTTTTACTTTACATGACAATTTATTTTGCCGGGAGATTTAAGTGCCCACCTTTTAGACATTAAATTTTTTTTTTTTTTTGAGGTAAACGATAGAGAGTTTTATTGATAAAAAATAAACCTGGAGTAGCCGGCAGCGTCTAAAGAAGTTAAGAACTAGCCCCCATATACACGAATAGAAAACCCACCCGCATACACAACATCGGTAGACCCGCCCGCATACACAACATCAATAGAAAAGCTAAAACCACCCTTGCAAACTCATCTATCGAGGCTAGGTGCCAACTAAAAACCATGCATAAGCAACCTAGCCCTAGGTAACCACTACAGTCTAAGTGGCGCCGGATACGGTCATCACCGGATCATCATGTTGGGTCACCCCCAAATCCTCTTCAAAGGACAGTTTCCTGGCCTTTCCCTTAGCGTTTTTACTTCTTTAACACCTTCTTGGCCATACTCAATTTGTTAGATTTACTCGGCTTGCTAGTCGTGCTTGCTTTGGTTCGTTTCTTTTGCCCAGGCGCAGCGATCTTAAGGTCCACCTCCTACGGTCCCCTCAGCTCTAAATTCTTGTGACATGGGTCCTTCACAGTGGATTTTGCTGCTGTAGACGTCTTGCTTCTTTTGGCCGGTGAGGATTCCAATCCTACCGAGCTTGCACGCCTATGCCCGCTTTCCTTGGTTGGTGTGAGTCCCCTTGGCACCACTCCTTCAAATCCCGGTGGAATTAGCGGCGAGCCCAGTTCTTCCGTTACAGTCAGTATGGGTCCAGAAACCCTTGTTATATTCGGCACAACCAAAGTCAGCCCCAGAGTATCACAACGAGGCCCTAGTGGCGACCCATGGGGAATAATTTGGCCCACCAAGTGTGGGGGTGGGCTGGTCGGTTCTATTGGCTGCCCCATTAGGGCAATAGGCTGCCTGCCCCGAACCTTAGCCACCAGCACTTGTGTAGGCGTTGGTGTCACTGCCGGGGATGAGCCGCCACTGGTAGATGTTGTGAATAGCGCCGGGCTCTCGGTCAGTAGGTTGATCTGGTCATATGTGCAAACGCCATCCGGATGATTGAAGCGGTGGCAACAAGGGCAAACCCTCTTGATCTCGTCATACACAAACAGTAGCTTGGTACACACGGTAGCAGTAAAGCGGTACCTCTTCATGATCGGCAATGGGAAGTCAACCGGGATATGGATCCGGACCTTGAAGCTATCATTCTCCCAATTTTGGGGCTGTTCTGCCGCCAGTACGGTGCCAAACGCTGCTCGCCCGACATCTCTAGCAACGGTGGTGGTGGCATACGCGTCAGGAATACCCAGGATACGCACCCACATGGTGGTGGAGTCCAACGGGAGTTGATAAAAGTCTTCAACTCCATCATAGTCAGCCATCACAATAAGTTTCTCTTCGTACATCCAAGGACAACCTAGCAACGCTCTTTCCTTATCCTTCACGAGATCAGGAAACGACCATGGTCCCTTGCCGAGATCTTACGCAGCCTCTTGAATATGGCATTGGGGCCTGAATCCGATTGGCCAAGCAAAGAGGCGACCACGAAGTGGTGTGGTCGCTGACCATCTTCAATCAGGGAAGGGTTTAGAGGGAGGTCGTCGTCTGACTCTTCCGTCAACTGGATTTTGGAGATATCGGCGAGGATATCAGTGAGAAGGGCCATGAGATTCAATGGGGGGGCTGGTTAATTGGAAACTGTGATGATCGCCGAGGGCGATCGAAGGTTTCTGGGTGTCGACATTAAATTAAATTAGTCTAGTGATTAGTGGGGTTCAAGAGTTAATCATTAGTATTGGACTACTGTAAAGGGCATGTTCGATGTATATACATAGAGTTGGGACCAAAAGGTAGGGTAAAATATAGTAGAGTAAAAATCCCAAATTGGGGGAACCTCAATCAAGTCCAATTTCCAATCATCGAGAGAGGAGAACCCTAGCCTTTGGAGATTTAAGGATGGGGGATGAAGCTGGTGATGGTAGGAAGAGGAAGGCATCAGATCCGAGTTGGCAATCGCATGACCACGACAAGTCGCTCTACCTTTGTTACGAGACGGGCTTCGACGGGCACCATGAGGATGATTATTATCCTTCGCAGACCGCTAGATACCGAGTCTTCGCAACCAAGGTTCTCGGCGTCAGGCGGTTCGAAAGTGAGACTGCTGTTGCTGGAGACGTGTTCATCCTTGAAACCGATAAACCCGGCAGCTACATTACCCACAAACCCCGGCTTAACTTTTCTGTCGGGAAATTTTGCCCTATAATGGTGGACTTGGGGGGCAAACTCTACGCCCTCCCTGGTCCCCTCGCTCAATCTAATGTACATTGAGGATCTCAGACATTGTTTCGAGGTTTTTCGACCAGGCAATCAGCAGATGGTCTTGTCTGCCCCAACCTCCTTATCTCAAGAGGTACAACAATTGCGGGAGTAAGGGCCTTCCCGAGGCATTTTGTGTTGCGGTTGTAGGCTCCAGCATCATTGTCTCCTGTCCAGATCACCAGCCCGGCGGGCTCTTCGTTTTTGACACTACCGCTGATGAGTGGACAGATTAAGACGTTTCCCACTATACTTTTGACCCTTTTCCGTGCCATGGCAGGAACTTAGTTGTGGGCGACGATTTAATGTTTGTGTATGACTGTTCTCTACCTTTGGTTGTCTCTGTCTTCTGGATATCGTCACCATCTCCGTCTTGTGAATTGGCATTCACACCAATCGACGCAGTGGAGCTGCCTGCGGATGTGGTGCCCGATCCTCAGTTTCTTCCAGCCCATGAGCATGAGTTCGTCTATCTTGGAGATCAGAGAGTCTGTCTCGTTTTGAACAAACACAGGTCCCCGCTTAATGATGTTACTATGGACCATGAGGAGTGGATGGTTGCACTCAATAGTATTTAGATATGATTGTCCTCCCGTCAAGAGCCAATTGCGCGGTGCAGAAGGTGGTCATTCCTTATTCAATCTTAAAGTCCTCCACACTTGCTTCTTCCAATGTGATAAGACCAACAAGCCGGATGATTGGCGTTCTCATGTTGCTCTGCGTGGTGCCTTTCTATTGTAAGTGGTTCTCTTCATCAGATGCCTCAGTAATTGTTAGTACATTTGCTCTGCGTGGTTTCCTAGAGTTTTTGCATTCGGTTTCTTATTGTATTACTACTCTGGATGTGAACGCATGGTAATTACTCTAAACAAATACAGAAATACCTACATTACCATTGCAATCAGCAAGAGAAGATTCCAACTTTGTTTGGCAACCTGATTCTAAGTCCCTCATCATCTTCATCTTCATCACACTAAGCCAAAAAAGGTCATAGACAACGGTCAAAAACCGTCATCGAGAAAGCTTAAAAACCGTCGTAGAATTGGGACACGTCTATAACAATATTATAGACGACGTCTATAACAGCTATAGACGACGGTTTCTTATCAAAACCGTCGTCTATAATAACCATAACACTCTTTTAAAATCTTTCAAGTTTTGGTGCCACTCCATTGCATTGTAGTAGTTCTGTTGCTTGCATCAACAAAATTCAATAGATCAAAAATTTTAATTGATGATTTTGCAATTTACAAAGTATCCAAAGAATGAACATCAAATTGCAAATTCGATATTGCATCTAAGACATTATATTACAACTAGAAGCTACCTATGACAAAATAGAGTAATATAGCAGCTTGATGTGAGCCTCTCAATATAACAGCAAGCTTTGTCCTCGTCTCTTGAGGGATTCTTTTTAACATCTCCATCACCTGGCAGTGATTAACCAAAGTAAATAACACGTATCAGGAGAAATATCATGTGCCATAAAAGGATTGAAGGAAACATTAACAATTGCAAGAAACAGGAAAGTTCCACATCATTCTATAAAATCAATATCTATAAAAATTTAAATCATTTGGTCAAAACATAATTATCCAGCGAATTACAACAGAGAAATAAGCGTGACTTATGGGCAAACAAGGGATCTGACAGATAAGAGGCAACATCACCTCCTAATTGAAGTAAGTAAACTGGAAATTAAACAAGGTACTCATTTTGTTGGATTGCGGTGATTGGTGTATCAAAAATGAATAAGTTCATAACAGAAAACATCAAATTTTACCCATAATAAAACAGCAATGAGCAAACTCTTAAGAGATGTGAAATGAAAAAGAAGAAAATAGGCAGGAAGTAAAGAACCACACCTCACAAGGAAGCAACGTCCGTTTCGGTCCATCACCATATCGAAAACCATATTGTTCTAAGAAATTCCAGAAACCAGGCGGTGTTCTTGATTTAGATGGCCGCTTCAATTGCAAGGAACAAGAACCATCCGATGGTTTAATCTCTCCAATAGACACTTGTGAAGCATCCTACAAAAGACATGATAGACCTTAAAACTTGTAGATGGAAAATATCGGGAGAAAATTTTGGAAAATCTTCCAACTTTAGTGTAAAACTGAATTAGCAAGACAGGGTGTGGGAGTGAACTTGTACGATGTGTATGTGTGATTGAGCGAGTCAAAGAGAGACAGAGAGATATCCATAATACTAGATGCATTAATCATGCTTCACTCTTAGGAAAGTTCTAAAGAAATAAGATATAAGGCACAAATTACAAATCTGGGTGCAATGAAGTAACTTAATAAAAACAAAGAAAATAAAATTTATATTATGAAATATGGAAACAGTTTCAAATTTCAGCTGCTTATGAAATATGTAAACTTGCTTGTTCTTCAGCTGAATATTAAAGCAAGCAAGCATATGTACATTAGCATCTGCTGTTCTTTATTTAAAATACCATAAAAGTCCAAATACCAAGCTAGCATATGTATTATAGAATCTCTGCTTCGTATAAAAGTAACTATCATAAGCACTGTGAACAATGAGGAACTCAATCAGGTGGTACCTTGTTCTTTTTTCAATTTCAAGCATTTCAAGTACAATAAGCTCAGCAAGCGCTCCAGTTCGCTGACATGATTAGGATGAAATATTGGTATTGGTAACTCAATATACCCAAAATGACCTGAAAAGGCATAAAACATACAGTTCTTTAAGCAATTCTAAACAAAAGTGTTGGACTTTTAATTGGTTTAGTAGCTTTATTTGACAACATTATATAATTCAACTCAAGTAAACAAGGGTACGGAAAAAGGTTAATAAGTTCCCTTCAGAAGAATTATTCTTCCTAGATTCTCAACCACACTGTACAAACCATGAGACACTAAACACTTCCTATACACAAGTGCAACAATGTCAGTACCGCAAACTCCTTCCCTTTCAACGACCCGTCCTCAATCACATACCAAAAATATATCCACATAATGGTAATCTAACGATCATCCCCAAACTGTTCCTGAATGCTAGCTGTAAGGAAATAATACTCACAAATGCATTCACAACAGAAAAGGAATTAATGGTTCTGATCTGTCTATATAGGCATCCACTATTTTTCCCTAGTAAATTGTTACATACTCCAACTTCTGATATGTCTATATACACATAACAATTCATCTGTTCCAAAACGAGGTAGCTACACAATCCAATACTTTCAAATCCAATTCTTGTAACTGACAGTGATAGCAATGCATTATAACCAAAACCATTCCATATTCATTCTTATATACTTCATCACCAAGTAGTACCTAACTGAATCTATAAATCCTGATGAGATTTTTAGCATAGAAAGTTGCAGACTTTAGAGAGACAAACTAAAACAAAGCAGGAAAATTTAGTGATCAGATGCCAAGTGGGCAACCTTACAAATTGAACTCATTGCAGCTCCAAAAGGCTAACCATAATCACCTATTCAAAACAACAAATAAGCCCACTACAGGAGACAAAACATCAGTTAAACTAGCTCCAACGGTATGCACCTAACAATATTGGTGAAATGAAACTACATTTACGTAGTGAGAAGTATCCGGCATACATGTACTAGTGCACATTAATGTTTGTATCTAATATGGTTATATAGGATCATACTCAGAGGTCTAGGGTGCACCCCAAAGTCCACGAGTAAAAGGGAATGTCATTACTCAGTATGTTCAAGACTGAAACACATTCCCACAATTATATTTTGTTCGAACAAGAAAATCAACAAGTTCAAGTAGTCAATAGGTGAGGATATTCTGCAAGACTTAAATGTATATCCACATTACACGTACACAAAACAGCAAGACAACATTACCTGATCAACACGAAAACCGATTGCATGACGCCTGCAGTTCCCGTCCAGGTTGAAGGGCCAGTTTTCACTGGTGAATCCTGTATGAGCAAACCCACAGATGTCGCTAGAGATACAAATGCTACAAAGTACGCAATGAACGGCCAAAGTTTCAACCTGTTGCAAATGAATAAATCAGTAAATGAATTGAGCTAAGGAGCATGAATCTTCAACAAAAACAAAAAAAACCTAAAAATCAACATCTGAAAATTGACAAAAAATGAAGTAAAGAAACAAAATTGAACCTGGAAACCCTTAAAACTCATATCTAAATTCAATCCCCGCAAACCCTTAAAATCATCTCTAGATTCAACCCCTGCAAACCCTTATATTCAACCGAACCTGAGCAATTAATCAAAACCCAAATCCCTAAAACCCCATGATAAATTCGAAATTGGCAAACGAGCCCTAAAATCAGAAATTGAAATTCGAAATATACTTACCCAGATAAATGTGGTAGAAATCTTCTTGTTCTCGAACTCATCGAGGCCCATGAAGATGGTGATGAAATCGCCGACCTCCGATCGAGCTTTGAAGTGGAACACCCACGAATTCCAAGCGGTTGAAACTCATGAATTCCAGGATACCCACAAAGAAAGAGAAGGAGCGAACAAGGTTTCGGAAGGAGAGCATCACTTGGAGGACGCAAAGACAGCTCCGTCGCCGGCGTGACCTTACGCTTCCAGATCTGTGGAAGAGAGGGAGGGACAGAGATCTAACCTAGCTAGCTTTTGCAGAGAAAGAGGGGCGACTGAGAGCGGAGAGCGAGCGAGAGCGAATGAAAAAGAGCTAAACAGTGTCTTCCGTGTTTTTGAACAGTGTCTTCCGTGTTTGCGCATTTAACATAGACGATGGTTCCTTTAAAAACCGTCGTCTAAAGCCACATTTTTTCCAATTTGGGAGCTTATAGACGACGGTATTAGCCAAAAGCCTCGTCTTTTTTTTCATGACGACGGAATTTTCGGCGACCGTCGTCTATCAACCGCCGTCTATGACCTTTAATGGCATAGTGTCACGATCTAAGAGATTTTCCACTTAACCTGGTTTCTGCTTTGTTTTGATTGAATACAATCAATTTTAGAAAGCTACTGAACGATTCCACTTAATCTGCTTTCTGCTTTGCTTTGATTGCATTCTCTTCTGCTGATTTTTACTGTCATATCTACAGCACTAAGAATAAATTTTCTGCATCTGTGGTTCGCTCTATTACTATGTTTTTGTGTGATTGGAATGGATATGTGACATTTACTGTTCAATATATTATTACAGGGACACCATGCAGAGCTCCTACGTGTTTTTTGGGAGGGCTTGTTCACTCAAAGGGAGTTCTTCAAAGGACGAAGAATAGAGTGACCTGATGGTCGAATGAAGCGTGAAGGACCATGTCAGGCATGAAATAGATTTGCTGAGGTGGTTGTCATCGGTATGGGTTAGATGTATGTTTCGGCTTGTATAGGGCAGGGCATGTTCCTTTCTTGTTAGATTTGTGCTCCGAAAACTGAAAGATGCAAGAGGGTATCACCTAAGACATTGGCAGAACCATATCAAGTCAAATTTTGGGAAGGGATCAAGGATACTGAAGCATCATATTTTCCATTATACTGCATTTCCTTTCGCTGATATTGAAGAATATGCTGGAGACATGGACTGAGACTTTAGAATTCGTTAAGTGAGGGTCGTTAGGTGGGATTTGGGTCACAATTACTTACTACTCCCAACTTATTTTATTTGTTCTATGTTGAATAAAGTAAGAGTAGACAACTCTAATGTTGGATAAACAAGTAAACAAATTACTTGTTATTACACTCACAAAATATTACAACACGAACAAGAGAGCCACACAATCCTTGTGAGGACTCACAAACTCTAGGACACACACACACTAGGACTCACACACTAAGACACTTCTTTTAATTGAATTACACAAATGGAGGCCCAAAGCCTCTATTTATAGGCATGAGTTTGCCGACATAGGCAAACAAAGTCGGCACCGACTTGACACCAAAATTGGTCACCGACTTTGTTCTTCAACTTGCAGCCGTATATCCACATCTTTCTAGACCATTCTTCTTACTTTCACAACTTTAGATTATTGTAGAACATTCTTCAAGTAATCTCCATATTTGTAGAACTTTGTTGTAGCTTCTAGATTATCTCCAAACTTAGAGAAGCTTCAATGAGCTGGGGTTGTTTATTTTAACATTCTACTCGTATCATATTTTTCCTCATCTCTGCACAGATTAATTTACTTTTTATGCATCTTGCTTCTTTGCCTTAAAGGAAGAAAAACCTTGGAGCATAGAAGCTTTAGAATAACTTGTCCGTCCACAAACGATAGGTTGTTGATCTGCTAATGAACTTAAAAAATAAAATAAATTAAAAAATAAAATAAAATCTTGTTTTTGGTCAAAGAGGATACGTGAACGAGGTCTAGAAGCTGTTAAGCTAGCAAGCTTAACACCAACAACTAAGCATCTTGTGCGGTCCTCTTGTTAGTGTTTATTGCAAGTTTGCTAAGCTATGAAGTTTCTGGTTATGGTGTATCGAAGAAGAAGAAGACGATGAATTTCAAGAGTGAGAGAAGAGAGAGAAGAGAGCGGAATAGATTGTACTCACAAGGATTGCATTTCATTCCATTGTAATCTGACAATTTTACAGCAATGCAAATATATTCCTTTTACAATGCTTTTCGTGCGGTTTCCTTGGATCACACACAGCCATCTGGCTTACAATAAATTGGCTAGCTAAATCACTAAGCTCATAGCTTCAGTGGCTCCACAACACATCTCCAGCTCCAATTCTTCAGAACGATCAGCTTCATACACTAATACTTCAACACCTCTCTCATCTGTATTCTCTAATAACAATCATACTAGCATGGGCGCCCGCGCTACGCTGCGGGTGTTTAAATAGCAAAGACATGGAAATATAAAAGAAAGGAGAGGAAGAAACAATGGGCTATTAGGATAAATATACATAGAATGCCTATGATTGATTTCCTTATATGTCCCTTTCTGAAGGAATTTTCAAACCTAGCAAACAAATCAAGCAAAAAAATGGAGGTCAATATAACCTTGACTCAACTTATGAGAACATCAATAACATATTGATCAACAAATCCAGATTCCAAAACCATACCAAAAATAATCATAGTGCTCAATTACTCAATGCATGGAAACCTGAAAACTGAGATAACAACTTCATCAATTTGAGCATACAACGAAACCCTAAAATACATTGTTACACAAAATATCCCATCAACAAAACAGCAAGTGAGGCAAAAACATCTTCGGCCAACAAAATCAATAGAAAAGTTCAATCCCGATTTAATTCTAAGAAATCGCAGAAGATGCGAGAGCAGCGCACGTGCTTGAGTATCAATTTCTGCAAGAAAAAGAACATTTAATTTGAGCCAAATTACCAAGGGGATAGAAAAATTGCAGAGAAACAGAACCAAACCCAATTGCAGAAATCATATGTCTGAGTAATTAACAAACTAAATAAACCAATACCTTATACGGTTACAGCAAGAGTGCTGTTACTTTTAAAAATGGGTTTGAATAAACCTGAAAAGTTGAAACCCAAAAGACTTGAAGAAACACATACCCTCTGACACTTATTCAATTTTCCATATTGAACCAATTCCTTATCCATATCTAAATCCTTCAATTCACACTCCTAACCACGGCCGTGCACATATGAACATCAAGCCGCAAACCCACACCAACCCATTTGATTTAACAGGCCACTCAAACTTCTAACCTCAGGCAAAATATTACACTCCTCCATGAGCTTCACAACACAACCATCCAAAACTCTCTTATTTTGCACATAACCAACAAATTAAACCCACAACTCAAAAGCAATTCAATTTCTGATACAAATCCAACAAAGACCCAGAAAGCTCATTTGGGTTCAACCCACGAAGCAAGAGCGTTAGCAAAACAGACCAAGCCGTCCAAAGGTATTTGTACAATTCAATTAAGTGCACTTTGCCTGTCTGTACTTATTACAGACATCATCAACATAAAAGTGAAATCTGAGCAAATTAAAATTACTGATTAAATACATGTTATATCTTCTCGTTGTGAAAAATAAATTGTACAAAAGAAATGCATATAATTTGAGATTGTTGTATGAATTTCTACTGACCAAAACCTAGAGATATAGAACATAGACAAATATATATACCTCAACATCACAACCATATAATCTAGCTCAAATGCCGGGCACAGAACACAAACCTCATCTGATGATGTTTCATATATAAAAATCCCTATTTAGCTGCAAATATATATACCTGAACATCACAACCCGGAGAAGAGCTTGACGCGGCGATCTCAACTTAATTTTGGGAGCCAGAAATTTAGGATAAGAGGAAGAACGGTTTGGAGGAAAGCAGAGGAGTGCTGTCGAATTAGTTAGAAGAATGGAGAAGGAGAATAAAAAGAGAGGCAGAGGCGGTGTTGTCGAATCTGGGAGAAGAATCGAGAAGGAAGACGAAATGTGGAACATTAAGGATAGAACCGTCATTTGATTTACCTGAGGGAAAACTCTTCAAAAAACATAAGGGCATTTTCGCCAATTTACTGTAGCCAGAACAGTAGATTCTCATTTCATATAGAGATATATTTTTCGGGCCTGACAAGCAGCCAACAGGTAACTAGGATCACTTTGGTATGGCAGCCGCTTTTGATACAAAAATGTATTGCGGACAGAAAATTGAGGAAAAACAGAAGGAAAGCTCTAGTCCTCCCCACTTCACCATCTTATCTACAGCAAGAGTTTGACTTCTGTTCTCCTTCTCCCCTGAAACTAAACTTATTTTAGTCATTAG
Organism: Spiraea crenata; assembly: GCA_033992175.1. Classification (NCBI taxonomy): domain Eukaryota; kingdom Viridiplantae; phylum Streptophyta; class Magnoliopsida; order Rosales; family Rosaceae; genus Spiraea; species Spiraea crenata. The sequence continues at coordinate 2,467,844 of JAVBHV010000019.1, forward strand.
TACTTTTCAAAATGAATGCTTGATCTCGTTTACCACGTTTTAAACAATATGAGTGGTTAATTATTGGTTGATATAGAGTGGAGTCGACTAGAGGAAGGGAATGTTTAATTTGTATATAAATTTGGACCCTTAGCAGCCTACATGTCTCTGTACAATGAATCAATTGATCAAGACGAAAAGCAAGCTACTTGATCACGAATTCACGACTTTTCGACTTAATTATTGTAAAACCAAATTTTGTTTGAGAGCTCTTCATAAAACATCATTTCAAAGAATACGCTCGTCATTATGTTCTGGTTTATTGTTGACAGAGGATTAATCGAAAATTGGTCTTGCAATTCAAAACGCACATGGATCTTGGAGTTTTCTTACTGGATATTAAACCCATATCAGATATTATGTTCTCAGAATACAAAAGTCGAACCAAAAATGGAGAAATATGTAATCAAATTGCATATAGTTAATCAATGACATGAAAGAATACTCAACCATGCACATTTAATAAGAGATGCACGGATTTGATTAAGTGCATTGACTATGTATCGATCTAATGTCTCGATTCAGAATTACCCCTGTAGATACAAGCAGGCTAAGCTACATCTGAACATTACGATTTTGTAGACCTCACACATACTAACTTTTTCTGAACTGCATTTGATTCACGAATTTGTCTAAGTTTGTTGATGAAGGACCATCTGGACGAGATGCTTCATCTGCCAATCTTTTCCATTCCATTGCCTTAAGCTTCATTTCCTCACCCTTTTCTCCCTCCATTAACTCCCTCGCAAGCTTCTCTACTTCATCTCTCTTAACATTGTTGATCTTCATGCCTACCCCCCATTCCTTACAAGTATAATGACAGTTTGTTGGCTGATCAGCAAAGAATGGCCAACACAGCATAGGTACTCCAGCAGACAAACTCTCCATTGTTGAATTCCAGCCGTTGTGCGTTAAAAAGCCCCCAACTGATGGATGGTTTAGGACATGCTCTTGTGGACACCAACTCGCTATTAGACTTCTTTCCTTAGTTTCATCCACAAACTCCAGTGGGAAAACCGCTGACTCGCCAATCACCAAATCAGGCCTAATTACCCAGAAGAAATCGAACTTGCTATTTGCAAGTCCCCAACCAAACTCAACAAGTTGTTCGAGTGTCAAGTTTGCTATACTTCCAAAATTCACATAAATAACAGAGTTTGGTGCCTTGGTGTTCAGCCAATGGAGGCACTCAGTTTCTTCTCTCCATAGGCTATATCCAACAGACTTCAAAGGGTGCTCTGGTACTTGATTTACAAGTAACTGCAGAGGTCCGATAGCATAAACTGGATGCGGCACCATTGATGAAAGAGCAGCCAAAATATCCGGTTCCAATGCATCGAAAGTATGAACAATAATTGCTGAAGCTTTGTGAACTCTACTGTTTACAGCAAGGATGCCATTGAAAATGCTGTCATCTGGATTTGTAGTTATAAAGTCGTTTGGGAGATCCCTTAAGCGAATATCTTTCATTCCAGGAACCCAATCTATCACCTGGTCCAGGAAGCCGTTGTCAAAATAGCTCTCATCTGCAAACACCCAAGTGATCATCAAACAAAAAGAAGAACCAAAGTTCCGTGTATGAAAATTGAAATGCAAGTGACAGTACTTTCTTTTAACAAAATAGCTAGCTAATGCAATAGATGATTAGATGAGCAGAACTCCAATTCTTTACCTTTGAGTGGTGCAAGTCCTTTTTCCACCAAAGCAGGAAATTGGCTATAGCCCATATAGCTGCTAGCTGCGAAAGTGAAGAAGAGTGCGATGGGAATGTCAAGTTGCTCCGCAGCAGTGGTTGGGAATGACAGCAAACCGTCTGAAACAATGCAAGTTACTGGAGGAGTACTATTGTTGGCATGATCACCTTCATCGGTGAGCTTCATGAGGAGGTCAAGGAAAGGTGCCAGGAAATTTTTCTTGACAGACTCGGAAAGCAAGTTGAAGTCTTGGGGGGCATCTTCATGTGGATGTGGAAGGCCATCCGGAATTGTTTGGAACAAAAAATCAGGCAAGTTATCGAGGGAGTTGGACCCTCCTAGAGATTTAAGAAGGCGCCTGTGGTTGAACTCGGTGTTGACAAAGGTTATATGGAAGCCTTTGTGGTGGAGGAGCTTTGCTAATTGAAGCATTGCCTTTATGTGGCCTTGAGCTGGAACTGGAACACAAACAGCATGAGGCTTATTAGAATGCATCGTGATTACGTTTGTGTATGCTGATAAAAGGTAAATAAAGACCACAAAAAAAAAAAGAAAAAAAAAAAAAAAAAGGAAAATTTCACTCAGACCCCCTGAGGTTTGGCCTAATTCCAATCAGCCCCCACAGGTTTGATTTATTCCATTCACACCCCAAAATTTTAAGTGCCGTTAGTATCATCAAACGGCAGAACGGCAAACTTGTCCTTTTCCGCTATTTACAGCTACAACGCCTCCCAAAGCACACACAAGCTTCCCTGCACACAAACAAAACACCTAAACGAACCCAATTCCCCAAACGGAATTCCCAATCCAAAATCCACTTACATAATCACATATTCAAAAAATGACACAAAACCAGCATTAGTTAGCTCATCAGTCTGTCATCATCTACGCCAAATTTCTTGGACAAGAACACCACCAACATTAATTAGCAACCGCGGGTCCAGTTCTTTCCCTGCATTAGCATCATGTTGCTGACTTTGTGGGCCACCAACTTATGTAGAAATTAAAATCCATCATCCCAAATAGCAACAAGCATTACTGGTCTTTAGTTCATTAAAAAACCAAAGTTACATTTCAAGTGCTAATCGATGACCCAAAATGTAATATTAGCTCGTCCGTGAAAATGAACCCAATTCTCAAAACCCACTCCCGAGTCCAAAAACTACTGACACAATCGCATAACCACAAAATCGGAACGGACCCAACAAGAAAAATGCGTACCTCAGTAAGATTAGAGTAAGAGAAGCATAGACTTTGACCCTTCTCTATCAAAGCACCGGGAAAATTCTCAGCACTCAGCTTTTGCAAGATGTGAATTGTGGGTTGGGCTACTCCCGATCACTGGCATTGCTCTAAAACTGCGTATTGCAGGTTGAATCTTCCCCTTCAAGCTCGGAACTGAAGGAGCAGTAAAGAACCCAGATACATTCGCCATTAAAACCCAACACTCCAAAACTCCAAAAACTTGAAAACCCACCAAATATTTCAATCCCAAGAGATTGAAAAAGCCAATGACTTTAGCTAATATATATGAGAAACCGAAGCATGCAATGGATGGAGTAAACAAAACCCGATCCCTTTCGTCCCATCCCACCCACAACCCCGAACCCATGCTCCCTTTTTCTTCATCAAATTCAACTCCAGAACCTAACAGAACCTAACAACACCCCATCCACCACTTCTGTTCCAACCTCGATTCATTCTCCACAAAACCCACAATAGAGAACAAGTAAAAACCAACCAATGAAACCAAAATCAGCGAATGTTTTCGAAAAACTCGGGCCCCCCCCCCACGCCCCAAAAAAAAAGAAGGAACCCCCCCCACCCCACCCCCCCCCCCCCCCCCCCCCCCCCCCCCCCCCCCCCCCCCCCCCCCCCCCCCCCCCGTCTTCTTTTCTTTTTTTTCTACCCCGTCGGTGGGGGCGGGCCCAGCTATGGTGTTGATTCAACGCCTGAGGTTTCAAATTTGATGGTGGAATCTAGAGATTCATGGAGGAGGTTGAGAAAAAGAAAATCAATCGACCGAGTGCGGCGGTGAATCTTTTGAAACGATGGGAAAGAGGAGGTTGGAATTGAGGGAAGGTTTGGTTAGATGTAAATAGCGGAAAAGGACAAGTTTGCCCTTCTTCCGTTTGATGATACTAACGGCAGTTAAAATTTTGGGGTGTGAATGGAATAAATCAAACATGTGGGGGCTGACTGGAATTAGGCCAAACCTCAAGGGGTCGTAGAAATGCCAGTGGCGTGTACAAAGACAACACAATTTGTTGGAGAAAAGTCTCTACAAAGTGTAATTAAAGCGATTTCATTATGATAATTGCTTCAAAAAGATTCCATTACTTGCAGTGAACACAAAAAATTGATATTGGGATGACTGTTGACTCTTGAGAAGAAATTGGATACGTCTTCCTTTTAATTGCGTCAAAAAGATTCCATTACTTGCAGAGAACAAAAAATTGATATTGGGTTGACTCTTGATTCTTGAGTAGCTATAGACTTGGGACGGCAAGGTTGAATTCAACTCATTGTCAAACCGTTCAAGAGTATGATTAAAGAATATTCAAGTAAAGATAGAAAAATAAAATTACACTGAAAGCTAGTTACAATGATCGAATTAAATTAATAATTGCGAATGTTGTTAATTGAGATAGGATTCAAACCTACAGAAGCTATGAGACTGTATTGTGATAATCAGGCAGCACGAGATATAGATGATTATCGTGTGCAGTATGATAAGACAAAACATATATGAAGGTGGACCGCCATTTTATTAAGGAGAAGTTAGATGGCAAGCTGATTTTCTTTCCGTTTGTAAACTCTTAGGGTCAGCTAACAGTCATGTTAACTCATGCAGCTACCAGTAAGATCTTCTACGACTCACTTGACAATCTTCTATGACTCACTTGACAAGTTGGCAATAGGAGATATTTACGCTCCAACTTGAGGTGGAGTACTCCTAAGGTGGTTGGTTATGAGTTGTATTTTAGGATTGGTGCAAATACTTCCTAGTATGACTCCTATATACTTTCCTAGTAGGAGACTTGTATTGGTTCTATTATTTAGTTGTAAAGTATTGTATTTATATATATCCTTCCCTGAGAGAAGAATACAAGACAGATAATTTACCCTATACAACAAGTTCAACCCATTACGGCAAACAAATGAAATTGGAGGAAATTGGAGGAAACTAGAGGGAAGTTAGGGAAAGAGGAAGAGGAAGAAGATGGTTAAGGAGAAAGAAGAAGTAACGGCCGACATAGAGAAAAGAGCAGGAGAAAGAGGCATTTGGACAAAGAAGTGGGCTTACGAACTGGGCTTGTTTAGGCTTGAGTGGGTCAGGTCGGGCTTCATACCCATTAATCCAAGTCCAATCCTAGAAAGAATGGGCAAGGCCAACCCATGGTGGGTAGGCTAGCCTATGATAGGTCAGGCTAGGCTTTAGTCTAGTAGGTTGGCAAGCCGCCCATCGACCCATTGGGCTTTGGGCTAAATGGTGACCCTAATCCTAAAGTAGGTAATGCTTGCCTAAGACTTAACCCTCTGGTACATCTATCATATTGTATATAACAAATACTGTATAAATGTAAGACACATTTATGATACTTTTCCATGAACAATTTTTGTCTGCGAGGACTATATTTTTTTACTCTCTCTAAAAATTTGCTATCAAGGACGGACCCAAAGTATGGGCTAGCTGGGCTTCAGCCCATGTCATTTTTTTGTTCTTGTACTCACTACAACAAAAATGCCCTTTAGCGACCATTTTTTTTAGCGAGAAAATGGTTTTCGTCGCTAGAAAGTCTCTTTCAGCGACGAAATCGGTATTTCCTCATTGAAATAAAAAAAAGGTCGTCCAGACACCCCTAGATCTAGCGACGAACTATGGGGTATTAGCGAGGAGACCATTTTTTTTAGCGAGAAAATGGTTTTCGTCGCTAGAAAGTCCCTTTCAGCGACGAAATCGGTATTTCCTCATTGAAAAAAAAAAAAAGGTTGTCCAGACACCCCTAGATCTAGCGACGAACTATGGGGTATTAGCGAGGAAAGTTTCCTCGCCAAATAAAAAAATAGCGATGAATTGGTATCAAAACCCAACCCGACTCGAGAAATCCGGTCCCAAATACGGGGTCTTATTTTCCCAAACTCGGCCCGGCCTAAAAAGAAAATTTATCCCATAAGGTTCGAGAATCAATATTAGATTAAACTATTATCAACCACAATGTTTCAAAATTAAACTATTATCAAATTTATCCTTTATTTTTTCAATGCAACCGCTCTTTCAAAAGGTTTCACAATTCAATCAATTTAAATCACTTTCCCAAATTGACAATGTTTATTACTAAAGTGGTAATTTGTGACCTATATGAAAATGAATTTTGTCTTTCCCACCTACTAATATGGCATTTTTGTATGAAAAAATTATCTTGTGCCAAACACTGCTTTTTTGTTTCTCCCTCCAAGGCATTTACCTCTCTTTTCGAAGCCTCGGCGGCAGGGTAGGGAGAAATCCTCTTTCTCTTTTCAGCTTCGGCAGCTGACGGCTCGAGCACAGGGTCAGACCCGCCCCGTACCAGTCTCCGAAGCCTCGGTGTTGCCTCAACGACACTCTCATCCTCGGCACTCACTACCCTTGGTCATTTTTGGGAGCCCTGCAAAATCAACCGTCTCTCAATTAGTCATCCATAATCAAAAGTGACCATCTCTGAAGCAACGAAAAATCAACTCACCCATTATCAACCCACAACTGGCAAAGTTCTCTTTGGTGCAAAGGACCTTCACACTCCGGTCCCTCTCAGACAGCAGCAACACCCTCCGGATCTGCTCAATCTCCGGCACGCCTAGATCTCCGCCGTCGTATTTAGCACCACCTGCGAAGAAACGAAGCTCGTTAGTTGGCCCAAGTGACGAAAATAAACAAAGTATGAAGTAACTATGAAAATAACCCCACCCCTAAACTTTGTCCTAAGTCTTTTGCTCGGGGGCGGTTGGCCCTCCCAGTCTCCGGAGACGAAGAAGTATCGGTCTTTCTAGACCTTGTTGCTCGTCTCCACTCCGGTTGTGAACCGGCTGTCTCCGGAGATCCCCTCCGACGCATTCCCCTTCTTTGGCGCCTTCCAAACTTCACCCCTTGCAGCCGCAGCTTGCTTGGCGGCCTCAAGCTCAGCCTTTCTTCGAGCAGCCTCCCGCCTTCTTAATTCCTTCTTTCCCCCTTTTATCGCCTTCCCATCCACATCCCTTGTTATATTCCTTTTCCGACCCCCTATGTCGAAATCTGACGCTCTAGACATCGATGCTTGGAAGATGACGCTCCCCCTATTTTGGACGTTTCTCATCAACTTCCATCGGATCTGATTCTGAGAAGGCAGAGCACCGTACTCCCTGACCCACAATACGTAGCACGCCAACAACCGCTCCCAATAGTGCATACCAAACTGACCGATGGCAAAATCCGCCCGGGCCATAAATTCCTGAACCCATGGGTGGAGCGGTAGCCGCAAGCCATACTTGAAAGCCTCCGCCCAAACAAGGGTTTCACCGGGGACTTTAGACTTTGATAATTTCTCGCCAGGCTTTGGTATCCGACACCTAACCGACTCTGGGATATTATACTTCACCCTCAGCTCGGCAAGACCTTCTTCAGTCAGCTTGTTCCGAAGCTTCGGACTATCGTAAAATAAGCCTGGGAAGGCAGCCTTAGCCCTTCCCTTACTCCCCTCTGCAACAGTTAAGGGGATAGCCATTGCCGTCGCTACAGTTACCCCTTCCTCCCCTTCCTCCTCTTCCTCCTCATCCTCTTCGGCCTCCGAGGCTTCCTCATCACTAGAGCTCACAACCCTCGGCTGATCAACCTCTGCTTCTACATCACTCCCAACCTCAATTGGCGGACTTGCTTCGCCTCGGCTCCTCCTCACGACATCCTCTGAAACTAACAGCATGCTCCGGCATTGGAACTTCGGATGCTCCATAAACTCCTGGTGTTGACCTGTCCTCAAGGTACAGTCACCTTCTTCCAGGTCGGTATATTGGAAGCCAGTTTCAGGAGCTAGAATGGCCGTAGTCCGCTGCTGATGCATCAACGGCTCTAACTCGTCTTCAACAAAGGGGCTAGCCTCGGCTCTCACCATCCGGCTCTTAGCCGGGCTCAGCATCGCCCGCGTCGGAGTGCCCATCATGGCTCGAGGCCGAGACTCCAGCAGAGGAGCCATTGGTGACGGGGGCAACGGAGTCATCACCGAAGCCTCGAGTGAGTTTTGAGAAGGTGGAGGTGTTACCGCCGCCACGAACGGGTTCTGAGGAGTTGATGACGAAGTGGCGGATCCACTACCATACGACTGGATGCTGACGTTTTGGCTATCACTCTGGCCCGACATCTACAAAGACAAGTGTAGATGCAGGCTAAGTATCAGGCGTCGGATTTCAAATCTCCCCAACACACTTAAGCCTTGGCCACCACGTCCCCACCCGCATATGCAAACTATAGTATATATTTATTCCATAATATAAATATATTTATTTATTTATTTATAGTCAAATTACCTTTATACCCTTGTTTTCACTGCCGTCAACCACCGTAGGCTGTCGCCAGAAATCGCTCCGCCGCAAGGAAAGTCGCCAGAAATCGCTCTCGAAGTCTCTCTCCAAGTCGCTCTCAAGAGTGAAATCGCAAAGTGAGACAAAAATGAATCCCCCCCTACTTATACTACGATTCAAAACCGTCCCGCTCCCCAATGCTCTGCATGTCCGACACGTGGATGCACCCCCACCCTCCGATCTTCCATGAACCGCTCGATCGCTGCCACGTCATACCCCCATGTTGGGTGCCACATGTACGCACAAACAGCGCGATGCACGCCACGTGTCCTCCAACACCTTCCACGACTATCCAAAGCTCCATGTTCGAAGTCTCGGCAACCAAAGCTAACCTTCGAACACTCAATTGCGCCCTCGCGCTCAACGCTGCAGCGTCGGCCAACAAGCCTCGAGCTCATCCATGCCGAGGCTTGCCGACTTCTAGCAACCAATCGAGGGTCCCCACGAAGCCTCGGCTACCTCAGCCGGCTTGACCCTCGCTCCAACGCGCCCTCGCGCTCCAACATTGAGGCGTTGGCCAACAAGCCCGTGCTCTATATGCCGAGGCTTGCCGACATCTAGCAACCAATCGAGGGTCCCCACGAAGCCTCGGCCACCTCAGCCCGGCTCGACCCTCGATCCAACGCGCCCTCGCGCTCAACGCTTAAGCGTCGGCCAACAAGCCCGAGCTCTACATCCCGAGGCTTGCCGACGTCTAGCACCCAGCTGAAGGTCCCCACGAAGCTTTGCCCCCCGTAGGCCCCTTCGTGGACGCTCTTCCCCACTACCGATGCTTTAGCCTTGGGACCTGCTGGAAAATCCCCAAATTTTCCAACCATGCAAGCCCCTTTCTTTTTCTTTGCAAAATCCCACCTACAGGATTCACACTTCTCGCCCGCGGACTTGGGGGACTCCTACCCCACATGCGCTCCAACCAAAGGCGCTTGGTTGCAATATGTGTCTAGCATGAGAAACTTTATAGGTCCCCGACCAAGAGTGCGCCCCTTAGTCGAGAACTTGGGAGACTTCTGTTTATACTATGCCCCACCCATGACACATAGGATGCACACCAAGCGCCACATGGCAAAAAACAACCTAATACCTCATGGGTAATCCCGTGAGTCCCATGGGCACGCTTTACAAGGTTCGTTGCCCCCACGCATAATGTCACGAAGGCAAACCGGACATACCTCATGAAACCACCTCGCGACGATCTCCACATAGAACCGCGGACGTTCTCGATACGACGAGAGGCGGCCCCCACACGACGACCCAAAGTCACGAAGAAATACCCCGCGGGTACTCCTTATCCCACATCGGATAAAAGGAGATGTGACACCCTCACAACCTCTATAAAAGGGAGTCTACCCCAAGGGATCAAAGGTAACTAATCTACACTATTCACTCTTACCATTTACCACAGTCACTTACTGACTTAAGCATCGGAGCCTCTTCGGCCGGCACCACACCGGTGCTCCGAGCTTAACCCTTGGCTTTCGTATAGGTCAAGAAAAGAGACTTCAACCTTCTAGAAGATGCCTTACGCATTCAACTTCCCCGAAGCCACATCAAATCTCACACTCAACGTGGAAGCCCCCGCCTCCACGTCCTCTCGACTGTGATGTGTCAAAGCCTCCAGATTTTGACTCAAACATTGTTAATGCTAGAATTTTGCCTTAGTTTTTTCCCCAATACTCCAATAAAAAAAAATTAAAATAAATAAATAAAAAAAACTCTTATTCCAATGTCCAAAATTTAGCACTCCATTACCCCACTGGGAAAAATTACTATATAACGAAAGCTGTAGGAAGCGGTGGATCCGTAGTAGGATTATGCTTCTGCCCTTCCTTCATGCTTCTGTTGTTTATTTGGCATAGTGGTCGGCCAAATATGCCCTCGGACTTTTCCGCCCTCCACAAATTGGCTAATTCTGCATGCTTTCTTCTTCCCAGTATTGTCGCCGCTTCTGTTTTTTGCCCTCCCTTTTTCGTGTGTTTCAAATAGTGTCGCCCGCTGGCTGCTTCCACTGCCTTGGATTCAATCATGGTGTTTCCCCTGGATTTCCCTTCTTTTTAGGCTGCCCGCCGCTCTTTCCCTCAAACAACTTGCCTTCAGCCCTGGGCCTGGCCTCAAACAACTCGCCACCCGTTGACAATTGACTACATTCCCAATCGGCTATGTATGGATTTCTTTTTGATCTGTCGCTCATGCACGTTTGGTGTCACTCTTTTCCTTTTGAGCTGTCACTCAGTCGGCCTTGCACATTTTTTCCCGACTTCTTTTTTCTTCCCTTCTGGATATGCTCACGCCGCCTACCATTCCTTTCCCAAATCCTCTCTCTTCCGTTCTCTTCTCCAATCATTGCTCACTCCCCTTCTTCCTTTTATTCAAATCGCTCAATTACGCTTTGGAATTTAGAGTAATTGGCTTCCTCCTAAACACATCCAACTCTTTTGATATTTAACTACTTTCTGGGTTTGTTGGGCATGAATTTTGGGCTTTCTTTCTGTTTAATTTTGTGGAATCAGAATTTTAGTGATTGAGATTAGTGTTTGATGTGGGTTCTCTGCAATTTCAGTTGGTTTTTAAGAAATCTTTCGTTTTGATCTGTTATGTGTGTTATTCAATAATAATTACGATTTCTATTTGGTTTGTTTCGATCTGCAGATCGCCCTTCCAGTTCTTCAACTAACCAAAGCCCCAAGCAGCAGGTTCACGTTTATTGAATAGGTTCCTTTCTTTATCTCTTCTCTCTCATTTGTTGCACCGCCTATTATTGGGTCTCCTCACATTTTACACCATGCACGTACATCCTACACTCTTCTGCTGAGCAATGTGGAAACAGGTCCCATTATACAGAATACGCTTTACCATGTGCTGGAGGCTTTTTTCTGCTACCACACCATAAACTTACTAAAGCTTCTTCCTGCTTTCAAACCTAATTTAAACCTCTTGCTGGAGGCTTTTTCCTGTTACCACACCATAATTACTAGAACTTCTACCTGAGTATGTTTCTCTGTTATCTAATTTCAACATTGATAGACGAAGAAGTTGAAGATATAGATTTGGTGTTAATTAGAAGGCTTTATCAGAAGGCAAAATGAAACCATAGACTAATGAAAAGATATTAAGCCTTACCAACAATATAATATTTTGTTTGCCAGCACATTTGGTGATCTTTTCCTTGCCTTCACTGAAGATTGTTCCAAACACCAAATCAGGCCTAATCACCCAAAAGAAGGAGTACTTGCTGTTTGCAAGTCCCGAACCGAACTCCACAAGATGTTATGGTGTCATGACTGCTATACTGCCAAAATTCACATACACAACTGAATTCGGCGCCTTGGCGTTGAGCCAAGGTAGGCATTCGGTTTCTTCTTTCCAAAGACTGTACCCCATTTTCAAAGAATGTTTTGGAATCTGATTGAGATGTAACTGAAGAGGGCCAATAGCGTAAACAGTTGGAACAATAGTAGAGGAGATAGCATCCAAAACTTCTGCCTCCAAGGCATCAAAAGTATGAAGAACAACTGCTGAAGCTTCATGAAGTCTATCTGTTGCTTCCATCATGAAACTATACACGAGATCATCGGGATTTGTGGTTTGAAAGAAGCTTGGGAGATCCTTTAGACAAATATCCTTCATTCCCGGAATCCAGTCTATTACTTGGTCCAAATAGCCATTTGTTAAACAGCTCTCATCTGCAAACACAACACCTAAAGTTATGATAACTTATATTGGAAGAAACATTTGAATGCTCATTTCTATTGCTGCACAAAAGAACTGGGATTTATACCAGTTAGATGTCAAATCTGCCTTCTTAAATGGAATATTGACTGAGGAGGTTTATGTGGCTCAACCCCAAGGTTTTGAAGTGGAAAATGAAGAACATAAAGTTTATAAATTGAAGAAAGCACTATATGGACTGAAACAATCTCCCAGAGCTTGGTATGGAGAAATTGACAAGCATTTCAACAATTTTGGGTTCAGCAGGAGCAGGAATGAAGCTACATTGTATGTGAAGAAGGAAGGAGATAATGAGATTCTCATTATTTCACTATATGTAGATGACATTATCTACACAGGTAGCAGTGAGAGGATGCTTGCAGAATTCAAGAGTGAAATGATGAAGAAGTATGAAATGAGTGATTTAGGCCTACTGCATTACTTTCTAGGAATCAGCATTGTGCAGTCAGCATATGAAATTCATATTTCACAGAGGAAGTATGCAAAAGAATTACTTGACAAATTTGGATTGAGTCAAGGTAATCCAAATGTGACTCCTATGATTGAAGATGAGAAACTGTCTAGAGATGATGTAACTGCACCAGCCGATGAGAAGAAGTATAGAAGTTTGGTAGGAAGTTTGAATTATCTGACAGCTACAAGACCAGATATTGTGTATGCTACTGGAATTCTATTGAGATATATGCATGGTCTAAGCGAAACTCATTATGGAGTAGCCAAAAGAGTACTCAGGTATGTCAAAGGAACTCTAGACCTTGGAGTTATGTATGAAAGGGGAGTATCACCACCGTTGATAGGATTCAGTGATAGTGATTGAGGAGGCTGTCAAGATACATCCAGGAGTACATCTTGATATATGTTTAGTATGGGAATAGGTGCAATTTGTTGGCAATCGAAGAAGCAACAATCTGTTGCACAATCTTCTGCTGAAGCTGAGTATGTTGCTGCAGCAGTGTGTACTTCACAAGCTATTTGGCTAAGGAGGGTGTTGGAAGACTTTGATTTGAAAGAGCTGAGTGCTACATCATTGATGTGTGATAGCTAGCCAGCAATTGCTATGTCGAAGAACCCTGTTTCTCATAACAAGTCCAAGCACATTGCATTGAAGCATCATTTTATAAGAGATGCAGTTGAGGACAAAGAAGTAGAGCTGATCTACTGCAGTACCAATGATCAGATTGCTGATATATACACTAAGGTTGTTGCAAGTGAGAAATATTATTACCTAAGAGAGCTATTAGGTGTAAAACAGCAGTTTTAAAGGGGAGTGTTGGACATTAAAACTGCATTGCTTGGCAGTGAAGCAAGGATTGGCGCCTAGTGTTATTTCAAGTTTGAAGTTTGAATTAAAGAAACTTGAAGACCGATGACTCAGCCAAGCTCAACTGACTCAGCAGATGCAAAGAAGTTTTCCAGTAGAGCCTTATCAACAAGTGGTCTTGCAGAGTTGGTAGACTAGGTTTCTGAGATTGAGCCAAATGGATGGCTTTGATGTAATAGTACCTAGTATAAATGCTAAGTTACCCTAGCTACAACTCGTAAGTGACTGAGTTTATGTGAATCAAAGAAAACAGCTGAAGAGCAAAGTTTTGAGCTTGCATTCATTTTGTTCATTTCCAGTTACAAACAAACACAAAGGTTGAAACTTTACAAACAATAAATCAAATACATTATGAACAAAGCTTGAGTTGTTTGTCTGCAAGCTTGAGTTGTTTGTCTGCAGTACATAGTGCATGAAAACACCTAGCTATACATTGAAATTCAATAGAGTGAAGGACCATGTCAGGCATGAAATGGATTTGCTGAGGTGGTTGGCATCGGCATGGGCATTACCAATGCATGCATCTGTTAGATGTATGTTTCGGCTTGTATAGGGCATGTTCCTTTCTTGTTAGATTTGTGCTCCGAAAACTGAAAGATGCAAGATGGTATCACCTAAGACATTGGCAGAACCATATCAAGTCTAATTTTGGGAAGGGATCAAGGGCACTGAAGCATCATATTTTCCATTATACTGCATTTCCTTTCGCAGATATTGAAAAATATGCTGGAGACATGGACTGAGACTTTAGAATTCGTTAAGTGAGGATCGTTAGGTGGGCTTTGGGTCACAATTATTTACCACTCCCAACTTATTTTATTTGTTCTACTCGTATCATATTTTCACTCACCTCTGCGCAGATTAATTTACTTTTTATGCATCTCGCTTCTTTGCCTTAAAGGAAGAAAAACTTTGGAGTATAGAAGCTTCAGAATAACTTGTCCACAAACAATAGGTTGTTGATCTGCTAATGAACTTAAAAAATAAAATAATTTTAAAAAATAAAAAATAAAAAAAAATCTTGTTTTTGGTCAAAGAGGATACGTGAACGAGGACTAGAAGCTGTTAGGCTAGCAAGTTTATCACCAGCAACTAAGCATCTTGTGCGGTCCTCTTGTTAGTGTTTATTGCAAGTTTGCTTTGCTATGAAGTTTCTGGTTATGGTGTATTGAAGAAGAAGAAAACGATGAATTTCAAGAGTGAGAGAAGAGAGAGAAGAGAGTGGAATAGATTGTACTCACAAGGATTGCATTTCATTCCAGACGGAATCAACCTTCAGAGCTGTGTAGAAGACTCAGTACTATACCTTATTCATCATGACTTCATCACACAAAGGTTGGTTTATAATTATGTTTATGTTTAGCTTATGATAGTTGTGTTTGTGATCTCATAAGCATATTCAGTTTATGTTTACAGTTGGTATCAGAGCCAGGTTACATAGTGTGTAGGGACCTTGGTACTTATATAGGGGTGATTAGGGTTACATTAGTCCTCCCATAAAAGACTAAAGTACCCTAATCTCCTATTGGTACTAGAAGTAAACATCCCATAACCGGCCAAGAAGACCTTGATCTAATAGGAAGTGTTCTCCTACTTAATGACACAAATCCTACATCATTAAGGTCTTCAGAGATTGAGTATAATACATATTAGTATGTTACTTGATCCTTAAGCAATCACTAAGTGTTACATAGCTAAAGGTGAACGGCATAGAGTCCACATTCTTACATTCTCCCACTTGGACTCGTACCAACTCACATAACACTTACTGATATGATCAACCAAGTATCTGAACTGAAGTTGTACAAAACTAATAGTATATCCCGACACTTCTTGCTCCCACTGATTCAAACAATCATTACAGAACAAAGAAAATGATCTGTGTAAGTATAATCAACACAGTCACTCCAAAGTTACCAAGCAATGATTCAATGAACAGCAGGAACATCAAAGGATGTTTCTGAACTGTGACTGAAACCTGAATGGATTGATTACATAAGTGTTTCAACTCACATGGTCCTAAATCATCTAACACAGAAACTGAACCTGTGTTTGATGTCTGAACTGAATTCTTTGGATACAATCCAATCATTAAGTAAATAGCTATTTTCATAAAACTGTAACAACCAATAAGCACTGCAGTGAAAGATATAAGCATAAAAAGTACCAAAACTTAAACTGAAATCTTGATTAAAACTGAACACCATGGATTTATTCATTAAAACTGCATAAACATAGTAGCATAAAGGGTCTGTTTTGCACGCGGAGCTGCAAAACTCATAACTGAAAACATTAAAACATTTTGTTCCAACTCCCACTCAACTTAAGCATCTAAAGAATGAAGAATTCCTATGCTTTCTACATGATTCTGAAAGATTTTTGGAACCAGTGGCTTAGTAAATGGATCTGCAAGCTGTGCACGCGTTCCAATCTTCACAATAGCTAATTGTCCATCTTTGACTCTCTCTCTAACACTGAAATACTTCAAATCAATATGCCTTGAGCCTTCAGATCTCTTGTGATTCTTGGTGAAGAATATAGTAGCAGAGTTGTCACAATACATTATTATAGGCCTAGAGATTGAGTCAACTACTTTAATCTGACTTAGAAAGTTTCTGAGCCAAGTAGCTTGACATGATCTTTCATAAATAGCTAAATACTCAGCCTGCATAGATGAAGTTGCTGTGATCTTCTGTTTAACACTCCTCCAAGACACAACACCTCCTGCCATCATGAAAACATATCCTCAGATGGATTTGTGTGTTGTTGGATAGTTACTAGCATGATCTGAATCTGTATATCCAACAATCTCCAAGTCTTCAACTTGTCTATACACTAACTTGAACTCTTTTGTCCTCTGAAGGTATCTCAGATTCCAGCATTCCAGTGCTCCTTTCCATAATTCGATTGAAATCTTGATAAGATTCCAATTGAATGAGCCAAGTCAGGCCTTGTGCATACTTGTGCATACATTATACTGCCAACCATTCTAGCATAAGGTAAACGTTTGGCATCCTCCTTCTCTTGATCAGTCTTTGGACTTTGGTCTTTATTCAGTTTGTCTCCCTTAGACATTGGTGCATCCCCTGGATTGCATTTGCTCATAGAGAACCTCTGCAACACCTTGTTGATGTAACCCTTCTGAGATAGTCCAAGCAGCTTCTTCTGTCTATTTCTAGTGATTTCAATGCCTAATACATAAGAAGCTTCACCTAAATCCTTCATGTCGAAATTCCTAGACAGAAAAGACTTTGTCTTTTGTAGGAGACCTATAGTACTACTAGCTAACAGAATATCATCTACATAAAGAACTAGGAAGATGAAACCTGTGTTGGTGACTTTCTGGTAAACACATGGATCAGACAGATTTGGAACAAAACCATCCTTAGTTATAACTGATTCAAACTTCAAATTCCATTGTCTTGAAGCTTGTTTTAGTCCATAAATTGATTTTCTTAGCTTACAGACCATGTGCTCATTCCCTGGCTTCACAAAACCTTCAGGTTGCCTCATGTAGATCTCCTCATCCAGCTCACCATTTAGAAACGCAGTTTTCACATCCATCTGGTGTAATTCCAGATTGAAGTGAGCCACAAGTGCCATTATCAATCTGAAACTATCCTTAGTTGATACTGGTGAAAACGTTTCTGTGTAGTCAATTCCCTCTTTCTGTGTAAACCCTTTGGCCACTAATCTGGCCTTAAACCTCTCAATAGTCCCATTAGCATGCCTCTTTGTCTTGAATACCCATTTGCAGCCAATAGACTTCTGAGTCTTAGTAGGTTCAGCAAGCTCCCATACTCCATTGTCATCCATAGACTTCATCTCTACATTCATTGCTTCTAACCATGCTTTACTTTGAGAACTAGATACTGCTTGAGCAAACGTAGCAGGATCATCATCTTCCCCCCAATCAAAGTCTCCTTCAATGTTATAGAACTGAAAGGCTGGATCTTGGTTAGGCTTTGGGGTTCTAGTTGATCTTCTAAGACTTTGAGGTTGTTCTAAGGTTACTGGATCTTGGTGAGGCTCTATGTCTTCATGTGGAGCCTCATGAACCTCATGGTCTTGATTTTCAGCTTCAGAAATAGGTTCAGGCATATGAAAATCATTTTCAGGAAGAACAGCCTCAGTGATGGCCTCTTCTTGAATTTGATTGTCATGATCTGTCACAGTTTGCTCATTTGGAATGGTTTCTAATGGAGTGTCTGTAGTGGTTAACATGGGATCTGATGCGGTTTGAGGAGAAAAGAAGGTTGCTAATGCAGGTTCTGGATTTTCAGAAAATTCAGTAGCTGATGCTGCAGTTTGTGGAATTTCTTCAAGCTCAGAGGGGTTTGCAAGTGCATTAGGATGCATTTCATCATAAAACTTGGCCTTGTTGGTCTCAATTACCCTAAGAGAATGGTTAGGACAATAGAATCTATAGCCTTTAGAATTTTCTGCATAACCTATGAAGAAAGAACTCACTGTTTTGGCATCTAATTTCTTTTCCTGTGGATTGTAAGGCCTGGCTTCAGCCTTACAACCCCAAACATGGAGGTGTGAGAGACCTGCTTTGTGTCCATGCCATAAATGGAAGGGTGTTTTCTTAACTGATTTACTAGGAGTTCTATTAGATAGGTAGTTGGCTGTTTTTAATGCATCCCCCCAGAGAAATAGTGGTAACCCTGTTGTGCACATCATACTCCTCACCATATTCAGCAAAGTCCTATTACGCCTCTCTGCAACTCCATTCTGCTCAGGTGTTCCAGGTGTAGTGTACTGAGCTTGAATTCCTTCTGATTCCAAGTATTGTGCAAATGGACCCTTGTGCTGACCTGCCTCATCGAATTTTCCATAAAATTCCCCTCCTCTATCTGATCTAACCACTTTTATCTGCTTCCCCAGGTATTTTTCTGATGCAGTTTTGAAAACTTTAAACTTCTCTAAGGATTGTGATTTCTCAGAGATGAGAAACACATGACAGTACCTAGAAAAGTCATCTATGAAGGTTATGAAGTAGTAATTCCCACAGATACTTCTGACCTGAAAAGGACCACAAATATCTATGTGAATGAGTTCTAATAACTCAGTACTGCGTACTGAACCCTTCTTCCTTGAATAAGTCATTTTTCCTTTTACACATTCAACACAAACATCTTTTAAATCAGAGAAGTCCAAACCAGTTATCAACTCATCTTTTGACATAATCTGTAATCTTTCTTTTGATATATGTCCCATTCGTCTATGCCATAAATCTGCAGAATTCTCATTCAACCTATCCCTCTTATTCCCCACAACAGAACTCTCAATAGCAAACACTTCAGGATTTTGAGAACAATTCAAACTCCAATAATCATGAACAAGAGAAACAGTACCAATAAGCTGGGAATCTTTATTGAATAACTTCATGGATTCATTGTTTCCAAAGAAACTACTACCATCCTTAACATAACGAGACAATGAAACTAAATTCCTCTTAATCGAGGGAATACAGAAAACATTGTCTAACACCAAAACTTGTCCAAATTCTAAAACTAGTCTAGCTTGTCCAATTGCCTTCACTGCAACTCTAGCTCCAGTCCCAGCTCCAACGTTTTGCTCCTCTTTAGTTGGTGCTCGCCTTCCATACAATGCCTCTCTTAGCTAGCCACTCCTTAAAGATTCTGCAATTCCTCTTAATGTGTCCAACTTTGTTGCAATGAAAACACTTATCTGACTTCTTATCCTTTTCTTTATCGTTTCCTTGAGGTTTAGGTTTGGGGTTAGCTTTAGGAACATAGGCAGTTTTCTTCTCAATTGAGGTACTAGCCTCAGATCCTTTATTAAACTTGCCTTTGAAGGGTTTTCCATGCTTCTTAAACTTGGATCTATCCACAGTTGTCACCAAATGAACGTCTGTTCCTTTTCCTTTCTCTTTTTCCTTCTTCAGCTCACCTTCCTCACTAGCACAGATAGAAATGAGGGTGTCTATATCCCACTTCTCTTTCACAAATTTGTAAGCAGTCTTCAGTGGCTTAAACTGAGGAGGCAGTGATCCCATAATGTGACAAACCATGAATTTGTCGTCCAATTTCATCCCCAGCCTATTCAACTTAACTGCATAATCCTTTTTCTTCATAATGTAGTCTCTAACTCCTTTTCCATCATATTTCAGCTCCATCATCTCTTCCAGCAGCTCATCCATCCTACCCTTATCAGACTCCACATACTTCTTAGCAATATTTGCCATGTAACCTACTGCAGAATCTGAATCATCAATACCATCCATAATTGAATCATCTATCTTGCTCTTCATGTAGAGCAAACACATCTTATTGGCCTTCGTCCACTCCTTGTGTGCAATCTTCTCAGCTTTTGTGGATGTGGCAGTGGGTTTTGGGGGTTGTGGATCGTTAAAAGCAATGTCGAATTCGTCTAAGGCTAGTGCAAATTCGACATCCCTCTTCCATCTCTTAAAATTGGCAGCACCAGTTAGGAGAGTGATGTTGGAGTGGTTTAAAGCTGAAAACATAAAAGAGGTTTGCTAAGTGTTTGTTTTAATGGAAAACTTAATGGGAACTGAATTTCTAAATTACTTAGCAAACAATCAAACAAGCAAACAAGGACTTTTGTTTTCTTGAGTTTTTAAATTAACCCCATAACTGCATAATCTTATCTCAGCCAGCCTAAGGCAACAAACATGAGATATCACTCAAGTCACATAGCTGGTCATGATCCAGTACACAGTGTTCAGTATCTGATAACACCTTTCGGCAAGATAATCAGATATAGAACCTGAACGTGTACCAAATTATAACCACTATATGCCATTCTTGCATAATTGTAGCTGTTAGCTAAGATCTCTTGAAATAGAGACATGTTAGAACCAGCCAATTGAACAAGAATGCTTGTTCTGATCTTGATTCCTAATGAAAAGCAGGAGTAACCTGTTATAAGTTTGCTGAGGCAAAATGATATAACAGACCTCCTCACTAATCCAAGATCAAAACTCAGAATGGAATCCTCACATTCATGACTGAGCTTCGCTCTTAGTCATGAATCCATTCTCTTATACCTGCAGAATAAATCTACAAGTACAATTTACATAAATTTCGGGAGATGTTTTCTGTTTCATTATTCAATAGCAGGATACATAATAATTCAGCATGAAAGTAAATAGAAAACACAAACAAATCAATCAAGCCAAACCAGAAACTCAACATCAAGCAATCATCTAACATGGCATACTATTCAGGGCCAACCATCCATCGTTTTCCTATTCTATCAACCTATGCGCGCCCCCTGAAAGAACGCTCTAGCATGATATATCGCTGGAAAACATAAATTCGATGATTGTATAAGAGTTTCTCGAAAACTTATCTGGCGTCCAAAACGTATGCTCCATAGCGCAGCGGAAACAAAATTAATCCAAAATTGAACATGGGAAATACCGAAATCTAGCATACTTGTCTAAACTCAGAGTTAATTCGACCAAAAACCGAGCAACTGTGCTGATTGATGGTGAATCGCATATGAACCCTAAGCCCCAAATAGATTTTTCAGCCCAGAAAGGAAAGAGCCGTTAAACCCGCACCCAAAATCGTTTTAAAATTCTATTCGGGTCAAAAGAGATCCGCGTGTTTCCACGCGGGTCGATATGTGTCTGTATCTGGGTCGAAACTTGACCCGCAAAACTTAAAACCGAATCCGTTTGTATTTTTTTTTTTTTAACAAA
The DNA here is from genome assembly GCA_033992175.1 of Spiraea crenata. NCBI lineage: Eukaryota > Viridiplantae > Streptophyta > Magnoliopsida > Rosales > Rosaceae > Spiraea > Spiraea crenata. Next base: position 2,488,914 of record JAVBHV010000019.1, read on the forward strand.
ATCACATATCTTAGAACCTTAATTCATAATTCTTTGTGTTTAATCAAGCAACACAATCCGAATTTTAAAACAACAACTTAATTGATTTGTAACTCATAAACGTTGGCTCTGATACCAACTGTAAACATAAACTGAATATGCTTATGAGATCACAAACACAACTATCATAAGCTAAACATAAACATAATTATAAACCAACCTTTGTGTGATGAAGTCATGATGAATAAGGTATAGTACTGAGTCTTCTACACAGCTATGAAGGTTGATTCCGTCTCTATGGGGCTAGAACTCAATGGAATCGGATACATAGTGTGTAGGGACCTTGGTACTTATATAGGGGTGATTAGGGTTACATTAGTCCTCCCATAAAAGACTAAAGTACCCTAATCTCCTATTGGTACTAGAAGTAAACATCCCATAACCGGCCAAGAAGACCTTGATCTAATAATAGGAAGTGTTCTCCTACTTAATGACACAAATCCTACATCATTAAGGTCTTCAGAGATTGAGTATAATACATATTAGTATGTTACTTGATCCTTAAGCAATCACTAAGTGTTACATAGCTAAAGGTGAACGGCATAGAGTCCACATTCTTACATTGTCATCTTACAATTTTACAGCAATGCAAATATATTCCTTTTACAATGCTTTTCGTGCGGTTTCCTTGGATCACACACGCACACAAGATTATGCCGTCTGGCTTACAATAAATTGTGTTTTGAAGAATATTTTGTGTCGATAATTCCAGAATAAAGAGCCAGCTCTTTTGTTACTCTTTCGTTATTTTCTATGCTTGAAGGATGGAATATGTTTGGACTACTGTTTAACTGTGGCAGCCATTTAAAAGTAGAAAGTCAAGATCCACAATACACCAGTCAGCACAAGGCTTCTGCAATGAGAAACTCCAAGAGTTCTTTTAGTTGCGGACTTTTTGCAAGAATCTGGTTTTCCAAACTCTGGAACCGAAGAAGCAGTAACATGGCAAAGGCAAGAGATGGCCTCGGGACCGGGCAGTTCAAGGCTCTTACCGGCTAGAATGATATCCTCGTCGAGATCCTCGCAAGGGTCCCAGCCAAATTTCTGTGTGTGTATGCAAGTCATGGCGTACTTTGATTTCTGATCCTCATTTTGTTGCGAAGCACCTCAACCACACGGGCACATGCATGAACATCATGTTGAAGGTTAAGTATTGGAGCTGATCGTTTCAAGTGAAGAATGAAGGATTGCAGCTGAAGGCTCATTGTGGATTCACTAAAGCTACGCGTTTAGTGTAATAGCCGATAGTTCCTTGTAAGCCAAGTGGCGTAATTGTGTGTGTGTGGTCCAAGAGATCAGCACAATAGCATTGTAAATAGAATCTTTGCATTGCTGTATAATAGGCAGAATTACATGAATGAAAATTAGAATGTTGAGCACAATTTGCTGAGATATTTTGTTTGCTCTCTTCTCTCTCTACTCTCACCTACTCTATCATCTTCTTCAATACCAAAATCACCATCGTTAACCTCAGAAAACTTCCCCTGCAAGTGAACACAGAAAACACATATCAAACACTAACATGGCCTCAGAGTAAGGTCGATCGTGATACTCTGGGAGTTATCCTATCAAAACCGGTTGAATCACCGATCGGAGTTAGCTAAAGCTATTCCGAGCTCAAGAGAAGCTTAATCGGAAGCTCACGAAGCTCGATTCAAACCCAGAAACCGGCAGCGAACAAACCCAGTTTCCGGCGACTATGACGGGCTCAGGAGGTGAAGTCAAACCTCCGACTTTCACTAGAGAGAACTACGAGTTCTGGAGGATAAACATGGTAACCATTTTCATTTCACTTGGACTCTGGAAGATGGTGGAACAAGGAAACATTGTTCCTGAGAAGAAGAAGAAGAAACCGGAGAAACCGGAGAAGGCAGATGTAACCGATGATGAAGAAGACGCGTCGATGCTGGAGCTGGCGATGATGAGAGATGCCAAAGCTCTTGGTATCATCCAGAATGCGGTCTCCGATCAGATTTTCCCCAGAATTGCAAATGCAGAATCATCCAAGGAAGCTTGGAAACTACTGCACAAAGAGTACCACGGTGGTGACCAGGTGACATCTGTAAAGCTGCAAAATCTGAGGCGTGAGTTTGAATACACAAGGAAGAGAGATGATGAGAGTCTGTCAACTTATTTGACACATTTAAATGAGCTGATAAACTAGATGAAGACGTTTGGTGAAGAACTGCCTAACACTCGATTAGTGCAGAAGGTGTTGATTAGCTTGGCTAGAGTGTATGATCCTATATGTTTGGTGATAGAGAACACAAAGGATCTAGGCACTGTAGAGTTACAGGAGGTTGTAGCTATTTTGAAAAGTCAAGAGCAACGGCTAGATCTTCATACCGATACAGTGAGTGAGAAAGCATTCTCATCACTATCTGTGAGTGCTAAACCACAAAATAAGAATAGCACACAAAAGAACTGGCATTCTAAGGAGAAAAAGAGTGCTGGGAAGCCAAAGTTCCAGCAGAGATCTAGTGGTGGATCACAAGGGGAGCATTCATCACAGAGTAGCAGTGGCCAAGACTCTGGAAAACCACAGTGTAAGACATGTTCTAAGTATCATCATGGAGAGTGTAGATACAAGGGGCAATCGAAGTGTCATAACTGTGATAGATTTGGTCACTGGGCTAGAGAATGTCCTGCTGAGAAAAGGGTGCAGAAAGCAAACAATGCTAGTCAAGTAGAGGTTTCTGGAAATCTGTTTTATGCTAACAGTACTATTGTAGAACCAAGAACCAAAGGAGAATGGTATATTGACAGTGGATGTAGTAACCACATGACTGGAGATGCAAGTTTGCTGGTGAATATGAATGCAAACGTTGCAGGAAAGGTGCAGATGCCAAATGGGAGACTTGAGAGTGTAGCTGGTATGGGGGCACTGCCTATTGAGACCAATAGAGGGAGAAAGTATATTAGAGATGTAATGCTTCTGCCTTGTCTGAAAGAGAATTTACTGAGTGTGGGGCAGATGGATGAGCATGGTTACTATTTGTTGTTTGGTGGATGTAGATGCAGCATATTTGATGGTCCAACTTTGGAAAATATGGTGCTGACAGTTAAAGCAAAGGAGAACAGATGCTATCCACTGACCTTGGTACCAAATCAATAGCTTGTTTTAAGAACAAGTGTTGTACACAACAGCAGTATTTGGCATAGAAGATTGGGGTATTTACACTCTAATGGTCTAAAGCAGTTGAGAGAAAAGGAGATGGTACATGGTTTGCCTTATTTGGATGTAGCTGATGAGATTTGTGAAGGCTGTCAACTAGGAAAACAGCATAGAGATTGGTTCCCTAAAGAACAAGCTTGGAGGGCTAAACAACCACTGGAATTGGTTCACATTGACCTCTATGGACCAATGCAGGTTGAATCAATGGCAGGGAACAAGTATTTCATGCTTTTAGTTGATGACTGCACCAGGATGCTTTGGGTATACTTCCTGAGATATAAATCAGATGCATTGAGCTGTTTCAAGAAGTTTAAATCTATGGTTGAGCTGCAGAGTGGATTCAAAGTGAATTGTGTTAGAAGTGACAGAGGTGGTGAATTCCTATCAAATGAGTTCACTCAACTCTGTGAGGATCAAGGAATCCAGAGGCAACTAACTGTGGGATATACACCACAACAGAATGGTGTTGTGGAAAGGAAGAACAGAACTGTAGTAGAAATGGCCAAGGCAATGCTGCATGAGAAGAAGATACCGTATTACCTGTGGGCTGAAGCAGTGCATAGTGCAGTGTATATACTGAACAGGTGACCTACCAAGGCCTTGAAAGACCAAACTCTGTTTGAGGCATACAGTGGGAGAAAGCCTAGTATAGCACACTTGAAAGTGTTTGGCTCACTGTGCTATATGCATGTTCCAGCACAGTTGAGGCAGAAATTGGATGCAAAGAGTTTAAAAGGAGTATTTGTGGGATATGGCACATGTGAGAAGGGATATAGGATTTTTGATCCTCAAACCAAGAAGTTGCTGTTGTCAAGAGATGTCATTTTTTATGAGAGTGCAGAATGGAAGTGGGATGATGGATCAGAAATTCATACTGGAAGCACAGGTGTTTATATTTCTGCAGAAACTGAAAAATCTACTGCAGTAAAAGTACCTGAAGAACCTGCACCTCCTGAGTCTACTATGTCTCCTAGATCTATGCTTATACCTCAGTCGACCAGATCTTACAGAAATGAAGAAATAGGAGAGTCATCAAGTTCTGGATCGAAGAGTGCAGAGATCACAGATACTTATGACCATACACCACTGAAATGGAGGAACATCAATGAAGTCATAGCCAAATGTAATCTGGTTATTGTGGAACGAGAAAGATATGATGAAGCAGCACAGGACAAGTCCTGGATAAAGGCTATGGAAGATGAACTTCATATGATTGAGAAGAACCAAACCTGGGAATTGGTAGATAGGCCAATCAATAAACCAATTATAGGTGTTAAGTGGGTGTATAAGAGAAAACTAAATCTAGATGGTACAGTGCAGAAGAACAAAGCTAGATTGGTTGCAAAGGGATATGCTCAGAAGCCTGGGATTGACTACAATGAGACCTTTGCACTAGTTGCTAGGCTTGACAACATTAGAACCTTAATTGCTCTTGCTGCACAGAAATGCTGGAAGATATATCAGCTGGATGTGAAATCAGCTTTTCTGAACGGTGTCTTAGAAGAAGAGGTCTATGTAGAACAACCTCAAGGTTTCATTGAAGCTGGAAAGAAGGAGAAGGTGTACAAGTTGCATAAGGCTCTCTATGGATTGAAGCAGGCACCAAGAGCCTGGTATGGTGAAATAAACACTTATTTTACCAGTTGTGGGTTCAAGAAGAGTCAGAGTGAGGCTACCTTGTATATTAAGACAAGGGGAGCTGAAGAAATGCTGATAGTGTCAATCTATGTTGATGACATTATCTACACTGGTAGCAGCAAGGAATTGATTGAAGAATTCAAAGAAGATATGAAGTGCAAGTATGAAATGACTGATCTTGGCTTGTTGTATCATTTCCTTGGAATGGGAATTGTGCAATCTGAGACTCATATCTTCATTCAGCAAAAGAAGTATGCTGAGAGTTTGCTGAAGAAGTTTGGATTGCTAGAGTGTAAACCAGCAATCACACCATTGGCTGCATCAGATAAACTGAACAAGGAGGATGGAAGTGGTGCAGTGAATGAGGAGCAGTATAGGAAGCTGGTTGGTAGCTTGTTGTACCTCACAGCAACCAAACCAGATATCATACATTCAGCTAGTTTGCTGGCTCGTTTCATGCATTGTCCATCAAACAAGCATTATGGTACTGCTAGAAGAGTGCTTAGGTATGTTAAAGGCACACTGGATTATGGGATTGCTTATGAAAAGGGAAAAGGCTCAGTGTTGTTTGGCTACTGTGATAGTGATTGGAGTGGTTCTGTTGATGATATGAAGAGTACGTCGGGGTAAGCGTTCACATTTGGAAGTGGAGTGTTCTCCTGGGCATATGTGAATCAGAATTGTGTAGCTCTTTCAACAGCTGAAGCTGAATATGTGAGTGCAGCATAGGCTACAACTCAGGCAGTGTGGCTAAGGTTTGTATTGGAGGATTTTGGAGAGCTGCAAGCTGAAGCCACTCCTTTGCACTGTGACAATACATAAGCAATTGCCATAACCAGAAATCCAGTTTTCCACCAGAAAACCAAGCATATCAATCGCAGGTATCACTTCATTAAGGATGCATTACAAGAAGGGGTGATTGATTTGCAATATTGTCCAACAGATGAACAGTTGGCAGATATCTTTACAAAACCTCTGCTAAAGATCGATTCAATTATTTGAGAGGAAGGCTTGGAGTTATGTCAGCTCAACACTTAAAGGGGAGTGTTGAAGGTTAAAGTATTGGAGCTGATCGTTTCAAGTGAAGAATGAAGGATTGCAGCTGAAGGCTCATTGTGGATTCACTAAAGCTACGCGTTTAGTGTAATAGCTGATAGTTCCTTGTAAGCCAAGTGGCGTAATTGCGTGTGTGTGTGGTCCAAGAGATCAGCACAATAGCATTGTAAACAGAATCTTTGCATTGCTGTATAATAGGCACAATTACATGAATGAAAATTAGAATGTTGAGCACAATTTGCTGAGATCTTTTGTTTGCTCTCTTCTCTCTCTACTCTCACCTACTCTATCATCTTCTTCAATACCAAAATCACCATCGTTAACCTCAGAAAACTTCCCCTGCAAGTAAACACAGAAAACACATATCAAACACTAACACATCAACGACAGTTTCAGGCTCCTAATTCTCACATCTACTAATGGTTCTATTCGTCTCTCCAGTCCATGGACTTATACGCGGCGCTGAACGATGGTATTGAATCCATTGATCATGGCCAGGTTGCAAGCAGAGAGCTCAGTTTTCCGGTAAAGATCCGAGATTCCATCTTGACAAGAATTGTTGGTTCTTGCAATGGCTTGATATGTCTAGAGTTCAACTGTAACAAGATCATCGTATGGAACCCTCGTACTGGAAACTCCAAGATGTTACCAAACCCCACTTCTCTTTCTTCCTGCTCATTATTTTATGGATTCGGTTATGATTCCACAGCAGGTGAGTACAAGGTCATTCGAGGGTCTACAACTACAAGTGCTGCACTTGGTTCTAAGGAAACAATGATCGAGGTTTTTTCACTAAAAAAACATTCATGGAGGAGGAGTAGTGATGAGCAAGGAAGCAATTATTCTTACTTGAGCGGTAAGAGTTGCTTCCTAAATGGAGCTCTGCATTTTGTAGAGCTTCAATGGGCGGAGGACGACGAGGTCCTTCCTCCGGTTAGTTCAAAAGTTTGGTCTTTCGATCTAGCTGAGGAAAAGTTTAAAGAGATGGTGTCGTTGCCCAATCTAGGCTATAAGACCTATGTCCTAGTGGGAATTGGTGTTACTGGAAATTTTCTGTATGCGTATTCAGACATAGCAGGCACTGATATTAGAATATGGATGATGAAGGAATTCGGGGTTACAGAATCTTGGACGAAAGTTGTAAAAATTCCGTCCGATCAGATTTTACCGGACGAGTGTGATCCATCATTGTTGAAGCCTTTGTGCATTTTAGAGAATGGTGAAGTTTTGTTGGACTATAATAGGAATGTTTTGGTGTTGTACAGTCCGAAGGAAAAGAAATTTAGAAACATCGCAATTGGGACTCAGTCGGAAGTAGCCATTTACCTAGAAACCTTAGTTTCACCGGTGACCGGCGGGGGCACCGGCGACTGATCAACACCGTCAGGGAGTCTTGTTCCTTCCCTCTTAACTGTGATATTCTGTTAGTAAACTAGCAGTACCAGATCAATAACATCCATGCTCATTGGAATTCTTATCGAAGTATTTAAGGAGAGCTGAGAAAAGGCTTCAAGGTGCACAAACTTTTGGTATGTCCATCCAGTTTGTATGTTCCATGCCCGTTAGAATTCTAGCTCTTTTATCTTAGCGAAAAATTTCTAGTAATAAGACATGGTGAATCGACCTATCCAATTCTGATTCTTATCATGTACATGTACTTATGCAAAATTGTTCGATGTTCGTGTTGTTTTGGAGGCTTGTTCAATATCACACGGGTCGACTATGGGAAGTATGCATCTAATTGGTTCAAATCTGTGTGATCAAAGACTATACTGTCAATAGTATGTGTGTAGATTTTTTTTCTTATCTGTTGATTTTTCTTTAACAAAGAGATGGGTACTTGCAAATTGCGATATAAAAAAGGCGATATATTCAAAACCGAGCTACCAGTTAATGAATTGAAGATGTACTGGTTAGTAACTTTGTGTAGTGTCCAATTGGCATAGTTTACTATCTATTATTAATGAATTAAGAACCTCGAACTAACATCCTCCTCCTATACGTCACCTTACGCAGCATTAGGCTAATAAAAAGCTATTAACCAAGTGACCCGAATGAGAATAACTTGTTACACTCATTTCTTATTCCCGGGCGGGCGTGAGTGTTTTGTGAAGCCAAGCTTCCATGGAAAGAAGAAGCTAAAGTTTTGGGCCTCAAATTTTTAGGTTTCAATCTTTCAACATATACTACTACTAATAAAAAATTTGGGCCCCGTGTCAGCTCTCTACTAGCTCCGCCCCTGGCCAACGCAATCATAATTATGTTGATGACGTAAATATATTAAAAGATAGTGTGCATGTGAATAATTCTGTAAGGAGTATTTTGTTATCCAACGCGATCATAATTATGTTGACGAAGTAAATCCCACAAGAACAGTACGGCTAAGTCAGCTACAAGCATACAAAAAGAGAGAGGCTGGTTAAGGCTCAATCTTCAGCTTGGAAATCTCGGGATAATTTTTGTTTGGTCCTATAAAGCGTATTCGTCCTAAACTGGATTTTCTATCTACACTGCAGGGTAAAACAGAACCAGAAATACGGAGCATCAGTAAATGGACTAGTTGTGACCTTGTTTGAACCCCTGAAAGCATGGAGCCTCCACCAGCGTTAAATTCCAGACTATTTAAGTAACACAGAGCAAAATAAACAGAAACAATAAAATACATCTAACAGAAGCGTCCGTTGGTAATGCCCAAGACTAGGCAAGGATTTCGAGCCGGACATGGCCCTTCCATCTTCACTCGACCATCAGGTTACTCATTTCTTTGTCCTTTGAAGAAGTCCCTTTGGGGGCCATTGAACAAGCCGCCCCAAAGTACTCACAGGAGCTCTGCATAGTGTCCCTGTAATCTTCATTAACGTCAACATGTTGGAAATCTCTTGGTGAGTCATTCCTAACTATTGTGCATCTTAGATCAATGGATGAAGCAAAAAAAAAAAAAAAAAAAAATCTATATGTATTGGGATGTTAACAAAGATAGACTCTTTCTATTGCCCAGCCTATGTTTGAGGTGGGTGAATTGTCATTATCAGGTGATGAGGAATGTTGGGTGAGTAACATATGGTCTCTAAACAAAATAAGATGACCCAATCAAGAATAATAACAAAAGGATCAGGAAACTGGACAAACAATATCAATGGGGTCAATCAATGCAGTACATTAATGAATTATGAATCTATGGACCACCAACAAATAGAACACATACATATAATGTCAAGGCATCCATTGCCTCATAGAGAAATCATCAAAGACATTTTATCAAGAAAATAAGTAATTAAGAAGTAAGGGACCAAACAGATTCAAGAACTAATCCGTAAAGAAAAAGAAATATTGGCGACAAGTTCCTAAAGACAACACCATAAGGCTAGTTGATGCGGTAAAACTGTTGTAGGATATGACAAGTAAAATCTCAAACAAAAAAACCAAAAAAAAAAAAAAAATTACAAGAGAATGCAAAATGCTGCGACCCCAACTTGAAAATAGTTACACCAGGAATAGGAATCGTTCAGTGGCTTTCTGAAAGTTCCAATCAAAATATAGGAGAAACCAGGTTACGTGGATAATCTCTTAGATTGTGATGAAGATGTTGAAGAAGTTGAATAGGAGGATCGCTATGAATATAGCCCAATCTATTTCTATTATCTCGTAGGAACTTCCAATTATGAATAAAAATCCCAAACCATTAGGACCCCTAAAGGCTGTAAGCGGGGAGCACGCAGACAGATCAAACTTATTATTGTCAAACTGATTTGAACTGTTTCAAAGACCCGACATGACAATGTTGCAGTTGTTATTGATCAAGAAAAAAATCCAAAAGGAACCCGAGTTTTTGAACCAGCTTGGATCACATCTAGACAAATAGAAGCAGGGCGGCGCTGCACATCAACCCATTTCGGGGAGAACGAGGGACTTAATATCGGGGTTGGCAAACAAAGTTGGAAACTTCTCTGGCTGACTGTGATGGTAATATAAGTACCGTATGTGTGTATGCGTACAGACAGAGTAATTACCATGCGTTCGCATTATAATACACTAAGAAAACGAATGCAAACAAAAAAACTAGGAAACCACGCAGAGCAAATTCTTTTATAATAACTGAGGCATCTGACGAAGAGAAGAACTTACAGCAGAGAGGCGCCACGCAGAGCAACATGAGAACGTCGGAGATGTGGCTTCTCGGTCTTATCGGATTGAAAGAAGCAAGTGTGGAGGACCTCAAGATCGAATAAGGAATAACCATATTCTGCACTGCGCAGTCTGTTCTTAACAGGAGGGCAATCATATTTAAATACAATGAGTGCAACCATCCACTCCTCAGACTCAATATTGGGATCACAAAGCGGTGTCTTGTGTTTGTTCAAAACAAGACAGACTCTCTGATCTCCAAGATAGACGAATTCATGCTCATGGGCTGGAAGAAAAGGAGCAGGCACCACCTCCGCAGGCAGCTCCAGTGCTTTGATTGGTGTGAATTTGAATTCACGAGACGGAGGTGGTGACGATATACGGAAGACAGAGACAGTCAAAGGTAGAGAACAGTTATACACAAACATTAAATCGTCGCCCACAACCAAGTTCTTGCCATGGCACGGAAAAGGGTCAGAAGCATAACGGGAAATGTCGTAATCTGACCACTTGGAAGTGCTAGTGTCAAAAACGAAGAGCCGGCCGGGTTGGTGATCTGGACAGGAGACAATGATGCTGGAGCCTACAACGGCAACACAAAATGCCTCGGGAAGGCCCTTACTCCCCCAATTGTTGTCTCTCTTTAGATAAGGAGGTTGGGGCAGACAAGACCATCTGCCGATTTCCGGGTCGAAAAACTCGAAACAGTATCTGAGATCCTCAAGGTACATTAGATTGAGCGGGGGGCCAGGGAGGGCGTAGAGTTTGCCCCCTAAGTCCACCATTATAGGGCAAAATTTCCCGACAGAAAAGTCAAGCCGGGGTTCAGCGGTCATGAAGCTGTCAGTTTTACCGGCTTCGAGGATGAACATCTCTCTAGCAGCAGCAGTCTCAATTTCGGACTGCTTGACGCCCAAAACCTTGCCTGCGCCGCCGGCGAAGATAATTCTGGAGCCGTAGACGCCGGAACCGGAGAATTGGAAGCCGAATTGGGCAATCACAGGATCTCTCATCGTGTTTTCGAATGCGGACTTGCAACACTCGGACATTAAATCGACCAATTTGATGCCGAAGACTCGGTACCTAGCGGTCTCCGAGGGACAATAATCGTCCTCATTGCACTCTTTGATGCCCGTCTCGATACAAAGGTAGAGCGACTTGTTGTGGTCATGCGATTGACAACTCGGATCTGATGCCTTCCTCTTCCTACCATCACCAGCTTCATCCCCCATCCTTAAATCTCCAAAGCTAGGGTTTTCTTCTCTTTTTTTTCTTTTTTTTTTTGAGAAGAGGGTTTTCTTCTCTCGACAATTGGAAATTGGAATTGATCGACCTTCTTACTCTACTATATTTACTTTACCTTTCACGTCGAGGCCGAATTATTTTCTAGGGGTGGGATAACCGATACCCGAAACACGACCCCAGCTCGGCCCGGAAAAACGGGCTTGGGATCTTCTGTCCCCAAATCTTGTGTTCCCTCTGCGTTCTGCCGACACGTGTCACTTTTTAAATAAAATAATAATTTTTCAAAATTTCAAGTTACAAAAATGAAGGATTAAAGCCATCGCCGCTCCGATTTTGAGTTGGATTTTCTGGGTTCTTCCGGTCACCAATTGACGACGACCCCAACTACAAAAAGTTGCCTCTCAACCTCAAGAATATATCCCCAAATTTTCGGAGTAAAAAACGGCGTGAAACGCCGCCGGTGAAACAAAACGTAAAACTGCACCGCCGGCGTTCTCGCCGCCGGCGCTAACTTTCCGGCCACTTTCTCCGTTCGGAAAATTTGGAGTAGCTTCCCAACATCCCCGAGCACACTCTCACGAAGTTTCAACCCCAAATTCCAAGCGGTTTGCCTCCGGCGAACGAAAACGTTTTGATCGGTTTTTTGCCAAAATCCGAACAAAATGTTTTCGTTCGCCGGAGGCAAACCGCTTGGAATTTGGGGTTGAAACTTCGTGGGAGTGTACTTGGGGATGTTGGGAAGCTAGTCTAGGTGGTGGCGCACGGAGAAAGTGGCCGGAAAAAGAGCTACGGCGGCGAGAACTCCGGCGGCTCAGTTTTGCGTTTGGTTTCACCGGCGGCGTTTCAAGCAGTTTCTGACTCCGAAACTTTGGGGATAGATTCTTGAGGCCGAGAGGCAACTTTTTGTAGTTGGGGTCGTCGTCAATCGGTGGCCGGAAGAACCCAGAAAATCCAACTCAAAATCGGAGCGGCGATGGCTTTTTTCTTTCATTTTTGTACGTTGAATTTTTGAAAAATTATTATTTTATTTAAAGAGTGACACGTGTCGGCAGAACGCAGAGGGGACACAAGATTTGGGGACAGAAGATCCCAAGCCGGAAAAACGTGATGAGCCAGTCTGAATTGCTGATGTCGCCAGGCTGGCTGGTATCAAAACCCAATCCGACTCGAGAAATCCGGTCCCAAACCCGGCCCGGCCCAAAAAGAAAATTTATCCCATAAGGTTCGAGAATCAATATTAAATTAAACTATTATCAACCACAATGTTTTAGAATTAAACTATTATCAAATTTATCATTTATTTTTTCAATGCAACCGCCATTTCAAAAGGTTTCACAATTCAATCATTTAGATCACTTTCCCAAATTGACAATGTTTATTACTAAAGTGGTAATTTGTGACCTATATGAAAATGAATTTTGTCTTTCCCACCTACTAACATGACATTTTTGTATGACAAAATTATCTTGTGCCAAACACTTCTTTTTTGTTTCTCCCTCCAAGGCATTTACCTCTCTTTTCATGGAGTTAAACAACCTCCTTTAGTAGATATATCATCTTAATGTTTTGGATTTCAAACAAAATGCTATCTAACTTTGCAGCTCTTTCATTTTGAAGCTCTCGATATAGAATCCACAGAAAGAATGATTCCATATATCAATCTCTGCATATGTCTTTTATATTCTGAATACGTACATTCCCCAACCCCTTTTTTCTTCATCGTTGAAAGGGCCGATGAATCCCTTCACTTCTTGTGTTGTTGCTTTGTCGAAGTTGCTTCTGTTGGTAGGTGTTCTTGTTAATGCAAGAATTTTGCCTTAGTTTTTTCCCCAATACTAAAAAAAAAACCTCTTATTCCAATGTCCAAAATTTAGCACTCCATTACCCCACTGGGAAAAATTACTCCCAAACTTCCAACCTTTTGCACATTAAAAAAAAAAAAAAAAATGATCAAGCAATCCAAGTTTACCGAGCGGCTTTCATTTTTCCTTTCTTTGTGTTTTCGAATTAGTCTCCAGATCTGAACTAGGGATTTTGGTCTCATGAAATCAAATTACATCTTTGGAATTTTACATCTGATTTGGGAATTTTGAAATTCTAGGTTATTAGAATAATCTTGTTCCAATGAGTCTAGTCTTCTTATGACCAAAGTCCGTTTAGGTCACTCCTTCTCCGTCGTGTTCCTCAACTTTTCACAATCTCTCCCCAACGCAAAAAAGAGATCATATGATGAAGTTTTACAATCAACCCACCAAAGTCTCTCAAAAAGCAAAGAACAACATCAAAATTGTTCGCAATCTAATCTCCAGAATCTAAAAGCAAAAGAAAGTAAGAAATCCCGCAACGGTGACGGTGAGCAGTCATCTTATGAGAATACAAAATGCTGCGACCCCAGGAACAGCTTGAACTTAGTTCCACTGGACGTTTTAAAAGTAGGAATCTTTCAGTGGCTTTCTGAAATTGATTGGATTCAACCAAAAGCAAAACAGAAACCAGGTTAAGTGGAAAATCTCTTAGATCATATGATGAAGATGAAGATGATGAGGGCCTTATTACTGGGTTGGAAAACAAAGTTGGAATCTTCTCATGCTAAGTGCCCTATTCTTTTGGACGGTGTGTAGGTATGTGTGCATGTATGCATTTGTTTAGAGTAATTACCATGCAATAGGTATGTGTATGTACAGAGTGTTCATGGTATGTGTATGTGCAGAGTGGTCATGGTATGTGTATGTACAGAGTGTTCACATACGGAGTTGTAATATAACAGAAAAACAAATGCAAGAAATCTAGGAAACCATGCAGAGCAAATGTATTAACAATGCATCTGACGAAGAGAAGAACTTACAGCACAACGGCCCAATGCAGAGCAATATGAGAATGCCAACAACCTAGCTTCTTGGTCTTCTCGGATTGGAAGAAGCAAGTGTGGAGGACTTTAAGATAGAACATAGAATGAGCAGTACTAATAGGATCTTGTACACCATGCAATCTGGTTTTTTGACGGGCGAACAATCATATTGAAATACTCAATATTATGATCATTGATCATAAACCAGTGAGTTGTTTTTGTTCAAAACAATGTCATTGCCAACAAGAATATATTTATCATTGGATTTCAAAGTCGATAGCCATTGAAACCAGCTACAGCCAATTCCACACACATACAAAAACAAAAGGACCATTCAACATTTTGTTAATTCTAAGCAAATCCCATATATAAACATAAATATAACATATATAACTAGAGCATTAGCATGGCATTCCATATGGATGCAGGGTTCAATCTTCATGCATGACCATCAGCTATCCCATTCCCCTTCAAAACGTTACGTTCAAATCCCCCTGATTTGTGTCCCTGCTATACACATGTTGAACAGAAAATTAATGTCACCTACCAATTCCAATCACATAGTTTAATAGTACAAAACCAAATTATACCTAAAGCTAATTATTAGTATTCAGTTGGATAGTCCAGGATTACTCCCATTACTACAATCAACATCGAGGCTGAGAATGAATACTATCGAGTTTCTCAGAAGCGCACACAGAGCATCTAACAAAATGTAAGAGCCAGATCATTTCGAAACACCCCCTTCATTCGTCATCTATGTTAATTTACTAAAATATATTTGATTTGACTAACGGCATGTACGTTAATGTACTAGAATACATTGAATTACAGTGTAACCATTAGTTAGCTTCTTAAGTTGAATATGCCGGAGAGGCTCTCTGTGCTTCTTGATTATTGCGCATCTTATGTATTTCAAGATATGATGATGATGATGACTGCGAAAGCAAAAGATTCTATGTACTGGCAGATGAACAAAGCTCAACCACTTCGTTTTGCCTTTCCATTGTTTGGTTGGTTGCAGCCATATACTAAGATAATCGGGTAATAAGGTATTTTAGAAAGTGTTCATATAGAACGAGTCTCTAATGATGACATGAAAAGCAAGATCAAATCAGCCCAAAAAGAAAAATAAAAAATCAAGAAAGAAAGAAAGAAAGAAAATGCATTCAGTAATTACTGAGGATAGCTGATGAACAGAAGAACTTACAGCACAAAGGCACCACGCAGAGCAATGATATATAATTCCTCCTGGTATTTTATGATATTAGATCGGAACAAATGAGAGGCCAGGACTTTAAAATCCAAGCAGTCATCATCAGCAGTACAAGTATCAGCACCTAATTTCTCATTGAATTCAAAAAACATGGCTGCAACCATCCAGTCCTGAGAATCAGGTTCATCAGCGGTACTATCCGGCGTGCACTCGCTGAGGCAGCACTGGAAACTCAAAACAAGACAGACTATTTGGCCCCCAAGATGGACCAATTGGTGCTGGTCTGGACAAAAACAGGGCGGAAATAAGTCTTGAGGCAGCTTCAGTTTTTGTAGTAGTCGGAAACAAAAGTCAGAATGCTCTCCAAATATGCGGAAGACTGACACCGTCCAAGGTTGAGCATCATCATAGGAAAGCATAAAATGGTCTATGACTAAATTTGTGCCGCAGGAGACAAAAGGATTATCACCAATCGCAACAGAGCCGGGAATACTTTCCGATTCATAGGAGTCGGGAATATCAGATTGGAAGATATCAGATTGGTAGATTCCGAGGTCCATATAGGAGAACGGAGCGCCAAAATCAGAGGATGGAATTGTCAATTCTGCCCACTCTCGAGAGCAAGTGTTGAAGCTAAAGCTTCTTCCCCAAGAGACAAGGATGCTGGTGCCGGAAACGGCAACACAAAACCCGGTAGGAAGTCCACTGTCTAGGCTGAGAAACGGAGGCGGCGGAAGAAGAGACCATGCCTCCAGTTCGGGGTCGTACACCTCGAAACATTTGTGGAGATCCGTAGGATGGATAGCATCCAACAAGGCGCCGGGTAGGGCATAGAGTTTGTCGCCCATCTCCACGAAGATGGGCAAACCTTTCCCAACTCTGAAGCGTGCGAATCCGGGTCGAGTACTCTCCTTTCTATCGCTGGTCTCGAGCGTGAAAACGTCTCTAGCAACAACACTAGATCTTGAAATCCCTCCCTCGTCAAACTTTGTGGTTAAGCCGCCGGCGACGACTATACTGGACCCGTAGACACCCAAGCCGGAAAATACGTGGCCGGGAATGGATTTCCATGGGGATTCCAATTTCAATTCGGATTGGGAAAGGGAGGAACAGTTACGCTGGCAGCTGCTGGACCTGCCGGAGGAGCATTGGTCACATATCAGCTTCGACAATTTGATGGCGTGGACATCGTATTTAGTGGTGTACGGACCCCCGGTTGTGGTCGTCTGCAAGCAGAGGTAGAGTGACTTCTCGTTGTCTTGCGATTGCAATGTCCGATCGCCATCAGCGGCGGCAGCATCGACCAATTTCATGTTTCCAGAGTTTTAGGGTTTTCTTTTCTCTCGAAATAATTGATCGATTACGCCACTCACATAAGTTATAACCAGGGACCCAATTTATTTTAGGGAAATTGTCTAAAATGGCCCAATAGGCCTAATTGTGTTCTAAAATGGCCCAACGGGCAGTGGGCAACTCAATAGTGGATAAACTCCTATTACACTTTGCAATTGAATCCCTCGGTATATAGAGCGGCCATAGTGCGACTATAGTGCCTTATAGTCCCTCATAGTCACTCATAGTCTTTCGAGTATAAATTAGTTGTAATTCATCAATGCGTTCATAGTCCTTCATAGTGCGCCCATAGGGCGGCCATAGTCCCTCATAGTGCGACCATAGTGCCTCACAGTCCCTCATAGTTACTCATAGGGCGGCCATAGTCACTCATAGGGAGGCCATAGAGCGGCCATAGGGCGGCCATAGTCTCTCATAGTCTTTCGAGCACAGATAAGTTATAATTCATCAGCACGTTCATAGTCCCTTATAGTGCGGCCATAGTCCCTCATAGTATGTCCATAGTCTCTCATAGTATTCATATTGTTCCCGTCAATTTCACGCCATTTTTCCCGGTAACTTCACGCCATTCTACCAATCTCATCAAAACAATACCAACCCAGATTCACAATGAACTTGAATTCCCAAACTTCAGCCCAAATTACTCAAATCTAAAAACACAAATTCCAAGCAAACTTCAACACAATTTACTCAACTTTCAATCTAAAAACCCAGAAAAAAAGAATGAAAACCCGGCCAATTTCTCACAGAAATCAGAGAAATCCTATCGGTTTTCCCCTGAGATTCGCGAACCCGCGCGCTCACCAAAGCACCGACCCCCAATTTGGATGATTTGCGGCGACCACATCCTCAAGCCTACCGCTCAGACGACCGGAGTATTCGCCGGTATCTTCCGCAGAGAAATGCGGTTGGAAATCTTCGCCGGAATCGAACAACCCGTTTCGTTTCTCACCGGGATATTTACAACCTGTCAACGACGTCATCTTGAGTGAAGAGACGCCGGCATGGACCTTAAGCCGTCGCTTAGCCATCCCTAATCCGATCGTCTCCATCGCCGGATCTTGAAGATCCATGACGACGAATGGTCGTCGAGTCAGCAGCTCGGACCATCGTAATTTCATCAAGAGCATCGTTGGAATTTCGCCGATGGGTTGCTCGTCGGAGCACTCCGGTCTGAATTTGGATCGGTTGTTGGTCCGGCTTGGGCGGCGGATTGGTGAGGCAGTCGGCTTTACATTCGGTGAATTGTGAAGGACTGGGTGGTGAATTGTGAGGGGCTTCCGTTTGCAATTAGGGAACACTTTTGACATTTTGGAAAGGATTAGGCTGCCCCAAACATTTTGGAATAAAGATTGGCCTCTTGGGCCATTTTGGACAATTTCCCTTTATTTTACCTTCTGTGCGAAAATACCAGTTCAGGCCCAACCCGCCTCCACTATATTACATGTGGATCCCACCGCCAGATAACATTCGCGATTTTTCTAGTTTTTGGCAAGAGCAGTGATCAGATCCCCTGATTTTCCACCGCAAAACCTTCTTTATTTTGCGCTAACAATACGCTTTTTCGGGGACAATGTCTCGATAAATAAAACTAGCCTCACGCACACGCCTGCATTACGGGCGTTTTGCGTCACATTTCAACACGCTTAGTATTGGTCTCGTATTTGTAAGTAAATCTTTTCAAAAGTGTGGTAGAGACAAATTGAAAATTGAAAAGATTCGCCTAACAAACGCGAGATGAATATCAAGTGTGTTGAAATGTGGCATGTAGCGCCCGTGATACAAAAAGAGTTTCACGCACACGCTACGTTGCATTTTATGAAGATCTCTCTGTTATTCTTTTACCAAAATTAAAGAAAAGTTGGATTAGAAAATTATTCAGTTGCACCTGAACTGTAACAATTACTTGGGAGAAACTAGGAAAGTGGCATACGAAACAGAATAAGTAGATGACACAATATATTAGAATTGTGAGTGACATACCAAAAAGTAATGGTCTAGTAAACAACAATTGTTAGTCACACATTCAGTTGAAAACGAAGATAAACATTGATAGACGAAGTTGATGTCCCTGCGGGGTTGCTGTTTGGGTTTTGAGGCAAAGCTAATGCTTTGACTGCAAAACTCATTGTTGTTAGTGGTGTATCTCATTGGAGGCTGTCAGATTGGGTTTCAAATGGCAGATGTAGTCAGCGAGTCCTTACAAGGTGTTCGAATCTTTGAAGATGAGGAAGAAGGCGAGGTGCTTGTTCTAGACGATGAAGACGCAGTAAGGGAAATACAGAGCTGCCGCCTAAGTCTGCTGGGGAGGCTGCTTATTGATGGAAAATTCAATCGTTCCGGGCTAATACAAGCGTTGTCGGCTGCTTGGGGTATGGCAAACAAGGTTGCCTTTGTTGAGGTAGGGCCAAATTTGTTTCAATTCTTTTTTGACTCTGAGGAAGACTTGTCTCATGTTCTGGATCGAGGTCCATGGTTGTTTGACGAAAATCTGTTATTAGTAAGAAGATGGGAGTCGGGTGTTGTAGTAGATGAATCTATATTCACAGAATGCAGTTTTTGGGTTCAAATTCATGGTCTACCATTAGAAGGACGCGGCGTTGGAGTCATAGAAAAGGTGGGCAGTCGCTTGGGCAGGGTGTATCGAATCGATACAGGCTTACGTCGGGGGAGTTTTGTTCGACAAACTTTTGTCCGGGTTAGAGTTGTTATGGATGTGAGATGGCCTTTGATCCCACATCTCACCATCAGTTTGCAGGGAGTGAAGACGAAGCTATCATTCAAGTATGAGCGACTCCCATTATTTTGCAAATTTTGTGGTGTGATGGGGATCGAACATATGTCTTGCTCTGGTAAAGTTCATGATATGGAAGGTAGGGAGGCTATTGCAAGATTTACTAATGAGCTTCGTGCTGATGCCAGTAGAAGGATGGGCAACAACGGTGGTGGGGTGGGGCAGCGAATATCACGTGCGGTGCCATCAGAGGGACAAAACAAGCAGAATGGCTAATTAAGTCTTTTATGGGAGGACTAATTAACCCTAGACAATACCTATATAAGCCAATGTCCCTACACACAATCATCTAACCGATTCATATATTCTTGCCCCATTGAAGTTGAATCATTGATTGTGTTGTAGAAGATCTTAGCTCAAAGCCGGCCTCAACCATGTCTAACGTTAAAGGTATAGTTTATACTTTGTTTATGGTTTGTTCACTAACTCTACTGATGTTTGTATTTATGTTCGTGGTTGTTAGATCCTCAATATGTTTACAGAATTGCCTCCTATAATAGATCGCGAGAAGGAGGATAAATGTCTATTAAGCTTACATAATGCATATTTGCTGTAGCTTTGCCGATAGTGAAACATAAACTTGTACATTCTTATTGATCCCTCCTCCTTCTCGGATCCAACAACATCAACCAACGCCATGTCGCCATGGCGTCGTTTCACTCTCTTTGCTGCTTCACCTCCTTCATCCCCTTCGCGTAGTTCGTAATCGGCTCCGCCGCTGCCACGATGTCTTCCTCCTTACATAGCAGCCCGATCAACTCTTCCTCCATCATCTCTGGAGGCTTAGCCTCCTCGAGGACGAGAGCCTCCACGAACTCGGCTTCCACCTGCACCAATAGAACGTATCAGGTGGAGATAACCTAAGGGAAAAAAAAAATATTTATGGAAATAACAGAGTTAGTCTAGAGTTTACTATTTATCAATCTGCCATGTCAGATTTTAACTCGGGAAACATGTAGGAATAGAGCATTTGGGGACAGAGGATCCGCAGCTGTAGCTTGCGGCCAGGTCAGTAACTTCTTTAACACTACAAAAAAAAAAAATGCTTTCCCCACAAAAAATTTTGTCAGCTAAACATATTTTTCGTCGCGAAAGGTCTTTCCCGATGAAAAATTTCGTGGGTAGCTTCGTCTCGAAAACCTGGTCGCGAAAGGTCTTTCCCCACGAATTTATGATGTTCGTCGTCCAAGACTAGTTTTTCCCCACGAAATATATTTCGTCGTCTAAGACATTTTTTTCCCCACAAAATGTTTCGTCGGTAGAAACTGTTTTTCCAGACGATTTAACACCTTAGCCCACAATTTCTACGTCGGGTAATCCCTTTTTAGCAGATGAAAACACCTTAGCCCACAATTTCTGTGTCGGGTAACCCCTTTTTAGCAGATGAAAAGTATTTCGTAAGGAAAGGGTTTATTAATAAAAAAAAAATTATGTATTTTCCCACTACTATTGAGCAGTGGGAAAACACATAATTCATATCTTGAGCAACTGGAAAAAAAAAAACATAAACTTTGTGTGAATGTATAGCAAACTGTAGAAATAAAGGCGCTCATATAGATATATAAATGTCAAATTTACATGAATGAAGAAAATATACAATGGGAGAACAAATTTATCCTAAACAACTAAACTATCTTTTGCTCTGTTCCTCCACGCAGTCCATCGTGTTGAAGAGCACCAAACCCTGCATTTAGTACCAGATACCTTCACATGACCATATAGTTGTTTTTGCAGCTATGTTAGTAATAAAACATGCCAATGCCAACACATCCGTAACTAACACAATAACAAAGCCTATGACATTCCAAAAGCAAAAGCGCAGGACGAGTTAACCCAAATGTCAATTCAACTACATAATTCACAAGCGAAGGGAAGGAAAAAGCTAGATATAATGTTAATACTTACCTAGTCCTGAAGTAAAAAAGTGGTACATCGGTGGAAGAAGGTTTTTGATGTGATGCTCCAGTCCCATTCCTTACTTGTTTGCTATATGGGTATTCTGCAACCTAGGCATCCACATAGAAAAATCATGAGCAGAGTTACATTATATGCTAATAAACATCCAATGGAACCCAAAATGATGAATAGTACATAATTCTATGACAATCATGAGAGAAAAATTAGAATTCTATAGAGTTACAAGTACATAATACAAAATAAGAAGTAATGCAGCTCTTCCATCATAGAATTTATACAATCAAGTTTATATGAAGAAAAATGTTCAATCAAGAAGAAAATAAGAGCAACCACCAAAACCAATACAACCGTGTTAAGTCACATAAGGAGGAAGATAACTCACATATTCTAACCATTCATGCACTTGATATCAAAATTTGTCTTCATATGCTTTCTCACGAGATACAACCATAAGAAATCAAGTTGTCTACATATCAAACGTGGTTTTTTTTCGTTGTCTAATTCCCCTGCACTTTTCCCAAACCTGTTCCAACCATAAGAATTTAAATCACATGTACACAAGAATTCCAGTATGTACATGTGTTATAATAATCTTTATAGCAGTACTCCACTGAACATAAAAATATTGACCTTACCCGCAAGCAACCTAAATATCTACACAACACAATGTCAACTATCAGCTTTTCAAGTGCCTCATTTCGGAGGGGGATGTGCTCTAGACAGGTTGCGTACATATCATCAATCTGCATCCATATGGAAAAAAAAAAAAAAAAAAAAAAAAATCAAACCAGGTTGCGTACATATTATCAATGGCATCCAATTAGCAAACAAAAGCAGACTCTTAAGAATTGAGAGCAATAACCAAGTTTATACGAAGTTATCAACATTGCTTCTCTGCCACCAACCTTCCTGCCAGTGAGTATAAGTTCCTTTGCCATTACTCTTCCAATTAATCTGGGAAGCCGCTGCGTTCCAGCTGCCCTGTGAATGGATGTTATTATATTATCAAAGAGACTTTGGTCTGTTACTGTCCAAAAAGGGGAAGAAAGGGAAACAAAAATGAAATCATAATAAAAAAAACTCCAAGAATATCAATAGTGTTATTCCATAAGCTTACTTATCAGTCTGATAGAGAATACAAATTCTCCCATATCTTACTGGACAAGCAGTCTGTCTAAGAATAGTAGGAACACAGAGTACCTAAACGAATTTCAAGTCCACCACCCAATGCTTCTCCTTCAATGACAGCAATAGTAGGAACACAGAGTACCTAAACACAATCAAATAAGCAATTTCAATGTCAAGAAAATGAAGAAAAATGGGAGAATTATGTTCCAACACATTTTAATGGGGAATTAACATATAGGATAAAAGAGCGTCCATGCAAACCAAAGCTGACCATAGCAATTAGACATCAATAATATGAAAGAATCAAATTGCGGAACATAATTAAGTCTAGGCACATATCTACCAATATACAGCACTCACTCACACATTTGACATCCCCCATTATATTCTTTCAATAATATGAAAGAATCAAATTGTGTAATAAAGGAATCTGATTTAGCATAACAGTTATCTCATCTTCAGGAGCCTAATTCCATTATCAAACCATGAGTCAACTCCAAGTGAGTGCAAATTTAAGAATTTATAACAGAAGATTGTACTAACAATTTTACTAGACAAGAATCAACAAGAAACTCTGAAAACATATGATAGCAATTAACTACCCTCTTGCAGAGCTACGACAAAACCAACTACTAAAAATTCTCACTACTATGATAGCAATTAAAAACAGCACAAGCAATTAACATCGATTTTTGTCCTGGTGAGAAGGGAAGGGGTGAACAACCAATTAACAAATCGAAGCCCAAAATCAGACATACGCACACCAAAAACCCTAGATTAACTCTATGCACGCCCAAACCCTAAAATCAATGTGAAACTAAAATATCATACAAAAATCGAATTCGCTGATTAATAAAACTCAGAAATACAACAGATTGAAAAGAATCGAATGGGTATACCTGAAAAATTTTGTCGCTCGCATATTGGTGATTGGGAATTGAGAAGCTAGAGCAACGACAGAGGCTAGAGCCCACTTCATGATTGGGAATTGAGAAGCTCGAGGAAGCCTTCTCAGCCGCCGGAGGATGGACCGCCTCCGATTCCAATTTTCGGTAATTCTCGTCTGAGTTGAGCGAATTCGAAGAGGACGCCGGAGTGGAGCAGGCCGGGGCAGCAGACAACGACTTTGTGGAGGGCGGCCCAGCCACCGGTCAGTTAGGTTGAGCCGGCGAGGAGGTCGGCGACGACGGAGGGTTTTCTTGAGGGGGGATTTGGGATCATTTCTTGAGGCGTGGGGCGATGTGAGAATGAAGGATTAACTTCCAGGAAGAATTAACTTCTTTTTTTAGAATAATAATAATCAATCGAAATGAAAAACGTACGACACAAATCAATTGTCGGCACTTTATGGTGCCTTTTTTACAGTCAAAAACACATTCGCGCGCCTTTAGTGGATATTTGGCGCTTCTGTTCTGTCGACAAAAGAATAGTTTCGTCGTCTATACCATTTTCTCCCCACGAAAAGATTCGTCGTCCAAGAACAGCTAGTTTTACCCCACGAAGAACATAATTTGTGGGCTAAAGTTACTTCTGCAGACAAAATTTCTTTTGTAGGGAAAACATTCGTGGGGAAAGAGATTTTTTTTTTGTAGATAGACCTGCATCAGGATAGGGTCTTGCCCGACCAGCATAAAACCTGCGTAAATCTGTATTGACTTTATGCCTTGATTCTATTAATCTATTTTCACTTCCCTGTTACAAATCAACAAGGTAGTGAATATAAGATACTTACTGCAATTGCCATACTTATTGCAATTGCCAACAACTTGAGTTTTAATTTATTACAAATCATGTTAATAGCTAAAAAGTATTTCATAAGCGGATAATTAAAGTCTAGCTTGAATATTAAAACAACAAGGCTTCCACATTGATCTTTCATGAAAACATAGCGTGCAAGCTGTAGTGGTGATTGTGTCCCCATAGCTACTCCTCTGCCTATGCATATGGGGATGCTCTGAGTGTGACCACATGTGAATGTTGCCAAAGGAAATTGAAGAATCGCATCCATGTTTTTGGGAATGCTCTTCCGATGATACGAAGTGCCCCCTGCCAATCTCTCTATGACAAAATACAAGAAGAATTAAAGTTAGAAAAAGATTATTTAACATGTAGTAACGTAAAAAAATAAATTATCTATGTACACACAAACCTCATTTCCTCCAGAGTTGTGGTTAAAATGGTGTATGAGATTTCTGATATACACAATCTCAGTAGTTGGAGATTGATTCGAGTAGTCGGAAGACGGTGCATCAATAGTTCCAAATGCTGGGCATTCCTTTTGAAAGGCACTTATTATGCGCCGCAGGTTGAAAGAGATTTCAGGCTCACTGTTACTGACAAAAGAATGATAGGAATCACGCCAACTGAGATCCGCAGTTCCTCTACCAAACACTGAGCCCATGGAATCCAACTTATGCAGATAAAGGGTTGGAAAATCCATCCTTTCTTTGATGGACATCAACAGAGGATGAGCAGATAAACTATCAAGGTCACTCCTTCAAGTTAACAAAAAGATACCGTCAATAAAACGAAAAATAAAAAAAAATAAAATTGAAATAAAAAGTGGGATATGAGCCTTACTCTTCTTGTAGGTCGTTCACTTTGTCTAAGAAATCATCATACTCAATTGTATCCATATTTTGTCTTGTTGTTGCATGGCCTAATATACGGCTGATCAAATCTTTATAACATTGAAAGTTATAATCCTTAACGGTTGATGACCCCAACACCACTGTGGTCCTTTCATAAATCCATATATTGGCCTCTTCCAAACTACTTTTCCCTAGACCCTCGCCTTTGCAAGCACTCAGAATTGTGTTCATCTCCCTGAAAAATTGTGAAAGTTATGTCTACATGGATTTGGAAAGTGTAATTAATATCTCTATAAATTTTGCTACCAATCACTGTTAGTAATCGTGGTACAGTATATTAGTTTGCTTTTGGCTAGATATATATAGGCATGTAGCCATCATGAGACAAATAGCTAAACGAGAGTAATATGATCGAATGATAGTGCCGCACACTAAATTTGACAATACTTACGCACCCAATAAATCACTTCTTAGCTAGCTAAGTATTAATCGTGAAGAGAGTATCCCTTAAAATCTCATAACCAATTATAGTATTAATTATGGACGTAGGCAATGTCAACAAAAGAGGAGCCACCAAAGACACGAAGATTTCATAATCAACTATAATTAGAATTGGTAAAATAAATAGAAGATGAAAAATGATCGAACCGGATTATGTGCTGTATCATTGGGTCTAATAGATAAACATTTTTTCCACGTCCATGATCATCTCTGTAGCTGCACCAGTGATGGGCAAACATATCTTGGGAGGAAAGTCGATCAATGTAACTTTTTAGTGTGAACTGTAGAGAAGACGATGATCTACCCTCCCTGAGCCTAGCAGCAGCGTTGGAACTCCATGGACTTGCCATGCTTGGAAGTAGATTTGAGTTGTTTGGGTGATGTTTCCTTCTTGTAATATTGCTGGAAGACTGTTAAATCACATATATTTATAGTAGCTTTCGAGACGTTCATGCAATTTTTTTTTTAATAAATGAAGATATTCATGCCATTTCTTACATCATGTCATGTAGCTTCTAACTCGATCTCCTCCGTCATGATATATTTGAAACAAGACAATATAGTACACCACCATATCTTAATCCATTTGGATGAATGTGTATTTGGATGTGGCTAAAATCAAATAAAACACTACTGTCAAACATACTTTTTAAATTGCTTTTGTCCCCAACTAGGAAACACTCAAAATTATATGTTCCGGTGGTCTACCACATTCATTATTAAATTGTCTGAACTTTTAATAGTGAATGTGATTTATCATATGGTACACTGTAAATATGAATTGGAATAAAGTAGCACGCCTTGAGTGTTTCCTCGTCCGGATGCTTACATCACTTCAATGATGTATACCCATGAACTTTTTCTTTTTTCAAACTTATGACCCTACGAAGAACGGGTCCTCTTTTGTAATCTTCCCAGTTATTTGGGTGGTGACTCGAATTTAAAAGTCTCACACGGTCACACCAATAGTACAAGAACTGCTTGAGTTGGACCCCCATTAAGTTTTAACACCATTGCATGCCAAAAAGTGCTATATTATTTCCCCACTTTATAATTTCCCCTAACCATATGAACACACCTGTTGCATACGTACATTTGGGTTAATTGGACACATAAATAACTGGTAAGGTTGGTGGGATTGATCGACCAACTTCAAGAGCATTAAATACAATTAGTATGGTAGATCGGTTGATCTGCTATAATTTTTGTAGTACAACGGATGCTTACTAGATTGATATATCAAATTTTGGACAAATTACAATTTAGTATCCTATAGTTTGAGTCAAATCTTAATATGATAACTATGATTATGTATTTGGATGGATGTGGTCAAAATCAAATAAAACACTACTATCAAACATAATTTTTTTAATTTGCTTTTGTCTCCAACTAGGAAACACTCAAAATTACAGGATATGGTGGTCTACCACGTTCATTATCTAATTGTGTGAAAGCCTGATCTTCAATAATGAACGTGATTGATCCCATAACATCATACATATGCATTGGAAAAAAGTGGCACGCCTTGAGTGTTTCCTCGTCCGAATACTTTCAACAGTTCAATACTGTACACTGACAAACATCTTCTTTTTTCAAACTTACGACCTTACTGAAGAACGGGTCCTTTTGTATTCTTCTGAGTTGTTTGGTTGGTGACTCGAACCTAAAAGTCTTACACGATCACACCAATAGTACAATAATTGCTTGAGTTGGACCCCCTTTAAATTCTAACAGAAATTCGTGCCAAAAAGTGCTTGTTGCATACGAACAGACTTGTTGCAATAAATGTACAATAAAGGGGGTAGGGTTGTTCTTGTATTACAATAATTTCCCTGCATTATAATTTCCCCTAACCATATGAAGAGACTTGTTGCATACGTACATTTGGTCTAATTGGACACACAAAGAACTGGTAGGTTGGTGAGATTGATCGATCAACTACAAGAGCATTAAATACAATTAGTATTGTAGATCGGTTGATCTGCTATAACTTTTGAACTATATATATCCCTCAAGAATATTGTAGCATGTTGTGTGTTCACCACTTTGGCGTTGAATTAGATATAAACGGTAGAAGAGATTTATGCATGCATTATCATTTGAATCATGTTCTTGTTTAGCTATTTGTCTCATGATAGCTACATCCCTATATATGTCCTATTCACTCAGCCATGAACTCTAGAGTAACATCTGCCACCTTGCTGTACAGCCCTCACGGGCTGGCTTTTCAAAGAGATAATTCAGCGGGTCCATCCTTGCAATCAGCATGGTCGTATGGTTCAACATGTAGTGGCGTAGGCGTTGCGCAGCCCGTGAGCACAACAGATCTTTTCTAGAACCGTATACCTTGTCTCATAATCAGTGAACTTATTGCTGAGATAGTATATGGCTCTTGCCATATAAACAAATATACTATACCACGATTACTAATGGTCATTGATAGCAAACCTTACAGACATATTAAGTACAATTTCCAAAAATGCATGTAGGCATCACATGAGAATACAGTACTAATACATTACAATAGCACTCCAATGAACCATGTGTGGTAGTGTTTTATTTGATTTTGAGACACAAATATTACATATTGCCAAGAAGGCTACAATCTCAAATGACTACATTATTTACAGACTCAACTGATTAAAAACAAATACTTTAACATTTATATAGGCAATAGATCCTAGTTTTAAAGGGTGACATACACTAAAACTGAAAGTAAACGCCAAATCTAAACAGAATAGAAATACCAGATCTAAATCAATCAACATTTTCCAACAAACTAATCTACCGAATTTGAATGAAGGAGATTATAATGACCGAACCAAGTTTAATTCTGGTCCTTGAGCAAAACAGTAAGAATTGGGTTTAAAAAACTCGTAGCTAATATTTATTATTGTTTCCATTTGTTGGTCATTGGCAGAGAAATCGATCCAATGTGAAAACGGATCTTGTGAGATTAGCCTTGCCAAAACAATTTTCATATCAAAAATTAGTTGCAGCAACCAAAAGAATGACAAAAGGCTAGGTTAGGCCAAAGAGGGTCAGGACAAGTTTATAAAAGGTTCACGCAATAACTAGACTGTGTTAATGCTGTCAAGAGAATCTTTGCAAAAACTGAATACTTTGAGACCGCTTTTGTATACGAAGATGCATTATCTATATAGAAAGCTTCAGAGAATTGATAAGATCATTTTCTGCTCCATAGAGGGTCAAGAAAAGTTTATAAAAGGTTGAAGCAAGAACTAGACCATTTTGTTGTTGTCCAGAGAATCTTTGCAAAAATTGAATATTTTGAGACAGCTTTTGTGAGCAAAGATGTATTATCTACAGGAAGATCCAAAGAATTGATAAGCAAAATTGGTGTTTCATACTGTTTTAATGTTAATCAAACTTAACCATAACTACTCAATTCTTGAAATTAAAGTATGACTCTTCAAAATTGAACTTAGACTCAAAATGTAGAATTTAGTGTCTTGAGATTCGAAGACATCCTTACAAGTCTTTTATCTTCGCAAATTTACTAAGCTCTACCCATGATGATGAAACCATCGTTCAAGGGATCGTACATTATTGAATAGAACTCAGGTATTATTTAATATGAAATATCCAATCAGATTAGTATATTAGGTTAGATCCCACACTGTAGGATTACTTAAGAGCATTTGCACCGCGGCCATGAAAGGCAGGGGCGATGGGGCAATGATCCGACGTGTCGCCCCTCACCCCGAAAATGGAGTTTCCATCGCGGAGGGGCAGGCGGGTATTGTAGTTGAGGGGTGGGGCAAGAGGCAAGGTTTTGCCCCTGTATTGTAGCTCATCGGCGCCCCACCCAGAATAATTATTTTTTTTTTTTGCTGGCCGAGGAAGCAAAAGGTGGAGTGTGACTCGGGGGAGCGACGGGAGAGCGGGACTCAGGGCGAATGACGGGCAACAGGCCAGGGATGAGCGACGGGCGACGGCGACGGGCCAGGGACAAAGGCGATGGGGCGAGTGGTGATGTTACTGATGAGCAATGATGATATAGGCAACGATATGGGCGAGCGTTTTGGGCCGTCGATTTGGGAATCCAACGACCCAGTTTTTGTAGAAAACATTTTACGTGAAAAATGAGAAAAATGCAAAAAAAGAAGGAAAATGCGAAAAAAAATTCAAAAAATTATGTAATATTTTGCTTGAGCTCTTCAATAAAATTTTCTGTATTAATATTAGTACCTAAGTACCAAAATTTAGGACTATTTGTGGGTGAAAAACACACCCAAAAAATGTGAAAAAATTCTGAATTATTTTTAATAAATATCCAATTATGATCGACACGTATCACAAATAAAAACAGTTTAACATCATATCGGTTGAAATTTTATTGATATTTGTTAGTAAATAGTGATCACACTTGTCCCTTGTCCTTGCTCTTTTGGAGTGGAACCAAAACCGAAAGGCAATTGCTATTCGAGTGGGGCTAGCATGAATAGTGTCCACCTTTAGGGCAATTTCCTTGCCCTTGCCTTTTGGGGTGCAAATGCTCTAGGAAAGTTTAATAGAGGAAATTTTTCTAGAGGAAAGTTTGTTGGAGGAAAGTTTGTTGGATGAAAGTTTGCTGGAGGAAAGTTTGCTAAAGGAAAGTTTGTTGGAGGAAAATTTGTTGGAGGAAAATTTGCTAGAGGAAAGTTTGTTGGAGGAAAGTTTGATGGAAATGTTGTGAAAATTTCCTTGGTATTTACGACGGGTAAGAAATTTTGTTAAAACGTTTGGACATATTGGTCTGTGGAGATTTTTAGGATATTTATCTATTTTTTTAATTTTGGTGAATAGTGATCGTCCCTTGCCCCTGCCCTTGTTGGAGTGGAACGAAACATGAAAGGCAGGGGTAATTCGGGTGGAGCATATGTGAATAGTATCTGCCTTTAGGACAAAACCCTTGCACCTTGCACTCTTGCATCCGCCTCTATGGGTGCAAATGCTCTAAGAAACCATTGGTGGTTGAAGAAAGCAAAAGCAACCAACCCCCTGGCTCCTTTTGCCATTTTAGGCATCCATTTCGAAAGACGCAAAGGGCGCTTACCAACACAAAATACTAAAGAGCCCGTGACCCGACCGACCAATGGCAAAACATACATAATAGAAATGAAGTTGTGTGCTTTTTGCCACATGGAAACTTGTTTCACGTGTCGCTGCATTCCAGTTGGGTGCTTCATACGTCTTATTTGATTTACACTTGGTACTAAACTATCTTCACATTGCGTAAAAAATTGTATCTAAAATTGAATATTAACCGGATATATATATATATATATATATATATATATATATATATATATATATGCTTGTATTTAAAATTGAATATCAACCGGATAAATGTATTTTTAAAACAAGCAGTTAGCCTAGCAAACAAAAATTTCACAACAAATTAGAGAATGAATTGGTGAAACACTTCGTACTCACACTACCAGAAAAAATGGTGTTTTACAACGGAGAAAATCCGTTGTCCGAATGAGGGTGCTTTCTGTTGTTAAATCGCATGTCGAGTATTGAACACCTTCAGACGACAGATAAAATCCGTTGTATGATAAATTTTGACACAACAGATTTGAACAAAAACCGTTGTCTTATAGTTCATTTTACAACAGTTTTACTTGTTTATGTTGTAACAAGTTTACTTACACAACTGACCATGCCCAGAACAGTTGTGCTTTAGGATTTCCATCAACAATTTTTGTGGTTTTATGTGATTCACTATATTGAATTGATTTTGTTGACTTTTACTATTGACTGTTAATGTTGGATCAAATAGCTTCAAAAATTTACTTTTCATTGATGATAGAAAGTATACAAATTGTTCAATGAGGTAAATCACTCGAGTAGAAGCTATCTACACTAAATAATGAGGCGCCTTCACCTACAAATTGTAAGTTAGCCTCTCAATCTTCCTTGAAGGCCTTCATCATATTCTTGTTTTTGTTGTAAATTTAAAATTTTAAAGTTTTACGTTTTTGCTTATTTGGACAAGGTTGGGCCCCAGTTTTTGAGGATGTGGCTGCCACCTCAGGAAAATTGGATGGAAAAGCTCGAGAGGGAGCAATGGTTTAATAGAATTGAGTTAGGGGGGGCGAATTTTTACCGAAGGTGAGTTTGGGGGGGCATTTTAAGAATTAAGCGCCTTTTTAATTGTTACTTCAATTGGTTACTTGAAAGGGAGAAAGACCCCTAAGGACAAAATATACCCTCTCTTTCTATGATAGGACATCAATTTCAAATGTTTACAACTAAGGACAAACTGTTATTTTAATTTAAATGGGACCACCACCCTTGCACGCCAAACCAAAATCCTTGTTGGCCGGTGCAAGCCACGGGCCAAGAAGTATTTGCAAAAATAAATTCTTGTCATGATTGGCGCCCAGGAAGTTTCGAACCTTCACCCACCCACCACGATGAAGCTTTCTATTTGAAATAATTCTTGCCGCATCCAAGTAATCCGCAAAAACTAGTTATTTTTTATTTGTTGATAATGCCACGCCTTTTTGTTAAAGCTAATGTCACTTGTGTTACTCACACATGAACACTTTCTATTGCCATAGGAATACTTTATGTTTTTTCATAAAAAGATTTTCACATAAATACTTTCTATTTTCATAGAAATACTTTATTATTCACATAAACACCTTATACGTTCACAGAAATATTTTGTGTGTTCATTAGAAATACTTTGTGATCACTTTATATTTTTACAAGAGTTTTTCAAAAAGACACTTCCTATTTTTACAACAACACTTTATTGTTCACAATAGTGTGTTTACAGAAACAGTTTGTGTTTTCACAGAAGCAGTTCATGTCAAAACAGAAACAGTTTATGTCAATACAGAAACAGTTCATATCAACACACAGAAACAGTTCATGTCAAAACAGAAACAGTTCATGTCAACACAGAAACATTTATGCCAACACAGAAACAGTTTGTGCACACATAAACTAATTATAATATTTTTATACGATTATTTAGTTATTTTTACTCTCTCCACAACACTTCTAAATTGAAAATGCAAATATTCTGTTGCAAATACATTTATTACTTTTTAAATAATGTCAATTATTTTTCAAATTGTTTTTACAAAAGCAATAGTATCTGAAAAACACAAAGTCCTCTGAAAATCCAAACCTGTGAATACACAAAAGTTTTTATGTGAATATATAAAGTGTTTCTGTGGAAAAATAAAATGCTCATGTGCGGGGCAATCTTCTCAAAAATCACACGTATAAAAACAGTTTATAGCACACAGAAACAATTCATGCCATTACAGAAACAGTTTGTGATATACAGAAACAGTTTGTGCCACACAGAAACAGTTTGTGCCACACAAAAATAGTTTGTGGTAATATAGAAACAATTCATGTCATACACAGAAACAGTTTGTGCCATACATAAACAGTTTGTTCTAATACAGAAACAGTTCATGTCACACACAGAAACAGTTTATGACAATACATAAACAGTTCATGTCACATAGAGAAACAGTTCGTGCTAATACTGAAATAACTACGGCGGCACCATTCAGGTTCAAATGGATTTTACAAAAACTCAATTAAAATTGAAAATAAGTTGTGGGCATTATAGATCTTGAAGAAACAAGAAGATTGAAACCTCCTTAATCTATGGATGGTCAGATTTGACCAGAATCTGTCGATTTTGCCAAAAAAAAAAAATCAAGAATGTTGATGTTTCATTTTTCCTCATATACTAGTTTTCAGGTTGCAATTTTAGTATCAATAAAAAATTAAGATTGATAAGAGTCAAACATTAGAAAATGTGGGTATGATTTTACCTCATAGAATGATAAACAAATTAATCAATAACTATAGGTGTATATTAAAATATTTACAATGCTAATTAAAATTGTATAGCTTCTGCAGTCACTCTGAGGTATAAATTCAACTTCGTCTTTTATACTTTGTGAATGAAGCGTTAGTGTGGTGGTTGGATGCTTGGTATACTTCTCCCTTGGTGTGGGGTTCTAAACACGCCAGGAGCACAATTGTATTTTTTTTTTCTTTCTCTTTTTATGGTAGGTGCGTGTTTCCCCTTGAAAGCGCGCGCGTCAGCCTATAGTAATCACGTCAGAATTTTAAAAAGTCAGCAAACAACTAATTTATTGCCATGTGTCATTTTGTCCTTTAAGGAGATTCTTTGAATTTAGTGTCCTAGGATAGAAATAGGTATTTTTCTATGTCCTTATGAGTCATTAATCCTACTTGAAAAGCAATAAATGGGCGTACCATCAAAGATGTGACCAGACACCATCACTAGCGTTCACAGCAGAGTAGTACGTACCCATGCAACAGAGACACACATAATATAATACAATATATACATAATATCCGCTTCATCTTTAATGGTTGAAAAATGACTTATATGTACCTTCTCAAACTTGATGTGTGGGTACCACAAAAAATGGGACTAAATGTGGCCATACCATTTAGCAAGGGGTGGGAAAACCCGAAGCCCGGCTCAAACCCGGCCCGAAATACCCTAAAGGGCCGGTCCTAAATTGCAAACCCGGTCGGAAACTAAAAAAGCCCAACCCGGCCTGAAAAAGTCGGGCCCAAAATTGGGCCCAATTTTTCAAAACCCGGCCGACCGAAATAACCTGAAAAATATATATATATATATATATATATATATATATATATATATTAATATTTTACAGGTGTCAGTTTATTATTGGCTTACAAAAGAGTTGCACTCTTGCTAAAATAGATTCTACACACCAAATAACTTCTGAAATCGGACGGTTATGATCAATCCTTGAGAGATTGGAAGGTTGTGAGCAATCCTCTTGCAAATTCGCGATTCAGATCCGCATTCGCCGCCTTCCTCCATAGTCGCCGTCCATCATCATCTGAGCTATCCTCGTCATCTTGCCGGTCGTCTCCTCCTCGTCATCTGGCCAGTCGTCTCCTCCTCTTCGCATCGTCGTTGTCTCGTCTGGCTTCGATTCATCGCATCGTCGTCATCTTCGAGATCGTCACGTTCGTCCAGAGTTGCCGCCGTCGTCTTCCCACGTTGTCACCGTCGTCATGCGTCATCGTCGCCAGATCTCCGTCCATCTTCGCCATCGTCGGCGACGTCCATGCGAATTTTTGGGTTTTGGAATTCGTCGGATTTCTGGGTTTTGGAATTTGTCGGGTTGAACCCGGCTCTGCCCGAACCCGGCCCAAAATATCGGGCTTAGAACCCGACCCGATCTTGTCGGGCTTGTGAACGGGCCTTATTTTGCAAGGCCCGATGACTTCGGGGCTTTTTTCGGTCCCTCCCAAAACCCGGCCCGGTCCAGCCCGATCCCAACCCTACATTTAGCTCTCGTGGAGACCTTTAACTTTTGGCTAATTAGACCATCTCCAATCATGGTGGGTCAAACTCATATTTGAGCTAAAAATCCTCCCAATGGAGATATTTGGTATGCTGGCTCAAATTTGAGTTTGGAA
Organism: Spiraea crenata; assembly: GCA_033992175.1. Classification (NCBI taxonomy): domain Eukaryota; kingdom Viridiplantae; phylum Streptophyta; class Magnoliopsida; order Rosales; family Rosaceae; genus Spiraea; species Spiraea crenata. The sequence goes on from JAVBHV010000019.1 coordinate 2,524,014, forward strand.
TCAAATTTTGGGTCAAATTTGACACAAATTATGACTCAAATTTCATAAATGGAGCCCACTAGGAGAGAGAAAGTAAAATTTTGGATTCTTGCTAAAATTATTGAGCACAATATACTTTGGGGACTATTAGTTCCACCCCTTTGTCTTATTTTTCCACCCACCATTATTAATTAAATTTTATTAAAAATTAACATATTTAGTTATTCCTAAAGTACCCCCATCTTGAACCCTTGTTTGAAACCCTAATTCTAAATAATTGACCCCAAAATTCTATAGACCTCCATTGTCGCCTACCGAAACCCTCTCCAACTTCGTCGCCTTCGCCAAAATACCCATGCCTCTTCTTTCCCTTTAGTTGGAGTTCTTTACCCAAATCATTTGTTGTGGGTGCCAACCAAAATTTACTACTACAATCACCATTAGAACTCTGCAATTTCGGATCATTGCCCATCTTTGAAGTGTAATCTTCTCAGTCAACATAAATTAGAGAATTGTTGCTTTTACATTACACTTTGTGCCATCAATCTCTAAAAAAAATAGCGAAAAAGAGAAAGGATAATGATATTTCCATGGTTGTTTTTGAATTAGTATGAAGATAATTGAATCTCAATCATCAATAGCGGCTACCATCTTTTCACGAATGCTTTGTATTTCTTCAATTCAATTGTCCTTTTATGTAAATATCACTTAAGAATGTATTTGTAATTAAATTAATTCCAAAAAGTGGGTGTACAAGTAAAACAGAGGGGTGAAACTAACAGCTCTCTATACTTTTGGGTTAGATCTTACTCAGAAAATCTATAAATACACACTTCTTTCTTTAACAATCAATACAACTTCTTCATCATTCCCTCTAAACACTTTCTTATATTTTCTATCTCCATTTAATTTGTTCAATATGCCTCCAAAACTTCCAAGGGGTCCAAATTACTTACAAAAAGAAGATGAAAGTATATGTGAAGCTTGCGTGAAGATTATTGAAAATGGTGCTATCGGATGTGCAGTCCAATAATTCATGCATTCCGCAGCTTTTGTTTTAACTCGGTTTTAGGCCGAATAACAAAAAATTGTCAGAGTTTGAATTTTTTTAGGTTGGAATATTCATAAAATTAACTTAAGAAACTCTATCTACAAATTAACTTAAGAAAAAAAAATTAATTGACAAAAAATTAAGGTTAAACTTAATTAGTTGAAGTATAATGTTAAATTTGAATCTTTCATCATTGGGAGCAATGCCAAATTCGTATAGATGAATAGTTGTATTTTGTGATGTCAAATTTGAGATAATGACTCTAACCATTGGAGATGGTCTTATCGTTCAAAACCCTCGTGGTGGGCACTCATTATCGTTTCACCCATGTGGTCAAAAAATTATCAATTGTACTCTCGTGGTGGCTTTCCATTATCGATTCACACCCAACATCATTTATGTTAAGTTTTCCATCCAAATATGAGGGTAAAATCATTTTTTTATTTTATTTTATTTTTTAATCATTTCACCCACTATTTGTAATATTTTGTGCTAATGTATATAGTATTTTAAGATGAAAATAGTCTTATAGACTTTTTTCATAAAAGATTAACATAGTGGGTAAAAAAATAAAAACATTTGCCCAAAAAAATGTAAAAAATTGAAACAGATGATTTTGCCCTCATATTTGGATGGAAAACTTAGCAGAAATGGTGTTAGGTGTAAATTGACAACGGAAAGCCACCACAGGGAGTACAATTGATAGTTTTTTTACCACAAGGGTGAAATTGATAGTGGGTGCCAACCATAAAGATATTCAGTGATAATTGACCTTAACGTTTTAGACAACTTATTACAAAAGATAAGTTTTTTAAAAAAATTAAAATAAAACAAATAATATTTAACCTACTCTTAAACTTCCATGGGTAGAGATTATCTAATGTCTCCCTTTGCTTTATAAAAAGGATACATCGGTCTACGGCTATGTGTATGGACTTTGCAAAGGGACCTGAACAATCTTTAATTTTAATCAAAACCTGGACGAAAGTTGAATTAATCCATTTGGATGAATGTCTATTTGGATTCATGTGGCCAAAATCAAATAAATCCCTTCTATCAAACATAGTTTTTTTAATTTGCTTTAGTCTCCCACTTGGAAACACTCAAAATTAGGGGTGGGCTCGGGTCGGGTCGGTCGGGATGAGATCTGAACCCGAAACCCGACCTGAAGGGCTCGGGAGGAAGAAAAATAGAAATGAAACCCGTACCGATTTCATGGGTACCCGATTTCTCGGGTCGGGAGGCGTCGAGTACAGGTATAAACCCGAGTGAGCAGCTCCCCCAAAAACCTCGCTCGCACCCTAGTTGATCAAAACAAAATCGCTCGCACCCCAAAACCTCTCGACCCCAAAAACCTCAGTCGTCCCCAAAAACCTCAGATCCAGCAACCTTAGATCGGCCCCGACCTCTCCAACATCTGCGACGGCAACCTTAGATCGGCCCCGAGCTCTCCGTCGTCCTCTTCCTCGTCGTTGTCGTCCCTAGGAGCCTCTGCGTCAGAGCAAATAACCGCTGGGTTTCACGGCTTGGCATCATCAGCGATGGATCAGATTTTGAACGAGGCCGGCTCCTATTGGTTCAGCCGATGGCCAACAACAAGCTCTCCTCCGTCGGCGATGATCTCAATGTGGGTTGCTCTACATCTCTCTCTAATTTCAATTAGTTCTGATTTCGTATTGAATTTTGTCATCTGATTTTGGATCCAATTTGGGTTCTCTTTTTCTTATGATTTCGGTTCAGTAAGTTGATTTGTGTTGATGTTATCTGAAGTTTGAATTGAGTTTAATTGTTTTTAAAGAAATCTGAAGGTTGATTGTAAAGATTAATGGTTTGATTTGGGGACAGATGCAGAAGACGGAGGCGGGTGAAGGCGGCTTCCCAGAAAATGTCGCAGAAGATGGAGATTAGGGTTGGGGTGGGTTTGCAATTTTTTAATTTTTGTGGGTAATATTTTTTAAATTCAAAATATTAATAAAAATATTATTATTTCGGGTCGGTCCGGGTACCCACGGGTCCTGGATTTTGGGACCCCTATCCCGACCCGAAAGTACTCGTTTCGGTCTGGGTTTTCTACTCGTTTGACTTTTTTTGGTCAACGAACCCGACCCGATGGGTCGATTTGACCGGGTTTTCGGGTATTCGGGTCAGTACTCATAATTATATGACCCGGTGGTCTACCACATTCATTATTAAATAGTTTAAACGAGAAATCAGCTTCTCATCCCTCATTACAATATAGTTTTGATTAAGACTTTATCAATTTGAAACTTTAGATTGAAGGACCAAAAGTTGTCCACATCAGTATTTTACTTCAAATGTATTTACATGTCAGTTTTTTATTTTCATTTGAATTAAATTGTATGATCATTACCTAGATACCCTTCTAAATTTTGAAATGTCTCTTTTAGGATTCTATGAGATGATAATGGCAACTAATTCAAATTTTGTAAAATAGTCTTAAATCTTGCAAGTGAACATAATTTTGAGGTTTCAATGCATTACACGTTTGGGTTAAAATTTGTGCCCATGTTCATCCATCTGAACTCAATGTGTATCCAAGAGAATTTCATGTAAAATCACTATGTACCCATGTTCATCTCATCCATTTGAACTCAAATATAATATTTAGATCAATATGTACCCATGAGAATTTCATGTTAAATCAATATGTAACCATGTTCATCTCATCCATTTGAAATCAAACTTTATCTTTAGATCAATATGTACCAATAGATCAATATGTATGTACCCATGCAACTTGGTTAATCAATATGTACCATAACACATTATTGTTAACAAGGTATTGGTAATCCATATGTATTGGAAAAGTTCTTGCCAAATCTTTTGGTAAATCAATATGTACCCGTGGCAAGTTCTAGGCAATCTCTGGGTATATCCAATGGGTACAAAGTTATAGTCTAAATATTATACAAAATTAGAGTGACCAATTGACCATATCTCTGAAGAAAGATAAATCATGAGGCACTACTTACTAGACAATTGGACATAAGCTTTGATAATTTTGGAAAAATAGTTAAATGGGTACAAACCAACTACCCAGTAACAGAATATACCCTACCCTTACCCTTCCTCCAAACTATGTACCTACTAGCTTGTTATTAACAAATAGGGGAAAAACAATCACAACAAAGTAAATATATAAGACAATAGAAGATCTATATAAGGAATGCTCATGAATTATAGCATCATTTATGAGGAGGATTTATTTGGTTTCCGGATTGAAATTTTTAGGGGCATAGTTGGAACTTTTTGGTAATCTAGCAATTAAAGTTACATTTTGTCCTTCAATCAAACTTTACAGATTCATAAAGTTTTAATCTAAGAGATTGATCCACTGAGGACCAGAACCTAAAAATCCCTAGTTTAAAAGCCTGACCTTCAACAATTAATGAATGTGATTGATACCTTATGGTACACCGGACATATGAATTGGAATAAAGTGGCACACCTAGAGTGTTTCCTCGTCCGGATGCTTACAGCACTTCAACATAGTACCCCGATGAACTTTTTCTTTTTTCAAACTTATGACCCTACCGAAGAACGGGTTCTTCTTTTGTATTCTTCTGAGTTGTTTGGGTGGTGACTTCGAACCTAAAAGTCACACACGGTCACACCAATAGTACCAAGAATTGCTTGAGTTGGACCCCTTTAAAAGTTAAGTGATTTATGCGTACGTACATGTACGTACATATATGTGTTGTCGTTTCAGTAGTTTATATTGGAATTTTTATCGTTTTAATACACTTATTTTTATCAAATAATACACATATGTATTTTCACATATTATACACATATCCTATTTTACTAACAAGGGTACAAATTTACTCTCATGGAATAAACAATTACTACAATGGAAAATTAATCACTGTTAGGGAAAGAAAGCGTTATAAATTGGGAAAGGTAGGGAGGCAAAATAGTGGGGACAGGAGGCGATTAGCGAAGCTAGAGGCTTTAGTCGACTAGGTTCATGTTGTCTTTGCCTGATGGTTATGTCATATGGAAGAGAGGCATGTTTCAGACTATTGTTGAGAAAATAGCAAGTGTACTATATCGCTCAAGTAGTAATAAGAATAAGTAGAGTATCGATCCCAAGAGGATTAAATGTTTTACCTATCTAATTAATTAATTTAATTGCTAATGCAAACACTACAGTGTAGGACTATCTTGAGTGATTGGTGAAGTTTTCTAAAACTAAAACAGTAACAAAAGACAGGAATTAAAACAACAAACAAAGCTGCAACTTAAAGAAGAGAAATCAGCAAAGAGAGATTAAACCAAGATAAAGAACCCTAGGGCAACGACTTCACCACAGTCAATCCAATTTAAGTCGAGATTCCAGTTTACAATTAAATTCATGTTATGTTGATGGTTAAGTTCCCGAATTTACACAATATCTGTGTCGTCCAGATTATTATACATCTTTTTACATGCTAATTGACCATGTCGTCTAGTACAATTAAACACACAAAAAGTATTAAGTTCTTTAGATACTTTTGTAAAACCACACAAACTCTAGTACATGTCGTCTACATCAAGGAATTTATGATATCAATTGGAAGAAGCTAAACTCAAGTTAAGCACGTCGTCTACTATAACTTGCATCAGATTAATTCAAACTCAGATGGTGATCAGACATCTAAATCAAATTATATAAAAGCACATCAATTCATATTCAACATGAACATAAACTTCATAGAAAACCGAAATCACAACTCAAGTATTCATGATCGGGCTACATCGAGCCTAGCAAAAATAACTTAAGAGTAAGGTAAAGTTAGATAAATAGGTGTGTAAGGTAAAAGGTGAAAGGTAAGTTGCAGCAGTGTATGCTGCCACCCAACTTATATAGGGACTCAAAATCAAACCTAAAACAAATTCTAATTCTAATTTAAAATAGGTAATTAATTACAACCACAATTCCTAATGCACTGGGGAGAACTTGGCAGCATGTTTCCTGACTGATTTCGGCCTCCAAATGGGCCTGCAAAATTCCACCAAAATTTGGGCTTGTAGATTTCTGTTTCATCTTCAATTTGAGTACTTATGGGCTTTCAGAAAAAATCGGGAACGCCTTCAACGGTCAAATCTTCCACAGCTGTGCAAATCTGTCAAAACTCGCAATTGGACCAACTTTGAAATTCAATATAAAATAAATGGCTCAAGGGAAAATTCTGAAACTTTGAGGCAATGATCTTCAACATGTCAGCTGTGATCACAAATTTCCCAGCACCAAGATGTTTGTGGAACAAGTTTCATCTCAATGCATGTACATGTCGCACTTGAAATCACTCACAAATTACACGTGTATTGATATACTATTTTTTTTAGAACGTATTGATATACTTTAGCGAGGAGGCGCACATGGAGATAAAGTGCGCATCTCCAAGCTCCACCAACTTCACAGACGAATCTTCCATGCCGACGACGACCTCCCCACCATTGTTTTATTAATTTTTTTATGATTTATTTAGAGTTTTTTTATGATTTTATTTGATTTGATAAAAAATTATATCTTTAGTTAAATTTTAGTGATTGTTGATCTTGAATAGAACAAATTTGGATCATATTTGTGTTGAATTTGGACGAATTTTGTATTAGGTTGCAGTTAGTTTGTGTATTTCAATGATTGAAACGAGACATTGAGTCACAAACTGTTTCTGTGTTTATGTGTGTCATGAGCTGTTTCCGTGTTTTTGGCATGAATTGTTTTGTGTTGCATGAACTATTTCTATATTTCACAGAAACAGTTCATGTGAACCCAGAATTGTTTTTGTGTTTGCATTAACTGTTTATGTGTTTTTGTGTCGCATGAATTGTTTCTGTGTCTGTGGTGCAGAAACTGTTTCTGTATTTGGCACGAACTGTTTATGTATTTGGCAAGAACCGTTTTCGTGTTTGACAGAACTGGTTCTGTGTGAACTGATATCCTTTTTTAAAAAAAAAGTTGTCGCACGTGTCACTGTTCATGCGCGTGGTTGTGGACATGAGATGTAAGTGTGGTCCCCATATTTTGTCCTTTAAGGTTATTTTTAAAATTTATTGTCCTATCTTAAAATTATGGTATTTTTTTGTCCTTTGGGGTGATTGTCCCTTTTTATTTCGATCACTCATTAGTCGAATCTCAATATTTTTCCTGAATTAACCAAGAAACATGACCCACCTGGATACTTTTGTGTTTGAAAAAAATACACTTAATGTTATAAGATTAAGCAATTGATTAAAGGATCGTACGACGTACATAATCGAGGATAACTCAAGTAAATTTGACCCAAAATACATAATTAATCTAATGATTAGGTTTAGATCCCATATTAGGATGAAGAAACCCGTTTTGGATGAAGAAAGCAAAACCAACCAAATAAGAGGAATAATAGCCTAATTGTTCCTTATATAAAGAGCACAAAGTCCCCACACACATGCACTCTGATTGCTCACAAGCTTCGCCCCATAGAGAAGTATCGTCATCTTTGTTGTGTAGAAGACCTAGCTCTTGCTGCCGTCATTCACCATGAATCCTGACAAAGGTAGATAGTAGAATATGTAGTACTTAATGATACTGTTTATTACTTAAAACAATTGTGTTCATATACTCATAAGCATATTTTGTTTATGTACTCATAAGCATGTTGATTTTTCGGAGATTGAACAAGCCGAAAGCTTGTGCTCAAAGTATTTCGTGTTTTGATTGGAAAGTTTGTTGATTTTTTAATGTAGAGTTGTTGGTTGCTGGAATCGGAGTTTGGTTTGATTAATTGTTAGTTGGAGTGAGTTATTGATTAGTCAAAGATGTTGAGTTTAGTTGAAGTGAGCAGCACTTGAACGAACTTAACTTCTTATCCAAAATTACGGATTTTTGATTTTCTGTTATTTGTAGTTTCAACTTGAAAATGCAATAGAGAAGGAAGATTTGCAGGAGGCTGCAAAGCTATAATGTGTATTGCAGAAGCTACATCAAAGGACACTGTTGCTGAGATCATGTCCCAATTGAAACTTTAATGCGAATTTCCGCCATTATGATTGCGTACTTGCTCACATGATAATGTGTTTGTTAACCTATCTGTTATGTGATTGCAGAATGCAGTTGAGGAAAAGCGGTACCATAATGCCTCGAGATTGTGTAGGTACACTGGCAGCGGACTGGTAATCATTTCTACTGCTATTGGCTTTCCAATATCTGGGACCCACATCAGGTCTAATTTTATTTCCCAGTTCTTATTTGAAGCATTACATGTGGATTCCATTTGGAAGAATAGATTAATTTTTCCTTCCGTTGTACAATTCTTCTAATATCATGCTGGACAGTTTTTATGGGGGCTCCTAAGTGTGTGCGCCTTCTTTTTTGGTTTTCTGGCATCTTTAGGTGTCCCGTGAATTTGCTCAATTGGGTCCGGGGGATTGAAGAATTGGAGATGTGGATTTTGAGTGCGAAGGCTTCCATGGTTTGGTGGGAAGGTTGGCTTTCAGTTTCAGCTTCCCAAGAAGACTAGCGTATAATTGTTCTGCGTGGACTAAAATTTAGTTGGAAAAGGTTGTGGCTTTTTGGGTTTGCCAATATGGGCCTTCGACTTTTCTGAGTTTGTTAATTCAAATTTACTCGATTAAAAAGAAAAGAAGACACATATCACCTTTGTTGCCACAAAGACTTGAAATGTACAAATATTTTCCAACAAAAAAAGAAAAATTCAAAATTTTACAGAGTACAATTTATGCAAAAATAGAAAGAAAAAAAAAAGAGCTACCAATTGAGGGAATATCTTATATATACTTGGTGTGAGCAGTAAGGCTCTTTTTGCATCACGGGCGCTGCGCGCCATATTATAGGTGCTTCGCATCACATTTTAACACTTTTGGTATTCGTTTCGCGTTTGCTAGACTTATCTTTTCAATTTGCCTCTAGCACACTACTGAAAAGATACGCTTAGCAAACAAGAAACGAATACCAAAAGGTTTGAAATGTGGCGCGAAGGGCCCGTGATGCACAAAAGAGCCTCACCGCACACGCGAAAGGCTTTTTTGCTCACGGGCGCTTCGCGCCACATTACAGGCGTTTCATACCACATTTCAACACTCATGGTATTTTTCTCGCGTTTGCTAGACGTATCTTTTTAATTTTAAGTTTGTCTTTATTACTCTTGAAAAAATCCGCCTAGCAAACGCAAGATGAATACCAAAAGTGTTGAAATGTGGCGTGAAGCGCCCGTGATGTGGCGCACAGCGCCCGTGAGCAAAAAAGCCTCTCGCACAAGCGTAAGCGTGTGCGGTGAGGCTAGTCTATTATATGCACTTTGTTATAATTCTTGTTTCAAATTTATTTTTCACTCTTAAAATGTGAAAATAATATTTATGACTTTTTGAATAGTTGAAGGGCCCTAATAAAATTTTTGAACTAGGCCCCCAAATTCTCAGCCACGGCTCTGTCTAGGTTAGGGCCATGATCATGGCAACCAGAGAGATGCAAGAAAGGGGGACGTCAAGGTTGGCCAACGCAGCTCTGCTTGCATTCCAATCCCAAATCTGTGGGCCTCCAGGTGTGTCAATGAAGAGGTCTCTTCAGATGTTTCTTCAAGACAGAAGGAAAAGATGTCAAGCTGCCTCTCCATACAGCAACAACCTTGTAGTATATACCTCTCCAAAAGAACTCATCATAGTCTTTGAGTTTTAAGTCTTTAACCACATATGACTATAATCTTGTAGATATGACCAAGGTAGGTTGAGTTATGACTAGGCTATGTTGAAGAAAGGATTCCTTTCCATTGCAAGAAAAATTAGTGCTTTCCATTCAGGAGACTTCAACTTTTGAAAGCCTAATCTCGCTAAATAAATAATCGATCTGAAAATTTATAAAATAAAATACTTGGGAATATTTTAAGGGAAGCATTTTGGTACTCCCAAAATGCCATCATGCACTTACCAGAGTTGAATTCTCGTTTTGTTTGTAATATACATGACAAGGGTACATGTGAAGCCGCCACTAGCCGATAAACTTGCTTTCAAAATGCAAGCCCAGACCACCCAAATCCAGATTTTCAACAAAGCCCACGTACCTTTAGGCCTATTGCGGGCTCGGCCCTTTACATATATCGATGAGTCGTCTCCGTTGACTACGCGAGGCGTCGAGTGGTAATCTCTCAACCCAAAACACCGCAGTCTATTGCGCCAGTAATTATGTCAGCAACGGCGGACGAGAGAGAACTGCGGCGGCAAGACGACGAAGACGACGAACGCCGCCGCCGCCGGAAGCTTGAAGAAGCTCTCGAAATCAAATCGCTCCGGCGTATTATCAGCGCCTACCTCAAGTAATCCTTCTTTCTTTCTTTTTCTTGCTCAATTCTCGTACCCTTTTGAAGTTTGAATTCAACGAATTCCAAAAAGCTCGATACTTTCGATGTTGGTTATAATCACTGCATCAAAAAGCTTTGATCTTTATGGCTGCAATTGGAACAGATTGTGAATGTTTGAAACAGCCCATAAGGTATACAGCTATTGTGTAATCACTTCAAAAGTTATTTCATTGTTGTACATTATGAGCATTTTGATCAAGTGTAGTGTTATAGGCTTGTAGCTACTGTGCCACCAGCCCATAAGGTATACTGCTATTGTGCATCTGGATCAATAGCGATTGAGTAATGTTTGTTACGTATCTGGTGTTGATTTGGTGTGCAGCTACCCGGAGGCGGCAGAAGAGGACGTAAGAAGATATGAAAGATCATTTAAAATGCTTCCACCAGCCCATAAGGTAACTACTGAAGAACCTTTCATAATGTTTCTCACTATCTTAGTCTTTAGTGTACTGACAATCAGCCCCTCTGATATGGCAGGCTCTACTAGCCCATTACCCTTCGAAGTTTCAAAAATTAAGACAGTAAGTTTTCCGTAACCATTTTCATGACATTGATTTTGAAGGTTTTAAAATTTATACCCGAACACAGCTTACAACTTTCATTGTATTGTGCTCTCCAAAGAGCAACTCTTCTCATGGGCATGTACTATTATGCTATGAACACTAGTGATGGTGTGTGGTCACATCTTTGATGGCATGTATGTTTACTGCTTTTCAAGTACTACTCAACCTACTGAAGTAATAAGTAAAAAATAAGGAGAAGTACATTAATTCTTTCATGACATTGATTTTGAAGATTTTAACTTTAGGTATTACACCAGGGACTGAAATACGTTGGCAAAATGCCTATGATGTAGAGAACAGTGAACCTAGGAAAGCTGATACATCCGATCTAAGGTTCATGCTGGGAAATTGCTTTTATGTTTAATTTTTAAACTTAAGGATGCCAAGCGATTGCATTGCATGTTTTCAAGTATTCATATACATGTTTTAACTTTATCGTATTCCTATGAGATTAGTTGAGAGCTAAGACATGAAAAATAAGACTTTGGGGAAATGCAATCGGTCTGACTTCTAATTCTACAGGTGCATTTCTCAAAATTCATATTTCATTTTTGACATGCTTAAGGTTAGTTCTAACTTCCCTCCTATCTCCTTATCTTTTTAGAATGTATTCATTTGTTAAAATCCTGATAACTTGTTGATATTGTAATACTTCTCATGACTTCTCCAAGGACTGACATTATGTCAGAGAACAAACTGATGTAATTGGTGTTAAGGTATCCTGACTTATTTTGTCACCCCATACTTTTGTTACATTGCAGGCATTTGAACCCCCACTTGATTTGAGCCAGGATACAGATATCTGTGATCACCCACATCTTCAGAACGTCTCATGTAATCATGAGGTTTCTGGAGTAAAAGCTGTTCGCTCTTGTCAGTCTACCTCCATAAGTGAAAGAATCCATAACTCCAAACCAGTTCAGGAGACTTGTGGGAAAGGGAGCAATGCAGAACGCAGTTCACCTGTAGGCGTGACGACCGATAAGGTTTCTGCAATACTTACATGATCATGTTAGCTTTACTTAGATGAGAATTCAACTGTATGTTTGGTTTCCTCCCTGATTGTGAAGATATGCATGATTTTCTTAATCTGTCCCTTTTCAGTTAGAAATTTGACCTCTGTACATAACTGCAGGAGGTGGACAATGAAGGCGATTGTCAGTCTACCACTGAGAGACACACTTCAGGTGTGGATTCTAACAGAGAGACAGAATGCTGTGGTGGGAATGATACCAGTGATTCCAATGGAAATGTATGGAATTTGGTTTATTTCTTGTTGTGTAATGCTATGGAACTATTTGAACATGTTCTTGAGTCATTTAAACTATGTCGCCATAGGTAGTATATTTCTGGGTATTAAATGTTTGAAAGTTAATCCACCGGGACCATACTGTGCCTGACACCACTTAGTTCCTAAAGAAAACACTTTCTCTCTTTTGTATCTGTTATCTTTTCATTTCTAAGAATTAGCCAAATTTTTTTATTTTTTTACTTTCTTGGTGTTATATATTCAGATGTCCTCACCAACTCGCGCGTGGTTGCATCCATCATTACACTTACATGTTCCATTAGCTGATGTCGATAAGGTATTTTGGTTTATTTGTGTTGGGATTCTGGTTTGATGAGAATCTCTTTCTTTTTGGTTTTCGTTCTTTAAATGATAAGAAATACCATGCTTCAAACTTATTGATTGTCCCCTCTACAGGTTCGTTGTATTGTACGGAACATAGTTAGAGATTGGGGAGCAGAGGTAAGTCGTGACGACTCCTTGTTTTATGGGTTTGAGCTCAGTTATCTCATCTGTGGGTCCATATTTTATGAATCTGTAATTTTGTCGTATATAGGGACAGAAAGAACGTGATCAGTGCTACAAACCTATACTTGAAGAACTTGATGCAATATTTGCTGATCGCTCTAAGGAAAGGTACCTGTATTTCCGTGGTTGATTTTGTGTGTGTGTGTGTGTGTGTGTGTGTTCCTATCGTTGTATTGTCTATTGGCTGTTGCAATGATTAAGTTACTGTTTTCCTTTCTAGTAATTTACTGTGTATGATAATCATTAAATTATATTGAACAGTCCTCCTGCCTGTTTAGTTCCTGGTGCTGGACTCGGGCGGCTGGCTTTGGAGATCTCATGCCTAGGTGTGCAAACATTGCTCGGCTGCTGAGAATTCTGACTTTTCATATATTCATACTTAATTCCTGTTGTTTTTTATTTTCTATACAGGTTTCATAAGCCAGGGAAATGAATTTTCATATTACATGATGATATGTTCAAGTTTTATTCTCAATCAGTAAGAATTTCATGAAATTTACTCTTAAATCTTCCATCAGGGAAAAGGAACCCTTTCTGCCCATGAAAAGCTTTCATTTTCCGTTCTGTTTTTTCTTTTCTTAGATGATTTTGTTTGGTTTATCAGTTCTGAGACTGCTGGCGAGTGGACAATATATCCTTGGATACACAGCAATTGCAATTCACTTTCAGATAGTGACCAGCTACGTCCCGTTTCAATACCGGATATTCATCCGGCGAGGTACTCATGCTGCTACTTGGGTTCATTTGTCTTATGCAAAAGTGTCATAAGACAAAATAAATTATTTTTTTTTGTTTCAGTACCATTTTCTTTTCCTAAGACTTTCTCTCTGGATTTATTTTCTTCCAATAATTGTAGTTTCTTTCAAGCAGTGCAGGGATTACTGAAGGATTTTCTATGTGTGGTGGCGACTTTGTCGAGGTTTATAATGATCCAAGTCAAGTAGGTAAGAGAATATGTATGCCCTAAAAGTGAGGTTTGTCTATTTTAACATTGAAATTGGTACTGCTGCTGAAACATTTCGTACTTTTGGCACTTAGTAAATGTCGCAAGAGATTTATCATCACATTTAGCATGTGGAAATCCTTTTGCCTATGCTGAAAACTGAAAAGCTGTTTGAACCCAAGTATATACCAATCTTTGTTCGTTCTGGTTTTTCTTCGCAATGGATGTTGCTTTAATTTGAATTGGAGGTTACTGAACTTCAGATTTTGCAATAGCTCTTGAACTTAAGAAATAATCAAAGAAGAATTATATGGAGAATCCCAAGTGCACGCTGACTAGGTTAAGACAGTTGCCTGTTATTATATAAATACGTGTGGAGAGACATAAGATTGTGATCACTATGATGTTTGTTCTTCATAGTTTTAAAATGTTGAACATTGATCTTTCTGAGGTGGCCGGAAATGAATCTGTTGCTACCATTTGTTCACGTAGCCGAGGCATTGGTTTTTGCCTGCTGTTATACAGATGGTGATATGAATTTTTGGACTTTGTTTTGTTTGCTTTACTTCTGAGCGAATTACCATCGCAAGATTGAGGCTTTATGTTGCTGCTGCAGAAACTTCATATGCAAACCCCAGTAGTATCTCATGGAGAGTATTTGTGGCATATGCAGGTGTTTGGGATGCCGTTGTGACCTGCTTCTTTATTGATACTGCACACAACATAATTGAGTACATTGAAATTATATCAAGGATCTTGAAAGGGGGTGGAGTAAGTCCTCAATCAGTCATGATCACTGTATAATTTTCCTCTCCTGTCTTGTTGCTTTACGATGTTTTGCTTTATTGAATGGCAGGTTTGGATAAATATGGGTCCTTTACTGTATCACTTTGCAGATGTGTATGGGCAAGAAGATGTAAGCTCAAGCGTTCCTTTCAATAAAACATGTTTTATTCACTCACATGCTGAGGCTGGGCTAAAGTTTAAATTGTTTTCATTGTTTTCTTAGGACATGTCCGTGGAATTGAGCCTGGAGGATGTGAAGAGGGTTGCTTTGCACTACGGATTTCATTGTGAGGTACCCTCATTCCAATTCTGTGATGTTGCTCAATTATCATTAGACGATAATACACATATGACTGACTTTTCCATGGACTGCAGAAGGAGAGTACCATTGAGACAACCTACACCACAAATCCTAGGTCAATGATGCAAGTAAGTATTACCGTGTGCAATGGCTTCCCCCCTTTTTTATATGTTAAACTCTGCATACCGGAATTTTAGATGTATCCTTCGTATAGGATTATACAGGCCCAGATCATCTAATCTAATGAATTTTTGAACAAAGTAGAAGTTTTCCAAGTTGTACACGACTTTGAAACCTGTTTAGTGATGAGTTGTTCTTTATTTCTTTGCATGCTTCTGGTCTCTTATCCTTTTTCCTTGCAGAACCGATACTATGCTGCATTTTGGACAATGAGAAAAAGATCAACAATGGAACATACGACTCCGTAAATGCAGTGCTTTAATTCTTGAATTGTTCGATACCCATCCATGACTACAAGGAAAATTATTGATATATAACTTGGTACATATAATTTTTTTTCCTCTTATTCGTTATGAAAAAACCAAGAGAGCACACGGCAGATGATGTTTACAAAGTGCAATTCTGTATTTAGCTGTAACAGATTATAAGGCATTCTTTTGTACTTGTGTGCATAGTAAAATTGAGACCCGCCTTCACGAAGTCATTGAATTCTTTTTCATTTTTTTTTTGTACTTTTAATAATAGTGATGTTTATAAGGAATTTTTTTGGTTCAATGGTTTGAGGGAGGTGATAACTTCACCTTCTCATCTTTTACCACCTTTATTTTTGGACAACCATTTTTTACCACTTGCAACTTGGGCAAACTAGCAATTTATTTCCAAGCTAATACAATTCATCACAAGCCTACAGAGGTGCTGGTACCTGTGTCGCTTGAACAAGAAATTTCAAAAGAGGAAGGAAAAGAACCATACAAAAGGCAAGAGAACTAAGATAATGTCGACCTCTAACAATTACATAAACTGAAATTCAAATATCTACAGAGGTGCTGGTACCTGTGTTGCTTGAACAGAAATTTCAAAAGAGGAAGGAAAAGGACCACACAAAAGGCAAGAGAACTAAGATAATGTCGACCTCTAACGATTACATAAACTGAAATTCAAATATCAGAAGATGAGCTGGAATAAAGGAGTTTTGAAGGTTTCTGTAAGACTACCCTGTACAATCTAACCCTATGCTTCCAGTTCAACACAGAGCACCAAAATAAAGCTCCCAGAAGAACCAACTTCCAGACTCAAACTCCCCATCCAGAATCACCATCATAATACACATTTATGCATGACTATCAATTCACCAACATGAGTATATCACATGTTTTCTTAATTTTCAGAACAGTAAAAAGTTAAGAACAAATAAACGCGAAGCCTTTAAAATCACTTCGGCGAGGTTGCACTTCCCATTAATGCCAAAATCCCCTCTTAGGGCATTCGCTTTGGAGAGGTTGCACTTGCCATTAATGCCACAATCCCCTCATAGTGCATTCACATTGCGAATGCGAAAGCATCTGAAATGCATGGAAGTACCAACAGATTGTCTCGAAGAAGCGTCCAGAAAACCTAAACCTCGTAGTTCTCTCACTATCCCTTTACTGATTCGGAGTTCATTTGACCTCCATTCTCGCCATGGGCATTAAGATCAGAAATAGGCATGGAACGATGAGCAAAGTCTGACAAAAGCTTTCGTTGACGATCATTAGTGTGTGGAAGACTAGCACGTAGAAGTTCAACCGGCATTTCACGATGTATTGCCTTGGTCGCCTCTGAACCAATAACTTCTGTGCTCTGTTGAGTCTGTGAAAAGATTGATTGTACTATAGTTTCATATTTACTCAGGCAATACTTGGTAAGAAGACCAAAAAATTCATCGAAAGATGCCTGCCAAAGGGCACGATTAGGCATGCTACAGTTTCCAGCAGCGTGAGGGTCACGTAATAGTTCAGTTGCCCTTTCAAGAACAGATTTTAGAGTAACAGTTGCCCCATCTCCTGCAGGGCTTCCAAGGGGACGGAGAGGTGGCTGTTCTGATGAACAAACTACAGCAACAAGACAAGCACTCAGTGCCCGAAGATCCATGCCATTAACACATGTAGAAACTATCTTTGCAAGATTAGTAGTTGTCTCAGCATCTCCAGGATCGGATGGTAGGCCACCAAACAAAAACCTTAAATGACGGAATACTGTCATACAGACAATTCGGGCAAGCTCACTACCAGGGAAGAGGAGCTGAATGTACCTCGAAATAAGCTTCCGGCCCTTAGGAATAGACGCTAACCGTAGGAACACAAGGTCATCCTTTGGGGCCAGGCCGGCTATGTGGCTGCCCTTACCAAGTGGGTCAACAAGCTGAAGCGATGTGGCCAACCCTTCTAGTAGGATTTGCCGCCTTCTCCTGAGTTGAACCCCACCATCTTGAGGCTGACCATTTTTTAGCAGTCGATCAATATCATCAACATCAAGAAGCAGACAAAGGCTATCCTCAATGGTAATTCTAGCAGCAAGCATTGGTTCCTGCTCCAAAGGCTTCTCAGAGACCTGTTCGCCTTCACCAGAACCAGGAGGAGGATCGACTTCGAGGAGGGGTCGAGGCCTGCGTATAGAAGTGAAGGGAATTCTCCCAAGGGCATCAGCAGAAAGATGAGAATGCTGATCAGCACTATTACGACCTCGAGAAGGGAACTCTCTCAAATGAGATGGGCAAAAAGGGTGTTTCGACCGCGACCCAGCTGCTTTTTTGGAAAGACTTGCCTGATGGTAATAATCATCTATGTAAGGGTCGCTGCTATGTGTTGCAGCATGCTGCATTTTAAGGATACTCTCTATCTCTTCAGATGTCATGTGCTTAGACCTGAACTGGATCCACCCACTATCACTTTTCTGACTACCTGTATCAGAGCCTTGAGAAAAACGCTGTTTTCCTCTATGTTTAGGTCGATGTTCTCTTGAATCAGAAAAGCCGTGAATTCCCTTATGTGACGGAGGAGGGTGAGAACTATAAATCTGAGACTGCATTGCTGCAAATTGGGCCAAAGATGGCTGAAGGGAATGGTATAATCTCTGTTGTTGTAGTTGCTGCTGAGCTGACAATAATTGTGGGGACATAAGTCCATGTTGATGAGGGAGCTGTTGCTGCAATATATTGTTTATTAGGCTGGAATGCTCTCCATGCAATACTCCAGAATGATTAACCCAATGATTTGGTGACCTGCTATTGTAAGGAAGGCCGGGGTTGGTAAACTGAGGCATGTTTCCTCCATAATGCAACCCATGGGGCAAACCCGCCATATGAAGATTAGAGTTAGATAAAGGAGAGATGTTCGATGCAGAAAAAGGCAACTGGGAGCCCCCACTAAGAGCAGAAATATCTAGGGAGTGTGATGAGCCCTGCTGGGACTTGTTTCCAGGGGGAGGGAAGGATGTGAATGTTGACTTGGGTACTATAGTCAGTTCACTAGCAAAGTGATGCTGAACTGGCTGCTGCTCAGGATATGAAGATGTTCTGTACAAAGGTTTCGGCTGTTTGGATTCTGAATATCGAGCAGAAGAAGGTTGGGGCTGAGATGACCACCTCTTTCCTTCCTGGGAACTTTCTGTATCAAACATTTGCTGATCCAGCCAGTTAGTGAAATCTCCATCCTGGGCCCAATCAGTAGCAGATGAACCTGAAGGAAATTCCATTAAATAAAGCAAAAATAAATTCACAAAGGTGAAAGCTACATAACATACTTCCCAAATGGAAGAAATCAAGCATGCCATAAGGTACCAAAGAAGTGATTTAATTCCATTCGGAATAAGGGAAGGTGATATAATGACAATACTAAAAGTCCAACCCAAGAGAACGTTACCTACAATCTAAACGCAAGAGAACGTTACCTACAATCTAACTGCTACTGTCTTTTTGCTAACTACTTCAATATTTTGGATGATTTTACTTTGTACACTACAATCAAAAGCAAAAGGATTTGCACACTAAACGTAACATGTACTCCATACTCATGAAATAGTTGAAATACAAGTACATGAGGATACAATTTCATTAAATACAGGCGTAAAGAAAATCTAATTAATCTTTAACCCTGAATCTGCTAGCACTACACGCCTTATACCATATTATACACATAAAAAATATTCCAGAGCAAGTATGCAAGAATAAATACCCAAAGAACAATTATAACAAGATGGAAAAAGATGACAGTAGTCACTTACTTTCCCGTGAAAAGGATCCAGACCCTCTGTCTCCAATAACTCCTGGATGTCTTGGCCCAGTCACAACCTTGTTCAACTGCATAAAGTAAAAACTATGTCAGTGTTCAGAACCAGTGGGCAGAAAGGGCAATGACAATGCAAATATCAGGAACATGCACGCAACTAACAGTAGAGATTAAGCATTTTTAAAAATGAAAAAGAAAGTAACATCAAAAACTTTTAATTAAGAAACAAACAGATTCACTGATCTTAACTATCAAAATTAAGCACATTCTTGAATGGAAGAAAATAATATCTGTTATGTGGCATCCAGTATTTACTAGGTGGAAATGAAACTACCAGCTGGTAATATCTGGATGGACAACCCATAGCCGGATTTTTCAAGTCTTAAATTTAAAAATCATAAGAATATCAATAATTCAGGCAAGGTGTGGTTTAGGGTAAGGTCACAGCTGCAGGCTTATTAGTAGAATTAATGTCAATCAGTATACTAGCACGCTCTCCTTTTTTGTAATCTTCCAAGAGTATTTACTTCTAAAGGATCTTTCCAAATCATCATTAATAATAATAACTAGAAATATTGTGCCATTAGCAACATGCCAGACAATGAGTATAGATGTGAAGACTAATATTAACAAGATCATGATGGAGGAGAGATTGAGGGAATGATGGTATGAACTTTGGTCGGGTCAGTGAAATGGTAATTAAACAAGAAAGTAAAATGAGATGAAATTGTAAACTTGGTTATATGCCTTATTCAGCAAAAAGGACGTACATTAATAGATATTGATATGAGTACTTTGGTTACAGAAACAAATTCAAAATGCTCATCAAAGTTAAGGAAGCTGACCTTTGCAAAAGTACTTGCCAAATCATCCACCTCAGATAATGATCCCAGACCAAGTCCCTAAACGCAAAATGAAAAATTCAGGTTAATAAACAGGCTTATCACCAAAAGCTAACGGTCAGAAAATAAAGGACTTCAAACATAATTTCATTGTATCAAATAGACAAAAAAATGGAAACATAGAGAGAAATTGTTGCCCTCAGCCTCGAGCAAAGTTTTAAATAGTACTGAGCATGAATGCAGAACATATGTGGACCCCAGTTACAGTGGCAAGGAATTTCGGGGTCAAAACAATGTAAAAAGCGGCAGAAACAAATTAGGAACAATATAATATGGCACAGTTGGCCTTTAAAATCTAACCTCATCCTTCTCAAATAAGTGGTACTCGCTATCAACAGGTCCAAATAAAGGTTTTTTGTCGTCCTCCTCATCTAGACCCCCCAACTCAACTTCTTCCACCAGTTTTTGACCGAAAAATTCATACTGTGATGCATCAAATAGCTTATTCTCTGCATGAAAACCAAATCAAAATTAGACATCCAGATCATCAGAGTTACACTAATAGTTAATAAACAAGTATACCACCAAAACTGAACCATCAATGTCATGGCAATAGGTACTAATACTGCAGTGCACGCTAAAACTGAACGATAGCCAAGGTACTGATACTGCAGTGCACGCTAAAACTGAACGATAGCCACCGAGTACCATTACTGCTGTACATACTAAATGTCACAACATTGTGCAAAACCAGAAGCCAATATTAAACATTCTGGCTTTTCATTTCCCAAACCACAATGGAAGCCAAGTTTTCATTATTCCGAATTCAGGCGAAACCCAATAGATAACCGCAAGTAAAGCCTCTCAGCAAACAATTTAGCAACCCCAATCATAAGCTCCTAATTTGTGTCAACCAACGAAACAAGATACCAAAGCCAGCTGAAGTTAAATTCAAACAACAATCGCAAAGAAGAAAAAAACCCTAACTTTCCAATTCTTGGGGAGAAAAGATATCAAAAAGATTAAAGAATCTCACGCAAATTCCAAATTCCGCAAACTAATATAACATTTTACAACTTGTGTTCCTTCCAAACAACCTTCAATCAAACAAGAAATTGAAAATTTATAGATCTAGAAGACGAAGCAGACCTGAGGAACTCTGAGCAAGCAAGTCCCTGAAATCCGCGCCATTAGATCTCTCCATATTTACAGAAACGACCCAACGGCGCCGGGGAAACCCTAGAATTCGAAGCTCCCGCGCAGAACCCGAAACGGCGTCGTCCTCTTCCGGATCAGCACCAGCGCAAAACGCCGAAACTCGTACGAGGCTTCATTCGGAAGAGTTACGCGGCGGGGGGGAGGCGAGGGCAGAGAGGGAGACGGTGGGTGGTGGCAGCGGGTCTAAATAGTGGCGGAAGCGGAGGGCGAAAAAGGTAATCGACAAAAGGATTAACCCCTCTCAGAAGAGAGAGGGATATAGAGAGAGAAAGGGGTTATGCGTGCGGGGGTTAGGTCATTTTTTTTTTGCAGCTTGCGAGGGAGGAAGACGACTTTCGCATTTTGCGCACGTGCCTTCCTCCAGAGAATGGCGGTGAACGAACACGCTGCTCGAGGTGGCGCGCTCTTATTCGCCCTTCTCCAACTGTTTTCTTCTTCCCTATTTAAGGAGAAGGGTTTATAGCACCATCGTACCGTATTACAACCACCGCATATAATTCGGTCGTCTATTAATCTCACATAGTGAAGTCTCTCTCAAATGTATTCATACTCTTTCTTGATTAAGAATGAGATATTTACAAAGATAGATCCGCAATATCTCAATTCTTAATTTTCAACCTCAGGTGAAACAGATATCATCTTAACACGAAAGTATCAAACTTGAAATATTATCTAATAAAATGAAGAAAAAATTGTATTAAATCAACTAGTCATGTACCGAATATTGGTTATCGGGAGTGTTTTGGTTGTTCGTTCGGGTCCAAAGTGTGACCAATGGTGGAGTGACACCTGGAAGCAGAGGAAAATGCCACTCTGTTTTGTTGAGAAATTGACCTTGAAAAAGAAAGGAGAGAAGAGAAAACCCTAGGCTGCGCGGTTGAGATTAGGCAACAGGTCAATCGTGTTACAAGAGGATATTCTCTGTGGCTAAGATTTAGAGAAGAATATGGGAAACGCTGCGTTTTGGTGCAATTTTCTGTTTCTTGGAAGCGAGGTGTTCCAAAAATCGGTAATTGTGCTAAGTGTTTGGTTTGTTGGAAATTTCTCATGTTGTGAGACGTGCAAGTTATGAAAGTAGTACAAATCGGTCAAGAACGAGCACCTCATGGCAATCCGCCATTAATCTATATTCAAAGAGTAACAATTATATTTCATCATGACATTTAAACATTTAACCACAGTTAACTTAAAATTTCGATCAACAGGTAAGTGTACGGCTGAGCATCAGCAATGAACTTATGTAATCATGTAGCAGTGGACCCAATGAACAAAATGTCCTAGCTAAATTAGCACGAAATAGATCGAGGAGCAGGTGTTGAGTCTTTTTCTTCCTTGAGAGGAATTATTGCACATAAGAACATTTGTTCCATAAATATAAGACTCCTCAACCACAGATTATTATATGCATCATCAGCATAATATACAGTTGTTCAGACCCACAATCACACAAGTAGTCCAACATAACACAAAGAAAAATAAAGTAGAGATCCTGTTGCATTTCTTAATGAACAAGTAACAAAATTTGATGGTGAACTTTCGGCATTTGCTGGATAGATTATACAATCTTACAATTCGGATTGAAGCAAAGTGACCGGAAAATGCACATGCGGAGGCGGAGGAAGAGGCGGAGATACGCGCTGACTTTCACGAGAGTCGCATGCTGGTGGCCGGTGTCCCTTAATGCCCACATTTCTCCTCACAGGACCAGGACTTGGTCGTCGGTCCAAGCCTCCCAACTTTTCCATATTGGTTGTTATTATCTCACTTTCACTCATCTTTATTTTCAACTTTTCCATATCGGTTGTTATATATGCACAAACGTTTCACCTAACTAATTGCACTGTAGAGATCAGAGACATTCATTCTTAAGTAGTCCGTCCGATTTTCTCCACGCCCCAATATCGCTTGTATTAAGTACTTTCGACCGTTTCTGAAGTGAGGAGTTCAGACCGTTCAGGTACTTGTCATGAATTTCAACCTTCCAATGCTTAGTTTTGTTAACTGGGATCCTTCAATTCGTTAAACCCCCTGTGTTTCCCATGTTTTTGTTCTGGTGTTTTTCATGTTTTCTAAAACGTTTCATTGTTAATTTCTCCTGTTAGGCGGTTACAATTGATATCTCGTTCAAGCCTCTTTGATCATAGAAGATTATTGCTTGAATTCCTAGTTTAGATTAGAATAGAATTCTAGCTTCCTAAAATCATGTAAATAGCCTAGAACAAAGCCAACGTCTCTGCAATTTTTTCTTCCCTTTTGATCACTAAAACATTGGTTAGGGTTTAGACTTTTAAGCAAGGTTGGTTAAAGTCGGCAAACGAATTTGATTGGATAAAAAGCATAGGGCACATCGAGCAAAGAATTTGGAGTTATCGCAATTGACAACTTCTTGTTCATCTTAGTGATTTAACCACAAAGTAATTAGGTGCTTCATTAACAATTTTAGTTTTTGCGTTGAATTTCTGTTGTTCAGACATGGATTTTGCTGATGCGAAACGGAGGAGTGGTTCTTCCAGGAAGCTTATTATAATAGCGGGAGTGCTGATCACTCTCTGCATTGTCATGTTAAAGCAGTCGCATGACTCTAGCAGTCCCAATGTGGTATATTTCCGGATTCATAATCTTTACTTCTGTTTTCGCAGATCGTGATTTGGTTGCATTTGATTTGTTATGTCTTGTATTTGCAGTTCTCTTACCATGAAGCAGGGGTGACACATGTTTTGGTTACTGGAGGTGCTGGCTACATAGGTTCTCATGCTGCACTTAGGCTTTTGAAGGATGGATATCGTGTAACCATAGTGGTATATAACTTGTATATGAATGATAGAAACTTAGTTAATCTACCGACCTGATGTTTTTCATTGATCTAAACCATTTTGCATCTTTTCACAGGACAATCTCTCCCGAGGGAATATCGGTGCTGTTAGGGTTCTTCAGGAGCGGTTCCCAGGACACGGGAGGCTGCAATTCATTTACGCCGACCTTGGAGATGCAAAAGCTGTATCCTAATCAGGGTCTAATTATGTTCAATTACTGTATTGCTCTTTTCTTCTCTGATATATTTTAACAAACAATGGGCGTTGGACATTCCTTGATTCTAGTCTTAGGTCAATAAAATCTTTGCAGAGAATGCATTTGATGCTGTCATACATTTTGCAGCTGTTGCTTATGTTGGTGAAAGCACACTTGAGCCTCTTAGGTATTACATCTTTAATTTCGAGTTAATGGTTCATACTACAGTTTCTCGCTGTACCTTTAAATGACATATAATCACCGTCCGATCTGCAGATATTATCACAATATCACATCAAACACCCTGTTGGTTTTGGAGGCAATGGCAGCACACAATGTAAATACATTGATCTATTCCAGTACTTGTGCCACATATGGTGAACCTAAGGAGATGCCGATTACTGAAGTAACTAAGCAAGTGAGATTTCATACGACAAAAGTTTGCCCTGTCCAATCTCACGAAGTCAAAATTACAATGCAGTTTTGTTTTCTCTGAGATCCAACACTAAATATGTATCAATGTATCAATTCAGGTCCCAATCAATCCATATGGAAAGGCCAAGAAGATGGCAGAAGATATCATACTGGATTTCTCCAAAAACTCAAACATGGCAGTCATGATTCTACGGTAGGTGGTGCTAGGGTGTCTGTATGTTACCTTCACATAATTTGTTATTCTTTGCTCAATTCTTTGAAGCATAGCTATGCAAGCGGGCTGTGAGTGATATACCTAGGCTTATTGCTTATCTTGTCAGTCAAAAACCAAATACTTTGTTTCAACCTAGATTTACAGAGCATGAGGGATAACAATTCCACAAAAAATCTTTTACCTGTAGATGAAGCTAACTTTGTACACGGCTATATGTTCAGATACTTTAATGTCATAGGATCAGATCCGGAGGGTCTACTGGGAGAGGCTCCTCGACCTGAGCTACGTGAACAGGGCCGAATATCTGGTGCTTGTTTTGATGCAGCTCGAGGGATTATTCCAGGACTGAAAGTACTTTTCCTTTCGCCTCCACCTCGCCCTCTTTCAGTTTTCCTAGACTTGTTTCAGCCAAAAACATCATGAATTGAACTCTTTTTATTTTATTGATTGCAGGTCAGAGGAACAGATTATGACACAGCTGATGGTACTTGTGTGAGGGACTACATTGATGTCACTGACCTGGTTGATGCTCATGTAAAAGCTCTTGCCCATGCACAACCCCGGAAGGTTGGGATCTACAATGTTGGCACTGGGAAAGGTAATGAAATCTCTCATTTCCCTTAGATTTTGATTTCCTATTTTTCTTATCCTTCCATTCCTAACCCAACTTCTTCATCTGGATCATTTGTATCACAGGTAGCTCAGTGAAGGAGTTTGTGCAAGCATGTAAGAAGGCAACTGGGGTGGACATAAAGGTTGAATACCTCAGCCGACGACCAGGGGACTATGCCAAAGTTTATAGTGATCCTTCGAAGATAAAGAAGGAATTAAACTGGACATCCCAGTACACACTTCAAGAGAGCCTACAGATTGCATGGAGATGGCAAAAATCACATTTGAACGGCTATGGTCCTTCCGAAGCTATGGGTTGATGGAGCTTGATGTTGCTGAGTTGAGCATGCATTTCCGTTTCCAATGGGCCAATTGGACAGTCCCTGAGTTCATTGAGAGAATTCCCTCTTGGTTCATAAAGGACATGAGTAACCCTTTTGAGTGTCTTTATCCTGTATTTGGTGCAAGCCCAGAAAGAATTAAAAAAAGGAAGAGGATGGAAACATTGAATACTTGAATGTATAAGTAGTCAGTTCTGAATGTCATGTACAGATACGGATAAATGGTAAAGTTCATGGCCACTGCTCCAAACCCTCCACTTTTTTCCTACGATTTTTTTGGTAATTTATGAGCTCTCTCTTCAAAGGTAACGTAACCCATTTGTATACAATTGAATAATAATCAGTAAGTGAATGCTCATGTTCTATGTTTACTCACTACAAAGTGATATGCAAATAGTTTAAAGTGATCGAAAACCTGTACCATTATTCTGCCTGTGGTTAGTAAAGGGTTCGTCAACAATAAAGTAATTTGTGTTTTTCATCTCTGTGGTTAGACTCTTCAACACCCTGCAAAGCTCTGCTGTTCTGGGCTGCAACCGATCATTAAAGAGAAAAGCATGTACCTGATTTCTTACTTCAATCCAACTACAGCCAGGTTGCTTCTCCATGCTACATTCTTTCATTAACACCCTTATTTTTTCAACCTCATCCCATCTGCCTGCCTCAGCATGCATGTTGGACAAGAGCACATAATTTGAAGATTTATTAGATTCAACTTTGGAAAGTTTATCAGACGCATACTTGCCAATTTGTAGATTCCGGTGTATCCTTGCAGCTCCAAGCAATGCACCCCATACTCTAGCAGTTGCCTTAGTCTTCATATTCCTCACCATTTCATAGGCTTCATCTAGCCTCCCTGCACGACCAAGCAGATCAACCATGCAAGCATAGTGTTCAGCCAAAGGTTCAATAAGGTAAACATCCGCCATGCTTTCAAAAATTTCTAAACCCCACTCAACCAGCCCACTGTGACTGCATGCAGATAACAACCCAACAAAGGTCACTTGATCTGGATTCACCCCTTCTATTAGCATTTCTTTGAAAAGCTGTACTGCCTTTTCACCGTCTCCATTTAGAGCGTATCCTGATATCAAAGAATTCCAAGAAATGATATCACCGTGGTTGATGTCTTCGAACACAAGATTAGCATTAAGTACCCTTCCACATTTAGCATACATGGTAATCAGGGCATTGCTGACAAACAAGTCATTCACATAACCACCCGCCACAACCAAATGGTGAAGTTGCTTTCCAACTTGTAGAGCTGCAAGATTGGCACATGCACTTAGACCACATGAAAAAGTTGACTCATCCAGCTTCTTTCCATCTTGTCCCATCATCACAATACTGTTTAGTGCATCCAGATACAAGCCATTTTGCACGAAACCAGTAATCAGAGAATTCCAAGAAACTATGCTCCTCTCACCCATCTCCTCAAAGATTTTGACTGCTTTATCCATCTGCCCTATCTGGGCATAACCAGTAATCATGGTATTCCAAGAAACGATGTCCTTGTTAATCATTTTTCTAAAGAGAGATAGAGCTTGAGTCATATTTCCACACTGAGCATACCCTGCTATCATTGTGTTCCAACAAACAACGTCACGAACTACAATCTGATTGAAGATTTGACTTGCTTCGTCCATCCTTCCATTTTGCACATATCCAGATATCATTGCAGTCTGTGCTGCAATGTTCTTGTATGGCATCTGGTTGAGCAGTTGCCTTGCTTCATCAAGCTTACCATCACGGACATACCCATTGATCATTGTAGTCCATGACACAGAATCCATCTCTGGCATTTCACTGAAAATTTTAATAGCCTTGTCAATTTGGTGGTCTCTTACATAGGCTGCAATCATTGCATTCCAAGAAACCACATTTCTACTCGGCATCTGCTCAAAGAGTTCCTCTGCCTTCGCCATTTCCCCATTTTGCGCAAACCCACATAACATTGTGACCCATGAAATCACATTGGGTTCTGGAATCTTCTTAAAGAACCGCCAAGCAGAATCCAAATCACCAACCTCAACAAGTCCATCCAGCACCAAATTCCAGGAAACCACATTCTTCTCAGGCATCTCCTCAAAAAACTTTAACCCCAAACGCATTTCCCCATTTTTGGTATACCCTGCCAGCATTGAATTCCAAGAAACCAAATTTTTAACCGGCATTTCATCGAAAAGTCTCCTGGCATCATCAAACCGCCCCTTCTTGGCATACCCTGCAATCATAGCATTCCAACAAGCCGCGTCACGCTTGTCAGGAAGCAAACTGAACAGCTCTCTAGCTTTTTTGAGCTCACCACTCCGAGTATAGCAAGTTATCATCAAAGTCCACGAGAAAAGGTCTCTTTCGGGCATGTCAACGAAAAGCCTATAAGCCTCCTCAACCTTGTCATTGTGCAGGTACCCCGCAATCATAGAATTCCAAGAAACCAAGTTTCTTTGAGGCATTTCATCAAACAGGTGGCGTGCATTGCTAATTCTGCCATTCTTAGCGTAAGCAGAGATCATGGAATTGTACGTCACAGTGTTCCTCTGGGTCATTTGTGAGAAAATCTTTATTGCTTCATCGATACGCCCCGTCTTCCCCAACCGGGTGATCTTCAGATTTTGGCTAAAGACTTGGCTTCCCTTTTCACCTATTGCTCTGAGCCTCATTCGTTTTGCTACTAATGAGTTGACTTAAAACCGGTGTAGTTTATGCAATCAAACAAATGTTAAGGCAAAGTGGTAGATTTTTCGGTTTCGAGATGTGTGTCATTTTGACACTTCCAAGAGTTATTCCAATTACATGTTATTCCAATTACATATATTGTAGTTTGAGTTAAGTTTCGAAATAATATCTATATATTTTTTTTTCGCATTTTAGTATAATATACTTTTAAAATCTTGCAAATTTGTTATGCTATTACTTGACCATTAGTTTTTCAGTTAAATGATAACGTGAATACTGTAGAACCCACCAGTTCATTCTTCCCTCGTGTGTTTTCAAGGGTCACAATGTTATGTGGGTTTGCGCACCAGTTTTTCATATATCTACGGCTATCATATTAGGACATAGGACATTATCAGACGCTAATCTAATCTAACCTAATTGTCCATTGTTAAAATGTCATCTGAAGGGCTACATTTTTCTGTCATAAATAAGATGGTACAAAATCTTCCTCAACAGCAAAGTCCCTATCATATCGTCTGAAATCTAACAAGGCAAAACTTCCTTTTAACGAGGCAAAGCTGTAAACCCACCAGCGCCCCTACGTAATGTGGGTAAACAATTACAGAAGTATAGGTAACAAGATCTAAGTCCTTGGGCAACTATCATTCGGACGGCCAAACACAGGTTAACCAATAAGCACCCAGCTGAAAGAAGGGCTCAACTCTACTCTTCCCTGCTGTCTGAAAACTGCAGGCACATTTCTCCCATCTATGCCAATGCTAATCCATAACACTTGAAAAGGCCGATAATTCATGCTAATGAACATGTCCGTTAAATTACATCTTAGCTCATAGCTCATCGTGACCTTCTGGCTCAACATTTTCATTTGATGAGTTATCTGAGTCGCTGGTTGTCTGGTCACTTTGCGACGAACTGTCAGAACTTGTGTTAGAATCCTTAGCTCTTTCTCCAGTGCTTTCGGTTTCATTGATTGTAGGTTTCTCAACTTTAGGCTTTGGCTTGGGGATTCTGTTAATGCTGGCAACCTGGCAAATATACAATCATATATATAAGAATATAACAATCAAAGAGAAGTAGCTTGTTAATCTACAGTCATCATCGACACTGTACCTTGTCTTCCAGATCAAACACCTTCAGATACACTTCTTCAGATGTGAATGCTGGTTTACTATATCCAGGAGTCCTTCAAGAAAGAACAAAAACAGGTCAAGCAGATGCGATAAACCGTCATAAACAAACTTGCTGGCATATTTGAACTTTCAAACTTGTCTAAGTGTAAAAATTCCATGTGCATAGACGGTTGACATCTACAAGTTACCACAATAAAGTTTAAAAAGATCAAATACAGCAAGGGCAATAGCTTACTTTTTCTGCTCAGCCTCCTTCTCGTCCAACCAAGTCTTCAACTTGTCAGCATCACTCAAAACCTGGAACAAAGACACATGAGCCATATTTAAGCGTCAAAGGCCTCCAGAGAGCGCCGAAAGGCCTCCAGAGAGCGCCGATTTAAGATCAGTACAACAACTACTATTCACAAATTAATGTAGAGTTAAAGTTAGATATAACTGAAGCACCTCATTTGTTTGCTCTTTTGGAATCCAGGGTTTGTTCGACTCCCAGCCACGTACAATCTGCAAAAGTTAAGCAGGGAAAAGATCAATGCATGTATTGCATGGAGTACAGAGTTCATATGATTGTAGTGTAATGTTCTCAACTTTATTGATTAGCAGCTCTTGGAATTTTAAATGGTGATCAACTTGCATCTTTCATCTAGAACTTTGGTCGTTTTTCAAGAAAATGTAGAAAGGAAAGAAAAACTTATGCATGCCAAAGGGCGCTAAACTTTGGTCGTTCACTGTATCAGTTGTTCTTTTTGTTTGCTTAGCAATGTCATACCAAATTCAATTTCTACCAATAAAAGGGTCTCAATTACCTGTTGCACCTCAACTAGGTACTTTCGAGCATGTTCCACTGCTTCTGGTCGTGCAGTGAGCTCTTTGAATCTGCATTCAATAATTTATCGGATCAGATACATTGCGTTCACTTGCCAAAAGCTTTAAACTTGACAAATTCATACACCTGACAATTATCCATTAACCAGCCCAGTTAAACTAGATGAATGCAATTCCAATATACCTGAAGAATATGGGATCACCCGTAGTTTTTAGCATATCTAAGTGTTTCTGAAACTCTGGAGCCGCAGCATCTTCACCATCTGTGTAAAGCCATTCTTGCACCTGAGAGCAATATACCATGTTAAATAAGCAACTAAGAAGTAAACCTTAAGTCGAAGGGATATGATGAAAGGTAGATGACCAACAGACTTTTGAGTTATCTAAAAATGCCTACCTCATCGAGCTTTCCAATAAAGGATTGGCGTTCCTCGCTAGTTGAAATCTTTTCAAATTCCTCGGATGTTTCAAGCTGATAGATGAAAGTTCTCGTTAATAGATTGAAACAAAACCATATTGTTGTAACGAAATGGCAACATATTTTAATGGAAATGAGACAAGTACTGTTAGGCTAAAATGCAACGGGAAAGAACAGAAACATTCTGAAAACATCATAAGCATTCATAACTAACGGAAAATCACAAAGGTCGATAGCATAGTCCCACCTTATCTTTAGTGGCGTATATGTATCCTTCCAAATTATTTTTCAACTCTGCTGTTCTCCTGCGCTCTGCATCCTTCTTGTCTAATTCTTCTAACTTACTCTTTGCTTCAGCTAGAGATTCCTTTGAAGGTGACATGGCAGGTCCAACTGTCTTCTCAACAATCTACAATATGTCAAAGAAAATGCAATCACATAACAATTCTCAGTAAAATGACAAGCTTCTAATGAGCTGCTACAAGCATGGAAAGCATCTTAAGGCAATTAGCTTATATACCTTCAATGGAATCCTAAAAGTCCGTTTTTTCAGCTTTTTTTCAACTCCAAGTTCTGCTTGCCCTTCTACAGTAGAGTTGGTGGTGCTTTCTTCTGAAGAGTTCTTTGCACCAGTTTCAGTTGATATGTTGGGGGCAACATTAGTTGAATTCTCCACTGTCAGATTCTTTTTAGGAACTTCTACCCATTCTGATACTTCAATAACAGCATCTGCACGATCCAATGACAACACACCACTTCTACTCAAAGAGAAATGCAGACTTGTTTTAATCGGAGAAGACAAATTCCTTGAAGCATACCTAAAACCAAGATAGAGAGGAAAGTATCAAATGATATCAGTGATCATGCTTTTTCAACATATGTCACCCAAACCGAAACTGGAAATGAAAATTCTTACTTTTCACTTGTATCTGTCAAACTGGACACAGCATACTGAGCAAATACAGGAGAGGCGGTACCAGGAGGTAAAAGATCTTCACTCTCATATGCCAAGGAAACTTCGAAGTCTTTGCTCTGAGTGAAGGTTCTGAACATCTATTTCAAAACAAACCAAAACATAAGTTTAGTAAGAAATACTAATGGATACTTTACTAAGTTTTGGTACTTCCTGGCATGGTCATTACCTTGCTGGGGAGTTTCTTCATCCGTGGAACGAGTAACTGCCTAGTGCTATCTTCTTTCAGAAGATCGGGCCCATCTAACTCAACCACAAACCCATAAGAAGAACCATCAATCATCCCTAACTTACGATTCAGTTTGATACCATCACTTAAATTAGCAGCATGTAATGCTGCACCAAGGACTACAGCTTCATCAGCATCCAGATGTTTATCCAGCTGTTTCCTTCCGAGATAGTCCTGAAGCTTAGCCTGTCATAAAATCAACAGGGCAATTCCTTCTCATGAGCAGTCTTTATAACAACTCATATTTGATGATTTCATGCAATAAAACATTATAAATATCAAATTGATTTTATACAGCACCGAGTTTCTGATTACCGATCGGTTAGTTAACAGTACGATATTTCAACAATGAAAGTTGATTTGGCTCTAGATTTTACTTGGAGCTGGAACAATCGGCTAATGTCTAAAACCCAAGTGAATCCCAGACTAGTCTCTGTCTTTGACTCATTCTATCAGGAACACAACATACTTTACAGTTTACTATAAAAGACTAGTTTCTAGCTCCTATAGATGCAAAAGGAAGAATATAGATCAAACCTGCAACTTTGGCACTCTGGTAGCTCCTCCTATCAATTCCACTGCATATATCTCCTCCAGCTTTAAACCAGAATGCTTAAGCACTTCTTTAACAGGTATCAGTGACCTCTCCCACAGATCTTTGCAGAGCTCTTCAAACTTTTCACGGGTTATGGTGCTCCTGAAAAGGGAAATACATCTCATATAAGAATATGCATAAAGGAAAGGAGGAATTCATTATAAAACTAATGACACTGGTGGCAGAGCATCCGAACGACACCTATCTACATTACTTGGGCGTAGTAATACTAAGTAAACTAACTTGGACAGCTGTTAACACAAAATTTACAGGGTCAAAAAGTATGTAAATTAAGACACTTGATATTGCCTATCTTCCATGAAATAGGAAAGCAAAATCAAGAAACGTAAACATATATTAACCAGGTTCAGAAGTATTGGCCGTGGTAAAACTAATACTTGATTAAACTTCTAACAGTGGACCACGAAAGGGTATATACATGAACACATGATGGAACCATCATTGACAGGACTCCTGCCAAAAAAACCCTCTTCATCCTGTCCTGCTCATTTCTTCCGCTAGTTCAATCAATAACCATAAAAAACTATGTATCTTTTCAACAAGGATGAAAACAATAAAATGCATTTCAAAATCTACCTGAAGTCCCGATCATCGTATAAGGATTCAACAGATATTGGAGCAGCTGTGTTTGCACTTAGAATTTCTTTTGTACGTTTGACCTGTTTCTTCAACTTGGCCATTGCTTTTGGGGATGTCCTCACATCAACACCATTTCCCACTTGTTTATTGAACTCATCTGCAAAATACTCCACCAATCGTAGTTCCAAATTCTGACCCCCAAGTTCTGGGTCCCATCTCACATCCTTAACCTGCGACAAGTATAAATTAATAAAAAATTAAAAATCTAATAAAACTGAGCAAGATATTGCATATAAGATAAGGATTTAAGTAACCTATGCTCCAATAGGTAGAAGAAACAATGAGAGGAACTTTCACATAAATGGATTAGTTATACTGTTACGTTTTCTTTTGGAAATAAGGATTTAAGTAACCTATGCTCCAATAGGTAGAAGAAACAATGAGAGGAACTTTCACATAAATGGATTAGTCATACTGTTACGTTTTCTTTTGGTCTTCTGTTTTTCTTTAATTTTCACATGGCAGATGTTGTTATCATGTTAATGTCAAACCAATATACCATGTGTAACATGTAAACTACAGAAGGGTTCAAAAGACTGATGTTGAGAGAAATCTACCTGAAATTGGTTGACTGATACGGTCTTCCCAAACTCCTTGGCATTATAAGCCGAGAAATAAACAAGTGCCGCATAAGTACTGCTGGATCCCATATCATAAAAAATAACATGCCTCGACTCATTGGAGAAATCCTTATCAATCCCATACTGCAATGCCGCACCAGAATGTTCATTCATCAAAGCAAGAACATTAATCCCAGCTAACTGTGCTGCTCGGAGTAGCCCCTTCCGCTCTGCTTGCCCAAAATAAGGAGGAACAGAAATTACAGCGTCCTTTACGGGCACTTTTGAATGAAACTCTGCTAAATTTGCTGCGTAACCCAAAATCATTGCCACTAGTTCCTCAGCCGAATAAGTATTCAATTTATCATCAGTTCTGAAACTGACAGTGCCCCTAGAGTCTTCTGTAACATCGAATGGTAAGTACAACGAGTCTAAAATGCTCTTGCTGTGATTGAAGGGTTTTCCAATCAAGTCCCTTGTTTGAGAATAGACCTTATCTGGGTACCGGGCAACCAATCCAGCTGCTTCCTCACCGAGAAGGCGGTCACCAGAGTGAAATGCCACCAAGGAGGGGGATTTTCGTTTCGACATTTCATTGATAGCAACCGTGATTGGGCTCTGCCCGCGTTTTAGGTTCACCACCGCAACTTTCAGCCATTCAGAGCCTAGATCTATGCTCATAACAGCGGATTCGGAAGGCGAAAACGCAAGGCAGAACACAGATAAGAATAACCCAAGTTTAAACAAGATCGACGCCATCCTAGATTGCATTAGTAATCTCAGGACTTCAAGCTTCGTCTGAACAACACAAAACAAAGCTTATAAACAACTAGAATAAGCAAATTCGATTCCTTAACAGAAAACAACTACAAAACAGCTAATTTCGTACGAAATTTTATATTCTGATTCTGTTTGGGAATAAAAACGATTCAAAACTGGTGTCTAGTGAGCTCAAGTTATTGCTTTGTGCAGAGATTTCAATATAAAGGCAATTTTCGATGAAATTTTCAAACATGTGAAATAAGTTTCTGCCCTAATTTTTTTCTATTCTACGAATTCATTTTCTCAGCAACCAAACAGAACACTTGAATTTGAACATTTCACATCGAGATGAACACAGGAGAGAATCGAAATAATACTCGAATGGAGAGAAACAGAAAATTAAACGTAATGAAATGATCAGATAGAGAAAGAGATTGACCAGTAATGTGCAGATCGCATTCTCCAGAAGACTGCAGAAAGATTTTTCTGTTTGGTTGACGAGAAAACGTCGAGAGAAAGTGAAGCCAAGAACTTTCTCACTGAATTCTGGAAAATTGCAGAGCGTTTATATATGGGGAGGAGCGTCAGGAAAGCCTGCGTGGAAAATTAATAGAATGACGAGCCAATGGGAGACCAACGCGTGGAGGAATGAACACGTGGTGGTCAGTGAGACGCTCGGTTGTGTTGTGCCAACGGTCCTCATACATCCTTTGTACGTAATTCGGTGTTGGCGATCGATGGCGCTACTTGTTTGAAGGAAGAACTATTGATCTATTTCATTTTTTAAAAATGGATTTTCAATTTTTTTTCTGAAATGATATTGACGAGAGGAGTTGAACTCGGGCTTAGGGATATCAAAAATCCCCAACGGAATGGATACCCGACAGAAACCCATCCCTAATGGGGGAAAGATCCCTGAAGAAACGAGAAATGAGGATCCTCATCCCCAAAAGTAAAATTTCCTATTAGGATGTGATAGTGATGGTATTATCATCCTTATTCCCAAACCCACCCAAATAGTACATTTTTGGTTTTTTTAGATAATAAATTTTATAGAATACAAGTAAATGATGAAGGAACGCGCGGTGTACGCCCGGTGCAAGGAGAAACCTAGGGTTTGTCTCCCCTCTTCATGCTTAGTCCGATCAATCAACCTGAGTATTCACGTCCGATTTGGACGATGCCCACCCAGAAGCTCAAGTCAAGTATGCAATTTGAGTATTTACATCCGTCTGCGATGCAGTCTATTCTGAAGCCAGAGCTAAAGTTCATCAATCGGCAAATATATTTCCTGTTGATTCTAGTTATCAAATTAGTGTGGTTAATCCTTCTGGACAAGCCCCAATGTTGGAACAACATCATTATTTTATCTAATTCAAGCATGGTTAATTGCTCTTTTCTCTTGTCTGTGAGGTATAAGCTGATTAGTAGATTCTCTCCTTTAATGTGTGCTTTGGCTTTCTGTTGTCGATTTGTTTCTGATTTCGCATGCTTAGGAACTCGCATGATGCATCCTAGGATTCCAGCTATCAAGCTAGAGATTTCAATGATCCCCCTCTGCTGTAATGTAGCCAAAATCCTCTATTGGATTTATCAAGTTACCCTTGAGGCTGCACGCAACTTTAGAGCTATGTTTGTTGCTGTGCACGTCTATCTAATTCTGATTGTTGTTTGGATTAAGCTAGCGGTCGTTCGTCTCCTTGGAAGCCCAAACGCAGACCTCGTTATCCGAATTATAGGGATTCAGATTCTGGCCGTCCGGCAGCACCTTGGGAAGTTCACTAACTACGACATACCAGATAAGTTCAACCTCTACTTTAGCTCCTTTGGTCTGTGTTGGCTATTTTTGAGCATGCTTGCTACTAATCATCATGAATTCTCGAAGTGTGCGTTTTTGGTTTTGGTTAAAGCAGAGTTTTTAGCTGATTTTTTCTCCAATCTCAACGACATTGACTGATGAATTGGTTGTGTTGGAACGTTAGGGGCCTATGTAGGCCGGGTCTTGCGTCTCATTTCAAGTCTCTTTGCAATATATTTCGTCTTAGCTTGGTTTGTTTAGTTGAAACTAGAACTTCTTTTGTAAGGGCTCCTAAAGCTCTTAACTGGTATGCTTTTGATAAGCATTTCGAGGTTCCACCATCTGGTAGGGCAGGTGGTATTTTTCTGTTTTGGAACTCTCGTGTTGTGTCTGTTGAAATTATGCAAGTTCATGCTCGTTTTCTTCATTGCAAGATTGTTGATTGTGTTAGAAACATCTCTTGTTATTCCACTTTTGTCTATGCTTATCCTCAAAAAGCTTTACAAGCCCAGCTTTGGCAAGATATATTGTTATTGAATCCGGGGAACGACCCTTGGGTACTGCTTGGTGACTTTAACTGCATCCTCGGACCCCATGAGCGTGTTGGGGGTGCGGTTTCGGTCACCACGTCTCACATAGTTAACTTTGCTAATTTTTTGCACTCAGGGGGTCTCATTTCTTTGCCTTTTTCGGGTGTTCCGTACACTTGGTCAAACAATCATAAGGATAACACCTTGCTGTTTGAACGCCTTGACCGCGTTCTAGTCAATGATGATTGGTGGGATCTTTTTCCCACTGCTAGTTTACAAAATCTGCCCATTCATGGCTCCGACCACAGTCCCATGATTCTCTCTCTGTACAAAGATATCCCAAAGAACCCAAAACCTTTTAAATTTGAAGCTATGTGGATTGATCATACAGATTTCAAGTCCATTGTTGAAAAAGCATGGAACACGCCACTCCCTGGCAATAATCAACAAAATTTTATTGTTCACTCTAATGCTTTCAAAGTGTTGGCTAAGCAATGGAATAAATCTACTTTTGGCAACCTCTTTCAAAACATCAAAGACCAGCAAAGTTTACTTGATCACTATCAGGAACAGCTTATGCATAATCCGAACAGCACCTTTTTGAGCACCAAGGAATCGGAAATCCGAAACCAATTAGAAAACCTCCATAAAGCTGAAGAAGTCTTCTGGGCTCAGAAAGCAAGAGCCAATTGGCTAAGTTTGGGGGATAAGAACACTAAATATTTTCAGACTCAAGCAAAGATTAGAAAGAGTAGGAACACTATTGAAAAAATTAAAGATGACCATGGTATTTGGTGGGAGAAAGGCCGTGGTATGGAAGACAAATTTGTCAGGGAATTTAAGCATAGATTCTCAAGCTCAAATACATGTAGTGCAACTGTGAGGGATGATTTCCTAGCCATTCTGCAACCCTGTATTGAACAAAATGATAATGTATCTCTTCTTAAGCCCGTCACCGATGAGGAAGTTCATCAAGCTCTGGCCTCTATTGGTGGGCTTAAAGCCCCGGGCCCAGATGGCTTGCACGCCATTTTCTTTCAATCGTGTTGGGATATCCTACAACCCCAAATTTGCGGTGTAGTCAAAGATTTCTTCCAAAATGGAAGTAGTCTAAGTGCTATTAACCATACCAACATCGCTTTAATTCCCAAAATTGACAATCCTGAGCTTGTCAGCCAATTCCGCCCCATAAGCCTGTGCAATGTTGTCTATAAAATCATTACAAAGATCATTAGTGCGAGATTGAAGCCTCTCCTCCAAAAGTGTATCTCACGGAATCAAGGAGCTTTTGCCCCTGAACGAGCCATTACTGATAATATTCTTATTGCTCATGAACTGTTTGCAGGTTTTAACAGGAAAAAAGGACGAACTGGCGACATGGCCATTAAGCTTGACTTGGAAAAGGCCTATGATTTGCTGTCTTGGGATTACATTAAGAATGTGTTAGTGAAGTATGGTTTCCATCACCATTGGATTGCGTTGGTCATGGAATGTATTACCTCTGCCTCTTTTTCTGTCCTTATTAATGGCGAAGCCCATGGTTTTTTCACCCCGACTCGGGGTGTTCGCCAAGGTGATCCGCTTTCCCCCTATATCTTTATACTTTGCATGGAACCTTTCATTCGAAAGTTGAATCAGCTTGCATTAAACTCTAAGAATCAGGTTGGACTTCTCTCTTCACCTGGTGGTTTGCGAATCTCAAATTTAATGTTTGCGGATGATTGCCTAATTTTTGCTAAGTCTACTCCTAAAGCAGCTAGAAGCATCGTTAGGATCTTGAATGAGTTTGCTACTGCTTCTGGGCAAAAAGTTAACTTTCATAAGTCCTCCCTTTATTTTTCCTCCAACTCCAATAATCATATTCGTCAAGATATTGTCAACATTCTTAATATTCAGCACAAAACTACTATTGGGAAGTATCTTGGTATCCATAACATCGTCTTCTGGAAAGACCCAGCAAATACTAATGATCTGATTCTTCGAATTAAGAATAAGCTAGCAGGTTGGAAAGCAAACTCTTTGTCCAGAGCAGGTAAGCTCACCCTAATCAAATCCAACCTCACAGGTATGCCTAATCATGTCATGGCTTGTTTCAAATGCCCATCTAAGATCACGAAGCAACTTGATGATCACAGTAGGAATTTTTTCTGGGGAACTAATATTAAGCGCCCCCCAGTTGCTTGGAAGGAGGTGTGTAAGCCAAAAAATCTTGGCGGGTTGGGAGTCCGCAGAGCTCAGGACTATAACTCAGCAGCATTAGCTAAGCTTGGCTGGAAAATTTTAACTGAGCCAAATAATTGGTGGGTCCAACTTATAAAAGCCAAATATCTAAAAAGGAATACGTTCTTCACTGCTAAGCCTACCAGTATAGCATCCATGGCCTGGAAGGGCATTCTTCAATCCCGTCAGGTGATTTCGAAAGGGATGAGATGGATTGTGGGGAATGGCGAAAGCATCAACTTCTGGACTTTCAATTGGGCTTTCGACTTTCCCCTCATCCTTCTCATTCCACAAGCCCAAAGGATGGCAATTGACACGACGGCTCGGGTTAGCGACTTCATTAGTAATAATTGTTGGGATCGTCATAAGCTCCTTACTGTTCTTGATGTAAGTACAGTGAATAAGCTTTGCAACATCTATCTCCCCCTCTCTCCTTCTGGGGATGAATTCATATGGGGTTTTACAACCAATGGACGATTTTCTATTAAGTCTGCCACTTGGTGTCAGTCTTTGACCCAAGATCATCCGAGCTATAAGCCCATGCGGAAAATGTGGAGTTTGAACATCCCGCCAAAAGTCAAGATCTTTAGCTGGTTGCTCCTCAGAGATCGCTTACAGACAAAATACAGATTGAGCAGATTCTACCCGCATACAGATTCGACTTGTCAGCTTTGCTCTTCAGATGTTGAAACTTCAGATCATTTATTTCTAGATTGCTCTTTTGCCAAGCAAGTATGGTCTTCCTTCACGGACATTCCTCTACCCCCATCGGACTCTCCTATTTTGTTCAAGTCTTGGATCAAGCAGCTTTTCACGGATACTTCTACCCCTACTCAACTGCTCTCTAGAGTTCTCCTTGTCTGCTGGCAGATCTGGGATGCTAGGAACAAACTAGTATTCCAGCATAAAACTCCTCATGCTACTCGTGTCGTTCTTCTTGCTTCTGCTGCTGGTAGGGATTACCAGGCCGCAAATTCTCATAGTCAATCTCCTCAAAGTCAACCGACCCCTAACATTAAGTGGAACCCCCCCGACCAACACTGTCTTAAGATCAATTTTGATGGTTCTGTGAAAGACTCTGGTGCTGCTGCTGGTTTTGTCATTAGAGATAATGCTGGTTCTCCTCTCCTTGCGGTGCCAGACCGTGGGCACCGTCACTGTTCCGATGGCTGAAGCCCTGGCTCTGCGTGACGCCCTCTTATTTGCTCATCAACACAACTACTCTTGCATTTCGGTTGAAGGTGACTCTAAGCTCATTATCGATTGCATCACTAATGCTTGCTCTCCGCCTTGGTCCTTACGAGCTATAATGCGGGACATACGTCACTTGGCTTCTCTTTTTGCTTCTGTCTCTTGGAAACATGTCATGCGTGAGGCCAACTTCGTTGCGGATGCTGTCGCCAATCATGGTCATAATTTATCGAATATGTATATTTGGCAGCATTCTGTCCCTCTTGCTGCTAGGTCTGCCCTTGTATTTGACAATGTGGCATCTGGGTGTCCCAGAGGCTTCTCTCTTTAATTAAATTCCTTTTTCATAAAAAAAAAAAGATAATAAATTTTATTTAAATACATACTTTTTTCCGTTAATAAATAGCTATAAATATATTAGAAAATAAAAAATTAACTTTACTAGTGTGAAAAAAGATGGAGATGGGGACGGGGATGGGGGACCGCTCCCTAGCAGGGATGAGGATGAGAAATCCCCGAACCTTTCAAATAAGGGATGGGGACGGGGATGCGGAAGGTGGAGAACAGGAATGGGGATGGTAATGGCAAACCCGTCCTCAAATTGCCCCGTTGCCATCTTGTTTAAACTATTTTTTACTAGTTTACTAGTGACATTCAACGTAATTTTGTTTGACATTGATTCTTAACGACAAGAAAACAGTGATGCTTTTGAAGATAACATCCTTGGTATAAACTATATCGAGGTTGTGCACAGTAGATGAAACATTTCCCAACTACAAAATCTATTGCAATTTGCATATGAAATGAATCCAATTTATGTGTTAACGCAGAGAGTTCAGCCAATGCTCTTTATACAAGAACCTGAGGAAGCAACAGATCTGGAAAGCTGTGGGATTCTTTTGCATGTAACTTCTATGTACACATATCTGACGTCTAGTTTCGGGCATACTGAGGTTAACTTTAAAGCAGAATACATCTGGAATTCGTGTTAGTTTATAGTTTACATCGAGACAGCGTCCATGTATACTTGCTAATATAAGTTGTATATGGCATATCTGAAGACGAAGTTGTGTGAAATAACGCTTAGAAAAACAGCCAATGCTTCTTTCTGGGAGCTCTTGTAGGAACATCTGTAAAACAGTTTAGTTAAAAGAATCAGGATTGTCAATTATGCATCTAACAGGCCGAGGAAAAAGTGCTAAGAAAGTTATAAAGTTGCAATTGAGAGTACAAGTAGTCTTAGTTTACCTGAACCTGCATACAATGAGTTGTAATGTACTTCGCTCCAAAAGCTCAGCCAAAGCTCTGAAAAAACACAAAACAGTAGGAGCCTTATTAGACACAGCATACAATGTTTCACCACAAACTGATGAGTACATTTATAAATATCAATCGATCTTGAGTTGTCTTGATAATAACTAACTGCATCGTAGCCCAACTATTACGAAACGAATACGCAACATAGGGTAATGATGCAGCATTTTGAATTGAGAAACACTGACTTGCTGGTTCACATAGTGAATCTTTCCTTCAGCCAAATGATAACAGTAAAAAGATTCAAAGATTGAAGTATTATGTTACTATAGATGGCCGAACGTCTCCAGAAGCCCAAGTAGGCCTATTTTGGCTTGGTTATGCATTGTATTTCAACTTTCACAGCATACTATAATCCAATTTAGCTAGAGATAAAGTTAAAATTGAGATATACCTCGGGCAGGATTCCTATCTTTAGGAAGGATCTCGATGTAGCAAGTCTCTCGAAACGAAGTGATTAAGCAAATTTTGGCTCCGAACTACAGAAGAATCTGTCACTGTTAGAAAGCAATCACTGCCGGAACTCAGCAAGATAAAGATGAGGAAACAAAAGAATCAACAGATACAGAGAAACAGTGATGAAGATTCTTTAACCACACCAAAACTACACTAGGATAACTTCTACACTACAAAGATTCACTAGGATTAGGATTCTGCATATGGCACTATATTCACTTCGGAGATGTAAAAACAAAAAGTTCTTTGTAGATCTACGCATGAAACCTCGCAAGAGAATGTGCAAGAGCAGAAAAGGCCACAAGTGATGCTCTATATTACACAAAGCTTTTCAGTGTAGATGATTTTTAACTGTTGCCCATCAATTACTTGTTTGTTATGATTTGTAATACGATTCTTTTCTCATCTACATGTAAAGGCAAACTAATGTAACACATCATAGTTTAGATGAACTAAACCGCAGATAATGTGGTTCAGAAAAAGTAAGCAGTTTCACTTAGCGACCAGAACAGAACCTGGTAAATGGGAGATGAAGATGTAGAGTTGAACTTACTCTGTCTGCAGCTGCCTGTAGCGTTAGATGATCTCCCCACTCCCCCGCTCTAGAGTCAAATGTTTAGTGTTTATACAAAATGAAACAAACTTTTAGCAACAGTTAAATACATGGAAACATGTCTCAAATTTTGCAGAAAAAGAGATAAATAGGATGAAAGCCGAAATCTTACTTTTTCATCTTCCTCAGGTAGCGTCTGTACTTCATTGGAACATAAGCTTCATAGAGTTTTTTGTTATGCTTGAGCTGAAATATGCATAATGTATAATTAGTAAGAAATAGTCAAAATACCAAACATAAAGAAAAAGCCCATTCATTTTTTAGGAAATTCGAAAAACAGAGGAGATAATGCACGCTTAAAAGGCCAAATTTTATATCCAGTACCACTAATAGTCAAAAATACTACTTCGGCAAGATGCTTTGGAAGAGTTTTATCAACCATACCTGCTTTACTACCTGTTTTCTCACATGCTTATGGTAATCCGGATTCCGAAACAATTGATCTGCTAGTGCTCGAAACTGCAGCATATTAACCAAATGTATCTTGTAAATCATACACAAGAAACCCTTTGCCTCCTTCCAAAAAAGGAAGCAGAAGAATCTAAGCATATGCAAATAGTAGGTGGATAAATCATTCATTGTAGCCAAACCTGGCAATTTCCATCACCCTCGATCTGCAGTTCAGATAAATCATATGTAGCCAACCTGAACCATCAAAAAAGAGATTGTTATGACCAAGATGATTTTTCCCACTATCATATCATCCAATCATCCATTTTCCGATACAATTACACAGAAAGCTGCTTGGTGATAGGTACATCTCTCCTTAAAGTTGTACGAAATCACACCCCACCCCCCACCACCCCACCCACCCTTTAAAGTTATGATAAAATAGATACAATCAAATTACACTAGTCTAATTGATGGGGTAACCACTGAATAAAGGAAAACTCTGTAAACTAAAAAATTGTTGCAACAAAACAAAACAAGCTGGTGAAATGAGGAGGGAGTAGTGTGTACAGAACTATTACAAAAATTACAACCTTTCTAACAGCCGATTGTGGTCTTGAGTAGCATCATTCACGTCAGGTATCTCCCCATTAATCCGAGGAGTGTGCTGCAAACACATGAATCAGTTAGTATATGCATATCTAAAACACCCCAAAGGTACCTAATTACCAGCCAAACGGGCAAAGAGGTCAAGTCATGTGTTCATGCACCATTCAAGGGAGCAGGCATTTAAAGATAAAGGCGTAAGTAAAACATCTGGTTAAACTGAGCAAGAATCAAGGAAGTGATATAGACTTCACGTAGGAGGATTCTGCAGCACATGTAGCAATTAACTGTATATGAATTATCATGACTAGAGGTATCTAAAAAATTATCATGAGAGAAGTAAGTGATGCTCATATTACAATTCAAGCAAGAATTATGATGATCAAAGTATCAAAAAGCCCAAGCATCTAAATAGCAATAAGATGTCATATCCAATATTACATATACACTTACACCAGCGATAATTTATGACTGAAGACAAGGTCAGCATTAGAACGTAAATGAATATATGGCGACCCAAAGTTAGCTAGTAGTAATAGCAGTTCAGCCTCAAATTACGAGATAGCATTGCAACCAAACAACCTCAGCAGTTCTTTGACTAGCCTATTCTTTGTTTCATGATAAGCACAAATTAGCTATTTCTATTTGCCACTCACAAACAACAAACAGAAGAGGCTTATAGCCATACTGACTAGCTAGGAACATACCGGAATGGAACCTAAGTGCGAGAGCCTCTTCCCCAGCCTGCGATCCATTTTTAGCGTTTCCTCTTCTGCCAACATAGATGCAATGGCTTGGTCATCCTCCGTATCATGAGCACTGCTATCTAAACTAGAGCTTGAACTCGAGCTTGCATTGCTGTAGCTTCCATTCATACTATCTCAACCGCACCGCCAGAAAACACACCCCTGCAAAACATGTCAAAGTTGCATTTAAACGAACTAACTCATAAGAGTAAACCAAAATTTATGCCAGAATGGAACAAGTTAAAGATACCCATGATCCAGGATCCACCAAATTTCC
The DNA here is from genome assembly GCA_033992175.1 of Spiraea crenata. Lineage (NCBI taxonomy): Eukaryota > Viridiplantae > Streptophyta > Magnoliopsida > Rosales > Rosaceae > Spiraea > Spiraea crenata. The sequence goes on from JAVBHV010000019.1 coordinate 2,568,684, forward strand.
AGAATAAGTACAGATTAGTCTAAAGGCAATGGTTTTCTTCTTTCATTATCATCTGTTTGGTTGCTGAGACAACAGAAGAACGGATATGAAAGAAACCAGACGTTTGTATTCTTGGGTTTTCTTGATCATCAAAACCATCAAAAGAAGGCTTTACTTAAATTGAATTAGTCTACAAAAGCAGATATTTCTCCTTATTAATGCAAAACACATTGATTGATGGCTAGTCTGATTATCTATTCCATTTCACTTTCCCACCAACCAAACAGCACATAAAGTAAGAAAGAAAGCAACTGAATGGCAGCAACATTAATGAATTCAATCAAAAAGATCAAACGTAAATTGAAAAGTATAAATCTTTATTGAAATAAACAACAACCAAGAAGCGTAATTCTAAAGAGAGCGAATAAAAGAACCTGCAGCTAAGTTCAGAATCAGAACTCAGTTTCTCTTGTTCAATAGTCTCTTTGGAAGATTGAATGAATTTTTTCAGCTGAATTATAATCCACAGAAGCAAATCAACAACAGGGGAAGATCCAAAATCTCAGCTTTATTTCTCGTCCTATTTTCTCAGCAACCAAACAGGAGATTGGATGAACTTCAAGATATGCAACTGAATATAATAAGGCTCAAACAAAAAAGTAAATATAATTATTCTGGAAAGGATGAAAATAATACACCAAGCTGGTTTAGCTGTGTAAATGAAAAGATTGTATCTATTTGGGGAAAATTTCAAAGATTTACTGTTGAATATTGACTGGGTTCGTTGAATTAGTAGATACGTGGACTGGTTAAAGCAGATGAAGGGTCAAACAAATTAAAATAAATGTAAAAATAAACGAAAAGAAGAAGGCTTTAACAAAACGTCATTCTCTCTTTCCCGACAAGAAACCAACGCAAACTCAAAACGAATGTTTTGATCGATACGTCAAAACAGGCTCACCATAAATAGAACTTCAAGAATGAATGTGGAATGCGCAAAGCAGATCGAGGAGCAAGTTCATGATTCTGTATCACCACCTTCATCAACATGACTAGATCATTAGATCATTGTAATGTAACGTTTGATCAAAACGGTTGAACGTTGTTTATTTCCATTTCATTCCACTTTGCAGATATATCACAGTTGAACTTTTACATTTGAAAGTTGAGACAGATTCAACTTTTTATACAAACTTTGCGGCTTTTGCTAGTTTCGAACATGCTATAAAGCAAGTGAAGAACATTTCTCATTAAGCTCATTACATTTACAAAATACCACCAGCTAGTGTTGTTGATACTCATTACCCTTGTATGCTGGACATTTCTCTACAAATTACATAAGAAAAAAAAAATTAACTAAACTATATACCATATTCATTACCATCATTAGAGGAAAACCCAAGTTTTAACATCTTAAGCTGCTCAACAAAAGCAGTGAGATTAGACACTAATCTCGAATTAACGTCATCCCCCATAACCCTTTTACTTAGCTTCCTCAACCTGTTACTAATCTCAGCATCTTCCATCACCCTTCTCAACCCCTCCTCAACATCTTTTTCCCCGAATCCTACCAATTTCACCCCAATTCTCCACACTTTCACAATGTAGGTGCAATTCACAAATTGATCACCAGCCACAGGGTAGCACAAGAGGGGCTTCTGGCATTGAATAGCCTCCATTGTTGAATTCCACCCACAGTGTGCAAGATAACACCCCACACTTTTATGTTGCAAGACATCTACTTGTGGGGCCCATGCCACAATTTTGCCTTGTTTTGACACTTTCTCCAAAAACCCAATTGGTAAACCTTCCCTCCATGAGGACCCAAGTACCCATATGAATGGTTTCCCCAGTGCTTCAAGTGCCAATGCCAAACTCCTCACCTTGGCATCCCCAATTGGACTAACCCAACTACCAAAAGAGATGTATACAACAGAGTTAGGCTTTTGCTTGTCTAGCCAGTCTAGGCAGCTTGTGTCTTCTTCCCAAAAGCTAGGGTTCTTGGTGGTTGTGAACTTTCTTAGAGGACCAATTGGGAAAATATGTGGTTGTTGTTGGGTTTGGGTGATTTTGACCAATTGATGATCATCAAGTTGTTGTTGTTGTTGTTCGTCGTTGATACATTCATTCGGGAAAGAGTTTACGAGGAGCCATTGAAGCGTTTTCGATCGATCTAGGGTTCGAGTCCAAAATTTGAACCTTGCTTTTCTTGCAGCCAGGGTGCCAATCAACCATGGTAGTTCTTCACTAGATAGCATAGGTTGATTTGGTAGGCATATGCCACTTTGTTGCTTTGGAAATCCTGCAGATTATGAGTGACATAATGAGTAAATGTGAGACTTATATGTGAAAGACTCATATGAAATTTCTAATCCAATCATACTAAATTACATTTATACATAGTATGAGTGATTCCTGTATAGTTGAATATGAGACGTACTTAAAATGAAACATTAAAAAATAGATATGTCGACACGTGATAGTAATTTCGTTTTCTTATCTTCCATCAGTACAGATGTCCAAGCAAGCAAATTTATTATTTGCTTAAATTTGACGTATGGCACGTTTCTAGTTACTCAGAAATGTACAATAATGTCATGCCGAACCAATTGGTACTAATCAAATTAAGTCCATGTCTTGGTGAGTCATATATATTCAATTCAATTCCCCTCTCATTGGAATGATTCCAGTCAAAATTCTTATTTTTGGTTCACCATAGTCAACCGGCACTACAATACCACAACTCATCAAATATTACTCTGTATATAACAATGCAATCTAGTGGCAATTTTATACTGTTTAACCTTACTAGAAGACACTAGGACCAACAACTCCTTATCAATAGTTTAACATGGTGTCAATTAATACAACAGTTGGGGAAGACAGGTATATCGTTTTCCATTGATCAAAAACCCCAATTATCAACACTTGGAATGTATGTTCGATAAAAGCAGATCCATGAGTTTGTGTTTGTGTACTAATTTGTGGATATTTTAGATCTTGTAAAGAGGGAAATATATAATAACTATTTTGGAATATCACCACATACAGTCAATATCTAAAAATCTATGACTAACCTGCATCAGAAATGAGACCTGTCCTCACCATGTCTGGAATGGCAGTGATCAATCTATAGGTGGCAAGCATGGCAGGCCAAAACCCAGAACATAGAATCCCACATCGATTGGCGACGTCTATAGCCCAAGATGCCAACAAATCAACAACTAAACAAATAACTTCACCATCTTTATCAAGCTCATGAATTATCCCTTCTAGATGTGCAGGCATGTTGTTCTCCATGGCCTTCCCAATTGCAACGAAGTCCCTCGGGGTGTTCTTGTCCAACCCGTCGGGAATTGGAATGCACGAAATCTTGTCCTTCGGTTCGACTTTTGGGAGAATCTGGTGGTGAATGTAGTCCGGAGTGACCAGCACAGGATGGAAGTCATGGTTGAGGAGAGCTGAGGCTAATTGGATCATGGGAGTTACATGTCCTTGTGCTGGATATGGAACCAAGATGATGATGGATTTGGACACCTTTGTGCACTTCATGTTTCCCATTTCTCTATCTCTCTTTGTTGATCACTTTTTTTGTGTAATGTTCAAGTATTAACCACCAAGCCTTTATTTATAAAGAGGTAGGGGGGAGTCCATGCACTGAGGAAATTATAAAGTAATGCGGTACCATATATACTTGTTTGTTAGATTCATACCATATAATATAGACATAATACATCTTATTATTGAAGTAGATATATATTATGAAGTGACAATTTCTCATATTATATCACATATATACTGATTATATTATGTGACTATGATGCTCTATTTATTACTCTATGATATGTAGAGTCAACGAAGCACATGTCTATCATATTGGGTCATAAATTCATAACCCTACTTCATGTTCACTCCATTTTGCAACAAAGTTCAAAAAGAAATTTAATACGGACAAATTGTGGTCTTATTTTAAAACAAGTTGGGGATTTGTGTATGCTTTTCCCCCTTTCCTTTGGTATGTCGGCTAAAAAGGGGCACTACTTACCAAATGTCCTCATTTCGTTAAGGTAAATTTTATTGATACTCCATAAAGTTATCAACTTAATATATAATTCTTCAATACCATTTTGTCCTTTTTTAATGAAAAAAATCTAAATAAAAACTTGTTGCCGGCAGCACCCATCCTCGTTAACACAGACGCTCTCATCCTTTCCATCTATATATCTTCTTCAATAACCCCCTCACAATCATCTCTTTCCCCCAATACTTCACCCCCTAGACCCATAGCTAGATTCACCTTATGCATACTTTTTTCCTTTTCCTTTCATCCCCAACATATATTTAACGTAACATATTCTGAATTTAGGTTTCCTAACAGCTATACCTAATTCGAAAAAGGAAGCAATGAGCTCTTGATTTGAGGTGAATTTATAACCGAGGTGTATTAACAACTTCATAAATCTAAATAAAATTTCCCTTTAATTAAGGTGGATACCCAACTCTTTTCCTCTTTTATGTATTGAATTCATCACTTCGCCTTGTTTTGTTAGGTAGTGGGAAGATATCATGAGCATGCATACTCATCGTCCAATGGATCTGGAGTTTGGCTGCAGGGCACCCACACAACTGCATACTTTAATAAGAGTCTTTTCTCCACGTGATGAATTGCACGTCATATTCTTCTCCCCACTTAACCTACCAATTGTTGGAGTCGGCTTTGAAAGCGGCAGATTTGCCAGTAAGACATGCCAGTTATCATCTTTTCGGTATTCCCTCTTTGCAGGACCCGATATTACGCTTCCCCAAAAGATCACGCTTGATCTCATAGACTAATATTTCTACACCGATGACTCAAAACTTATACGCGACGACTTCTAGCCAAAGTCCGATCACACTTTTAGACAATAATTTTAAAAAAATGAATTTATCAGTCTAATGACTGCTGGTTACTTACTTTGATTCTGCACGATTGATATATGTATATAAATTCGAATCATAAAACGTTGCTAATGGAAATAGTTATGTGGCCACTTAGCAGCCAAAAGTACAGTTCAGGGGCTGCAGCAACCCACCTTGCTGACTTGGCCGATGGAAAAACAACTGTAAGTGCACGTGAAACTCGAGCATAACGCCAACGTTTAGTGCGCAAAAACAAAATTTTCATGTGTTTCAAAGTAGAAAAAGGAGGCCACTCTGCGTGTTTTGTGTGAAACCATAATGTAATTATGCTAAGAAATATTGAAGAATGCATGAAAATAGTACATAGCTGAGGACTTTTTCTGCGCATGATACATAAAAGTAACTTTGCCATATTTATACGTTAAATTCAGCGTGTGATACTAGACTTTTAAATATACTAGATTTTTTAGATGGTTGGTAGTTAACAAAATCACAAGTCATGTTAATCCAACAATGTAAAAATTCAATATATTACACACAGGCGGAAGCCTGAATTCAATGGGGGTGTCATAGGTGGCTCTAGTGTGCTCAAGCACACCCCAATATTAGAGAATTAATAGGATTATTAATGTTAATTAACCAAAAACTATATAATTATTATTAATAATTAGCTTAATATTACCCAAAAATTGAAATCTAGCTCATCCTTACATAAATTTCTAGCTCCACTATTGCCTGAATTCAGAAAAGTTATGTTTTTTTTATAAAAAAAAAAAACCACCTACCCATGATACCCATGATGGATAAGTCTCCAAAGGAGAGTTGCATATCATCCTGCCATTGCTGTTGTTTGCTACTTATCCGTAGCGGGTAAAGAGTTTTTTTTTTTTTTTTTTTTGTGGTTGAAAATTTGGGCTGCATATTTATCATATTTTTAGTTATTTTAATATCTTACTTATTTATAAGTTCATATTTGAAAAAGCCTTCCGCTATTACTACTTTCAAGTTAGCTTAAAAAGATAAAAATTAAGAAAAATAAACATGTTGAATGCTAAATTGCACCTGCCTAAATAGTTACAAGTGAACATTTTTGGAAGGAATTAGCTGGCTATGGGCTCCAGATACAAAAGAATTAATTCATCTGCATCAAAAGTGCGATAGTGAATCATATGAAGATACTTGACCAAAAAGAATCACATGAAGATAAACCTCGGATAGTTCAAGTTGTTTTGCTTTAGGGGAATGGATCGGGAATGTATGCATCTTTTCTCGCAACTCGCGAAAATGTTCTCCTGCTATAAACGTGAGCATATGTGCACAAAGCAGATCATGTTGACAACATTTTATTTACCTGCTTCTAATATTGAGAATCGACAAGTATATTAGTGAATGAGAAAACAATATAGTTTCATAACAAATTAAATCAAGAAATTAGAATACTTATCTTAGGGACGAATAAAGTGGTCTTCATTTATCCTTGAACATAATGAGTTTTGTTGACCAAAATAAAAACTAAAAATGGAGAGATTTTTGATGAGGCGTGTATTCACTCTACTCAAGAGTAGATCCGTCATTCGGAGATAATGTCTCGGCGTAGCTAAATTTGTATGGCGCCCTATCCTTCAGCATACAACAACCTAACCCTAGTAAATGTGCACTCGCAATACTTGAATCTTGAACAACTTGATTCTTTCCTTTGAGACGGAACTGAACACTCAAGAATATCAAAAAGATTGAAAACATGTTTTGATAAGAATGGAGAACGCCGAATGAAAAGTTAGAGGATAAAAAAGGGAGGAGATATGTTTTTGAATGGGAAAGCCATTAAAGAATCATAGGGAGGTTGTAGATATATAAAGGGCACGGGGAAACCTCTAGAAATCAGAGTACCTATTTATACCAAAATTTACACCTAATTGTCCACGCAATCTAAACCGTTGAATCAAGGAGGGATGAAGTAGTTTTTGATGATTTCTTGTAGTATTATTATAATTTGGCAATTATAATAATTATTACGGGATCTTGTTGAAAATAAATGCGAGTAAACGGCTATGAAGCAATTAGGAATGAAGTATATGTCTTGATCATCAAGAAACACAAATGAGATCATCTCGGAGTCGTGTTAGGAAACAAATCGTGGAGAACTCACATTCAATTAGATAATTCTTGGAGTAAATCTTCGTGGCAATTTGGAAGTGGCTTCTCTTGGCCGATTCTAAACTCCAAGATTAGAAAGAATGGAGGAGTTGACACCTTTTTTTTCATAGGCCATGTGCAAAGATAATGCAAATCGGTGGCGGTGCAAGTGGATGATCAAATCATCAATCAATTGTGTATTTCCTATTCTTTTAGGAAGTTTGTTTTAAAGGGACACATCACCAAAGTATTTGAGAAGATCTCCACGAACTTATCGACGAAAGGAAATCAAGACATATGAACTTGTCCACCAAGTTTCGAAACCTATTTATGGAAAAGCTCATACAACAGAAGGAAGGTTCCCAAACCAAATTAAAAAAAACAACCATCACGCCCACGGCTTTCTCTATCCTAGAGATGTATAAGTAGATAACCGCCCGGAGGTATCTTTTCACCAAGGTACTGGCCGGAGAAGTCCAGGAGGTATTCCCAAAGTACGGGCCGAAGAAATCTAGAAGAGTCTCAAGGTTCAGGGCGGAGAAGTCCCGACAATTCATATCGGTCATCCATAGGAGTTCGAGGGGTCGGTTCGCAATAGAAATATTGTTGGCCGTTCCATTATTTTTCCAACCCCAAACCCTCTACAAACTCTAGGATCGAGAATATCTATTAGGGTTTGAGTGATCGGTCGGCGATAATTATGCTGGTTATGATCGAGAATATTTCTGAAACTTGCTATCGTCTACCGTCATATAGAAGAGATGGCCGTGTTTACCTTGTATTTGTGACAGATACCACCGCTAAATACTTAGGCGAAGTCGACGGCCCACATCCACTACTATCCATTGTTCGCGTGACTTACCAGTCGAAGCAGACACCACCACTGGCGAAATATGTCGTCCCTCGGCTTTATTATTTTATCTTCTTATTTGATCTATATTGAGAAAAGAGCCTAGATGAATGGTTGTTCCTTGCTCATCTGTCAAATTATTTTGATTGGAGACTGTTTATTATGTGTACTTATTGAATAAATTATTTCTTTGTTTTTACAACAATAAAGAACATTTCGTTTTCCTAGATCTGTGGCCTTGCTGACACATTGCACAGGATTAAAACGGGTAAACAGTACCATGATCTTGGAAACTCGATGGCCAACATAAGGTTTTCCCAAAAAAAAAAAGAGGTAATCTTAGGAAAGGCACAATGCAATTAAAATTTCCGTAATAACAAAACCATAGTAGTATCACAAGAATGAGTGAAGAAGAGTAAAGAACTCTCTTCTACTATTCCCATTGTGAGATTAAATTTGGATAATACTAAGACTTCAGATTCATCTAAATAAGGATTTAGGATGTAGAAAAACAAATTGTTCAATGTAAAACACTAATGTGTTGGAATAAACCAAATATGGGAAAGACAAACAAGGAAACATGTTTTGAATGGCATATTACAATTATGTATCATGTGGTTTGCATCAAATTTTATTATGATACATGTACTCTCTTTTTTTTCTTGTATTTCAGTTCCATGTATTCTCAAATTCTTGCAATTTTGTTCAACCATTATTAGAACTATCAATTTTTACATTTAGGTGATGATGTGAACTCTATGGAGGTCCATATGTTCACTCTTCCTTGTTATCTATAGTCTACAATGGGTGGTGCATATACATTGAGTAGCTCCAAGCTAATCAACGTGTGGCACTGTGACTTTTGCTTCGACACACAACTCATTTACCCAAACACCAGCTAATCAAACCCACTGAGCTCACATCATTACTAGCTCTTCTATGTCGTCTGTGATTCACAACGGATGATGCATATACATCAAATAGCTCCGAGCCATTGAAGAATGTGGTATTTAGTAGTTTTAGCAATGTGGCTTTTGCTTCTGATGCAAAACTCATTTACCCAAACACCATCATCACTGAATAACTAAAAATTGATAATTCTATAAACAGTAGAACACAATTGTGAGGATTTGTAAGTATATGGTACGTACTGAAATACAAGAAACAAAATATAGGTATCATATTGAAATTTGACCCAAATACACGGTACATAATTATAATTTCCCCTATTTTGTAGTCGCCTCTCCATCGATAGCTAGTGAAGTTTGGTGAGTTTCGAGGAAGGGAGGGCGACGAAGGGATGATGCCATTTCCTTTGTTAGAGGTGGAGACAGCAGTGCTATCTTTGGATTTTTTGTCCCACCATTCCCAGGCGTACTACCGGTCGCTTTCGTTCTCGATACGAGGTGTACAGCGACGCTGTGTAGAGAGAGGTGGGTTTTTTGCATTTCAAGTCTATTAGTTTATCTTTGTCTGGAGATTTAAAGTGATATAATATAACTATTAGGGATCTAAATTGATGAAATTAGAACCTTTTAGTTTATTTTGATAATCACTTCCAAGCCTTGCAGAGAAAATGTAATTTGCTCTTTTACTAATAATGTGCAATTAGTGAAAGAGTCACATGTGAACACAAGATAATACAAAACAAGAATTTCAATGACCTGATAATAAGTGGGGGATATATGAATTTTTCTTAGCGGGGCAAAGAAAACTCTGAGATGGTTTTTTAAGAGCTCGAACACATAACTAGTTAGTAGTGCATAATGATCACGCTAATTCTGGTGGTAGCCTTGTAAGAGCATTTCCACCCATGTTTCACAATTTGCCTTAAGACAAGGTGGGAGGGCAATTCGCTTGTCCATTCCACGCATGGAGGGCGAGGGCAAGGGCAATTTGTTTCAAATAATATTTTATGAAGTATTTTAAAAAAGATTTGGTGTATGGATGAATTGATGAACACTATATAAAATGTGAGAGTAGGAAATAAGTTTGGTGAATGTCTGAGAAATTTTGTTGGTATTAGAAAAAAATGAAATTTATGGCTTTTTCTCTGGATTTAAAGAAAAATTGAACTGCCAAGATCTGTTGACTATTTGAAATCGACAGTCCAGATCTTGTAACTGTTGCTTAGTATTAGTGTGTGCTGACATCAGCGCACTCATTATGTTGTTTTTTAAAAGGTACGATGCAAATGAGCTAACATTAGCATGACATCATGCTGACATCAATGAACGAAATCGCCTGCAGATGAGTCTGGGGACGAAACCGCCTTTACCTTCGCCTGCCTCGTCCGATTCCATGGATTGCCCTTCCGGGAAAATGCCGATGAAAGCAAGAAGATAAAGGTCATGATTTGGCGAACCGGCCATCTGATTGCTCTAACGAAAGCCCCGTAGGGCCCTGTAGATTTGCAAATGAGGCCTATTTTCTACCATTGTTGCTTGTAAGACCAATCAAAGCCCGTGTGTTTTGTTTTGTGCAATATAATCCATGTAACCACACGACAAGTGATCGATTCAGATGAGGCGAAAGTGGATAAGATGTGAGTCACATAATATATGACCAGCCGACAATCATAGCAAAGCACATATATATATATATATATAATATCTCAACTGCTTCATCAAACAACAACCACTATTGCGCGTCATCTCAAGCGAAAGATCTTCAATGTTCAATTCAACTCGCAATTGTTTCCTTAGTGGTCTCGAGTTCTTCACTTTGCATTCCCATTCTCATTCATTTCTTAACGTTGAAAACACTATAACTTATCATTCCCATTTTAACACCTGCCCACTTGTGACCAATCTTGATGTGATATCTAGCGCAGGCTCGCAGGGGATAAACTTATTCATCAGAGCATATTATTCACATTTTATATTAAATTAGATTACCAATTTTAGCTAAATCTGATCCAACTCGAATCCAATAACATCAACTGAATAATAATAAACAAAAACAACCCTTTTCACTGTATCACAATATTGTCACGTCAGAAGCAAATTACATGAAAAACTGATAGGCCATGTGTCAAGATATAAGAAGTTAGAAATGAACGCCGCCTACAACAACAATTAACAAGTAGGACACGCGCCCCTATATCATGGATTTTCATGTGATTACGGAATTAAATTGTTGTTATATTATTTAAATTTGGCCTGGCTTTACAGCCGTTTTGGTCTTATTATTTATCCTTGTCAAATATGCCTTGCGTTAATCGGCTACGTTATGATCCCCCACGCGGTGTAGCCGCCAGCGTAAGGCACTGCCTTCTCAGAAACAACCTCCCCATCATTTCATTCCGGCCCACGCGGTGTTTTCGCCCTCTATATATACATATATATACAAGTTACAACACATTCTCCATCAATATCAACATCTAAAGTTTCGAAACTCAAAAAACTCCAAAACCTTACAAATATTCCTCACACTTATCACCACCGAAACCCAAGTTCGTCAATCACCACCTTCCAATATGAGTTCAACAAATTCAGGTACATACTTAATCTCATCCCTGATATACTATCTTCGTATCAGTCACTGGTAATTATAGTAGTAATTTTTATTTTTCTTGTTGTTAACTGTTCTATATGTTGGATTTAATGTAGCATACCCTGCACCACCTACCAGCAGCGCCGCATACGGCGGTCCTCACCATGTTCAAGCTCCGCCACCGGCCGGCTACCCGACGAGAGACGAGCCCCAAAACGCTGGTAAGGTAGAGACCAAGTCAAAGGGTGATGGGTTCTGGAAAGGTTGCTGTGCTGCCTTGTGTTGCTGTTGTATGTTGGATGCCTGTTTTTGAGCATCCAATAAACATACATACACTACATAGAAGAGATTGATCATCATCTTTGATGAAGATTTGTATTCATTTCTAGTTTTTTTGTGTGATTATTGAAGATGAGATTAGAGAAGTATCTGACTCTCCAGATCTCATCATCCATTGTACAATAAATTGTTCTTCTTTCCAGCTAGCTATTGGCTACTTTTATTTATTTTCTTTCTTTTTAGTTAGTGGTCCTTTTGTTTGTATATGGTCAAACTATTTAATTCGTAATAAAAAATAGACATTGGTGTTCTTTTTCATTGTTCTTTGTTGGAAGTATACCAGTAGTTTCAATTCAGTTATCATTTTTCAAAATTTAGGTGAGGGTTGATGACTTCCAAGTCATACATTGTTGTATTTGGTGGAGATAAGAATGAAGAAAAATCAATGAAGCACACGTTTTTTCACGAATTTGTCATCCATAGGTCCCATTGCTAAATAACTGCTAATCCTTTTCTTGAAGAGAAAAAACCACGCCATGAAGTTTCAATTTTAAGCTACGCATAAGTACATTGAATTGAACTGTAATAACTAATCCGTCACGCAAAAAATTCAAGAGAGTAAACCGTACTCAATGGTTGGAATTTGCCTAATTTGCAGTTGTGTACTTTGTATACGTCTACGTACGTAAGTAATGTTTCTATTTTTTCTTACATGGCAATAACTAGAATGTTGGGTTGGAAGCTTGATGTAATGTCGATCTTTATCTTAATTTCTTCTTGTGACATGTTGAATATTGTGATGATGAACGTTAAGAACTTATGATATGCTTATGGTTAATAGGCTAAAAACTACAAGATGTGCAATTGCACACAAATTGGACTTAATTCTGCCCTAACCCACCAAACCAAACTCAATGAATGAGCGGATGGCTCCTTAACATATAGAAGAAGTTCCGAAAACATTGTCCGAACAAATAAATTCGAGCTTTTAATGAGTAGACAATATTCAGATTTGAGAGCTGAAATGATGAAATTTGTCCGCAACGTCTATCCGAACAAAAGAAAGATGTTTACTTAAGCAAAAAATCGAAGCTCTTTCGAAGAAAATGGGCACTATGGACTCGGCATTTGGCAATAGGAATTGCTTGACCTAAAACTAATTGTGTAATATACAAAAAGATTACTGTCACACATACGATTAATTGGTTTAGCAACGTTCTTCATTTTCTTAAAGATTGCCTCTTCAAGTTGCAAATCACATTAATGCTATGAAAAATGAGGTCAATATTAAGTTGTAGCAATTTGTAGATTATTTTCGATAAGTTAACACTTTGGTTATGATTTTTGGAATTATGCAAGTTTATAACCTATTTGGGATTGTTACAAAATGCTGAAAAACGCTTTTGAATTTAGAAAGAAGCGCATCATAAGTATTTCATATCTGATCAGAAGCACTTTTAAATAGACAAAGAAGCACATGAGAGGTGTTTCTTATGTAATTAAAAATAATTTTTACTTTTTAAAAATAATTGCAAGTAAAAATCACTCAGGATATATTTCCTTTAAATTCAAAAGTGTTTCGGAACCTCCGGAAACCCCAAACGGACACTTAATTCGGGGACTCTCCTATAACAACTTGGGCTACACCAGAGCCAAACTGAAGCCCAAGAAGAAAACTAACCCCTTCAGCCCAGATCTACAAAAAAACCTAGGGTTCCATTTCGCCGCCAGTACTATAAATTGACGCATTCAGGATTTTTCCCCACCACTCTCGGCCGAAATCGAACCAGAGAAAAGAGCTCAAGAGCAGAGAGAGCCAAATCCAACCGACAATGGTGAAGTTTCTGAAGACGAACAAGGCCGTGATCGTCCTCCAGGGCCGCTACGCCGGGCGCAAGGCGGTGATCGTCCGCGCCTTCGACGAGGGCACCCGCGACCGCCCCTACGGCCACTGCCTCGTCGCCGGCATCAAGAAGTACCCGTCCAAGGTCATCCGCAAGGACTCGGCCAAGAAGACGGCCAAGAAGTCTAGGGTCAAGCCCTTCGTCAAGCTCGTCAACTACCAGCACCTCATGCCCACCCGCTACACCCTCGACGTCGACCTCAAGGACGTCGTCAGCCTGGAGGCGCTGCAGACCAGGGACAAGAAGGTCACGGCGTTGAAGGAGACCAAGAAGCGGTTCGAGGAGAGGTTCAAGACCGGCAAGAACAGGTGGTTCTTCACCAAGCTCAGGTTCTGAGCGGGTTCGAAACTGTGTCGTTTTGAGGAATGGTTCGGGTTTGTTTTGGATTTATAATTCTGCTTTATGGAAGTTTTAAGTTTTGGATCGAAATGGTTTAGGATGTTTTGTGGATGTTGTTGAGACTATTATGTTATGGGTTTATGAATTAACATTAGGTGTTGTCACTACTTAAATTTGGGCAGTTATGTTATGACTATGCTTGTGTTGCAATTTTTATATCGTAATTGTTCGTATGGGCCTGCATTGCTGGTTTATTTACTGAATATGCCATTGGAAGCATGTGTGATGATTGTTGTCGATACGAAATCGTACTGGGATGCTTCCATATTGGATTCTTGGGATAAGTTGTGCTGTTGGAGTATCTGATTTTTTGAGATGTATCTGTTAAGAAATGCTTAGATGTTGTGCTTTTGGCATGTTAATGTTGTCCAGGTTCTAGGTCTTGTTGTGCCGTGGTCTAGAGTCTCGTTTGATAATTGTAGGATCAGTTCAAGGATTATGTTCTAGTAATGTTAAGCGTAGCTTGACTTGTAAGTTTTCACTAGTTTCTGAAGTTTATGTTTATGCTTGTGGTTTATGTAAGTATATGGTCTGCGACCATGGTGCTTTGGTGTATGATTTCCCATTTTGTGGTTTGATTGTACCTGCTTAAGTCCGTACCATACACAAGCTTTCTGAGTAGCATATTTTGGACAAGTTTGTACAAAAAGCAAGGGTTTTCTGATTGGGACAACATTTGAAAAGAAGTTGGCTGTTTTGTTTGAGCAATGGTTTTAAAAGTTTAGGATTTCATTTTGTTCTTTTGTTCCTCTTGACATGTTGGTATAGTGATTTGAAGACCTGCTTTCTCATTTATGTGTTATGTCATCTTTGTCCTTGTTAATCCTGTTATGATTAGAGGGTTTATTGCCAATGTCATGCTAGGGAAGTTTTGTCAGCTGATGGAATGGTTTTCTGGTTTCTGCATATTTTGCGCTAGGCTTTTTAGTAGTCTTCTATTAATGTTGCCATCCAGCTTATGCTTTGGAAGGTAGTGTGTAATGCAACTCAGAGAGTTTCAAACTGCAGTTCTTGCGTACTCAGAACCTTTTTTACTTAAGTAATGAAGTCAGTTCTGTTGGTTGTTGAGTTAAGTGGTAAAATGTTCCTGCATTTTGATGTTGGAATGTTTTTGATTTGTCTGCTTGGTTTGAGGTTGCAATTTGATGTCATTGCTGGTAGTAAGGTGTTTTTTGGGGTCAGGGCATGAGACTTTGATTGGTTGTATGAATATTTCAGATTCTTCTCATCTTGATTCATTGCCTGGTATAGTGCAGTTGTTAGTGGGTGGTCTCATTTTCATCTTGCTCGAACACCTTCGAGATTCCATATGGGTTAACCAATCAGCATTGTTACCGCGTTCTCTTTGAACCAATTTTTCCTCCAAAATGATTAATTACATGTCTGACGTAGTTTCATTTTTTGAACATGTTGCTAGCGGATTTTCAGTATCCTTATCCCCTATCGATTATCAACGTCCTTTTGTTTGCTTTCTTCTAGTGCAATCGTAGCTTTCATATCGCGTTGAAAAGTGAAAAGTTATTGCAGCAAACTTATCATCAATGATTCAATGTCTACCGGCCCTTTATCATTTTGGGATAAGAATAAGGTAAAGCCTCAGTGATGCGATAACCGGCCTGTTGGCATATAAAAAGAGCAGGATTCATGCCACTGGATTCCTCCATAGTTTAGTTTTTGTTGACTTGAGAAACTGCGTAATGTTTAGAACCTTTATTCTTTGAAAAAATTAAAGTCTTGCTGGGGAAATAAACAATGATTGTAGAACCAGAAAACATATGAATAATTAGTGTATTACCTAAGCTCCCTTGTCATAGATGCCTCAGATTATTCTATCTTTCCCGGATGAAGAAGACCTTGGCTTGTTTAAACCAATGCATGATCTGAGAAAATATTATAAGAATGCATATGCATTTTAATGCTTGCTTCTAACAAACATTTACCATTACGATTCATTGCGTATACTTTCTGTGCTCAATCCATTCTGAGGTGTGAATCTTCACTATAAAGCATGTCATAATTGCATCATCTAATGTAAATCAGTGATCACAACAACTTAGGGCATGTTTACTTGAAAGAGGAAATTGGAAACAAAAATTAGGAATGAGAACCAGATACCCAAGTTCCTTGAGATTTTTGTTCCAAAATTGAAATAAAGACCACTAAGTAAACATGCTTACTCCAAAGAAATTAGTCTAAACAAAGACATGCTTCAAAAAGGTGAAAATCGAAAGCTTTTGAACTGAAAGACCTCGTCAGCCGTCGTCAGCCGCCACCAAATTTGGTGAACTTTGGATGCTCTAGATGTTTGCACACAACCTTACAAACAATGCTCCTATAATATTCAAATATATTTAAACACATATCAATGTCAACACAAAGAACAAACCTTCACCCTTCATAATCTCCCCAACACATCGTCCCGAGAATCCAAAGCTGATGCTAATCACAACATTAACTCAACCCATCAACCAATAATCTAGTCAACTAATCCACCAATCAATCCCTTTATTTTATCATTTTCCCTAAACCCCCAACACAACAAACCCGACTAACGACAACCGCCCCAACGGAGTACCTAACGAGGACGATCCGATTCCCTCCCCCCCTCCCCACCCACACGTGTCTCGTCCGTACCCCTCGCACGCTCGCCCCCCAATTTTTCTAAAGTTATCAAACTTTCTGTCCCACTTTCTCGCTCTCCAAACACAGCCTCTTCTTCTCTGACATTTCTCTGCAAAATTTTCATCACTGTAGTAATTTTCTTTGTCTCCTTTCTCTCGAAATTATCCGCAAACTCCTATATTCTCTTATCGCCAGTTCACAAAATTTCAATTTCCAGCTCGGTTCTCACCAGTCATGCTTCAGAGCTTAGTCCCTCAATCCCCAATCGGCGCGGCGGTGGCGACGACGGTGAACCCTAGCAATCCGATTCCGAGCTCAACCCCCTCCATGAAGAAGACCAAGCGCGCCGACCGCGACCTCTCCCCCGGCGATTCCTCCGGCGAAGAGCCCTCCTTCTCCAAGAGGCTGAATCCCGGTCAGAATAATCGGTCGTCGGCGGAGCCGGCGGCGGTCGAGGGGGAGTCGGCGGGGCTGAGGCTGTTGGGGCTCCTGCTGCAATGCGCCGAGTGCGTCGCCATGGACAACCTCGACGAGGCCAGCGACCTGTTGCCGGAGATCGCCGAGCTATCCTCGCCGTTCGGGTCGTCGCCGGAGCGAGTCGGCGCGTACTTCGCCCACGCGCTCCAGACGCGCGTGATCAGCTCGTGCCTCGGCACCTACTCGCCGCTCACGGCCAAAGCCCTGACCCAAGCCCAGTCGCAGCGGATCTTCAACGCCTTGCAGTCGTACAACTCCATCAGCCCTCTGGTGAAGTTCTCGCACTTCACATCGAATCAAGCGATTTTTCAGGCCCTGGACGGCGAGGATCATGTCCACGTCATCGATTTGGATATAATGCAGGGCCTCCAATGGCCGGGATTGTTCCACATCTTGGCGTCCCGGTCCAAGAAGATCCGATCCATGCGGATAACCGGGTTCGGGTCGTCGTCGGAGCTTCTGGAGTCCACCGGCCGGAGACTCGCCGATTTCGCGAGCTCGCTTGGCCTCCCCTTCGAATTCCATCCTCTGGAGGGCAAAATCGGAAGCATAACGGAGCTGAGTCAACTGGGAATCAGGCCGAGCGAGGCCACCGTGGTCCACTGGATGCACCACTGCTTGTATGACGTCACCGGCAGCGATTTGGCGGCGCTGAGGTTGTTAGGGTCGTTGCGGCCGAAGCTGATTACAATCGCCGAGCAGGACTTGAGCCATTCTGGAAGCTTCTTGGGGCGGTTCGTTGAGGCGCTGCATTACTACAGCGCGCTCTTCGATGCGCTCGGGGACGGTTTGGGTGCGGACAGCTTGGAGAGGCATATGGTGGAGCAGCAGCTGTTTGGTTGCGAGATTAGGAATATCCTGGCCGTGGGTGGGCCCAAGAGGACAGGGGAGGTGAAGGTGGAGAGGTGGGGGGATGAGTTGAAGCGGGTCGGGTTTCGGCCCGTTTCGCTTGGCGGGAACCCGGCAGCCCAGGCGAGCTTGCTGCTTGGGATGTTCCCTTGGAAAGGGTATACGCTGGTGGAGGAAAATGGGTGCTTGAAGTTGGGTTGGAAGGACTTGTCTTTGCTCACTGCCTCTGCTTGGCAGCCGTTGGATTGAATTACTTTTTGATTCGATTAGGGTGAAATGAAATTCGTTCAAAGGGTCTTTGCAACAATGGGGTACATTGCTAATCGAATGGTGAAGAGGGAACATGTATATCCGTCGCATCTGATGGTCGAAAGAACGGAGGTATCGCATACATTGTAGCATTCGTTTTTGAGAATTTGATTGGTATTCAAGAGGGGGAATCGAATATTCAATCCACCAGTGGACAAGTACATTTCGTGTTACTTTTGAGAGAAAAGGAGTGAAGAAGTGGATGGATGGAGTTGTATTTGCTTTTTCACTTGGCTGTAATTCTTTGAAGGATGAAAACAATGCAGTTAGTTTTGTTCTTTTATAAGTGACCAAAGAAAAAGACCCATAGGTCATGGGGTCATTTTGTGGAGTATAGATGCTGATCATTCAAGTGAGAATCTTGGGGTTCTTTAGTGTTTTGCAATTGTTTAATTCTTTGAGAATGGCTAATGCCAGGAGATGGTGATGATTATGATATTGACTTGGTGAGAAGTTGCAATCGCCTTGGGAGATTGGAAAGGGATAGAAGACTTGTCCTCCTTGGTGGGCTCATGATTTTAAGATTATGAGGACTCAAGTTGTCAATAAATTTGGTCATGATTATGATGATTGAAGGATATATATACATATCGATAGTGTCACGGGTAAGTAAATAGGACTATACCTAACGTTTCATACATGTGCACAAACTTTTCATTCTTGCATGTTCAATTAGTGGCTTCAGGTCTGTGTTGAGTGCACATGAAAACTGTACTGTACAATAGGAAAGCTTATCTGCTTTGTCAGGAATTCAAAGAGGATGGCCTTCCTTTTCTAGTTGCAATGTTGCATATTAGTTCCTGATTGGCTGAATGCCAATGCAAATTGCAATGAAATGGCACATAGATGGTGACTTGTGCAAAAAAAAGTGGATATGCCTGAAGAATGTTACTTCTCTCTGCCTTTAGTGAAGTTTGTTGGCGTGATGACATTAGGGTAAAACTAGGACATTCTTTCACATGCTCATCTAACCGAAGCAGTCAAAATAACTTTATGTGTCACTATATGAATCTTCAGTTTTGTAAATAACAATATCACAATACATACTGCACGTAATTCTCTATGAGTTTTGAAAAAAACAAGAACAATTAGGCAGAACAAAAGGGAGTTGCATGTCTTCAAAACAAACTTTCACGATGACTTAACATTGAAGATGTTCCATGATTATCAAGTGCAGCGATGCATTATTCATCCTTGATTTGGCATCACCTTTTATTTGTTGAGTTGAATTTTTTTTTTTATCTCAAAAACTCAAATATATCCAAACAATGGATTCACAATTTCTAGCCCTTTGTAAATTTCTATGAATTAATAAGTTCCTCTTCCAAACAAAAGAATTTACAAATGATGGAATTTTAATTGATGGAGATTTAAATCCCATCATTTCACGATTCCTTGTAATTAGAAATTTCTTCATCTAAAGATAAGGTTAGCAATAGACAACGCCAATAACACTCTCAAACTAACATGTAAGCTGACCCCCTGACTCTCATGTTAAACAAGGACTCTATTTGTCAACGGAATGAATCAAGTTAAAATCCTCATGCTAAATAAGAACTACATTATAATAAATTTCAATCATAACTTGGACGAATTATATTTTGAAATTTAACTTCTTAAGTGTCCCATTGCCTACTTTTTTAAGCCTTATTACACTTGATATGGGAACTCACAAAAGTTGCCGAAGTGGTTGACCTCTCTATGATCTATGATCTAATCTATGTTAAGAACAGAAGTCCATCAAAAGCCCACAGTCTTCCAAATAGAACACACAAAAACAAAAGGGTCTCGAAGCCCCCTGTCTCCTTGTTCCTCGTTCCCCCAAAAAGCATCCAAAGACTGACAGAAATTCCTCTGAGAACAAGTAAGTCATCTTCTTATCCGACTTCTCATCGAATTCTCTCCACAATTCAAAATCTTTCTACAGTTCACACATTGCATGAGGCATTTTCATGGTAGTGTTTGCTTCGATCCAGTAATTTAGATTGAATTAAGCTTATAAAGATGATGTCTTTGGAGGGGTTTGAACCCGTGTCGATTTCTCCACACAAACAAGACCCGGCATGGAAACACTGCCAACTTCTGATCAAAACCCAACAAGATGGAGTCAGGGTTCAGCTCAAAAAGTGTTTGTATTGCGGGAAAGTGTTTCAGGGCGGTGGGATCAACCGGCTCAAATCCCACCTCGCCGGTCGGAAGGGCAATGGCCCGACCTGCGACCGAACGCCACCCGATGTTCGGCTTTCGATGCTGCAGAGTTTGGATCATGGGATTGCTAATTTTAGGGGCAAAAGGAACCAAATTGTTGTGAACCCAAATCATGGTTTTAGTGAATTAGAGAGTAATTATGTTGAGAATGCAGAATGCAATTTGGTTGGAGGACTGGGTTCGGGTTCGGGTTCGGGTTCGGATTTGGGGGTGGATCGTGATGAGGGTGGCGGAATGAGTGGGAGTGGAATTAGGTTGAGTGGTAATCTAACTAATGTACCCCTTGAAGTAGACAATTCTTATAGGGATAATTCTGTGCAAAGATTGAATTTTTCGGCATGTAAAGATGATGTGGGAGGAGGTGGTAATAGTAGAGGAAGGCGAAAGCGTGCAGCTAATGGTTCTGGTGCTGGTATTGGTGGTATGAGATTGGGTAGTGTTTCAGCCCCTATTCCTATATCAGTGTCTAACGGGAATGCCGAAGATACCGGAGGGAAACCGTTTGGCTTTCCGGGCTCGAGTCTGTTTGAAAATGAAGAAGTGGGGATGAGTAATACAAAAATGAATCCAAGGAAGAGGGCGAGAGATGAAAATGTTAGAGGAAATAATTGTGAAGTTGTTAAGGCAAACATGCAACAGATTCATATGGCCATAGGGCGGTTTCTATATGAAATTCAGGCTCCCCTGGATGCAGTGAAGAACTCTGTTTATTTCCAGCCAATGGTTGATGCAATTGCCTCTGCGGGTATGGAGACTAAAGTGCCCTCATATCATGATCTCCGGGGTTGGATTTTGAAGAATGCAGTTGAAGAGGTGAAGAGTGATATTCATCAACATAGGGAAACTTGGGCGAGGACTGGTTGTTCTCTTCTAGTCCACCAATGGAATTCTGAAAAGGGTCGAACTTTGCTAAATTTCTCTGTGTACAGTCCTAGAGGAATTGTTTTTTTGAAATCGGTGGATGCTTCTTACTTCATTTTTTCCCCAGATGTTTTGCATGAGTTTCTTAAGGAAGTGGTGGAAGAAGTTGGAGTTGAACATGTTTTGCAAGTCATTACAAATACGGAAGAGCAATTTGCTCTTGCTGGGAAGAGGTTGATGGAAACATTTCCTAGACTGTACTGGTCTCCCTGTACTGCCACTTATATAGATTCGATGCTTGAAAATTTTGGAAAAGTTGAGTGGATAAGTTCTGTTATTGAGCAAGCTCGATCTGTTACAAGATTTATCTACGAACATGCTGCCATTTTGAACATGATGAGAAGGTTTACGTTCGGGAATGACATTGTCAGGCTGGGAGTCACTCGGTCTGCTACAAACTTTACAACATTGAAACAAATGGCTGACCTTAAATCTAATCTGCAGAATATGGTAACTTCAAAAGAATGGATGGCCTGCCATGAATCTAAAACACCAGAAGGATTGGCAGTGCTAGATACATTAGGCAATCACTCATTTTGGTCTTCGTGCATTTTGATCACACGTTTCACAAAACCACTCTTGCGAGTTCTGAAAATTCTAGGTAGCCAGAAGAGGGCAGCAATGGGATTTGTTCTTGCAGGAATATACAGAGCAAAAGAAACAATCAAGCGAGAGCTTGTGAAGAAAGAAGAATATAGTGTTTACTGGGATATCATAGATCACGATTGGAAAAAACTATGGCATCTTCCTCTTCATGCTGCTGGTTTTTACCTTAATCCCAAATTCTTTTATAGTTTCAAAGGAGACATGCCCAACGAGATCGTATCGAGGATGTTTGACTGCATAGAGAGATTGGTTCCCGATATAAAAGTCCAAGATGAAATTATGAAGGAGCTAAACTTGTACAGAAATGCTGGTGGAGATTTGGGGAGGAATTTGGCAGTTCGAGCTAGAGACAGTTTGCTTCCTGGTGAGTATCGTTCTTAGAGTGCACTTGTACTTTGAATGACATGTTATCTCTACTACTTGGCTATATACATATGGCAAGATACTATGGAGAAGCATCTGTTTTCATTAGTAAACCTATTTTAGTATTGAATTTACTGAAAGGTGAATAATGCTTCAGTATTATTGTATATGGTAGAATGACAGGTGTTAAACTGCTAAAAAAATTTGCGCAGATTGTGGCCTATGCCATTCTAGTGTTAGAAAATACTTTGGTATGTGCTGCATGGAGTATGGATGTTATTGCATTTTTCGGCTAATTATCTAAGCCTTCTTTCTGTCTCAGCTGAATGGTGGTCGACATATGGTGGTGGTTGCCCAAATCTTGCGCGTTTAGCCATTCGTATTCTCAGTCAAACTTGCAGCTTAATTCAGTGTAAGGAGAATCAGATTCCTTTTGAACACTTGCACAAGACGAGGAACAGTTTAGAACATCAACGACTTAGTGATCTTGTTTTCGTTCAATACAACCTGGAACTAAGACAAATGTAAGTACAAACCAATGGGCTTTATATTTGTATTTTTAAAACGTCATTTGGTATCAGACCATAAAGATTAGTTGATGGAAAGAGCTTTTTTGCTAATAGACTTTCTTGTAGGGTTAAGGACAAGAAACAGGAAGATGGGGATCCTCTGTCGTTTGACAGCACTAACATTGTTGAAGACTGGGTAACAGAGACAGGTATGCACCTAGAAGACAAAGAAAATCCTGATTGGATGTCACTTGATCCGCCATCTGGTAACTCTAAGCTTATTGAACCTTCAGTTGACGAAGCTGAAGATTTAAGTTCAGGTAACAAAGTTTCCATGAATTGTGAATTATCATTTCTGTTTGCTTTCACTTGAGTTAAACTAGATTGTTGATCAATTTACAGGGTTTGATGACAACGAGATATTTATTGGACTGAAAGCCGCTAAAGAAGAAGGTTGAACACGATGTTGTAAGCCAGTAGGACAGAATACAAAGCCGCAAATCTTTATGAGTCCACATCAACACCATCTTCACTTCATCAAGTACTAGCAGGAAGCAAGGTAGTAGTATATGTCCAGGCTTATTGCTCGCCAAAAGATAGCATTCAGTCTTAGCAATATTCTTTTCGTAGAATTACTACAGTAGTGATGCATCCAAAAGATGTTAATGAGAGGAAATAGTAGTACAAGGAAAAAAAATGAGATCCTGGCTGGTGTGGATTGGTCCCTAAATTCATGTAGAAAGAATTAGATGTAGGTAGTTTCCATGGTAGAAAAATAGGGGAAATTGCAACTAGATTGCTTAGGGTCTCCATTCTTTAGTTTCTCCAAAACCCTCACGACCATTGCCGGTTATTGGTGAAACTAAAGTCTCTTTGTATGTAACTGTTTCATAAACACCTCTATACAGGCGATCTGCATATATCCTACGTGTGTCTTCCTTTTTTATTATATAACCAGATGCTGCCTTCAATGGAGCTCCGACAAATTGGCTGGTGCTACAAAACTGTTGGCATGTCCAGTACAAGGGTTATATAAAAGCAATAAGCCCGTTGCATAACCCCACAATGTTCATGTTATATACCCAGAAGTCCGATTGCCACTGTTTCGGTAAACCAGATACTTGGTTAATGCAACATAGTCATTGTCATAGACTCTGCTGAATAAGTACAATTCGTCAAAATCGTGGGGAAGGGAAGAAGAATGGTGAAACTGGAGGCGTCGTTGGTATTGTTGACGCTTACTAAGTGGCCGAGGTGGTTTCCTTCTAAACTACGACTGTTGATTAAAGCACCCCATGACTTGCGCGCACACAGAAATCGTAGTAAACATCTGGCTGGAAGCCTTGACAGCATCTCAATAATGACATCGTTGGGGTAGTCGAAACGATGCTGTGTAAGCATGTTGTTTTCATGTCTTGAGTTTCTTTTGTAGGGAAGCATAAGCTTTAGTCTCGATGTGTATAGGAGGAGGTCTGTTTGATTTGATTATGCAAGGGCAGAAGTGTTTATGTATAACCTCCATACACACAATACTTGTCGAGAAAGTTAACCAAAATTCTGTCGACCGTTAAATTATTGTTAGTATCTGAGAAGGATTAGGATTTGAGCTTTATATCTGTACTTTCCTTCTCACTCGAATTCATCACGGACACACACACAAGTTTCACTAAAAATTTAAATAGGAAAGAGGAAGTACCAGATAGTTCTGAAGATTTTCCATAGTATCTGCAACCGGAACGAAAAACTTAAAATACAAACTTTTACAATTATTCATTAATCAATGTGTGTTTTCAAATAGGCAAGGGGATAGGCACTAAAAATAAATTCCCTGACCAACAACCTCAAAAACCAATCAAGCTTGAAAGCATCAAAACCAAGCCTTCAATCTTCTGTGCATAATTTACACCAAGAGAAACAACCAATGGAAAAAATCAACCAAAACCTGAGGGACAAGATTAAATACCACAAGTACCAATTCTAATATCGCTTTCCAAGAATGATGCCAATGATTGCAGAGACGATAGCCACTCCCACGATGAACTTAATGCTCATCAGAGGGGAAGCCTGTGCGGTAGGAGTATGGATCTCCGAAGATGATGATGTTTGAGCGGGTGTTGCCTCTGACTTTTTCTTGCTCTTCCTTTTGGATGGAGTTGAAACGGTTGAACCAATGTCCCTGGATTTCACTTCCAATCCGGCAAGATCACCCTGCACATGATTTAAACGTTTCAAACACATAGATAGCTTTTCTATTGTCTGCTGAAATATTTAGCTTCATAAGATTGCCGTAAGTTGAAATTTGAAAGCCTTGTGCAGAAGCTCCTTGGCATGGTTTGATGCTCCATTTCAAGCAAGTTGTTTAGGAAAATTAATTCCTAGGAGTTGAGAGTTGACTTACAGAGTTCATAATTAGAATCCCGTGTGTTCTCATTGTGTACGGTGACGATATATATGTAAAGTGACTAGAGAAATAAGTATAAACTAACCCTTTCTGTTACTTTGGTCTCCGCCAACTGCAACTTTTGCTCAAGGTCCTTGACTTGCTTTTCTAGAAGTGTGATTTCTTTGTTTTTGGCTTCAAGTTCTGCAAGAGAATGCTTCAACGACGATTCTCGTTCCAGGTCCTCATGAGAATCTGCTTCTTTCTGTTGAGTAGCAAATACAAACAAGAAACATTTTACCACAATCCAGTATTAACCTCCTTATATCTACATTCATGAACTTAAATCATACTGTCTCTAATAAAAGACATCCCAAACGTTGTTAACAAGCACAGGTGTCTTACCTTTTCGGAAACAGTGGTTTTAGCAATCTGTAACTCGCTCTGAAGTTGTACTACTTGTTCATTCAATAGATCTCTATCATGGACTTTAGCTGCGTGATCCTCCAATTTTGAAGTCAAATCCGCCTCTCTTTCAGCAGCAGCTGCCTTCAGGCTTTCAACCTACAATTAATTACCCGAGTTAGAAAGAATCCTTCAAAAATGAATGCTACCTCACCCCCATGCAGACAAAAGGAAAATAAAGATTTCGGAATAAGAGCTTATTCTGTTGTTTCTATTTAACTGAAGATATTCTACCTCGTTTTTCAGTTGGGCCTCGGTTTTCGTCAATTGCTGTTCAAGTTCCTCGAGAGACTTCTGTAACAAAGGTTTCTCAGCAACTTCAGCCTTAAGAATTTCAATTTCAGATTTCAAAGCATCTTCTCCCGCTTTCTGTTCATTGAGTTGTTCTTCAAGCTGCGATATTACTTGCTGGAGTTCCTTCTTAGTATTTTGATGCAATTCATTAATCAGGCTGTTCTCATCCATAACCGAAGATATCTGTAACAAAAGGTACGTTGTTATTAAGCATTAACGGAGCCAAGAAGACAACATATAACAGCGGATAAGTAATCACGAAAAGTTTGGTGCAAACCTGCGATTGCAGTTTCTGCCCTTCAGAAGAATGCTGCTGGGTTAATTCTTCTATAGTCTTCTTTGCAGCCTGAAGTTGTTCAGCGGTTTCGTCCTTCGCAACAAGGCAAGCAGAATATTTTGCTTCTGCATCACTCACTTTGGATTCATACGCAGACACTTCCTCTGTAAGCTTTATATTTGCCTCTGCTAGCTTCCTGCTCTCTTCTTCAAAGTGAACGGACTTGTTTTGCAGTTCCTCAACAATTATCTCCAGATGCTTCAGCTTCAAGAGAGTCTCTTCCAGCTCTGCATTTCTAGTTTCAGAAACAGCAGATGTTTCTTGAACCTTCTGTTCGTACAATTCAATTTGGCTTTGTAGCGCATTTAGCTTCTCGAGCAAGTCTTTAGCTTCCAAATCTCTCTGACTGAATTTTTCAACTGCTTCCTGCAGCTTCGATTCTACTTCCACCACACGGGCTTCGGCTGCAGAATGTAGGTCAGAGACTCTTGAGTGGTGACCTGTTAATTCTTCAATAGTGCTCTTGTGGGAAACAAGTTCTCTCGTAGTGACTTCCTTTTCAGATACAGTACATTTTAACAATTCTTGCAATTCATCGATCTTGCTCTTCAGTTGAGCATTTGTTTCAACTAGCATTCCGTTTTCTGAGAAGGACTGGGAAGATTTGTTTTCTGCTTCCAAGATTTGTTTTCGAAGGTCTTCATTAGTACTTTCAGCAGAAGCCAACTTAGTCAAGCAGTTATCCAGTTCTTCTTTCAGCAACGCAGATTGTCCAGCTGCTTCAGCGGCTTGCTCTTCATAAATCTTTACCTGGTCTTCAAGAATCTTCAGCTTTTCAAGCAGAGATTTTGCCTCGGCATCCCTGTCAGTAAAGCTTCCTATTGCTTCTTGGATTTTGATCTCCGAATCCCTAGTGAGGGATTCATGTAGCGCTTCCAGTTCTAAGTTTCTTGATGTTCTTTCCTCTATTACTTTGCCATGTTGCTCCAATTGCTCCTCGGCACACTTGAGTTTCTCTAGGGCCTCGATTTCTCTGAATCCAGCAGCCTTAAGATCATTCTCAATGGTTTCCAATTTCTCTCGAGTTAGATTCAATTCATCCCTTAATATTTCTACTAGAGTCTCTGATTCAGAAAACTTCTCGCTGGAACTGTTTGATGCATCCTCTAACCTTTTCTTCTCTTCTGTAGCCACATTCAAGGATTCTGTCAACTCCCTTTCCATTTTCATTGGCCGTTTGTAGTGCAATTTCAAGGCTAGATGCTTTTGCTTGAAATGCCTCAAGTTCAGAAGCAAGTTCAGACACCTTGTTAGTGTAATTCTTTGACTCTTCTTCTGTATCCTGACATTTCTTTTCCAATGCGGTTACTTGTTCCTCAAGTTCTTGAATTCTGAACTTCTCTGTTTCAAGTAACAACTCCAGCTCACTCACCTTTTTACCATGATCCTCCGCTTTGGTATGAGAAATTTGCATCAAATCTTCAAGTTCCAAGCTTCGCTGTTGGTGTGTACTTGCTCGGCCCTCGTGTTCAGCACATTTCTCGGTGGTAATCTTCAATTCCTCCTGAAGCTCCGAAGTCTGCAAAGATGACTGGTTCAAGGCTGCTTCCAGCTGGGTTATCTTCTCCTGGAATTCTTGCACCTGGCCACTCAGGAGACTCTTTTCTTCCCCTGCCGCTTGTAATGCAGTATTGAGTGCTGATAGCTTCTCCTCGAATTCTGTCAGACCACTCTCAGAAATTCCTCTATTCAGCTCGACCGTCTTTACCTTTTCCTCAAGCTCTAGATTCTTTTGTTCTGCTGCTATGAAGCGCGCCTCGAGCTCTGTCAGTTGCGCTTTTGCCTCTTCTGCTGCTGCACTGGAAGATTGAATTAAACCCTCTAGTTCAACATTCTTTTCAGTTGCAGTCGCAAAAGCAGCTCCTTTTTCGGTATGGAGCTCTTCCAGCGACTTCAGCTTCTCTTCAAGCTCTGAATTTCTTGACAAAGCTTGAGACAAAAGAGCATCTGTTTTACTGAAATTAGCTTCCGAAAGCTTTAATTTTTCTTCAAGGTCACTGCACAACTCCTTCATCAGCTGTACATTACCCGTGAGATCTGCCACAGCTGCATCCACAGTTTCTTTCTCTTTGGTGACTATTGCCAATTGCTCCTGTACAGCTAAGGCCTGTTCTTCATGAGTTTTTCCTGCAGCTTCAGCCAACTCCTTGGCACTCAATTCCTCCTCCAGCTTCAACTTGATAACTTCCAGTTCTGAAACCTTTGCTTGAAGATCTTCTTTAGTCGCGGCAAACAGGTTTTCAAGAGCTGAAATATCTTCCTTCACTTGAGATTCGGATGCCTTCTTCAGGCCCAATTCTTCAGTCAGTTCATTGATAAGGGTTTCCTTCGCTGAGAGTTTCTCCTCCAGGTCCACAGCTTGCGATTTTGATAGAGCCAGTTCTTCTTGCACAGCAGAAAGCTCGGCAGCAGTAGACTGAAGTGCTTCTTTATCTTTTTCGTTTTCAGCAATCTTCTCGTAAAGACCCTTGAGTTCTTCTTGTATGCAAGCCATCTGGTCTTCCACCTCCTTCGCACTTGACTTTGCCGCTTCAAGCATGTTCTCAAACTCCAGCGCTCTCTTTGTCTCAGATTCGGCATGTGTTCCACTTTGCTTATGCAGCTCCTCAAACTTTTGCGCCTCACCGGTAGAACTCTGCAGCTGTTGCTCCAGTTCCTCCATCCTCTTCTTCGAGCTTTCAATTTCGAGGCTGAGACCGTCAAATGCTTCCTTCACCCCAACTAGATCCTTGTGCTTTTCTTCCTGAGCTTGCAACTCCTGTTTCAAAGTATGGAGCTCTGTAACGTATTTCTCCTCATCTTCCAAATGTTTTTCTTCCAACTTCTTAAGACTAAGTTCAAGCTCTTCATACTTCTTTCTGGTTTCTCCCAGCTTCTCCTTTGTAAGCAAGACCTCATTCTTCAGCTCAGCATTCTCTGACTCCGAATGCTTCAACACGCCAGCCAACCTTTCGATTTCATGCTCAAGATCGGTCACCTTCTCCCGCGCTTCCAGTAGTTCTCTGCTGGAATTGCTTGAGCTTCTTTCGATAGCAGATGGCTTGTTGTCTTCCGCCAATGCTGCTTCATCAGTATGAGAATAGTCCTTTCCATCTAGTGATTCCCTCTCAACTTTTATGAACTCTCCATCAAAAGTTGCTTCCTCCTCTTCGTTCTTTCCTTCAGTTTCTAGTGGCAAGTCCCCGTTCGATCCCTGCGTTAGTTCAGTTCCATCAGAATCAGTATCCCAACAGCCATTTTCTTTACAAAACTAGATATCCCATCAAAATTATACCATACATGACTATTAAGTTTGTACAACCAAAGTGCAGCAAACTTTTGCAACATCATGATACGATTAAGATCATTTTCAAACCAATAAGCAAACGGAAAGTCTTCAGCCACAGAACATACATTGTAAGTTACCTTAATCGATTCGACATTGGCAGCTTCAGCGTCCTCAACGACCTTCACCGGGATTTCTGAAATCGCTTGTGCTTCTTCCATGTTGTTCTACCAAAAGATTAACCTACTTCACTTGCTTCTCTGTAAATTTACAACAACTTCATCAGCTCAGTTTCCTTTCATGTCATCAACTTATCGCAGACAAATCAATAATTTCATCTCGTTTGCTCAGTCAAGATGTGTGATTCATTCATTGATGCACGTTCAAATAATGCAAACTTCTATAGTAAGAAATGATCATGTTAGTAACTAGACTTTCTTTTTCCAGGAAGGTCCTTTTACGTGAAACATTGGAACTTATAAAAATGGACAAATGAGAATGACACTTCGTAACAGCAAGGTCAAGCAACATGGCAAATCTGTCATTTTATTCCATTAAACTCACCCTAGTTGAGTGGAGTGCACAAAAACAGTTTTCTAAATTTAAGATCACAAAAGATTAGCAAAAAGGTTAATCTTAATCAATGCTCAAAATCCAGGCTTGATCATCTGCTGACTGCCTGCTAATTTTGTCACGTAACTTAGTTTTGATCTGCCATGTGATTATTTCATTTGGAATGATCTACTACGTGGGCCCCAAAAACTCTTCATTCAAGGAAATTTGTTGCATAAAAAGTCAAGAATGCCTTCAACCTAATCGCAAGACTTTCATTTTCCACATGGACATTGCATCATTTGATTGCTTTAGAAACTGGAAATATAGAGAGGCTACATCTTTCAACCTCTAGTGACATCTGGACCATTGAATGCCAATACACACAAAGTGAAGCATAGTGGGTGGAGCCCACAATCCCGGTAGGCAGTCCATCCTTTATATTTTTGGCTTCATTTTTAATTTGGATGTACAGATCACAGACCCCATCTTTGAGCTCTAAGTTTATGGCCAAAAAGAAAATTAAAATACAAAAAGATTCTTTCAAAGTTAAAGGGTGCTCTTGGACAGGCAGCTAGGCCATCATTTCATTTATCAAGATCCCTTTCTCCTATTTTAACAGAGCCTCAATCACCGTCTTTGGCTCCATAATCACACACAAAGACAAACATGAAGAGGTAATCTCAATTACCATTGACTAATGGATAAATAAGGCCACCATGGCCACAAATTAAGGTTAGGGTAATCATGAAGATCAAATTTGATAATTAATATGATCTCCATACATATCTATTTTTTTTAATCAAAGCGATAGTCTAATCTAATCTTTTCTTTTGAAACACACAATATTAAGG
The DNA here is from genome assembly GCA_033992175.1 of Spiraea crenata. Lineage (NCBI taxonomy): Eukaryota > Viridiplantae > Streptophyta > Magnoliopsida > Rosales > Rosaceae > Spiraea > Spiraea crenata. Next base: position 2,599,636 of record JAVBHV010000019.1, read on the forward strand.
ATCGGTTAAATTGAACTTGCAAACCTTTTCGATATAGGGGTACACGTTACTGAGTAAAATGCTCTTAATCACTAATCATAACCCCTTATTAGTGTAACCAAGTCTAAACTACCAAATCAGAAATTTGAACTGGAATGCATTAGGAAAAGAGCACACTGTACTAATCAACCAGGACGGTATATACATGGCATCTTCTTATTTTTATTCTTTTTACTGCTAGCAATAGAAAGTACAGATCAAGAGCTGGAATCCAAGTTGAACCGAAATTACAAGAGGACGTGCAAGTAACAAAAAACCTCAAAGTATATCAAACTATCAGTTAAATCCATACTTAAATTGCGATCTAAACTGCTTTGACGAATGAAATCTTCACCTAACACCCCTTAGAAAAATAAATAAGTTAAAACGGATCGAAAATAAATAAGTTAGAGATTGAGTCCTTCTTCAGCAAACATCTCTAAGCAATACAGGCTGGTCAAACAGTTTTCACTGATCATCAAAGATCACAAAATCAGTCAAATGGACGGTTAAAGAACTACGATCAAAGTGATGGGTTTCTTTCAATCAAAGATTTCAACGAGAGAAACTTTGATATCAAAAGCACATGAACTCATAAAACTAATGCAAACGAACTGACCATCCCGATTCAAAATGAGTCAAATGTAGAGTTTTTATCAACATCTGAATCAAACCCAGAAACAATCATACTATGAAGATCGAAACCTGATGCTTCAAACAGACCATCATCAACTTCATTCAGCAAAAATGAAGCAGATTAACCAAGTTGAAAAAACAGAGCGTACAAAAAGTAAGTTGAAAAAACAGAGCATGTAACAAGAGATTGATCACTTACCTGTTAAACTTGATCGGTTTTTTCTTTGATTTCCGGGAATCTTTTTGTGTTGTGTTCTTTTTCGAAGCACGAAAATTCAAAATCAGTGATTCAGATGAAGAAATTTGTGAAAAAAAGAAAAACAAAACAGAAAGGCAGAGTAGCGAGAGAGAGAGATTCCAAGTATATAAATACGAGTGAGGGGGCAGTGGGTCCCACTGTCTTATTGCCATTGGACAAAATGGGGCCCATTGATTAGGCAACCGGACAGCAGCAAAAAACTTTGCTGTGTTCGCATACTCTTGCCTTCCGATTTCGTTTTAATTACAAGGCCAGCCATCGACATGAATCATGAAACAATATTAACGGCGGATTCATTTTGGATTTTAAATCTACGGAGGTGAATTTGGGAATTCTTTTCAATTTTTTTCGATGTTCAAAGTTTTGTTGATCTTGTCTCATCTGTTCAAATCTGTGGGTTCAAGCCTCTTGATATGAAAATCTATTGTTTAGGCTTTTCGCTTTTAGTTGGTATCCATTTTTTAGTTGAGTTTTAAATAATGGATGAGATTTTGGATAGTAATCTTAAGTGAATTCAGCTCTTGGTAACCTATGCTATATATCTTGAACGGATCAATATATATAACTTCGAATAAATATGCATGTGCATGAGTGTCAATCCGAGCTTGATTTGCATTACAATGCTTGATGATAGGATTGAGGCCAGCTTCGACATATTTCATTAGAAGGGAAGAAGTCTAACGTGCTTTTTGTTTGGTCAACAAGTTTGACATGCTTGATGCCATGAGGATGCAACTGTTGTGGTATTTAGCCAAGTACACACTATTATGTTGGGAAGTTACAATACACATACATATTTCAAGAGCATAACATTATAATGCAACATCAAAATTCATTACAACCCGATTCACATTGTATATGCTCAACAAAAGGAATAAGTGAAGCCCCGATATAAATACTTATTAGCAGGGAATATATGTTAGGAGGGATGCAATTGTTGTAGTATTTCAAACCAATTTATACAGAGTCTTGTATTGCAAAGGAAAATAAATATTGATGTGTGATTGATTTAAAATAGCGTCATAATAAACAAGTTCACTAATTTGGAGACTTTTGATTAAATTGATCGATTACATATGTTTAATGGTAGGGTGAGGTTTAATTGGTCATTGAAATGAAGAGAAAAGAAATGGTGGCTTTTTGGTCTGAAAGTGCCAAAGTGGCGGCCAGAGGATGACCGACCAAACCGCCCATCTAGGCGTGCTAACATGACAACTAGATCCTCTCTTTAATCGACTAAGACATTTGCTTTCATTTGGTTTCCATTTTAATGAAAATTTCCAATTTGGCATGTAGGTTTCTATTTGTCTGCTCAGCCATCGTTGAATCATTTCTATTTTCTTCAATGAGGGTCCTATGATGTATTTGGTCTGCCATAGTTCTTTTTTCTTCTTCTTTTTTAACAGTTTATTAACCTATATGAATATGTAACATTCAAAGTTATGCGACTGAAAATCTCAATTATTGAATTTTCTACTATTCTTTTAATCTCAACCAAAATGCAAATACCTACTCTATGATATGAATATGACATGAATATGTAGTACACACACATGGTCTACCTCTGCACTGATGCATATGTCAACATATTAATTCTCTATGATGTGCTAGGATTCTAACTTCTGAAGGAACAATCTCTTCGGATCTAAACTCCATCAACTTGATCCAAAAATAAACTCTACCTACTTCTTATTTAAAGTAAGTTGGCTGGTCATGAAAATGAAACAAAAGTATCATGCTAACAATTCTCTAAAACAGGTCAAAATATATAGATTAATTATATCACATGAGCATAAAGCATAACTAATTGCTGTAAATAATCAAAATTTTCACTCACTTTGTTTTGGACAAAATTTCACTGTAATATAAAAGCATTTTGGACTTTCAATTTGGAGAACTTGATAATGGGAAAGCAGTCTTCATGTCACGCCAGAGAACAGAGACTTAGAATTGTTGAATAGAATGTTTAGATCATATTATATCGCCGGCCAAACACCACCTTTGAGTCTTTGACTAGTTGTTTTGGACTTCTAACAGGTCCAGATCAACCAACTCTTCCAATTGATTTGGCCCATTTAAAAGAAGCACGATCGACATCAGTCTTAATTGGTCGTTGATCAGAGCATTGGCACCCCAAAGGACGCGGATGAGGGCGAAAATGGTGTTTTCGCCCATGAGTGATTAATAGTATTTTGCTCTTACCCTCCTTCGCCCACACAGTTGGCACCCACGGAAAGCAAGAACGAGGGCAAAACATAATTTGTAACATTTTATTACATAAATTTTCTTTTGAGGGAGTGTAAAAACAACCCCAACGTATCATCACTCACCACCACGGGGATTAAACGGGAATTAATCGGAAATTATTTTCTTATTATTTTAATTTATATTTTTACAAAAAAAATTGAAAATACTACTAGTTGGTAATGAAAAAATTGATAACATATTAATATTTATATTTTTTTTATTATTAATGTATTATTTTAATTAAAAAACTTTAGGAGAGGTGAAGAAACGGTGCGTTGCACCTTCTTCTTCTTCCCCATCAAATTTTCTAGGAATCGAGCAGTAGCTGTCGCCATCCATCAGATTTTCGCCACGTGCAGCCGCAGCCATCCTCTCATGCTGTGAGGTCACTTCGTCTTTCTCGCCCGCGGGCGCGGGCAATCCCCGCCCTCGCCCTCGTCCTCGCCCTCGGTAGGCTAGCCTGCCGATTGCCTCCCCTTTTTTTGGCCGGTGCCGCTCGAAACAGTACTCTCGCAGGATCACTCACGGTTTCGCCCGTGCGGTGCTCCTGATCTCAAGAACAAAATTACATCAACCTTGACAGCTAATTCCATATAATTTCTGCATTTCCTCGAAATTCAACTTAAGAGCATTCATAAAGTTCTCTAAATAAAGTAAAAGAGAATTCAGAATTTCTTCATTCTCTGCATTTAAATTCATTTATAAATAAATTAATAATATTACGTGAAAGTTATTTTTTTCACCAAACATCAAAAGTAAACAAGTTCTATTTTTGCACACGTGTATGTATAACATGGGAAGCATAGACTCCAAGTGACAGAACTTCGCCACTTGCCTTGATTAGCATCTAACCACCTGTAAGTAGTACAGTAGTGAGGGCTCACTGTGTAACTGATTGAAGCAATTGGTGGCGGCGCGGCGGTGGATTACATATATATAAACATACCTCAGAGGGAGGAAACAGGTAGATGGCATTGAAAATATTGAGTACTAAGTTGTGGTCAACAACAACAACAACAACAACAACAACAACAAGAGCTCTATCTACTTTGAGGATGTCTGCAGTTCCCTTAAGAGCTTTCTCTGCCGGTAAGTAATAAGAAACTTGTTATTGACACATTAAAATAATCATTATGTATTTAAAATATTTTCACTAATTACATTAAATTATTATATCACAAATTTTTTTGACCGAGTTATTATTGATAGATACTGTAAAATAGTCATTATGAATGCGAAATGACTGTATCAACAACTTTGATTATGGACTTTGTGTGACTAGTTGCGGATGGTTTGAAGTACACAAAATCTCACGCGTGGGCAAAAGTGGAAGATCATGCAGCTGGGAAGTCATTGGCTAGTGTTGGCATAACAGACCATTCTCAGAACCATTTAGGTAATGTTATCTATGTTGAGCTGCCTGATGTTGGTATTGAGGTTTTACAAGGCAGTGCTGTTGGCAAAGTTGAGACGGTGCAAGCCTCCACTGATATCAATTCTCCGGTATCCGGCAACATAGTTGAAGTAAATAAACAGCTTGCTGACTCTCCTGGTTTGGTAAGAAACTAAAACTTATCAAGTCTCTTTTGGTTTTTTGTAGCTTCATTTAGTCTACTAGAAGCATTTTCTCAAATATCAGATTCTAAGTTCCAACAAGTGTAGCTAGTCGTAATTAAATCTTTAATTTTCATTTGTATTAGGTAAACTGAAGCAAATGACTAAGTTTACTTGTTAATTAAGTACATATGGTTAATTGTGATTGCGCAGGTAAATGAAAGCCCATATGAGAAGGGATGGATGATGAAGGTGGAGATGAGGAGTAAGGATGAGCTGAACAATCTGATGGACCCTGATGAGTACACTGACTATGTCAAGAAGAAGATTCCAAACATTACAGAGGAACATCAAAAAACTTAAATCTGCAGCTAGGAAACTTGTCTTTGTTAAAAAGATGGTGGTAGATAGCTAAAGTTTGTTAATTCGCTGCCCTTCTTTTTCTTCTCTTATTGCTGAGTGTGGAGAACAATGTGTTGGAAATCTTTCTACGTTTTCAACCTCACAACAACACTTCACAAGTTGCATCTTGATCATCAACTAGGATATGGTTGTTTTAGTCGCTGTTTTATCTGGACCTGATAGGCCCTTTTCGGGCTACACTGCAACTTCGATGGTACCGAGTAAAAAAGGTTTTGAACAAACATTACAAATATGTGCGGCCAAAAAGCTGATAAGACCAGAAAGAAGCTGAGTAATGTAAAACCTGTCACATCAGTACAAACATAGTCAATTCTAAGTTGCTGCAGGGAACAATAAATATAACATTATCTGCAGGTGATGCACCTTATCCACTCTGATCAACGACCACAAGGTTTATACTCATTAGATAGAGTTAGACCAAGAAGGATTTCAGCATAGAAACAGCGCTAAGGTGGAGATCGTCGAATATGAATGGAATACAGCAAATAGCTCTTCCAGTTCTGGGAATTGCGGCTGCTGCTGCTGTTACCTTCTATGCCGTGAGCTTTTCCGAGCTAAGCGAGGTAAATTGTCGAATAAAATGATCTTTTAGTATGATGCTTTTTCTTTTGGTAGTGAAACGAAAGCTTGAATATGTTTGTTGTTTGTATTTTGTTTAAATACTGTGTTGCAGAAATCGTTTAGGGACTTGGACGAGAAAGAATACTCTGATAGTGGTGGCGGATATAAGCCATCTCCAAGTTCCAGGCAAAAAAGGGCCAGAAGGAAAGCTGAAAAACAATCCAAAAGTTGAATTCAATTCCCAGTCATAATGCTTTCCAACGTGGAAGAAAGATACTACTAGATCAATAGCTAGACAACATTGCTGGAGATAAGATTTCATTATCAACATGTCCTTCCTTTGTTCCCCATTGGTTTCTAGCAGACCTGTATGTTTATGATTTTGGGAGATTCTATCTTAGAGAATTTTGGTTGAGAATGGAACCCAATTCTCATAAATTTTATTTTGTCAAGCAATCGAAAAATCAAAGCTTGCATTTTTGTTACAAAGGAGGACTATAGTGTCAAATGATGCTTTTATTCAGATATCATTCTTCATCTCACAAGAAACAACACAGAATGGACATTGCTGTACATGAAGTGTACATACATTTTGTTTTCACCATCATCGGCTATATTACTACTACTTCTGCTTAGATTTGAGTTCCTCCACCCTTTCTTCTGTAGCCCTCAAGGCTTTCCCATACTTGCTTATCAGCTGGAAATCAGAATGCAGGTTCTAGTTAGCATGTTCTTCAACTGTATTCCAAAAACTTTGGATGTCATTCAACAAGTACGTAACAAAAATTTGGCCTACCTCGTCAATCTCACTGGGAGTCATGATAAATGGCGGAGACATCATTATGTTATCCCCGGCAACACGGACTAGCATTCCATGCTTCTGACATTGGGCTCCAAAATATGCTCCTACGCCTATGCCAAATGTCATCAAGGAGTAGTATTAATAAGAAAGACAAGGAAGAAGTCATTTGCCGCAAGAAACAAGAAATCACATATGACATAAACAAGGCCTTCATTACTGTGTCAATATAAAGATGGGACATACCCCATTCAGGAGGGAATGGATCATTAGGTGACTTATTGTCTGTGAATTCTGTACCAAGGATTAATCCAGTTCCCCGTATCTGCATAACAGCACAAGCAGTACCATGTCAATGTCGTAAGGATTTCATGTTCTTTGCTGGCCTATATGGTGTAAAATCAAGTAATAAGATATACCTCTCCTATAATGGGACTATCAGAGAAGGCTTTCACACCATCTTGGAACCTTGGGGCAATGCTCTGTACGTATTCAACAATATTTCTTTCCCTACAAACAAGTCAGTGGTTGTTGTTCACTCATTTAGTATGACATAACAAAAGAAGGGAGAAGGGTTAGACTTCTGGGGACCATCAAGCTATATAAGTAGAGTTCTAGATTTCTAAGTCATGCCACTAGGCAGGTCGATCGAAGATAACATATACTGAAATAAGGAACCGTCTAAGTATCAACGTGAAACTGAATATTCCAGGGTAATCTGCTTTATACCCTAGATTTTGTGCAGGATTTACCACACAGATTGCTGATTTAGTCAGCATTTCCTCTGGATTCTAAACCTAATTGGTTTCAATCCTTGGAAGCGGAGTCAAGGTAGCTGTGTTTTGACATACATTTTGAGCTCAGAAAACATACTTGTAAATCTTTAGTGCTTCAATTGCAACAGCACAGGATACAGGGTGTCCAGAATATGTAAAGCCATGAGAAAAAGTACCTGGCACAAAAGAAGTGTTACTCGACAATAAAAGCTTGCGATCAAATTTGAATAGTAATTAACATACCTAGCTTGTTGCTTTGAGAGTGTATGACGTCTGAAACTTCTGGGCTCACAAGAACAGCACCAATTGGCATATATGCAGAAGAAAGTGCCTGGGACATCCAACACTACCTGGATGAGAAATTAAATATTGCCATGGGATGTGAAGAGCATCTCTGTGTTCGTGTGTTAGTGCCGTTACCTTTGCTACAGATACAAGGTCTGGTTTGATGTTGTATTTGTCACACCCATACATTGTCCCGAGTCTTCCGAATGCACAAATTACCTTAAGAATTAATGAAATAAAACCTATGATTAACAACCAAAGATATAGAGATCACTCAGAACATCAAGTTGCATCAAAGAAGTACCATATACCTCATCGGCAATAAATAGAATATCGTATTTCTTGACAACAGCTTGAACCTGCATCAGACAGGAAATGCTTATCCATTAGTTCTTAAGGTGGGGGGAATGCTTATTCTGAATGAAATAACAATAGACAATACAACCATGCAAATACTAAGTAGCATGCAAACTTTTAAACTGATACACAAGTTTCACATGTAGGAAGTCTGGTACTTCAAAATCCTATCAATGAGATAAATACATTGACAACATATACAAATAATCTAAGAGGACCTCTTAGCAGGAGTTGTATCATCACACTTTATGTTGGTACAGAATAATGCAAAACTGGTCAGTGAAAAATCATTTAACCAATGGAGCTGGGCAAAACTTCTATGTATTGGATAAATTTGATGACGAGTTCAAATTGCAGGCAACTTTTATAACAGTGAAATTTTATTGATATTAGGCACAGCAGACAAGAAGTGTTGCTATTCAACTTAAAAGGTGAGAACCTGAGCATGAAAACTTGGACTTATTTCATGCTTCCCAGTTGCTAAAGCTCACCTTATCAAAATAAGTTGCAGGAGGAAGTATCACACCTCCTGCTCCCATGACAGGTTCAGCAATGAACGCAGCGATCTGAAAGTAAGAAACATACCCTGTCAGAAGTACAAAGGATACTCTGCACTAGTAGAATCATTCTAAAGATAATACTTGAATAACTCACTGTCTCTGGTCCCTCTTTGAGGATAAGATTCTCCAAGTTGTTGGCTAATCTCGTAGAGAACTCCTCCTCTGTCTCACCTGGAATTTTAAAAATCAAGTAAAAGTTTAATAAAAGCAGTCAAACATAAATCGAACCGATTAGACCAGTGTAGAAAATAGACCTGGAAGATGATACCGCCAATAATGTGGACAGTCGGTGTGCAACACAAATGGAGCTGGAAGGTCAAATTTATGATGCAAAGCTGGGAGGCTGTCAAAAGAAAATTAGGGTCAGTGGAAGGAAGAGTGATCTTTCCAAAAAAAAAAAATTGGCCAGAATATATGGCTACCCAGAAAGGCTTGCGGATATTAAAGTCGAGCCATGGTACCTGTCAGAATGCAAAGATAAATAATATCAAAGGAGGTAAACAAAATTAAGTGGACTGGAGCAAATAAAGAGAACAAAATGAGTTAAGTAAGTTGAACATACGATTTATTTCGAGCTATGAATTTCTTTTTATCTGGGCGTCCAAGTGCATTATTATAATACCAGACCAGCTTCACCTGAAAAGTGATTATTTCATGTAAATACAAAGGTATTATTTGTAGGGTTTTGACATAAAATATGTAAACCTAAAGGCTCAAACTGGTTATTGATTTCTGAAAACTTGGGTATTAAGGCAACTGAGGTACTAAAAAATTTGGGGCAGTCTTAAACTTGACAAATTTTGAACTGATAATGACATCCTGCAGTTTAGTTATTTGATTCTCACACAATTTCTAAATTGAATAATGCTATTCTCTCAACACTCACGACTCAAATGCAACATCATTGTTATTAGGTAAAGGGAGTATGTAAATCAGTCTCAGTCCAACTGTTGATCCTATAAAAATTGTGAACTCCTAACTTAATAAATGTTCTAGCATAAAAGCTAATCAAACCTGAGTATCATTGGCTTCAGATCCACTATTAGTAAAGAATGCTTTCGCCATTTTTGTAGCTGTAAAAGTTTCTAGAAGATCTCTAGCCAAGTCCTGTAAAACAAAATTTGTTACTGAATATCACATGCAAGGATCTTAAGAAGGTACATTTAACTAACTGGCACGGAAAGCATACATAGCAATGGTGACATGTGGAGTAGAGATAGTAAATCTATCATAGACATTCGCATAAACTACGAAATTGAGAAAAAATATGAATACCAAGGATGGCTTCGTAGTCCGATTCCAAAAAGAGTGGTAAAATGGCAAGGTATTCAACTGTTGAGTTGCGGCAGCAACTAGTCGAGGTTCATTTCCACCTGAAAATATCAACAAAAAGAGTTTGGAATCAAGAACTTTCACATATGATCATAGCCACGAATATATGTGTACATAAGTAGATGATTGGAATCTTGTACGACACCTAATGCTGTGCACCAAAGACCAGCAAGAGAATCAAGATACTTCACCCCATTGCTGTCATAAACATAGCTACCCTGATACCAAGAACGAACTATGTTATTACCTTGAAAGTCATATTCAAAAAGCCAATGTTAGGCCAACCAAAGGAACACAAGAAGCTTACCTCAGACTTTTCTATAACCAAAGGATGCAAATCAGAACTTTGCCACCCAGCTGTAAAGGGTGCAAGCATATCATGCCCCTGGAACCTGAGTTACTCAGCATGTGTCAATAATTAAAGCACATATTATATTGGAAACTCTCGGGAAAATGTGTAAAAATTTACGTTATTCATGCAAGTACACGACCAGTAGAGTGAAGATGCAAAAGCTACACATATGATACCCATTCATGAAGTGCTTTGGTACGAGTGTGTACACAGAGGGAAGCTAAAGTGTACATTATGATTTGTACAACACCACCTACCCTAAACCTTTCTCATTGTTTGTTGGTTCTTCTTTTTGCAAAGATGACCCTGTACTATAGGGCCTGGACAGGAAGGGAACCAGAAGCTCTGGGCTTCTAGTAGCAGCAACATACTTTGTACACGAACCAAGCTGTAAACAAGAAAGAAAGATATGTTAATTACTTAGTTGCTCCAGTGATTTGTGTGTCTGTGTGTAATCATATGTACAATACTCATTACACAAATGCGGCCAATAACTCAGGGGCACGTTATATCAACCCTTGAGACAACTTTACTACGAAACAGCAATCAAAAAATGTGTTCTACTTTGACCCAAGTGGAGGAACTATATTTCTATAACCTTTAAACATACAATTAAAAGGCATAGCAGGTTAGAGAACTGTAAGACAGCCAATGGAGATAATGATTAGATTTCCTTACTTTTCCCCAACATTTTCTCATGAACCAAACAGAAAGTCAAAAAGTATAGATGCAATTACTAAAGTGGAAATTCATAGGAGATATCTTATTTCTCCATCCCTTTTGTTACTTTGATTGATAAAGAAGAAAGATAAAAAGAAAGATGATTAAAAAAATACCCAATTTAAACAAACATGAATCAACAACACAGAGCAAGAAACACAAAGTTTCAACTATCCGGATAAGGCATGAAAAGTCAGAATCTGCAGAAAAGTCAAAAGGGTAATTGAATTTGTATCTTCTCCAACATTTCAGCAAAAGAACACATACTTCAAGCAGGAAAGCATCATCAAACGAACTTGATCAAAGCTAAAAGACTGAAAATTTATCAACACTCCAAAATAACGAACTAGATGAAATGATCAGAAAGCAACAAAATGCACAAAGATTCATACTTTCACAACTTCATTCTCAATACGCAGCTTCCAGACCAAAAAATCGAATTGACCAACAACGTATAAAGAAGATGCAATCCAAAGAAAACCCAACTGGGTTTTTGAGATTTAATACCTGGGTTCTGAGATTTGAACGAAGAAAACGATTGATCCCCATGTTTTGGTGATTTTCTTTACCTGCAACAAAACATGCAAAAAGGAGAGAGCTTTGTTTCTAGTAGCTGACAAGAGGAGACCGAGAGACAGCAGTGAGAAAAAAGGATTTGTATACTCTGATTTATATTATGGGATTGAAAGCGACAATATTATTTAGAAGCGAGTGAGTGGCCAGTTTTCTGTCCAAATACGTTTCATTTACAACATGCATTTCTCTAATGCGAAATTCTGACTCATACTCCCTAGAAAAACAATTGAATGGAGGGACTCATAATCAAGTATGTATGGAAAGACGTTTGTACTAAATATGAATTTATATAGTGAATTAAACGATTAGACGAGTCGAAAAAAGTAGTAGAGGTTAATTGGTTTCTCTATTTTGCTGACTCCTCAAATGTGGGATTGCACACTACCACAACAGGCCTTCCTACTTTTTATATCAAAGTAGCAGTTTGATAATGTTAACCATCACTATCAAGGTGAGTTTTGTATTTTATTATGTGTAGGGTAAACTGGTATATTATTGGAGAAGTTCATTAGATTAGAGTGGGTGATATCAACGTTTTTATATCTTTGAGGCTGTAGTACTCAAACAGCCTGCTTACTACTCTTATTGCTGATCATCTTACTCTTATTCTATGTACATCATATTTTTTTGAATACTTTATTAATTTTTTAAATTAAAATTATTTTTATACTCATATGTAATTTTACGTCAAATAACTTATAAGAAATTAATCATATTTCTTAATGTTCCTTTTGTAATTAACTTTAACTTATACTAAACAACAAAAAATTCTTTGCTTTCAAGCAAAACAAGGAATGACAGTCGCAACCATCCCTTCACTGCCACCTCCGTCCATTCGACGGCCACCGCGGTAAGGGATATGTTATAAGTCTTTATTGAATAAAGTTTAATAAATAGTATATTCGGAAGTTCAGCATCTAATTTAAGTATCCAAAGAACGTTGAAAAATTTAAAATGAGTGTTTAGAGAACACTTATTTATCCATTTGCCTCCTGTCACTCTACTTCAGTCTCAGTTTGCCTCCTGTAACTCCAGTTGTCTCAATTTGCCTCTTGTCACTCTACTTCAGTCTCAGTTTGCCTCCTGCAACTCCAGTTGTCTCAATTTGCTTCCTGCCACTCTATTTCAGTCTCAGTTTGCCTTGACAGTAGTTAATTATGACTTAACAGATTTGGGTTGCAGGAGGCAAATTGAGACTGAAATAGAGTGGCAGGAGGCAAATTGAGACAACTGGAGTTACATGAGGCAAACTGAGATTGAAATAGAGTGGCAGGAGGCAAATTGATATATAAGTGTTTAGAGAAACATGGATGTCCAAAAAAAAAGGGAGAATGGAATATAAACCCAAAAATTTTTCACTTATTTGATGCATACCCATGTACATTTTTTTGTGTAGAATTATACCCGTACAATAAGTATCTTGCCACATGGGATCTATAACTAACCTATCAATTCATAATATTTACCTATATGCCACTTTATTTACCTTCCTCATTTCCGTTCAGGTGTCCTTTTTTTTTTTTCTTTTTTTTTGAGAACTGTTAAGGTGTCTTCTGAGATAGTCTCAGGTGCCTTGGAGTATGCAGGTGTCTTGGGATATACAATTAGGTGCTTATATGCTTAGTTGATTAAACTCAGGTGTCTTGGAATATGCAGGTGGTTATATGTTTTAGTTGATTAAACTTAGGTATCTTGGGATATACAATTAGGTGGATTAAACTCAGATGTCTTGGGTTAAATTCAAAATTCTGATGATTTGTTCCTTCCTAAAACTACATGAGATAACATTAGCAACCTGAGATTACATTCGACAACAAGGTGGATGCACCTTTGATGGTTATTGTGGTCAATGTTATTGTTTAAAAAAATAATTGAATGCACCTTCCTTACCCATCAATTCAGTTTTTGAATCTCAATTCTTATTTTAGAAAGTACAGTTTTTAATGCAAGGATAATTTGAATTTTGAGGATTCCTATAATTCACGTATGCAATCAAAGGTTGTAATCAAATAGGGGGTATATTAGCAATCAAAAAATTACATAAGCTCTAAATATGGGAATTTGATGATGTAGAGTCCTAATCATGGGCCTTCTTCAACTAAAAAAATTGCTATGGGTTTTATATTAAAAAGAAAAATAAACAAGGGTCTTTTTCTCATTTAGCCAAAATTATTAATTGTACATAGCACTTCTCATTGCAAATCAGTATAATTTTTCATAATACACTTTGGGAATTGTTATTCCCACTCCAAATCTTTCAAAATGCACTCCACTTTCTCTTTAATTTTTACATATAGATGAAGTGCATAATGAAAAAAGTGGAGTGCCAATAACATTTCTCTGCACTTTTCAGAGTACTTTACTTTTATGCTAAGGCTATGAGGATGAAAATGCCTCAAAACTTTCAGGAGCATGATGCCATTCATCGTGTTGGACATGTTTAAGGTTGTGGTTTTGATCCATCTGTCCCAATGTGGCCCGACTAGCACATTATATGATAGGACATCATTCACAAAATATTAGATGCTACAGTACTGATTAACATGTTCATGTCAGAGAAGTCTTGGTCCATATCTTCTTGTCTTGATCGGGAAATCTACGCTACAGAATATGGGATGTATGAATCATTTTGACCATTAGATGGTCCGTGTTAGTCTTCTTCTATTGTTATCAATCATTGCTAGAACTGAGACAGCAATGGGGGATATATGAACTATTTCGACCATTAGATAGTCCGTGTTAGTCGTTTTCTATTGTTATCTTTTATCTTTTTTTTTTTTGATTTGTAACCATCAAGTTGGCAGGTAATAGAAGATAGGGAAGCAAATGAAATTAATTAAGCTATAAGCGAAAATATACAATTCTGCGTGTTCCAGCTCAATAGTGGTAAGATACTTCGATAAATAAAAAATTTCAGATTTCAAGGCATAAATGGAGCTCAGACAGACAAATTCTTCGGCTACAATGTCAAGCAAGAAAGCACAAAATACACTTCTTAAGATCGCCTCATTTACAAACCTCAGCTAAAGCCAGTGTGCTAACTCAGAGTTTCATCAAAGAAGCTGTTTGAACCACTGAGAGAACTCAACAATTTGAAGCAGCTAGGGTCAGGGGGATCAAGCCTACCGCCCATCCCTGGTTTCAGACTTGCATATTCCTCCACTACGCCATCCTGTCAAGAGGAAGAGATCTAATTGCATTTACCAGAACTTCGCGGTCATAAGCTTAACACTATTTCAAACTGGACCCAAAAGTTGGGTGGTTGTCGTAACCCCCTGGGATAAACACTGGAAGCTGGTTCGAAGTTGAATCACGTCTGAATCTAGAATCCCTAGGCAAGTTCAGTGCAGCCCTCTCTTGGGCTTCTCTTGAACCCAAATCCCTCTCATTTCTCAAATTATCCCTAACAGGTGCACTCAACAATGGGCCCCCAAAGAAAATGGAATCCCCTGTGTACATTAGTTTCTCTGTTTGTTGCACTGGAGTCTTCACTGCAGAAGATGAAGGCTCATGCGGAGGAATAACTGGCCTTCTACTATAACTGGCTGTTTCTGCATTAGGGTTTGAAAACCCTGTCTGTATGGATGACTTGTTTCGAGCTTCACTAGCTGATACAGGAACTGAGACATATCGGCCTGCTTCTTGGTCCCAAACAACAGATGTCCTTCTGACATCTCTGAAAAGAGAAGTACCTGGAGCTGAATGTAGCAATGGATCAGTAGTACTTGCCCTCTGCATAATCCTTTCATCAAATCCCACACTGGCATTAGGTAACGTTGCCTTAGAAGGTAATGGACGGTCAGGAATTAAGCTGGGGACTGACGTGGCTGCACTAAAACGTCCCAGAGCTGGACCATGCGGTAGAGGGCTAAGCGTGACTGCTTCATGAACATGGCTTGGACTACTGAAGCTACTTACACTCTGAGTTCCAGTTTCATACTCATCCCGGCTGCCTTGGCTTGGAGCATAGGAATTTCTTGACAACCTGAGCTCATTCTTGATATCTTTGTTTGCCCCTGTGTCAGTGCTTACACTACTCCTCACACTCATAGTGCCACTTGAGCTACGTTCAAGGTCAGGTTTATCAAGTGGCCGTAGGACCGAGGATGATGCCCTGGCTTTGGCTGCTGCTCTCATTGCTTCACTCGAATCCAACTTTGCAAGCTTCCAAGCGCTGATACGAACTGGCCTTTTAGGACCCTTTTGCTCTCTTTCTGCCATTCCAGTTGCATCCGGATCAATAGTTGATGGGACCATTCCAGGCTCCAAATGTGGTACAACTTCATCCTAAAGTTATTGAGCTTGTGTCAGTAAAGAATACAAATCGAGACTAGAAAACAGAAAATATCAAACTGAAGAGTAGAAATGCTGATGTGGGTAAACGCAGGCCATTTCTCTATCAACTGGTCCAATTCTTACAAGCCAGTAATGGAGTTAAAAATTGTTGAAAAATTACAGATTTGGAGGTCAATATATGGTAAGATTATTTTGAAAAACATCAGATATGAATCTGTCGATTACATCTTTTCAATTTCATTTCCTCCTTTTCCTTAATTTTGGAAATATGAACCTGTACCAAACTGTTCCACCCAACAACAGTGCGATTTATCATGTAAACACACTAAGATCAAAAACATATCAAGCCGCAAGTTCTAAGATAGGTATGTTTCAAGCCCAAATTGAGTATGATTTCTATACCACAACCAATTTCTTCTAACAAATGTAAATTCAAGATATAAAGTAAATACTAATGCACCTGATAGTCCACAAAAACTCTAGGAGGAGTACACCATGCACCCTTGTACTGTAGACCTAAAGAACTTCCACCACTCAAGCCAGTTGTAGCAGATCCCGTTGGGGAGTTCCCGTAATTATTGAAAGCCTCATCCACGGATGCTCCTCCAGGTGCCTCACTCATGGCTCTCATCGCCACAACATATTCATAGGTTGTGATACCCTAAATCAGATTTAGAATTTAAGATATAAGTTTACATCAATTTTAATATCTCCTCCTTCACTTAATCTGATTATATCTTTTGACTGACCTTCCTAATAAGTATCATGTGGAAGAAGAAAAGTTCACAAAGTGGGACACACGCTAGCATTGAAACTGCAGTACATACAGCCTACACGAAATGAAAACCAATGTTAGCACCGGAATTCCTATGGTTACAAAATATTGCTTTAGTCGCTACACTTGAAGCAGTTAAATTGTAGTATGTACCACAACTGTTGCAAATGGAGCACGAGTGAAACCATTTCCTAGTGTATCAATAATTTCTGCCTCCATGCTTCTCTTATTAACAAAGCAGCGCACGAGGACAGCAATACCAACCCCAGCTTCAATGACAAGCTGAACCAAAATGGACACATACGGGCATCTTTAGCAGCAAATATCACTACTCACATGACAGTTATAGGGTTGCAATACCTACCCAAAGAAGACTTGTGGCCATCAAACAGATAAACGTCACATAATTCTTGTATCCCACGCAATTGTTAAGCCACTGCAGATATCACAATAAATTTTGAAGAGAATTTTAGATTATTTTAGCCAAACAAGTTGCACAATACTTCAAGAGTGCCTGTATAGAGGAAATGTGAAAATTACTCGACAGTGGTGATCAAAGCCGTCCACGCACTTATCACAACTTCTACAATGTTTACTGAACTTTCGGACCTGCAACACGAAAGTATTGTATGGGAAAAAAGAAGACTTAAAATGGGCTCCACCATTTGTTTCTTATCAGCCTATGATCACTTTTCAAGATCAATGTTTCATTTGGAACATAATAATTTAAGCAAATCAACGGACACTAGTGGGGGAGTAGAATGAATTCATAACTTTAAGCAGTTCTACATAATCATTATGATATTATGCTTGTCATAATGCAATACCTCAGCATTGCACAATGTGCAGAACAAAGCATCTTCACCACCCTGATTCTCTAATGCCCCTTCCTGTTGTTTGCGGCAGTCTTCATGGACGCACAATACACAGAAGATTCCTCCAATGCCAACTTTCCTGGTTGTGGGTTCTGCTGGAATATTTACACCCGGTAGTTCTCCTACTGAGCCTTTCCTGCTAGAGTTAGCTCCTGCTAAAGAACTTCTGGAAACTGATAAAGGAGAAGAATGCCCGCTGCCATCATCAAATTTTCTAGGGAAGTCTTTTGCTGATAACCTATGATTTGGATTGATACTATTTGTTACTCCATTGTCAAACCTGGACAGAATGCCAGGGTCTGCAGGGTTTATTGCAGTACATCGAACATAAAGAATGAAGACAAGCAGTGCCTGCAGTGCCATGACCAGATCATAGGAATAACATCAGGTATGACAAATATCTAGAAGAAATGAAATTAGTCTTGATCTGATAGACTAGTAAGAGAACTTAGCTAAAGGCTAAAGTGTTACCCGAAGTGATAGACATAGAGACTCAGCTTTGAATTAACTCCAATCTAGAAATTATACTCTAGTTTGGGCCCATTTAATTATTATCTTTGAAACAATTTTGGATCCACATACATGAACCTAATAGAGAAGGAGCACTCATCTATATGTCCAGCAATTGGAAGAGTGCTGATAGAAAGTAATCGGAAGGCAACAGAATTCAATCCCATAAAGCTCAAAACCAGGACTGTAGGTCAGCATTTGATTAATACATCATAAAGTAAATCAGTTCATGGAAATCAGTTCGTGGAGGAGACACTCAAAACCAAAAGACTACGAGATTTTCCTCATTTGTTTCCCAGTACAAAGACAATGCATCCAGATAAGATAATGAAACTTTCTACGCGTATGATTATCATACATAAAATTAGATAATTTTACATACCACTGGTGAGTAAACTCCAATCAGCACATATTCCCAGATACGACCTCCAAGGAAAGGAGCAAAGAATGCATAAAACGCAACCACTAACAAGCAGAAGACGGTAATAGCGACAACCTACCAAGCAAACAGCACACATTAGGTGATAATTCGATAAGGAAAAGCACTTGGAAACTAAACAAGATACCATAACCCAGTGTCCAGAATCAGATAGATAGAGAACCAAAAAGTCAAACTCACAAATGCCACTATTCCATTTCCAATTTAAACAGCCTATAGGAGCATAAACTCAAGCATTCTATCCTTTCATTCTCTTTGCCTCTTAATTTGGAACCAAAAGTGCAATATTCCTACAAAGATTTGACCTTTTACACTAATTCGCAATCGAAAACCCAAACTCAGGCGATGGATCAAGCTACATTAAGCCTTTTGACAAGTTGTATAAGCAAACCTAGATCAAATTTCAACAGAAAAACAAACACAAAACATTGATCCAAATAAGCTGAGATAGAATTGAAAGTCTTCAACAGAGAAGAAAATGTCAATACCTGGAAAGTGTGAGCAGGCAGTTGCCATCCATGTTTTCTCACCATAACTGCTCAATCCAACCAAAACCCACCTCCCCAAAGCAACCCAAAAACCCTAGAGAACGCTGGAAGACCACAAATGGGAGAAAAGGAGAGAGCTTTTCACACAATGCGCTTTACCCTCTGAAACCCAAAACCCAAAAATTAAAAAAAATACAATTTTTCGAGAAACCCCAAAAAGAAAGTACGAATTTTTACTTTAATCTCAGCTTTGTTTCCTTTTTGTTGGTCTCCATTGGCACAACCACAGAAAAAAACACAAACTACTGACTGAAAACAAAAGGGTAAAGGAATCACAGAAAATAGAGAACTACCAGAAAAAAACCCAGATTTTTGTGGAATTGAATTGAAGTAGAAAAGAAGTAGAATTTTTTGCTGGCCCGAAGAAGAAGCAGAGAAAAAGCCACGAAGAAAAGAACAAAAAGGCGTTAAAGAGTTGGGCCGTTGACAGGCGCAGAGAAGACTCGCTCACCAGTGAGTGTATCTGTGAAGACGTATTTTTGTGTGCTGATGACATGTGTGATGTGCATTAGGTAAGGCTTTTGGTAGCAAAATATTGTTTGCTAATTGGTTTGATTGGTGCGTTTTTAATGGTGGTCGTTTTTGGTTGTGGGCCCCTCGAGTATTATTCTCCCTCACCTTCTTCCTTTGACATGTTCAATGTTCTGTACATTTTAATCTTTTTTTAAAACATGTCTTCATTCTTGATCACTTTAATAAAAAGCTTCAACGAAATATATTTATACTATTTATAGTTTGTATGTTTCCTCATCTCCAAGATAAGTTATAATTTTAGTATTAGTATGCAGTGGCGGATTTAGAAAATTTAGTGAGCCGGGACACTCCAAGAATAACAAGATGAAAGAACAAATAATTTATTTTATATTATGAAAGATTAGCTACTGAGAATGGACACTCTCTTGTATATATCTTATATTTCCTAAAAATATATATACAAATTACATATAAAAAACAAAACAAAAAAAATTGAGATGGGGCACCGGACCCCTATGATCCCTTAATGCATCCGCCTCTGTTAATATGTATTTAGATGCATGAAATTTCAGTAGATATAATTTTAGTAATTCGAATTAATTTAGATTCTCACAAGTAAGGGGTAACTAACCTGAATTTGAAAGATCCTACTACTAGTAGGACCTTTCCTAAAGCGGATTGAGTCCTTTGAGATACAAAGTATTGACTATTGAGGGCCCTTGATTTGAAATCACCAATTTTTGTCAAGATTCATAAAAGCATGACCCTAACCCAATGAATCCTAAACCCAAGAAATAAATAAAATTTACCAACTTGTGTCCCTATCTTTTTTGCAAGTTTCAATGAAAGTTGTTTACTTAACCGGTCTTCTTCTTCTTCTTCTTCTTCTTCTCCTTCTGCTTCTCCTTCTCCATTTCAATGCAAGTAGTCAGCGTGATAACAGTTGCAACTACAAAAGAATGACATTTGTGGTATAGTCCAAAACTTAAGCTACTTCGATTCTACAATGCCTACCTTGGAACAATGCTGTATTTTGATATTGAGCCTTAAGACTCATAGATACGGTGTGGTTTTTTGGGTAAAGCCTCTCAATTTCAGATCGTTGAATACATTCATAAATCTTAAAGTATTTTCACCGTAAAAAGGTAAAGATAAGAAACATAATAAGGAAATTATTCACGTACTATTCAAAGTAGACCAGCACATTAATTCGCGAATGCTTGATTAGGGGGAATCAAACTCGAACCTATCCAGCTGATGAGTGGTTAAGGAGGAATCAAACTCATACCTAATAATCATTTTCATGAAATTAATCCACACAGATTGAGTATTTATTTTCTCATCTCATAAAATTCATCGTTGGGGCTGCCCCACGCGTGACACGCGCACTCAGCTAACTAATAAAAAATACAAAACATGTTGGGGGACCCACAATCCCGAAGCCTCTCAGCTGATTACAGCAGGGCTGGCACGCGCGACGCGTGCGGCTGTCCACGCGGGGCCATGAGATAAAAGGGCCAAAATTGGACGGCGAGTGGGGCGAAGGTGAGAGTCAGATTGATTGGAAAATCCGAAACCCTAAAATTTGGGGGCAAAAATTAAAGAAGCTCGAGCTCCGTATCGGCCACTCGCTCAACACCATCGCGTGTGCGATCATCAATCTTCCGCTGTCTTCAGATCCCAGCTCCGCCGTCCTCCTCCGTCTCCTCCGCCGTCTGCCTCCGTGTGGAACACCAAAGAAGAAATAAGCTGAGGTACTGTATCAATACGTTGAATCAAAGTTCACTATTTTAATTTTTTTGATCTTTTCATTGTTGAATGTGTTATTGTGAAGCTTGTAGCTTTTTAAAATTTTTTTTATGTGGGTTGAGTGATTTATTGCATTTGAACATAAAAATGAGAATGGAATTGAAATAAGCCAAAGTTCTGTGCTTTATAGTTTTTAGTGTGTGTTGAACTCATAATTGGGGCTTTGTTCTTTGCTAAAGTAAGCTTAATACAAGTTTAGTTGGGCTCCAAAGTGGACTTGCACTACTGCATATTTGGAGTCTGTAGAGTGTTAGCATATAAGTTGGTGATTACCTAGTTATATCTGTATGAAGCCCCCATTACATAAGTTGTCCATGTTTTTTGGGAATTTTGATTGCAAGTTTTCAAAGGTTTATAAGTTGAATGATGAATTGGAATGTGGAGGTTGCTTCGTCAATTGTGTGTTGTTGTTGCGCTTCAATCTAGACAGAAAACCCCTTCATCCTGCTATCAAGTGCAGCTCAAAGCTTCAAACTTTTTGTTTTGTGTCAAAACAATACCACATCTAGGGTTGGAATCAATACTCCATTGCTCATGTTTGGACAGTTGTAGAAGGTGTTTTGACATCTACCACAGCGGAGCTTTATCGTTTGGTTTGAATAGCTGGTTGGCATCTCAATGCATATTGGATTAGATTCTTTCTGCAATGTCATGTCAGCAACTTTTATTGTACATGTTTATGACTTCTAGATGCATTGATATTGGATAGATGATTGTCATAGATTATTCTCATATTCTTAACAGTATTTTGGCTTATGCGAAGTTTGGAGAATTTCCATCTCAATTTTATTTTTTCACTGGGTTTTATGGTATTCATTTAGCCTCCAATTCACATATGATGGATAATTTAGTACAAGGAAAAACAGGGTAAGAACTTAAAGTGCATATGTGTCAAGATGTTTCATTAATGGAAAAGCTTTAATGCAAATGTTCAGTGACAAAAGGTATTGAATGAAGGAACCAAGAGTGCCTATTGTTCTCATTGTTCCATATCCTTAAGTTGTATTTAGAGGACTACAGAAAGGAATTTGTTGCATTTCCAATCAAATGTATTCCAGTAGTGAAAACAGTCTCAAATTTAGCTGAAAATGTGTCAGAGATTACTTGAAACTTTTATAAAAATGTTTGAAGGATTTTCAATGGTACCATCCTGTTTTAGTATATTAGGCTAGTGGCTTCACTTTGGTGGTCTTCAAGACCAATTCGCATATGGGTATGACTGCTGCTGGTCATTCCAAGTGCATGGAGTACCTTTGTTGAACATATAATTCTCACAC
This sequence comes from Spiraea crenata, assembly GCA_033992175.1. Lineage (NCBI taxonomy): Eukaryota > Viridiplantae > Streptophyta > Magnoliopsida > Rosales > Rosaceae > Spiraea > Spiraea crenata. The sequence goes on from JAVBHV010000019.1 coordinate 2,622,094, forward strand.
CTATAAAAATTGAGCACATGAATCATATGTGGCTGTGAAACATAACCCAGCGCAATATGTCTCTTTCTTTGACAATAATTAGACTTCTTATACCATCACCATTTTGATCTGTGATAATCGTTCGGTGCTATCTCTAGATTTTGGTCATGTATAGTAGCTGTTTTTCTAAAGGAGGTAACCTGTTTTTCTTTCTTCAGCCAAACCATGGAAGGTGATACTGGTGACCTTTGTTGGAAGAAGGGCATGCCATCATCTTATTCACATTGACAAGGGTAGATAATCAAGTTGGAGCAGTTAAATGTTATTGTACTTTTAAATATTCAAAATGGTATGCAACTCTTTCTCTTGATGTAGTTAGGAACACAAATGTTACTATTATAGCCTCAAGGTTCTTACTTCTAATCATTATTTGATTAGTGGAAACTGTTGTCTTTTCTCTCTTTCAGATATTCTCCGACAATAGCCAGTTAAAGTTAAATAATCTCACCATGGACATAGATCTACGGCTACCTTCTGGTGAGCATGGCAAAGAAGATGAAGAGCCACATACAATTGAAAACATGTTAGAACATGAAGAAAAACTGCATAATGGAGATATTGAGAGTGGAAACATTGTGGATATTAGAAATGGAGTACATGCTGAAGATGGTGGAGATTTGAATACTTCTACACCTGATATGGTAGTAGTCTACGATGCAAATCTTGAACCGCTTTTTGGCATGGAATTCGAATCACATGGGGAAGCGTACTCTTTCTATCAGGAGTATGCTCGGTCTATGGGGTTCAACACTGCAATCCAAAATAGCCGTCGCTCTAAGACATCAAGAGAATTTATAGATGCAAAATTTGCTTGTTCTAGATATGGTACCAAGCGTGAGTATGAAAAATCCGCTGATAAGCCACGTGCCAGACAGAACAAACAAGACCCAGAAAATGGGAGTAGTCGACGGTCATGTTCAAAGACAGACTGTAAAGCTTCGATGCATGTGAAGAGAAGAACAGATGGGAAATGGGTTATACACAATTTTGTGAAGGAGCATAACCATGAGCTTTTACCTGCCCAAGCAGTCAGTGAACAAACAAGACAGATGTATGCTGCAATGGCTAGGCAATTTGCTGAATACAAAAATGTGATTGGTCTGAAAAATGAGTACAAAAATCCATTTGATAAAGGTCGCAATTTGGCATTAGAGGCAGGAGATTTGAAGATTTTGCTTGATTTTTTCTCACAGATGCAGAGTATGAACTCGTACTTTTTTCATGCTGTAGATCTCGGAGAAGATCAGCGAATCAAAAGTTTGTTGTGGGTTGATGCCAAAAGTAAGCATGACTACATAAATTTCAATGATGTCGTGTCTTTTGATACTACCTACGTTAGGAACAAATATAAAATGCCTCTTGTTTTATTTGTTGGAGTGAATCAACACTATCAGTTCGTGCTGCTAGGATGTGCATTGGTCTCAGATGAGAGTGTGTCTACATTTTCATGGATAATGCAGACGTGGCTGAAAGCTATGGGTGGACAAGCACCAAAAGTGATAATCACTGACCACGACAAGTCAATGAAACCAGCTGTTGCAGAGGTCTTTCCAACTGCTTATCATTGTTTTTCATTGTGGCATATTTTGGGGAAGGTTTCTGAAAATCTCGGTCAAGTGATTAAACAACATGAAGAGTTTATGGCGGAATTTGAAAAGTGCATCCACAATTCATCTACAAATGAAGAGTTCGAGAAAAGGTGGTGGGAAATTGTTGATAAGTTTGAACTCAAAGAAGATGAGTGGACTCAGTTATTGTATGAAGACCGAAAACAGTGGGCGCCAACATACATGAGGGATGTTTGTTTGGCTGGGATGTCTGGAGTTCAGCGATCTGAGAGTGTGAATTCGTTCTTCGATAAGTATGTGCATAAGAAGACTACTGTACAAGAGTTCCTGAAGCAGTATGAAGCAATTCTACAGGATAGATATGAAGAAGAAGCCAAAGCAGATGCTGATACATGGAATAAACAGCCAACATTGAGATCTCCTTCTCCTTTCGAGAAGAGTGTCTCAGGGATGTACACACATGCAGTATTCAAGAGATTTCAAGGTGAGGTTTTAGGTGCAGTTGCCTGTCACCCTAAAAGAGAAAGACAGGATGAGACAACCACTACTTTCAGAGTGCAAGATTTTGAAAAGACTCTAGATTTCATCGTCACATGGAATGAAATGAAGGCAGAAGTTTCTTGTTTATGCTGCTTATTTGAATACAAAGGTTATCTTTGTAGGCATGCATTGATCGTTCTCCAAATTTGCGGTCTTTCTGAAATCCCATCACAATATATATTAAAACGTTGGATGAAAGATGTAAAGAGCAGGAACATGGTGGGACATGAATGTGAGAATGTACCTACGAGGGTGCAGAGATTTAACGATTTAAGCAAACGAGTAATGAAAGTGATTGAAGAAGGATCCATATCTCAGGAGAGTTATAGTGTTGCATGTCATGCATTAGAAGATGCCTTTGGTAATGTTGTGAGCATAAACAGCTCCAATAAGAGTCTGATAGAAGCTAGCGCATCAGTCAATCATGGCCTGCTATGTGTTGAAGATGATCAAAACAGAAATATGAGCAAGGCAAATAAGAAAAAGAATCCAACTAAGAAAAGAAAGGTATGTTGATGATAATAACTAAATTGTTCTGTTCATGTTCTGAGTTATATTCTTGAAAGGTAACCTTCTAATCTATTTTCAGGTGAACTCTGAGACGGACACTGTTGGGGCACAAGACAACTTGCAACAAATGGTTTGTCTTGTCCTGTGCTTATTTATGTTTTTTTCTGAAAAGAAAATTATTTTCTATGCATTATGTGCATTAAGTTGGTATGATAACCTGTATAGGTAGTCTTTTGAAGCAATATTATGGATTTGATTCCACAAGATTGCTAAACATGGTCAGGCTAGTTCAATCTGGATCATATGTCGTAGTGAAATTGAATGTGAAATTGAAATTAAACTTGCTTACAGTTACGGCAATATTTTGTAGGACAAGTTGAGCTCAAGACCAGTAACCCTTGATGGCTATTATGGTGCTCAGCAGAGCGTGCAAGGGATGGTATGACCATGCCTTCTAATGGAATAAACAGAATTTTACTTTTTTGGTTCTTTTCCTATATTCATTCTGCGCTTCTTTTTTGTCAGGTTCAGTTGAACTTAATGGCACCTACACGGGACAATTACTATGGGAATCAACAGACCATTCAGGGGCTTGTAAGTCACAGAAATTAGTGTAATAAATAGACTACTAATGGAATGCAAATGAAGATAAATCTGAGACCTGGATTTCATAATTGTAGGGACAACTGAACTCTATCGCCCCAAGCCATGATGGTTATTTCACTGCTCAGCAAAGCATGCATGGACTGGTACAGTGCCCTATTATGATAACGAAAAAAATTGAGTCCATGAAAATGGTCAAATAGTTGCATTTTGTAATTTCCGGCCATGTGCTTGCAGGGGCAGATGGATTTTTTCAGGGCACCAGCTGGTTTCACTTATGGCATTCGGGTTAGTTTGCTGCACGTTTTGGTGCTAATGACTTTCCTAAGTCATGGCATTTTACTTGATTTAGCTAACAGTCTTTTCTCTGATGCCAGGACGACCCTAATGTAAGAACTGCTCCATTGCATGATGATGCATCAAGACATGCTTAATACCGTTCTCATTGTTGGTACCTTGCATTTGAAATCGGATTTATTTCAATTTCTGTAGATCTAGGCCGTAGTACTGGAGAACTGATACAAAAACATTTTTGCAGGTGGAGGAAATCTAATGAAGATAATCGCTCATGTAAAAAGTACAGAAAAAACCAAAGTGTCGTGCCTTGCGGATGCATATATTACAAGGGACAATCTCCTCATTTGCTACCTGTAAAATAAAACGAGATAGAGTAGGTTGTTGTTAAGTTATTCCCTTTGTAATCTTTACTGGTAGGAAGAAAATATTGAGCAGGTTTCATATCATATCTATAGTAAAGGCATTGTTGTATCTCTGATGGTTCAGCCTCAAGTTAATAGGGTTAGTTGAAATTAGAAAATCGCGGATTCAAATATCACAAATGAAAATGGTGACAGCTTGTAACTTTTGTTGAAGATCTTGTTATCCATCAAACGGAGTATCTTTTGTTTTGTCATTGGAAGTGCTTGCTGGAGAATGAGATTCCAAAAGTGCTGTTAGAACCTTTTTTTTTTGGGTTATTATCATGAATGGTGCCTGAACTTTCATTAACAGGACTTCATGATGTTTGAATTTTAAAAGTGATCAATTTGGTACCCAAACTTTTAAAAACCGGACTTCATAGTGCCTGAACTTTAAAAGTGATCAATTTGGTACCCAAACTTTAAAAAAGAGGACTATGGTGGTACCCAGACTTTCAAAAAGAGGACTATGTGGTATTTTAGTCAATTTTTTGTAATCAAATTCCGTTAAAATGAAGGATAAAATGGTCTTTTAACATTAATTTTTATATAAAATATTTTTTTACCTCTTAACTTCTATAAATATGTTTTAAGGTGTTTTGAAAAAAATGAAAATGTCATATAGCTATTTTAGATAAATAAACAAATTGATTAATGAAAATATAGTTGAACGGTAGATTTTTTCTATCTCTTAATTTCTATTAGAAATCATTTTTAATGTTCGAATATATTTTTATTTATCAATTTATCTATTACTTTTCAATAGTCATATGCATAAATGTTTTTTGAAACATCGTAAAACATATTTATATAGTGGTTGAGAAGTAAAAAAAAACTATTTTATGGTGTTTTGAAAAAATGAAAAATGTGCATATAGCTATTTTAGAATAATAAATTAATTAATTAACGAAAATATACTTGAACGGTAGACTTTTCTAGTACTCAATTTCTATTAGAAATCATTTTTAATGTTAGGATATATTTTTATTTATCAATTTATCTATTATTTTGCAATAGTTATATGCATAATTTTTTTTTGAAACATCATAAATCATATTTATATAGAGGTTGAGAGGTATAATATTTTACATGAAAATTAATATAAAAAAGGGTTTTTAAATATGATTTATGATTTTTCAAAAATACTATACCTCTCAACCTCTATACAAATATGATTTATGATGTTTCAAAAGAACATTTATGCATATAACTATTGCAAAATAATAGATAAATTGATGAATAAAAATATACCTGAACATTAAAAATTATTTCTAATAGAAATTAAGTGATAAAAATAATCTACCGTTCAACTATATTTTCATTAATCAATTTATTTATTGTCCTAAAATAGCTATATGACATTTTCATTTTTTTCAAAACACCATAAAACATATTTATAGAAGTTGAGAGGTAAAAAAAATATTTTACATAAAAATTAATGTTAAAAGACCATTTTATCCTTCATTTTAACGGAATTTGATTAAAAAAATTGACTAAAATACCACATAGTCCTCTTTTTGAAAGTTTGGGTACCACAGAGTCCTCTTTTTTAAAGTCTGGGTACCAAATTGATCACTTTTAAAGTTCAGGTACTATGAAGTCCGGTTTTTAAAAGTCTAGGACCAAATTGATCACTTTTAAAGTTCAGGCACCATGAAGTCCTGTTAATGAAAGTTCAGGCACCATTCATGATAATAACCCTTTTTTATTTTTGGTACGACGATTTTGGTTTCAGGGTTTTGAGCCTTAACATTGAGAGGAGATTTAAAAAATATTAATTGTTTTTTAAAAAAAAATTATAGAAAAAAATTATGGGAAATTTTATTTACACCCAAATTTTTAGTGAATGTACCCTAATTTGGTTTTAATAGAAAATTACTATTTTATCCCTTATCTAAAATTACCAATAAAGAAATAATATTTTTGTACCTAAAAATTATTATGAGTTTACATCCAAATTGTAATTCCTATAACATTCAACCTTCTTTCACGAAACCTTTAGGAAAAACCGAACTTGGATGGAATTGAACAAGATTTGGCAAACGAATACTAAGGTAAGGGGCTTTATTGTTAAGAGAGTAAAAGGAGATTATTCAGTAGCCATCGCTGGTTTCATTACTTGGTCGGAGAAGAGGGATGTGGAATGATCAATTCATCGTTGAGAGAATTAAAAAAGAATAAGCCAAAAGGACAAGTATTGTGATGTGGTGTTCTACCAGCGGTAGATCAACAAGATCTTATTTGTTTTTGTTGACTGTTCATAACCCCCCGCCCCCAAACAAACCCCAGAATTCATTAAAAACCCAAACCCCCAATACAAAAATATTGTTGCGGCCCCCAATAAACAAACTCCCAGAATTCATCCACACAATTTGGTGTCATTAGTCGAGTCAATCTCGCTATAGTCATTCTCAAGTTTTGTATCTTAGTAATTTACTAGGCCCTAGATCAATTTTGGCATCAAGAGTCGGATAGGATTCTCTAGGGTTTGAACTTTTTGAGTTCTTTGCTCATTGCGAAATTTGAAACCCGCAAGATATCACTTGCACGATTTAGAGCAGAGGTAGTGGTTATTCCACTAACGGATGAATTCATAATAATGGAGGGTTGAATTCATAATAAAGAGGGTTGTTTGGGTAATATATAGGGTACATTAAGATATTTTGTATAACAAAAAACAACTAATGTGGGGTGAATTAATAATGGGGTGCATTAATTAAAAATTGGGGTGCAAATAAAATTTCTCAAAAATTATTTGTATTTTTTTTTTCATTATACACTTGTGTAAAAATTATAAAGAAAATGAAAAAGTGCTTGTAACGATTCTCTTTTATATTAGAAAACCAAATTTACCCCAACGAGAAATTGAGTGGTCGCCGACGCGCCCGCAGAAGGCAGAGCAACGAGGAACGACGAAGACAAAGAGCGTGCGAACAAGGCGAGTGGAATTCGCAATTCCCTGTGATTTCCTGGGCAAAGATCCGAAAGCCCTAACCTTTCCCCCAAATTCGAACGTTCTCGCCCACTCGCGGAATCCCCACTCGCCTCTGATCTTCAGCTTCCGCTCTTCTCTGATTTGCTTCACTTCAGGTTTCAATTCTCTGTCTTTTTCCAACTTCCAATTTTTACTTGTTTCTCGTCTTTCGCTCAGCTCATTGAAGATTGCCAAGTTTAGTTAAGGAATTCGTGTTGTTTTCTGTTTGGTTGCTGAGAAATCGCGGGAAAATGGTGGTTATGATCTAGGCTGTATAGTAAAGTCGTCTTTTTCCAAGCTATTTGAAAGAACCAAAGATTAAAGGTCTTTACTTTATTGTTTTTTGTTGTTGATATCTTCAGCTTTCTCAGCTGCCAAACAGAAAAGATCACAACTTTCCTTTGACAGTGTGAAAAATAGATGTGATTAGAATGGAGCTACAATGGTTAAGGATAGTAAAGTCAAACTGCTATGGAATTGTTAGTAATGTCACAGAAGCTCCAATTAAGTAAACTTGAATGAAGCAATGGAACTTTTTTGTCTGCTCATTTAGTGATTGGTTTCCAAAGATGCACATTGACTACATTAATGCTTTTCATTTTAGTACAATCTTTGTTTGGGGTGGGGGAATCGAGCACGGTACCACCTGAGCTGCAAAGCAGCTTGCTACTGCATTGATGCTTGACTTACAGGCCAAGTTTTTCGGTTTATGTGTGGTTGATTGTTTATGGTTGGACGCTACTATCTTATGTGCTTGTTAAGTTACTGTTTGATCAATAAACACTAGTTTTGTTGGCAATATCTGTTCAAAGTTTGAACTGAGATAACTATGTTGTATATGTACTTGGTAATAATGGTACACTTTGGGTGCCGACAGTGGCTGAAATCGTGTCTTTTGTACTTGGTAAGGCTTACTTTGTGCAATCGTGTGCATCTTACATAACCATAAGAGAGTGGTGAACTGGAAGTAGTAGGACAGACTACTTCTACATGGTCCAGGAACTTGGTTTTATTAGGGTTTCTGCCAAAGTTGTGTACAAGAAATATAGACGGATTGAGTTGATGAGATTTGTATGCTTGTAGTTCTGTGGTCTGTTTGTTGTTTCTTATTTGTATTGTGTTTATTAATTGTAGGTGCTACTATGGTGGTCTGGAAGAAAGATTCGACTTTCTTCTTAGGAACAAATAGTGAGCGACTTTTAGCTAAACATCATGGATAGGAATCGAAATCGAGGTGAAACGGTGGTAGATGGTCTGGAAAACATGAATGGTGACAGAATAAATGAAGATATGAATTTGGTTGCTGTCACGGACGACCTGCAGAATAGAGGTGCTGGAGTAATTAGTTCTCCTAAAAAGGGTATTCAAGTGTTTGAGGGGGAGGCAGATTTGGAACCTTGCAATGGCATTGAATTTGAATCACATGAGGCAGCATACATATTTTATCAAGAATATGCCAAGTCTATGGGATTCACTACTTCAATAAGAAACAGTCGGCGTTCAAAGAAATCAAAAGAGTTTATTGATGCCAAGTTTGCATGTTCGAGATATGGAGTGACACCAGAATCAGATAGTGGTACTAGTCGTCGACCAACTGTGAAAAAGACAGACTGTAAAGCCAGTATGCATGTGAAGAGAAGGCCAGATGGAAAGTGGAATATTCATGAATTCATAAAGGAGCATAACCATGAGCTTTTACCTGCTCTAGCATATCATTTTCGGATTCATAGAAACATAAAGTTAGCTGACAAGAATAATATTGACATTTTGCATGCAGTTAGTGAACGTACTAGAAAGATATATGTTGAAATGTCCAGACACTCTGGTGGGTATCAGGATACTGGGTGTCTTCAGACTGACACAGACTATCAGTTTGACAAATGCCGGTACTTGGGTTTGGATGAGGGAGATGCTCAAATAATGCTTGAGTACTTTAAACGTATCCAGAAGGAGAATCCCAACTTCTTCTTTGCTATAGATTTGAATGAAGAGCAGCGTCTGAGAAATTTGTTGTGGGTTGATGCAAAAAGTCGGAGTGATTATAAGAGTTTTAATGATGTTGTCTCTTTTGATACTGCTTATATTAAAGTAAATGACAAGTTGCCATTTGCTCCTTTTGTTGGGGTGAACCACCACTTTCAGCCGATGCTGCTTGGTTGTGCATTGGTTGCAGATGGAAGTAAATCAACATTTGTATGGTTGTTCAAGACATGGCTTAGAGCAATGGGTGGGCAATGTCCTAAAGTGATTATAACTGATCAAGAGAACACCTTGAAGGCAGCGATAGATGAAGTCTTCCCCGATGCACGTCACTGCTTTTCACTTTGGAACATATTGGAAAAGATCCCCGAAACTCTTTCTCATGTAATTAAACAGCACGAGAATTTCTTGCCAAAGTTTAACAAGTGCATTTTTAAGTCCTGGACAGATGAACAGTTTGACTTGAGATGGTGGAAGATGGTTACCAGATTTGAACTTCAAGACAATGAGTGGATCCGGTTGTTGTATGATAGTCGTAAAGGATGGGTGTCAACTTATCTGGGCGGTACTTTTTTAGCTGGAATGTGTACAACTCAGCGTTCAGAAAGTATGAACTCTTTCTTCGACAAATACATACACAAGAAAATTACTCTCAGAGAGTTTGTGAAACAGTATGGAACAATTGTACAAAACAGGTATGAAGAGGAAGCAATTGCAGATTTTGATACATGCAACAAACAGCCTGCGTTAAAGTCTCCTTCTCCTTGGGAAAAGCAAATGTCAACAGTTTATACGCATGCAGTATTCAAAAAGTTTCAAGTTGAGGTTTTGGGTGTAGTTGGCTGCCAGCCAAAGAAAGAACAGGAAGATGGACCAACTACTACATTCAGAGTTCAGGACTGTGAAAAGGATGAACATTTTATGGTAAATTGGAATGAATCAAATTTGGAGGTTTCTTGTTCCTGTCGTTTGTTTGAGTACAAAGGTTTCCTTTGCCGACATGCACTGATTGTTCTCCAAATTTGTGGCCTTTCAAGCATCCCATCCCATTACATTCTGAAGAGGTGGACAAAAGATGCAAAAAACAGGCAATCAGTGGTTGAAGAAACAAAGCGAGTGCAAACTAGGGTGCAACGCTACAATGATTTATGTAAACAAGCCATCGAATTGAGTGAAGAAGGATCATTATCTGAAGAGAATTATAATATTGCTTTCCGCACACTTGTTGAATCTTTGAAGAATTGTGTGGATGTTAACAACTCAAATAATAGTATCATAGATTTTGGCGGCAATGTTCATGGTATTCGTGAAGCAGAAGGAGATCAAGGAAGCATTGCAGCAAAAACAAGTAGGAAGAAGCATACAAATAGAAAAAGAAAGGTGCATACTCAAGCTGTGGTTGATGGCTTTATTTGAGCCATTTAGGCAAATAAGAAAGTTAATTGAAGTATGCTTGTATTTTGCAGGTACAAGCAGAGCAGGATGTTATACTTGTCGAATCACAAGACAGCTTACAGCAAATGGTTTGTAGTCTGGCCTTCATCTAAATATGATTATATTCCTGTGTTCTGCATTCAAAGTCCACTGGATTAGGAAATATTTGATTCAGAAAATGTTCCTTGAGTGAAATCCATTGGATTAGAACATCTCGTTGCTGTTTCTTTGTATCCTTAATAACATGGACAACGGACTTCTTACACGTCTGAGCCTACACTAGTGTAAAAAAGTTGCACATTTTTTACCTAAGATCTTAATGATAATGCTATCACTACTTGGGGTTTCATGCTTGCAGGATAATTTAAGCTCAGATGGTATAGCCCTTAATGGATATTATGGTGCCCCACAGAATGTGCATGGACTGGTATTGCATATTATTTTCTTGTATCATTCTTTTAATTTTTACAAGGCATCTTTTTCTCTATCATTTGAGTCATTTTGCGACTGGTGCTTGCAGGTACAATTGAACTTAATGGAGCCACCCCATGATAGTTACTATGTTAACCAGCAGAGTATACAAGGGCTGGTAAGTCAAAATTATGTGGTGTGCGTAATATAGAAGGAAACCATATCTGTATCAATTTTGTTTAAACTGGTTTATCTTGCTCTCACAGGGACAACTGAATTCAATAGCACCCAGCCATGATGGGTTTTTCGGGACTCAACAAGGCATTCATGGGATGGTATAGTAATTTTTGTATTCGTGAGATTCACTAGTTAGAGAGATTTTTGCAATGTAGTCATAAGACTACTTTCTCAAAATTTGCTCTGTAATCACATAGGTGGACTTCCGACCATCAAGTAGTTTCAGTTACAGCTTGCAGGTTTGTTTGCAATTTATGGTATTTATACTTATATAGCCTGAAGAAGCTGTGATGATGATATAATCTCTAACTATGCTGTGTATGGTAAACCCAACTTCAGGATGAGCCTCATTTGAGATCTTCTCAGTTGCGCGAGGATGCTTCAAGACAGTCGTGAGGAAGACACACCTACTGTACTGCATGTCTGGGAATTACCTCCGTCTCTTTCCAGTTCTGAGGTGTACCATTTAAGCCGAAATTTCCATAGAGTGGGGGCAAAGGTTCCTGTATGTTCGTGTATATTTATATATGAAGCGGCTCTACCGAGTCCAAGGATGATCTTGCCAATTCATTACTGTTAACTTAGCATCACAATGTACCACAATCTAATTTCAAGTGTATATTATGCAGAGCAGATCTTCATCTATACAGTAATTTCCATGTATATATAGGGAGATAGATTGATGTAATTTCTGTTTCAGGCAAATGGATGGCAATTACGGTTTGATGTTAAAGTTTCTTCTTCTCTCTTCTAACCCTTGTTTTTATACTCCAATTACATATGTAATTGTACAAGAAAAAAAGCAGTTCGACTTGAAATCTACGTACTTTGATTTCAATAGACCCAACCACAAAACCAATATCCAGCATATTGGTTTATCTCCAATCCAAAGTAGGAAAAACAAACAGAAAGAGAACTGTCCTGGGGATTGCATGCGTGCGTGGGGCGCGTGGGAGCTGCTGACGTCAGCTCCAACGGTTATGTTTTTAAAACGTTTCTGACTGCCACATGGCAGCATCTGTTGAGTCCGATTGAACTAGCCGTTGCAATCCGACGGTCCAGATGCTGCCACGTGTACTGACTGTTTGAAATTTTTTTTTTAATCCGAAATTTTTTTTTCCCTATAAATACTATCGTTTCTCTCATTTTTCATACACCAAAATCATTTTCCACTCCATCATTTTTTATTTGCTATTTTCCTTGCCAATTTGCATACAAAATTTCCTCATCTTTTTTCAATCAAAATGTCTCGTTCCACCAGAACAATGCAGCAATCCGGGGTAGTACATGTGCCGAAGAAGAAAATATCCAGTTGTGCAAATTTTGGAAATTTGTATGTCATTGCCCGATCACCGGTACTGATATGCATGCACCCCAAATGTGGAAAAAAATTTCCCAACACTATATTGCTTATATGCCTGGTATGGTTCGAAATCAAGGGGCTCTACAAAGTCATTGGAGGGGTTTGCACAAAGAATTCAAAACATGGAAGGAGGCATTGAACAAAGGATCGCAAAATACCAGGAGCGGCTATGCTTTGGATGACGAGGTAAACATTTCATAAATTTTGTTTTTTTAACATTATAATTTGGTATATAATTTTGATGATAATTTTAATAGATAAGACATGCACAATTGTGGTATCAAGCTGAAATGAAAGGCATTAGTTTCACATAATGGGGCGGTTGGGACATTGTTAAGGATTGTCAGCGGTACGTACAAGTCGAAAACACGGACCCAACCCCTCCTCCAAATGTTTTCATGGGTGAAGGTTCATCAATGGCAGCGCCATTGGGAGGAACCCCAATGGAAGTGAATTTAGCCGATGATGTTGACAAATTTGCAACACCTACTTCATCAACTCGTCCTCAAGGAAGAAAGGCTGCAAAAAAAGCAAGAAATTAGCCCCCCAATCTCACTACTAATTTGGCTGAAACATTTGCGAAGAATTCTGCAATTCGTATTGAAGAAGCAAGAAAAAAGGAAGAGATCCGACTTGAAGAACGAGCAAGAGATGATGAGTTAATGCGGATAGCGGAAGAAGAAAGGGTAGCTAGGCAGCAACTGGAAGATGAATATAAAGTTATGTCAATGGATACAAGTTATATGACTCCAAATGCAAAAGCCTTTTGGAAGGAGGAAAGACAAGCAATTACTCATAGACAGAGGCTTTTTAGGGAGGCCCAAGCTAGGGCCGCTTCCGAGTGGTTTCCTCCTCAAGAGTGATTTAATTTGGTGATGTTTTTATTTAATTTTATTAGCATGTAATGTTCAATTTTTATTTTATTAGTATATAATGTTCAATTTCAAATTTAAATAAAATTTATTTGACAACAAAAGGGAAGTGATGATAATTATTAAGGCTGGGCATGTGGACCGAAAAACCCGAACCGTTCCGAAACCGTACCGGAACCGTCCAGAAAAATATCGGTTGACTTTTTGGTCAACAGAACCGGTACCGGAACCGAACCAAACCAGCCTAAACTGGGTCAGGATCGATTCCTAAAACTCAAACCCGTCGGGTTACCGGACCGGACCGGGTATTATTAATTTATAGTTAATTTAAATATTATTTCATATATTATCCTAAAAAACCCTAATGTCTTCCATTTCCCACCCGCCTCCCTCTTCAGCTTTGTGTTGTCCGCCTCCTCTCTCTCTCTCTCTCTCTCACCTCACCTGCAGATCCTCATCGTTTCCCCTCAACAACCCCAAATCCCAAATTCAATTCGCCTTCGATCGCTTTGATTTAGTTCCTTATCGCCTCCACTCCAACAACACAAATCCCAAATTCAATTCGCCTCCGATCGATTCACTTGCAGATCCTCATCGCCCGTCGCCCATCGCCTCTGCAAGTGAACGCCCGTCGCCCGTCGCCGCTACAACTTCACTGCAACTGAAAGCCCGACGTCCGTCGCCTCTGCAACTCCCTCTGTTTTTCTCACCCGAATTTAGAAGTTGTTGGATTTGTTGTTGTTGAACAAAACGCACGTTATTTTTTATTTGTTGTTGCCTTGTTGGCTGATCTCCATGCTTTGGTTTGGTTGACGGAAGATTTGGGGATTCTGGTTGACGAAAGATTTGGGAATTCGGTGGTTTCGGTCCCAAACCCGGAACCGGCCCGTACCGTCCCGAAAATTCGGGTTCCCGAAAGTCCGAGTATCCGATTGGCCGGTTCCGGTTCCGGTCTCCGAAATTGTTGTCCCGAGGCCTCCGGTACGGGAGCCGATTTTGGGCATTCGGTCCGGGTACCCGTACCGTGCCCAGCCCTAATAATTATTATATATTTTTTTGACAAAAAAAATATTAAAAGTATATGTGAATAGTGATCGCTTGCGCCTGCGCCTTCCGTGGGTGGAAGCTGCTTTTTCGACGGAAGGTGAGGGCAATCACTATTCATCATCTTAAGGCAAGAAGTGGGCAATTGCCTTCCGATTGCCTGCGCCTGCGCCTACGTGGGTGTAAATGCTCTTAACGGCCCATTTGGTTTATGGAATTGGGGGTTGGGAATGGGAATAAAATTTCATTCCCATGTTTGGTAAGAGCAAGAGCAGCTCGGAGGCAAAACGAGGGGCGATCCTTCGGGATTGCCCTTCGAACGAGAAAACGCGCGGCAGCGGGAGGAAATTGCAGCGGCAATCCGACGGCGATCCAGTGAGAGGCGAAGGCAGAGGCCGCGCTTGCCAGCGCCTCTACCAGCGAGCGGCGATGGCGATCTGACGTCACGGTGCGTCCGGCCAAAATCCCCCAAACTCAAACTCACTCAATTCTCAACCAAAATCAATGATTTTTATATCAAAATCCATCTACGCAATCCAACAAACCCAAAGGAATGATTATCGGAACTTACCACGGCCAGAATTGGCTGGAAAAACGGCCGGAAAACTCATTTTTCGTTCAGGGTCGTTGACGGCGATTCCGACGGTGTTAGATGTCGATCTTTGGTGCTCCAGGTTCGTGGCGATGTGGGGAAAGTGATGCTTGACTCCATTTCTCTGGTTGGTGCTCGCCGGAAGGTCAACTACGATGGAGTCGTCGCCGGTTTCGTCGAGTTTCTCATGGCTCATCGCTGGTATTGCGTCGAGTTTCTGGGAACACCACGGGTTAGAGAAGCTTCACCACGTTGACGAGAGTTCAACCCAGCCGGTGGCGCGTCAGATGGTGGCCGGACGACGGGGAATTTTGGCGAGAAGCTCTCGGCGGTTTCTGCTTTCTTCATTGGGGAGGTCGCGTGCAATGTTCGGTGGTGGCATCCGAACGCCATTTTAGAAAGATGAAGTGTTCGGCAGTGGCTGCCGAACACTGTTTTGGGAGTTTGGGCTGGTTTTCTTGTTCGGCAGTAGCTGCCGGACATACAAAAAATCAAAAAAAATTTTTTTAATAAAAATCAAAATTTTCTTGTTTTTAATAAATTATTTTTTTTATATCAATTTTTGTAGTATGTAGTGTTTAATTTTAAGTACAAATAAATTTTATGTGACACATTTTTCATATCAAATATAGTGAATCCCCCTTGCCATCGCCTCTGTGGGTGCCACCTGCGAAATCAACGGAGGGCGAGGGCGAAAGACTAGTCATTGCCCGCTGGCAAAAGGCCCCCTTCTTGCCCTTGCCCTTGCCCTTTGCGGTGCCAATGCTCTAAGGAAAGGAATGAGAATATGGGGGGAATAAGGGGAGTTTAGGATTCCCATGAACGAGGGAATACTATTCCCATCCACATCCATGGGAATAAGTTTTCTTTTCTAGGAATCAAAACTTTTTGGATGAAAATATCCTCATAAAAATTCAAAAGTTACACATATTATCATTTAGACATTCTCAATTTAAAATAATTATAAGGGTATTATTGAAAATATTAATAAATAATTATTCCTATTACTTGATGCACCAAACATGGGAATGGAAAAAATTGTTGTTTTGTTGTAGGAATCTTTATTTGGGTATGATGGTGTAAACTAGAAGTAGGAAATCTAATGGACTCTGTATTAGCTAAAGCCCATTCCTATTGGGATTGGTAGAAACCCTAGCTTGTTTCCCTATAAATAAAGGCACTACGAAGGAGGATAAAGACACCTCTCTTCTATTCTCTCTTACTAACGATTCTCTGTCTCTAAGGCTTAGCAATTCATTATTACTGTAACACGTTATCAGCACGAAAGTTCTACTGCTGTGCGTTTGGAGATTGACGAATCCCCGTTCGAGAGCTCACACAATTAACTGTTCATCCAACCGAATCCAATCATCAAGTAAATATGTTTTACCTTTTGAATTTTGTGATTTGATGAGTTGATTATGTATTGCAAATTATCAAGTTGGATATGGTTGAAAAAATATGTTGAACAAAGAAGGAAAATCGAATTAGGGTTTCTCAACAGGGTTCGGCAGCTCCTGCTGAACGCGCGGCAGCTCCTGCCGAACGCGCGGCAGCGCCTAAACAAACGTTAGGACGCCGCCCCCGAATGACACGCGAGCCTCGCCCAGAAGCCGCGAGCTTCGTCATTCGCGTCGCCGATTCCGACGCCTGAAGCCGTCGCCAACGCCTGTAGTCGTCGCCCAGAAGCCGCCGATCACCCCTGAAGAGTCGTCGCGCTGCTCCGTGGCCAAAACCCGAAAACCCGATTCGTTTTCGATCGGTTTTATCGCGACCCGACGCCGTCGCCGTCGAAACCCTCCTATCCAAGGCCAATCGATCCCGGAGCGGAGCTCGGATCGATCGCACGCCATCCGAGACGCCTGTCGCCGCAATTCCAGTCGCCGCAATTCGCCGCCTCCTCGAATCCCCGATTTCCCAATCGGATTCCATCTCCGATCTGTTCCCCGCCGCCGTTGTGGGCCCTACAGGCCACCACCGGCTTGAAAGGATGTCGTCGCATTGAGCCCGCCTCGCTCTGTCGCTCCTCGTCGCTGGAACCGCTGCCGGAAGCCGCCGGATTCGCTGAAATCCGTTCGGCTTTCCCAACGGTCAGACCGGCCGGGCCTGACCGGTCCAGTCTCGGTTTAATCCAGAACCGGCCCAAGTCTTTGGGCCTGACCTTTGGGCCTTTTTGGCAGTCGAGCGTTGGGCCTGATCCTAGCGGATATGGGCTTCTGCAGCCAACAGATCCGAGCCTTTGCAGCCCCCCTCCTCTTTGTCCAGCAATGGGCCTTCATCAGCCCTGGGTCCAGCAGATCCATGTTTTGATATCCAGCGGGCCTGAAGCCCGTATGCTCAGTTACGCAGCCCAGCAGGTTGTTTTAGCATATCAAAACGGATCCCGAAGATCCTAGACCATCAGTTGTTTATGTTTTCTATTGAAATATTTGTATGTATATATGTATGTGTGTATGTATGTGTGTATATGCAGGTTTACATGAACCCAAAGTTCATATTAAGTCTCGACCTGAAGTTTCGAGCATGGACCACCATAGAAACCTGAAGTTTCGAACTTGAAGTTCCTAAAACATCACCACACAAGTCATAAGACGAAGTTATGCACTATAACTTAAAGTTATATGCTATGAGTCTATGACTCAACGTGACATGTTATAAAACCTGAAGTTTGCATGTTACAACCTGAAACCATGTCATAGAACTTGCAGTTCTTAAGTTGTTGACTGTAGACTTTGTCTAAAGCTCTACCAACACAATGTGTTCCCTCCTTACTCGAAGTAAGGACGCTGGAAGCACATATTGATCACCCGAAGATGATCTACGTACTTGCTTGAAGCAAGACATGATTGGCAAAACTTATGCTCTCATGACTTGAAGTCTATGATTGAGTATAGTTCTAAAGTTTGTAGAATCTGATATTTCCGTTAGCTTTACAAGGAAGACTTGACCAAGAATGATCTCCTGCCGAAGATCTTGCCTCTAATGTGCTCCTGCAGTAGCAATATAGAGAGCAAAAGGTTACCAAGTCCTTAGATCTGGTTACTACTTTGTTGTTTACTGAAAA
This sequence comes from Spiraea crenata, assembly GCA_033992175.1. NCBI lineage: Eukaryota > Viridiplantae > Streptophyta > Magnoliopsida > Rosales > Rosaceae > Spiraea > Spiraea crenata. The sequence continues at coordinate 2,640,023 of JAVBHV010000019.1, forward strand.
GAACAACATACTCGTATCCACTTGCTCGAAACGCTCCCTTTGCCTGAAGCAAATGCTAAGGGATTTCTGAAGCTCAAACCGCAATCTTTTGGCACATGTCTGACCGGCTGGGCCGACCCGGGTTAGACCAAATGCCCTCCCACCATTAGGGGGAGATAAGGTCATTCCTAAAGAATGAGTAATGGCGTGAGTGGACATTTGGCAAAGGCTTATCCTACCCTAAACCAAGATTAGCCAATCATATGCTATCACTATAGTGGTACAACCATTGATCGCGCACCTGTCGTGCCCCCATCAATGTCGTTGATGTGTACCCTTTTGATAGGCAACCAATGAGACATGGAACGGCTCCGTTTAGACGAAATAACTTGAGAGTACTGATTCCCGTTAGAATCTAAGTCCAAGTTTTGGTGTTAGTTTTAGCATGTGAACATTGTTCTCGAATATCAATTAATTGAATCAACTGGAACCTGTAGTTTCCTAAATTATGTGACAAATTTCAATTAATTCATGTTAAGGTATGCTTAGTGGGAAGTTAGTAGTCTGTAGACTGTGCGATCACATATGCGCATTATTCTCCCTGAATGGAGAAACTCCCTGGATGGAGATATATTCCCCGAATGGATATATATTTCTAACTTCATACCTAAACAAAGACCTAAATAGGCCTTAAACTCACATGGTTCCCGAAGAACGTTATGGAGTCTTAAGGATATTCAAATGAATGATTACCACACTGAAACCTCTGAAGAGAATGGAAAGGACTATAATTGCATTAAATCTTTCCTATATGTCAGAAAACATATATTGGAAAAGTTAGAGCGCCTACCTAGTGGATTATATCACACAACCATTCGCTCTATGGAAGCACATCATGTGGCCTGCCCGAAGCCTGCCGAAATTGATGCTTCCTCGCTTTGGCATGACCGTTTGGGACACCCAGGTCATGACATGATGACCCAGATTCTGGAAGAATCACGCGGACATCTCCTAATGTCGAATAAGGTCCAGAACATTAAGACCTTATGCCAAGCATGATCGTTGGGAATACTCGACCATCCCCTGCAAAGATACTTTATGCACTCCTTCTTTTCTTCAGTGAATTCAAGGGAATATTTGTGGACCATTCCAACCAATACACGGACCATATAAAGATTTCATGGTTTTGGTTGATGTACCGATTCGTTGGTCACACATCTTTTGTCCACACGAAACGCTGCAATTGCTAAACTCTTGGCCCTGATTGAGGGCTCACCACCCTAGTTATTCGTTGTAGTCTGGAAGACTGGATAACGCCAAAGAGTTTATATCGAAGGCTTTCGATGATTATTGCAGTCCCTTAGGATTGAGATTGAACATGCAGTTCCCTATGTTCATACTCCAAATGGTCTCGTAGAAACACAAGTCAGACTGGCTGGGCAGGCCCGGGTCCGACCATTTCTGCGTGGGACTATGCAATTCTGAATGCAGCTATATTGGTCCGCCTAAGGCCCATCTCCACTCACTCTTGTTAAGCGTTACAGTTGGATACTGGGTACGAGCATGATTCACCGTACTTACGCAATTTTGGGTGTGCAATTTTATGTGCCAGTTGCGCCGCCGCAACATACCAATATGGGTCCTCAATTGGGAATGGATTCCCATCCATTATGAGCTTTTACGAGCCATTAACAGGCGATCTCTTTCTCGCAAAATTTGCGGATAGTCACTTTGATGAGACAGTCTTCCCGCCGTTAGGGGGAGGAAAGAACGTCAACGTTCCTGAAGAACGGCGTGAATTGACGTGGCCTTACCCACTCTGTCTCGGCGTGAATTGACGTGGCCTTACCCACTCTGTCTCGTCCTGATCCCTGAAAACAAGTGACGAGATCATACATACCAGCTGCAAACAAGCCTGTAATGAAAGACGTCCCCGTAGGGCGCAAAGTCATCCCCGAAGGATGCAACGTCCCGTATGACGTTCCGTTCCTGACAAACGAGGTACATCGGCGGCTAGCCAATCCTCTGCCTTCGGCCAGAAGCGAGGCAGATTCGGTTCGAAGGATTCACTCCCCAGAAGAGGAGAAATATGGTACAATCGAATCCTATCGCCATCTCAACCGATCCAAACTCATGAATTGCGCAGGATTATGGAAGTGTCCTGGGAGACGTCCCAAGGTGATACTCCAAATCCAAAACTCCCGAGAACCAGAATTTCTCGGTCCGGATGAGGTTATGGAATTGAGATGAGATTATCATCGATGATATCTTTGCTTAAAGCAGTGGCCACTGAATCACAAAGTGCGACAATATCGAACCGCGTTCCGTTGATGAAGCACAACGTTGAACTGATTGGTCAGATGGAAAGAAACAAGTGCATGTTGAATTATGTTCCTTAGTAAAGCGAAAAGTGTTTGGACCTGCAGTTCCCACACTTTCCAATGTGAATCCTGTAGGTTACATGTGGCGTTCGTAAGGAAGCGTAATGAGAAGAATGAAACAGTGCAATGAAATGCACGCCTCCTGGTGAAAGGCTTCTCTCATTTGCCCTTACATTGATTACAAGGAAACATATTCTCATGCAATGGACGTTATGACGTTCCGCTACCTTGTCAGTTCGGTACTTTCCCAAAGAACTGAATATGCAGCTCATGAATGTGGTTACTACATATCTCCATTGGGATCTTGAGATATACATGAAAGTTCCTGAAGAACTTGAGATAACTCGATACTACCTCGGCCTGAAGCTCGAGCATCGAATTGATAGCATCCTCGTGCATCAATCGAAGTACATCCAGAAGATGTTGTATCGCTTCATTGGAGATAAAGCGATGCCTTCGAGTACACCCATGGTTGTCCGTTCGCTAGATGCCTAGCGTGATCCATACCGTACTATGGAGGATGATGAGCCGATATTGGTGCCCGAAGTCTCATATCGAAGTACAATTGGCGTTTATTGTACGTAGCTCAATGCACTAGGCCGGACATCTCATTTGTGGTGAACGCATTAGCTTGGTTAAGCGATGCGTCTACACGCTACCACTGAATTGGTATTAAAGACATCTTTCGCTACCTTAAAGGTACTGCGAATATGGGATCATCTATCCCTACGCATCCCATGATGGATTACCTCTCCTAGATCCACGAAGTGATGCTTGCCTTGTTAGTTATGCTGACGCTGGTTACTTATCAAACCCGCACAAGGCACGTTCCCAAGTTGGTTATGTCTTTACCATAAGGAACACCGCAGTATCTTGGAGGTCTATGGAATAGACTCTTGTTGCCACCTCTTCAAACCACGCCGAGCCCATTGCTTTACATGAGGCCACGCGTGAAGGTATTTGGCTACGATGCGTTATCGAGCACATACGGCATACTTGTGTTTTGTCTTCTGTTATTGGAGTCTCCATGATTCTCCATATAGACAATGTCGCTTGTATTGACCATTGAAGAAGGAATTTATCAAATGCGACAATACTAAGCATATTGCCCCGAAGTTCTACTTCATACATCAGCAAAAGCATCAGAAGTTTGAAGTCAAGCAGATTTGTTCCCGAAGACAACCTCGCGGATATCTTCACCAAATCTTTATCGAAGTCTACCTTTCCAGAAGCTTCTTCGAGGTATTGGATTGTGTTTACTATTTGATTTACAACGTTTGTAGTCTTCAGGGGGAGCATTGTCGAATTCAGGGGGAGTATCCCGAAGTATACTCATTTGACCTTAATCTACTCTTTTTCCCCTTAGCACATGACAACTTTTTCTCACTGGGTTTTGTTGCATGACAAGGTTTTTAATGAGGCACCCACATCGGGTTGGTCATACCTCTGTACGCTTTTAGTGTCGACAAATGCATGCTCACTTTTTCCCCTTCGCCTTTGGTTTTTTCCCATTGGGTTTTCCTTTGGCAAGGTTTTAGTGTTAGCATTCTTCCCATGGATTCCCCGTTGACTCATGTTCCTCCGAGTGCCTGCCGCAACGACTTCATCAACCGCCTACGCTATTTGTCCGAAGATCTGATGCGCCTACTTCTTGAGTTCTCCACACTTAAGGGGGAGTGTTGTAGGAATCTTCTTTATTTGAGTATGATTGTGTAAACTAGAAGTAGGAAATCTAATGGACTCTGTATTAGCTAAAGCCCATTCCTATTGGGATTGGTAGAAACCCTAGCTTGTTTCCCTATAAATAAAGGCACTACGAAGGAGGATAAAGACACCTCTCTTCTATTCTCTCTTACTAACGATTCTCTGTCTCTAAGGCTTAGCAATTCATTATTACTGCAACATATTTCAATTTATCCAAACATGAGAAATGAATCTTAAATTCCATACCCCTAAAAAATGCATAGAAATCCTATTATAAGGAATATGATTCCGTGAAACACTTCTAGAATGAATCATTTCCCATCTAACTCTTAAAGTATTTTTAAAGTCAAAGACACAAAACAAACATTCCCAAACCCACCTGACCCGACTTGAAGAAAGAACTATGGTCACATAGCCGTGACCTTGAACCCGACCTATTAATGGGTTCGGTAACGACTCCGGAGAAACTGAACTTGTTGACTTGCGCAGGTGCAAAGCGCTTTATCTGCTGATTTCCACTTCGTTTTGGTCACTTCCATTTATCGTCGTTCTGTTTGGACTCACCATCTGTTTGGTTCCTGGGAAAATCGAGGGAAAATTCAAGTCTTTCAATTTCTCCCAACTGAGTGGAGATGTTGCGGAGCTGCAAAAGCACTGGGTAATTATCAATCTCCTTTTTCTTTGGCTTTTGATTTCAATCCTCTGTACAAAATAAAGGTAGCAAAAACCTTTTACTTTGAATTGCATGGTATTTTGCATTTTTCATGTTCAATGTGTTCATTTTAGGCTTCCAATGTGTAATTAAAGCCTAAAGTTATTATCTTTTTATTGTTATATATTTTGGGTTTCAGGTAATTCAATGAAATGAGCTTTTATATTGCATAAGCTTTGCATTCTTCTATGGAGATAGATCTTGAAATGCCTTCATGTGGCCAGGACAAGTTAGAGATTAGGACAGCTATAGATGTCAATATTGTAGATGCCACAGATGAGGCAAATGTTGAGGAGCGTGTTACTTCTCCGATACCGAGTGAACATGTTGAGGAAGTCCATGACTTGAATGGAAATCAAAGTGTGTCTAGTTTTCAGGATGAAGACAGTAGGCCTGATAAAGATGTTAATATTGGGAATGCCACAGATGACATGCTTGTTGATGAGCGTGTTAGTTTTCCGACAACGAGTGTGCATGTTAAGGAAGCTCATGGTTTGGATGCAGACCACAGTGTTTCTAGTTTTCAGGACCAAGGCATTGGGGGAGATAAATATGTTGATATTGTAGATGTCAGAGATGAGATAGATTTTGAGGAGCGTGTTAGTTCTCCTACAACGGGTGGGCATGTTAAGGAAGCTCATGGATTGAATGCAAACCAAGGTGGTCTATTGGATGAAGACTTCATGTTAGATAAAAATGTTGATATTGATGTCAGGGATGAGATAAGTTTTGGGGAGCATGTAAGTGTTCCAACGATAGTTGAAATTAAGGAAGCCCATGGATTGAATGCAAAACAAAGTGTATGCAGTGTTCACAATGAAGATGATGCAGTCAATATAGCGGTGGGGAATGCCGTTGATAAGTGGAACACAGTAGTTCAGGAGCCCCAAAATGGTTTGGAATTTGAGTCTAAGGAAGAAGCTTATTCGTACTACAGAGAGTATGCTCGGTCAGTGGGATTTGGCATCATAATTAGAGCCAGTCGGCGCTCAAAAAAATCTGGAAAGTTCATTGATATAAAAATTGCATGTTCTAGGTTCGGAAGCAAGCGAGAGTCTGGAAGAACTTTCAATCCAAGGCCATCTGTGACAAAGACAGACTGCAAAGCTAACTTTCATATAAAGAGAAGAGAGAATGGGAAATGGGTTGTATATAGTTTTGTGAAGGAGCATAACCATGAAATTTTCTCAGAGGATTTCATTTATGCTTTCAATGGAAGGATCAAGAGGCCCGCTACTGTCGCTTGTCAAAAGAAGGGTCTACAGTTGGCTTTAGACGAGGATGATGTAAGAGTAATGTTTGAATATTTTATCTGTATGCAGAATGAGGATCCTAATTTCTTCTATGCAGTAGATTTTGACCATCAAAAACAATGGAGGAGTGTACTCTGGGTTGACACAAAGTGTAAGCGTGATTATAGCAGTTTCTGTGATGTAGTCTTCTTTGACACTTATTATGTTAGAAACGATTACAAAATCCCTTTTGTTCCTATAGTTGGAGTTAATCATCACTTCCAGTATATTTTGCTTGGATGTGCATTAGTTGGAGAAGAAACTACATCTAGTTTTGTTTGGTTAATGCAGACGTGGCTGAAAGCTGTGGGTGGCCAAGCTCCGACACTGGTTATTACTGATCAAGACAAGTACTTGAAAGATGCTGTAGCAGATGTATTTACTGATGCTTACCATTGTTTTTGTTTATGGCATGTATTGAGCAGGATTCCTGAGAATGTGGGTTGTTTCATAAATGAGAATGAAATGTTTATGGCAAAGTTTGATAAATGCATTTACCGGTCTTGGACAGTTGAACAATTTGAGAAGAAATGGTGGAAATTGGTTGATAGATTTCAACTCCGAGAAAATCAGTGGTTTCATTCACTGTACGAAGATCGTAAAAAGTGGGCCCCAACCTTTTTGCAGAATTCATTCTTAGCTGGAATGTCAACCAAGGAGCGATCTGGAAGTATAACAGCGTTCTTTGATATGTACATGTCGCAAGAAGCTACAGTTCAGGATCTTATTGTGCAGTACAAAGCATTTTCAAAAGATAGGTATGACATGGAAGCTGATGCTGCAGTTGAAGCACAAGATAAAGAACTCGGATTAAGATCTCTCTCACCTTTTGAGAAACAAATGTCAACAATTTATACAGATGCTGTATTTAAAAAGTTTCAGGTTGAAGTTTTGGGACTAGCTTCTTGTCAAATGCGGAAAGAAGGTGAAAATGAAGCAAGTGTAATCTTCCGGGTCGATGATTTGGAAGAACGCCAGAATTTCAATGTTGCTTGGAATGAAGCTGAATTAAAAGTATGGTGTTTTTGTCATTCATTTCCATACATGGGTTTTCTTTGTAGACATGCAATACTGGTCCTCCAGACATCTGGTGTTTCCCAAATCCCATCCCACTATATTTTGAAGCGGTGGACGAAGGAAGCAAAAGTTACGCCTACTGTTAGTTATGGGTCTAAGAGGTTTAACTGTAGGGTGCAGCGTTTCAATGATCTGTGTCAATTGGCTGTCAAATTGGGTGAAGAGGGTTCTTTATCTCCTGAAACTTACCACATTGCATGCCAGGCATTAGAGTCATCATTGAAACATTGTGTGGATGTGAATAATTCTGTTAGGAGTGCTTCGGAAGCCAACGTGCCAGCTGTCCATGGTCATAATGATGCTGAAGAAGTGAATCCTAACAGCAGTACGGCTAAGTCAGTTAAGAAAAAGAAAGCATACAAAAAGCGAAAGGTTAGTTATTGCTTGATCTTTGGCATGTAAATCTCACTATAAGTTTTCTTGATTTATCCTAATCCATGTGCCCTAAGGCAGATTTTATATATATATATTGTAGGGGGAAACTGAACCAGATGGTATACCTATCAGGTCTAAAGACAGCAGCCGCAAAACGGTTTGTCTCATGATCACATTTGTTCAGAACTTCTCACTCTGGTACAGCACTAAAAATAGAATTTAAATGTAGGAACAGATGAATGCCAGAGCACATAAGGTTGATAATTACTACGTTCTTCAGCAAGGATTGGGAGGGGTAATATGAAATAACATATATGTTTAAGAGTTTGGGGATGTGTATACACCCTACAGAATATAGTGTTATAGTGAATTTCTGGTTTTAATTGGGCGCCTATATGTTTCTCTAGGAACTGGGCTCAAGATCTTATGGTCTTGATAGCTGCTACGGTGCTCAACAGAGTATGCAAGGAACAGTATGACATCTTTCCTTCCTTGATACAGTTTTTGATGTTTTAAGATTAACTGACAATATATTAAATCCAAGGATGTTTTAAGATCAGCTGACATTATATTAAATCCAAGGTTGTTTATACTTGTGTAAATTGGCCGTTAAATTGGGTGAAGAGGGGTCTTTATCTTGAGAAACTTACCACATTGCATGTCAGGCATTAGAGTCAGTATTGAAAAACTGTGTGGATGTGAATAGTTCTGTAAGGAGTGTTTCGGAAGCCAACATGCCAGTTGTCCATGGTCATAATAATGTTGAAGAAGTGAATCCCAAAAGAAGTATGGCTAAGTCAGCTAAGAAAAAGAAAACATACAAAAAGAGCAAGGTTAGCGAATGCTTGATCTTTGGCATGTAAATCTCACTATAAGTTTTGTTGGGTCATCCTAATTAATGTGACCTAAGGCAGATTTTGTATATTGCAGGGGGAAACTGAAACAGATGGTATACCTATCAGGTCAAAAGACAGCTGCCGGAATATGGTTTGTCTCGTGATCCTATTTGTTCTGAGCTTCTCACTCACGTATAATTCTTATGGATTCTTGTACGGTATTTAATTTTGAATTTTAAATGTAGGAACAGATGAACGCCAGAGCCCATAAAGTTGATAGTTGCCACGTTCTTCAGCAAAGATTGGGAGGGGTAATATGAAATAGCCATATATGATTCCAAGATCTTGCGATTCAGAGTTTGGGGATGTGTATATACCCTACAGCATTATAGTATTATAGTGAATTTTTGTTTTTAATTGGGCGCCTATATGTTTCTCTAGGAACTTGGCTCAAGATCTGATGGTCCTGATAGCTGCTACGGTGCTCAACAGAGTACGCAAGGAACAGTATGGCATCTTTACTTCCTGAGTACAGTTTTTGATGTTTTAAGATCAACTGACAGTACATTGAATTAAAGGTAGTTTTATACATTTGTTTGGGACAGTTGAACTCAACTCCTATCTGTGACAGTTATAATGGCAATCAACAAGCCACCCAGGTACGACTACGACCTATGCCTTTGCTCTGACCTTGATGAATTTTCATGACAATTGAGAATGCAAATATTTTCTTTTGATTTTATTCAGGGACGTCTGCATCCATTACCAACACGTTTTTGTCACTATGGAACCCAACAGAGCATGTATGCCATGGTAATGGATTTTTGAAACATGGCATTTTACTGGCAGTATCGTTCGTCACATAGAATTACTAACAAAGCTTAGTCTGTTGTTTTTGGCTATTATCCGATTACAGGGACTACTGAGTTTAATACCACCACCAACCGCGCTTAGTTGTTTTGAAGTTCAGGGCAATCTGCAACATAAGGTGGGCATATCATACTAATTGAAATGCATTTTCCTTTTGATATTTGATGTTGATTTCATGAACTTAATGACTCTTTGGCTGCAGGACCAGCCTGTAGTCTCCGCACGCTTTCAAGGCAATGCATCAAAGCATCCACACGATAAGCATGTATTGCAATAGCTTACAGACCATGATATATAGATGAAGACTATCAAGATGTACATTAAGCCTCGCGTTGTAAATAGACCATGATATACAGTTGAAGACTATCAAGATGTAAATTAAGCCTTGCATTGTAACGCAGATTGAAGAATGTAAGAATTGTATGTCCTGAGTATGTTTGCACATAATCTTTTCGTTCAATTTCTTATTGACTTACATAAGGTGCAACCATAAAATACTTGATATGGTTGAACAAAAAAGTAATGTGAAGCATGTTGGCGTGATTCATGGCCCTATTTGGCTAGGCAGTATTTCTTGTTACCTTATTGTACTCCTATAAGTATTTCCTTCAACAGAGATAAATGGCATATATAACCATATAGTTGTGGAAAAAAGCAAAACCATCAACAAACTAACAAATTCTAATAAGAAAAAAAACAGAGAAAACTATTAAAACAAACTAAACTTCCATATCCCTCCTAACGCGGACGACTTCAACGTATATATGTCAACACAAATCCCTCCCAACTCAACACATTTTCTTGTCTTCATTCTCATGGAAATCCAATTGATTAAATACATCATTAGTTTATTAAACAGTTATTAAATCATGGCATTAGCAGCTTCATCAGCAGGAACTAGTGCCCTTACCGAGAGGCCTTCATCATCGTCATCGTTTCGGCTCCACTGCCCGAGCCTCAACACCATCTGTCTCCGCCACATCTTTGATCTGTTTGATAAGAACCGGGACGGTATGATCAGCGTCTGCGAAATGAGCCAAGCCCTGGCTCTACTCGGCCTGGACGCTGAAACCACCGACCTAAACACCACCATAATGTCCATCCAACCCTCCAATGACGGCCTCGAGTTCGACGATTTTGTCTCCCTGCACCAATCCCTCTACGACACTTACTTTGGCTATAATGACAGCCTTGACGATGAAGAGGCTGTCGCTGCCGCTGCAGCTGAGGAAGCAGCAGCGGGATGCGATGGAAACCTGGACAATGAGGAGAAGATGTCGCAGGAGGAGTCGGATCTTAAGGAGGCGTTCAAGGTGTTTGATGAGGATGGGGACGGGTACATATCGGCAAAGGAGTTGCAGGTGGTACTCAGCAAGCTAGGGTTTGAGGAAGCAAATGAGATTGATAGAATTGAGAAGATGATTATATCTGTTGACCACAACCATGATGGTCTTGTTGACTTGTTCGAGTTCAAGGATATGATGCGCAACAGTGTTCTCATTTCCAGCTCGTAAATTGTCATATGTCGTTAGGAAAGAATTCCAAAATGATCAATTACTTGCTATAGATAACAAAATTTGAGAAGGCATGAAGAAAATTATCATTATTATGCCTTCTCTTTATAGTATTTGGTACAAATGTTAGTGTACATTGGACCTCTTCCGTAACTTGCACCACAATCCACTCTTTGTATGGATTGTTGCTCCTGTAACCAGTTCCACGGATTCTGGAGATCCTTTAAGCTCTACCGTGAACTTCTGCAACAGCATAGCTAATGCTACTGTTGATTCCATCAAAGCGAATTGGTCTCCGACGCATTTTCTTGGCCCTCCACCGAAGGGTAAGAAGGCAAAGTCTGCTATTATCTGATAATTGTAACCATCCAAATCCATATTAGTTGATATAATCAATGAGAGGACATGCATTTATGATTCAGCAATAGCAGTCACTAGTAATAACCTCATTTGGGTACAATGCTCCAGGGATTCGAGTAGGGTCAAAACCTGCCCATCCATCTATCTCACTCTTCTTTGGCACTAAAAACCTCTCTGGCTCAAACTCGCTAGGATTGTCCCAAAAATGTGGAGACCTATGTATATTGTAAACCTGAACGGACAAAGTTTTCATATTGACGCTTGAGAAACTAGACACTGAAAGTGGAAAACCAAGACAAAAAGAGCAGAGAAACATGCAAGCATGACAGACAAGTCTTAGAGTTGAGGCCCACAGGCTTATCATTACTGTTAGCAGCAGAAGCAATTTATTATTTATATCATTTTCAAAGAAATTCATACAGAATGAAAGAAACATTAAGTGTACTCACGGAAAGGAAGACATCAGTCCCAGCAGGAATCGCATAACCATCTTTGTCACCCTTGTAACCTCCTACCAAAAAGGCACAAAGTCACTGTCTTAACCAAGATGTTACAGTATATGACAGTTGCTGAACTATTCATTAGATAGATAAATCCATAAATCACAATGTCATAAAACTTCAAGTTAATCCTGAGGTATGCGACCATTTTACATTGTCACGACTACAAGCAAAACTGTATATGTGTACGGGTGCCTTATATCATGTGTACATCTGTTTTCAGGAGTCTTACTAAGTATAAACTGACTGTTGTAGTTATAACTAAATTGCATTCAAGTGCAAGAGTGTTTTGAGAAATCAGAAAAAGAGAGTCCACTCTGATTGGTTAGTCTAAATGAAAAGATCCTTGTGAAAATGAAAACTTATATGATCCTATGAATAATAACCTTTGATTGTCTAGTTATCCGTTTCTTCTATCTTTTGGCCGTGGTCTACATAAACTTTTTTTAACTAAAGAAAAGAAAAGAATACCTGGTATTATATCGGATTTCAGCGAGCGTCTGATAAGCAAGGGGGGTTGGGGATATAAACGAAGAGACTCTACCACGATAAGTCTTATGTACCTGAAAGGAAAGTAAAAAGCTATATGACTTAACTTCATTAAACTTTGAGCAACAGGGTGAAAATGATGTTAGTTGAAGTAATTGACTTTCCCCTGCTTGGCCTATATTTGTATTGCTCTTGCTTAGTTCAAACTCAAAATGAGATTGGAAAGCTCCGCTGAATCCTTTTAAACCTTTTAAAGGCTTAGAGTCAATTCAAAGAAGAAAAAGCCCTTCTGAGCCACCCAGAAAGGCATCAAAAGGCACAGACCTGTCCCTCCCATTTATATCACACAGACCTATCCCTCCCGTTTATATCAATGATCATTCTCTTTTCCCCTCTAACCCAACTCTACTGAAGTGCATGTATAAAACATAATCAAGCTTTCTCATGATACAACTACAAGTGAGTGGAAGAAGTTTGTCAAGTCTTATGAACATACTCCAATTTTTTAACTGTCTCATACGTTGGCGTATCCTCTCCAAGTACTGCATCAATTTCTGCTTGTGCTTTCTCCATCTTGGATGGGTTCTGAAACAAAGCAAATTATTTGCATCCATATAGTTATCATAGATGTGAGGATAAAGAGCTCATTGGTGCCAAGAAGCTATTAACAAACTTTAATCTGCATAACTTATTTTGAAATCTAACAAGGCTACAACATTCAATTTATAAAATAAAGAAGGAGCTTACTTGCGCAAGGAAGAAAACGGCCCAAGTAAGGACAGCAGCTGTTGTTTCATGGCCAGCAATGAGCATAGTCATCAAGTCATCCCTTAGCTGTCAAAATCAACAGCTAAACTAACTCTAACTGTAAACATAATCTTAAAATAAGTGAATTGTTAAAATACTCAAAAAAGTAATCTATAAATGCCCAAAGTTGACAATTGGCTCAAAACAGGTCCAACCTGAAATGTGCACTTATATGTGCAAATTCCAGACACAGAATTCCCTAGTGTCCACCGATATTCCATCACATGGGAGTTGGGGTGGGGGAGGGAAGAACGAAAGAAAGAAATATAAAAGGATCATTCTGATTAAGTACTTGGCAGTAAAATAAAATCCCTATATGCAATTAAGGATCCTTACCTGACGATCGTCAGCATCAGCTCCACGCATATCAACTAAGAAACGCAATAGGCTTGCATCCTGCAAAACTTCCATTACAGTGCCAGAATTTTAAAACTTCTGCAAAGCTTCTAAAATAATTATAGTGTGTATGTAAATGTAAATAAGATTATAGCCGAGAGATATCCCCACCTTCAGATTTGAGTAGTCCCTTTGTTGCAGTTTTTCAACATCTGTTTCCTGTCACAGAAGGTAATCAAAATACAGTTCAAAGAAACTGGAAAATTTGGTTTTCTAATATCTGTTTCAAATAATAATACGAACATTGATAAGTACATGACTGTCTATGTATGATATTAAATATCCACTTATGTTCGTTTCATTCATCTAACCTCTCTGGTCTCTTTGGCATTTCTGATGAGTTCATCAAGACAACCGTTTATAACTTTCAGATCACCACGGAACTTACGTTGCCTGGGGACAATCCACCTTGACAGGGGAAACTTCCAATATGGAATATAAAAGGTGGACCTATGTTCAGCTTCAAAAAGAGTGCCATACACTGCCTGTAATGTAATTGTAAAAGAGTCGAATATGAAATCTTAGAATGAAGTACAGCTTACATGATTGGTAAGTGAAAAGCAGGTAATATCATATACTGAAATAGATAACACACAAAAAGTTAATCTTTTGGAAAGAAAAGAAAGAAGTAACTATAGTAGTATTTACTGATCTAATTGTCAACTTCTGTAGGCTTTAGTTGGCAAGAATGTATGAAAAAAGCATATTATACAACAGATTATGAAAAGTTCTGAAAAACAACATTATGATAACATGGGCTGAACCAGATATAACCATTATGGAACCAGTGGAATGTATCTTTTTGCTTTCCCATACCTTTATTACGGGAGACTCTTTAGTGACAGAACCAAAGTCATAGTTGAAGACTCCGAGCCCAATGATATCAAGAGCCAAACTAGAAAACTCGGCTTCAAGATCCAACTCAATTGTCTTCCCACCATGCAAGTCCTCGCTTTCTAGTAGCTTCTCAAATTTTGAAATTGTTCGTCCCGAACAATTTCTAAATATTTTTACCATTGCTTCCAAGTATAAGGAATGGAACCCAGGAGCAATAACTACAAAACCAGCCTACAATTGGTAAATTCTATATATACAGATCACTGTCAGTTCCAAACTTACAAGAAAAATAGCTTAGTTATAGAATTTATGTTACTACCGACCTCTTCTCCTCTGCTTCCAAGTGCCAAGGTCGGCAGGTATAAGTCCTTTTCCCATTATTGGTTCTAGGATATCAGCTAGAACTCCCTAAGCGCAAAGGTTGAAACCACAAGCAATTGGGCGCAAACCATTAGAATAATTAAAAATGACGACTAAAAACAGCTTAAACAATAAATAATGCAATTATAAATATTTATGTACATCTTAACTGATTGAGATAGCTAAAAAGAAATCACAAAACAATAGCTGCTGAGTAAAGATACCAAATCAAGCTTACTTCCATGCTTCAAATTGTTGAACTTATTTCTCCATGGAAAATAACAAACTGACGATGCGTAGATTATCGGCATGGAAAACGAAAACAGAAGCAACAATCCAAATTTTTGTTAAAGGAAGGGAGTCTAGAAGCATAGTATTAAAAATTACGTTAGTACCTTGTCGTAACTAAATGTATTTTCTCGGAGAATATGCCTTGCAACAATGGGGTCTGATACAACAACAAATGCTTTTGGTCCAAATGCAAGCTTATACACGGATCCATGCTGCCAAGACAAACAAAAGTGAATAATAGTACTCAGAAGGCCCAAAATCCTAGCCCCAGCCAAAGCTGCGATAACATGTAGAGTCACAAAATTGAGATCTCTATTTGCACACACCATCAGAATGTAATCTATCAAGCGTATGAGCAACTAACTGGAACTATATCTATCTACCTAATAACTAACCGCCATCGGAATTAAACCCCATCAACCAGAAGAGAAGCCAGAACACATGAATTCATGACAGGAAATTGCACTACAAATTGAAGCATCAAAAGACCAAAACTTGTGAAGGATGCATACCTCTAAGAACCAATCATACAGTGCAAAGAAGAGAGGTCGCGAAAACAAATCCGAGACTGCACCTTCAGCAATGGGCATGGCCCCCATGCTTCCCCCACTTAACAAATTGGTAAGGAGGTTGCTTGCATTGTCCAGTAAATTCCTTTTTGTTTTTGGTTCCTCAGTACTCGTCGATTGGCACCTACATTAACCAAATTCACATTGAATTATACAATTCTGCAATGGAGTTAATGTGCACGACACAAACTGAAACACAAGTTTCAATCTTTCATCTCTTTTATTATTTTTATTAAACATTTCAAAGCAGATTCCCATCCATTTGATAGACAAGCACAGCATAAATTAAAGAATCAGAATCAGAAACGAAAGCTAGAAAAATTCTCTCTTTCATGCAAAGAAGCAAAAACCTTTAAATTGTACAACCAAAACTTCAATTCATTCAAGAAACCCATAAGCTACAAGATGTTTATACTGCTTGAAAAAATCGTACCCAATTGAACAAAATCGCAAAAGAAAAGAGAGATACCTGAAAGAACGGTGCTTGGGCTTGGAATTGAGGATATGAGTGGAGGTAGAGGATTGAAAACAATCCAATTCACATCTGTGCAAGTTGGCATTGAAGAGAGTTGGGGAAGACTGATTGAACAGAGGATGAGCAGCCATGGCCATTAGGCAATGGGCAGCAGCAGAGAGTGCTTGAGCTTCTTCCCCAATGGGTTCAGATGGAAATATCAGTGCGCACGATATTTGTACCACAATGTTAGGAAAGAATGACAAAATATGGTGGCACTGAAAGCTACAAAATTAAGAAGTTGTGGGTTGTTTGTTACTTCTGTTTTGTGTCACTCTTTTGTCACCCCACTAAAATCAGGGGAGGAAAGAGGGATTGTTATCCAAATATTCTTTAACCTAACAATATCCAAATATTCTTTAACCTAACAAAGTGCACCGATTCATGAGTGAATAAAATGTGTATTTCTGCTCTAATGTTGTGCGTATTACTTCGCGATCGTCGAATTTAGGTTTTGATTATGGATGATTAAGTTGTGTTTACTAACCGGATGGGTAGCCAAAATAAATGAGGCATTTAGCATGCATAGTACAAAATGAATTCAACTTCTTAGTTTGAAGAAATTGGACCATCGAATGGGAGTAAAGATCTCGATGCTAATTACACTTAATTAGGAATTGCCTTTTTATCTTTGCCTCGTTTGTTTGATTAGAAAAAGAACTATTCATTTCCCTTCTATCCCAAGAAAAAGAATGTTTTTTGACTTTCCATTTCCGCTACATACTTGGAAGGTTGCGAGAAAACCTACGCTTTGTTTGCCATAGAGCTAAATACATTTTCCAATACATGAACATAAAAAATTGCAAAACTATTAGCCTGGGGTTAGGGTTTTGAAATCTTTTCGAAGAGCTCTAATTGTATGAGAGTGGATGTGGTAGTGGCTATAAGTAGGCTAGGTACAAGGTTCAAAATCGTCCATGTACAAGGCCGAAAAATATATGCTGTTCAATTGACAAGTCACATGCTACATTTTCAGCACCGGGAAGAGAGATGATACTGTTTGAATAACTAAAAATCAATATACGTTAATATTTTCACCTGTTACAGAGAACTTACTTGAGGCTTTGGTTGTGTAGAGACCACAAATTGATGTTTTAGGTTGGGAATGGTATATTATAGTAATATATAGAGCTGTATGACGTTGTTAAATGGAAACAAGGGTGTGTTTAGCATTCTCTGTCTACTATGGAAATAAGTTACAGAGCCATAGCATATAATTAAAATCTACCGATTTTTTTCCTTCCTCTGGTCAATAATTGAGGTTAATATGTAGGTGCACCCCGAGCGCACAGATTCAGAAGTAAGTGCTTATTTCCAGTTGTGTATTGCACCAAAACAAACGCGACTTTCAAAAATTATGAGTTAATCAACATGATATAAGAATAATGACTTCATGATATAAGAATAATGACTTCACAAGATATAAAATTCAAATCTTCTCATTCACAAAAAGATAGATAACAAAGGTATAATGACAGTGTTATGTGATCTAACCTTTTCTTCTTCACGTGCCATCCTTCTTCAAATCTGATAATTCCTCATTCATATTCTTTTCGCTCTCTTTCTCTCATTTTCACTCAAAATCCCTCTAAATTTGTATCTTTTTATCTAGACCGCCATATTCCATTTGGTTTGTTGCTGTAGATTTTTGGAGGTGAGCTCTACACTCTGAGGTATGTGTTGGGTACTATTTCTATAACCTTCAATTTTATGGTTTATTGGGGGGTTTTGAGCTAATTTCTTGGTTTGGAAGTGGAGATTAAATTGGGTTTGATTTTGGCCCAGATGTGAGACTACCCGAATCGAAAAGAATCATAACCTGGTTGAACTAATTTCTTTTGAGGGTTGCTATGTACACCCATCTTTTTTTTTTTTGGACACCCACTTACTTTGTACACCCATTTTATTTTTTAAAACTACTTTGAACACCCAAATTTGATTAAATTTTCCACTTATACCCTTCATTTTGTTTATTTTACAAATTTTCTTGAATACCCTTAAATTTTTCTTTGGACACCAAAAATTAAAATTTACTATACTCATCTTTCCCTCTCTGATCAGACTTTTAGGATTCACCAAAAACTCACATCTGATATACAGACCAACAATGTTGTTTTTATAAATTTTGTAAGATGCAAATGATCTCATCTTTGACAAATTTTTGAACAACAAACCAATAGTGATCTTTTGAATAAGAAAATGAAGGATGCATATTATCTCATGTTTGACAAAAGAGAATCTGTTTCGCAACCCAAATCAACAGAAACCACAAGAATCAAAACTCAAACAACAAGTTCAAAATTGATGCAAATCCAAAACAACATGCTCCATAGCCGATGAAAGTAGTCCAAGAGCATATATGACATAAACTGTAGAATCAATGCACATGCATCCAGTATGCTCAATTCAATTCCCACAAAAAAAAAAACTTTGATACAATCAATGAAAATTCTTACCTGTTCTTCTTCGAATTCATCCTCTTTCATAGTGTCTTTCATAAAAAATCAGAGATTGTATGAGATTTAGGGTTTAGAAACTATGATGCAAGATGACCAATTTCAAAAAAAAAAAAAAAAACTAAATGGGTGTCCATAACTTTTACATAAGGTGTACAAAGAAATTAAGTACTTATATGTAATTTCACATAAGGATATAAATATAATTACATGTTATAAAAATTCAGGGTGTCCAAAGAAGAAAGACGGGTGTACATAGCAGCCCTCTTTCTTTTTTGAATTTATTGTCCTCCCTTGAAAAATATAAGGCCTATTTTGTCTTTATGGGTCGGGTCATTGTCCCTCAATGTATTCAAAGTGTACTTCATTACGACCTCTTTGGGTCTTTTTGTTGTATGCATTTGGTGACCCTGACCAATTCTTGTATATGAACTTAAGCTGAATCCATTTTTAGGACTCAAAATCCCAAACTGTTGGCATCTAATTTTCAAGCATCAATTATAATTACCGAGAGCAGTTGTCTATTGCTTGTTCGATGACCCTTCCTAGCCCTTGACGCATTGTCAACATGTTATTCTTTTACTATCCTTTCTATCTATGGACTCTTGTGATGGTGGTCGAAAAAATTCACGAAGAATGGACAAGATCATGATTCTAGGCCAATTTGACAAATTCTGGACTTTGCCCCCACAAATTCCACTCTGTCAAAGTGTTCCATACATTGAAATTTGACATATAGAATATAGACTATTTAGCAAATTACAATTTACCCCACAAGGTTCGGGGGTCAACATCATCTTATCTCACAAGGTTTTAATTTCATCAAATTAAACTACTATTTTCTATTTAGTCTACATTTTCACAAGGGTAGGCCACATGAAGTAGGGGCAAAAGTTACGGCGGGTCGTGACTGAGTGCATGCCCCAAAAGACCATATGGGATAGAGGCAGCTGAAAATCTCCTTGGTCATCAAGGAGGGATTTTCCCTTGGCCGCCAAATCCCTTGGTTAGCAAGTGTGACGTCATTTGTTTAATCAAGTATCTTGTTCTGAGTTTAGAATCATATATGTCAAACATGCATCCGATTGATTAATCAAAATCTAATACCAGGGCCGACCCTGACTTGTGGGAGGCCCATAGTGAGAAAACAAAATGAGGCACTAATAATAAAAAAATTATACTTCAATAACTTCATCATAAATTTGGATCCGCTTGATTTATTTGGTGTTAAGCACTATAACAAATCACCTAACATGAATTCCACACTGAAAATAACTTTTCACAAGGAAATACGTTTGTTTATCAGTGGAATTGTGACAATTCATCTATTGACTAATTGAAATTTATTAAGGAATAGAAAATGTCAATCAAAGATTCCTCAATTGGGGCCATATGTTCAACTATTTATGCATTTTACAACCAACTAAAAAAGTTCATTTATATTTTGCTTTGAAAAATGAGTACTATGAGAAAGAATCCACTAAACAAAAAACTTTGTTTTATGACCATAGTTGTTGAGTTAAGATAATAGCACTTTATAAAAAATCTTAGATATTTTTTTCAAAATAGTATGAGTTAAGCAAATATAATTCAATAAGTAATATTGTGGCCATTTCTGAAATACTATTGTTTAAATTCTTAATCCTAGACTAATATGGACTAGAAAATCCAGCAATCACTTTTACAAGCCAAAACAAAACAGGTTTTACTCATTACGTCATCACTTTTTTATATTATAGTGATTTCTTTACTTAAAAGAATTCTATTTAATTATTCAAAGGGGACTCATTGAGAGCATTCATGAAAGGATTGAGGATAAATTTGACAGTACTAATTTGACACTAAAGCAGATGATTTGGTATAATCCCCCAAAAGTTAGGTTATACTCACGGCCGGCCCTAGCCCTTAGTACGTATGTTAACTTTTGACTCTATTTGATTTGCTTAATATGTATATATATCAGTGAAAAAATGTATATGTTTGGACGTTCTTTTGCTTTTGTGTTTGTGTCTTGTATGTAGAATACATATTCTTTATAGCTGTCAGAGTATAAGATAGTCATGCTGTTATTTTCTTTGTTCCCAATGGGATGGCTTAACTTGCATAGTTTTCTAGCCAGAGATAAGATCTCAAATAAGCTCTTTTTTTGGCACATTCAGTAAAATATTGCTCCTTGTATAAAAATTAAGTACTACCTTTAAGTTTGCTACTTTATGAGGCGCTATGTAGGGCAATGATATCATCAAGCTAAATGAATTGACTTTAGTTGGTAAACTTAAAAAACACTATTGACAAATTGTGATAAGAGTAAAAGATATTGTTGTGCTTTGACATATTAATTTACTTATCATCGTTACTTTATCCGAATGTAGACTTGTCTCTTATTGTTATTAAAAGAAACAGCCATTATCATGCAAAGCTTGTGGGAATAGTAAGGAATTTTGTGAGGACATTCGAAAAAAAGAAAAAGAGATTGATCTTGGAAAGAATGAAATAAAATGATGTGATGGTAGGCTAGGCCAAACTGTTAGTGACAGTTTGGCCAATTTTGTCTATATAGGTTAAGTAATCTATAGTTTATAATCCAATAAACATTGGATGGCTACGCGACTTTGACTACAGTGGTTAATCATATATAACCCAATAAATTTTGCAGTGTTGTCGCATAGTAGAATACTAGTTACTCTTGGGCAAAACATTTTTGAATTTTATATAGATATTTTAAATAATTTTACAGTTCAAAGAAAATAGCAAGTGTGTCATAATTTGTTTGATCAAATACTTTGTTCTAAGTTCGGAATCATATATATCAAATATACATCTGATTCATTAATCATAATCTAATACCATGGCCGGCCTTGACTTGTGGGAGGCCCAAAGTGAGGAAAAAAATGAGACCCTAACAATAAGAAAATTATACTTCGGTAACTTCATCATAATTTTAGATCCTCTTGATTTATTTGGTGTTATGCACTAAAACAAATCACCTAAGATGAATTTCACACTGAAAATGGCTTTTCACAAGGAAATACTTTTGTTTATCGGTGGAATTGTGACAATTTGTCTATTGACTAAATGAAATTTTATTAAGGAATAGAAAACGTCAGTCAAAATTTGATTGTCTAGTATTTCTGACCCATGTAGTAAATAGATCTTTTGCAGACCTCCTAGCAAATTGTCCATACTAGTTTATTAATAACTTCCTAGCTCTTATTGGGAATATAGCTCTCTCATTCGGTCCTTGCAGGAAGGGATCATATAACAACTTTTGTAAGTTGTCTAAGATTTGTAACCTGGAAGAAAAAAATAATTGTCAATAAAGATTAAGATCTAACGTTTAAGTAAAGAAGAAACATCTGTTGTCATACCTTACTAGTCGGAAATCCCCATACATATCCTTGGCATGCATCCTTCTTCATGTAATTTTTCAAAAAGAGTGGTAACTGAAAAACTGAAACAAAAGACAAGTTCCTTACATTCTCTCATCAGTAGTATAAGTCGGTAGATGGCTCAACCTTCAAATGAGATATTGGTCAGCGAAAGTCAATAACAAAGGGTGAAAATAAATCCAGCAACAAAAACTATTATCTTACTTTGAAATTTCGCCAACACTCGAAAGAAAACTATCTAACTTCATGCTAGTGTATCCAGTACTCTTGAGTAGTGAGTTCAGAAAATGCTCCAAGCCATCAGTGTAGCAATCACAAGTTGCTACAGTAGTTGACTAGGATTAGGAATTCTATTCTCTGTAGGAATGTAACTCGCACCAATCACTATAAATAAGATTACAAGGAGTTCTCATTTGTAGTAGCAACACAAAGAAGACAAACAAAGGGTGATAGAGAGATTATGGAGCTCATTTTTTGGGTTTAGCACACATGTCATATTCTCCATATTGATAATGATTCTCTCGAAAAGGGATCACACACGAATATCAACAAGCAAGACTAGCTATAAGGGATTTAAATTCAACAAAACTTAAATTAGACTGACCTGATCACCCGTTGCATATTCAAAGTGAGACGTTAAGTCTTCTTCACTGTGTCAGATGGTTCCCAAACGTGGTTTTCACGAAACCAAGTTTCCAAGTTTATATTTCAGCTAATACAAGTGATAGAAAAGAGTTCAACTCAGTTCGCTCAAATCAATGAATCATAAATATGAAACACGAATAGAAAATGTTAACACTTTCTTCGGTCTTTCATGTCAAATAAACAAAAACCAGAAAAACACAAGCTCCCCACCCCAACACTAAATTATTCTTCGGTTTGGTGATATCGTACAGATTGAAACCAAGTTCTAGATCAGGTTCTATTATAGCAAACATGCCAACAATACTTTTCAGAAAGAAAAAAAATTCCCAAATAAGTTAAACTGATTGAAAGAAGAGTCTGATTTTGCTCACCTCCCTTTAATCCTTGTGAAACTTTACCTCCCTCTTAGAATCCCGCCACATGTCAAATATGCTAACCCAAGTTAAACTATTGTGTTTAACTAATCTTTATCACAAAGAAAAATAAAGTAAATCATAAACATACCATATCCTCTCCTAATCTCATTAATTTGGCATATCTAATTACTTAAAATAAATCTCACAATTGAGCAAGAAAAACGAAGACTCCAGCAAATGATCAATAACCTTCATGCTTGATTACATCATATGATCCCGATGTTTGAGGAGGAAGATGAAGAAGACCAAACCTCCAACTCCGTTATCACTTTTGTGAGCAACTTTTAAGTGGGAGGATTTTTTTTTTTTTTTTTGCAATATTAAGTGCAAATGCCCCCATGTATATAATGAATTTGGTCATTCAATTGGATATAATTTTCCTCATGAACGAATGACGTTGGATTCGATCATTCAATGGCCCATATAAGCTCTTCCTGATGAACAAAATGTATGAATATAGATTATTATCAATAATCATAAAATAATTCCATTGACATTGACGAAGAGAAAAATGAAGCCTACAATCAGGATTTATTCGCAGATTCTAGTGCGTTATGAAGTTGAGCTATAGAAGATTCATTAGGTAATTAAAAAATGGGTTTAATGTCTTGGGAGATAATAATGATCTCAAGTAGAAAATGTAAATTTACATTCTACAATTTATAAATGATTTTATTTTTAATAAAAAATAACTAAATATAATTAGTTAGCCATGGTCTTCTTCATCTTCCTCCTCAAACAGGAATCATATGATGTAATCAAGCATGAAGGTTATTGATCGTTTGCTGGAGTCTTCGTTTTTCTTGCTCAATTGTGAGATTTATTTTAAGTAATTAGATATGCCAAATTAATGAGATTAGGAGAGGATATGGTATGTTTAATTAGATATGCCAAATTAATGAGATTAGGAGAGGATATGGTATGTTTATGATTTACTTTATTTTTCTTTGTGATAAAGATTAGTTAAACACAATAGTTTAACTTGGGTTAGCATATTAATCAGTGATATCACAAATGTCAGGAGATATGTTAAAAATAAACAAAATCAGTATGAACTCATTCTAAACTTGTTTTAAAGCAGGAACTGATTATGTTATACTCATAACAGCTACAAAGAAAATAACAACATGACTATCTTATCCTCTAACAGCTACAAGGAATATATATTCTACATACAAGGTACAAACACAAAAGTAAAAGAACGTCAAGATATATACATATACCAACTGATAGATATATATTTACATACTAAGCATATCAAATAGAGTCAAAAGTTAACATACTTACCAAGAGCTAAGGCAGCCGTGAGTATAACCTGACCTTTGGGGTTCCTTAATAATTAAGTAGTAAAGATTTCTCATCACTAGAAATTACAATGTCTTCAACAAATCAGTCAGTCAGTTCGATCTTCACATCATTTCGAATGCTCTAAACAAAGTCGAAAATGTCCACCCATGAATCTCAGAATGCTACTAGCACGACTTTCCATGCTGTCTCAAGTGATATTTGTAAAACAAATAACAATATTACTAAAACAATACAAAAGATTATTTAGATACTAACATGATTGGCTTATGCTTTTCTGGTTAACTTGATGCAGGAAATGTCTGATGTACTCAAACTCGTTCGCTGGATGCTCTTGATAGTAGTTGGTGCCATTGCTTAAGGAGACACGTTGGGCGGTGTTGTAGTGTGTGGTTGAACGCCACTTATAAACTTCTTTGAACTCAAATATGCTAACCCAAGTTAAACTATTGTTTTCTTTCATTTATGACTACCACCCTATTAATTGCTGGGGACTGATCCAGGAATTTAAAATGAAGGGATGGGTGGGGTTGGGTGTTGGGAGGGCTAAGATGTAAATATGAGAGGATTAGTGGGCTTTTATTTATATAAAGTACAAGAACAAAATAATAATAAGAATAATAACCTGGGCTGAAGCCCAATTAGCCCACTATGTAGATCCGCCTCTGGTTGGGGATTTTTGCTCATCGAGCGGGGTAACTGTACTAAGTGGTACCAAAGTTAACTTCCTCTATAGAAACAAACTAATTTAGTGGTGGGGTGGGTTTGCATTGTTTGATTTTGACGTTTCTGCACTTTTTGCATTGCATTTCCATATTTAAGAAGGGAAATCGAAGCTTGAGAAAATTTTCATAGTTATGATTAATTGATTTGAGCTTATTTTTTGAGAGACATAAACTTCCCTTTTCATTTGTCATATATGAAATATGGACTTGGACTTGAATACCTGGCTCAAGAAAAACCTTGTTTGGGAACAATATGACTCGGGCCCTCCAATTAAAAGTCGTATCACTTTGAAAATGCAAACGGTTATCAGGTTAGTGTAAATTTAGTTTTGTTGAATGTCCTTTTGTTACATCGGCTTGCCAAAACTCAGGGGAGGAAAGAGGGATTGTTATCCAAATATTTTTGAACCTAACCGATTCATGAGCGAATAAAATATATGGTTGTGTACTTCTTGTCCACTTTCTACTTTTACTCTAATGTTGTGCGTACTACTTCGTCAAATTTAGGTTTTGATTATGGATGATTAAGTTGTGTTTACTAACTGGATGGGTAGCCAAAATAAATGAGGCATTTAGCAAGCACAGTACAAAATGAATTTGACTTCTTAGTTTGGAGAAGTTGGACTATCGAATGGGAGTAAAGATTTGGATGCTAATTACACTTGGTTAGGAATTGTCTTTTTGTCTTTTCTGCCTCGTTTGTTTGACTAGAAAAAGAACTATATTATTGACCAAAAAAAAGAAAAAGAACTATATTCATTTTCCTTCTATCCCAAGAAAAAGAATGCTTTTTTACTTTCCATTTCCGCTACATACTTGGAAGGTTGCCAGAAAACCTACGCTTTGTTTGCTAATCCATAGAACTAAATACATTTTCCAATACATGAACATCAAAAATTGCAAAACTATTAGCCTGGGGTTAGGGTTCTTAAATCTTTTCGAAGAGCTCTAATTGTATGAGAGTGGATGTGGTGGTGGCTATAAGTAGGCTAGGTACAAGGATAAAAATCGTCCATGTACAAGGCTGAAAAATATGTCATGTTCAATTGACAAGTCACATGCTACATTTTCAATTAAAAAGTTAAAAGAACAATATTTGTGTTGAAGGCACCTGGAAGAGAGATGATATTATTTGGATAACTAAAATCAATATATGTGAATATTTTCACTTGTTGCAGAGAACTTACTTGAGGCTTTGGTTGTGTAGAGATGACACCAGATTTTGCAGATAGACCAAAGATTGATGTTTTAGGTTGGGAATGGTATAGTAATATATAGAGCTGTATGACGTTGTTTAATGGAAACAAGAGTGTGTTTAGCATTCTATGTCTACTATGGAAATAAGTTACAGGGCCATAGCATGTAATTAAAATCTGCCGATATTTTTCCTTCCTCGGGTCAATAATTGAGGTTAATAGTGTATTCAGGTACACCCTTAGTGTGCAGATCCGGAAATAAGTGCTTATTTCCAATTGTATTCCACCAAAACAAACGTTCAAAAAATATATGAGTTAATCAACATGATATAAATGTAAGGAATAATGACCCTCGCAAGATATAAAGTTCAAATCCTCTCGTTCAAAGATAAAAACATATATAACCATGTAATGTGGTCTAATATTTTCTTTTTCACGTGTCCTCTTTCTTCAAATCTAATTTTTCCTCATTCATATCCTACTTCTTTTTTTTTTTTTTTCTCTCATTTTCACTCAAAATCCCTCCAAATTCCATTTTGTTTGTTGCTGTAGATTTGTGGAGGTGAGCTCTGCACTCTGAGGTATGTGTTGGGTACTATTTCTATAGCCTTCAATTTCACTACGCCAAAAAAGCCATTACACGACAGAAAAACAACGGCAGTTTTAGGTAATTCCGTCGTCTAATTGGAAACTCGAAATAAGACGACAGAAATTTGTTAATTGTGTCGTCTTATGTTTCAACAAATGAAATAAGACGACAGTTTTAGTTAAAAATTGTCGTGCGATAAAATTGAAAACAAAACACATAATACCCCCCGTGTCCCTCTTTAAACATCAGAACCCGATCTTTTCTCTTTCGCTCCCGCATCTCTTTCCCTATCTTTCATTTTTCTCACAACCTTGACAGCCTCCTTCCTCTCCGACGCCTCCTCTCCACCCCACCGTCAACCTTCGCCAGCCTCCTCTTCGAATCCTCTCTTTTAATATTCCGACCATAGCCACTGCCTCGAGAACTCTTCCGATTCATTATTCCTCTTTCCTAACCCTAATTTCTTTATCTGAATTTGTGTTTGGGCAAACCAAATTCGATTTTGGGATATGCGGATTTGTCGATTTGGTAGGTCGGGATATGGAGCTTACTCGATGCTGTGTCTCCGACGGCTTCGCGCGCCTCCACGGTGAGGTCGCCGCTGAAGGGGGTGAGTGGATCTCGTCAGATCTACTCGGATGATGTCGCAAGATTTGGGTTTTGCATATTAGGATACAATAAGGTTGGGTTGTATTTTTTTTTAGCGAATTTGTTGATGTCTTATATCTTGAATGCTGGTTTTTTTTCCTGGTTTAGATCTGAGTTTGCTTTTAAGTTTTGTGGTAGATTGCATTTGTTTTTTATTTTGTGGCCGGATAGAAACCTTTCTTCTCTACTGCGTTTGGTTTCTCTATTTCTCAGTAGATTAATTTGATTTAGTCAATATTGTGCTTTTGGTTTCATTTGTTTTGCAGTTGTTCCGAAGTCCCCAAAACGCAGTAGCAGTTGTCCTTCATCTCCACCCTTCACAGCCTCTGATTTGGGAAGAAATTGGTTCTGAAATTGATGCTTTAGTGATACGGGTCATCAATTTTGGTCTCTGGTTTTGAATTTTTGGAATCGTTGGGAATTTTCCATTTGATTTTGTATTTTGTGGTTCAATTTTTGGAAATTTATGGGTCTTTTTACTGAGTGTTCACTATGTATGATTTTGCAGCCTCAGCCGGTCGAGAGTTCGCCCACCACCCTCTACAAAATTGAAGCAGAGGTAAAAAAAGTTGAATCTTTTTAACATCTATCGTTTTCTTTGTTGTTAATTTTGTTCCTTATCTTTTGCTTGTGCATGCTCTGTTTTTTTTTCCTTTTTTTGTACAACTGTTTCCTAGGTTTTAAGTTTTTGTTACAATTGTTTCTTAGGTTTTCAAGTAGATAGGGAATATGATTGGTTTTCTCGTAAGTACGTTTTCGCAACTAATATAAAGGGTTACAGGTGACTAAATTAGTTTGGCCATAAAATGGGTTTTTTATACTAGTGATATGTCTTGCTGTTAGTCAAGGGGAATTGCACCCACAATGGCAGCAGCCAATGCTAAAAGAGTTCTGCAAATCAAAGGGAATCCACTTAACTGTGAGTATTTGGCGTATAATTTTGTTATGCATTTCGTGTTTCATGGGTATTATTGAATTGGGATCACTAGGCACAGGTAGCGTAAAGGGTTATGTACTCAAGAATCCAATTCTTACATCAGTGGCAAGACACCTGCACAAGTGGCGATCTGGAGGGGGCTATAATCGGGTCACAAGGGTTATGATTGTAAGTATATATTTTCTCTACATTCCTTTTTTTTTGTTTGATTGGCTTGGATGTTTGAATTCTATTTGGTTGCCTAGAAAGTGTAGGGAAAAGAGTTGAATTTGAGTATAGGATGTTGGGTTTTTTGAGTTAATTGGGAGTTGAGTGGTAGAAAAGGCTGAATTGGGATGTGAATGGAACAATTTCTTGGTTTGATGGGGATGAGTTTTTCTGTTTTGGGAACTAAAATAATAACAGGATGTGAGCTTTAGAATGTAATCGTTATTTGCTTTTACACTTGTTAAGCTTCTTTGCTGCTAGAGCTAGAGTTGATGAGGTATACTTACTTTAGGTTCATTATGAGATATTGAACTGCTTTTTAGTTGTGATATAGCTTTATGTAGATGTCATTTTGAATGGATGTTGGATTTATTATTCCAGAACTTTCATTTGTTGAAAGCTGTAAGCAAGCATAAGACTGTCCTGTTCATGTTAGAGGAGTAATAGTATAAAGACGATCAATTAATTGAACATATTGTTTAGATTTCAGTTGTCGTTAGGTTTCTGAAGTGAAACTTGCACTATATTTGGGGCTTATGTAATTAATACTTTATTATTTGTTATTTGGGCCCTTGTTTCTTTGGTTTCAGTGTTGGTTTTTGAAAATCTAATATTTCTCTTTATATAGGTACATGAATGGAAAGGTCAGGGGAACAGCATGCCAAGTCTATTAAATTTAAGGATGGCTACATGATTTCCGCTGGTCAGCTTGTAAATGAATACATTGACTTTGCTGTCAGACATGTTCTTCTCAGACAGGTTAGTTTTTTCTCTCGTACCTTTGGTTTGTGCTTCTTCATAGAATTTCTCTACTAATATGGCTGGTTAAACTTGTTAGATGTTGCCACTCTGAGCTGAAATAATTGTCAATGTTTTCCAATCTGAGCTCATGATAAATAAGCCTGAGTTCAGGATCAATATGCTGGCTTGTTCTTTTACTTGGGATTAGGATTCACATTGTTATTTTGCTACGCTGTGGTAGAGTTTAGTGTCTAGTGTTACCTTGTTGCACATTCATCCAGTTATAACATTCTGGACTTAATCTGTTTCTGTATACATATGTTTTGTAATGGAGACATGCTATTGGTATCAAGGGCAAGATGGTTGCTAAGAAGAATTATGCCGAAAAGGTTCTCCAGAAGAGAACGTGAGTTCTAGTCCTGTATTTGGTTATGATTTTATTTAATTTTAATTTTGTTGAACCGTGCATAAGTTTCTGGGAAATGACTTAGTAGTTTCTCTTGAAGCCAATTAGCTATATGAGATGATATTGAGTTATAAAATCACTTTTGGGTTTATGGGAGAAGCGCTGATAGAGTTGGAGAAGCACTTTCTAAATGGCATTTCCTGGAAGCAGTAGGTTTTACTAAGACTTCCAGGAAGCTTAAGTTCTTTAAGGACTTGTAAACATGCCTCCTAAGCATGTAGGATGCATTGATAACAGCTATTTTCATATCAAATGTAACTTGTATTTTCAAATTGCTTCCAGGTAGTTTGTCTTTATGTTGGTAGTTCTCTGTATTAGCTTTGTATTGATGTTGTTGGGAGTTACATTTATATTGAACTAAATGTTTCTTTTGTGAATGTCAGCTAGAATTGCTATCCATGAGGAGTCCAACACTAGGAGCAAGGTGATGTTAATCCAGGAGCTATCAGTTTTGGTAATCATTGCTGATATGCTCTCTTTTTAACTGATTTTTTTTAGCTTGTTTGTCTGGCCAGTTTTCTCAAGGTATGAGGAATGAGGAGGAAGCTGTATTACAAAGGTGTGAAAGACATGGAAGGAAGTTAAGATTGAGAGGCTCACAGCTAGCATGTTACTATATCACAATTTTTTGTCCTATATAGCTTGTAGTTGTAGTTTGAATTCATATGTACTACAACAAATGTGCAATTTGATGTACATCATTTGAATACTTGTAAATTGCAAATCATCAATTGAAAGTAATTTTTGATCCATTAGATTTTGTTGACAGTTTTAGACACTTTAAATGACAGTTTTAGACCCTTTAGATGACATATATATACATTA
The DNA here is from genome assembly GCA_033992175.1 of Spiraea crenata. NCBI lineage: Eukaryota > Viridiplantae > Streptophyta > Magnoliopsida > Rosales > Rosaceae > Spiraea > Spiraea crenata. The sequence goes on from JAVBHV010000019.1 coordinate 2,670,431, forward strand.
AAATTGTCGTTGAAAACCTATAATAACGACAGAAAAAACCAAAACTGTCGTTGAAAACCTATAACAACGACATAAAAAACTAAAACTGTCGTTGAAAATCTACAACGACGACGAAAAGAAACTAATTATGTCGTTATATGTCTACTTTTAACGACAGTTTTAATAATTATCCGTCGTCTAATACATTATTCGACGACGGAGTTTCTCCGTCGTGGTATAAGTTTATACCACGTCACCCTACCTCGCGACGGTTTTTTCACCCCAAAAGACGACGGATTTTCTCCGTCGTCTAAAGCCATTTTTGGCATAGTGTTTCATGGTTTATTGGGGAGTTTTTGAGCTAATTTCTTGGTTTGGAGGTGAAGTTGGGTTTGATTTTGGCCCGAATATGAGACTATCCGGATAGAAGAATCGTAACTCGATTGAAGTAATTTCTTTTTTGAATTTATTGTCCTCCCTTGAAAAACATAAGGCCTATTTTATCTTTATGGGTCATTGTTGCTGAATGTAAATATACAAAAAGTACTTCACTATGACCTCTCTGGGCCTTCTTGTTGCATGAATTTGGTGGCCCATACCAACTCTTGTGTATGAACTTAATAGGAATCAAAATCTCAAAATTTTGGCATCTAATTTGCAAGCATCAATTCTAAATATCAAGAGCAGTTGTCTATTACTTGCTCGATGACCCTTCCTAGCCATTTACCCTATGTTTGGATGAAGAAATTTCTAATTTCTAGGAATTGTAAAATGATGGGATTTAAATACCCATCAATTAAAATTCCATCAATTGTAAATTCTCTTGTTTGGATGAAGAAAATACTAATTCATAGGAATTTACAAAATGATAGAAATTGTAAATCTTAGTGTTTGGATATATTTGTGATTTTTACACTTACCTCCAGTTTAATAAAGTAAACCACCAACATCTCCCCACATTTCCCCAAGCCAGCACAATTAATATAAATTAAACAAACAACCACAGCCTTTCCCCAAGCACAACGGATTTTTTTTTCCTAACCAAGAAAAAAAAAAAAAAAAATTTTTTCCAGATCAATTATCCTGTCCTTCTCCATTGAAGATCCAGAAAATGAGCGCAGGTTGGTCATCTTTTTGACAGATGAGCATAAGGTGACTCCATTTCTTGTCTCAGTTGATTCATAACCTTCTCAGTTGATTCATTTTCCCAAGCTCTGCCACTAAAGCACCATTATCTTCATTGGCTTCTATGAAACAAAGCTTTTGGAGCGATTGCAAGCCGCATATTCCTGCAGGAACCTTCACCAGGAGATGGCGGAGTCGCTTGAGGCTCAAAATCTCAACTAGCAACTCAACGACATATGAGTGTTTAAAATTCAAGGACTGACGATCGGATCTGCAAAATACCCAAATTCATTTTTTCCTTTGGCCAAATTCATCAAACCCATTCCTAAAATATTATAATCTAGATTGAACAAGATCTTGTTCGAAGAGATTCTGAAGAAACCATGAATTGCGGTTGGCAGCGGCGCAATGAAAGAGAAGAGGGAGAGAAATTCCGCTTTGGCATACAAGGAAAAGAGATTTCTCATCAGCGAAGGAAATTACAAAATGACGACCCCTTCGACAGAAATCAAACTCGGAAAGGGGACTCCACAAACCCCCCCAACTTCCCCCCCCCCGAATTCGTGATTTCCGGAACACGGTTAGCCAAACAGAGAAATTCTGAATTTCTAGATATAAATTCCGACTTTTTTTAAAATGCCGGCATATTTTGACGCATCCAAACACACGGTTGAAGCATTGTCGACATGTGATTCTTTTACTATCCTTTCTATCTCTTGACTCTAGTGATGGTGGTTGAAAAAATTCATCAAGAATGGGCAAGATCATGATTCTACGCCAATTTGGCAAATTTTGGACTTTGCCCGCACAGATTCCACTATGTCAAAGAGTTTCATATATTGAAATTTGACACATGGAATATAGAATATTTGATAAATTATAATTTACCCCACAAAGTTTGGGGGTCAACAACAACTTACCCACAAGGTTTTAGTTTTATCAAATTAAACTATTAGTTTATGTTTAGTCTCTATTTTCACATGGGTAAGCCGCATGAAGTTCGGCCAAAAGTTACAACGGGCCGCGAGTAGTGCAGGATCAAAAGAAGGGTCCATAAGGGATAAAGAAGGTTGAGAATCTCCTTGGTCATCAAGGAGGGATTTTCCCTTGGTCGCAAAGTCCTTTGGTCGGCAAGTGTGATGTGATTTATTTGATCAAGTACTTTGTTTTAAGTTCTGAATCATATATATCAAACATGCACATTCTTCACGAATCATAATCTAATACTAGGCCGGCCCTAACTTGTGGGAGGCCCAAAGTGAAAAAAAATAAAAAATAAAAAATTGAGGCCATAGCGATTAAAAAGTTATACTTCGATAACTTCATCATAAATTTGTATGGTCTTAATTTATTTGGTGCAAGCACTAAATCACCTAACACGAATTTCACACTGAAATTGACTTTCCACAAGGAAATACGTTTATTTTTTGACAGAATTGTGCCAATTTGTTTATTGATTTAATGAAATTTTATTAAGGAATAGAAAACCTCAATCAAAGATTCATCAATTGAGGCCCTATCTTCAACTATTTATACATTTTACAACAAACTTAAAAAGTTCAATACTAATTCATATAAATTATTTTTTATTTTAAAAAATGAGTACTATGACAAAGAATCTACTAAACAAAAAACTTGTTTTATGACCGTAGTTGTTGACAATATATTTTACTCCACTAGAGCCTCCGATTGAGGAGGACTCCAAAAATTAACAAAACATATTAACAAAATTATATCTTTTGAGAATATGAAGTAAAAAAAAAAATTCACGTTCAATATAGTGGCAGACGGCTGTCTGTGGTGAACAAATATTAACAAAAATATATCTTTTGGTTATTTTTACATTTAGAGCTAACTTTTATCTTTCTATGTCATTGTAATATAACAGTTGGGGGACAATGCACCGTCCAAGTGAGTTCTTTCTCCTCCCTCTCCTTTTAGTTTCTTAGTCTGATAAAATGTCTTTTACTCACTTAAATTTTGTTTTTTTTTTTTTTACTTTGTCAATATAGTCATCATTTTCCTTGATGTCCATCACTTCAATTACCCCAACCATAATTGCTTTGCTCATTTTATCTTTGTTTTTTTTATCGACTTTGCTCTCTGCGTGCGATTTGCCTTCTTTGAGCATAGTGATGTAGTCAACCGTGTCAAACTCCTCACCATCTGATTTTGGAGGTCACTTCAATGTTATTTCCTGAAGTACTCTTGTTGAAGTACCTTGTTTTTCTGAGGGTGTACATTAAAGTGCATTGAAGTGTAAGAGACATGTGAACTACTTTTTTAGTTTCATTTAAGTAGTACACAACTACAAACAGGAAAGACAATACAAATTGATGAATTGAGGAGGTTCACCGAGAGCAACAAAAGCCTCTTGTTCACCATTGAAAATCCTCCGTAAACAGAGAGATATATTTACAAGTTTCTCATTTTTGTCTTATGGGATTGTGTTCAACTCTTGTGTTTTATTATTTTCTTTTGATTGGTTTAAACTCTATCAACTACAACTATGCATCAACCGGCATGGTCAGGAGGATCTGGATTCATAGATCGCATTGCGCGAGCTTTTCAATCATCGACCAGTGTGAATCGTAACACCACGTTAGAGAATTACTTAGCGGTTGAAGGTACTAGGTACATATTTAACTCCATGTTTGACTCCAGTATGCACTACTACAACAAGATGGTTGGAGGAACCACAAAGAGATTTTATCAACTTAACCCTACAGTCACACACATAATCAGGTTAATTTTCTTCCTTTTTTCTTTAACCGCTTCATTCTATAGAATTGAAGAACTAATTAAGTACCCAAAATAAATAGTAAAGATTGGTTTTAAGCTCTTCATAGGGTTCTTTGTGTGTGTTGCTTTAATGGCTTGCTTGTAGAACTTCGTGTTCGTAAATGCCTATTTATCTTTGTTCAAAAACCTACTATTGTGACATGTATCCATTGGAATTGACTTTTTTTTTGTTTCTTTTTCTATCTTCTTTACGGGCAAATCAAATGTCGCAAGTTCCAATTTATCGAGTAACTTTTCCGGCCGAGATCTTCCCACCCCTCACCAAATCCCCTCATCACCAATCTCAACAGCCACCCACACCACCGGCAACGACCCAATTTTTTTACAAGTCGTCGTCGAACCCTCGGCTTTTCGACTTGCCAAAATTTAATTGAAGTGAGGGGGAGGGCACTTGTCAAAAGAGAGTTTAAAATAGAGATGAAATATGCATTCTAGAATAGAAGATCTCTGCAGATAGCTTTGGAACAGTTGATAATTTAAACATGAATTTTAGTTGCTTGAGTTAAGCTCCTTATGTTGTTTACTCACTAATTTCTCCTTGTGTTGTTTACTCACTAATTTGTACTAGGTTATTCTAGTTCGATTGTTGAAGTATCTATGTAGAAGGCCACACAAAACATAGACTAATTCTAAGTTAATACATAAGATAATGAGACCATGGGGTTGCCCAAATAATGTATTATTCGTTGGGCTTTGTCCCTTTTTAATCAATTTTGACTTTAACCAATAACGATTTGGGCAATGTATATATGTGCTCATCTCGCCTTAATATCCACACAGGAGATAAATGAATCTGTCCTTTCAGCAAAGGTATTGGGCAAGGTGCTTCGAGCTTTAACCTTCAAAACATCGAATTTAAGAAAATCACACTGTAGTGATCCTGCAAAGCTCTCCAGGTTTGGAATTTGACCTTAAGAGTTACAAAAACTTGACTGTTTCCATGTTTGAGAACGGAAAACAAGAAGTGGACGACACCTTCAGACAACATGCATAGATCGAATTGACTGACTGATTTGTTGAAGACATTGTGATTTCTAGTGATGAGAAATCTTTACTACTTAATTATTAAGGAACCTCAAAAGTCAGGTTATACTCACGGCTACCCTAGCTCTTGGTAACTATGTTAACTTTTGACTCTATTTGATATGCTTAGTGCCTGTTTGGCATGTGCTTTTTCAGTGTCAAAAACACTTTTGATTTTCTAGAAAGCACATCATAGGTGCTTTTGCCAAAAGCGCTTTTCAATTAACCAGAACTAGTTATGCACAAAAAATCATTCTTATCTATTTTAAAGTATTTTCGCTCAAGTGAAAAGCACCTAGCATGTGTTTCTAAACTTTATAGAAGTTTTTTTAACACTAAAAAAGCATTTGCCAAATGAGCCCTTAGTATAAGAAGGGATGTTTCACATGGTGTGTCAAAATAGTGTGTCCCATGATTCATATATATAAGTTGGTATATGTATATATCTTGACGCTCTTTTACTTTTGTGTTTGTATCTTGTATGTAGAATATATATTCCTTGTAGCTGTTAGAGGATAAGATAGTCATGTTGTTTTTTTTTTTTGGTAGCTGTTATGAGCATAACATAATCTGTTCCTTATTGTGCTTTAGAACAAGTTTAGAATGTGTTCATACTGATAGCATTGATTAATGATGGTAATGAGCATAACATATCTCCTCACATTTGTGATAGCATTGATTAATGATGATTTATTACTTTTTCTTAATGAAGTATATTCATTAAGTATATTACTTTCCCTTCTATCCCAAGAAAAAAAATGCTATTTGACTTTCCATTTCCGCTACATACTTGGAAGGTTGCCAGAAAACCTACGCTTTTTGTTTGTCTGCTAAAGCCATAGAACTAAATACATTTTCCAATACGTGAACATCAGAATTGCAAAACTATTAGCCTGGGGTTAGGGTTGTTAAATCTTTTCGAAGAGCTCTAATTGTGAGGGTGGATGTGGTCATGGCGAGAAGTAGGTTAGGTACAAGGTTCAAAATCGTCCATGTACAACGCCGAAAAATATATGATATTCAATTGACAAGTAGCATGCTACATTTTCGATTGAAAGTTAAAGAACAATATTTGTGTTGAAGAAGGCACTAGGAAGAGAGATAATATTTGAGTTGAATATTTTCACTTGTTGCAGAGAACTTACTTGAGGCTTTGGTTGTGTAGAGACGACACGAGATTTCTGCAGAGAGACCACAAATTGATGTTATAGGTTGGAAATGGTATAGTAATATATAGAGCTGTATGACGTTGTTTAATGGAAACAAGGGTGTATTTAGCATTCTATGTTTACTATGGAAATAAGTTACAGGGCCATAGCATGTAATTAAAATCTGCCGATATTTTTCCTTCCTCGGGTCAATAATTGAGGTTAATATGTATCCGGGTGCACCTGAATATGTGTCCGGGTGCACCCTGAGTGCGTAGATTCGGAAGTAAGTGCTTATTTCCAGTTGTGTAATCCACCAAAACAAACGCGACCTTGAAAAAATATGAGTTAATCAACATGATATAAATGTAAGAATAATGATCTTCACAAGATATAAAAAGATAGATAACAAAGGTATAATGGCAATGTTATGTGATCTAACCTTTTCTTCTTCACGTGCCCTCTTTCTTCAAATTTGATTTTTCCTCATTCATATTGTCTTCGCTTTCTTTCTCTCATTTCACTCAAAATCCCTCTAAATTTGTTTCTTTTTTTCTAGACCTCCATATTCCATTCGGTTTGTCATTGTTGTAGATTTGTGGAGGTGCTCTACACTTTGAGGTATGTGTTGGGTACTATTTCTATAGCCTTCAATTTTATCGTTTATTGGGGGTTTTGAGCTAATTTCTTGGTTTGGAAGTGGTGATTAAGTTGGGTTTGATTTTGGCCCAAATATGAGACTACCTGGATCGAAAATAATAATAATCCGGTTGAATTAATTTCTTTTTTGAATTATTGCCCTCCCTTACAAAATGTAAGACGTATTTTATCTTTATGTGTCATTGTCCCTCAATATATACAAAATGTACTTCATTCTTTATGTGTCATTGTCCCTCAATGTATACAAAGTGTACTTCATTACGACCTCTTTGGGTCTTCTCGTTGCATACATTTGGTGACCCTGACCAATTCTTGTGTATGAACTTAAGCTGAATTCATTCTTAGGACTCAAAATCCCAAATTATTGGCATCTAATTTGCAAGCATCAATTCTAATTACCAAGAGTAGTTGTCTAGTGCTTGTTCGATGACCCTTCCTAGCCACTGACACATTGTCAACATGTTATTCTTTTACTATCCTTTCTATCTCTGGACTCTTGTGATGGTGGTAAAAAAAAATCACGAAGAATGGACAAGATCATGATTCTAGGCCAATTTGACAAATTGTGGACGTTCCCCCACATATTCCACTTTGTCAAAGAGTTCCATACATTGAAATTTGACACATGCAATATAAAATATATAGCAAATTACAATTTACCCCACAAGGTGGGGTGTAAGATCCCACATCGACCAACGGAGAAAGGGTGATGTGTCTTATATGTACATGCCCACCTCCATCTAACACAAGTCTTTTTGGGAGCTCACCGGCTTCGGAGTCATAGGAACTCAGAAGTTAAGCGAGTTGGGGCTAGAGCAATCTCAGGATGGGTGACCTACTGGGAAGTTGCTCGTGAGCTCTCATAAACAAAACCGTCTTTTGGGAGGACCCAAAACGGACAATGTCGTGCTACGGCGGAGCCAATTCTGGGATGTGACATTTAGGGTCAACATCAACTTATCTCACACGGTTTGAATTTTATTAATTTAAACTACTAATTTCTGTTTAGTCTACATTTTCACAAGGGTAGGCCGCATGAAGTAGGGCCAAAAGTTACAGAAGGTTGCGAGGAGTGCAGGCCCCAAAATAAGGGTCCATATGTGATGGAGGCGGCTGAGAATCTCCTTGGTCATCAAGGAGGGATTTTCCCTTGGCCGCCAAATCCCTTGGTTAGCAAGTGTGACGTGATTTGTTTGGTCAAGTACTTTGTTCTGAGTTCAGAATCATATATGTCAAACATGCATCCGATTGATTTATCAAAATCTAATACCAAGGCCGGCCCTGACTTGTGGGAGGCCCAAAGTGAGGAAAAAAAATTAGGCACTAACAAAAAAGAAAAAAAAAAGTATACACTTCATCATAAATTTGGACCCTCTTGATTTATTTGGTGTTAAGCATTACAACAAATCACCTAACATGAATTCCACACTGAAAATAACTTTCCACAAGGTAATACGTTTGTTTGTCAGTGGAATTGTGACAATTCTTCTATTGACTAATTGAAATTTATTAAGGAATAGAAAACATCAATCAAAGATTCCTCAATTGGGGCCATATATTCAACTATTTGTGCATTTTGCAACCAACTAAAAAAGTTCAATACTCATTCATATAAATTATTTCTTGCTTTGAAAAATGAGTACTATGAGAAAGAATCCACTAAACGAAAAACTTGTTAACTAGCACTTTGTAAAAAATCTTGGATATTTTTTTCGAAATAGTATGAGTAAAGCAAATATAATTCAATAAGTAATACTATGGCCATTTCTGGAATACTATCGTTTCTATTCTTAATCCTAGACTAATATGGACTAGAAAATCCAGCAATCACTTTTACAAGCCAAAACAAAACAGGTTTTACTCATTACGTCATCACTTTTTTAAGTGACCTGCCTCAAGGCTATAATTTATAGAGAGCTGCTACTTACACCCATAAAATTTCTCTAGACACCCTTAACTATTTAATAATATGTAATTACTTTTACGTCCTTTTGTTAAATTACGTTAAAGGACTAGAGGTCACCACCATCACCCAAAATCACCACCTATTGAACTCACCGTTGCCATCACTGGTAAAATCGCCACCTCCACTACTGGAACAACCACCACCAACAATAGTCACCACACCTCCCCGTTGAAACGAAGCCGCAAACACCAGAACTGTCAAATCCAAACTCAATAGATACCACACATATCGATTTTTTTGTGTGCAAACACACATATCGAATTGAACGGCCTTACTTTAGGTGGTCGACGACGGTAGCGCCATCAAACTCAATCAAAAGAAACTCAATATCTCTAGTCGGCGACTCCTTGAAGTTCCCTCCCTTTGAGCCTTGAGAATTTCCTAGATTTGAGATGTAAGATTGAGGTTGGTGGGGTTATGCTTGGAAGGAAGTGGAAGAAAACCAATAACTCCATTTTGATTAATTTAGCCTGTTAGTGATTTGTTTCAATCGTATTGTTTGTACCAAGATAACTCAATTGAGAAAGCAGGGTTTTTGACATGGTTCTGCAGCTGCTTTATTATACAGTGTTGGAAGGTATGTCCTTTTCTCTCTTAGTTTTGCTGTTATGAATCAAATCAATCATAGAACGGAACTGATCAATTCAATGTTAATTTCATGTTTGTTTTCTTTGAATTTCTATCATGATGCGTGCCAAGAAAAACCCAATTTAGAAATCAAGGTTCTTGGCAAAGGTTTTGCTGCTACTTGATTGTCTGCATTCTTTTATCCGATGCCTTGATTGTTCAAATTTGTTTCTCTAATTTAGGTTGTCTTCAAGATTTCTGGGTAGTCATTGTTGTTGCGTTTTGCTTGCGAGCTCCAGATTCGAGCTCTCAGAATATGACAATTTGAAAGCATTGGAGGATTTCATGAGTTGTATCAAAACCGTGATTGAGGATGAATTGATGGATGGGGGAGTTCAATTTCGGATGTTGAAAAGGCAAATTTTTGAAGGGTATATGTGGAAAATTTTCAATTAAATTTGAGTGTTCAAAGTAATTCATAAATTAAAATGGGTGTGCAGAAAAACAAGGGTGTCCAAAGAGATAAACTTGGTGTACATAGCAGCTCTCTAATTTATATCGGCCATTACATGAGCATGATCTTCCGAGTCACTCATTCTTGTGCTGGTGAGGCAAATTCATGAAGAATGGGTCAAGGGTAGGATGGAACACATGTTGATAGGAATGGGTAGTGTCAAATGTGAGTGGAGTAGCCCTAGCCCGTACACACAGAAGCCTATCGAAAAAAGCCCTGGGCAACAAAAGCCCAAATTGTAATTTGTAAGAAACTCTTCTCATATGAGGTAAAGTAGGTGGATAATGTAGGTAAGTACGTAAATAGGTGAAAAAAAGAAGGGGAATTAGCCAAAATAGGCTCATGGGCAAATTCATTTGCCAAAATAGGCAAGGGGCAGCGGTCTGTTCTTCAGTAGACAAATTTGTATATTGATTTTACAATTAAATCCCTGGGGTTATAGTGCGGCCATAGTGCCTCATAGTGCGTTTATAGTCCCTCATAGTGCGCCCGTGGTGCGGCCATAGTTTCTCATAGTCCCTCATAGTCTTTCGAGTACAGATTAAATTACTGTTCATAGTCTCTCATAGTCCCTCATAGTCCTTTATAGTCCCTTATAGTCTCTCTGCTTCTTCTCCAAACTCCACCGAAGACGTTTTCATTCGCTGGTGGCAAATCACTGGGAATTTGGGGTTGAAACTTTGGGATATATTCTTGAGTTTGAGAGGGAACTTTTTGTAGTTGTGGTCGTCGTCAATCGGTGACTGAAAAAGGTAGAACGGAGGGAGGTTTGTCGGACGGTTTTTGGCAAAAAACATAGCAAAACGTTTTCGCTCGCCGACGGCAAACCGCTGGGAACTAGGGGTTGAAACTTCGTGGGAGTATACTCGGGAATGTTGGAAAGCTAGTCCAGGTGGTGGTGCACGGAGAAAGTGGCCGGAAAAGAGCAACGACGACAAGAACTCCGGCGGCTAAGTTTTACGTTTGGTTTCACCGGTGGCGTTTCACGCCGTTTCTGACTCCGAAACTTTGGGGATATATTCTTGAGTTCAAGAGGGAACTTTTTGTAGTTGGGGTCCTCGTCAATCGGTGACCGGAAAAGGTAGAACATAGGGAGGATTGTCTGAAGGTTTTTGGCAAAATAACAGAGCAAAATGTTTTCGTTCGCCGGCGGCAAACTGCTGGGAATTAGGGGTTGAAACTTCGTGGGAGTGTACTCGGGAATGTTGGGAAGCTAGTCCAGGTGGTGGCGCACGGAGAAAGTGGCCGGAAAAAGAGCGATGGCGGCGAGAACTCCGGCGGCGGCTCAGTTTTGCGTTTGGTTTCACCAGCGGAGGACTTCTTGTGCAATTAGGCAAAAATTTTGCTTATTTTCAGCACAAAATTGGCTGACCCAACATTTTGGCAGATGAATTTGCTCATGAGCCTATTTTGACTAATTCCCCGAAAAAGAAAGAAAGTGAAAGTAAATTGGGTCGCATCGACGTCGAGAGAGAGAGCGCGAGCGAAAGAAAGAAGCAAACCCTAGGTTTTGGGAATTTTTGGGGTTGGCGAGAAATTAGGGGTTAGGGTGTGATGGATCCGGAGGAGCATGGCGTTGGTAAGAAGAGGAAGGCATCAATGTGGAAGGAATACTGGGACGGCAAGTCCCTGTACCTTTGTTTCGAGAAGGGTTTACAAGAGCCCAACAATGATTCGTATTTCAGTGAAAACCACGTCCACACCATCAAAATGAAAGATCTGATGTCGTCCGAATCCGATGATGATGGCAATTCCACATTCCGGAGAAGGATGCAAACGCCAGCCTACTATGAGAGGGGCATCCCGCTTTTCGGTTGCGGTGTCTACGGCGAGAATATCCTCTTCGCCGGCGGCAAAGGCATGAACTTTGGCTGGCCCTGCCCGGATACTGATACTGCTGTTCGATCCTTGTACGTGCTCGATACCCATAAACCCGAGTTCCGTGATTCGCCGCTCTACATCGACCGCCTCCGTCCTATCTTGAACTTCGCAGTCCAGAAATGCCTGTTGGAAGTAAAACTGCTGGCATTAAGGAGTTTGGATTGGCGCCAAGATCAGTTCAAGTTGAAGTTTGATTTTGCAGCTGACTGGATTACTTGGATGAGTCAGCCAACCGTTAGTGACTCAGCAGAAACAAACAAGAATCTCCAGTTGCCTTATCACGAAGTGGTCCTGCGGAGTTGGTAGCTTAGGTTGTTTGAGATTAAGCCATTTGTAAGGCTATGATGTAATTGAACCAAGTATAAAGCTTTGTTACCCTAGTTACTGATTTTGTAATGTGACTGAGTTATGTTGAATGAAAGAATAGCAGCCGAGCTTTGAGTTTGCATTCGATTTTGTTCACTTCCAGTTACAAACAAACACAAAGATACAAACTTTACAAAGATAAAATCAAATACAGAAAGATACAAGCTTGAGTTGTTTGTCTACATTACATTGTGTATGAAAACATCTAGCTGTACATCGATTTACAACATGGTATCTAGAGCCTAGGTTAATCTGCTACAAGTTTTGAAGTTGCTGTCAAAGTCAAGTCTTTTCCAGAAATGGCAAGTTCAAGCAAAGGTGCTGCAGAAGGTGGTTAGCTCTTGCTCTCCAGTATTTGATGGTGAGGACTACGACTATTGGATGGTAAAGATGAGAACTTTATTGATATCTTATGGCTTATGGAAATATGTTGATGAAGGTATTAAAATCCCAGAAGTAGATAAAAGTGGTGATGCTGTTGACAAAACACTTGATAAAAACCAGATAGAAGAACTGATTAAGAAGGATGCTAGAGCCTTATATCTCATACAAACTGGTTTAACCCCTGTTATTTTCCCTAGAATAAGTAATGAAGTTAGAGCTAAAGATGCATGGGATATTCTAGAGAAAGAATACAGAGGAGAAACTAGGTGCAGGAATGTAAAGTTGCAATCTTTGAGAAGAGACTTCGAGTATGCTCGAATGAAAGATGAAGAGCAACTCAAAGACTATCTCACAAGGTTCACTGATATAGTAAACCAAATGAGATCTTATGGAGAAACAACAGATGAGAAAAGGACAGTAGAGAAGTTGTTGATAAGTCTGCCTCAGAGATATGATCCTATTGTTAGTATTATTGAGGAAACCAAGAACCTGTCAACACTGACCTTTGAAGAAGTTAAAGGCTCGATTAAAGCTTATGATCAGAGGCAACAAAGACACTCTGAGAATGCCTTGGAGACTGCATTTTCAGCAATGTCAGTTAACAGAAATGCAGATAAAGGCAAGGGTCATCAGCACAGCAAGACAAAAGAAAAGAAAGATCAAAAGTTCAAACAGAAGTATGAGCCAAAGCACAAGGAGGAGGCTTCAGCACAATTTGTCAGTAGCAATGGTGGACAGAAGTGTAGGATTTGTGAGAAGACAAGTCATGTTACTGAAGAGTGCTGGTATAAAGGAAAGCCAAGGTGCAGGAGGTGCAACAAGTTCAACCACATGGCCAAAGATTGCCATGTTAAACTGCCATATCAGAAAGCTAACTATGTGGAAGCCCCAGTTGCGGATGCAAATGCATTCTATGTTTGTCATGCTGCTACTATCAGTGAAGAAGAAGCTTGGTATGTGGATAGTGCTTGCTCTAATCACATGACCAGGAACAAAAACATGTTTGTAGAGCTTGATGAAAGTGTGCAGACTAAAGTGAAGATGGGAGTGAAAGTGTGGAGTGAAGTTGCTGGTATAGGCAGATTAGCTTTGGAAACAGCTAAAGGCACAAGTTACATCGATGGAGTGATGTATGTACCAACAATTGACCAAAACTTGCTGAGTGTAGGGCAACTAATGGAGAATGGTCATGAGGTTTACTTCAGAGATGGTCACTGTGAGATCACTGACAAGGATGACAAAACTGTGCTGATAGCTAAAGTTAAGAAGAGAGGAAATAGAATCTTTCCATTATTCTTCAGATATGTTCAGACAGTGGCATTGAAGATGGAAATAAATGGTTCTTCAAGGATTTGGCACCAGAGGCTTGGACATCTCAACTATGGAAGTTTGAAGAATCTGTTTGACAAAGATATGGTGTATGGACTACCACAGATCACACAAGGTTCAGAAGTTTGCAGTGGATGTGTGAGTGGCAAACAACACAGAATGCCATTTCCAAAAGAAAATGCCTGGAGAGCTACACAGAAGCTGGAATTGGTGCATTCTGATGTATGTGGTCCTATGAAGATACAAACACATGCAGGAAATAGTTATTTCCTGACCTTCATTGATGATTATTCAAGAATGATCTGGGTTTATTTCTTGAGGAACAAATCAGAGGTGTTCAGTGTGTTTAAGAAGTTCAAATCAATGGTTGAAAGGCAAAGTGGTCTGAAGTTGAAGAAGCTAAGAAGTGATCGAGGTGGAGAGTATACTTCCAGCTGAATTCCAAAGGTTCTTGAAGAACTTGGAATTGAGAAGCAACTGACCAATGCTTATACCCCTGAGCAGAATGGAGTCTTAGAGAGGAAGAACAGAACTATTGTAGAGATGGGAAGATCAATGCTGCATGAGAAGAATCTCCCATATGAGTTCTGGGGAGAAGCAGTTAATACTGCTGTTTACTTGCTGAACAGAAGTCCAACAAAGGCAGTTGAGAATATGACACCTATTGAAGCTTGGAGTGGAAGGAAACCATCTGTTTCACATCTGAGGGTGTTTGGCTCAATCGCTTATGTCCATATTCCAAAGGAACACAGACACAAACTTGAAGAAAAAGGGGAGAGATGTGTGTTTATTGGCTATGCAACTCATACTAAAGGGTACAGGCTGTATGATTTGCAGAAGAACAAAGTAATCACCAGCAGAGATGTGATATTTGATGAATCAGCAGCTTGGGATTGGCAAAAGAAGAACATTTACATCTCAAACTATGAAGAACAAGTAGAAGAACGAGTTCTGGAGCAAGGGGAGAGTTCTGGTACATTGTGAACCAGTTACACCAGTTCAACCTCAGCAGATAATTACTACTCCTACATCTATTCCAAGTTCAGCAATGGAATCAACTCCAAATGCACCAAGGAAGTTCAGAAACTTAAATGAAGTTTATGCCAGATGCAATTTTTGCATCACAGAACCTGAAAACTTTGAAGAAGCTGCTAAGGATGTTGAATGGCAGAAGGCTATGGAGGATGAAATAGCTGTTATTGAGAAGAATGAAACTTGGGAACTTGTAGAGAGACCAGCTGACAAAGAGGTGATTGGAGTTAAATGGATTTTCAAAACCAAGTTGAAGTCTGATGGTTCAGTTGAGAGGAAGAAAGCAAGATTAGTGGCAAAAGGATACTCACAGCAACCTGGAGTCGATTACTATGAGACATTTGCACCAGTGGCAAGATTAGATACTGTTAGAATGCTCATATCCATTGCTGCACAACAAAACTGGGTTTTATACCAGTTAGATGTCAAATCTGCTTTTCTGAATGGAGTATTGACAGAAGAAGTTTATGTGGCTCAACCACAGGGGTTTGAAGTTGAAAATGAAGAACAGAAAGTATATAAGCTGAAGAAAGCATTGTATGGACTCAAGCAAGCTCCCAGAGCTTGGTATGCAGAGATTGACAAGCATTTTACAAGTTCTGGAATTAGCAGAAGCAGAAATGAAGCTACATTGTATGTGAAGAGAGAAGGAAATGATGGAATACTCATCATTTCATTGTATGTGGATGACATTATTTACACAGGTAGCAGTGAGAAGATGATTGCAGAGTTCAAGGATGAAATGATGAAGAAATATGAAATGAGTGACTTAGGACTTCTGCATTATTTTCTGGGAATCAGCATTGTGCAATCTGAAGATGGGATTCACATTTCTCAGAAGAAATATGCAAAGGAATTGCTAGACAAGTTTGGATTAGGACAATGTAATCCAACTGTTACTCCAATGACTGAGGGAGAGAAGCTTTCAAGAGAAGATGGGACTGCACCAGCTGATGAGAAGAAATACAGAAGTCTGGTAGGAAGTCTTAACTATCTGACAGCAACTCGACCTGATATTGTCTATGCTACTGGAATACTCTCAAGGTATATGCATGGTCCTAGTGAGACTCACTATGGAGTGGCGAAAAGGGTGCTCAGATATGTGAAAGGCACTATGGAGTTTGGAATCATGTATGAAAGAGGTGTGAAGCCACAGCTGATTGGATTCTGTGACAGTGACTGGGGAGGCTGTCAAGATGACTCAAAGAGCACATCTGGTTATATGTTTAGCTTGGGAACTGGAGCAATTTGCTGGCAATCGAAGAAGCAACAATCAGTTGCACAATCTTCTGTTGAAGCTGGAGTATGTATCAGCTGCTATCTGCACTTCACAAGCAATTTGGCTAAGAAGGGTTCTGGAAGATTTTGACTTGAAGCAGAAATGTGCTACACCACTGATGTGTGATAGCCAACCAGCAATTGCTATGTCCAAGAATCCAGTTTCCCACAACAAGTCCAAGCATATTGCTATCAAGCATCACTTCATAAGGGATGCTGTCGAAGACAAAGAAGTTGAGTTGATCTACTGTAGTACAAATGATCAGATTGCTGACATTTATACCAAAGCTATTGCAGGTGAGAAGTATTACTATTTGAGGGAGTTATTGGGAGTTAAGAAGCAGTTTTAAGGGGAGTGTTGGAAGTAAAACTGCTGGCATTAAGGAGTTTGGATTGGCGCCAAGATCAGTTCAAGTTGAAGTTTGATTTTGCAGCTGACTGGATTACTTGGATGAGTCAGCCAACCGTTAGTGACTCAGCAGAAACAAACAAGAATCTCCAGCTGCCTTATCACGAAGTGGTCCTGCGGAGTTGGTAGCTTAGGTTGTTTGAGATTAAGCCATTTGTAAGGCTATGATGTAATTGAACCAAGTATAAAGCTTTGTTACCCTAGCTACTGATTTTGTAATGTGACTGAGTTATGTTGAATGAAAGAATAGCAGCCGAGCTTTGAGTTTGCATTCGATTTTGTTCACTTCCAGTTACAAACAAACACAAAGATACAAACTTTACAAAGATAAAATCAAATACAGAAAGATACAAGCTTGAGTTGTTTGTCTACATTACATTGTGTATGAAAACATCTAGCTGTACATCGATTTACAACAATGCCGCCACATATTGGTGGAGCTGGGCGAGAAGCTCTACGCCCTCCCCGGCCCCCCGCTCCATCTAATTGACGATCCGGATCTACTCTCCCTCCTGGGCTCTTTCGAGGTTTTGGACCCGGAAATCCGCAGATGGCGTCCTCTCCCGTCACCTCCGTATCTCGACACAGACAATTGGGGGAGTAAACGACTTCCTGAGGCATTTTGCGTCGCCGTTGTGGGCTCCAGCATCATTGTCTCGTGTCCGGAGAAACCGCGACGATTGTTCAGTTTTAATACTGTCACTCTTGAGTGGACTGCTCGCCACTTATCCAGTAGTTCTGGTAATCCTTTTCCCTGGGATGGCAGAGGAAATTATGTTGGCCGAAACCTAGTTTTGGGCAAATTCATGTTTGCCTATGATGCTGAGGGTTCTGTATCAGTCTTCCGCATACAAGATGAATTTAATTACACACCAATCCATGTGGAGCAGCTTGCTTGTCGTCAGGTTCTTCCTGCTGATGAGCACGAGTTCGTCCATCTTGGACGTCAATATGTCGCTCTTGTTTTGAATAAACATGAGAGGACCCCGGAAGATGTTACCAAGTGGAGGTTTGCAGTCGTAATATTCAGAGTCGTAATTTTCAGATATGATGATCATGGTACCAAGGCCAAATCCTCGCGTGGTGCACAAGGCCCTAGTCACTCTACTACTTGTGATTCCTTGAATCTTGAAGTCCTGAAAACTCACTTCTTCCAATCCAGCAACAAGGCCAACGAACAGAAGAATAGGTACTATGTTGCTCTGCGTGGTGCCTTTGTGCTGTAAGTTCTTCTGTTCATCAGCTGCCCTCAGTAATTGTTTATGCAACTCCCTGCGTGGTTTTCCATCTTTTTCTTTTTTCGCATTCACATTTCTATCCATACTTTGACTGGCTGCTTATATGAACTCACTATATTCGTACCTTGCATGGTCCTCCTGACTTTCATATTATGTTTAGAGATCATATTTGAGCACTCACTTTTTTTCCACCTCACCTGCTGATCATGACAATGCATCCACCACTAACGTAACCAGGGGCCAGGGCAACACGAAACTTGATCTTTGTTAACATCCCAATAGATAGACCTCTGTTGCATCGCTTGATTGAACGGAATTGGACATCTGCCAAATTCATCCATGGTTTTAAATGCACAAAAAATTAGGAATTTGAAATTCATTTCGAAATTAGGATTTGTACCGCTGTGTGTACGGAGAAACTTGATGGGATTCATTCGCAAGTGGGGACACTGATTATGGTTATGGGAATAATCTTTGACTATTCATCCGAATACTAATAATTGGCTGTCTCTATGGTTTCGGCTGTTACTACTTATTTATGTGATTGGAATGAATACTAATAATTGCCCGTTTCTGTAGTGTCTACTGTTATGGTTGAAATACGGCTCAACATTAGGATTGGGGAAGATTTCGTCTGATTTCTATTTTGGGTAGTAATTGGTTTTGTTCCTTTATTGGTGTAGAAGGTTGGGGATTTCCTATCCTATTAGGATTTGGGTAACTTGTTCTTGTGGGATTAGGAGTTTGGTTATGCATGCACGCTGTGTGATGCATATTGTAAATTTGTAATGGTGGATTTGGGTTTGTGAGAGTTGAACACTCTCTTGTGATCTCCGTTTGTTTACTGAATCCTAGGTTTTTTTGCTAAACAACATTTCTTGTGTTCTTTGCTTGTTAGTAAATTATTCGTATTTTGTCCTCCTCGAAATGTTGTCTTGGTATTTAGACAGTTTGGCCCATAAATCACTTATTTACGTGATTTGGAATGAGTATGTGACTTTTCGCTTTGAACATTTTTTACAGGAACACTAGGCCCTCAGAATTCGATTCTGTAACAGAGGGAGAAGGGAGTCCGATGGTCCTATGAAGACGGAAGGCTATATCTGGATCGAAATTGATTTTCCTTTGCGGAGGTGGTTGTCGTCGGCATGGGCATTACCTCAGTTTAGATTTGTTTTATCATTATGTTTATGTATCTTGCTCTGGAATTTAGAATGGACACATGGCTGTCGACCTTTTCAAAAACCTTGTGTTATTATGACGATGGTACAATTGTTATATCAGTTTCAACCTTCAGGATGTCGTGTGCTTTGTGGGGTTTATTCTTTCTGAATCATAGACAACGATACTTACTTTCCGGTCGTCCGGTGGATAGACATCATATCGATTGTGCTAGGTATGTCGTGTGCTTTGTGGATTTACCTGTACCTTCGCTTTCTTCTCCATTAAAGTAGGTAATATAATTCCGAGCTCGGTCCTCAGTTCTATTATATATTTCTGCCAATCCATGTGCTCAATGACTATGTTGCCTTGCATGTTCCACTTTCAGAATATTAGAACTGCAAATTTTTCCATTCAGTGGTTTCGAACGGCTGCTGAGGGGTAAGTAGCCCCGTGGCCATCGAATTGATCGGCTGAGCCTTGCATAATAACACAAGTCATGATCAGAATCATTTACTTTTTTCATTAATAAGTAAATATTATTTCTACAAAAAATCGATTTAATCTGATATCGTTCGTATTATCTCAAGTCAATATACCAAATCATTTGACGTTTAATTAAACCGTTTGTATGTTTCATATAAATAGATATTTCTACAAAAAATCGATTCAATCTGATATCGTTCGTATTATCTCAAGTCAATATACCAAATCATTTGACGTCTAATTAAACCGTTTCTATGTTTCATAATTAAACCGTTTCTATGTTTCATATAAATAGACAAAGTACGGATGTCCAATTGAATTAATTTTCAGTAGAAATAAGCTTTACTGAGTAATGAATAAAGTAAATGGTGATTCGCGCTAGCGTGGCAGCCAATAATTCTCCTTTGGTTAATATGTTTCTCCCTTTTTTTTGGCCGTTAACTGTGATGGTGAAGATTTTGAAAAGTAGCGAAAGTTATGTTTTTCAAAATCACGGCGACAGAAAGCTAGTGTCAACTGTATCTCTCTTTAATGAGATAATAGAAATGTCCTTTATCCCAATTGGAAACTATTTTTCATGTCTACATCATTTAAAAAGGTGCTTTTAGCAAAAAATATTATGTGGGTCATAGTATTACCAAAAAAACACGACTTCACTTTTTTTCTTAAAATTTACTACTATTGAAAAAATTTTAATACCAAACCAAAACAAGAAGCCCACCACAGCCCATGTGCGTGAGGCTCACGTACCCCAAATAATTGAATTGAAAAAAAAATTGATTTGAAAGAAGAAATAATTTGAAGGAATAACTTCTTCAAATATGAAGGAGTTTCTTCAAATATGAAGGAACATATTCTTCAGATTTGAAAAAACATATTATTCAATTTGAAGGAAGTGTTCCTTCAGATTTGCATGTGTTCCTTCAATACGAAGGAACAACTCCTTTAGATTTGAAGGAACAACTACTTCAGATTTAAAGGAACATATCCTTCAATTTAAAGGAGGCGTTCCTTCAATTTAAAGAAACAACTCCTTCAGATTTGAAAGAACAACTCCTTTAGATTTGAAATAACATATCCTTCAAATTGAAAGAATATTTGAAGAAATAAATCCTTCAATTTGAAGGAGGTGCTCCTTCAAATTTGCAGGTGTTCCTTCAATTTGCAGGAGCAGCTCCTTCAGATTTGAAAAAACAGCTCATTTAAATTTGAAGAAACATATTCTCCAAATTGAGACCTAGCAGAAGTACATTACAATATGAGATTAGAATTGTTTTGTCGAAAATTAAGATGGAATAAAGCCACTAGAGAATATCCTAGGGCGAGCATGAAACACATACAAGGAAACAATAACCACCAATACAAGGATAGTAAAATCCTAGAAGAAAGCGGTCAACACCAGAAGGAGCAAACAAAAAGCCTAGCCATGCAAAAATAGAGGCTAGTATCTTACTACTTTGAGGGCAAGGGAGACCATCGCGTGACAAAACCAGCACTAGCGTGGGGGGAGGTTGGGAACCCAATTCAAAAGACACACCCTCATATTGGCTGATTTAGAAGCAATGTGAGCTGCTTTATTGGCATCTCTGGAACACCACGACCTCCTGATTTGATCGAACTGTGATGCTTGTTTCCATATTTCTATAAGAAGAGCCCCACCACAATTTGCCGGTATTCATCCAAGCCGATTTAACTCTCGATTTCGTCGAAAATATCTAAGATTTTTGGCAATCTCATGGGAAACAATTTAAATATTGGCACCTCCTAAAAACGAAATTTTCGCTGAATTTTCACTGTAGTTTTCAAAATTTAAAACCTTGGTTACATTTAGCACCGTTTGGTTTGCACAGAGCCGTGGCTGACCCAGTTAAGTCGGCCTTGAAAGGGCCACCACTTAGAAGGGGGCCTCTTAAAATTTACCTCTTTTTGGTTTTTTCTTTTATTATTCAAATTCACATGTATTTAAATTAAGAAAAAAATGTTTAGCTATTTATAACTACTCTGGCTTTTGTTGATATCCATTAATTCAAATTTCAAGATTAGCTTTGTAGCTTTAATAAATTATCTTAGTCAAATGTTATAGTATTTGTTGGTTTTCTAGTACATTAGTAGGATGTTGAAAATTTTAACTTTGTTGCTTTGTGATCTTTTTGTTATGTTTTGCTATCAATACTTTATCCTGAATTCAATCATCTTTTATGAAGTTTGTTAAACGTTGTTGAATTGTCATTTACCTTTTTGTTAATTAGTAGTTTTTTTAGTCTTTTTGAAGATCAGTTGAAGGGCCCTGGTAAAAAAGTTTTGATCCAGGCCCCCAAATTCTCAGCCACGGCTCTCTGGGTTTGCACCACATTGTAGTTGGTCAATTCTGTACCCTCGTTTTTCCATTTGCTTTCTTTCGTGCCTACCATTAGAATCCGCACTTAAATGCAGACGTGTCATAAGTCCTTTTAAGGCAAATTTTGGGCAACAAGCGTCCATACAAAAATAGATTGTGGTGCAAACGAAGAAACCAATGGAAACTAATGTGTCCCCAGATTTCAAATGATAATGTTGGAGTTTCTGTTGTACATGATGTTAGTCGTAAACCTCCAAGTGCTTTGGCATATTGTTCACTGTCCATCAGTAGCATTTGGGAACAAATTAATCTTCTTCTACAGAGTCAATGAATGTCTTCTAATTGAATCCTGATTTGGATAGTGGCGGGGACGAATTCACTTCAAAATGGATAAGAGGGGTAGTAAATTATATTGCTGCCACTTTTGACATAATCATCACTATAGGGGGATACTTTCAAGCAAATGAAGCTTCCCACAAGTTCAGCAACATTATGAGTGCCTAGCTCAAGCAGGTGGGGTTGTGATGTGAAATTAGTTCCAATTGGGCGTGACGGTCAAAAGAAAAATAATAGTAGCGATTGGCGTGAATCTGCTTCTGCTATTCCCAGCGGTGCATCTCAAACTGGTATTTTGAAGGTCTCCATTATATTTCCTATATTGGGATATGCTACTGAAGTTGAAGGTAAGGCTTTCCAAGGGAGGAGTGATAGGATTTCTGATGTATATTTTGGGTTTCAGGCAATTGGTTTTGTGTCGGCTTATCAGAGGGGCATTATTGACAAGGAAGGAACTCGTAGTCAGTATAATCTGCATGTGCACAAAAGTGATGGTTCTGTTTCTGAGCTGCATTATCACATGGGAATCAGGGATAAAAGAGGGATTGATGTATGGAAAATTGGTCCTAGACAGTTACAATTTGGGAACAAAATTGCTTCTGGATTCTCTGGTGATTTGTACAAGGGTTCATACTATATACAAGAAGTGGCCCTTAAAGTCCTCAAGCCTGAGTGTTTAAATTCGGATATGTACATTGGTTATGAGGTTGTATCTGCTGCGAAACTGGAAGGCTCATCTCTTGATGAATGCACAAGAGGGGTTTTTGGTGTGTTTGAGGGTTATTTGGATGCAAAATCTTCGGAGCCTAAGCATCGAACCGAGAGAGAGTTCGTGGTAGGAATTTGATCTGCATGCATTGCATTGCCATCTACGTTCCAGACTTGCTGCTCTAAACTTGTGGACAAGTTTACTTTGAAGGAGGGAGTAAGTGATAGGATCCTTCTTATCAATATGCCGCAAGTTCTTTAATTGCTACTTATCACTTGAGGGTTTTATGGTCATTTTCATGTGAAGTATGCTTGTTCTCCTTCTTTAGAGCTCAGCATTGAATTGAATCAAAATATGAATGAAAAATTGGGCTTTTGGCTCCCCAAAAAGAAATTGCTTGTTCTATAATCTGCATTTTTCAGAGATCAGAATTTGGGTCCTATCGGGTCTTATCAGAACTCCTAAAATCTCATTTTCGATTTTAGATGGCCTACCGCCAACGAATCATGGGGTCACTCATTAGCACAACGAAAACCTTAATGCAATTGCCAAAAAGGGAATCCGTATGTTAGGCACTGAAATATGTATCGGCCAATAAGAAGACATACGAAGGCATAGTACATTTAACCAAATGGTGTGCGAGAAAATTCCAGCACAAATTGTCTCTGAAAAATGCCACCGTGAAAGTTTCTTAATTCAAAAGCAAATCCCATGTTCAACAGAGAAGGATAACACAAAAACACACCGAAATGAAGCACTGGTGATTGATTCCCTTCCATTCCATTCCGAGGCGGATATTCCCTTTCATCCTTTATGCCTGACCATCATCGATCTCACTCTCCCTGTAATACATATGATGACAATGAAATTCAAAACGCCTAATCTTTTTGAATCACGTACCCTAGTTTAATAGCAAACAGACCACATTATACACAAAGCTAAGCTAACTATTAACATTCAATGATCTAATCAAGGTTTATTCCCATTACGTACTATGATCAACCTCGCCACTTGGAATGAATCGCATCAAGTGTCTCAGCAGCACACAGAGCAATATGAGAGTCAGATCATTTTCAAACACTACCCTTCCTCTTCATGCATGTTAAAGTACTAACAACATTAATTGGCGGTACACTGTTCTGGCGTGAAGCTTCTTAATTTGAATAGGACAGCCTCGGACCCACCCCCATCAAAGATAATGGTTGCAACCATCCAGTCCAAGATATAACATGACAACCAAGATACAAAAATGACAAAGAAATCAAGAAAGTAAGAAAATGCAGTATTGATAAAAACAGGGAAAGCAGAAAAAAAAGAAAAGAGCACAAGGACACCCCCGAACAAACGGAAACCCCCAGACAAAAACCAAAACAAGACAGACTCTGTGGTGTCCAAGATAGACCAATTCTTGCTCTACAGGTTCAAAATCGGGCGGAAAGAGATTTTCAAGCACATCCACTGGGGGCAATGGTTTGAAATTGAATTCCGAATCCCTTCCATATACGCGGAAGATTGATACTTTGCTATGAGGACCAAAGGCAAACATCAAATCGTCGACTACTAAGTTTCTGCCAAAGGAGGGAAAAGGATCGAAACAAGAATCATCACCGCCACAGCAGTCAACTGTAAGTCTACTAGTCCACGTAAGAGTGCAAGTGTTGAAGCTGAAGACTTGGTTGTCATAGCTGCAGTATCGGCGGCCTCCACAGTTGACAAGGATGCTGGTGCCCACAACGGCAACACATAATCCGCCCGCAAGTTCTTCCGCCTCCGCAAGTTCGGCGGTGGCGTACGGAGGCTGCGGCAGAGGAGACCACACCTCGCGTTTCGGGTCGTACACCTCGAAAGAGTCGTAGAACTCCACAGGATGCATATGCCTGAGCGGGGGACCGGGGAGGGCGTAGAGTTTGCCGCCGACCTCCACCAGTACGGGCTGAAATTTCCCGACCCTGAAGCGCCTGAATCCGCGTGGAAGCGGCGGCGTGTTGTCGGTGTTGTCGGTGTCAAGCGTGTCAACATTTCTAACAGCAACGTGGCTTGTTAGACCCCCCGGGCCGACTTTGACGAACTTACTGCCGCCGGCGATGACAATTCTGGATTTGTAGACGCCGCAACCGGAATCTTTGAGGCCGCTGATGGATTTCCATGGAGATCCCAATTTCAATTCGGATTCGGAAACGGAGGAGCAGTTACGGTGGCAGCTGCTGGGCCTACCGGAGGAGCATTGGTCACACATCAGATCCGACAATTTGATGGCGTGGAAATCGCACTCAACCTTAAAGCCATCTCCGATGAGCTGCTTTTCGAAACAGAGGTAGAGGGACTTGTTGTTGTTGCCTTGCGATTGCGCAATCGGGTGACCGTCCAGTTCCATACCATCAGAACCAGCGGCGGCGGCATCAGCATCGGACAATTCCATACTGGGATCCCTAATTTCTAAAGGCATCCCCACCCTCCCAAATCCCCCAAAGCGAGGGCTATGAACAGTTTTTAAGGTGTTCTTTCTCTCGATCCCAATTGAATTCAGTCTTCCTCTCTCTCTCTCTCTCTATTTATATATGAAGCGGCTCTACCGAGTCCAAGGATGATCTTGCCAATTCATTACTGTTAACTTAGCATCACAATGTACAACAATCTAATTCCAAGAGTATATCTGGATTCCCAAAATGTACCAATTAGTGCCTAGATAATGCAAATAGTGAGGTTCATGCGCTTGAATCTGCAAGTGTATATTATGCAGAGCAGATGTTCATATATACAGTAATTTCCACGTATATATCGGGAGACAGAGTGATCCAAATGGATGGCAATTACAGTTTGATCTTAAGTTTCTTATTCTTTCTGCTAATCCTTGTTTTTAATACTCCAATTACATATGTAATTACAAGGAAAAAAAAAGTTCGATTTGAAATCCACATACTTTGGTTTCAATAGACCCAACCACAAAACTAATATCCAGCATATTGGTTTATCTCCAAAGTAGGAAAAACAAACAGAAATACAACTGTCTTGAGGTTTACTAGACAAGATTTGACTGCTAAAGGCCGACTTTTGAGTGTGATTTAGAGAGTTCAAAACACTTCTAGGATGAATCACTTTCCATCTACCTCAGTACTTTTAAAGTACAAGACACAATCACAGAGTTCATTGTGAACACTGCATACACTTTGTTTTGCGTTCAATCCATGGGCTTCCTTAATCATCACTTCCAGTATATTTTGCTTGGATGTGCATTAGTTGGAGAAGAAACTACATCTAGTTTTGTTTGGTTAATGCAGACGTGGCTGAAAGCTGTGGGTGGCCAAGCTCCGACACTGGTTATTACTGATCAAGACAAGTACTTGAAAGATGCTGTAGCAGATGTATTTACTGATGCTTACCATTGTTTTTGTTTATGGCATGTATTGAGCAGGATTCCTGAGAATGTGGGTTGCTTCATAAATGAGAATGAAATGTTTATGGCAAAGTTTGATAAATGCATTTACCGGTCTTGGACAGTTGAACAATTTGAGAAGAAATGGTGGACATGGGTTGATAGATTTCAACTCCGAGAAAATGAGTGGTTTCATTCACTGTACGAAGATAGTAAAAAGTGGACCCCGACCTTTTTGCAGAATTCATTCTTAGCTGGAATGTCAACCAAGGAGCGATCTGGAAGTATAACAGCGTTCTTTGATACGTACATGTCGCAAGAAGCTACAGTTAAGGATCTTATTGTGCAGTACAAAGCATTTTCAAAAGATAGGTATGACATGGAAGCTGATGCTGCAGTTGAAGCACATGATAAAGAACTCGGATTAAGATCTCTCTCACCTTTTGAGAAACAAATGTCAACAATTTATCCAGATGCTGTATTTAAAAAGTTTCAGGTTGAAGTTTTGGGGCTAGCTTCTTGTCAAATGCGGAAAGAAGGTGAAAATGAAGCAACTGTAATCTTCCTGGTCGATGATTTGGAAGAACGCCAGAATTTCAATGTTGCTTGGAATGAAGCTAAATTAAAAGTAGGGTTTTTATCATGAATGGTGCCTGAACTTTCATAAACCGGACTTCATAGTGCCTGAACTTTAAAAGTGATCAATTTGGTACTCAGACTTTCAAAAACCGGACTTCATAGTGCCTGAACTTTAAAAGTGATCAATTTGGTACCCAGACTTTCAAAAAGAGGACTATGTGGTACCTCAGTCAATTTTTTGTCAAAGTTTTCTTTAAAATGAATGATAAAATGGTCTTTTGATATAATTTTTTTTGTAAAATACTATTTTTTACCTCTCAACATATATATAAATATGTATTATGATGTTTCAAAAAATATATATGCATATGGCTATCGCAAAACAATAGATAAATTGATCAATAAAAATATACTCGAACATAAAAACATATTTCTAACATAAATTGAGTAATAGAAAAAGTCTACTATTCGAGTATATTTTCATTAATCAATTTATTTATTATTCTAAAATAGCTATGTGCACATTTTTATTTTTCGAAACACCGTAATACACATTTATATAGAGGTTGAGAGGTAAAAGTATTTTACATAAAAATTAATATCAAAAGACCATTTTATAATTCATTTTAAAGAAAACTTTGACAAAAAATTGACTGAGGTACCACATAGTCCTCTTTTTGAAAGTCTGGGTACCAAATTGATCACTTTTAAAGTTCAGGCACTATGAAGTCCGGTTTTTGAAAGTCTGGGTACTAAATTGATCACTTTTAAAGTTCAGGCACTATGAAGTCCGGTTGGTGAAAGTTCAGGCACCATTCATGATAAAAACCCTTAAAAGTATGGTGTTTTTGTCATTCATTTCCATACATGGGTTTTCTTTGTAGACATGCAATACTGGTCCTCCAGACATCTGGTGTTTCCCAAATCCCATCCCACTATATTTTGAAGCGGTGGACGAAGGAAGCAAAAGTTACGCCTACTGTTAGTTATGGGTCTAAGAGGTTTAACTATAGGGTG
Source organism: Spiraea crenata (assembly GCA_033992175.1). Taxonomy (NCBI): domain Eukaryota; kingdom Viridiplantae; phylum Streptophyta; class Magnoliopsida; order Rosales; family Rosaceae; genus Spiraea; species Spiraea crenata. The sequence continues at coordinate 2,698,131 of JAVBHV010000019.1, forward strand.
CAACGTTTCAATGAGCTGTGTAAATTGGCTGTCAAATTGGGTGAAGAGGGGTCTTTATCTCGAGAAACTTACCACATTGCATGTCAGGCATTAGAGTCAGTATTGAAAAACTGTGTGGATGTGAATTGTTCTGTAAGGAGTGTTTCGGAAGCCAACATGTCAGTTGTCCATGGTCATAATAATGTTGAAGAAGTGAATCCCAAAAGCGGTATGGCTAAGTCAGCTAAGAAAAAGAAAACATACAAAAAGAGAAAGGTTAGCGAATGCTTGATCTTTGGCATGTAAATCTCACTATAAGTTTTGTTGGGTCATCCTAATTTATGTGTCCTAAGGCAGATTTTGTATATTGCAGGGGGAAACTGAAACAGACGGTATACCTATCAGGTCAAAAGACAGCTGCCGGAATATGGTCTGTCTCGTGATCCTATTTGTTCTGAACTTCTCACTCACATATAATTCTTATGGATTCTTGTCAGTAATTAATTTTGAATTTTAAATGTAGGAACAGATGAACGCCAGAGCCCATAAAGTTGATAGTTGCCACGTTCCTCAGCAAAGATTGGGAGGGGTAATATGAAATAGCCATATATGATTCCAAGATCTTGCGATTCAGAGTTTGGGGATGTGTATACACCCTACAGCATTATAGTATTATAGTGAATTTTTGTTTTTAATTGGGCGCCCATATGTTTCTCTGGGAACTTGGCTCAAGATCTGATGGTCCTGATAGCTGCTACGGTGCTCAACAGAGTACGCAAGGAACAATATGGCATCTTTCCTTCCTGAGTACAGTTTTTGATGTTTTAAGATCAACTGCAGTACATTGAATTAAAGGTAGTTTTATACATTTGTTTGGGACAGTTGAACTCAACTCCTATCTGTGACAGTTATAATGGCAATCAACAAGCCACCCAGGTACGACTACGACCTATGCCTTTGCTCCGACCTTGATGAATTTTCATAACAATTGAGAATGCAAATATTTTCTTTTGATTTTATTCAGGGACGTCTGCATCCATTACCAACACATTTTTGTCACTATGGAACCCAACAGAGCATGTATGCCATGGTAATGGATTTTTGATACATGGCATTTTACTGGCAGTATCGTTCGTCACATAGAATAACTAACAAAGCGTAGTCTGTTGTTTTTGGCTATTATCTAATTGTTGTTTTTGGCTATTATCTAATTGCAGTGAGTACTGAGTTTAATACCACCACCAACCGCGCACTTAGCTGTTTTGAAGTTCAGGGCAATCTGCAACATAAGGTGGGCATATTAACATACTAATCGAAATGCATTTTCCTTTTGATATTAGATCTTGATTTCATGAACTTAATGGCTCTTTGGCTGCAGGACCAGTCTGTAGTCTCCGCACGCTTTAAAGGCAATGCATCAAAGCATCCACACGATAAGCATGTATCGCAGTAGCTTACAGACCATGGTATATAGATGAAGACTATCAAGATGTATATTAAGCCTCGCGTTGTAAACAGACCATGATATATAGTTGAAACTATCAAGATGTAAATTAAGCCTCATGTTGTAATCGCAGACTGAAGAATGCAAGAACTTGTACATCCTAAGTCTGTTTGCACATGATCTTTTCGTTCAGTTTCTTATTGACTTCCACTTAATTATGTAAACACCCTTTGCCACTTTATTTTTGTCTTACTTTGCCTCCTATAAGTTAAATTGACTCACTTTGCCCTCTACCACTCTATTTTGTGTCTCCCGTTACCCTCCTGTCCAAGTTCTGTTAGATTGTGGCTTTGAATTGCCATGTGTCACAATATAATTGGACACTGACCAATTCAAAAAGTCCACAAAAAATACTTAACCTTCCACTGCAGCCAACCACCGCCACCTACCACCTTCTTCAATTACCGACCCCAACCGCTGCCGCCAAGAGCACGTTCACCACACGTGCGTGAACACCAGCGCTGTGACCGCCGCCAGGAACCCCATCACGACCCAATCGCCGATCGCGATTCCGGCAACCTCTTCCATCGCGATTCCGCCGACTGCTAGGAACCTCATCATGTTGTGACACGTGGCAATTCAAACCTACAATTTAACAGAACTTGGACGGGAAGGTAACGGGAGACACAAAATAGAGTGGCAGAGGGCAAAGTGAGTCAATTTAAGTTATAGGAGGCAAAGTGAGACAAAAAATGAAGTGGCAGAGGGAGTTTATATAATTAAGTGTATAACCATATATTTGATGAAAAAAGCAAACCATCAACAAACAAACAAATTTTAATCAGAAAAGTCAAAAAACAGACAAAACTATTAAAACAAACTAAGGGCCCGTTTGGTAACGTTTTTACCGGCCCTTTTCTGTTTTCCCACCCTCAAAACGGCAGAAAACGCGTTCGGTAGCATGAGGGTGAAAACGCCTGCAAAAATGGAGGAAATGCCTTCCATTTCCATTTCTGCCGCTTATCAAAGGAAACGCGAAAACGTCAAATTGACGTTTTCGCTCGCTCAACCCAACAAAATCAAGTTCCCTGTTCTTGACATTTTCGCTCGCTCAACCCATCCTGAAAGACAACGACGCGATGTCGACGGATGCGATGCCGACGAATGACGAGATGACGCGATGCCGACAGACGACGCACCAACGAGACGACGCGATGACGCGATGCAGACGAGACGACGCGACGCGACGAACCCAGAACGGCGCGACGCGACGAGACGAACCCGGAACGACGCCGACGCCGTCAAGAACCCACTGCCACAATGAACCCACTGACTCGAAGAAGTTGATTCCGGCGCGAGAAGGATGACGGCGACCACCCCCAGCTTTCGGATCTGGATTCCTCGACGGGCGACGACCCACACCTTTCGAATTTGGGTTTGGCAGAACCCAGAAGAAAAAATTTGCTTATTTTGATTTGGATTTGGGTTTTGTAGAGCCTAGAAAAAAAAATTCGCTATTTGGATTTCGATTTTGCAGAACCCAGAAAAAAATTTGCTATTCAGATCTAGATTTGTGTTTTGCAGAGGCAGATTGGAAGGGAAGAACATAGTTTGCAGAGGACGGTTGGGTTTGAGTTTTGCAGTGAGAACAATCCAGAGGAAAAAAGGTTTACAAGAACAATTACCCAGAAAAAAAAAAAATTGTTTGCAGATCGGAAGAGAAAAGATTTTGTCATTTTTAATATATTTCTACCGAACATGTTTTACTCAATTTGTTTTTTGAAAATATTTTACTGATGTACTACCAGACACGTTTTAAAATCTCAGAAATGCCAGATTCATTTTATCATTTTCCTTCTTTGGGTACAAACTGCGGAAATACACTGCGAAAACGTTACCAGACGGCCCCTAAACTTCCATCTCCCTCCAAACGCGGACGACTTCAACGTATATATGTCAACACAAATCCCTCCCAACTCAAAACACATTTTCTTGTCTTCATTCTCATGGAAATCCAATTGAATAAATACATCATTAGAAGTTGATTAAACAGTTATTAAATCATGGCATTAGCAGCTTCATCAGCAGGAACTAGTGCCCTTATCGAGAGGCCTTCATCACCGTCGTCGTTTCGGCTCCACTGCCCGAGCCTCAACACCATCCGTCTCCGCCGCATCTTTGATCTGTTTGATAAGAACTGGGACGGTATGATCAGCGTCTGCGAAATGAGCCAAGCCCTGGCTCTACTCGGCCTGGACGCTGAAACCACCGACCTAAACACCACCATAATGTCCTTCATCCAACCCTCCAATGACGGCCTCGGGTTTGACGATTTTGTCTCCCTGCACGAATCCCTCTACGACACTTACTTTGGCTATGATGACAGCCTCGACGATGAAGAGGCTGTCGCTGCTGCTGCAGCTGAGTAATCAGCAGCGGGATGCGATGGAAACCAGAACAATGAGGTGAAGATGTCGCAGGAGGAGTCGGATCTTAAGGAGGCATTCAAGGTGTTTGATGAGGATGGGGACGGGTACATATCGGCAAAGGAGTTGCAGGTGGTACTCGGCAAGCTAAGCGTTTGAGGAAGCAAATGAGATTGATAGAATTGAGAAAATGATTATATCTGCTGACCACAACCATGATGGTCTTGTTGACTTGTTCGAGTTCAAGGATATGATGCGCAACAGTGTTCTCATTTCCAGCTCGTAAATTATCATGTCGTCAGGAAAAAAATTCCTAAATGATCCATTACTTGCTATTGATAACAAAATTTGAGAAGGTATGAGGAAAGTTATCATTATTATGCCTTATCTATATAGCATTTGGTACAAATGTTACTGTACATTGGACCTCTTCCTTAGCTTGCACCACAATCCACTCTTTGTATGGATTGTTGCTCCTGTAACCAGTTCCATGGATTCTGGAGATCCTTTCAGCTCTACCGTGAACTTCTGCAACAGCATAGTTAATGCTACGGTTGATTCCATCAAAGCAAATTGATCTCCTACGCATTTTCTTGGCCCTCCACCGAAGGGTAAGAAGGCAAAGTCTGCTATTATCTGATAATTGTAACCATACAAATCCATATTAGTTGATATAATCAATGTGAGGACATGAATTTATGATTCAGCAGTGGCAGTCACTAGTAATAACCTCATTCGGGTACAATGCTCCAGGGATTCGAGTAGGGTCATAACTGGCCCATCCATCTATCTCACTCTTCTTTGGCACTAAAAACCGCTCTGGCTCAAATTCACTAGGATTGTCCCAAAAATGTGGAGATCTATGTATATGTAAACCTGAACGGACAAAGTTTTCATATTGACCGCTTGAGAAACTAGAGACTGAAAGTGGAAAAGCAAGACAAAAGAGCAGAGAACATGAAGCATGACAGACAAGTCTTAGAGTTGAGGCCCACAGGCTTAGCATTACTGTTAGCAGCAGTAGCAATTTATTACTTATATCATTTTCAAAGAAATTCATACAGAATGAAGGAAACATAAAGTGTACTCGCGGAAAGGAAGACAGCAGTCCCAGCAGGAATCACATAACCATCTTTGTCACCCTTGTAACCTCCTACAAAAAAAGGCATAAAGTCACTGTCTTAACCAAGATGTTACAGTATATGCCAGTTGCTGAACTATTCATTAGGTAGATAAATCCATAAAGCACAATGTCATAAAACTTCAAGTTAATCCCGAGGTATGCAACCACTTTACATTGTCATGACTACAAGCAAAACTGTATAAGTGTACGGGTGCCTTATATCATGTGTACATCTGTTTTCAGGAGTCTTACTAAGTATAAACTGACTGTTGTAGTTATAACTAAATTGCAGTCAAGTGCAACAGTGTTTTGAGAAATCAGAAAAAGAGAGTCCACTCTGACTGGTTAGTGTAAATGAAAAGCGCCTTGTGAAAATGAAAACGTATATGATCCTATCGTATGAATAATAACTTTTGATTTTCTAGTTATCCATTTCTTCTATCTTTTGGCCGTGGTCTACATAACCATTTTTTTAAAAAAAAAAAGAAAAAAAGAATACCTGGTATTATATCTGATTTCAGCGAGTGTCTGATAAGCAAGGGGGGTTGGGGATATAAACGAAGAGACTCTACCACGATAAGTCTTATGTACCTGAAAGGAAAGTAAAAGCTATATGAATTAACTTCATTAAACTTTGAACAACGAATAAGGGTGAAAATGATGTAAGTTGAAGCAATTACTTTCCCCTGCTTGGCCTATATTTGTGTTACTCTTGCTTAGATCAAACTCAAAATGATATTGGAAAGCCCTGTTCAAATCTGTTTAAACCTGTTAAAGGCTTAGAGTCAATTCAAAGAAGAAAAAGCTCTTCTGAGCCACCCAGAAATGCATCAAAAGGCACAGACCTGTCCCTCCCATTTATATCACACAGACCTATCCCTCCCGTTTATAACATGATCATTCTCTTTTCCCCTCTAACCCAACTCTACTGAAGTGCATGTATAAAACATAATCAAGCTTTCTCATGATACAACTACAAGTGAGTGGAAGAAGTTTGTCAAGTCTTACGAACGTACTCCAATTTTTTAACTGTCTCATATGTTGGCGTATCCTCTCCAAGTACTGCATCAATTTCTGCTTGTGCTTTCTCCATCTTGGATGGGTTCTGAAACAAAGCAAATTATTTGCATCTGTATAGTTATCATAGATGTGAGGATAAAGAGCTCATTGGTGCGAAGAAGCTATTAACAAACTTTAATCTGCATAACTTATTTTGAAATCTGACAAGGCTACAACATTCAATTTATAAATAAAGAAGGAGCTTACTTGCGCACTTGCGCAAGGAAGAAAACAGCCCAAGTAAAGACAGCAGCTGTTGTTTCATGGCCAGCAATAAGCATAGTCATCAAGTCATCCCTTAGCTGTCAAAATCAACAGCTAAACTAACTCCAACTGTAAACATAATCTTAAAATAAGTGAATTTTTAAAATACTCAAAAAAGTAATTTATAAATGCCCAAAGTTGACAATTGGCTCAAAACAGGCCCAACCTGCAATGTGCACTTATATGTGCAAATTCCAGACACAGAATTTCCTAGTGTCCACCCATATTCCATCACATGGGAGTAGGGGTGGGGGAGGGAAGAACGAAAGAAAGAAATATAAAGGATCATTCTGATTAAGAACTTGGCAGTAAAATAAAATCCCTATATGGAATTATGGATCCTTACCTAACAATCGTCAGCATCAGCTCCACGCATATCAACTAAGAAACGCAATAGGCTTGCATCCTGCAAAACTTCCATTACAGAGCCAGAATTTTAAAACTTCTGCAAAGCTTCTAAAATAATTATAGTGTGTATGTAAATGTAAATAGATTATAGCCGAGAGATATCCCCACCTTCAGATTTGAGTAGTCCCTTTGTTGCAGTTTTTCAACATCTGTTTCCTGTCACAGAAGGTAATCAAAATACAGTTCAAAGAACTGGAAAATTTGGTTTTCTAATATCTGTTTCAAATAATAATACGAACATTGATAAGTATATGACTGTCTGTGTATGATATTAAACATCCACTTATGTTTGTTTCATTCATCTAACCTCTCTGGTCTCTTTGGCGTTTCTGATGAGTTCATCAAGACAATCATTTATAACTTTCAGATCACCATGGAACTTACGTTGCCTGGGGACAATCCACCTTGACAGGGGAAACTTCCAATATGGAATATAAAAGGTGGACCTATGTTCAGCTTCAAAAAGAGTGCCATATACTGCCTGTAATGTAATTGTAAAAGAGTCGAATATGAAATCTTCGAATGAAGTACAGCTTACATGAATGGTAAGTGAAAAGCAGGTAATATCATATACTGAAATAGATAACACACAAAAAGTCAATCTTTTGGAAAGAAAAGAAATAAGCAACTATAGTAGTATTAACTGATCTAATTGTCAACTTCTGTAGGCTTTAGTTGGTAAAAATAAGGACTTCAACAAGAATGTATAAAAAAAGCATATTATACAACAGATTATGAAAAGTTCTGAAAAACAACATTATGATGACATGGGCTGAATACCAGATATAACAATTATGGAACCAGTGGAATGTATCTTTTTGCTTTCCCAAACCTTTATTACAGGAGACTCTTTAGTGACAGAACCAAAGTCATAGTTGAAGACTCCGAGCCCAATGATATCAAGAGCCAAACTAGAAAACTCGGCTTCAAGATCCAACTCAATTGTCTTCCCACCATGCAAGTCCTCTCTTTCTAGTAGCTTCTCAAATTTTGAAATTGTTCTTCCCGAACAGTTTCTAAATATTTTTACCATTGCTTCCAAGTATAAAGAATGGAACCCAGGAGCAATAACTGCAAAATCAGCCTACAATTGGTAAATTCTACTTATACAGATCACTGTCAGTTCCAAACTTACAAGAAAAATAGCTTAGTTATAAAATTTATGTTACTACCCACCTCTTCTCCTCTGCTTCCAAGTGCCAAGGTCGGCAGGTATAAGTCCTTTTCCCATTATTGGTTCTAGGATATCAGCTAAAACTCCCTAAGTGCAAAGGTTGAAACCACAAGCAATTGGGCGCAAAACAGCTTAAACATTAAATAATGTAATTATAAATATTTACGTACATCTTAACTGATTGAGATAGCTAAATAGAAATTAGAAACAATAGCTGATGAGTAAAGATACCAAATCAAGCTTACTTCCATGCTTCAAATTGATTTATTTCTCCATGGAAAATAACACACTGACGATGAGTACATTATCGGCATTGAAAACGCAAACAGAAGCAACAATCCAAATTCTTTTTAAACAAAGGGAGTCTAGAAGTGTAGTATTAAAGATTAAGTTAGTACCTTGTCGCAACTAAATGTATTTTCTCGGAGAATATGCCTTGCAACAATGGGGTCTGATACAACAACAAATGCTTTTGGTCCAAATGCAAGCTTAAACACGGATCCATGCTGCCAAGACAAACAAAAGTGAACAATAGTACTCAGAAGGACCAAATTCCTAGCCCCAGCCAAACCTGCGATAACATGTAGAGTCACAAAATCGAGATCTCTATTTGTACACACCATCAGAATGTAATCTATCAAACGTATGAGCAACTAACTGGAACTATATCTATCTACCTAACCGCCATCGGAACTAAACCCCATCAACCAGAAAAGAAGCCAAAAAACATGAATTCATGACAGGAAATTGCACTACAACTTGAAGCATCAAAAGACCAAAACTTGTAAAGGATGCATACCTCTAAGAACCAATCATACAGTGCAAAGAAGAGAGGTCACGAAAACAAATCGGAGACTGCACCTTCAGCTATGGGCATGGCCCCCATGCTTCCCCCACTTAACAAATTGGTAAGGAGGTTGCTTGCATTGTCCAGTAAATTCCTTTTTGTTTTTGGTTCCTCAGTACTCGTCGATTGGCACCTACAGTTACCAAATTCACATTGAATTATACAATTCTGCAATGGAATTGAGGTGCAATGGAATTGAGGTGTACAACACATACTGAAACACAAGTTTCAATCTTTCCTCTCTTTTCTTACTTTTATTAAACATTTCAAAGCAGACTCCCATCCATTAGATAGACAAGCACAGAATAAATTAAAGAATCAGAACCAGAAACGAAAGCTAGAAAAATTATCTCTTTCATGCAAAGAAGCAAAAACCTTTAAACTGTACAACCAAAACTTCAACTCATTTAAGAAACCCATAAGCTACAAAATGTTTATACTACTTGGAAAAATAATACCCAATTGAACAAAATTGCAAACGAAAAGAGAGATACCTGAAAGAACCGTGCTTGGGCTTGGAATTGAGGAGATGAGAGGAGGTGGAGGATTGAAAACAACCCAATTCACTTCTGTGCAAGTTGGCATTGATGAGAGTTGGGGAAGACAGATTGAGCAGAGAATGAACAGCCATGGCCATTAGGCAATGGGTTCAGCTGGAAATATCAGTGCGCACGATATTTGTACCACAATGTTAGGAAAGAATGACAAAATATGGTGGCACTGAAAGCTACAAAATTAAGAAGTTGTGGGTTGTTTGTTACTTCTGTTGTGTGTCACTCTTTTGTCACCCCACACTAATATCAGGGGAGGAAAGAGGGATTGTTATCCAAATATTCTTTAACCTAACTGATTCATGAGTGAATAAAATATATGGCTGTGTACTTCTTGTCCACTTTCTACTTCTGCTCTAATGTTGTGCGTACTACTTCGTCGAATTTAGGTTTTGATTATGGATGATTAAGTTGTGTTTACTAACTGGATGAGTAGCCAAAATAAATGAGGCATTTAGCACACACAATACAAAATGAATTCAACTTCTTAGTTTGGAGAAATTGGACTATCGAATGGGAATAACGAGTTGGATGCTAATTACACTTAATTCGGAATTGTCTTTTTTTATCTTTTCTGCCTCGTTTGTTTGACTAGGAAAGAAGTATATTCATTTCCCTTCTATCCCAAGAAAAATAATATTTTTTGACTTTCCATTTCCGTGACACACTTGGAAGGTTGCCAGAAAACCTACGCTTTTTGTTTGCTAAAGCCATAGAATTAAATTCATTTTCCAATACGTGAACATCAGAATTGCAAAACTATTAGCCTGGGGTTGGGGTTGTTAAATCTTTTCCAAGAGCTCTAATTGTGAGGGTGGATGTGGTGATGGCGAGAAGTAGGTTAGGTACAAGATTCAAACATGTACAAGGCCGAAAAAGATATGATGTTCAATTGACAAGTCACATGCTACATTTTTTATTGAAAAGTTAAAGAACAATATTTGTGTTGAAGAAGGCACCAGGAAGATAGATGATACTGTTTGAATAACTAAAAATCAATATATGTGAATATTTTCACTTGTTACAGACAACTTACTTGAGGCTTTGGTTGTGTAGAGACGACACCAGATTTTGCAGAGAGACCACAAATTGATGTTTTAGGTTGGGAATGGTAGTAATATATAGAGTTGTATGACGTTGTTCAATGGAAACAAGGGTGTGCTTAGCATTCTATGTCTACTATGGAAATAAGTTACAAAGCCATAGCATGTAATTCAAATCTGCTGATTTTTTTTTCCTTCCTCGAGTCAATAGTTGAGGTTAATGTGTAATCGGGTGCACAGTGACAGAGGGAAGAAGGCATGAGGGAGTGGGGAGGCCCCCACTGATTTTTCAAAGAATATTTATATATCTATTGTAAAGATAAATTACTTAAACACCTAGCATAAAAGATGATTGAGAAAAAAAAAAAAAAAGATCAAATTTCTCCATTGGTGTACTTGCTTTTGACATTAGCACTAGTACTACCTGTTGCAACGGCGAGTGTGGAGCGAGTTTTTTCAGCTATGAATATTGTGAAGACTCGGTTACGCAATCGAATTGGTGATGTATGGATGAATGATTGCTTGGTTGCATATATAGAGAAAGATATTTTTCATAGTTTAGATGATGAGGTAATTATGCAACGGTTTCAAAAGATGAAAGGTCATCGAGAAGTATTATCTAAATGTACGGAAGATGCATCAGTATGAGATACTTTGAGATTATGTTTTAAATATCCTTGTTATTTGGTATACAATTATAATGTTTTGGTAACATTGTTCAAAAATTTTTTTTTACTTTGTAAATGTACCCCTGACAATAATTCCTGGCTATGCCACTGTGAGTGCACCCCGATTACTACTATGGAAAGAATGACAAATTATGGTGGCAGTGAGTTTAATACTACCACCAACTGCGCATAGCTGTTTTGAAGTTCAGGGCAATCTGCAACATAAGGTGGGCATCTAAATATACTAATTGAATTGCATTTTCCTTTTGATATTTGATCTTGATTTCATGAACTTTATGGCTCTTTGGCTGCAGGACCAGCCTGTAGTCTCCTCACACTTTTAAAGGCAATGTATCAAAGCATCCACACAATAAGCATGTATCGCAGTAGCTTACAGACCATGATATGTAGTTAAGGACTATCAAGATGTATATTAAATATCACAAAACTACACAACCACCCAAACCAACCCACTAAGAGCAGCTCCACCACTGGCTTGATCGGATGGGGCGAAAGAGGAAATCGACTGGGGGCAAGGTCGATCAGCCTCCAGCGCAGAAGAATTGGCTGGAGCGAACGGGAGGTCAGGCGCAGGCCCGGGCGAAAATCGCATTCGTCTTCACTTGCGTTTTCGACCGTGCTGAGGTCAGCAACGTTGACATCAGCGCACTCAGCTTTTCAAATTTTTTTTTTTTATTCTGATTGGGCTGATCTGGGCCTTTAATTCTAAAGGGTCCTCTGATCTGGACCGTTGATTTTGGAGTTGTTTTGTAATTAACTTTTTGGGGTTGTTTTGTCATTAACTTAAAAAAAAAAAAATCAGAAAAGCACCCTAAATTTTATTTTCCTATAAATACCACAATATTTCTCATACATTACAATAAGAAAATAAATATTAATGAAAAAATAAACACACAATGAGAAATGTTGGTGCAATTGCCCTCCCAATTGGCTTTGCATAATTATACTTAAGTTGCAGCTTTTGATTTGCATGATGTTGTTTGTTTCCTCAATAACAATAAGAGACAAGTCTACATTTGTACAAAAGTAATGATGATATGCAAATTAATATGTCTAAGCAGAACAATATCTTTTGCTCTTCTTCTCACAATTTCTTGATAGTGTTTCATAATTTTACAAACCAAAGTCAATTCATCCTGCTCGATAATTTTTTTTTTTTTTTCGATCATCTTTTCCTCTCTTCTTGCTCTTCTTTTCTAATTTTCTGATTTTGCAATTGGATAAGTTTGTCCATGATTTGCTCAACACTAAGAACTTCAACTTGAACCTTTACCTTACCCATAACTTTATTGTTGTTTTTATTCAAAAACATAAATTGATAACAAGATCGTGTCGATTATGGATTGAAGATAAGCTCAAATGATTTTGTTGATAGATGAAAACTTGAAGGTGTATAAAATAGAGGAGTACATGAGTGATATAACTTACTTCATAATCATTAATTTTAGGTTCATATTATGTTTGTGATGTTTTAATCTCTTACATATTGTCTATTTTTCAAAGATCAATTGAACTTTGTGAGTGTATGAATGTCTCTACTATGAAATACTACAACATAATTAAAGAAAAACATGATTGTTTACAAGAACATTTAGATTTAATAACAAGAATCAATCAAACAGATGACGATTTAACTTCATGGATATCTCTTGTGACAATTCAATTATTAAAATTTTCTGTAAATGGAAAATACTCTTGCTCAATATGCAACAATGAATTATATTGATATACATTTAGTACTTAGTTATACTTAAGTTGTAACTCTTCAAATAAAATCTATAAGTATGTTATGCTCAGTAGTAGAAAAAATATTGAGCCTAATTAGTGCTAAGGTGAGGAGATATATTTAAAAAATCAATTTGCACTTGTCATAAACTTGTTCTAAAGCATATTAAGGAACCAAATATGTTATGCTCATTGAGAGAAAAAGTACAGAACCATCATTAATCAATGATATCACCAATGTGAGGAGATATGTTAAAAATCAATAAAATCAGTATGAACATCATTAATCATATATATATATATTAAGCATATCAAATAGAGTAAAAAGTTAACATACTTACCAAGGGCTAGGGCAGCCGTGAGTATAACCTGACTTTTGAGGTTCCTTAATAATTAAGTAGAAAAAACTTCTCATCACTAGAAATCACAATGTCTTCAACAAAGCAGTCAGTCAATTCGATCTTCACATCATTTCGAATGCTCAAAACAAAGTCGAAAATGTCCTCTCATGCATCTGAGAATGCTACTAGCACGACTTTACACGTTGTCTCAAGTGATATCTATAAAACAAATAACAGTGTTATAAAAAAAAATACAAAAGAGCTAGAGAAGTCAAGCAAAACAATAAGATTATTTCGATACTAACATGATTGGGTTATGCTCTTTTGTTGTTAACATGATGGAGGAAATTTTTTATGCACTCAAACTCGTCCGGTGGATGATTTTGATAGCAGTTGGTGCCTTGGCTTAAGCAAACACATTGGGCGGTGCTGTAGCCCGTGGTTGGCTGACATTTATAAACTTCTTTGAACTCAGGTCATCTATTCTGATACTTAGATACTACAACTGAATATCTATGGCCCTTGCAACAGAATTTCCATATGCAATGCACTAAGATAAGGTACCACATGATCACTATAGTGTGATTTTCTTAAATTTGATGTTTTGAAGGTTAAAGCTCGAAGCACCTTGCCCAACACCTTTGCTGAAAGGACAAATTCATTTATCTCTCTGCGTGGATATTAAAGCGAGATGAGCAGATATATACATTGCCCAAATCGTTATTGGTTAAAGTCAAAATTGATTAAAAAGGAACAAAGCCCAAAGAATAATATATTAAATGGGCAACCCCATGGGCTGATTATCTTATGTATTAACTTAGAATTAGGCTCTGTCGTGTGTGGCCTTCTACTTAGATACTTCAACCATCGAACTAGAATAACCTAGTACAAATTAGTGAGTAAACAACACAAGGAGAAATTAGTGAGTAAACAGCTTAAGGAGCATAACTCAAGCAGTTCAAATTCATGTTTAAATTATCAATTGTTCCAAAGCTATCTGCAGAGATCTTCTATTCTAGAATGCATATTCCATCTCTATTTTAAAGTTTCTACTTTTGACAAGTGCCCTCCTCCTCACTTCAATTAAATTTTGGCAAGTCGAAAGGCAAGGGTTCGACGACGACTTGTAAGAAATTGGGTCGTCGCCGGTGGTGTGGGTGGCTATTGAGATTGGCTATGAGGGGATTTGGAGAGGGGTGGGAAGATCTCGGCCGAAAAAGTTGCTCGATAAATTAGAACTTGCGACGTTTGATTTGCTTGTAAAGAAGATAGAAAAAGAAATAAAAAAAAGTCAATTCAAATGGATACATGTCACAATAGTAAGCTTTGGAATAGAGATAAAAAGGCATTCAGGAAGACGAAGTTCTACAAGCGAGCCATTAAAGCAACAAACACAAAGAACCCTATGAAGAGCTTAAAACCAATCTTTACTATTCATTTTGGGTAATTAATTAGTTCTTGAGTTCAATAGAATAAAGAGGTTAAAGAAAAAAAGAAGAAAATTAACCTGATTATGTGTGTGACTGCATGGTTGAGTTGATAAAATCTCTTCGTAGTTCCTCCAACCATCTTGTTGTAGTAGTGACCACTGGAGTCAAACATGTACCTGGTACCCTCAGCCGCTAAGTAATTCTCTAATGTGGTGTTACGATTTACACTAGTAGATGATTGAAAAGCCCGCGCAAAGCCATCTACAGATCTAGATCCTCCTGACCATGCCGTTTGATGCATAGGTTTATATCAATAAAAAAAATAATAATAAAATGGCACAGAGTTGAACACAATCCCAAAAATGAGGAACTTGTAAATATATCTCTCTGGTTATGGAGGACTTTCAATGGTGAACAAGCGGCTTTTGTTGCTCTCGGTGAACCTCCTCAATTCACCAATTTATATTGTCTTTCCAATTTGTAGTTGTGCACCACTTAAATGAAACTGAAAAAGTAGTTCACATGTATCTTACACTTCAATGCACTTTACTGTACACCCTCAGAAAAATAGTGTACTTCAACAAGAGTGCTTCAGAAAATCACGTTGAAGTGACCTCCAAAATCAGATGATGAGGAGTTTGACATGGCTGACTACACAGATTTGATAGTCACTATGCTCAAAGAAGGCAAATCGCGTGAGGAGAGCAAAGTCGATAAAAAAAAAAAGATGAAATGAGCAAAGTGATTATGGTGGGGGTAATTGAAGTGATGGACACCAAGGAAAATGTTGACTATAAATTAGGTTAGTAAAGCACAAAATTTATTAGACTAAGAAATTAAAGGGAGAGGGAGGAGAAAGAACTCACTTTGACGGCACATTGTTCCCCAATTGTTATATTACAATCACACAAAAACATAAAAGTTAGCTCTACATGTAAAAATAAACAAAAGATATATTTTTGCTAATATTTGTTCACCACAGACAGCCGTCTGCTACTACGTTGAAGGAGAATTTTTTTACTTCATATTCTCAAAAGATATAGTTTTGTTAATTTTGGGAGTCTTCCTCAATCGGAGGCTCTAGTGGAGTAAAAGATATTGTCGTGTTTAGTAGTGATAGTATCTTAACTCAACAACTACGGTCATAAAACAAGTTTTTTGTTTAGTAGATTCTTTGTCATAGTACTCATTTTTCAAAATAAAAAATAATTTATATGAATTAGTATTGAACTTTTTAAGTTTGTTGTAAAATGTATAAATAGTTGAAGATAGGGCCTCAATTGATGAATCTTTGATTGAAGTTTTCTATTCCTTAATAAAATTTCATTAAATCAATAGACAAATTGGCACAATTCTGCCGAAAAATAAACGTATTTCCTTGTGGAAAGTCAATTTCAGTGTGAAATTTGTGTAAGATGATTTGTTGCAGTGCTTGCACCAAATAAATTAAGAGCATCCAAATTTATGATGAAGTTATCGAAGTATAAGATTTTTATCGCTATAGCCTCATTTTTATTTTTATTTTAACTTTGGGCCTCGCACAAGTCAGGGCCGGCTTGGTATTAGATTATGATTAATGAAGTAGGTGCATGTTTGATATATATGATTCAGAACTCAAAACAAAGTACCTCATCAAATAAATCACATCACACTTGCCGACCAAAGGACTTTGCGGCCAAGGGAAAAATCTCTCCTTGATGAGACCAAGGAGTTTCTCAACCTTCTTTATCCCTTATGGACCCTTCTTTTGATCCTGCACTATTCGCGCCCTGCTGTAACTTTTGGTCCAACTTCATGCGGCCTACCCACGTAAAACTATAGGCTAAACATAAACTAATAGTTTAATTTGATGAAACTAAAACCTTGTGGGTAAGTTGATGTTGACCCCCAAACCTTGTGAGGTAAATTATAATTTATCAAATATTCTATATTCCATGTGTCATATTTTAATGTATGAAACTCTTCGACATAGTGGAATATGTGGGAGCAAAGTCCAAAATTCGTCAAATTGGCCTAGAATCATGATCTTGTCCATTCTTGGTGAATTTTTCAACCACCATCACTAGAGTCCAGAGATGGAAAGGATAATAAAGGAATAACATGTCAACAATGCTTCAATGGCTAGGATGGGTTATCGTGCAAGTAATAGACAACTGCTCTTGATATTTAGAATTGATTCTTGCAAATTAAATGCCAACAATTTGGGATTTTGATTCCTATTAAGTTCATACACAAGAGTTGGTATGCGCCACCAAATGCATGCAACAATAAGGCCCAGAGAGGTCATAATGAAGTACTTTTTGTATATTTACATTTACCAACAATGGCCCATAAAGACATAATAGACCTTTGCTCAGCTCGTGCAATATGCCTTCCTCGAGCATAGTGACTATCAAATCTGTATAGTTAGCTATGTCAAACTCCTCACCATCTAATTTTGGGAGAACAACCACTATAGTGTAGTCTTCTAGAATTTTGATATTATGTCGACTGAAACTTGACTTTCCTAATCCTACACCTTTTGTTTTGTAAACGATCTTGTTAATTTCCCTGCTCAATTTAAATATAATTAACAAAAAGGCACACGCTGGTTTCATATCTGCCACAACCACGAATGCTCAAATTTAAGCTATTAATCAATACTAATTGTTTAACCAGAAAAGAAGTCTTCCGTTAAAAAAAAATTAAAAAAGTCTATCCTAATACTTCCAGTTCACCACTATCTTATGCTGTTAGAATACAATTAACAAAAACATCTCAAGAATACAAACACACAACTAATAGTGAAAATGAACAGAACAATATTCGTTCAACTAACAACTGACTACAATTATGGAGATAATCTCTTTTTGACCTACTGCATTTTTGCTCTAATCGCCTAACTGCTGCTAACAGCAACCCAATTACGACTATTTAACCCACAACTAACAATATCCAACCGCAAAACCGAAGGACTTATAAAAGAAAGCAGAAAATAAAATCCAAACCTGATGATTTGAATGATTTGATCATCTAGTATGTAGAATCTCTAGTTGTCCTTGTTGGTGAACAAATAGCTAAACATCCTATCCGTCCCTTGCTGATCAAGGTAAACTCCCAATGTTGTGGTTTGAGTTGCATGAGAGGATTGTTTTGGTTGCGAGGATGGTTGAGATGAGGATCCGGGGTCTGGATCCCCAAATTGATATGTTTTTTTTTTTTTTCGAGTAGATGCTGAACCCAAAGTAGGAAAGTCCTCCATTTATGTCGTAGAGTGTTGCATATCGGCGAGATAAAGATGGAGATGAAGTTGGAGATACGATGATGATAATGGAGATGGAGGAGGTTTCTATGGACATTTTCGACTTTGTTTGGAGCATTCGAAATAATGTGAAGATCGAATTAATTGACTGATTTGTTAAAGACATTGTGATTTCTAGTGATGAGAAATCTTTACTACTTAATTATTAAGGAACCTCAAAAGTCAGGTTATACTCACGGTTGCCCTAGACCTTGGTAAGTATGTTAACTTTTGACTCTATTTGATATGCTTAGTATGTATATGTATATGATTAATGATGTTCATACTGATTTTATTGACTTTTAACATATCTCCTCACATTTGTGATAGCATTGATTAATGATGGTTTAGTACTTTTTCTCTTAATGAGCATAACATATTTGGTTCCTTAATATGCTTTAGAACAAGTTTATGACAAGTGCAAATTGATTTTTTTTTAAACATATCTCATCATCGTTGTAATAGCACTAATTAGGCTCAATACTTTTCCTACTACTGAGCATAACATACTTATAGATTTTATTTGAAGAGCTACAACTTAAGTATAACTAAGTACTAAATGTATATCAATATAAGTCGTTGTTGTATATTGAGCAAGAGTATTTTCCATTTACAGAAAATTTTAATAATTGAACTATCACAAGAGATATCCATGAAGTTAAGTTGTCATCTGTTTGATTGATTCTTGTTATTAAATCTAAATGTTCTTGCAAACAATCATGTTTTTATTTAATTATGTTATAATATTTCATAGTAGAGACATTCATACACTTACAAAGTTCAATTGATCTTTGAAAAATAGACAATATGTAAGAGATTAAAACATCACAAACATAATATGAACCTAAAATTAATGATTATGAAGTAAGTTATATCACTCATGTGCTCCTTTATTTTATACACCTTCAAGTTTTCATCCATCAACAAAATCATTTGAGCTTACCTTCAATCCATAATCGACAAGACTTTGATGGCATTAGTGTGGAAGTTCAAATGGCAACGATGTGGAAGGTTCATAAATGAATTATCAATATTATGTTTTTGAATGAAAACAACAATAAAGTTATGGGCAAGGTAAAGGTTAAAGTTGAAGTTCTTAGTGTTGAGCAAATCATGGACAAACTTATCCAATTGCAAAATCAGAAAATTCAAAGAGAATAGCAAAAAGAGAGGAAAAGATGATTGAAAAAAATAATAAAATTATCGAGCAGGATGAATTGACTTTGGTTTATAAAATTATGAAACACTATCAGGAAATTGTGAGAAGAGGAGCAAAAGATATTGTTGTGCTTAGACATATTAATTTACATGTCATCATTACTTTTGTACAAAGGTAGAATTGTCTCTTATTGTTATTGAGGGAAACAACCAACATCATGCAAAACTTGAGGGAATAGTAAAGTATTTTGTGAGGACATTTATAAAAAATAAGATATTTATCTTGTAAAGCATGAAATGAAATGATGTGATGGTAACCTAAGCCAAACTGTTAGTGACAATTTTGCTGATTTTGACTAGATTTGTTAAGCAATCCTTAGATTTATGGAAGTCAAGTTCAATCGTCAGCATATCAAAATTCGAGAAGACCACACTATATTGATTATTCTTCCAAAATCAGATGGTGAGGAGTTTAACATGACTAACTACACAGATTTGATAGTCACTATCCTCAAGGAAGGCAAATCGTACAAGGAGAGCAAAGTAGGTACAAAGAACAAAGATGAGATGAGCAAAGCTATTATGGTGAAGGTAATTCAAGTGATGAATACCAAGGAATATGATGACTATATTGATGAAGTAATAATAATAAGGTTAGTAAAAGACAACTTTTATTAGACTAAGAAACTAAAAGGAGAGGGAGGATAAAGAACTCACTTGGATGGCACATTGTCCCCCAATTGTTGTAATTCAATGACATGGAAAGATAAAAGTTAGCCTTAAATGTAAAAATAACCAAAGATATATTTTTGTTAATATTTGTTCACCACATACAACCGTCTGCCACTATGCTTATGATGAATTTATTTTTTCTACTTCATATTCTCAAAAGATATAGTTTTGTTAATGTTTTTTTGTCAATTTTGGGAGTCCTTCTCAATCGGAGGCTCTAGGCGGATTAAAATTTTTTGTTGTTTGGGTTTCGATCCTCCATTTATTCGAAAATTAGAGCTATCAGTAAATTCCACAGTTTGGAGACGGTTCTGGATCCTCGTCTCAACCGTGGTCGTAGGCCAAACAGTCGTCCCATGGAACTCGAATGACAACATTGACAGCTTACCTTGATCAGCACAACATTGTCATCTTATCAATTCAAAATGTCATGAAGCATCACGGTGTTGTATCTATTTTTTATTTTTCTAAAAGCCCATAAATTTTGCAGCATTGTCGCATAGTAGAATACTAGTTACTCTTGGGCAAAAAAATTTTGAATTTTATATAAATATTTTAAATCATTTTACAATTCAAAGAAAATAGCAAGCGTTTCATAATTTGTTTGATCAAGTACTTTGTTCTGAATTTTGAATCATATATATCAAATATGCAAATGATTCATTAGTCATAATCTAATACCATGCCCGGCCTTGACTTGTGGGAGGCCCAAAGTGAGAAAAAAAAAACCCAGACCCTAACAATAAGAAAATTATACTTTGATAACTTTATCCTAAATTTGGATCCTCTTGATTTATTTGGTGTTATGCACTACAACAAATCACCTAAGATGAATTTCACACTGAAAATGACTTTTCACAAGGAAATACGTTTATTGGTGGAATTGTGCCAATTTTTCTATTGACTAAATGAAATTTTATCAAGGAATAGAAAACGTCAATCAAAATTTGATTGGTCTACTATATCTGACTGGGTTTAGCTATCCTTATCTTACAACCTGTAGTGAGCTTCCCTTGTAGTAAATAGATCTTTTGCATACCTCCTAACAAATTGTCCTTAGTAGTTTATTAGTAACTTTCTAGCTCTTAGCGGGAAATTTTGTTAGTTGTCAAGATTTGTAACCTAGAAGAAAAAAATGATTATCAATAAAGATTAAGATCAAAGTTCAAATAAAGAAGAAACATATGTTGTCTTACTTTACTTGTCGGAAATCCCCATACATATCTTTGGCATGTATCCTCCTTCATAAAATTTGTCAAAAAAGAGTAAGAATTAAAAAGGTTGCAACACACCATAAAAGGTCAAGAAGAGTGGTAGGTGAATATAAAACCAATCAATAAAAAAGTAACTGAAAAACTGAAACAAAAGCCAAATTTTTTACATTCTCTCATCATGAGTACTGGATACGCAAGCATGAAGTTAGATAATTTTCTTTCCAAGGTTGGCGAAATTGCAAAATAAGATAATAGTTTTTGTTACTTGCTGGATTTATTTTCACCCTTTGTTATTAACTTTCGCTGTCCAATATCTCCTTTGAAGGTTGAGCCATCTACCGACTTATACTATTCAATAGATAAGTCGGTAGATGGCTCAACCTTAGAGATATTGGACAGCGAAAGTTAATAACAAAGGGTGAAAATAAATCCAGCAAGTAACAAAAACTATTATCTTATTTTGCAATTTCGCCAACCTAACTTCATGCTTGCGTATCCAGTACACATGAGTAGTAAGTTCTGAAAATGCTCCAAGCCATCAATGTAGCAGTCACGAGTTACTACGTTAGTTGTCAGTGGGAGTAGATGAAGAGTCACTTTGATATACTTTGGTGTGAGATCCCCACGGTCAAATCTATCTGCAATTCTTCCATGGATGCTCCATTGAGTGCTGGACTTTTCTTGTCTATATTGCCTAGAATTAACAAAGTACGTTATTTTGTTACTTTGACTACGATTAGGAATTCTATTCTCAGTAGAAATGTAACTCGCACCAATCACTGTAAATAAGGTTACGAGGAGTTCTCATTTGTAGCTGCAACATAAAGAAGACATACAAAGGGTAGAGAACCATTGGTAATAGAGAGATTAGGGAGCTAGTTTTTGGGGTTTAGTACACATGTCATATTCTCCATATTGATCTTTGAAAAACAGACAACACACGTAAGAGATTAAAACATCATAAACATAGTAGAACCTAACATTAATGATTATGAAGTAAGTTATATCGCTTATATGCTCCCCTATTTTATACACCTTTAAGTTTTCATTCATCAACAAAATCATTTGAGCTTACCTTCAATCTATAATCAACAAGATTTTGATGGCATTGGTGTAGAAGTTCAGATGGCGACGATGTGGAAGGTTCATAAACGAATTATCAATATTATGTTTTTGAATGAAAACAACAATAAAGTTATGGGCAAGGTAAATGTTGAAGTTCTTAGAGTTGAGCAAATCATTGACAAACTTGTCCAATTGCAAAATAAGAAAATTCAAAAAGAGAAGCAAGAAGAGAGGAAAAGATGATCGAAAAGGATAATAATATTATCAAGCAGGATGAATTGACTTTGATTGGTAAAATTATGATACACTATCAAGAAATTGTGAGAATGGGAGCAAAAAATATTGTTGTGCTTAGACATATTAATTTACATATCATTATTACTTTTGTACAAAGGTAGATTTGTCTCTTATTGTTATCGAGGGAAACAACCAATATCATGCAAAACTTGAGGGAATAGTAAGGAATTTTATGAGGACATTCAGAAAAAATAAGAGATTGATCTTGTAAAGAATGAAATGAAATGATGTGATGATAGCCTAGGCCAAATTGTCAATGACAGTTTGGCTGATTTTGACTACATTTGTTAAGTAATCCTTATATTTAGGGAAGTCAAGTTTCAATTGTTGAAATATCAAAATTTGAGAAGACCACATTATAGTGATTATTCTCCTAAAATCAGATGGTGAGGCGTTTCACATGGCTGACTACACAGATTTGATAGTCACTTTGCTCAAGGAAGGCGAATCGCACGAGGAGAGCAAAGTGGCTACAAAGAACAAAAATAAGATGAGCAAAACGATTATGGTGGAAGGTAATTGAAGTGATGGACACCAAGGAATATGATGACTATATTGACAAAGTATAAAAAAAAATATATAATAAGGTGAGTAAAAGACGACATTTATTAGACTAAGTAACTAAATGGAGAGGGAGGAGAAAGAACTCACTTGGATGACACGTTGTCTTCCAATTGTTATATTACAATTATATCGAAAGATAAAAGTTAGCTTTAAATGGAAAAATAACCAAAAGATATATTTTTCTTAATATTTGTTCACCACATACATCAGTCTACCACTACGTTGAAAATTAGAGCTATTAGCAAATTCCACAGTTTGGAGACGGTTCTGGATCCTCATCTCAACCATGGTCTGAGGCAAAACAGTCTCATGGAACTTGAACGCCAACATTGGCAGCTTACCTTGATCAACACAATCCGTGACTAAGTGGTTTTTTGTTTGCAATTTTGTAGGGACGATTTTTACCTCCTGACATGTCATCCTTTTCTGATGTCCAAGTTGGGAAAGTTATCTTTCCGAATCGTATACCTTCGCCAACCGCAATCACTTAGAGACAGATTTGATGGCACATGTATCGACAGTAATGGCAGTACCTAATCTTAGCACCAAGCATATCGCAATTTTGTCTTCACAACGAGCCAAAGAATTATAGATTTTGGGAGCGTGGTTAATGAATTTCAAGTGAACTACCCTGAATTCTCTGATATTTATACTTACACGCCAAAAACTCACTTCAGTGTCGCCTACAAGAACGCTGTAATTGCGAAACCAGCCACTATATGCATCGAAAAGCTGATGAGTTTGAATTCCTCCGAAACCTCATTAAGCATTTCAATGAGGAAAAGATAAACAAAATCAGGATAGTATTGCTTCTTTCTTCCTCGGTTAGTTTGCCATATTTAGCTCTTTTGGTTGATTTAAATTAACTAATATCACTGTTATTTATATTTAAAGAGATCAGTGCACCAGACCACACTTGCGATTCTTGAAGCATTCCCCAATTGTAATATTACAATGACATAGAAAGATTTCCTTAATGTTTGTTTACCACTATGTTGAAGGTGAATTTTTATTTTTTTTTACTTTATATTCTTAAAAGATATAGTTTTGTCAATATTTTTGGTTAATTTCCCGAGTCCTCCTCGATCGGGGGCTGTAGGCAGCCACCTAGTCATGTTATACTCAGGGCCGGCCCTAGCCCTTGGTAAGTATATTAACTTTTGACTCTATTTGATATGCTTAGTATGTATGCATATATCTATCAATTAATATATGTATATATTTTGACGTTCTTTTGCTTTTATATTTGTATCTTGTATGTAGAATACATATTCGTAATAGCTATCAGAGGATAAGATAGTCATGCTTTTATTTTCTTTGTTCCCAATGGTGTGACTTAACTTGTATAGTTTTCTAGCCGGAGATAAGATCTCAAGTGAGCTCCTCTTTTTTTGTATGGCAAATTCAGGTAAATTGTCTCTTTAGTCATCCTTTTATTTTCTTTGTTCCCAATCAAGTGAACATGCATCTACTTCATTAATCATAATCTAAAACTAGGGCTAGCTCTAACTTGTGGGAGACCCAAAGTGAGAAAAAAAAATGAGGCGATAACAATAAAAAAATTATACTTCGATAACTTCATCATAAATTTGGATCCTCTTAATTTATTTAGTGTAAAGCACTACAACAAATCACCACACATGAATTTCATATTGAAAATGACTTTCCACAAGGAAATACGTTTGTTTGTCGGTGGAATTGTGCCAATTTGTCTATTGATTAAATGAAAGATTATTAAGGAATTGAAAACCTCAATCAAAGATTCATGGACTTTAGTTGACAAATGGTTGGGCTGGCCCTGGCTAATACTTGCAACCCCACTCCTTGTAATTCATACATCGGAAGAAAAACTGTGCTAGCTAAAAGATGTTCAAAATTAGATATTGCAATGGCTAGTTAGCCCATTTCAATGCATCATTGATTTCATTTTACTTCATGTTGTACAGTTGTAGACATTGGCTTTGGCAAAGCCAACAATGAGTATTAGGGTGTGGCGAATTTCAACCCTTCTTTTTGGGTTAGTAAAAGACAAATTTTATTAGACTAAGAAATTAAAAGGAGAGAGAGGAGAAAGAACTCACTTTGACGGCACATTGTCCTCCAATTGTTATATTACAATCACATAGAAAAATAAAAGTTAGCTCTACATGTAAAAATAAACAAAAGATATATCTTTGTTAATATTTGTTCACCAGAGACAGCCGTCTGCTACTACATTGAAGGTGAAGTTTTTTTACTTCATATTCTCAAAAGATATAGTTTTGTTAATTTTGGGAATCTTCCTCAATCGGAGGCTCTAGTGGAGTAAAAGATATTGTCGTGCTTAGTAGTGATAGTATTTTAACTCAACAACTACGGTCATAAAACAAGTTTTTTGTTGATTTTATTGAGTTTGTTGATGGTTTAATAAAAAATAACTAAATATAATTAGTTAGCCATGAGTTAAGTTAGTAGATGTAGCGAGATTCTAAGAGGGAGGTAATGTTTCACAAGAGTTAAAGGGAGATGACCAAAATCGGACTCTTGAAAGAATAACAAAACCACCACAAAAGTCGCAACAAAAATCAAAAGTAAAGAAAAGTGGCAATTGAAAATAGGACCACTCAATAAAAATTAGTAATAGAAAAACTGAAAGAGCAAAAGATAGGTTCCTTACTTTATTTCAGGACTGATCTTAGTAGGGCTTGACGACAACAAGCTTCAATGGAGAAAGCTTAGGCAGCGAGTGTTAGAAACGATAATATGAATTTAGTCGATAACCAAAACTTTCTTCCTACCCATCAATTTGTACAACCCTTTTAAGAAAATCATCTAACTCAACTTCAAACGATCCACCTGATACCTTCAATACTGCCATTGTTTCTGAGATACTATCTGCTGCACTTGCTAATTTTTTTGTGAGTAGCGAACCAAGTAACTCCCTCAGCTCGGTGGTGTATAACTGGAAATTTGAATTTCCACTTGTTTCTGGTAGCAACACCTTCCCAGTGGGGTTACTTTCAGCTGATCTTGACTCAAATCACCACGGTAAAGACCGAAATCAACC
The DNA here is from genome assembly GCA_033992175.1 of Spiraea crenata. Taxonomy (NCBI): domain Eukaryota; kingdom Viridiplantae; phylum Streptophyta; class Magnoliopsida; order Rosales; family Rosaceae; genus Spiraea; species Spiraea crenata. Next base: position 2,723,990 of record JAVBHV010000019.1, read on the forward strand.
CTAGCATGAATGCTCTTGATGAGAGCCCTTTATAAAAGTAAAGAAAAATCTGAGCAAGTAAACAAACACTACAATGGAAAGTTTATAACATAATGCCTGATAACCATTTGCATTTTCAAAGTGAGACGACTTTTAAAAGGAGGACCCGAGTCATATTGTTCCCAAACAAGGTTTTTCTTGAGCCAGGTATTCAAGTCCAAGTCCATATTTCAGGTATGAAAAATGAAAGGAAAGTTTATGTCTCTCAGAGAATAAGCTCAAATCAATTAATCATAACTATGAAAACTTTCTCAGGTTTTGATTTCCCTTTCGTAAATATGGAAATGCAAGGCAAAAAGTGCAGAAGCGTCAAAATCAAACAATGCAAACCCACCCCACCACTAAATGAGTTTGTTTCTATAGAGGAAGTTAACTTTGGTACCACTTACTACAGTTACCCCGATCGATGAGCATTCCCTATTGTAATTACAATGACATATAAAGATAAAAATTAGCTTTAAATGTAAAAACAACCAAAAGATTTATTTTCTTAATGTTTGTTTACCTCAGACAGCCGTTTACCACTATGTTGAAGGTGTTTTTTTTTTTAAATTTTTTTTTTTTTTTAACTTTATATTCTTAAAAGATATAGTTTGGTCAACATTTTTTGTTAATTTCCCGAGTCCTCCTCGATCGGGGGCTCTAGGCGGCCACCTAGTCATGTTATACTTAGGGCCGGCCCTTGACCTTGTAAGTATGTTAACTTTTTGACTCTATTTGATATGCTTAGTATGTATGCATATATCTATCAGTTAATATATGTATATATTTTGACGTTCTTTTGCTTTTATACTTGTATATTGTATGTAGAATAATATTCTTAGTAGTTGTCAGAGGATAAGATAGTCATGCTTTTATTTTCTTTGTTCCCAATGGTATGACTTAACTTGTATAGTTTTCTAGGCGGAGATAAGGTCTGAAATGAGCTCTTTTTTTCAGGGCAAATTCAAGGAAATTGTCTCCTTAGTCATGCTTTTATTTTCTTTGTTCCCAATCAGGTAAACATGCACCTGCTTCATTAATCATAATCTAAAAATAGGGCTATCTCTGATTTGTGGGAGACCCAAAGTGAGAAAAAAAAAAAAAAAACTGAGGCCATAGCAATAAAAAATTATACTTCGATAACTTCATCATAAACTTGGTCCTCTTAATTTATTTAGTGTAAAGCACTACAACAAATCACCAAACATCAATTTCACACTGAAAATTACTTTCCACAAGGAAATTCGTTTGTTTGTCGGCGGAATTGTGCCAATTTGTCTATTGATTAAACGAAAGTTTATTAAGGAATTGAAAACCTCAATCAAAGATTCATCAATTGAGACCTATCTTCAACTATTTATACATTTTACAACCAACTTAAAAAGTTCAATTCTAATTCATATACATTATTTTTTGCTTTGAAAAATGAGTACTTTAAGAAAGAATTTACTAAACGAAAAACTTGTTTTATGACCGTAGTTTTTTTTTTTTTCACAAATGAATGGTCTTTAACTAATAATTTGGTTTGGCATTATGCCAAACAAAAGAGTACATGAAATACAATGGAAAATTAAGATCTAGGGGCCTCATCTAAAACCACACAGAATATGAGGAAAAAAGAGGGTTTGATACTCCTACAATCAACAAAAGCATTCCTAAACAAAGAGATATGGATATACTGTCTGATTCGAAACATGTCCCTTCTCCCTACGGCTAAGCCATTAGGAGACAGCCACAGGAGCCTAGTCGACCTCCTTATGGGCTAACCATCAGAGAGAATTAAGTCTGAACCAAACAATATACCCTTTATCTACATATATGAATCTGCATTTAGAGCTGCAACAAGCAAAGGGGGTTTATTCCCCACCGAGAAACCTCCATCTTGACTAATAGTCGCCTCTCTCACAAGCACACACGTCACTATATTCATTGATCTTCTCCATCTTGACTAATAGTCGCCTCTCTCACAAGCACACACGTCACTATATTCATTGATCTTGATCGTTGGATGATCATTTGAACTCCCATTGTATTGCACAACCCCCAATCTCCTCTACTATCCTTGCACAAAGATGCTTGCATGTCATCTCAAATTTACACCTTCACTTGCATTCAAACAATCAGTCACTACATCAATAGGATAAGTATTCAAATAAAGGCAAAATTGAAGGCCCATTCTTAAACTTAAAAGTTCACTCAACATTGAAGAAATATGTGGTGGTCCAGGCTCCATTCCGCCCAAATTAATTCCCCATTTTCATCATGTAACACAGCTCCCAGTCCACTAATTCCTCCTTCCAATTTAGCTGCCCCATCAACATTAAGTTTCCTCCAATTTGCTATCGGTATCATTTTGCAGGAATTAGATCAGGTTTGTACACCATATTTAGTTGCATAGCCTGAGTTAAGATACTAGCACTTTATAAAAGGTCTTGTATATTTTTTTCGAAAGAGTATGAGTAAAGTAAATATGATTCAATAAGTAATATTGTGGCCCTTTACTATTGTCTCTTTTCGAGAACAAAAAAGAGTAATGTTGGGGCCCACATGCAAGAAACATCATTTGTTCAAAATATTATAGAAGGAACACCGCTCTCAAAGTTCGAACCGTGGCGGGTAAGAAAGAAGCAAGCCCCAAATGCCACTCCCACTAAACTTCAATTTATGATTGTATTCATCTCTTGAATAATATATTACCGCATTATAACATATAAAAATATTTTTAGAGCTCTTTCGATCGGGGGCCCAACTCATGGACTGTAGTTGACAAATGGGTGGGCTGGCCCTGGCTAATACTTGCAACCTCATTCCTTGTAATTCATATATCGTAACAAAAACTGTACTAGCTAAAAGATATTCAAACACTACGCCAGGAATGGCCTATAATAGCATCAAGTTACGGCATATTTTTCAAACTGCTATAAAATCATGCACGCGTAACTTAAAAAAACGCTGTAAATGGAAAAGGGGACACGCGCGGGATTTTTTCCAAAGGTATAGCGCGCGCGGGATATGTTTTGGGGTGAAAATTTTCTAAAGTCATATCTCTCGCCTCCAAACTTCCGCCAAACCCTTGCCTCCAACCAAACTCCAAGCTCTCACCTCTCTCTCCAGATCTATCGGCGCTCATCAACCAACGCCTCCGCCACCCCAAAATCTCAACCCTCTTTCTCCAGATCTATCGACCCCTCCCGCCTCGGCTTCTTCCTCCTCTCCGAGGAGTCCCTCTCAAAAACCCTAGCCTGTGCGTCCTCACTCTCAAAAACAGAAGCCACTCGACCGATTCTCCCACAGCGCGACTCATCGCGATTCACCCAATCCTCGACCCATCACGATTCTCCCACCTCTCGCCGACGCCATAGCGATTTCGAACTCTGACGCCCGCCGGCCTCCATCGCTGCCTCCACCTGCTCAGGCCTCCGACGCTATTCTCTGCCCGCCTGATAACCCAGGTGCGTTTGTTGTGCTCCTGGTGCATGTCAATGATTCCGATTAGGTTTTTGAATTTCGGATTTGGAGTTCAATTTCGGTGATTTTTGTGGATTTTTTTTTTGCACAGCACCCATCGGTACGCCTCCAGATCCAACCCTTCCTTTCGATTTCCTCCGCCGCTTTATTTTCTGTCTGGTTTTCGAGAAGAAAACACATCAGTTTTCCTCTCTGTTTTCCGCTACTTTTTTTTTTTTTTTTTTTTTTGCAGTTGGGGTTTTAGTTTTGAGTTGAATTTCAAGGTTACTTCGTTTTGGTTTTGAACTTGAGATTCGATTTGGACTACACCTGTTGATTTAGTTACTGACTTTGTGTTATAATGTGCATAGAAACCATGTACAAGCATTAGAGAGAGAGCTGAGCACGGATTGTCAGTTTCAGAAACTATTAGAAGGTTACTGGGTTTTCGAGTTTTCAAGTGTTTGAATTGTGTATTTAATAGGTAGTAAGTTTTGATTCTGATTGCAATTTGAATAATTTTAGACATTGAATGCCCGGGAGAGGGATTCGAGCCGGCTTTGTTTGGCTGGGAAAGTAATTGATAGGAGTAAAAGGTTGTGTGATTCTATTGGAACCAATGAGAAAACTAAGGTAACTGATACTTGCAAAGTTCTGAATTTTGTTTTGTTGCAGATTGTCATCAAGCTGGAGTTAGCTGATTCATGTCCTGCATAATTAGTGGTAATTGGAAATACATGTGCTTATTCCTTCCATGTTATACAGTGACAAAATTGTTCACTTACATGTTGTGGCGTGCTTGCTAATGTGTTTTCGCGTGAATACTGGATTGATTTGTTTTTAGGATATGGCAAGATGCTCCAAGTGACTACAACTGTGCATGAAGGTGGATACTGATGGACCAATTTTGATTAGCAACCAAGTTACGGGTCTATTGTGCATTATCAAATTATAAAATAAAGCCTTCCTTTCCTGATTATTGTGCTATGTGCATTCCAAAATGACTGATGTGAGATTCTGATTTCCTGATGCATTGACAACATCATTGTCTTTAAGTAAAGGTCGTAATCTGTATGATCAAACAATGATAGGCTTTCTTTACTCTCTGTTTAGAGTAGAATATGTACTTGCTTACATGGGGATCTGCATTTATTTACTCTCTATTTAACAATGTTTCGGAGCTTATTCACAACTCCACTAATCACCAAAATCACAATAGTGCTAGAGTTTCTGTTCATTTCCAGGAGATTATCGATTTGGTAATTTCAGCCATGGCTCATTTGAGTATTCCTTACTCCGAAATTGCTTTGTACGCTCAGTTGGTTGTGATGAATTGAAAGCACAAAGAATAGTAGGATTGTTAAGTTTGGTGTACTCCTATAATATGCACCTTAGTATCTGGTGAAAGTTTAAGCTATCTCAATTTGATGAATTTTCCGTAACTCTGTTTGTAATCATTGCAGGAAGATGGTACATTTGAAGCTGTTTCAGGAAGTGATTTTGTAATTATATTAATGACGGTGCGAGCAATTTTACTGAAGTTACCAAGAAACTGAAAGGGAAAGTAGTTGACCTGGGCAACATTCGTTTTTTGATTCTCCAGGTTTGATGTAGGTTCACTTCTTGCGTTACTTGAACGTTTTGCATCATGATGCAGGTTCAGTTCTGTATGAAATATTTTCAAATTGTCTCTTTATTTCTAAGATACTAAGCTAGTGTGAACCTTTACTATCTGGTAAATTAAACTTATGGTAAAGTACTTTTTTGGTATATTCTAATTTCAAGCAAGGAATTATTGAATGTGCTTTTCTGGTTTTAAGCATTTGTGAAGAGGTATGCTGCTCACTGTTATCTGGTTTTAAGCATCTATGCTTTGCCTTCTGTTAATAGAACTGTTATATGTCTGAAAAGGCTGACATCAACTTCTGTGATCATAGGCATATAGACTCCATGCACTCAACTTTCCGAGTAGCTGCTATCTCAAATTTCTACAACCGTTGCATGGCCAGGAGATAACTTATTCGGCCGGAGTAGTCGAGTAAGTGACAGAAGACTTAAGGAGAACAATTAGACAATTTTAGTGTTTTTTCTTAGTTTGTTGGTAACAAGGCTTGTAATATGAAACCTTCAAGTCTTGTGTTGAATATTGTATCTTGTACTTGTAGAATACTGTATTTTGGGAATGGTTTTGAATGCAATGAATATTTTTGAAAATTGTTGGTTGATTTGTTTAGTGTTGATCGTTTTGTTGTTGGAAGAGAGAATTTAAATAGCTTAAAAATGCTAGAGAAATAAAACAATGCCATTTAGAATATAACAATTACCGCGAAGCTATAAAAAAGATACAATAGCGTTTATAGAATGCTATAAAATGGACTATTTATAGCACTACAAAAACGCTATAATAGACCCCCCCTTTTCTTAGCGTGGGCAAATACAGCGTTCCAACAAACGCTAAGAGGTACCAGAATAGCGTTCTTCGCAAGCTATTATAGACCATTTCTGGCGTAGTGAAAATTAGATAATGCAACGGCTAGTCAGCCCATTTCAATGCATTATTGGTTACATTTAACTTCATGTTATACCGGTGTAGGCATTGGCGGAGCCAAAAATAAGTACTAGGGTATGGCGAATTTCAACCCTTCTTTTTCGGTCAATGTTCATTCCTTAGTAGTACGAATACAAGAGTGAATAATTTTTTTTTGAGTTAGTAGCTGATTTTTCTGTATTTGTTAATCTCTATAAAATAAAACAACACAAGGAATCACCATAAAAACACAAACGTTAAAATATTTGAATGGTTGGGTTCCGTATTTATCTTTTGGTATAATGACGTTCCATTTGTTTATGGTAGCCTAGGTTCAAAACTTTGCTTAGACCATGAGAAAAGCAAAAGACTTAACAAATATCCTAGCAAAGGGTAGGATTGAACCTCCAACCTGAATAATAGCATGTGAGCACGCAACCAATTGCGCTAGGAGCAAAGAATTATTGTATCATAATGCTGGTAGTAAGTGCGAAAATTGAGCATAACCTCAGTTTCATTTGGCTCCGCCTTTGCAAGGTTCTTTTGGCATGAATCTCATATAACTACTTTAGATGCTTTGTAGTAGTAGTAATACTAAAAGGAAATACAGATCCTTAGTATTGAAATTAAAAATAAGTATCATAACTTTTTGGTGGGAAAAATAGCAAACTGCTGATGAGCTATAGTTTCTTTTCTATGTGCTAAATAGCTTGACTTAATTTGATGTAAAGCTAGAATAAGACGCAGACGATTACTTCATGTATGTTCTCTAAATGGAAGTTCAAAATTACTATAAATGGAAATATATAATCAAATTAACAAAAGTACTGTGTTGCGTAAAACCGGGTCAGTTGGTCAACAAAGACTGAGAATCAAGTAAAAGACAAAGGGTTGGAAGGAAGGTACTTGGTTGTTTCATATGGTGGCCCAGATCCATCATCATCATCATCCTCAAACAAGACGTATTCACTAGTCACCTACCCCCACCATGAGCTTCACTCTCACGAAATGTTCGGGAACATCACATTTGCATTGTTATATTTTGTGACCTTAGAATAGTATACTTTAGAGTGGTTTAAGAGCTTTTGAAGTCTACCTTAGAATCCAAGTAGTGGGGCATCTTCTAATCATAGATTCATAACCATTGGTATCATACTCTTTGTCTCTTGTTTACCTTTACTATTGAGTTCTTCAATATTAATATATGATTAAAGTCGCCTCTAGGGAAAAAAAAAAATATACACAAACGATCTATTTGTTTAAAATGTATAACTTGTTAAACATCCCAAATTTGAATGATTTTTATTACAATGATCTTAAAGAGTAGGAAAATGTAAAATTCTAATTATAATATTAATATAGCGAAAATTTAACAACTGTAAAAGAATTATTAATAAAGTGCGTATAAATTATATTAAAATATAAATGAACAATAAAGTTGGTATTCAGCAGTTCCTTAGTGTTTCCTTTGAGTCGTGCCCAACATCACCAATGACGTCGACATGATGAAGGTGGCGACTGTCTATGTTGCTTCCAGGAAACCAAGCAAAGTTGCAAAAACACACCTATCTACTTCGCACAAAACACTCACCTTCCAGAACCAATTTTTCCTGCCCAAGCACAGCCACCACCCCACGTGCCATCTCACGTGACAAGACACCCATCGCTTTCCCCCAAAATCAACGGACACGATCATCCCGAAAAGTCTTCCTTTGACCCTCATTCCACCTTCCATAAATACCTCCCACCACCATAGACCATTACTCTCTCTTCCTCCTTCCCTCTCAACACCAGAACCCAAAATTTTTGTATTCCCACTTCTCTCCCTCACTTTCACACAAAATTACTGTCATTGCCATGAGCACCACCGGATCCATGTCCAGTAATCCGAATGACTGGATCCATTTCTACACCCAAAACCTCAATTCAAGTACCCCGACACCATTTACCAACGACGTCCACCAAGTCTCTGAAGCCACTGTGGTCACAACCACTGCAGGTCAATTCGGATCGGGCAACCCCAGCTCCGGCATCAATAACAACAGCAGAGACTTGAGCCCGGATCAGGGCCGGGTTTCGAAACCGGCTCGGAAAAGGTCCAGAGCCTCGAGACGGACCCCGACCACGCTGCTCAACACGGACACTTCCAATTTCCGCGCCATGGTGCAGCAGTTCACCGGGGGTCCGGCCACGGCCTCGTTTGGCGGAGGATCCACGAGCTACCCGGTCGGATCAGGCTTCGGGTTCGGGCTCGGGTCCAGGCCGCAGAGCTTTCTTGTGCAGCAGCCACATGGGTATCATCCTCTGCAGTCGCAGCAGCAGCAACAATTTCATCAGCAGCTGCAAAACCAGCAATATATGCTTTCACTGAATAACAACGGCGGCGGCGGAGGTGGCGGCGGAGATGGGTTTGTTCAGAGGATGAACACAGCGGCGGCTGGAGGAGGAAGGATGGGACCCACAAGCAATGGAGATGATGATGGGTTTTCTACTGGAGGGATTATTAGGCCAATGGGTTCGAACTCGACCAATGGGAACGCGGGTAGTAACAGTAGTTTCATGTTTTGAAAGATTGAGATGTGGGATAGGGACATAAAGAAGTTAGGTAGACTGACTTATCTTTTTTAGGGACAAAATTCTTGACCGATGACCAATGTATATATATGACAAAGAAAAAACAATATATATATATAGTATTTCCTTCATTTTCAATAGATTCTATATACGATATTTCTTGGCGTATTAAGATTACATGATATACAATATGGTCACCTGTTGTAATATAATATGTTAGGATCTGTATACAATATCATGTGAACAAACATTAGTTTAACTAAGTTACATCTGTGTAAAAAAAACAAATATTAGTTACCTCAATATAGGGATGCAAAAATTAGAGTAAGCTAGGTTCTTCGCTTCTTTGGTTCTTTTTTCAAACATAAAAGGAAAAAAATTTGTAAGTGTGATTGGTTATTTATTTTGTCAGATTCAATTTAGAGAGTTACATATAGCTCTTTTGTGTGTTATGAATTTACAAATTGTTTAGTGGTAACTTCTTCAAGAAAATACCAGTTTGAACATTATTATTAGGTGAATGATTTTCATCGTATTCTTTCTTTTGTAGTTTGGCTAGCTAGTTGCAACTCATCACTCTAAGTTAGTTATAAAGTTGGGCTAATTTTCTCCCTTTGTTAAACAGAACGATCACTTGGGTTTCTATTATTATACAACATATCTTTACAAAATTAATGCTCTAACCTATGAGGATTTGAATCTACAACTTGGTATTGTTGTAGTTGTGTATTAGATCCGTTGATCCGTTGATTAGTTATGACATAACTGCGCTTGTGCATCAAACGAGGCAAATCCCTTCCTTGTACATTTGATAGATGATTGCAAGGGAAAATTCAACACCAGCCGTATATCACACATACGCACACATGCGCATTAGCTATAGTGACTTGTCTGAACCCCTAGTGCTGTTAATTAGGGGCACATTCGATTAAAAACAGAGGCGGCGATGTTGGGGCGGCGCTCGGTGGATCCAAATGGAGTCCAATAGTGCCCATGCAATATATAAGATTCCTTTAAAAAGTGGCGGCGATGACTATGAGTGTGGCGCGTCCGGCGAGATGGTGTGTTGTTCGAGTGAGAAATGAAGAGGGAAAAGGGGCTGAATGGGAGCGTCACATGGGGGCCATATATTGAAAGTCAAATATAATGCCCCTAATCTTTGCTACTTTGAATTTAAATGAGGTGCCTTTTGATTCATCAAAGATTGCTGACAATTTTGATTGGTTTTTCGGCTACATTCGTCCGCGGGGAGCATCATTAGCTACCTGAAACTTTCAAACTTGTTGAACTTGTTCTTGGATCATGTCAAACACGTGGGTTTGTGGTATTCAATACTCGAGATAAGAGGTTCCGCATTTACTCCAAACGTATCTGCACGTGTTGGGAGGGCATTTCTGAACAGTGTTGAAGATGTTGGGAGGCGATCTCCGAACACGCCTGAAAAGTTTTGAAAAGAGACATGGAATGCAGTCAAGAATTAATTTTCGCGAGAGAACTCAGAAGTCTGAGCGGATGTTCGGGCTATATTTTCGTTTGGGGACGCCTAAATCCAAATCATGAACAGCAAATGAAGCATCTCGACTTGAGAAACGAAGATCAAGGACGGACCCAGGATTGGAATTCTGAGTGGGCTAATCTTTTAATGTAACGCCCCTTACCGGGGGCTAGAAGAAATAGCGAGTCCGTGAAAACAAGTGAAAATCAAATGATTTATTATTACAATTATTAAACTTCGTCCCAACTTCTTCGCCATCCTTAATTCATCTTAGAGCATCTCCACCCATGTTGGGTGGATTGCCTTAGGTCTAAGGGCAATTTGGAGGCCAACAAATTGCCCTTGTTGTCTCCACCCAACAAGGGCAATTTGGAGGGCAATTTGTATTTAAATAATATTTTACCATATCAATTTGATATTTATTCAATACATATTAATAAACATTACAAATAAAAACATTCAAAATAAAAACATCTTAAACATTAAAAATTAAAACATTAAAAATTAAAAAACAAAAAATTAAAAATAAAAACATATTAAACATTACAAATTAAAACATTAAAAATTAAAAAACTAAAAATAAAAAATATAAGCATATTAAACATTACAAATTAAAATATTAAAAATTAAAAAACTAAAAATTAAAAATAAAAACATCTTAAACATTACGAAGAAAACACAGAAATACAGCTACATGTTCCCCATCGAAGGTGCGCTTCCAGGGGAGAAACTAGAACCCCCGCCCTCCCTAAACATTACTAATGTGGGAGTAGGAAAAAAATTTGGTTAATGTATGAGTAAGATTGTGAGTATTTATAGGAAATATTAGGGTTTTTTAGGGGTTTTTTAGGGTATTTTTCTGAAATTTTTTTAAAAAAATAATTGCAAAGCAACCCAAAAAATAATTGCAGAACAGCCCTAAAAATTATAAATTTACCCCAAACCAGATTTACAAAACAAACCCAAAAAAAATAACAATTACAAAATGACCCAAATCAACGGTCCAAATCTGCTCGGCAGATCAATCCAACGGTCCACAACACTCGGCGCTAGTGCGTGCTGACGTCAGCACGCACTTACAATTTTTTTTTAAAAAAAAAAGCCCGGCTGTCAGCAGCCCGCGTGGGCTTGTCGGCAGCGGACGTCCGAGACCGCAGACGAGTCCGACGGCGATTTCCGGACTCGGACGCGTCGTCGACCGCGAGCGCGAGGGCGATTTCGCACCGCTGGAGGCCCAAATCGTGTTGCCGGTCCGATTTGCCACCCTCGGACGTCCGATTTCTCCCCCGCTGGAGATGCTCTTATAGGTTTTGTTCCCTCTAACTTATACCATAGTTCTATAGGGGTGAGCCACACCTCAGTAGGGGCAGAAATAGTGAAAAAAAATAAATAGATAATTAATAAAGTCAATAAACACATTAAACAATTAGAGTACGACGATGTATAAATGCGCTGCCAACTCTTTCTCAAACCCCACAATTCATAAAACAAAGTATGTAAACACATAATTTAAATACTCAGTAATCTCCTCTATTTTGTTAGTCATGTTATTTAATTTTTTGTCGTTAGTCTGGAAACTCATAATGCACTATGGACATACTTTCAACCCTAGTATCTTCTAAAAGTTAAACTCAAACTCAACAAAAGCTAATTCCTAATCTAACACATCTTTCCCTTTCATCACTCACTCAAATCATAAGATTAACATGATGTATACAAGATGTCATGTTAATACTAGGGACTGCACATGAATCAATAGAACAACCAAAGTCTAGTGGAGATAACTAAAATGGTTTGTGAGAACCGACAAATTGTAAATTTCTAGTTATCAAGAATATGTTGTTGATTAAGTACATCAAAATACGTTTTATCAAGAATATGTTCTATCAAAACATGTATGTATATAAAAATACATTGCATCATTTGAATGGGAAAAGGGGGACTAAGAGCAAAAATAATGTAGGGGAAAAATGTAGGGGAAAAAGATAGGGGGAAAAATGGGTGGGGGGAAAATGACATAATTTTCTAATGGTGAAGGGGGAAAAAGGGTGAAATTTGGCCTTTTTCACTACTTTTGGAATTCTACTCTATTTTTTGGCTTGACAAGAAAAACATAAATTACAATGAGTAGAGAGAAAAACAAGATTATTGGTTATAGATCATGGTAATCATAGAATTTTTAAAAATGTTTAAAATATTTATTTTTTTTAATTTTTTACTGCTTGGGATGCATGACGGTCAAATATTTTTAAACGGTGAATGTAGCGTACCAAATGTCAGCAAAAGAGAGAAGAAAGACAAAAAATGATGGAGCGTGTAGGTGCCACCTCAGGGTGAAAACAATAGTGGAGGGTGTATATTTGCCCCCAAAGTTACATTTTCCACCCTTATTTTGGCTTTATACACCCAAATTACAATATTATTTACATTTGGGTGAAAAATATGGGTTTATAGAATAGGTTTTTGGGTTTTTAGGGCAACATTGTTTTTGCTCTTACATGGTGAAAGAAAATGATATTATGTGTTGCATCACTCACTTCTAACACGCATTATAAAATGATATTTTCTTATAGTGTGTGATATTTTTGACAAACTAAGTCATCATCAAGTTCAGAAAACAAAAAAAGTCATCAAGCACCGACTAACTTTGAATCCTATGGAGTTCAAATTAAGAAAGATACCAAGATTAGGCACAATTACTTTATGTGATTACCGCCTAGAGGCTCTTTCTGACTTTTTTCCACCACTAAACTTGAATTAACTTTCCTTATATACATTGTTTTCTATTTTTCATTTCACATAATGTTTATTTTAGTATTTAAGATAAATAAATATTAAATATTGGTTTATAAGGTTTTCATAATGTAAATGGTTCATAGTTTGACATAAATGTGGCAATGTTTATATGTGCTTCTTATCTTGCTTAGTATCCACATTAATGTTGAGCAGAGATATTAACCAATATGTTAATTTGACCAGTGGTGTTGGGTTAGATGCTTCAAGCTTTAAGCATGACATCCAAATTATAGAAAGCTACCGTAATAAATGGATCTTCCATCAAGGAGAGATACGGCCTCAACTTTTTGAGCCTAAATAAGCCTAAATAAATCTGCCACTTAGTTTAGCATCAGCGTCTTCTACAACTCCTTAAGTAATGACACCAACAGTTATTAAAACCATCCAGCATATTACCTCAGATATCACTTCAAACAGCCCGCAAAGCCATTCTAGAAGCATTTCCCGATGCATGGGTTTGATGGTTTCAATATCAACTACAACTTCAAGTTATGTATCGATCATCTTCGCCAGCATGTTCAGGATCCGGATCCGAATGGTGACTTAGAGACACACCCATTTCAATCACTCGTATTCCGTAAATCGTACGTCACAAAAGTACTTATACCTCGGAGGTTTTTCAGATATATATGTTTGATTCTGTTGGGTACTACGCCAAGAAGGTTGGACTAACCACCAATAAAATTTATCAATCCAATTGCAAAGCTATACACATGATCAAGTTCATTTTTTTCTTTCATCACTTCATTCATTCTATAGAAAAAGAACTAATTGGTTGTTGTTTTATTCCTTAAAAAGAATTAGTCGGTTACTATTTTATTCCTCAAAAGAATTAGTTGGTTGTTTCGCTTCTCACGAAGAATTAGTTGGTTGTTGAGCAGCTTAAAGTTCTAATTCAGAAAAGAAATAGAAGTCATCACGCATAGGCACCGACTAACTTTGAATACTACACACTGCAAATTAAGAGACACTAAGATGAGACACAAATATTAAAGATTGAATTTTAAGGTTTTCCATACCAAAAGATTAATTATTTGTCTAGTTACCTTATCTTGATGTTCATTTCAAGAAGCTTGACGCCCATATTCTAAACAAAGTAAAAAAATTTTTGGTAAACTATGGATGTTTATAAATGGATGTTTGATTACCTTATTGAGTTTTTCGGAAAAGCTTATGATTAGACTTTGTATGTAAATTAAGAACATATAAATTTTTTTTAAAAAAAATAAAAATGCCCATACCAATATAGATCAGTTTCTTAATGTTTTTTAAAACAAGTTAACAACACATATACTAGTTTGAAGAAAGGCTTGAGATTGATTTGTTGATTCTAACATATCTCCATGAGGCATACATAAGAGCTACTTCTCCAACCAGAGCCGTTCCAGTGATTTCAGTGGCCCTGTTCGAAATTAAAGCTGAGGCTTTTTTTTTTGGGCATAGGGTACTATGCCAAAAAGTGTTATAGACGATGCTCAAAAAGCGTCATCCACATACCTCTAAAGTCGTCGTAAATGATCATGTCATCTATTGTAAGTTAATACACGACATTCTTTAAACCGTCATCTATATATTAATTAGTCGACGCTTTTTCAAACACATGTGTCATGTAATAATGTCAAAATTGTTGAAATTTAGCTAAATTATCGTCTATTATACCCATGGATGACAATTTCTTTATAATGAGTGTCGTTTATATTGTCAATATACGACATTTATTTTATATTGTCGTACGACACTAAATAACCCTACAATTTATTTCTTGACTTTATCATGGTAATTAGCACAAGAATACTATGGCATTACTAACATAGAAGGAAAAAAATATGATGATTTGGTGAAGAGAATTTATTTATATAATAGAAATGAAACAAATGTTGAGTGACTCTGCAAGTTTCTAGCGGAAAAAATTAAAAAAAAAAAAAACTAAAATTGGAAGGCATTTGCAACTTTCTATTGAAAAAAACCAAAAAAGAAGAAAAAAAACTAAGGGCCACAAACTACGCCGAAAAACAGAACTCGAGTGGCTTCTAAACAAGAAACGCATCAAAACCAATTAGCTAGTTATGTGGTTTTGTTTTACCTTGAATTTTATTATTACTCAAGTATGTACAGAACAAAATATAATTTAAGGCCCTTTTTGATCGGGGGGCCTTGTGCGGTCGAACACCTCGTACACCCCATGGGCCGGCTCTGTCTCCAACAATGCTCTTTGTTGGGGTTTTATTTTTGCTCTCGTGAGTTTGAAACTATATAGAGTTTTTCTTTAAAATAATACTATTTATGTTGGAATCTTTCTTAAGTGGGAAACCGTATTGTCAATCACTCTTCTCATATCCAACGTACGTGTTATGTGAGGTTGGTTTTCTTAGTTTATGGAACAACATGATTATTCTAATTTAAAAACACAGGGCTTAGATTATGAATAAAAATCAGTTGCCAAATGAGCCGTACATCTAAATCAGTTGTCATTTTACTCTCCCTACTCCTTCACATTCACTGCTCCTTGGCAGAGAACATATGGACGGCTTCTAGTCATCCCTCGGTGATTTTCCTGCTTTGGGTTCTGTTGGAAATCTTTAATTTATGGATGCTAATATTCCTGCAAACAATCACACAAGATAATAATTAGGAAATAGTTCACTACTAGTAACACACTAAAGATGAAATTCTTATCTTTGGGACGAGTAGAATGGTCTTCACGCATCCTTGAATAGAAATGAGATATTGGTTGAGGCATGTCAAAGACATTGTCCTTAAGAGTAGATTTCGCCCCTCGGAGACAATGTCTCGGTGTAGCTAGGTTTGTATGGCGCCCTACCCTCCAGGATACAACAACCTGACCCTCGTAAGCGTACACTCGCAATACTTGGATCATGAACAACTTGATTCCTTCCTTTGGTATAAATACAAGTCAAGCACTCAAGAACTTTTCTGAGAAGGGAAAGCACCAATGTATAATGTAGGAACAAAAGTAATAGATTGAGAGACAAGGAAGGAGAGACTTAAGAGGAACGTGTGGAGAGGTTTAAACAAGAAGAAACATGGCAGAACAACATCATCTCTCTTCTTTGACAAAAAACTCAAAAGACACAATATATTGTCTTTTGTGATAGTGAAACGTGTAGAGCCTTATAGCAAGCTTTTAAGGTCCATCAAAACTGGGTAACCGAAAGCATTAAAACCTTAAAAAAATAAATGTGTTGTAAATGTCACAATGGGGTGGTATTACTCAAAACAACTTGAATGACAATTAAGTCAATAACTCACACAACTTTTCAATAGCAATGGTGGCAAACGGACAGAGATATCAATTCACCTGGATAATAAGACTTCAAGATTAAATCCACATAAGGATGTATTTTGAAATACCCAAACCAAAATTCCAACAATCCCCCACATATTTCAAAATACAAGGAAACTCGAAAGTATACAAAAGATAAGAAAATGTACCAAAGGAAGATGAGAATCCAACGCATCTGAACTGGTGTCTTTTGGACTATGAACCAGTCATAGGGCAGGCAATCGTAATCCACAGAAACTTGGTGAAAATTAAAATTTTCTATGAACCAAAATTTCATATGTGAATAGAGGACTAACCGCCCACATTGAATTCCCGGAATCAAGTTTGTTCGCGGGGTGGCACGAATAGGCCATGCGCCGACCTGGATATTCATGAGTGCTCTAGAGAACCTGCCTAAGCTCTCATAGGAAGCGGCCCCACTTCCACACTCATATAGGTGAATCCATCAAGTGTGCACTGCAATCAAGCACACCACCCAATTTTATGGGCTATGGTATTCATTAAGAACATTCGTTCAACCTCAACGTTGCAGTCTTGCACTATCTGCACCATAGGGATAGACTCTCATACATAGTATTTGATAGTGCACACCCGATCAACAAGTGACTTGTTCTTACCCATATGAACCTACTTCCTGGGATTTCCATTCACATAGGTTGGGTTACCATCACTCTTGATCGCTGTTGTAGGCAATAGTCTTATCCCCCTCGATGCATTGCCACTAGTTTTGAAATAGTGGTTTTGTTAGAGAATTGGCCAAAATTAACTCTAACACATCACCAACTGTGGGATATATCCCAATCTCAAGAAGCTTTTTCATAATATTGAGTCAAAGGCATATACACTTTCTGAGCTTTGTAACCTGGCTTTCATACATTAGATATACACCACCATAGGCAACATTAGTCTCATCCATAAAAGTTATAGCCAGGAAGTCAAGCCACGGAGAAAAGATTATTGTGTACTTTGTAGACCATCAAATAGTTAGAGGACTTAATCTCAAAATAGTGTTAAAGCTCAAGTGCATTGGCATACATACAGATATAACATAAAGTCCACTAAATGATAGCTCATAAATAACCTGATGGACTTCTCACGTTTTGGCAATCAGAGATGCCCTGCAATGGTCTAGGAAACTCGGAAGTGTACCTACTTAATCATCAACAGCAAAGGTAGTTGGTTAATACAAATTTAGCTATAATCAATTATTCATGGTACACTTACTCCTTTATCTCCCTCTTCACTTGGGTTGCATATACCATTTACTGGTGTCTCAGAAATTACGAAAATAAGGCTCTTCAAGACAAAGAATCTTCATCAAAATTTTCAGCACCAAGTCATTAGTCACAATTAATTTTATCATGACAAAAATTGAATGACAAATGATTCCAAGACTGTCTGCACTTAATTCTCATGATTAGAGTACATATAGTACGTAAGAGATCAAAATTCCACACATGAGGTGCTATATGTATAATTCTATCTCTTTATACAAAAGCTAGCAAGTGATAGCACATGAACCTATGGGCACACAAGAGATGTTATGCGTATGTGAACAAGAATTTCATAAACAAGGCAGAGAGGACAGCCCCCACAGTTTAAGTATATGTAGCATTTCCAAAATATCTAACCTCCACGGCAAAATTTGAGTGTGGAGTGCGCATCATAAAAGTGATATATCAGTCAATACATTATGTAAGTCAAATGGCACCAAGATCACACCATGCATATATAAATGAATGTCACCCCCACAACTTTGAAATATATCATGAAATGTATCATGTGACATTTAATCACAAAAGAATAACGCAAACTATCATGGATTGGGTACTCCAGCATATGTGCACAAATATACACTATTAAACAATACCAGTGGACTGAGATGCTAAATGTACTTTGACCTCACCCCCACAATAAACACGTAAAGGTAGAACAAGAAGAGTACGTGAAAAAAGTTGGTAAGCTGACAAGTGTTGCTGCTTTTAAGGTAATCTGGAATGACTATGTCAAGGAATTCAAATAGCATTGTATACCATAGGTGAAATGTAAGATATAGTTCCGCGGTCTTAACTTTGACATAAAAGACCGCTTGCAATAGTCTAGGAAGCCATGAAGTGTACCTGCTCAAGTCCTCAACCGAAATTGTTAGATAGCTCATTACATAGCATTAGACATGAAAAACAGATACACTTACTTCATCTCACTGTATTCTCTTAGTTATCGAGATAAGGTTGACAGACTAGATATCTCCACCAAATTCCAACACCAACTCATTAGTCATTTAAATTTCACCACAACCGCCAAATGAATGATTAGTGACCTACAAGTTTATACTCATGATACACAACAAATATAGAAAGCAAGAAAACAAAATTTCACACATGAGGCGTAGTGTTCTAGAAAATTAGACAACCCCCACAGTTTAGGCATAGTTAACAACATAGTGATATCAATAGATTAAGAAATATAGGCAATTTTGAAACTACAAACCCCACAGCGATGTTGAGTCACAGAGTGCACACATGTTCTTCCCCGGAGGATTGGAAGGTTAAACCTTACCCACCATTGAAACCCTTAGATTCCAAATTTGACTACACATGAATTTACTCTATTCAATGAATAGAGTCTTCCCCGGAGGATGCTAAGCGCACCACGATCTAACACCTGAAGATACTCAACAGTGTAGTTAGTGAAAACTATAACATCATTAGTGGTAACATCAACAACGAATTAGTCTCAAAGCTATCCCACAATAACTCTACTGAAAGGAATATGCAATAGGCAAATAAACAAAATCTTAGAACAACGAGACTAGTGGGTTGTCAGTAACTAATATCACATTGGCATATATATAAAGATCACAATAGTAGGCAAGACACCACCCCCACAATTGAAGTGAAATATTTCTCAATCTAAACCAGCCCCCACAAATGTAGGTACTAAAAATTAATATGCTAGACACTCAAGTTGTCTTTCGGAGTAATGTTACGTACCTGAACACCATGGCCATCTTACGACTTGTATAAGACTAGACAAAATTTTTGGAGAGACACAAAGAAGCTTATAAAGTATAAGCTAATAACAACTAACGGAAGAGAGTAAGAGAATCATGGCATAGAAAATTGGGAACCCCCACAAGTTGAGGAAAATCTCAAAACACATAAGACGAGGTGCAGTCAAGAGAAAACTAATTTTTCAATCGTGTGAAATAGTTGAACATTAGGCAAGTAATTATCCATATAGAAATGTACTGAGCAAGTGGGGCAGAGTGCAAAATAAAGCGGGATTCAGATTCTCAATTACAATCTGTACACAAAGCTTCTAAGTCAAATGAAAAAGGTTTCATGTTACCTATAACAAAATCTGTAAAGAATAGGTAACTACAAACCAAATTGATCAACGTATAATGATCCTTAGAAACAATGATGTGGCATAAGATTAATACACAGAGAGATCTCGAAGCAAGTGACACATACCTTATAAGCCATTATAAGCCTTCCAGTATGATATTTCGATACTCATCTGAGTTATAGTGGTGAGTGCTTACTTCCGGAGGATTCACTCCAAGTTTAAGTAGTATTGTTTAATCCAATGGATAAAAACCTTCTCTGGAAGATCTACGAATCTCCAAAGGGTCCTCACAAATGTATCACCTAATTTCAAGTTGCTCCTCATATCACAGCTTCTCCAACCATTGCTCAATCAACAAGCATTAGTTAATCATTGCCGATTAGAATTATAATAAATTTGAGCATGTAAAACAAATTTCTCAAGACTATACATAAATAGTCGCTCCAGCTATCACCACAAATGCGAAAATATTTAATAACTCAGATAAGAATTAGCTAAGCTGCAACCAGATAGGCTTGTGAGATTTTAAAATAATAAGGTCTTTGGTGAAATATAATTATCCAAACCAAGTATTTTCCTCAGAAAAAGAAAAGACAAGGCAAAATATAGTAGTGTGTGTGACTAAGTCGAAGATCACAGGGTTTACAGAGATTAGCATCTATGTCTACTCTTAAGATTGTTGGAAATCTTTAATTTATGGATGCTAATATTCCTGCAAACAATCACACAAGATAATAATTAGGAAATAGTTCACTACTAGTAACACACTAAAGATGAAATTCTTATCTTTGGGACGAGTAGAATGGTCTTCACGCATCCTTGAATAGAAATGAGATATTGGTTGAGGCATGTCAAAGACATTGTCCTTAAGAGTAGATTTCGCCCCTCGGAGACAATGTCTCGGTGTAGCTAGGTTTGTATGGCGCCCTACCCTCCAGGATACAACAACCTGACCCTCGTAAGCGTACACTCGCAATACTTGGATCATGAACAACTTGATTCCTTCCTTTGGTATAAATACAAGTCAAGCACTCAAGAACTTTTCTGAGAAGGGAAAGCACCAATGTATAATGTAGGAACAGAAGTAATAGATTGAGAGACAAGGAAGGAGAGACTTAAGAGGAACGTGTGGAGAGGTTTAAACAAGAAGAAACATGGCAGAACAACATCATCTCTCTTCTTTGACAAAAAACTCAAAAGACACAATATATTGTCTTTTGTGATAGTGAAACGTGTAGAGCCTTATAGCAAGCTTTTAAGGTCCATCAAAACTGGGTAACCGAAAGCATTAAAACCTTAAAAAATAAATGTGTTGTAAATGTCACAATGGGGTGGTATTACTCAAAACAACTTGAATGACAATTAAGTCAATAACTCACACAACTTTTCAATAGCAATGGTGGCAAACGGACAGAGATATCAATTCACCTGGATAATAAGACTTCAAGATTAAATCCACATAAGGATGTATTTTGAAATACCCAAACCAAAATTCCAACAGGTTCTACTCCTCCATCTACTCGAAATTTAAAGCTATCAGTAAATTCCACAGTTTGGGAAACCAGACTCGGATCTTCATCTCAACCATGGTCACAGGCAAAATAGTTGTCTCATGGAACTCGAATGACAACATTGGCAGCTTACCTTGTTCAGCAAGGGATAGATAAGATGTTTGGTTGTTTGCCTAGGGAAATCAAAAAGATCATTTATGAAACAAAAGGTATAGGATTAGGAAAGTCAAGTTTCAATCGTCAGAATATCAAAATTTGAGAAGATCACACTATAGTGATTATTCTCCCAAAATAGATGGTGATGAGTTTGACATGGCTGACTACACAGGTTTGATAGTCACTATGCTCAAGGAAGGCAAATTGCGCGAGGAGAGCAAAGTGGTAAAAAAGGACAAAGATGAAATGAGCAAAGCGATTATGGTGGGGGTAATTAAAGTGATGGACACCAAGGAATATGATGACTATATTGACAAAGTAAAAAATAATAATAAGGTGAGTAACCAGAAATTAGAAAACACCTATATTAGGAACTTTCTCCATCATACTAACCAGAAAAGCGTTTTTGTATAACTCTTGTTGTGATAGTTGTATTTAGCTTCACTACACCATATTGGGCCTTTCACGGCTTGCAATTTTACGGCATGTAGCGGGTGCACGTCGTAAATATGTTTATTCACGACATACTAAATATGTGTGTAATATTTGTTATGCGATATTTAACACTTACGACGTGCAAGTACCACACGTCGTAAATAGTTCTATTTTTACGGCGTTTAAAAGCATGCGTCGTAAGTAATTTTTAATTTATGGCGTGCACGTTGTTAATAATAGTTCGCAAACACGACTTCGCTGTTGAGCGTCGTATTTGAGCACATCTGTAAAATGAGAATTTTTTTTGCACACGCGGGCTCTAACTTTTTTGGGATATATCCCGCAAAAAATTTTGAACTCAAAATGCTTTCACCCACAAAATCGTTGTCTCTCCACTGAAGCTCGAGAAGAAGAACAGGGAAATTCTTATGCAAATTTTTTCAGGTTTGAGAATTTCTTCTGCAAATTCTTTCAATTTCTCTTAAATTTGAAGTATTATTGTTCCAATTTCTCATGTTCTGTGCTGAAATCAATCCTTCGCTCTCCACTTGTAGACTGAAGCTTGGGAACGAGAGCGCTAAATTCTTCTGCAAATTCTTCAGATATGAGAATTTCTTCTCGAATTCTTCAAATCTGAGAATTTCTTCTGCAAATTCGTCAGATCTACTCAGATTTCTTCAGCTCAGCCTTTTGAACTCGGCGCCGTCCCTTTGGTCGCGACGATTCAGCCTTCGCATCTCAAGGTCAGGCGACTTTGTATCCTTTCAAGCCCGCGCGACTTCCATTTGTTTCGTTGTGGGTTTTTGAGTTTTCAATTCGTGGGTTTTCCGATTGAATTTTGGGTTCGAATTGAGTAATTAGTTTTGCTTCTTGTGCTTCCTGCTTTCTGTGTAATTAAGTCTTGTTCTGTCTGTTTGCATGTTTGCAATTTTGAAGGTTTGTGATGATAGACATTCAGTGGGGGGATGGGGCAGAGACAGAACGTACATTATCTTATATTTTTAATTTAATTCTGCATTGGTTTAATACATTGTATGGTGAATGGCTGATCTTGTACTTGCAGGTTGTATTGGAGGTATGGCTCTTCAGAAATTTCCTTCTCGTGATGCACCTTCTTGTAGTACGAAACCTTTGAAGGATTCCACATTTTCTGTGCTCTTCATGACCATGTTGATCTTTCAATAGCTTCTTCAGGAAGAGATTCGACCATGGAAACTTGTCAACAATTTGAATCGTATCCTTTCAATCATATAGATCGAGTTTAGTGTCCATGAGCTCTTTTGTGATTGGACTTTTATACCAATATCTGCGATGCTATATATGCTTGTTGGGTTAAAGATACAAGTTTTATTGGTTTGAAAATTCTCTGAGCAATTTACAATTCCCATGTTATTCTTAATTTTATGTTTGCAGTTAATTTTGGTCATACAGTAAGCTGAGAAAGAGTTTTTGTTTAGTTTTCTTGTTGGTGCGCTGAGTTTGGGACTGGGCATATGTAATTGGATTTGGATAGCAAGATTTATAGTATAATTGCTTTTAGTTTGGAAATTGATAGTAATTGAATGTTAGATGCTAATTGGACAGTTTTATGTAGTTGGTCTTGGTTAATTTTGATTGAGCTATACAAGGACATTATACATACATGGATAATGGATTTGTCCTGATTATACTGGTACAAAATTCTATTAACGGCTTAAAGAACCATAATGGTTCTGTCCATCTGTCATTGGCAGGGAGGTGATGTCGGAACACAATACAGATCTGGAATATACTTCTATACACTTCTGGCTCTCATGTTGTTAATCACCTGGTAAGTGCAACTGGGTTCAATTACAATTGTTTGCTTTTCCTGCCTTGACATTTAATGCTGCGTTATTATGCTGCCATGATGATTTCGTTTCGTTCAAGTAGCTAAAAGAGAGATGTTTTGTTTTTTCATTTCCCTGTTTGGGTTTAGCACTAGAGATTGCACTTATGAAATAGCTAGGAAATTGTTTAATTAAGGTAATTAATTTTCTTGCTGATGCAATGGTTTTGTGGATAGCAGATATCAGGCCTTTGCCATTCATGGAAAACATAGTTGGTATCTATAAAAGCTTGGAGGCTAATTTCTGTTCCAATTTGTTCCAGCCCATGTCTTCTGGTACAACCTTAGTATATAAATACACTTTGGATTTTGATTTGGAGTTTTTGGTTTAAAGTTAAGTTCGATAAAGATTTTGGTATTTTAGCCTGTTGTGTGTTAATTACTGCAGATGTTAGAACAATTTTGGGGCAAAACCCGGTTTCACCTAATATCAGTTCTGCTGGGAAAATGACTGAAGGACCATTTGACCACGCCCAAGGGGGTGTCAAACTGTGAGCAAGTAAGATTTCAGAAGTTTCTGAGTTAACTAATTGTTGTTTCTGCACAAAATTTTCTCATTGAGCCTTGGTATGATAGTCATGTCATTTGAGCTAATGTTTTGTTTTCACTGTAAGCTGAAAGTCCATAGATAGTAGAAATTGTTGAATGCATACGCAGGAGTGCATAAGCAGGAGTGTTTGTACACATGAAATTTTTCTTTTTAAATTCGCAAGACAGGTGTTTAAGTATAGTTTGTTGATGTTTTATGATGAAATTAATGTTCTTTTCTTCATGTAATGTTTTTTTTTTTGGGTCAGATTTCAGAAAATTCTTTGGTTCAGAGATCGATTAGTAGAACTGGTGATGTTAGAACAGGGCAGAAGAGGCATGATAGTCATGCAACAAGATTTGTGAATAGATTGCACATTCTCTCCAGTAGAACCCTTGCTTAGCTTGAAACTAGATTGCAATTGTATTTAGCAATCTTAATCTAATGGAATGGAATCAATTTATCAAGTTCATTATTCTTCTCTTACTTAACATTGTCTATTTTCTTACTCTGGAAAAGTTTGGATGATCTGGGTTATGTGAAATGAGAATTGTAGGAAAAATTAATAAAATATTGGTTTATTAAAAAAAAAAAATCAAATCAATAACGACGTTCTAAGGGCGTCGTAAATGGTATTCACGGTACTCATTCACGACGTGCAATTCATGCTGTATTTGTCTTTATATAATTACGGCGTTTATCACACACCTTATTTGATATTTATAGCGACGCGACATTAACGCCGTATTTGTAGTTTACGGCGTGCTTTCAAAGCTTCTTTTACGACTTAGCAGATGCGTCGTGTATGGGGGTATAGTATTTACGACAAGGGCTTTAACGGCTTGCGCATGTGCGCCGTGAATAATCAATTACGACGTACATTATGCACCGTAAAAGCCCTGATATGTTGTAGTGTTTAGGAATCTGACTTGTCTATGTGTGTTGTTAGCTAATTATGTCTTCTTTGTTCTTTGTTGATTTGGAGTTTTCTTTATTTTATTGGTTGTGGCCGACTGTTATCCGATGCATGTGTGGATGTTTTCAACTCATTTGAAGTGTTTGAAGTAAAGTAGATATCGAAGTGAGTGATTAATACCCAAGTAGTCAAGTGGTTTGTGAGAATCGTACTATGTCAATTGTGATTTTTAGTGATGAAAACTTTTTAACTACTCATCCTTTTCTTATGTCCCTTGAGAAAAAGTTTAGTTTTCCAATAGTATTACTTCGGCCTACACAGTTTTTTTTCTTCAAACTTGTTGGAGTCATTTGGTCTTCTAACTTTTTTTTATTTTTATTTTTAAGAAATGACTTAATTGTTTGTCTTCTGAAGTCTCAACCTATCTTGATGTTCCTCACAAGAAGTTTGATGCTCAAATTGCAAACGAAGTGAAAATCTTTTGATAAACTAAGGATGTTTACAAAGGCATGTGTGATAAAGAGTAAGAAGCTGAGCTTTGTACGGTGAAGCAAGTAGAAGACCTTGTCCTAAGCCTTTGAAGTCTCCCTACGTGGATGTACTGGCGAACTACAAGAATCCAAGATACAATCTCAAATACACAAGCTCAAATTCCACTATGAGCACGTTTACAATCTGATATAGATATCCAAGTCATAAAATTGTTGCTCAGAAATAGTAATACAAAGTACTAAGAGAGATGAGGAAGAGTTGGAATTTGTGTATAGCCTTTTATAGACATCCACACTATGTGTAACCTCCTCCCATTTAATTCCAAAATTAAGACAATCAAGAAGTAAAACTGAAATTGAGTCACCAATTCTTTAAAACGGCCAAATGAATTGATTAAATATTACAATGTCACCAACTACAAAATTTGAAAAGCTTTGGAAACATACCAATGGATTAATACAGTAGTCTTCCTTAAAATGGAAGATTTACCTTGTTTGTGTTTGGCTTGCTTACAACCAAACCGCAAATGGAAGTTATAGTCACTAGAGAAGAAAGCAATTTCCTTTGTATTATGAATTGTTTTCGTATTATTTTTTCTGGAAAAAAAGAAAACTGTTCGGTAGCTAGCTAGGTTGGCAATGCATTCTCTCACGATATACATGGGCCAGGGTGATTTGCAAGGCATTCCATCAATCCTTTCACTGCAAGTGCCTCATGCCTATTAAACCTTCCATTCAATATCTCATTCTTTCCGTCTTCCCTCGCCACAATTAATTCAATCCAAACATGACTTCCAAAACCACTTTTCTGACATGTATTGTTGCCATTGTAGCAGTTTTATTTGCATCAAAACATCTCAAAATCGATCCAAACTCGTTGTCGACCTCTTTCTCAATAACTAGCTTCATTTCTTTTCGCATACCATACAACAACATTGGCCGTAGGCATCACAAGAAACAGGACAACGGAACAACTGGGTCCATTTGTGATGATTTTCCACGTGGATTTCCTCCTCCGGACACCAACACGACAGCCTACCTTTGCGTCGATCGACACGGGTGTTGCAATTTCACCTTGGTTCAAGCAGCTGTTGATGCAGTTCAAAACCTCAGCCAGAAGAGAACGATAATTTGGATCAATAATGGCATTTACTAGTAAGTCCATATTCCAACTCCTCATCATTTGTCATTTATATCTTTCGTTTTCTTCACGAACTATCAGCAACACTCCAAAACAGTCATCATTACTATTTGAAATTGTTAATAACAGTTGTCTGTTTTAATATTATCTTTCTAACTCATGCATGGTATAAACAGTGAGAAAGTCACTGTTCCAAAAACCAAACAAAACATTACATTTCAAGGGCAAGGATACCAATCAACTGCAATTGCTTGGAATGACACGGCCAATTCAGCTAACGGCACATTCTATAGCGGCTCTGTCCAAGTTTTTGGTGGAAACTTTGTTGCCAAGAACATAAGCTTCATGGTGAGCTAAATATATTCAAAGTTGCATCAAAGTTAAGTTTAATTATTTAGCGTATAATGTACACCAATTAACATGTCCGCATGGTAACAAATCTATAAGAATGTGGCTCCAATTCCAAAGCCCGGCGACGTCGGAGCTCAAGCTGTGGCGATCAGAATATCAGGAGACCAAGCTGCGTTTCTTGGTTGTGGATTCTTTGGAGCTCAAGACACCCTTCATGACGATAGGGGTCGCCATTACTTCAAAGATTGCTATATCCAAGGTTCCATTGATTTCGTATTTGGCAACGGAAGGTCGCTTTATGAGGTAATTCAAATTACTTAACACTCCTGCAGCACCTGATGCACTGTCGATTTTCAGTCCATGTTAGCAAAAACATATAAGTTTATCAATAAAGTACCGACGTGTAGATTGGTATCTCTCTGCAGTCTTTTTCAGTTAGACAATTATATCAATTGAGCCATTGTAACGACGCCCAAAAAACGATGTGGGCCATTTGTCATGGAGACGTGCCTAAACTGTTCACTAGGAGTAACTTGTGCACATAAACTATTTGATACAGAATTGCCAGTTGATTTCCATGGCAAATCCAGTCCCTCCAGGAGTAAAGAGCATAAACGGTGCCGTCACGGCGCACGGCAGAGCATCCAAGGACGAAAACACCGGCTTTGCATTCGTCAACTGCGCCATCGGAGGCACCGGAAGAGTGTGGTTGGGTCGAGCGTGGCGGCCTTTTTCACGAGTGGTGTTTGCCAACACTTCGATGACTGACATTATAGCTCCGGAAGGTTGGAATGATTTCAACGACCCAACACGAGACCAGTAAGTAGTACAAATTGACAATTCTTTTTTGACGAATAATTTATAACATGATTCCCAAATTGACCAAATTTGTGCAAGCAGGACTGTATTCTATGGAGAATACAACTGTTCAGGTGCAGGGGCAAATATGACATTGCGGGCCCCTTATGTACAGAAGCTGAATGATACACAAGCTTCAGCTTTCTTCAACGTGTCGTTCATTGATGGTGGAGATTGGTTGCAGACAGTATTGTTTAACTAAACACGCTCTTTTGAGTTTATTGTATATTATAACCAGTAGATTTGCGACACTGAACAAATATATGTTAAAGATATGCATGTGTTGGCAAATTTAGATCTCCATAGTCGAGGCATGACGTGAGCTTTACTTTGAATGATAGACAAAATGACACATATTTGTTCGGTTATGTTACTAAAGCGACATACTATGATGTCATTAGCTAAATTTCTCTTTGTAAGAGCATCTCCAACAACTCTCGGCAAATTTTGGCTATTTTAGCCAGTGAGAGCTCTCCAACGGTACTTTAGCTATCGTTGGAGTCCAACAACTTCCAACAACGATAGCTAAAGTTTTGCTGTCAAAATGTTAAACCCCCACATTCTCTAAAAAAAAAAAAATTTTAAACCCACCGACGGCGATTTTGGCCGGTCGCCGCCCGTCCGGAATTCCGCCGGCACCTACGTGACCGGCGTGATGTCGCCGACGTGGTGGTGGCGGTGGCGTTCCAGGGAAGTGGCCGGCGTGGCAGCGACCGCGAGAGACCAAAATCAGCCTCGACGGCGTTTTTGGTCGATCGCCGGGCGTCCGACCTCCGTTCGGAATTCCGCCGGCACCTACGTGACCGGCGTGACGTCGCCGACGTGGTGGTGGCGGTGGCGTTCCAGGGAAGTGGCCGGCGTGGCAGCGACGGCGGCAGAACCAAAACACGGCCACCGACGACGTCTTCCCCGTTTTCCCCCCGTCCGACCTCCGTTCGGAATTCCGCCGGCACCTACGTGACCGGCGTGACGTCGCAGACGTGGTGGTGGCGGTGGCGTTCCAGGAGAGTGACCGGTGTGGCAGCGACGGCGGCAGAACCAAAACGCTGCCACCGAGGACGTTTTCCGACCGACTCCGCGACCTCCGTTCGGAATTCCGCCGGCACCTACGTGATCGGCGTGACGTCGCCGACGTGGTGGTGGCGGTGGCGTTCCAGGGAAGTGGCCGGCGTGGCAGCGACGGCGGCAGAACCAAAACGCGCCTTGGACGCCGAACGCGAAATAATAATAAAAAATTTTAGAGAGCTAGCCATTTTCTCGCTCTTCTTCGCCAAATCTGGCGAGCTTCTGTTCACAAAACCAAAATGGCGAGCGTGATGGCGAGGCCGTTGGAGGAAGAAAAATGGCGTTTTTCGGCAAATTTAGCCCAACAGTCTCTTTTAGCGAGGCTGTTGGAGATGCTCTAAAGACCAAAATTTGAATATTCATACTAAATATTATTATAATATTTCATAGAGCTTAAAGTTTCACCAAAAAAATGGGAACTTTGCATGACTCACTTGACGTCACTATTTCCAGCCCCTACTAAACTTTCTAATTTTCGATCTCTCCAAATTTCCGTACATTATGTCTCCATCGCGTAGTAAATATATGTATCTAAAATTTGAAAGATGCCATAGAACTAAACTTTTAACCTAGATTACAAACACAATACTTCCTATCCCATCTCATATGCCAAAAAGTTGAATAAATACTTGTAGGAGGATTATCCCTTTTTTCCACCAACATGAGAATACTCAAAACGAATAATTCATATCATATGTATAATAGCTATTCTCCAAATTCATAGTCTGATTTTTCATAAACACTCAACATCATGACATACTTTGATACTGCTTGTGAGAAGAATATTGGCACCTCATCAATGCATCCAATATCAATAATATATCATAATCTCGATAATAAACATCATATACATAGTCGAACTATTTATTTATGCCGACTTAACCACTACAAATTAGAAAGAAAAGGAAAAGAAAAGGAAAAAGAGAAGAAAAGGAAGCTAATAGTGAAGGGACGCGGAATTACCGCGTATTCTGAGGCTGTACAGTTTACCAGGGGAAAACACAAATAAAGAGAAGAAATGATGAATCGCTGAGACGAGAGAGAAGAAGCAAAGGTGGTGATACTGGTGGTGGCAAATAGGTTAAACCTCAACCGCCCAGTTTCTTATTCGAATGGCAGATTCGAATTCGAACCCCGATCAACCGGACCGCCTTGTTCGTGTCTACGCCGATGGGATCTACGATCTCTTCCACTTCGGCCATGCTCGATCGCTCGAGCAAGCTAAGAAATCGTCTGTGTCTATCTCTTGCATTTCTCCTTTACAATTTCGATATGCTGCTTTTTGGGTTGGTGTTTTTTTCAGTACAATCATGGTTTCTATGCATTTGTTTCTGTGGGGTTCTTCGTTTTGAAATCTGGGTTGGTCTTATTTTGGAGCTTCACTCTGTTTATTAGGTAAAGTTTGGAACTTTTGTGTGATGTGTTATCTGGGTAGGCTTTGTTTTGCTGTAATCTTTTGGTTATGTTGTGAAAGTTGCTTTGGTTTTTCAAGGGTTTTGTCTTAGTGCCTTGTTTTTGGTTAAGCTTATTGCTTGTTCGATTAATAGAAGCTTGTGTGTCATTGTAATCTTGTGTAGTATTCAATAGATATAATAATGATTGACTGGTAAAATGTTTTATTTCTGGACATTGTATCAATACTGGAAACAGATACATGGAGAGTATGAGGGTTTAAGCTTTTTATTTGATTGGGTTGTTTATTATTTTTCTTTAAAAGTTCAAATTGCGATTTCAGGTTCCCTAACGCCTATCTGCTCGTTGGTTGTTGCAATGACGAAACCACTCACAAGTACAAAGGCAAAACTGTTATGACAGAGTCCGAACGTTATGAATCTCTCCGCCATTGCAAGTACGGATGCTCTCAGTTACCTTTTTCGCTTGTCAACCTTGTAACTGTTTTCTTTCCGAAAGAGTTCTTTTGTTTTGGAGATAGTGTTTTGGTTACATGCATGGTTTGTGCCTGCGCATATGTGCGCGTGTTTATTCATGACCTGTTTTCACACAATAGGATTTGTTTGTATAGGTGGGTAGATGAAGTCATTCCTGATGCACCTTGGGTGATCAATCAAGAATTTCTTGACAAGCATGAGATTGACTTTGTGGCTCATGATGCTCTCCCGTAAGGACATCTTATCCAATTCTCACATTTGAGTCACAATTTATGATGTATTTGGTGATCTCAAGTACATTTGGAGCAAACAATAATAAAGTACTTCAGCTTCATTTATATGCTGTTCAATCAGCCAGTATAGTTTCTCTGGTTTAGTCCGCTATTTTGTGAATTGCGGTATGTCTTAGACCTTATAGATATAAAAGGTAAATGCAGATTTGTCACACTATTTCTATCAAAAAGTGATATTGATTACGTAATCTTCTATACTTTTCGATGAGTCTTGTGCAGTTATGCTGATACCAGTGGAGCGGGAAAAGATGTATACGAATTTGTAAGTTTTGAGACCAAGTACTTTTTTTTTTTATTTGTTTAACTCTTTTCAGTTTAACCTTCAATTTGTTGAACGATTTTTTTCTTACAGGTCAAAAGAGTGGGAAGGTTCAAAGAAACAAAGAGAACTGATGGGATTTCAACATCAGACATTATAATGAGGATTGTAAAAGATTATAACCAGTATGTTTTGCGTAACTTGGATCGTGGATATACAAGAAAAGAGCTTGGTGTTAGTTTTGTGAAGGCAAGATTTGTAACTCGTTCTGATCTGTTCAATTATGGATTATGTTATACATGGTTGTATGGGTTCTTGTTTTGGATTGATCTATACATGGATATGGTAATGCTTACCTGTCGAACTTACATCTCTCTGATTGTTTGATCTATGCAGGAGAAGCGATTAAGAGTGAACATGAGATTGAAAAAACTACAGGAGAAAGTGAAGGAACATCAAGAAAAAGTGGGAGAGAAGGTCCGTCTACATATGTTCATGTTATTAAGTTCTTTAATTTCATTCTGTGATGGGAGAATTAGCATATTAATTGGGTTATGAAGAGTGATTGATAACATCTAAAGATAATTTAATGATGAGACTTCTGCTAATAGAGTTATTTAATAGGTGGAGGAACTCATTTAGGTATGATACCTTTGTACTGTGTTTGAGTTATAATGGTAAAAGAACCAGCATATGAATAATAATGAACTTCATTGCTGGTTTCCTTGTACCATGGTGGAATGGGATTACATCCAAAGATCCACAGGTCTTGAGTTCAAATAGTCTGCCAATGGAGGAATTCTTTGGAGTTTTAACAATATGATAATGAACTTCGTTCTAAAGTATTTGTCCAAATGTTTATTCCTAAAGTACGAGCCAGTACAAAAGCCTTTTCTTTTCCTAGGAAACTCCTCTTCTTATTCTATAGTTCATGTCTAGTTGTGAGCTCTTCTTGGTTGTGTCTTCTAGTCAACCCACTACTGTGAACTCACCAAGATGCTTCTGTTGAAGAAGTAGATGAGTATGAGAATCTTTGTGCTTCGTAGTTCAAAATGTTGTCTGCTTCAGTTTCATTTCACTTATACCTTATGTTATTCATGTTGTTCCTGCTCACAGGGCATTTCTTGGCTTTTATTGGTTCTGTTTGTCAAGTTATTCACAGTGTTAATTGGTATGCATCATGAGAACTCAAATTAAGTCCAGTCAAAGCCTATTTTCTATTCTTGTAACAAAGTTTTCGACAATGTATATGCTCTCATGCCGATGTACATTTAAACTCTGCTTCTCTATGGTACGCTAATGGCTTCAGGAATCAGTATGCAATCACCAAATTAGTTTTCAAAGATGATATCTTAGACATTTTTCAAGGATTTTCCAGCCAAACAGGAAACACTGTCAAAGAGTTAGTTATGAATGAGGCAAGATTTTAAAATTGACGATATGAAAGTTTAATCATGGGTAAGAGAATTGCTGAAGTCAAAACTTTTCTAGCCACTACACACCTTTTTTCCTGGGGTTTGAGTTTGTGAGTATACTTCATAAGTCTTGTGGAATTCAAATCTTTAAGAATGACACCCATATGCACACATCCACACAGATGAACTAAAGGTATACAACCTGAAGTAACAGGTTCCTCCCTCCTGATCTGGGGGAAATTGCCTTTGTTTTTGCTTTAATCCATCACTTTCCGTTTTCTTGGTTGTAAAGTTAGCGTTCCCATCACCAACCAATGACTGTTGATGTTTCTTATGGGTGTGGATTTCTGACTTGGTATTACAGATTCAGACTGTTGCTATGCATCGTAATGAGTGGGTAGAAAATGCTGATCGCTGGGTTGCTGGATTTCTTGAGATGTTTGAAGAAGGTTGCCATAAAATGGTAAAGAGAATTATGCAGTACCAATTACATATAAACTGGATGTTTCTACGAGTAGAAAAGGTCTTATTCGTTTTGGTGTCCTTACCTTGCTATATCGATTGTCTCAGGGTACAGCCATAAGAGATC
This sequence comes from Spiraea crenata, assembly GCA_033992175.1. NCBI lineage: Eukaryota > Viridiplantae > Streptophyta > Magnoliopsida > Rosales > Rosaceae > Spiraea > Spiraea crenata. The sequence continues at coordinate 2,757,270 of JAVBHV010000019.1, forward strand.
GAATTCAAGAGAGCTTAAGAGGGCAGCAGTCTAGAGAAAAATATCTGCTGGAAAATGGTAAGGCGGAAAGTGATGGTGAAGAATACTATGATGAGGATGACGAAGAATACTACGACGATGAAGAATACTATGACGATGAAGAATATTATGAGGAGGTATATGGAAAAGATGGGAACACTGAGAAAGAAAAGAGTGGGAAGGAAAAGAACGAGAAAGAAAAGAATGAAAAAGAAGAGTCATAGGTACCCTTTTCCATGCTTGCAGGATGTATTGGTCTCTGCACCAGTGCTACATGTTGATGGAGTAGTGTAAAATGATATAGGGTTGGCTTTGGTTTATGAAATATGATCCCCTCTGGTTGTTAAGGGGAACTGGAGTCAAAGCATACATGTTAGGTTTGTTATGATGTTTTTTTCTTTTCAACTTAAGTATGGTTAGAACTCCTTGATTACCGTACAACACAGTTTATACATGAGAATGATGTTTGAAATCTTGGCATTGAACTTAGTTCTTTACTCACCTAGCAACTCATAAAGGTTTCTCGTGAGATATGTTTCTCGTACTTTTCGTTTATGAAATGATGAATGTAACGTGGTGAGGACCCTTCACCTTTGCGTTAGGAGAAGGCAATTCACAGTGCAGGTTGAGTGCTCGATTTTGGTCAAACTCTGTCAATCTTTCCATGAGCATATTCCGGTTGTTCTGCTTGGTTTATTTATCTTCTGTGTGTCCTTGTGGTCAATGGTCATGGAAACTTAGTACATACAAGACTAACGACTTCAGTATTAAGCACTCGTTCACTAATCGCTACTACAAGTTTCTCTTTAGGCTTTAGGTCGGCCTTTGTACTTGTTTATGATGATGAAACGAGGAATATTCTTTAAGGTATTTTGGTACTGCCCGTTGGCTAGGTGGTAATTTTGCCTTACTCAAGTAACTGTCTTAATTTAATCCGAACTATAGTAAGAGAGATTCAAACTCAGATACAAAGTAAAATACATTGTCTATCCAACTTTGTTACGTACACCATGCCCACAACTAAATTAGTAACATCAAAATCTAGCTAAGATGCTAGATTTTACTGGTTCAAGTTTGACTCTATTGGAAAGTAGTCATAATGCTTCCAAGTTCCGACAGAGCACTATCAAGCTGCTTGGTTTATCTTCCGAGGATACGTTTCTGAGAAGCAGAGTCCAAGTTATTTGGTTGATAGCAGATAAATGCACACTAGCGCAGTATACAAAGCTGGTGTATGTATAATATTGATCCAAATACTATATAAGTTAGTTGGGGAGTCTATTGTCTCATGGAGGCTCGATTATTTGATTTGCCACATGGCTCTAAATTCAACTCTCTCATGCTCTTGGACTAAATTATTTGATGCTTTTCTGTCTCACTCTTCATTTACTATTGTTATATTCTTGTTGATATAGGCTTAATTAAATTGACTAAAATAGTAAACTCTTCATTATGCATTTAAGTTCGAACAAGTCCAATACATGTAGATTAAGAGATGTCATTATACTCTTACTATTTTAACCTGTTTTGTTATTGGATCAGGTTAACCTATTAATTAGTGGGTGGGTTTGGATCAGGTTAATGGACTGAATTATAATTGACAGCCCTATTGCTGAGTATGCTTAAGTTTTGGGCACGCTGATGATTAGTTTAATCTTGAGATAAGATTGCATTGACTTGGACTCAAGTTCATGTGTGACATGTTGGTTTGCTAATAACATAAATATCTATTGGCTTAATTAGATTAAAATCTAGTCTCTCAAATCAAACTGACATGTTCTACACTACACATACAGTCGCCTAATTGATTTCAATACAAGTTTTTTTTTATACTCACTCATATACATTATAAGCATAAGCCAATATCAACAAGTGCGATCAATGACACAGTTGATCGATGACACGTTCACCCTGCCCGTGAAAGTCAACTGATTGTTGTTTCGACTACAAAGCAGATAATATCCGTCAAAACTTAGTATTTTGTTAGCACACATAAATCCCACCTGATTTCCTAGGTTAATTAATCGATAATGGCTGAAAGCATTTTTATATATGTAAAGGCGGAGTCTGTTAATGTTCACCAAAACTTTTATGCAAAAATACACTTACCAGCATAAGTCCTTTCGCATAAGGGTTTTCAAAAGCGCCATGAGTGTACATCAACATAATTGAGCCCCGCAAGGTATTTTTACTGTTTTCGTTGCGCCTAAGTGAACTGCACAACTCCATATGATTCCCTATTAAACGAATAGTATTAGTTGCAATTAATTCCGTCTTAATCCGATGGCCTCACAAACAGAAATAATTTGAGAGGAAAAAATAGAAAGAAAAAAAAAATCAAAGGTTGTGATGTCTTCTACTTAACCGATAGAAACAAAATTAATTTAATTAAGAGTTGAGGACACTATATCGTCACTTTGTGTATAAATTTACTATTTTTTCAACATTAAAATCGTTGACTTCCCGTGTGAAACCTCTTGCCACCCTTTTCTTCTACAAATTATGTCGACATTCTTTCAACACTACAACTTCAAGCTTGGGTTTTTCCGACTCAAACTCTAATTTCCATATCTTCAAAACCAAGTCAATCCTGGAATGAACTCATTATTTCTTCCCCATTAACACGATAATCATCCTAGAATCTTCGTATAATCTTCTGATTAGGCAAGACCCTCAAGTCCCTCACATCAGTAACACACAAACCTCAACCCTTTCCTATAAAAAGTCTAGCCCGAACTGCAGCACCCAAATCTCTCTTTTTTGCTTTTTGTCCCTAGAATTTGTACTTTTAGTGCACTTTGTAAGGTTTAGGATTCTCTTTTTCTAGTGCACTTGGTTGATATTCCACGTTACCAGGTGTCTAAGAGATTGTCACCATGATCAATCTTCGACACCCTAACGTTTTGGCATTCTTGTGCCTCCTCCTCATACTCCCCACATTAGTCTTCGGTGAGTGCACATGTGACCAAGAAGAAGATGGTGGCCACAACAAAAGCGAAGCGCTCAAGTACAAGATCGTCGCAATTGCCTCAATACTATTTGCTAGTGCCGTCGGAGTTGGAATTCCGTTGCTCGGGAAGACTATTCCGGCTTTGTCTCCGGAAAAGAACATATTCTTCCTCATCAAGGCCTTTGCCGCCGGTGTCATATTGGCCACCGGATTCATCCACGTCCTCCCGGACGCTTTCGAGAGCTTGACGTCCCCATGCCTTAAGGAGAATCCGTGGGGGAAGTTTCCCTTTACGGGTTTCGTGGCTATGATGGCTGCTATTGGGACTTTGATGGTTGATGCCTCTGCTACTTCTTATTATAGCAAGTCTCACTTCAAGAACATTAATAAGCCTCAGCCGGAGAATGGTGCCGGCGACGATGAGGAGAAGGACGGTGGGGAGCATCCCGGTCACGTGCACGTACACACTCATGGAACTCATGGACATTCTCATGGCTCAGCTGCGGATTCCCCTGATTCACAACTTCTTAGGCACAGAGTGGTTTCACAGGTAAAATTGTTTCCAATTTTCCTGTTTTATTAACTTTTGTTGAGTGTTTTAGTAATGAATGAGGGATTTATTGGTTGAGATTGATTGATTATGTTGCAGGTTTTGGAGTTGGGAATTATTGTGCATTCTGTGATCATTGGGATTTCATTAGGTGCTTCTGAAAGTCCTGAAACAATTAAGCCTCTTGTAGCTGCCTTGACCTTCCATCAGTTTTTTGAAGGCATGGGACTTGGTGGATGCATCACTCAGGTAATTTCTTTACATTTACCGTTGACTTTGTTTGAATCTGATTATTTACTTTATTACTAGTCCATGGTCTGTATTACTTCAATCAAACTTTGGATGATGTTGAAAAGTATGATCTTTTTGTAGGCGAAGTTCAAGTCTAAGGCTGTTGCAATCATGATGCTGTTCTACTCGCTTACAACTCCTGTTGGGATTGCAATTGGTATCGGAATAACTAAGGTTTACAAGGAAAACAGCCCGACTGCACTGATCGTTGAAGGCGTGCTCAATTCAGCGTCAGCCGGTATCTTAATCTACATGGCCCTTGTTGATCTGCTAGCAGCTGATTTCATGAACCCAAGAATGCAGAAGAATGGAAGGCTTCAACTTGGTGCCAATACGTGCCTTCTGGTTGGTGCTGGTGCCATGTCTCTTGTGGCCAAATGGGCTTAAACTAGGCTGCCTGTTCATACAGTTATTTTTCATTTCAGAATAGCAGGTGAAATTGGTTTTTTTGTTCTGTTTGAAACTCAGTACAGGAGAAAAGTTTTTTGCTTTTGGCTAAACAGTCAAACATTCAATGTGGACCACTGATCTAGTGGATTATTTGTCTTCAGTGCATATGTCAAATATAATGTGTACTTGTTTAATGGCTTTTTTTGGAGAATTATTGTAGTTGGAAAATGCAGAGGAAGTTTTGCTTAATGTGCGAAGATGTGGCTACCTTTTTGTTCCAAAGTGAAGGTAAAAGTCAACACAGACGAGTAATCAGTGATTGGAAATCCATAAAAGATGAAAATCCAAGTACATTTGAGGTTAAAGATTATTCAAGATTGCCATGACGGATTGAAATGGTCCTTGACCAAACCAAATATCTAACGATTAAAACTCCAAAATTGTCGCTGTCTTGGTGACTTGGAAACACATAGCTTTTGTTGCAAGATTGAGAGTCTTAAATTTTTTTGGAGTATCTGTTTGCTTTGTGAAAGGTGTTTCAGAAGTGTGTTTTAGCCTTTAGGCTATTAGCCCTATGTTTATCTGCAGTTGGAGTTTACTTTGACCATGTCAAACAAATCTATATATTGTGTTGATCTTTTCTGTACAATACGTTTGTTCTGTACTATAGTACTATTGATAAAAGGTCTCTACATCACTGTCATTTAACATAATGTACCTATAAGTTATCAAAACATTACTGATAATACGTATAAGTATACGTTGTGCAAGTGAGAACTGCATTGATAACCCCAAGCGAAATAGGTACACTCCGTAGTACTAGTCAGCATAACAGACAACAAAGGGGAGCACAATTTGTAATCTAAAAACCAGTGAAGATGATATTCATGGCACTAGGAATTAACTTAAAACTAATCTCTTTGACATTGACAACAGAATTGCTTGGTGAGCGCCCGATATGATTCTAACATAATCATAAAGAAACGAAGACAAAAAAATAGGTTTGCTGTATTCAGTTTCTGGGAATTGGATTACTTCAAATTGTACCAACATGTGATCCTGGCCTTCTTCATACAGCTTATGCATGGTGTGGAGGTAAGAACTAAAAATCTCAATTATACCTTTTGTCGAAATACTGTTATTATTTTTCACTGCAAAAGATTAACAGCGTTTCCGATTGATATCATATTGAATATCAGAATTTCGTTTTCACCTGTAGCACTCATTTTCTTGGATGAAATGGCAAGAAGGACATAATTAGTCACCTTTCAGTATTCATGAAGGTAAATTTCTACCACTCTTCTTTTTGTCATCTTACCAAGGATCCAGGTTACCTCAGATTCTCAATTTTTCTTATTTAGCAGTTAGCAGTTAGCACATTGTTTATTTGGAATCGCTTTCCCATCATAATCCATCTGATTCATGATTACAATTTACAACAATGTTTCATTTTCACTCTATTTGAATACAGCTGAATTATTGTTTTCTTGATGTCATTATATAATCATACAGTGTACGGCCATACACCCCCAACTGTATATAGATCTTCACTCTTCAAGAAAGCCAATACTCTGGGGTCCCAAGTCCCAATTTCTTGCCCCTTGAGTTTATACTGCTCTGTCCTTTTCCTAAAAACACTAACATTGCATAACCTACAGTGAATCTATGATGAATGCTTTGGTTGTGACACCAAAAGTGAGCTCAGAAATTGACAAAACCAGGCTACTTGTCTATGATCAAAGCCCAAGTAACTAAGCTGGCCCCTAACATTCATGTGACGGCATGAGGAAATCAACTTAATCAAAGTTTGTGTTCATGGCAGGGTTAATGGCTTCATCTATCTTAACTTGGAATTACAAGAGGTATAGGTTCAGCAGATTCAGCGCCAAGAATATGACGAAGACAAAGTTACATCCGAAAGTCACATGGAATGAACTTGTTACAACCAAAAGAAAAATTGAAACTCGTTTATAGCCTGCTAAATAGAGGATTTTAAGATCAATTAGCTCTTATTTTGGACGTACTACTCTCTCCAAAAGCCGAGACATGTCAAAAGTTCGAATTTCATCTACAGTGTTTAAACAGACACAAAATGTAAGGATAGTCAGCTTTCATGAAGCACACACATACGTGATGAGGTACCTGCTAATGAATACACATATGGAACGGAACACCTATACAAACAGGTGCTGTCTGGCTGCAATTTCTTTTAGTATCTCATTTCTTCATCAGATTCAGAATACTTAACATGTTTGAAATACATACGAAGACCATCCAGTTTTTCATGTGGAGAGGACTTGTTAGGCACAAAGTGATTTCTCAGGTGACTAAGCAGAGTTTGTCAACTGTTTTTGTTCTGTGAATTTTGTTTATATGTTGTAGTAACTACTGGTGAACTGATGGGCTAATTTCTTGCAGGCTCTGGAGTTGGGGATTAATTGTTTTTCGATATTCGATTATAAGAGTTTCATAAGGTGCCTAGGAAACAATAAAACTGGTACGATAGCGATGTAACACCCCATGAAGTCCTAACCTTGGAACGTCACGTTAGACCCTCTTAAAAGAATTTTAAGTATGTTTAAAATAGCAATGAGCCGACTAGGAAAAACATTTCACATTTAAAATGTAAAAAGAAAATACACCTCTTCCAGTCCAAAAAAAAACGAAACATAGTCTTAGGAAGGGAAATGGTACAACCATTCCTTATTACACAAAATGAAAACGGAAATAAAGAAAGGCGGAAACGACTCGAGAGACGGAAACGACTCGAGAGACTTTATTAGGGAGGCCACCGCTTGTCCAATGCTGATCGTCATCGCCTACTCCACCGTTTCACTTGAAACTCACGAAGGGGACTATGTGAGCAAGGCTCAGTAAGGGACCACTACAACACAATCATCAAGGAACATTCAAGCACGATGCAAGGTTATACTTTACACGATATTTAAACCCAAGCTTAATGAAACAGCGAGGAAAACCTTTTCTAAATTCGTTTCTCCTTTCTCATTCCTTTCCTTTTTTTTAGAGTACTTACCTGGGAGGCAGCTTCATAGCTAATAGGGGGCGCCTTCCCTAAAAGCAAAACCTTTTCATTAGACTCCACCTCTCGGGAGTCTATTCCTTTTACAGTCATTCATTCCTTTCATCCTTTAACTTTCATCACCACCTCCCTAAGTGTTCCTCTAAATTCCTTTTATTAAACAATTCATCTCTGAGTCTTTTCATCTTCCTTTACGTAAAACAAAAGATCCTATCACTTCATGATATTCAACATATCAACATATCAACAAACACGTATACATTTGTGAGGAAACATCAAAAGGGAGAGTCAGTCCAAAGCATGAAGCCAATCCATTAATCATTTTCATTCAATTAATCATGCCTATTCTCAACGTGGCACACTACAAACTCATTGTCAGTTTACCACACACATGTCCAAATGCATGTAAGTATATATAATCAAGAGGAACAATATGGTGAGTGGTATTCAACTCATGAAACCAACGATAGACATCTTAACACAATAAATTCCGCAAAACCAGTACGTGGCAGTGGCAGATCACAAACACAACAGGTTTTCACACATGATCATACAAACATACTTAGTCAGTACAAGAAAACTCATGCAATTCAATCCGTCCCACTTCGTCGTTTCAGTAGTTATAAAAAATGTGATCCCTCACCTTGTGTCTTCAAATTTCAGAACTTGCTAATGTGTATTTGTGCCTCTCCTCCTCCCCCTTATGCAGCCCACCCCTCTCTTTAAATAGTCCAACAAGTAACACCCCACTCATCCCTAAGCGTCGCCCGCAGCCCCTCTTTAAGCATGGTCTTAAAGTCTTCATTTACTAAAATTCTAGAACTATCCTCACTAATTCTAAGCTCTTCAACTCCTAAACCGTCCATGACTACTCTTCTTACACAAAATGAAGTAATTCTCAATTATTACACTCCACCCAAAAACCCCATCCGTCCACATTCACCTCTCCTTTCTTAAAGTGTTTTAAGAACCCCAATTGATTACCACCATAATCACGTTGGCAGACCACAGGTACACCTCTCTTTCTTACCACGCAACCTACAATTATGAAATAAGAACTCTAAACAAACCTCAGACCAATTTGGACTCTTTCTTCGGTCCAAAACCTATTTGGACTTTTCTTCAGTCCAATAGTTATAACCCACCCTTTTAGCACAACAATATGTGCCCAAACATTACACACTAGTTATAAGTGACCTTTAAATATTCTAATTAAACCAGGGTATTACAAGCGAGGCCCTAAAAGGAGGTGGTGGTGAGGGGTGCGGGGAACAATAATGGGGTGGGGATAGTTAGGAAATGCTTGTGCGGTTGAAGCAGCGGTTGGTGTCGCCGGTGTTGGAAGTTGGTATAAGTTTCCATTCCGTTATAATTGGAAACAATAAGGCTCAGCAGGAGGTAGTTGCTGTTAAATTAAATCATACTCATGCAACTCATGGACATTCTCATGGCTCAGTTGATGATTCTCCTCCTGAATCACAACTTTTTGGCACATAGTGATTTCACAGTTAATTATTAGTCATTTCTATTGTAGTTTTGTCTTCTGCAACAGTGGGGAGGGTTATAGAGGATTAGGCGAGCATAATTTGATAATTAACTCAATAGTGTTGTCTTTGACAACAATAGGGAGGGCAATAGAGGGTTAGACAAGCAGACGTAACACCTATCAGAATTATCCAACTATCCATTTTCCTGTTTTAATTACGTACTTTTGTTTATGTTGTAGTACTGAAGTTGAGAAATTTCTTGATGGATTTTGATATATTTTTGTGCAGGTTTTGGAGTTGGGAATTGTTGTGCTTTTGTGTTCATTGGCGATGTTCTTCTCGCTTACAGCTCCAGTCGGAATTCCAATTCGCATTGGAATATCCAATGTTTACAAGGAAGGCTTCAACTTGGGGCCAATATGTGTCTTTGTTGGTGCTGGTGCCATGTCTCTTGCGGCCAAAAGGGCTTAAACTAGGCAGCATGTTCACATGTTCATACATTTGTTTTTCCCTAGGTAATTTGTGCTGATGTTTTGTGTTTTAGTTAGCACCAGATATGTTTATCTGAGAGTCGTAAGTAATATTGGTTATGTAGTTCTGTTTGTAACTCAATGCAATGCAACACAAAAGTTTTCTGCGTTTGGACAAACAGTCAAACATTTATTCATGACCAGGGGATTATTTGAGTTCAATGTCCACTTTTATTACCTTATGTCGTAGAGAATTATTGTAGTTGGGAAATGCAAAGGAAGTTCTGCTTAGAGTGCAAAGAAGTAGATCCTATTTTCTTCCAAAGTAAAGGAAAAGGTCAGCACAGATGTGCACTGATGGAAATTCCATATATAAAAGATTTTCCAAGACCATTGTAACAAAAGGAAAAAGAGTATTCTAAGCTTGACTGTACCGATCCCGTAGATTTAAAACTCCGAGAATGTCGTTGTTGTTGCAGACTTGGACACACCTAGCTTTTGTTGCTGGTATAGAAAGTGCCTTCGAAAGAGTATTTTTTCCAGGCCGACAATCTTGCAAGATTGAGAGTCTTATAAGACTTCTAGAGTATCTGTTTGTTTTGTGAAAGGTAGTTGAGAAGTGTGCATTGGCCCTGCATTGTGTCCCTCTGCAATTGGAGTTCACTTAGACCAGCTCAAAGAAATCTTACATATATTGGCATCTATGCATATTGATCTTATCTGGACAAAATGTTTGTCCTTCAGTAAATGTACTGTTATCAATATGTTATTGACATTAGTGAGACAGAGATTGTACATATACGTCATGCAACAGAAATTGTAGTGATGACCCCAAACCGAATAGCTACGCACACTCAATCGGTAGTCAGCAATAACACAGATTACAAAAGGCAGGGGAGCACTATTTGCAAAATAATAAAAACCAGGGAAAAGTGCAGATGATATTTATGGTACCAGCTAGGAAATAAATTCAATTTAATTTCATTGGACTTGACTACAGAATAGCTTTGTGAATACAACCAGATATGATCCTGACAAAGTTAGAATTAGTGGAGCTTGTACGAAGCACACACAGATGATATGAAACACGCACTGATCATCACACACATATGGGATGAAGTACCTACTGCAAACCAGTTGGCTTGGCTAGTACCTACTGCAAACCATCCGGCGTTGCAAGTGCAGACATTAGGCACAGAGTTATTTTCAGCAAGTGATTAAGTAGTTGTCAATTGTTTTTGCTTTGTGAATTTGGTTTATGCTTCAGTAATTAGTGATGAATTGATGGATCTCTTTTGATTAATCTTGTTTCAAGTTCTGGAAATGGGGACTGTTGTGCATTCTGTGATTATAGGAGTTTCATTAATCCTTATCATTTTGTGGGGTGTGTGTGCAGTTGTTGTGCGCAGGAGAGTAAGATTTTCCAGTTCTTTTTACTTGGGGCACTATGTACAAAAATGGTGAATTACAATATTGTATCCAAATGTCAAATGAAACTTGTTGTACTGTCAAGACAAGGGAAAAGAAACAAAATGACCAAATTTGTTTTAGGCAAAGAAAGACTTACTAGATCTGATCAATAAAGCGCCTCAAGAAAGAGTACGAGGAACCACCATTCCTCAAGGCTTTCTGGCTCTTTTCACTCATTTCCTTCACCCTATCTCTTCAGGGGCGGAGCCAGGATTTCCCGACAAGGGGAGCGGAACTTAAAAGCTCCGATATGGTACATTAGTATTTTACACGATAACAAAAAGTGCTTCATGAAGAGTTAACTCTTATAATTTCAAACCAAGTCAGCTAGAATTATGGGTGATAACAACACTTAGTACAATTTATTCGAACTTTGAATTTTAAGCAACAGAATATCAAAATTGCACCGCTAAAAACGTATGCTAATCAAGATGAGTTATCTTTGTAAGGATATCAACGAGATCGTTCACAATGTTACCAAACTAATATGAAACAGGGAAACTTTCTCACATGTGCTTGGAGTTGGAGCTGCTTCAAGTATTCAATTGTTTCATCCAGCATCGACGCTTTATCCGTCTAACAAAAAACGAAAGAGCAATGAAACCCTTTCAGAACCAAAACACAGAAGATGCCACAAAAGTTTCTGGATACAACTTAAAGAGTACCTCAAACTTAATCCTACTCCTCCTCCTCTGCCCACTAATCCTGCAAGGCTTTCAGTTTCTCATTAATCCTACTCCTCCTCCTCTGCCCACTAATCACCACAACCCATAAATCAAATTCTCAAACTTAAAACCCCAAACTTAAACACTAAAAACACATACAACTCAACTAGATTCGATTAAAATCTACAACATTAGCTAGATAATCAAGTTTCCTATCACTAATTACACAAATTTCCTGCTCAATAATTATAAAGTTCAAGATCTAAACACTACTAATCAAAATTACAGATCTATAAACCACATTAAGCAATCATACAGATCTAGAAACTACAATATAAATCAACACAGATCCAAAACTTGGAGGATTTATTACTTACTTGGAGGAGGACGCTTGGAAGAACGGACGGCGGTGGAAGCAGTGGCGGCGCAGCAGCGGCGCCGTCGGTGGATTCCAAGGCGTCGGCGCGCGTGTTGTTGGGAAATTGGACCTCTGCTGCCTCTTTGTGTTGCTCGCTCGCGGTTGCCTGATGAAGGAAAGATGAGTGACTCCAGCGAGACCCAACAAAGCCAAACGATGCTGCTCAGTTTCAAAACAAAACGACGCCGCTCCATTTTGGCCAAAACGACTCCGTTTTGATTAAGAAGAAACGGCGTAGTTTAACCCAAATATGGGTCATCTTCTTCGGGTCGCCTCTGCCCAGAATTGCAGAGCAATTCTTCCTTCTTCCGCTGCGCAAAATCAATGGCGTTTTGGTCTTGGTCTCCGGCAGACAAGGGGAGCGGATCCACGCAAGATCCGCTCCCAGTCCATAGATTTGCCGGCGAGGACGGGAGCGGCTACTGACAGCCACGCTATGCTGGCTCCGCCCCTGTATCTCTTACATTACCATCCTGCTTCATCACTTGCCTTATACCTTTCTCTATGTCTTGTGCACTCACCACCACTTCGTTGTCCTTCCTGACCTCTACTGCCAATCCCAATTCCTTCACTAACTCAAAGGCATTCAATTGTTGCTCCGCGTACATTGGCCAAGTGGCAACCGGCACATTGTACCATAGACTCTCTAGCGTGGAATTCCACCCGCAATGAGATACGAACCCTCCCACTGCCGTGTGGGCCAAGATCGCCATCTGTGGAGCCCATCCTATAACCTTTCCAACCTCAGCCGTTCGATCAAGAAACCCTTCGGGCAATACTCTAGTGGGATGCGCATAGTCACTTGGCATGGTATCCTCCTCGCCCTTTGTCGGGGCCACGCGTAGGGACCACAAGAACGGACATCTGTTCTGCTCCACTGCACACGCTATCTCTCTTGTTTGGGCCTCCCCCAAGAATCCCATGCTCCCGAAACACAGGAACACCACTGATAGAGGAGGCTGATCATCAAGCCATCTCAAGACATCCAAGCCCTTATCATCATCATCATCCTCCATATCACCACGGTCACTCTCGAAGTTCAGTAGGGGCCCCACGGGGTACACGGGTGGGGTTTTACCGTCACAAAGCGAACTCAGAGCACCCGATTCTAGCTCCATAAAAGTATTTACCAAAATACCCTTGATTTGTCTAAACCTTCTAACCTGCAAGGTTCAAAATTTCGACCGAAACACCGAAATTTCGGTAATTTTGGAGCACCGAAATTTGAATCGGGGTACGTCTCAATATCATTAGAAAAGACCGAAATTTCGCCGAAATTTCGGTAATTTCGGTTTCGATTTCGATGAAATTTCGGAAATATGATGGAAATTTCGGTAAATTTCGGTGAAATTTCGGTAAATTTCGGTGAAATTTCGGTAAATTTCGGTGAAATTTCGGTAAATTTCGGTACAATTTCAGTGAAACTTTGATGTAGGCTTTGATGAAGATGTTTTATTTACATAGCTTCTCTCTACCACCTCCACCATCAATTATTAAGCTAACAAACAAACAATAGGCTTCTTACTTTATGCTTTACTTCTCCCTGCCACCTCCACTCCTCTGTCAATTATCAAGCTCAAACCAATAGGTATGCTTTACATAGATAGATCTTTTGGCTTTCTTACATGCATGTTAAATATTACATTCACTCTGCCTGCTACCAAATGTCATGGGAGCAATATCACCAGTTCCAAGATAATATATCAAGAAGTAAAGATCAGCCTCATCGTAATAGTTTTATAGTATGTGTAATTCTGATGTATTATATTCCTTACAACTCTTATGATATATTGTAATGTTAATGTAAAGATTATTGTATGTTTCATGAGACTTACCTTAAGTATTCCACAATAATATTTAAGATATTATGTTAATTGACAGCTTAGTGGAATGCAAAACACGCATTCTTCTCCTTTATGTATATAAAAGTTAATCCATATGGACAATGTTGCATAGCTTAAGTGTTAAAATTGCATTATTTGTTGATTTTAGAGCCTATAGAAAGTAGAGATATTAATTTATAGGTGTTCTAGCATGTTTTTCGTCTTTTTATTTTTTTTTTACCGAAATTTCCATCGAAATCGAAATTTTTTCCGAAATTTCCATAAATTTTGGCGACCGAAATTTCAACCGAAACCGAAACTTTGAACCTTGCTAACCTGATTGAGGAACGACTCGGCAAGATCCTTTCTAAAAAGCACACCAGATGCAACTCCGCCGGGAACCGGGTTGACAAAACTCGGAAGAGTCAACTCAGTATCCGAGTCCATCAACTCAGCAACGTTCTTTCCACCTTCATCGCGGAGCGTCTGGATCTGCAACCAGAAGGCCAAACACGCGGCGCTCGAGGTGAAAAAAACATAAGAAGGAATCCCCAATTCATCGGCGACGTCGACCATGGTGGTGCAAAACATGTCAACAACCAACCCAGCAACCCGAGTTGGAGTTGACTCGGAATGAGTCGACTCAGTGAGTAGCTTGGCAACAGCATCTTTAACGTGGTTTTTGTGAGCCTTAACCAATGATTGGGTGAAGAATGATGGAGGCGGGCCATGCGTGTCGATTTGAGGTTCCGGGAGGTTGACGAAACGGATGCGTTTTGAGATGGAAGAGTCTGCGGCGGCGTTGAAGGATTTGTCGAAGGGAAGCTTCATGAGGAGGACGGTGATGGAGAGGTGGTCGTTTCGGTCGACGAGGAGCTTTGCGATCTCGACCGTTGGTACGATGTGGCCGGTACCGGCGGCTGGGATGAACACTAGCTGTGCTGGTCTCTCCATTTGTTTGGAAGATTACGGTAATAATAAAAACGTTCAGTGCTGATAATAAATCGAACAAGTTTCATCAATAACTAATCATATAAGCATGTGCGCACGTTGTGGGTGGTCGTGGTTCGGCCCTTAACAATTAGAATTAATAGAAAAAGTGGCTTTAATAGATTAATTTAGTATTATGTAGTACACTTATTACACTTTGTGCCCCCTGCAACTCAAGTTGAGGGATTTTTTGCCCCCTTCAATTTAAAATGGACCTCTTATGCCCCATACAATTCATATTAAGTGAATTTTTGCCCCTCTTTCACATTTTCGGTCAACTATTGACGATGTGGCAAATGGATTTGTATCCTCTGACTGACGCTCTTCTCCTTCCTCGTTTGACCCTCTTCTCCTCCGTCACCAACTCCACCTTATCTGTAATTGCACCACAAACTAACAACTCAAAAATCTAACAAACCCAACCAAATTTCAAGCATTGATTTAAAATTCATAGGTTTACCTGTTTATGAATCAAATCACGAGCCAAAGAGAGAAAAAGAGAAGATGCCCAAGCTTCTGCAGATTCTTCGCCGTGCCTCCACCACCCGAATCAACAGCGGTAAAATTCCACCTCCTGTTAGAACATCTTTATACGAATCGGACCCATAAATTACCAAAACAATCTTCATCAATAATTCTTGAATTTCAACTTCAATTGAATCAAGAAAGCCCAATCACAATGCCCAGAATGTTACGCTGCTCCAAAATGCCAAGAAAGCCCGAAACCACGATCGCAAACCACCGGTTCAAGCCATCGGAGTCGTATCTCGCCGATAGCTTTCCGCCGCCTAACACCATCACCGACCGCGTCATTATGGACTTCAGCCTCCGCCTGACCCGAGTCCGCCCCGTTGGGCCACCTCGTCCTCATCACCGTTGCAAATTTCAAGTCCATGTGCACCTCCGTCAAGGCACTCTCGTCAACGAGTACCACCAACTGGGCTTCAAACATGACTACCCTTCTTACTATGCTCTCATTTACAAGCTGGCCCGGAATCGGAAATTCGAAGCCGTCGAGGCCGTTCGGGCCATGTTCGAGATCGGAACATTCGTTGCCGAGAGACCCTTTTCATTGCTCTGATTCAACAATACGGGTACTCCGGTTGCCCTGGCGGTGGCGGGTCCGGGTTGGGTCGAGGAATCTGAGGAGGTGAAGGAGGAGGGGACGGCGCTGAAGTCCAACGGAGACTGTCAATTCGAAGGTTTTTACTTCTGACCCATAACCGGCCAGGCCTCCTCTCGCTGTGCCTGTCAGAAAATTTGTGTGAAATATTTTTTGACCCGTCCCGATTCGTTCAATTGCGAAACGATCCGATGCAAAATTTGCAGGTTTCGGATTACGCGGGCAATCCGTGCCCACCCCTAATATGAATGTAACATCATCCGCAAAATACTAATAAAAGTGCTGAAAGGAGCAATCGAGAATATGTAGAGACAATGACATTTAGGTTACGACAAAGCAATAGGTTAGTACTTTCTAACTTAACCGGAAATAATACTGACTCACTTTATTTCTCAAATTTTTTCTAAAGGTAGGCTTCTCCAGTAATGTGTAGGGCATGATGTCACGTACGAAATTATATATAAGCTTACATATATTCCCCGACCTCCCTTAAGTAAAAGACTAAAATGACCTCCCATTAGTTAAGTCCAAATTTCCATTTAACAAATTAATTAATTGTCTCTAGTTCTGAACAAGACGTGACGCTAATGAGCACAATAATCTAGTTTTTATTAGAGCTTTTGGAACATCAAATGATCTTCAGCTTTAACAACTCAGTAGTTATATCTGATCAAGGAAACGGCCCAACGAAGAATGCGAGGAACCACCAACCATCAAGGCTTGCTTGCTCTTTTCACTCATCTCCTTCACTTTCTCTCTTATTTCGCTGTCTTTCTCCATCACTTTCCTTATCGCGCTCTCTATCTCCTGTACACTCACCAACATCTCACCAGCATCAATCCTATAATCAATTTTGACCTCAACAGCCAGTCCCAATTCCTTCACTAACTCAAACGCATTTAATTGTTGCTCGGCGTACAATGGCCAAGCGGCAACCGGCACGCCGTGCCACAGGCTCTCCAGAATGGAATTCCACCCGCAGTGAGACACAAACCCACCCACTGCAGGATGGGCCAGGATCGCCACTTGTGGGGCCCATCCTATCACCTTTCCAATATCAGCCGTTCGATCGAGGAACCCTTCTGGAAGTACTCCAGTGGGGTCTGCATAGTCACTCGTCATACCCAATTTGCCGTTTGACGGAGGCTGCCGTAGGGACCACACGAACCGGACCCCACTCTGCTCTAGCGCACACGCTGTCTCTCTCACCTGGGTCTCGTGAAAGCTTCCCATGCTCCCGAAGCACAGGAACACCAAGGACAGTGGCGGCTGATCGTCGAGCCACTTCAAGATATCTGACTTTTGTCTGGACTTGTCCGCACCGAGGTCGTCGGCTTCATCGCTCTTGAAGTTCAAAAGGGGTTCCACGGGGTACAGCGGTGGAGCCCTACCGTCCGAAAACGAACCGACAGCATGGGTTTCCAGCTCCGAGTATGTATTTACCAAATACCCTTGGTTCCTCTAAACCTTTTCCCGTAATTGAGGAACTTTGTGGCGCCGTCCTTGTCCAAAAGAAGAGTGGGAAACATCTTAACGGGCAGAGGATTGACAAAACTCGGGACGGCCAGATCGGCACCGGAGTCAATCAACTCAGAAACATCCTTTCCCTCCTCGTCCCGAAGCCATTGTAGGTGGAGCAAGTGCCCGAGACTCGCCGCGCCAGACGTGAAAAACAAGTAACTCGGCACCCCAAACTCATTGGCCACGTCGATCATCTGGGTGCAAAATATGTCAATCACGAAGCCGGCAAGCCGAGGAGGCTCCGGCTTTTCGGTCTCGGCCGTGAGTAGCTTTGTGACGGCATCTTTGACGTGGGTTTTGTGGTTTTCGATGAGCGTTTTGATGAAGTCGGTGAAGCCGCCGGGGGCTTGCGCGTCGACGAAGGTGTCGGGGAGGTTGATGAAGTTGATGCGTTGGGAGACTCTATCGGTGCTGGTGAAGTGCTTGTCGTCCGGCAGCTTCATGATGAGGACGGTGACGAAGAGGCTGTCGTCTCGAGATACGAGGACCTTCGCGATCTCGACGGTGGACACGATGTGGCCGATCCCGGGGACCGGGATCAACACTAGTTGTGCTGGCTGCTTCATTTTTTCGGGGGAGAAAATATTGGGTTGGTACAGTAAAAATATGTATTTCCTCGTTTTATAGCATAGCATGGGACATTATTAAATTTGGACTAATTAGTCGACTAGTGACGTCATTCATTCGCTGGGATTCTTTCGGTTTATTCAACGGACCTTTCTGAGTTAATTCTAAGTCATTCTTATCTTTCAAAGTCGGTCTCAAAGAGATCAATAGAGAATTGAACCCAAATTGAAAGTTGGACGACATGTGTCCAAAGAAAATTTCTCTAGGACAATCGAAAAGGCAATTAAAGTAGATTTTGGTTCGACTAGTCGTATAGGATAGACCTACTCATGGGACTACGTAGCACACAAACTTTATAGAAACTTATTATCTACAAAGAAAGGTCCAAAAAGATTGTACAAAACAATTCTCCCACAATAGACTTCAGCAATATTATATGTACAATACTAGTTATTGGATTAGGAGGAATGTATTATTAATTTGGAGTAGTGTATTAAATTTTAGACATATGTACAATGAGATGAATGACTAATTATTGACGTGGCATATATACAATGGGTCATCGCGCCAGCGTTTTTCGTTGGTAATTGCCGATCACACGGTACTACAAAAAGGAGATTTCCTAGCTTTCTACATGCTCGTGACGTTTGGGGAAATCCCCATCTATTAATAGTAGAACATCCCTCTACGTCGTTGATTCCGTGGCCACCAAACATTTAAATATGAAAACTCTTGTTACAACATAATCAAAAGGTGATTAAACCAACTGTGAAAAAAGATCGATTGTGAATTGTTGATGAATAATCAAAAGTTGAGTCGTATCAATGAAACATCCCAATGAGATGATGATGGCAGGATTATGTGGGCTGTGATGGAGATTGGCCCAAGTGGTTAACTAAACAGTTAATTAATTTCATCAATGAGTTGATTGGATTTTATAGTTAATTTGGTATGAAGCTGATGACGTTTTGCATGGCAGCTAGCATTTCGCTAAAGCCCATCCATGCACATGTGATGGTTCTACGTGTCAAGAGACAACGACATTTAGGTTACGACAAAGCACTAGGTTTAGTACTTTCTAACTGAACCGGAAATAATAGTGACTCACTTTATTTCTCAAATTTTCTATAAAGGTAGGCTTCTCCAGGAATGTGCAGGGATGTTACGTACAAAATTACATATACAGGGGTGTATTGGATTTGGATTTTTAGGGATTTTTGAAGGATTCAAAAGTTCAATGATATTCAATTTAGATTTTTTAGCACTTTTGAACAATTTTTAAAAGTTTTGAGGTATTGGATGGTAACAAGTGACAAACAATCCACTTGTATTCAAAAAATGAAGGATTTTACTAAAACATGGATTCTTTCGGACTTCTAAGAAAAAATGCGTTGATTGTACCCCATGAAAAATTCCACCCTCCCCCCATGTTACTTTTCAGTTTTATGAGAGACTTTTCAACCCCAACCCCTATCAGAACCACCACCCTCCCAGCACCGTCCTCGGTGGCAGCAGCCTCACCTTCCTCCTCTCCCCTGCGGCGCCAGCAGTAGTCAGATTCGGAACATACCGGTTTGGGCTTCGTCGCTATCGAATCCTTACGCGACACCTCCATCAATTTCTTGCAAAATTCACCTAAAGTAATCAATAATCTTATGATATTTGGGGGTGTTTGATGATAGAGCCGCTGCCAATCAACCCCAATTCAATACCCATATTTTGTTTGTTTTCATATGTTCCAAATTTCCGAGCCGCACCACTTGCAAAATTCACCCAAAAGTAATCAATAATCTTATGATATTTGGGGGTGTTTGATGAGAGAGCCGATGCCAATCAACCCCAATTCAATACCCAGATTTTGTTTTTTGTTTTCATATGTTCAAAAATTTCCGAGCCGCAACACAATGAAGTGAAATCAATCCCAATCCAATACTCTTTCATTTTTGGCATTCTTAGGTTTAGAAATTTCCTGCAAGTTTTTATCAGATGAGGTGGTTCATTAGAGTTTTCTGGTGCTTGGTTCGGTTAGTCGCCATAATTTCCGGTCAATCTTATGTTTTTCGTTTGATCACGTGTTGCATTTTATTGAACAAGATATGACCCAGTACAAATGGAAAATCTATGGAAATCCTTAAGCCTATAAACAAGAAATCCTCCATTTTAAAAAGTCTTTTGAAATCCAAAGGAAAAAGTCTAAAGTCCTAATAATATAGTTTATTAGAGCTTTTGGAACATCAAATGATCTTCAGCTTTGACAAATGATAAGTAGTTAAATCTGCTCAATAAAGCGGCCCAACGAAGAATACGACGACCCACCAACCATCAAGGCTTGCTTGCTCTTTTCACTCATCTCCTTCACCTTCTCTCTTATTTCACTATCTTTCTCCATCACTTTCCTTATCGCGCTCTCTATCTCTTGTGCGCTCACCAAAATCTCACCACCAATCCTATAATCAATTTTGACCTCAACGGCCAGTCCCAACTCCTTCACTAACTCAAACGCATTTAATTGTTGCTCCGCGTACAGTGGCCAAGCGGCAACCGGCACGCCGTGCCACAGGCTCTCCAGCGTAGAATTCCACCCGCAGTGGGACACGAACCCTCCCACTGCCGGGTGCGCCAATATTGCCACTTGCGGGGCCCATCCTATCACCTTTCCAATCTCAGCCGTTCGATCGAGGAACCCTTCTGGCAGTACTCCAGTGGGATCCTCGTAGTCGCTCGGCATGCCCATCTTGCCGTTTGACGGAGGCTGCCGTAGGGACCACACGAACCGGGCCCCACTCTGCTCCAGCGCACACGCTGTCTCTTTCACCTGGGTCTCGTGAAAGCTTCCCATGCTCCCGAAGCACAGGAACACCACGGACAGCGGAGGCTGGTCGTCGAGCCACTTCAAGATATCCGACTTTTGTTTGGACTTGTCCGAACTGAGGAGGTCGGCATCATCGCTCTTCAGGTTCAAAAGGGGCCCCACGGGGTATACCGGTGGAGCTCTACCGTCCGAAAACGAACCAACAGCGTGGGATTCCAGCTCCGAGAATGTATTTACCAAAATACCCTTGGTTTCTCTGAACCTTTTGCCGTAATTGACGAAGTTTGTGGCGCCTTCCTTGTCCAAAAGAACAGTGGGAAACATCTTAACGGGCAGAGGACTGACAAAAGTCGGGACGGCCATATCGGCACCGGAGTCAATCAACTCGGAAACATCCTCTCCCTCCTCGTCCCGAAGCCATTGCAGGTGGAGCACAAACCCGAGAGCCGCCGCGCTAGACGTGAAGAACATGTAACTCGGCACCCCAAACTCATTGGCCACGTCGATCATCGGGGTGCAAAACATGTCAATCACGAAGCCGGCAAGCCGAGGCGGCTCCGGATTTTCGGTCTCGGCCGTGAGCAGCTTTGTGACGGCATCTTTGACGTGGGGTCTGTGGTTCTCGATGAGAGTTTTGATGAAGACGGTGAAGCCGCCAGGGGCTTGACTGTCGACGATGGTGTCCGGGAGGTTGATGAAGTTGATGCGTTGGGAGACAGTATCGGTGTTGGTGAAGCCCTTGTCGTCCGGTAGCTTTATGATGAGGATGGTGACGAAGAGGCTGTCGTCTCGTGATACGAGGAGCTTCGCGATCTCGACGGTGGACACAATGTGGCCGATCCCGGGGGCCGGGATGAACACAAGTTGTGCTGGCTGCTTCATTTTTTCTGGGGAGAAAATATCGGGTTTGTGCAAAAATATGTATGTCCTCATTTTATAGCATGGATATTATTGGATTTGGACTAAGTAGTAGATCAGTGACGTCATGCCTTAGCTGGGATTGTTCCGGTGTACTCAACGGAACTTTCTGAGTTTTTTCTAAGTCAATTGTACCTTTCTTTAACCTTTGAATAATAGAATAGTCAGATATTTGGAAAGGAAGGCAAACTAGGACAAAAGAAATGGCAATCAAAGTTGATTTTGGTTCGACTAGTCGTGTAGGATTGGCCTACCAGCTGAAAACTAGCGGCAGTCTCTGTCTATATAGTTCAAAAGAGATGAGGTTCATGGGATTACCACGCAAACTTTAAAGACACTTATCTACAAAGAAAGGTCAAAGATTGCACAAAACAATTCTCCTACAATAGACTCTAGAAAATTTGATTTATATCCAAGTCGTTTTCATTGAATTTGGAGTTGTGTAACAATTTTAGACAAGGTTTTAAAAAGCGTTAGACGGGGTCTAGGCGGCAAGTAAGGGCCTAGCGCCTAGAAAATTAATTGGGGCCTAAGCGAATTGAGAATTTTATATATATTTTGAGAGTTTTATATATAAATATTAATTATCATATCATATCATACATGTAAATTAGCCTACTTAAAATCAAAATATTTGCTCATATAAATGTCTTTGGAAGCAAAAACATAATTGATTTAAACTCAAACATATAATAAGTACTAGTATTGAACAAGTATATTTCTAAAATATAAAAAATGATGATAAATTTGTGTGGTTAGAGTTGAATGAGACAAACTCATCCAAAACAAAGCTAACAGACAAGAACAAAGTTGACACAAAGACCGACCCAAGTTCACGCTTCACGCAGGCATGAACAAACTGATCTTAATCAACGACCCATTCGTAGAATTAACAACAAAAAGGCGCATGTCGATGGTAGTGGGTGGGTTGCGGCACCGGCGACCGTTGAGGATGGTGGTGGCGGCAACGAGTTTTTTTGTTCTTTGGTATAAATTGCTCAACGGAGAAGAAATTTTTCTTTAGGATCCCTTGTTCTTTTTGTTTCTGGTTAGGAGAAAGAGTAAAGATGAGAGGTCATTGGAAAGTTTTTATGCGTGGAAACTAAAAGATCACTCTAATTAATATCACAAATTGAGAAACCCAAGTTTTTTTGCTCCCCAGTAGTCCGTCTGTCCTCTGCCAGACCGCCTAGTCCCCCCAGTGCTGCCTGAAAGCCTCTACGCCTTTTGCTCCCGATTTCAAAGAAATCAAGTCGATCGGTCTCCGCCCAACGCCTAGGCGGCCGCTAGAGCGCTTTTTGAAACACTGATTTTAGACATATGCAAGTGGCGGAGCTATGAAGAGACCAAGGTATACCATGGCCCCTGCAAATCTTTTGAAACTCTTCCATGCTAATAGGTAGAACTAGTTGAAATAGATGGAATACCCGCAATTTACTAATACATGGCCCCCTCAAAGACTAATACATCGTCCCCTCAAAGACTAATACATGGTCGATGTCCCTTACACGGACAGCGGTGGCTGGGAATTTGCAGATTGGTTCAAAGATTTTGAGCGAGGAAGAAGAGCTATAGAGACAAAACGACTGTGTTTTAGGTCTGATTATTCAACTACGTGGTCCATTATTAAACCATATAAAACAACTCTATGGCGCACTAACCTACATTATCTCGACAGCACATAATTTATTTATTTTTTTTTTTCTGGCCCCTATTATTAAGAAGGCCTAGCTCCGCCACTTATGAGATGGACTGATTAATTAATGGACGTAGTATAGACAAAATGGTTTATCTCCGGAACGTGTTTCGTTGGAAATTGACGATCACATGGTACTACAAAAATGCTTTAGGTTTTCGAGCTTTCTACATACTCGTGATGTTTGGGGAAATTCCCATCTATTAATAGTAGTAGATCATCCCTCTACGTCGTTGATTATGTGGCCACCAACCATTTAAATATGAAAACTCTTGATACAACAGAAACAAAAGGTGATTAACCAACTATGCAAATAGATCGATTGTGAGTTGTTGATTAACCAATATGGCTTTTTTTTTTTTGCTCAGATTCATTTTTCTCACCACCATAAAAGCTCCATTCATCCAACAGTAAAAAAAATGATGGTAGAGCAAAAATCCACTCTTTTTACTCCATTACTCATTTTCTTCTCCCTTTCCCGTATGCCACTATCATACGGATGAGCAAAAATGC
Source organism: Spiraea crenata (assembly GCA_033992175.1). NCBI lineage: Eukaryota > Viridiplantae > Streptophyta > Magnoliopsida > Rosales > Rosaceae > Spiraea > Spiraea crenata. The sequence continues at coordinate 2,780,982 of JAVBHV010000019.1, forward strand.
ACTCTTTTTGCTCCATCGATCATTTTCTCCCTTTTCCTTATGTCACTATCATGCCCCATCTCCTGCCTTTTTCCTTTCTCTATATCATGCTTGCTCACCACCACTTCACCGATAATCCCAAATCTCTTGCCACCTCGAAAGCATTAATTTGTTGATTGGCGTACATTGGTCACGTGGCAACTGGCAAGGCGAACCAGACTCTCTCGAGCATGGTAATTCCACCCGTTATTGGGCAGTCTTTCTTCAGTTTAGAACAGGTTTAGAATCCATCAATTATTTGGCCTTGCTACAGTAACCTTTTGCTACAGTAACCTTTTGCTACAGTAACCTTTTGCTACAGTAACCTTTTGCTAAATCTCTTGTGGGGCCCACTTTACGATCTTCCTGATCCCACCCTTCAGGCTCGCTCCGCATGCGCATTGTCTTCTCCTTTGGCGGTGGCCAGCGTAGGGACCACAAGAACCGAACCCGACTCTCTATCGCCTGAGGCTTCGAAAAGCTTCCCATACTCTCGAACACAGGAACACCACAGACAAGACAACGGAGGCTGGTGCCATTATCGTCATCACTTTGAGGTTCAACAAGGGCCCCACAGGGTACAAGTATAGCATAAAAAGCACGTGACTCCAGCTCCCTGAACGTATTTCCAAAATACCCTTGGTTTCTCTACACCTCTTGGTAATGTTGAGGACTGATTGGGTACTTTCCCTATCAAGAAGCCAAGCAGGAAACTCACGCGGTCCTCGTCTTGAATTGTTTGAGGTCCAACATCATGCCAAGAAAAGCACCACTCGAGGTGAATAAGACGTAAGACGGAATCCCACGTCAATCGTAGTAGTACAAAACATGTTGACCGCAAACCCACGCAAGCTGCAGTTGGACCACTGCGGCCCTGACGCGGGGTTTGTGGTTTCCAATTCATAGAAGGGAAGGGGATGAGGCCAATATTGGGTTTGGTTCGATGTGGGAGGTTGATGACTTAATGGTTTTTTTAGATTGAATGCGTCGGTGTTGACAGAGGTTGTTGTAAGACAGCTTCATAATTTACATTTGCTAGCATTTTGGTCAAGCTTGTGTTTTGAAAATATGCTATTGTTTTTGTTTATCTCTTGAAAACAAGCCATAGGAGTATATGGAACAACTAAAAGGTTATCAAAGTCTATTTCGGTCCGACTAAGGCTGCATTTGGCATTGCTTTCGCGAAAGCGATTATGGTCCGAAAGTGATTTCGCGAAAGTTTTCAGCCAAAAAGGCATTTGGTAAACACTCCCGAAAGTGATTTCGAGCCATAATCACTTTCGCGAAAGCTGATTATCGAAAGCAGGTCAGTGATAGCTTTCGAAAGCTGATTTCGTTTGGGACATGCTCGATATTTTTGAAATTCTTAATGAAACTTTTTTTGTCCAATTTTAACTCTTATGACCATTTTAATTTACACCCAAAAAACCCTAATATCCCAATGTTTCATTCACAGCCGACTTCTGCAAAAACCCATCGTCCCCGACTTCTGCAAAACCTCCGACGTCAACGCCCATACTCCGACGCCCATCCTCCAGCCGACGCCCATCCACCGCTGCCGTCGCCGATATGTGAAAACCCAGAAGAGACGCCGTCGATCTCAAACACCATCATCCATCGCCGCATCGCAACCCCGAGCGCCATCAGCCACCTCCGCAACGCTAACCCGAGCGCCATCAGTCGCCGCCGCACTACGCTGCAGCGAAACCCGATGTCTTCCAATTTCTGCAACCACCGCCGATCCCCATCTCTTCCACAGAAAACCCGATTCCTAAAGGTAAATCAAATAGTCATATTGCTCTAGTAAAAATCTCGGTTGTATTGTTCTTGTTGGTGCATATTCGATGATTTGAGACAAACATCATCCAGAAAACCCGATTGTTAATTTGCTGCATATCGATGACCATCTGCTGTATTTTCATTGTTATTCTTGATATGGTTTCTGTATGGATACCCGATTGTTGATTTGGTACCTAATTGCGAGCATAGGTAGCCGGATACATTGTTTTCTGTTTGAGCAGCTAAATGCATATTGATAATGTATGATTGCATTTATGCATAAAAATTGCAGAAATGCAATATTGCATATACCATTAGAGCAAATCCACCGGGAGGGCGAAAACACAAGCGCCTGCCCTGTTCACCCTCCACCGGTGAAGAAAACTGAAGGAGAGCAGCAGGCGAGAGGTCGGCGGGCGAGGGCGAAAGTGGGCGTCGCATGCGCCTACGCCTGCCGGCGGTGTAGGCCCCAGCTGACGTCGCACACACTTTCTTTTTTTATTTCGGGTGCGTGCACTTCACACGCTCGTGGGGGCGATTGGAGGGGACGCCGTGTTCGGAAGGGGAGGCCGAACGGTGTGTTTGGCATAAATTCTTGTTATAAAAAATCAACATTTTCTTTACTATAAAAAATCACAATTTTTTTTAGTATGTAATATTAAATTTTAAGCACAAATAAAATTTAACATATGATAATTCTAGATCTTTTTTTATAGGGGTTCTTACCAAAAAGTCCTAAAAAATATAAAGTGTTACAAAAAAACCTACCTCACTTTTTTTCTTACAAAAAAATCCTATTATTACAATTTAGTCCTATTTTACCGGGGCACTTATTCAAAATAGGACTAAATGGTTAAGACTAAAATGTAATGAGTTTTTTGGGTATTATGTTATTAAAATAGGACTAAATGGGTATTTTCTCTTTTTTATAATAATTATTAGTATAGTATTCAATTTTGTGTGAAGTAATATTCAATTTTGATGTTTTTATTTTTTGAAGAATTTATTAGTGCCTCGCCCCCGCCTTCGCCTTCCGTGGGTGGAAGCTGTGTTTTCGACGGAGGGTGAGGGCGATCACTATTCATCGCTTTAAGGCAAGAATCACTCAATTGCCTGCGCCTGCGCCTACGTGGGTGGAAATGCTCTTATATAGTTGTAGTTGAATGGCAATATAGGTTGTTAATTGATATATATGTCTTTATAATAATAAGATGTCCCGAAAACCACCCGCTAGTTTTCCTTGTTGAGTTTTGATTACAGAAAAGCGGGTCTTTGCTCTATTTTGACATGCGAATCATCGATAGTGTTGCTATTAAAATGCAATAGGCAGTAACTATCAAGAGGGCCGAGGAGAAGGGTAGTACTGCCAGTCTTTTGGCAAAGTTGCACCATGGTGTTGTGGAGTCGCTTGATGAAGCAGCAGGTGCTTTACATACAGCGACTAGGGAATGGAAAGCTATTTGTTCACGCTTTGTGGTATGTATACTTTTCTTAAAGCTAGGATGTCTTCATTTAAGTTTTGGGTGAAATATAATACTGTTTCACTTATTTTGCTTTGTTTACAACTAGGAAGGTTCCAATGTGTTCCTTCACCTTTGATTGGGCAGTTTGGGGCTCCTCTGTTTCCCAGTTTGACTGCTATCTCTTGTTGATGCAGGAATTCATGTCATCTTGTAAAGTGCTACATGAGTTAAAAGGTCGGAAATACTTTGCTAAAAGCCTGAAGATATCCAGCCAGTTCGGGGTTGCTATAGGAGTTCTTCGACATTGTATTACATTCGTTTATTGTTTGTCGAACATTGTATTACATTCATTCAATTGAACATAGAGGGAATTAATTTTTGGTTCCAAACATATTCATGATTCAAAATTGGGTATCAAATAGTTTATGATTTAAATGCATACATCTAAATCGTATGCATTTCTGCATAAGCATTGCAGAAATGCCATTTTGCTTGGTTATGTTATGCTGTTCATTGACATTATTCACATTAGGATCTTACAATTTCAATTCGTACATTACTCACTATTATGGAATTTTATTTAAAAAAAACATTGATGATTATACAAAATAATTGTACAAATTAAAATGTTCTTCTTTTTAACAATTAGTTTAATAAAATAGTCATTCAATAACATGTCTGTTTTGGTCATTATATACATCTCACAGCACTTTACTAAAAATGTTTACCAAACACCTAAAACTGATTATTGTGATCCAAAGCAGTTTTGACAGAATGTTTACCAAACGCCAAACTGATTATCACGAAAGTGATTTCGCGAAAACACATCAATGCCAAACTGGGCCTAAGTAAGTCGTACGTACATCTATAGAGTATGCCTGCGGTGGAGAGTGGGCATGCACATTTGACCATTAATTGTTTTGGAAATATCAAGCCTTCCAGCTGAAAAGAACACATTTTGTATATACTGACTTCTCATTATTTTGATTTGGCTTAATGTGGGGCCATGTTACAGTTATTTTTGAAATTGGAGCACAATGAAAAAGACAGAAAAGGAAAGGGTTAATGAGATATTAGTCCAAAAAATTTACAATAATTAGATTGATACCCAAGTATATTTTTTTCATTGAATTAAACTCAAATTTAAATATAGGTGACATATAGGTTTTGAAAATATCAAAGTTTCTCTATAATATTTACAAATATGTCATTCCAATTAATTTGAAATTTTGAATTGGTTCATATATTTACTTAATTTCATTAATTCTTTCATTTGGTAAAAATATTTTCATTAATTCTTTCACTTCATAGGTGTATTAGGCTATGTGCTTTTACACTAGTATTTTTTGATATATTTTACTTGGTTTAATTAGGTTATTTATGTTTTTGCTAAATAATGGTACTATAACATGTGGTTTCACTTCATAGGTATATTCGGCTAGGTGGTTTTACACCAATGTTTTTGTACATATTTTACTTTGTTTAATCAGGTTTCTTTAATATTTTGTTGAATTGCTTTACCTTAACTGGTGGTTTCACTGCATAAATGTATTCTGCTAGGTGGTTTTACCTTTTCCTTGGTGGATTGGTTGAAATACTTTTAATTTGCGTATATGTTTTGGGGTAAGGTGGATTGGTTAAGATGGCTTCCATTCTGTTCTTAAGTGGAGAAGTTTAGGTGGCTTCCATTTTCGCGGTTTCATTCTCATTGTATTCGAGGAAGAGGAATGGAATGAAGAAGGTAGAGAAGGAAGATACGACATAAAGAGAATAAGAAATCAATTGTCATTGATGTCTCACAAATCGGTTACACAATTGAAAAGAAACCTTCAAATAATTAATAAGGTCAACTAAGGAAGACAAAATTTATAATATGGAAAGTTGCTGAGATAGAATCTAGTTATGAATTTCAATTAAAAAAAATATAGTAGATTTCAACTTAAATAAAATAATTTTTATGAGTTTATGTCTCATTTCCAAAAAGAAAAATGCATCAAAGGAAAATCTCATCAACAAAATTTCCCAAGGAATTGTATGAGGAGCCGCCATTCATCAAGGCTTTCTTGCTCTTTTCACTCATATCCTTCACCTTCTTTCTTACAGCACTATCTTGCTCCATCACCTCCCTTACCCCTCTCTCTATCTCTTCAGCACTTACAACTTTTGGACTTTCACCATAAAAGTCCCTTCTGTACTCCATATTAATTTCCTTTGCCAATCCCAACTCTCTCACCAACTCAAAGGCGTTTAGTTGTTGCTCCGCGTAAATTGGCCACGTTGCAACCGGCACGCCGAACCACAGACTCTCCAGCGTCGAATTCCACCCGCAGTGGGATACGAACCCTCCGACTGCCAGGTGGGCCAATATCGCTGCTTGTGGGGCCCACCCTATGACCTTCCCGATCCCAGCGGTTCGATCGAGGAAGCCATCGGGCAAGACTTCCTTGGGATCTAAATAGTCACTAGGGGACACCACCAAACCTTTTGCTGGGGGCTGGCGCAGGGACCACAAAAATCGATGCCCACTATGCTCCAGCCCCCACGCTATTTCTTTCACTTGGTCCTCACCAAAGCTTCCCATGCTCCCAAAGCACAGGAACACCACAGACGAAGCAGGCTGATCATCAAGCCACTCCAATATATCCGACTTTTGTTGGGCCTGCTTTGAGCCCACTTTGGTATCACCGGTGTTTAGATTTAGAATTGGCCCAACAGGATACACTGGTGGGATATTACCATCAGAAAGAGAACCAATAGCATGGGATTCCAACTCAATGAATGAATTGACCAAAATTCCCTTGGTTTCTCTAAACCGTTTGGCATAGCGTAAAAACGCTTCAGCACCCTCCTTGTCTAGAAGCACGCTGGGCAGGACTCTAGCAGGAACCGAGTTGACAAAAGTGGGCACAGTCAACTCGGTGTCCGAGTCCTTGAACTCGTTCACGTCCTTGTTGTACACGTCACGAATTGTTTCGAGATTAGACATTAACCCAAGAAACCCGGCCGGTGAAGTGAAGAACATGTAAGTAGGAACTCCAAAATCATTGGCCACGTCGATCATAGTTGTACAAAACATGTCAATGACAAACCCGGCTAGCCGAGTCGACTCGGCGAGTTTTGAGACAACGTCTTTGACGTGGGATTTGTGGCTTCCGACGAACTCTTCGCGCAAGGCGTTGGGGCTTTTGTTCATGTCTATGGTGGGGACTTTCGGGAGGACTATGAAGTTGACACGTGGCGAGATGGGAGATGTTTCGAGGGAGGATATGTAGGCCTCGGTGCCTTTGGAGTCAAAGGGTAGCTTCATGATGAGCACGGTGATGAAGAGGTGGTCGTCGCGGGCGACAAGGTGGTTGGCCATCTCAACGGCCGAGACGAGGTGGCCCATGCCGGCGGATGGGATGAACACTAGCTCTGCTGGTGTCTTCATTTAGAAGATCGATGTTAAGATACCATAGTCTAGCTGCTCATTTATTGGCTTTTGGGCCAAGGAATGGTTCAAATGATGGTGTCATGCCTCTGGTGGCACTAGTCAAATTTTCTTTCTCGAGTTGATTCGTGTTACAAAACTTAAATCTTTGTTAGAAAGACGATCTTGGCAACCAAGTAAAAGATGGAATATTGTTTTTGGCGCCTGAAAAGTCTTAATAGTAGACTGAAGATTTAAGAAATTATCCATTCAACCATCAGAAAAACTGCCTTTTGGCAACATATTAATTAAAAAAATCATATTGCGTGGAAGAATTATAGGGTGAGTATATTACTGGTTAGCAATGTGAGCAGTATATGTAATATAAATAGTAGAAATATATATTCGAAGATTATTGTGATCATCAAGCCACTCCAATATATCCTCCATCCCATTATTGCTTATATCGAAGAAGATTGTTGTGATCCCAATTTCGCATGTGTCGAAATATATGTTCGTTAAGTTGTAATAAGCTTGAATTGTGGCAATTCTGAGGTGGAAGGTGCAGAACAGAACAACATACCTAGGCAGCGGAAAGTGAAAATTCAACACAAATTGTTCACCAGAAAGAAAACAATACCAATGGTATGAATGAGATGATTGAGACTGGAAAGAGGACAGCCAAAGAAATTGGTCTTTGGTGCCCAAGAGAAGTCGTAATGGAAAAAACTACCACTGCCTACTGGTCCCCTGCTTCTCCATTGTTTGTTGGCAAATAGCAGCTGAATCATGCATGACGCACCACACACCTCCGGTTTATCTCTGAAAACCAAAACGTCCTCATCTAAATTATATCATATTTCTAGCTAGTGTAGAGTGTGTAGAAGCAACTAAGCAAGCATATTACTCAGAATAACAGTAAACTGATTAAACGATACAAATAGAAACGGTCTTAGTCATAGACATTCATACACTCGACATGTACACCAATTAGTATGGTTATTCTATGAATTACTCTTGGGCGAGTCAAGGGAAGAGCTGATTGATGAAACGACCCAATATAGAGTGCGAGGAACCGCTATCCATCAAGGCTTTCTTGCTCTTTTCACTCATCTCCATCACCCTTTTCCTTTGATCACTATCCTGTTCCATTACTTTCCTTATCCCCCTCTCTATCTCTTGTGCACTCACCATCATTTGACTGTCATTCCTATAATCCATCTTAATTTCCACTGCCAATCCAAACTCCCTTACCAACATAAACGCATTTACCTGTTGCTCCGCGTACATTGGCCATGCAGCAATTGGCACCCCGTACCATATACTCTCAAGCGCAGAATTCCACCCGCAATGGGATACAAACCCTCCTATGGCTGGTTGTGCCAGCACGGCCACTTGTGGGGCCCACCCTATGACCTTGCCGATCCCAAATGTCCGATCAAGGAATCCTTCTGGCAAGACTCCGTTGGGATCAGCATAATCACTAGGGTACAAAAACCCTCCCTTTGGTGGAGGCTGGCGTAAGGACCACAAGAAACGAAGCCCACTGCGCTCCAACCCCCAGGCTATCTCTTTGATCTGGTCCTCACCAAAGCTACCTCTGCTCCCAAAGCACAAGAACACTACAGATGATGGAGGTTGATCATCAAGCCACTCCAAGATGTCTGCCTTCTCTTTGGCTTGCGCTGAAGTTTCATGGTTCTCATCAGTCTTCAACTTCAGTATAGGTCCCACCGGGTAGAGTGGAGGGGTTTTGCCATCACAAAGAGAGTGAAGAGCGTGAGATTCCAGCTCATTGAATGTGTTAATCAAAATACCCTTGGTTTCTCTGTACTTTCTGGAATAGTTGATGAACTCAGCAGCCCTGTCCTCATCAAGAAACAGGCTAGGTAAAAACCTAGCAGGAAATGTATGGACAAAACTCGGCAGAACCAATTCAGCATTTGAGTCCTTGAACTTGGTGCAGTCCTTCTTCTGCTCATCATGAAGAGTTTGCAGATAGAGCATGAGCCCGAGAAAACCCGTGTTGGATGCAAAGAAGATGTATGTTGGAACCCCAAATTCGTCGACGACATCTATCATGGTGGAGCAGAACATATCAATGACAAAGCCAGCAAGCCTTGGATTGGACTCTTCCCGATTAGACTCGACAATTAGTTTGGTGACAGCATCTTTAACCTGGGGTTTGTAACTTTCAACGATCAACTTGAGGAAGATGCCCGGATTAATGCCTTCTGTCTGCATATCTTGCTGTGGCACAGGGAGGTCAATGAACTTGATACGATCTGACATGGAAGAAGCTCCAACTGACTCTGTGTGGGCACCAGTCCCTTTGGAGTCAAAGGGTAGCTTCATGGTGAGCACTGTGATGAAAAGACGGTCATCTCGGGCAACCAAGAGCTTGGCAATCTCGATGGTTGACACAAGTTGGCCAATACCTAGAGAAGGAATGAACACTAGCTCAGCTGCTTTCTTCATTTTGGAGACGGCGAAGGAACTGATTTAGAGAGAGAGTGCAAGTTATTGACTTGTAAGGATGGACCAGGATGATCTATAGCTTTATACACCATGGAGCTTTACCACTCAAGGCGGTTATTATTAATCATGAGTAAGCAATCTGATTCTTCTATAAAGGGCAAAAGGAAAAAGCTCTAGAGCCTACCAACCTAGAGTCTTAATGTAATGAGATTGTCTTTAAGTAGAAAGTAGAAGAAGAAGATCTCCACGCGGCTCACCAAATTTAATATTAGCAAAAGAAAAGTGTGCAAGGAAGCAAGCATATAAGGCGGGAGATAGTGAATGATGTGAAACCAATAAATAATAATACCTAATCAAACGATTTCCTCCCATTTTCTGCACAGAGGGAATGACTGCTGCAGCATTAGAATTAAATGTAATTGCCTAAAAGACAATGGAGTTGTCTGATAAAATTCTCGATGGAGAGTCCAACAGCTAAATACAGTTTCCTCATGTGCCAAGAGCATTTTGTATCGGTACTGCAGTAAACACAAACGTAACAGGAAATTATAAGAATGGAAGGTAACAGGAAAGAGAGCAATACTTCCATCCATGTAACACGAAAGAATATGAAACTGCCTTAGAGACTTGGGACCACTTACCATTGTTTTCGCATAGCAGCTGGAAAAGAAAACGACAATAGCTGGTGAGCTTCGGGGAAAATCATGGATGACCCACATACCTTCAACTTATCTGTAAGGAAGAGTGGTAGAGATCAGAGGAAAAAGCAATGTTCTATTAATGATATGGTCAGACGTTAGCTTATGTAGAAGGGTGTTGAGGTCAAATTAATAAGTAAACATGTAACTGGATTTCCTGCCCAAATGACCATAAGAAAGTCCAGAGCCATTAAGTTAAATTGGTCACTTTCTCAATGATAGAGGAAACGACTAATCAAACAGCAAAGCATTGTTAATAGTGGAAAAATGGCATAAGCAAATAACTAAAGCATATTAGGCAGAGACCATATTATGCAAATGAATGATAATGCCACAAATTAGAACGGCCTCCATATAATATGAACTCATACAGTAAGTAGAATAATTTAACTCACCACTTTCCATTAGCATCTCCCTTGTTATTACACCAAGAACATGATCGGTAATCTCATGAAACGTGTTTAAATATGACCATAAATATGATCTTTATCTTGAGCGTCAAAGGTTCTCAAGCCAAAAAGAGATATATCCAATCAATGGTAAAGCTGATCAAGAAAACAACCCAATGAAGAGTGCGAGAAACCATCATCCATCAAAGCTTTTTTGCATTTTTTACTCATCTCCTTAACCTTCTTCCTTTGACCACTATCCTGCTTCATCACTTGCCTCATGCCTCTTTCTATTTCTGGTGCACTTACAACCACTCCACTATCCCTCCTATAATCCATCTTAATTTCCACTGCCAATCCAAACTCCCTCAGGAACTGAAAGCATTTAGTTATTGCTCTGCATACATTGGCCATGTGGCAACTGGCACGCCATACCATAGACTCTCAAGCATCGAGTTCCACCCACAATGGGATACAAACCCTCCGATTGCTGAGTGGGCCAAGATGGCCACTTGTGGAGCACATCCAATAACCTTGCCTACCGAGGAACCCTTCAGGCAAGACTGCATTGTGATCTACATAATAACTTCGCAGAGCAATCTTACCCTTTGGTGGAGGATGGCGAAGTGACCACAAGAACTGGAGCCCACTGTGCTCCAGTGCCGAGGCTATCTCTTTCACCTGGTCCTCACTAAAGCTTCCCATGCTCCCAAAACACAGGAACAGTACAGATGATCGAGGCTGATAATCAAGCCACTTAAAGATGTCCGACTTCTTTTTGGCCTGCTGTGAACCTTCATGGTTGTCATCATTGTTCAAGTTCAATATGGGTCCCACTGGGTACAGTGGTGGGGTTTTACCCTCACAAAGAGAGTAAAGAGCATGGGATTCTAGCTCCATAAAGGTGTTAACCAAAATGCCCTTGGTTTCCCTAAATCTTCTGGCATGGTTGATGAATTGATCCGAACTATCCTTGTCCAGAAACAAGGGAGGTAAGACTCTAGCCGGCAATGAATTGATATAACTCGGCATAACCAACTCAGCACCTGAGTCCTTGACCTTGGTGCAGTCCTTTTTTTGCTCATCATTAAGGGTTTGGAGATGGAAAGCGAGTCCTAGAAATCCTGTGCTGGACGTGAAGAAGATGTAGGTAGGAACCCCAAATTCTTTGGCCACATTTTATCATAGTGGTGCAGAACATATCAATGACAAAGCCAGCAAGCCTAGGCTTTGACACGGACCGATGGGACTCGGCGATGAGTTTGGTGACAGAATCTTTAACATTGGGTTTGTGACTTTTAACAAATGATTTGGTGAAGTTGCTGGAGCTAATGCCTTCTGTCTGTAGATCTTGCTCTTGGAGGTTAATAAACTTGAAACGATCTGACATGAAAGAGGATGCAACTGACTCCGTGTAAGCATCAGTGCTACCCTTCAACTCCAAAGGTAGCTTCATAATAAGAACTGTGATAAACAGTTGGTCATCTCGAGCAACCAGGAGCTTTGCAATCTCGACAGCTGACACGAGATGGCCAATACCTATCAAAGGAATGAACACTAGCTCTGTTGGTTTCTACATTATGGAGAGGACGAAGTCTAGACGGTATTAGTTCAAGACTCTTGTGACTAGTGAGATGGATCAGGATTATCTACGGGAATTATATTATCATTTGATGATGCGTCAATGCATGCACGTGGAGATTTCTATAACTCATGTAGACTATTGTCTCAACCAAGAAAGTGATGTCATGCCTTTGCTGGCAAGAAGAAAAATCTTGGTTCATTTTCACAAACTTAAATGGAGGAATAATTCACCACAAAGAGACTTGGAAAGCATACTAAAGAATAAATGTGGCCCTCCGACTTTTTTCTTGGCAGTACTAGCTGGAAAAAGGCGGTGTTTGTGATTTTTAGTATGAATATCCCGGAAGACCACACAACGATATGTTTTAGATTGGACATAAGAAAGCAATATTTTTCGGTAACTATAAGAAAGCTTATTTGATTCTTCTGTATAGTAAAGGGATAAAGGGAAAAAACTCTACCCCACCGCCCAGATTCTTAAATTAATGATAATTGTGAAAGTTGAAGATGAGCATCTCCATACGGCAAAACAAATTATAAATTAGTAGGGTCAAAACTTGGCAAAGAAAGCAAAGATGGAAGATAGTAAAGTAAAATGAAATGAATAAACTAGAATACCTAGTAAACGACTTCCTCCCGTTTCTGCCCAGAAGGAAATTAACGTTTGTAGCACTCGAACTAAGTTAATTTTGAAGGAGAACGAACTTCGATGTTTTACGTTCTTGATGGAGAGTCCAATGGCCCAATATGATTTCCTCATGTGCTCTGTGATCCAAGTTATTTCGTTTGTCAGAATAAAATTATACGCGACTCTATAACACTGAGAGCAGATTAAAATTTGCTAGGACCCTAGAACATAACCGTAATTCATTATATATGTAACAGGGATGTATAAAGAATGCAAGGAAACGTATGATATATTGGTCTAGTAACATCTGTTAAAGATAACACACACTGAATTCCCTAGAAAACATTTGCGATGGGTCATGGCAAAACTTTCCATGCTGCATGATCAAACCCACACCCCGAGTTACAAACTTATTCCAGGTTGGTCTGACTTGGGAGGTAAGGAATATTAGAGCAGTCCTGTTTCACAACTTCCATACAAAATCCAAAGGGCAGGTTCCTTATGGGGTCAGCAATAATGATCACCTTCATAGGGCTAAATATGAACATTTTTAGGACTTCTCGGAAGAACAGTGACTACTATAGTACGAAGCTCAATTAACACTAACCTAAATGGAAGAAAGAACCACTAAGTAAGAATTCAGGATAGTCCCTCGGGATCAAAGGTATCATTTCACTGAAGATATGAATCCTGAACACATAACTGACCTGACTAATAACGCCCTTTCGCGGTGGCATCTCACTAACGTGCTCTGCCTCAGTCCCCATTGTCCAAGTTTACTACCAAAGACCACCTTCCAGACTAGAGTACCATCTGAGGGAAAACTGCTTTGGCAGTACCAGCTGAAAAAGGCAGTGTCATATTTGGGATGATGAATCCTGGATTACCATACAAGGCTGTTATAATTAAATATAAATAAGCTATCTGATTCTCCTATAAAGGGGAAAATGCAAAAAATCTGTAGAGCCCACCAACCTATCCTAAAGCAATGAGATTGTCATTTAAGAAGAAAATTGAAGAAAAAATTTTCATATGGCTCAACAAATTCAATATTAGCAAAAAGAAAAGCGGGCAAGGAAGCAAACATATAAGGTAGGAGATAGTGGAATGATGATGTGAAATGATGAATAAAAAAGAGTACCTAGTCAAATGACTTCCACTTTCTGCCCAGAGGGAAATGCTGGCTGTCGCACTACGATTAAACTCAAATGGCCAGAGTACAACGGAGTTGTCTGTTTAAGTTCTTGATGGAAAGTCTAACTACAAATACAGGTTCCTCGTGTGCCAAGAGCATTGTCAGTACCTGTACATCATTTAACCACAAACATAGCAGGAAATTATAAGAATGCAAGGTAACAGAAAAGAAGAGCAAAACTTGCATCAATAAATACAACAAAAAGTATTAGAACACTGCCTTAGAAACTGGGCCCTGCTTACTATTGTTTTTGGCATAGCAGCTGAAATAAAATAAAAAGACTACTTCTGTGATCTTAAAGGAAATTAATAGATGACCACATAGTTTCAGACCTATCTGTATGGAAGAAGGGCAGAGATAAGAGGAAAAATACTGTGTAGTGTGTAGAAGGATATTTAGATAAAAAATAAGTAAGCATGCAAGTGGATTTCCTGCCCAATGACACGTAAGAAAGTCCACAGCCATGAAGTTTCATTTATCACTTCCACACTGAAAAAGGAGACGACTAGTCAAACAGCAACTGGTTTTTAATAAGCGCCAATGGCAAGTAAGCATCTAAGCAAAGCATATTAGGCAGAGAAGAACACAAAAGTGATCTAAGCAAAGCATATTAGGCAGAGAAGAACACAAAAGTGATCAAGAAAATGATAACTCTAGAAATTAAAATGGCCTCCTTCGTATAATGTAAACTCGTACACTAGCTATACCAATTCATTTCAGTTTGCCTTCCCCTTGCTCCATCACCTGCTTCATTCCCCTTTCTATTTCTTCTGCACTCACAACCATTCCACTCTCCTTCCTATAGTCCATCTTTATTTCCACAGCTAATCCAAACTCCCTCACCAATTGAAAAGCATTTAGTTGTTGCTCTGAGCCATGTGGTAACTGGCACACCGTACCATAGACTCTCAAGCGTCAAGTTCCACCCACAATGGGATACAAACCCTCCAGTTTCTGGGTGGGCCAAGATGGCCATGCGTGGAGCACCTCCTATAACCTTTCCAACCCAACCGTTCGATCGAGGAACCCTTCAGGCAAGACACTACTGTGATCATCATAATCACTTGGGAATGCCATCTTCCTTTTGGTGGGGGCTGGCGTAGGGACCACAAGAATCGGAGCCTGCTGTGCTCCAGTGCAGAGGCTATCTCTTCCACCTGGTCCTCGCCAAAGCTTCCCATGCTCCCAAAGCATAGGAACGCTACAAATGATGGAGGTTGATCATCAAGCCACTTAAAGATTTCAACTTGTCTTTGGTCTGCTCCAAACCTTCTTCAAGTTCAGTATTGGTCCCACTGGGTACAGTAGTGGGGTTATACCATCCCAAAGAGAGTGAAGAGCATGGAATTCTAGCTCCATAAAGCTGTTAACCAAATTTCCCTTAGTTTCCTAAACCTCCTGGCGTAGTTGTCGAAGTTATTAGAGCAATCCTTGTCCAGAAACACAGAAGGTAAGACTTTAGCAGGAAATGGGTTGAAAAAACTCGGCAGAATCAACTCAGCACTTAAGTCCTTGAACTCAGCACAGTCCTGGTTCTGCTCATCATAAAGAGTTTGGAGATGGAGCGCGAGTCCGAGAAACCCTGTGCTGGAGGTGAAAAAGAGGTAGGCAGGAACACCAAATTTATTGGCCACATCTATCATAGTGGTGCAGAACATGTCAATGACAGAGCGAGCAACCCTAGGCTTCGATTCAGACCGATCGGACTCAGTGATGAGTAGGTTTGTGACTTTCAACAAATAACTTGAGGAAGTTGTGGGAGTTAATACCTTCCGTCTGCATATCTTGCTCTGGAAGGTTGATGAACTTGATACGATGTGACATGGAGGAGGCTACTCAGTCCGCGTAGACATCAGTGCTCCCATGGGCCTCAAAGGCTAGCTTCATAGTGAGAACCGTGATAATAAGTTGGTCATCTCGAGCAACCATGAGCTTTGCAATCTCAACAGTTGACACGAGATGGCAAATACCTATGGAAGGAATGAACATTAGCTCTGCTGCTTTCTTCAATTTGGAGAGGTTGAAGCAAGATAGAGCTGGTTCAATCAAGTTTCGCTTGTGACTTGTGAGATGGGTCATAATGACCTATGTGATTTACATTATCCTTTGATCCATGTGTGAATACATGCATATGGATTTTGGTGGCTCCTCTGGAGTCATGGAACTTTCTTTGGCCCATCCAAGAAAGTGATGTCATGCCTTTGCTGGCAAGGAGAAAAAAATTTCTCATTTTATTAAACTTTCAAGTCATTTTATGGAGGAAATAATTCACCAGATAAAGACTTGGACACCAAAATAAAGCACAAATGTGGCCCTCCGACCATCTTTATGGCAGCACTAGCTGAAAAAGGCAGTGTTCGCGATTTTGGGAAATTCCCAAAATTTCTATTAGGGTTTTTATCATCAATGGTGTCTAAACTTTCACTAACCGGACTTTATAGTGCCTGAATTTTAAAAGTGATCAATTTAGTGCCCAGACTTTAAAAAACCGGATTTCATAGGGCCTGAACTTTAAAAGTGATCAATTTAGCACCCAGATTTTCAAAAAGAGGACTATGTAGTACTTACTACAATTTTTTTGTCAAAATTCCTTTAAAATGAGGGATAAAATGATTTTTTTTACATTAATTTTCATATAAAATATATTTTTTTTTTACCTCTCAACCTCTATATAAATGTGTATTATCATGTTTCGAAAAAATAAAAATGTGCATATAGCTATTTTAGAATAATAAATAAATTGATTAATGAAAATATACTCGAACGGTAGATTTTTTCTATTACTCAATTTATGTTAGAAATATTTTTTCTGTTCGAGTATATTTTATTCATCAATTTATCTATTGTTTTTTAATAGCCATATGCATATATATTTTTTGAAACACCATAAAACATATTTATATAGATGTTGAGAGGTAAAAAATAGTATTTTACATAAAAATTAATATCAAAAGACCATTTTTTCATTCATTTTAATGAAACTTTGACAAAAAATTGACTGAGGTACCACATAGTCCTCTTTTTGAAAGTCTGAGTACCAAATTGATCACTTTTAAAGTTCAGACACTATGAAATCCAGTTAGGGAAAGTTCAATCACTATTCATGATAAAAACTCTTTCTATTAATAAAGGGAAATCTACTGTGCATAAGGCTAAGTACACCTGCGATTAAACTGTGTCTTTCTCAAATGCACTCACTTAGAAAAATATATAAGACAAAATAAACTAAAAACAAGGGGGTAATACAGTAAAATGTAATCCATGGACTGTTTAAGTTTCCTTCCTAGATTAACCTTTATCTTTCCCATTAAATTTAGAAATTGTGACGCGGTGTGCAGTACCCTTGAATAAAAAACAACTCAGTGAGGCTAGTAAAGATAATTGTGAAAGTTGAAGAGCATTTCCATACAGCACAACAGATTTTTTTGACAAAAAGTCAAAACTTGGCAAGAAAGCAAACATACAAGGTGGGAGACAGTGAAGTACAATGAAATAAACAAATAAAAATACCTAGCCAAAACGACTTCCTCCCATTTTATCCCAGGAAGAAATTAACGGCTGTAGCAGCGGAAACTAAACTTGGATGTCAAAGGATAACGAAGTTTTCTGTTCAAAGTCTTGATGGAGAGTCTGGCCAGCGAATATGATTTACTCATGTGCCCTGTGATCCAAATTCCAAATTTTGTTTGTCAGAATTATAATTCTATATTACTCTGTAACAATGAGAGTAGTTTTATATTTGCTGAGAGCCAAAGATCGTAACCGTAACTCCACTTCATCTCCGTACATGTAACAGGGAAGTGAATGCGGGAAAACATATTATATATTGGTCTGATCTCATCTACTAAAGATAACAGGTTACTGAATTCCTAGACAAACATTTCCGATGGGCTTCATAGTAAAAACTTTCCCATGCAACATGTCAACGCCCCACCCCCAATTAGAGACTCATTCCAGGTTGGTATGACTTGGGGGAGGGAATATAAGAGCAGTCCTGTTTCACAACTTCCATACAAAATCCAAATGGCATGTTCCTTATTTGGGGTCTACAACCTAGCAATTTTAATGGCCTTCATAGTGCATAATATAAACATTTAGAGAATTCCTTGGAAGAACAGCGACCAATGCAATATAATACCACATGCACTCCAGACTAAGGCAACTGGAAGAAAAAGAACCACTACACACCTGTGCAGGATACTCCATTCATATCAAAGTATCATTTAACTTAAGATACGAATCATCAACGCGTAAAACCAGCATGATGATAGAAATCCTGCTTTCAACTGACCTGACCAATAATGCCTTTCTGAGGTGGCATCTCGTTAACTTGCTCTGGCTCAGTTCCCATCCTCCAAGTTTACTACCAAAGGCCATCTGGACAGACTTGACCACCATCTGTGAAAAATCTGCTTTGAAGAACTGCTGACCTGCACCAAAATTCAAATTAGCAAAACAGTTCCAGCAGTAAATACAATTGTCATGTTGAATAACATAGACCTAAGCTGAACTTAAAAACAATTAGAAAGCATGCCCACAGACTTGCCAGAATTCAGGCAATATAGTTGCCCACAACTAGCTGTCTCCCTAGTGGCAAAACTGGGAAGGAAGATTGAACCTTTTGATCTAGTCCAAAGTACTTTATGGGAGCTATATGAAATGGATCTCAGACTGAATTTAAGGTCGTGGATAATTTACATGCAGACTCACCAATGTTTGCTTTACTCAAGCCGATATTCTCTCTTCCGCTTCTCTGTTGAAATAGTTCACCACATTGAATGGAATCATAAGATGGCCAGAAATTCTCTATCAAGTATTTATTATCACTCGTTAGGCTCCAAGATTGCATCTAGAGGGGAACGGAGAGAAGGTCTATAACCAGTATCTTTCATAGTTGTAGTCAATTCCTCCAACATGTTGTATATTTCATTGCACTGAGGGTGGTTTTGGTCCCTAGATACGAAACAGTTCAAGAAACCGGTGGTCTCAATCCAACTACATCCAGTCTCCTTCTGCAAACCTTTGTCTCTCATTTGTTTCCTCACTTTGTCAACATTTTCCCACTTTCCTTCTTCGGCATACATATTTGAGACCAAAACATGGTAGCCAGTATTTCCAATTCCTGCCTCTAATTCAAGCAATTTCTGAGAAACCATCTTACCCATTTCAAAATGTTTATGTATTCTGCATGCCCCAAGAAGTGATCCCCAGATTTCCATCACATTGCCCTCTTCGCCCAGACCTTTGACAAAATCATAAGCTTCAACCACCCTTCCAACCCTTCCTAACATGTCTGCTATACAACAATAATGTGCAGCTAATGGTTTAATGTTGTACTCCCTTTTCATTGTATCATATATAGAAAGACCTTCATCAACCAAGCCGGCATAACTGCAGGCAGACAAGACGGCAACAAAGGTAATGGCATCAGGTACAATTCCAGATCTCTTCATTGAGTGAAACAAAGAGAGAGCTCTCTCACCCATTCCATGTTGACCATAGCCCAGTATCATCGTTGTGTACGTGACAGAATTCTTTTCATGGGTTCCAGTAAATACATTTTCACCATAAGTGATTGCACCACATTTGGAGTACATGTCAATTAGAGCACTTCCTACAAAGACATTTCGATCAAGGTAGTGGCGGACAGAAAACCCATGTAGTTGCTTACCCATATCTATGTTCCCCACCGGATTACAAGCTGGGAGAATTGATGCTAAGGTCACAGCATTTGGAATTCCATTCTGCTCTAGCATCTGCCTGAAGACAATAAAAGCTTCTTCAGTTAGTCCATTCTGTGTGTACCCAGCAATCATAGAATTCCAAGTGGCCTGATCTCTATCAGGGGTATAGTTTTTTTG
Organism: Spiraea crenata; assembly: GCA_033992175.1. Classification (NCBI taxonomy): domain Eukaryota; kingdom Viridiplantae; phylum Streptophyta; class Magnoliopsida; order Rosales; family Rosaceae; genus Spiraea; species Spiraea crenata. Next base: position 2,800,484 of record JAVBHV010000019.1, read on the forward strand.
GAAAACTCGTTCAGCAATCCTTACCAAGCCAGATTTAGCATACATGTCTATGAGATAACTGTCCATCCCCTCAAATTGTATTTCATGCCTAGTAAGATAAGCATGGGTCTGCTTTCCGATATTTGGATTTCTCAGATTGGATGAAGCTGAAAGTAGAGCTGATACAGCTACCGAATCAATTGTGAACTTTTGCTTTTGCATCTCATAAACAAGCATTAAAGCTTCAACATCCAACCCGTTTTGAACGAATGCAGAAACCATAGTATTCCATGAAACAACATCCCTCTCAGACATCTTGTGAAAAATTTTGAATGACATATCAACAGAATTGCACCTCGAATACATTACGATAGTTGCATTTAGTAAAATAACGGGAATCACTCTCAGATTCTTGATTACTAAAGCATGTAGTTGTCCAGCTAATTTCAACTGTTGCAACTGTGAACATGCAGTTAAAGCTGATAGAAAAGTCACCTCATCAAGAACAGCTTGCTCGGACTTTACAGCTTGAAAGAAAAGGCTTATTGCTTCAATGGGAAGGTCATTCTGAACGTACGCACCAATCATGGTGTTCCAAGTCTCTGTGTTTCTCTCCGAACAACGATCGAAGATCTTCCTAGCATAATCAAGGCAGCCAAGCTCGGCGAACATAAATATTGCAGAGCTCACCACAAACAAGTCATTCACATATTCACCACCCAATCTAAGAAGCATACCATATACCACGTTCGCATTTCCATAGTCTCCCATAGCAGAAAACGCAGGGAAAACATTGACGAAGCTGACAGCACTCGGCGCTATCCTCATGCACATCATCATCCTAAATTGTTTCACAGCTTCTGCATATCTCTCCGTCTTAACATACCACGAAACGAGCGTATTCCACGCAACCACATTTCTCTTACGCATTGTATCAAACACCCTACGTACCAAATCATACTGGGAATAATCAAAGTCATTGTAACAAGCAGAGTACATATTCATAAGGGAATTACACACAATCCTACTGGGGTTGGGCAGGCACCTAAGAACATGGCAATGCAGGGCTTTACCCATCTTTAAATTGTGCGTTTCGGCGCAGGCTTTGAGGGTGGAGGAGTAAGTGTAAGGGTCGGATTTGGTGAGGGGAGCGGTGGTTTTCATCTTCGCATAGAACAAGAGGGCTTCATTGGGCATGTTATTACAAATGAACCCAATAATGATGGTGTTCCAAAGTACAGTGGTTGGGCGGGGAATTGTGTCGAACAGTTGGCGGGCAAGGTGGGGTTGGCCTTCTTGGCAGAGTTTGCTTAGGCGGGAGCGAATGGTGGGGGTTTTGAGCTTCGGGAGAGGGAGTATTGGGGCGGGGAGGTGGTCGGGAGGGGTGGTTATGGCGGTCTTGGTGGCGGAAGTGGCGGCGGAGAGAGGTAGAGGAAGAGCAGAGGAGGCCATGGTTATGGGTTTTGAGTGAGCTACTGCACTGTGGTGGTGCTGTTTTTCCCTCCCACCTGTGGATTGGGATATTGGTTTGTTTGGTTGGTTGGTAATTTAGTTGGGCCGCCGTCATTTTTCCCTCCTGTTTTGGTTGGCCCTTTTTAACTGTTAAAGGATGTCTAGTGCAATGATAAAAGTTTGGCTAAATTGTATTAAAGGTCTCTGTGCTATGTCACTTGCCCTCACTTTAGTTCTCTCTATCCTCTAGTGTGTTTAAGGGAGGTCCCTGTGCTCTGTCACATGTCTCACTTTAGTCCATGTGCTCTAGTGTGTCTCACTAGAGGCCCTATGCTCTGTCACCTGTCTTCCAGAGGTTCCTGTGCTTCAATTTTCAATTTCAAGTTACTCCAATCTGTTAAGTCCCCTGGGATTGAAAATTGGAGCTTAGGGGCCTCTGGTGAGACATGTGACAAAGCATAGGGGCCTCCCCTTGCGAGACACACCAGCCAGACTAAAGAGACAAGGGACAAAAGTGAGACAAGTGAACACAGTTACACAAGGATACCTCTGGAACAAAAGCCTAAAAGTTTTGAGGATATTACTACATACATGGTCAATTCATCTTTGTATAAGACATTCCCTTCCAATAAACACAGAATTGGTGATACGCAATTGATCTTATGACTTATATATTAATTAAGTGCATCAATAATATGTCAGACACATATATTGACAATATGTCAATGTTAATAACACTTATTATCTATTTTGGCCCCTACAACTCACTTTGAGAGAACTTTTACCCCTTACAATTTTATTTGTATCTCATCTGCCCCTGCTACTCATTTTTTTGGGAATTTTTTGTCCCATTTTCCATTAAGTTAACCGTTTCCGTTAATTTTGCTAACATGGACATACCAAGTCAGCAAAAAAATTATTTTTTTTTATTTTTATTTTTTTAAAAAGGAGCCATGTCCCTAATACCAAGGACGGTTCATAACGTTTCAATTTGATGTTTAAGTTGTTTATTAATTTATGAAACAAAATGTTAGCAAAAAAACATAAGGTGCTTATTCAAGTCTTACTACAATGAACTTAGATTGCATATTGGGTAGGTTGATAGTTTTTAGTAATTATCTTTTCCGATTGCTTCAATCTATGTATTTGTGAACCGTTGTTGGTACTAGGGACATGGTTCCTCATTTTTTTAAAAAAAAAAATTTGAATTTTTTAAGAAAAAACTAAAAATATATATATATATATATATATATATATATTTTTATGCTGACGTGCCATGTCCATGTCAGCAAACTTAACAAAAAATGAGGTAAAAATTCCCAAAAAAATGAGTTGCAGAGAGCAAATGGGATACAAATAGAGTTGCAAGGGGCAAAAGTTCCCTCAAAGTGAGTTCAAGAGGGCGAAAGGCATAATCAGTGTATTAATAATACATTACTGTTAAGATTCGTGATAAAAGAGCTGCTTTCAACAACTATTATGACAACAATATGGATGTAAAAAACAACCGTTATGGCATCAAGTATGATGAATAGCGGACTAGATCATATCTATAGTCCACCTCTTATACTAAAAGTTGCACCAAACCGCAATAAGTCTGGTTGACTAGAGGTCGAGGCTATTTAAAAACCGCTTACATTGAATCAAATTAAGCCTTTCGCGCACTGATTATTGACGTTTTCTGTAAACCATTTGATGTTATCTCCGAACATCATATATGGTAGTTGCTTAATTGCTTGCGAAATGAAAGTCGAACCAAATCAAACCGAACATGTCACTAATGAAAGTCCAGTATCGCTTCATTCCAAGAACATGTCGCAAGGTTGATCATGCGCGGTGGCCTCCCCATGGACCACAATACCGTGTTCACACTTTCTTTCACCACCACAATCCCAGTCTACTTCAGATTGACTTTGGGTGTATTTATTAATGTAACAACTTAACTTCACAAGACAAAATACCGAAATTTCAAATGCAGTATTGGACAATATGTGAGTCACACTCCAAAGTGACCACATTGTCTTACCTTTTGTCATTAGCAAGTTTTTAAATTCAAATTTTACAATCGAAGTTGTCTCCTATTTACAATTAGGGTTATTATCATGAATGGTGCCTGAACTTTCATTAACAGGACTTCATGGTGCCTGAACTTTAAAAGTGATCAATTTGGTACCCAAACTTTTAAAAATCGGACTTCATAGTGCCTGAACTTTAAAAGTGATCAATTTGGTACCCAAACTTTAAAAAAGAGGACTATGTGGTACCCAAACTTTCAAAAAGAGGACTATGTGGTATTTTAGTCAATTTTTTTAATCAAATTCCGTTAAAATGAAGGATAAAATGGTCTTTTAACATTAATTTTTATGTAAAATATTTTTTTTACCTCTCAACTTCTATAAATATGTTTTATGGTGTTTTGAAAAAAATGAAAATGTCATATAGCTATTTTAGGACAATAAATAAATTGATTAATGAAAATATAGTTGAACGGTAGATTATTTCTATCACTTAATTTCTATTAGAAATAATTTTTAATGTTCAGGTATATTTTTATTCATCAATTTATCTATTATTTTGCAATAGTTATATGCATAAATGTTTTTTTGAAACATCATAAATCATATTTGTATAGAGGTTGAGAGGTATAGTATTTTTGAAACATCATAAATCATATTTAAAAACCCTTTTTTATATTAATTTTCATGTAAAATACTATACCTCTCAACCTCTATATAAATATGATTTATGATGGTTCAAAAAAAAATTATGCATATAACTATTGCAAAATAATAGATAAATTGATAAATAAAAATATATCCTAACATTAAAAATGATTTCTAATAGAAATTGAGTACTAGAAAAAGTCTACCGTTCAAGTATATTTCCGTTAATTAATTAATTTATTGTTCTAAAATAGCTATATGCACATTTTTCATTTTTTCAAAACACCATAAAATTGTTTTTTTTTACTTCTCAACCACTATATAAATATGTTTTACGATGTTTCAAAAAACATTTATGCATATGACTATTGAAAAGTAATAGATAAATTGATAAATAAAAATATACTCGAACATTAAAAATTATTTCTAATAGAAATTAAGAGATAGAAAAAATCTACCGTTCAACTATATTTTCATTAATCAATTTGTTTATTTATCTAAAATAGCTATATGACATTTTCATTTTTTTCAAAACACCATAAAACATATTTATAGAAGTTGAGAGGTAAAAAAAATATTTTACATAAAACTTAATGTTAAATGACCATTTTATCCTTCATTTTAACGGAATTTGATTACAAAAAATTGACTAAAATACCACATAGTCCTCTTTTTGAAAGTCTGGGTACCACATAGTCCTCTTTTTTAAAGTTTGGGTACCAAATTGATCACTTTTAAAGTTCAGGCACTATGAAGTCTGGTTTTTAAAAGTTTGGGTACCAAATTGATCACTTTTAAAGTTAGGCACGATGAGCTCTGTTAATGAAAGTTCAGGCACCATTCATGATAATAACCCTTACAATTAATTGGCTAAATTGAATCGGCAACTTAAATTATTCATCATATAACCGTCCATTTAATTTGAACAAATCCATTCATATGTCGCATATACAATCATTGAATATATTGAATTTCATATTTCAAAAACTCGCTAATATAGCAAATGGTGTAACCAGCTTGTCACCTAGAATGAGACGTACATTTATCTCATTGGTTACTTAAGATCTCTACCACATACTTGACCAAAAAAGAAGATTTCTACCACATAAAAATCTAAGACGTGCGTCCTGCGTTCATCCACACAATTCCACATCAGCTTAATTAATTTTTCTCCACTTATTTGCTATTCAACTATATAGCATCTACTCGACTACTCTAAGGAAACAGAGTGACTAATATTGCACCCACAAAAATGAAGAGAGCAGCAGCGCTAGTCTTCATCCCCGCACCGGCCGTCGGCCATCTAGTATCCGCAATCGAGTTTTCCAAACGCTTATCAGACCGTTCCGATCAATTCTCAATAACAATTCTGGTCATAAAATCGCCATTCGATTTCTCAACTTCCTCCTCAGTGCCCAAAACTAAAGCTATTCAATCACCTGTCGCCTCCCACGACCGCATAAAAATCATAGACCTTCCCCACGTCGAGCCCCCGCCCGACGAGCTTCTTCAACTATCTGTAGAAAATTACGTCACAGTTTACATAGACAGCTACAAAGTCCACGTCAGAGAAGCCGTCACCAACCATGTCTTGCCCAATGCCTCGGTTTCCGGTTTCGTGATCGACATGTTCTGCACCACCATGATTGACATCGCCAACGAATTGAAGGTACCAACTTATACTTTCATCACTTCTGGTGCCGGATTTCTCGGCTTCCTTTTCCACCTCACTAGTCATTACGACCGACTAGGGGTCGGATTTGAACAATCTGGCCCCGAGTTGGTCGTACCTTGCTATGTCAACCCTGTTCCGTCAAGTGCACTTCCTTATTTTTCCTTAAAGAAAGATGGGTACGTTGCATTCACATACCACGCGAGGAGGTTCAGGGAAACCAAGGGCATAATCGTCAATACAGTTCTGGAGCTGGAATCCCATGCGGTGCACTCACTTTCGAATAGTGACATCCCACCTGTTTACACAGTGGGGCTTTTGATTGGTGAGCATCAACAACAGGAGGATGGTCGTCAACGCAAGTTTGATCAGATCCTGAAGTGGCTTGATGGGCAGCCTTCAAAATCTGTTGTGTTCCTCTGCTTCGGAAGCTTCGGGAGTTTTGGTGCTACCCAGTTGAAAGAAATTGCTGTTGGTCTAGAGCAAAGTGGCCACAGGTTCTTGTGGTCAGTGCGCCGAAGCCCACCAGAGGGCAAAATCGCAATTCCAGATGATCACACAAATTATGAGGAATTTTTGCCTGCAGGATTCTTGGAGAGGACCAATGAGGTGGGACTTTTGTGCGGGTGGGCCCCACAGGTGGAAGTGCTGGCCCACAGGGCGGTTGGGGCGTTTGTATCACATTGTGGTTGGAACTCTATAGTGGAGGGAGTGTGGCATGGGGTGCCTATTGTGGCATGGCCTTTGTATGCAGAGCAGCACTTGAATGGATTTCAGATAGTGAGGGATTTGGGGCTGGCTGTGGAGCTTAAGTTGGATTACCGAAAGGAAATCGGCGGGTTTGTAGCGGCGGAAGAAATCGAGAAGGCGGTGAGGTTTGTGATGGGTGATGGTGGTCGTGAGGTCAGGAAGAAGGTGGAGGAGATGAGTGAAGTTTGTAGGAAGGCTGTTGAGGTTGGGGGGTCTTCTCATGCTTCATTTGACAGTTTGGTTGAGGTTATGTTGGCAAAGCCGTAATTTGAAAGCAATTCAATTGCAATAAGTCTGTGGGTCACAAATCTCATCTGTCTAGGATTTTTCTAGGGTGTGGGGGCAGCTATCCTTATCATGCAAGTTTTTAAGTCTAGCATGCCTTCTCCTGTTTAGGATCGTACTAGGACAGCATATGCCGTCCACCGACAATGTATGTGCCGGAAATTAATCTGGCATGCCTCTTTTTCTTCTTCTTTTTCAAGCATAAGCATGTAAGAGTTGTTAAACCAAAAGGCTTATAATCCAGTACTGTGTGATATGAACAACAAAGAGAACATGTTTCCACTAAGTGATGGTGCTGTCATTTAGAATGCAGATATATAGACAACTAAATGATTGAAACTGATGAAGAATTATAAATTTGTGAGGGAGCACTCAAATATTTCCATCTCTCAAATAATTGGAGAGCCTCACATGGTCCATGGGATCTCTCTTCTTTTTCTTGAAATGTTTGGAGCCTCACATGGTACATGCAGACTCACCAATGTTTTGTTTACTCAAGCCGATATTCTCTCTTCCGCTTCTCGGTTGAAATAGTTCACCCCGTTGAATGGAATCATAAGATGGCCAAAAATTCTCTGTCAAGTATTTATCATCACTCATTAGGCTCCAAGATTTCATCTCGAGGGGAATGGAGAGAAGGTCTATAACCACTACAACACGAATGAGCTTTAGCGAGGAATTCTACAGCGAGGAAACAATTTTCCTCACTAAAAGCCACTTTCAGCGAGGAATTTAATGTGTTCTCGCTAAAAGTGGTCATATTTGGGTTACATAGTTTGACAATGCTATTGCGAGGAATAAAAGTTTACAGCGACGAAACCATTCCTCGCTATAAATAACTGTAGCGAGGAAATACACATTTTCCTCGCCAAAAGTATAGCGGGAAAATTTTCCCATTCCCTCCAAAAAAATACAGCGAGGAAATACACAGTTTCCTCGCCAAAAGTATAGCGGAAAAATTTCTCCCATTCCCTCCAAAAAATATAGCGAGGAATAACAGTCACTACAACAAAAATGGGCTTTAGCGAGGAAACTATTTTCCTCGCTGAAAAGAGACTTTCTGCGAGGAAATAAGTTGTTCGTCGGTGAAAGTATGCCAAATTTGGTCTTCGAAGTTGTCAAACATTCAGCGAGGAAATATGAGCTATAGCGAGGAAATGTTTCATCGCTAACACTACTTTTGGCGAGGAATTGATTATTTCCTCGCTGAAAGATGGAAATAAAAGCGAGGAAACCTTCATTTCCTCGCTGAAAGATAAAACCATCAACGAGAAATGGGCGGGATGTTAAATTTTGGTCTCCCGCCTCTACGAAAATGTTGCTACCGAAAATTTTTACCAAGTCTCACTACAACAGTTCAATTTTAGCCTTCTCTAAAAGTCCAATTAAAAAAAAAAAAAAGAAAAAAAAAAAAGTCCAATTTACAAACAAAAACCCTACTACCCCAAAATTCAACCCCAACTCCATCCTTATCTCATCAGCCGACGCCTCTGCCAATAGCCAGAAACCCAATTCTGTCGCAGTCGCCGAACTCCCAACCCAGAACCCGATTCCTTGCCGTCGCCGTCGCCGTCGCCGAACGCCTCTCTACCAAAAGCCAGAAACCCGATTCGGTCGCGGTCGCCGAATGCCCAACCCAGAACCCGATTCCTCGCCGTCGCCGTCGCCGAACGCCTCTCTGCCGAAAGCCAGAAACCCGATTCGATTGCGGTCGCCGAACGCCCAACCCACAACCCGATTCCGTCGCGGTCGCCGAACGCCTCTCTGCCAAAAGCCAGGAACCCGATTCCGTTGCTGTCGCCGAACGCCCTACCCGGAACCCGATTCGTTGCCGTCGCCGAACGCCCGACCCAGAACCCGATTCCATTCCGTCGCAGAACGCAACCCCACTCGCCACTCAGAAACACGATTCCTGAAGGTAAATCTGATTTCATTTGTTGTGTTTGATTGTTCTAGTAAATGGATATTGGATATTGGATATTGGAGTTTGGACTTTGGCCGGTAAGGATATTGTATATTGGAGTTTGTAGTTTGGCCGGTTTGGTTGGTGTATATGTGTAGATCAGTTTGTGGGATAGGCTCAATCGGATGGTGACGATAGCTCAGCTGAGCACTCCCTTGCATTACTTTGTTCAATGTTTTATGAGGACAAAAGATTAAATTTGGTCATTAGGTTCGATCTGGGTTTCTTGGATATGAATTCTGCTAGAGGTCTGGTGTTTATCGTGTAGAGAGTTTGACAAAATTCTAAATTGTTTTATTTCATACTGTAGATAAAATTTATGATTGATAGAACCTGTGTTCACTTGATGTCCAATCCTGCAAGTAATTAAAGAAGCATTAGAATGTGCCATAAACATCACTTAAGCATGACTACTAGCTAGTTGCTACATTTTTGTATTTTACAAACCAAATGAATGTTACCCATTTGCTGATTTTAACTGAAATTTGAGATGCTGATTATGCTGCTTGGTGTTTTGAATTTATTATTGGTTTTGTGATTGATTCTGAAATGTATTTCTGGAGCTCTTGCTCATTTGAAGGTGTATGGAGATTTTATTCATTGATGATTTGAGTTATTTGATTGAATGCAAAGTGATACTTAGGTTTTTAGTAATTAGCTAACCAATTACTAATTAGTTGTCTGCTCAAGTAGCATTATGGTGTTTAATCATTTGGGTTTACTTTGGCATTGCAAATGATACTGTGATTTCGTTCTTGTATTTCAGATAATGAAAGTTTTGCAGCATGGGAGTGTTAGAGGTCTGAGCATTATGGCTTTTGAGCTGTAAGTAGTTGGATATACCATTGCTCTGGCATATTGTCTTCATAAAGGGCTTCCATTCTAGCTTACAGAGAATTGGCCTTTCTTTTGATCCAAGGTTTGTGAAACTCTCTTCTTTTGATCTTTCTGTCAATCTGTCATATTCAGGGGGAGACACTTTATTTGCTTGGCTGCGGAAAACAAATAGTTGGGGTTCATTGATTATCATAAGTAGAATGATTTTACACAACAAACTGCAAAATGTTTGTTAAATTTGTCGCTCTCATTGTGTGCAATTTTGTAGTATCAGGAGAGCTGATTATGGTAATCATAAGATCTAACACGGTTCTGGTCATGCTTATCTTTTGCAGCTTTAATACTTATTGCCATTATCTACTAATACTCCCAACCTGTGAGTATGAAAACATGGATCAGGGCGTTACTGTATCCTTCTTGCCGAGAAAAGTTTTACTTCTGGCTTCCAATTTTTTGTTTTTCTCCAAGCTTCATCATGTTTATCGATAAATGTAATGTGGTCAACTTCTTGTTTCTATGTATTCATCTTTAAGATCCACTAGAAGTAACTCAGGCATAATTTTGAGACACTATTGGTGGCTTAGACCATTTTGGCTTGGACCCTTTTTGTTAGTTTAAGGTGCTTATACATAGTGACTTTGTAATAGGTCTGCAGATCAATGATATTCTGTTAAGATGAGCTTGCTATGTTTAAACAATGCCCTGAAAAAAGGTAAGATACTTTCTATGGATTTCCTCTTCTTCCTCTCTGCTATGTTATACATATTTGATTACTGCTGTTAGTTCCTATTGCAAATCTTTCCGAGCATGAGTTTGACGTTATGCCTTCCTGCGGTTAGTTCCTATTGCAAATCTTGTAGTTTACGTTGTAGGAAATATTTCGAATCTGATTATTTGATTTGATGCTTTATTATGTTAGATACAAGCATTTCCAGATGGGAAAGGAAATGAATTTGCAGATTACTTTCTAGTGCATGCCTTCAAGTAGTTAGCGTTGCAGGAAAGATATAGAATCTGATGATTGTATTTTTGATGTCTTGTGATGTTAGGTACAAACATATCCAGCGGAGAGAGGAAAAGAAACAGAGAAATCGGGAAAAAATCTGAACGGGAAGCTAGCCTCAGTGCTCCTAGACTGTCAGGTTAATGAAGATTTTGCTCTTATCTTTCTAGTTGGGACTCCATTTCCTTTCCAAAGGTCTTAGAGATTGAATAATGAAGATTAGCTAGTTAATATTTTTGATAGCTAGGAATTTTTGATCCACATTGATTGTAATTTGATGTTTGTAAGATATGATCTAAAACAAAATATAGGTAATAGCATTTTGGGTTTTGTTTGGATAGCTGAATTGAATGATTTGATGATGCTGAAGACAATTGTGGTTTTGTTGAGTTGTATCAATTGATAATGATGAATTGAGCTGGGGTTTGTTGAATTGAGTGAATTGATGATGATGGAGCAAGCGCTAGTTGTATATCATATTGTGTTCAAGTTTTGTTTCTTTGTAGCTTGGTATGTGTATATCCTTTGTTTCTTTGTAGCTTGATGTTCTAGTTTTCATATGGAGGGGTTACTTGTCACCAGCTAGCATCATGGGAAATTATCCATATTTAGTGGTAGTGTCCTTTTAAGTATGGTGAAACCGGGTATAATTTTTATTTGTCAATTCTTCGTGACTTTTATCATCCCCAACTTTCATTATTCTCTGTTTGGCTCCTGTTACTTTCCATCCTTGCATAATTTGTGCACATGTGCTCTTGCAGGCGCCAATACGGTATGTGTGGAGAAGTTCTCAGATTTCCCACAACTTGGAAGGTTTACTCTTCATAGTGAAGGTACTAAATGCCTTGCCTTTTTTTATTCATCCAAGATATGTTTCTAGTATGTTGTGGAGTTGTTTCTCCATTGTCCATTGTGCAGGAAAAACCATTGCAGTTGGGAAAGTAATAGACCATTTAGCAGATTACTCAGGAAATTAAGTTCATAAACAAATTTTGTCTGATGGTAAGATTTCTCGTTGTATCCTCGTCCATAAGTTTCTGATCTACCTGTAGGTTACTTGCCAAAGATATAACTTATTGTCTTTTGACATGCAGAGTTAGGTCTGTAGGTGTGGCAGTATAATGGGTTTCAAGTCAGCACAGCTTCACATACTCAAGTTATTTTTGCTACTTTTGTTAAACTTATGAAACTATTTTTTTTCAATAGACAATGTTGGAATATTATGAATCTTTTTTAATCAATGAAGTTGTGAAATTATTTTGGAGTTTGAATTAGTATCTTTGAAATCAGTATTTTTGTTTTATTTGCTTTGGAAATAGAAAAATTGTTGGATTGTTTCCTCACAAACAGGGACATATTTTCCTCGCTAAAAAGAGAGAGGCTAATAGTGAGGAAACTGTATTCCTCGCTACAAGAAGGCTACAGCGAGGAAACTACTATTTCCTCGCAAAATGAGTTCATTTTATATTAGTAATTTAATATCAACAATGAGGAAATATTTGGCTTCTCCGGCGAAATAGTTTCCTCGCTAAAGATTGAACAGTATTTTTCCTCGTTATATGCACCTTTTGGCGAGGAACTAAATGCTACTTAGCGAGGAAAAAACTTCCTCGTTGAAACTATACAGCGAGGAACTACTCAATAGTTCCTCGCTAAAAATCTATAGCGAGGAACTGAAAATGTTCCTCGCGGAAGCCTACTACGACGCACATTCAACGACAAACGGGGCGAGGAAAAGATTTCCTCGCAAAAGCCCATAGCGAGGAATTTTGAGCCTGCTACGAGAAAACGTGTTCCTCGCTAAAGCATGTTTGTGTTGTAGTGAACCAGACCCAAAAAAAAAAAAGAACAACCACACAAAAGGACAACCACGCAAACACCCCCCCCAAACCCCCACCCAAGTTTGGTTGACTAGAGGTCGGGTCTACTTAAAAACCGCTTACATCGAATCAAATCAAACCTTTGGCGCACTGATTATTGACGTTTTCTGTAAACCATTTGATGTTACCTCCTCTCTCTGAACATCATATATGGTATTTGCTTAATTGCTTGCGAAATGAAAGTCGAACCAAATCAAACCGAACATGTCTCTAATGAAAGTCCAGTATCGCTTCATTCCAAGAACAAGCCGCAAGGCTGATCATGAGGTGGCCTCCCCATGGACCACAATATCTTGTTCACACTTTCTTTCACCACCGCAATCCTAGTCTACTTCAGATTGACAGCATCCAAGTACCTCATTTCCTTCACACCTGTCATTGATTTTGGGAGTATTTATTAATGTACATGAATTATAAGCAAAACGTAACATCACATGACAAAATATCGAAATTTCAATCGCACTATTGGATAATATGTGAGTCACACTCCAAAGTGACCCCCATCGTCTTACCTTTTGCCATCAGCAAATTTTCAAATTCAAATTTCACAATCGAAGTTGTCTAAGTTCTAAATCAATCTTCAACAATCCTATTTACAATAAATTGACTAAGTTGAATGGGGAACTTAAATTATTCATCATAATCGTCCATTTAATTTGAACAAATAGATTCATATATCGAATATTTAATCATTGAATATATTGAATTTCATATTTCGAAATCCCTCCAATATGGCAAATGGTGGAACCAGCTTGTCGGTGTCCGGTAATTGGTTACTTAAGATCACTACCACATAAAAATCTAAGACGTACGTCCTGCCTTCATCCACACAATTCCACATCAGCTTAATCAATTTTTCTCCACTTATTTACTATTCAACTATATATATACACGTATAGCATCTACTCTAAGGAAACAGAGTTACTTACTAATATTGCACAGACAAAAATGAAGAGAGCAGCAGCAGAGCTAGTCTTCATCCCCACACCGGCCGTCGGCCATCTAGTATCCGCAATCGAGTTTTCCAAACGCTTATCAGAGTGTTCCGATCAATTCTCAATAACAATTCTGGTCATGAAATCGCCATTCGATTTCTTGACTTCCTCCTCAGTGCCCAAAACTAAAACTATTCAATCGCTTGTCGCCTCCCACGACCGCATAAAAATCATAGACCTTCCCCAAGTCGAGCCCCCGCCCGACGAGCTTCTTCAACAATCTTTAGAAAAATTCTTCACCGTTTACATAGAGAGCTACCAGGTCCATGTCAGAGAAGCCGTCACCAACCATGTCTTGCCCAATGCCTCGGTTTCCGGTTTTGTGATCGACATGTTCTGCACCACCATGATTGACATCGCCAACGAATTGAAGGTACCAACTTATACTTTCATCACTTCTGGTGCCGGATTTCTCGGCTTCTTTTTCCACCTCACCAGCCATTACGACCGACTGGGGGTTGGATTTGAACAATCCGGCCCTGAGTTGGTCGTACCTTGCTATGTCAACCCTGTTCCGTCAAGTGCACTTCCTTATTGGTCCTTGAAGAAAGATGGCTACGTTGCATTTACATACCATGCTAGGAGGTTCAGGGAAACCAAGGGCATAATCGTCAATACAGTTCTCGAGATGGAATCCTATGCGGTGCGCTCACTTTCGAATAGTGACATTCCACCTGTTTACACAGTGGGACTTTTGATTGGTGAGCATCAACAGGAGGATGATCGTCAACGCAAGTTTGACCATATCATGAAGTGGCTTGATGGGCAGCCTTCAAAATCCGTTGTGTTCCTCTGCTTCGGGAGCTTTGGGAGTTTTGGTGCTACCCAGTTGAAAGAAATTGCTGTTGGTCTAGAGCAAAGTGGCCAAAGGTTCTTGTGGTCAGTACGCCAAAGCCCACCAGAGGGCAGATTCGCAATTCCAGATGAGCACACAAATTATGAGGAATTTTTGCCTGCTGGCTTCTTGGAGAGGACCGATGAGGTGGGGCTTTTGTGCGGGTGGGCCCCACAGGTGGAGGTGCTGGCCCACAGGGCGGTTGGGGCGTTTGTATCACATTGTGGTTGGAACTCTATAGTGGAGGGAGTGTGGCATGGGGTGCCTATTGTGGCATGGCCTTTGTATGCAGAGCAGCACTTGAATGGATTTCAAATAGTGAGGGATTTGGGGCTGGCTGTGGAGCTTAAGTTGGATTACCGAAAAGACAGAGGCGGGTTTGTAGCGGCGGACGAGATCGAGAAGGCGCTAAGGTTTGTGATGGGTGATGGTGCTCTTGAGGTGAGGAATAAGGTGGAGGAGATGAGTGAAGTTTGTAGGAAGGCTGTTGAGGTTGGGGGGTCTTCTTGTGCTTCATTTGACAGTTTGGTTGAGGTTATGTTGGCAAAGCCTTAATTTGAAAGCAATTCAATTGCAATAAGTCTGTGGGTCACAACTCTTATCTGTCTAGGATTTTTCTAGGGTGTGGGGGCAGCTATCCTTATCATGCAAGTTTTTAAGTCTAGCATGCCTTCTCCTGTTTAGGATCGTACTAGGACAGCATATGCCGTCCACCGACAACGTATGTGCCGGAAATTAATCTGGCATGCCTCTTCTTTTTTTCAAGCATAAGCATACAAGAGTTGTTAAACCGAAAGGCTTATAATCTAGTACCACTAAGTGATACGAAGAACAAAGAGAACATCTTTCCAGTAAGTGATGGTGCTGTCATTTAGATAGACAACTAAATGAATTAACAAATGAAAGAAACTGATGAAGAATTACAAATTTGTGAGGGAGCACTCAAATATTTCCATCTCTCAAATAATTGGAGAGCCTCACATGGTCCATGGGATCTCTCTTCTTTTTCTTGAAATGTTTGGAGGCAGCTTTCAGCACCTTGTTCCATACCTGAACACAAAATGGCATTCAAAACCAATCGCAAAACTTCCCATGATTTGATAGAAATCAACAAACAAATTCAACATCACCAATGCATTTGCAAGATTTAAGTTCCCAGCACTTTGATACTTATAAATATTGCATACATTTGGACAGTTACAGGTTTAGTTCCAACATAGGGAGATGAAGCCTATGGTTAAGTCAACCAACCACCTAATGTTCGATAGCTTTCAATTCTGCTATGTCTGTACCTATAATTTGAACTTTTACTCGAAAGAGCTTTCTAGAATGTGATGATTAATCTTTCTGAAATTCCCTGATCCGAATCTATTCGGAGAAAATCTCAAATGGGTGAGCCCAGATTCATTGATCAGTGATCCAAACACCCAAATTGTCAACAAAACATGTGAATCAACAACAAAAGAAGATCTAAAAACCCAGATGAAAAAAGACAGTACCTTAGAGGCAATGGGATTACAGCTAGCCTTGACAGGAGTTGGAGAAAAATCAGAGGCCAATGCCATCTTGTTCTTATTGCATTTCTTCTTCTTCATCCTCATCATCTTGTTCTTCAATCCACTCCGACTAATATTAAACCCCGCGGCGCAGATCTTCTTCTTAATACCGCAACTTTCTCTCCTGATTCTGTTCTGATTTTCCAACTCCAACCCCATATCAAAATTGAGCTTCCTTGGCGTCAGGAAACCCAAATCCAAGTCCAAATCCATCGGAGCGTGAGCCCGAGGGACCAATGGGGACCATATTGAGCTCTGCGTGTAGTCGAAATCAAAGGCGGAGTTGTCAGGAAACTTGCAGAGGAGCTCTTTCGACATTGTAGGCTGTAAATACTCCACCACCTTGCAAGTGCTGCTATAAACTATAAACCTCTCTGTTTCTTCTTCTTTATGTGATTTTTGGTGAAGTGAAATGAAGGAATCTGCTGCTTTTAGCTCCATTGTTGTCGGGTAAAGCTAAGAACTTTTGTGTTGGTGAAGTTTGGTTGGTTTTATGGTCTTTGATTTTGTGCAGCAGAAGAGAAAAACAGAAATGGGAAGGAGAAGACATGGACAAGAAAAGTTACCGTTGGCTCGGGTTTTAGTGTTTTATTGACTATTTTAACATTGTCCAACGGCCAAAAACTCTATTTGATTGATGTCATATATTTCGGATTTGGGCCCAAATTAACATGATATGTTTCAACTTGGCCCAACTGTCTGATTCTATATAAGCCCAAAAACTAATTTCCTCCAACGAAATGGAGAAGATTGTGTGCAAGGGGCGTGGAAAGTGTTCATGCACCACATTCATGTTGAGTTTCGAAAATGATAGGAAAAAGTATCGTGTTTTCGATATGAGAGGGATGATATGTCGCTCTACCTGGATTATTGTCATAAAAGCAGATGATAAATTCCAATTCTAGAAAATATCAAGTTGGAGGATCATCAAACCGGATCATCTCTAGCTGTTCGTCCTTAGCAAGCTTCCGAAGCCAATTGACAACTAAATTATCATAAATTTTGACTTTTCGGAAACTCACACTCCTTACGTGTCTTGAATCATTTATACATTTATGTACAAGAGCCCTGACCTCTGAACCGGCTCTGATGATTTCGCCACTGCTGAACCGGAACACCATTAATTGATTGCCTTCGCAGGGACGAAGCTGTTAGAGGGCTGACCCGAGCTCAAGCCCGGGTCAGGATTTGGGGCTTCAAAAATTGAGTACTAGTAGTTCAAGTTTGGTGTGGTGGCTGGGCGGCGGTTCTAGATCGGATTCGGAAGAAGACGACGTCGCGAGGAAGAAGAAGACGTCGAGAGGAAGAAGAAGAAAACGCCGTCGTTTCATTTAATTGAAACGGTGCGTTTTCTTTTCTGCTGGGAAGAAACGACGCGTCGTTTCTTATGAACGGCATGTCGTTTCGTCTCTGGGCTGCGCGGAGGAGAAAACATTTACCCTGAAGAAGTGATCATACGTTATGCTTACCGTATATAACTGGCACATACAAGCCAAATTTCTTTTTTTTCCGAAGCATACAAGCCAGATTTCATTGTTGCAGATTCTCATGAAGTGAAGCTGTTTCATGATGTAGGTGGAGAGAATTCTATTACAACATCCAGGGGGTTGCCGCTGTTGTAGGAATTCCTAGTGCACGTCTGACGGAGATGGTTATCGCTTGTGTTCAAGTAAGAGAATTGGCAATGGATGAATACAATCATCACAGACTCAGTTGGAAAGCAGAAGCTTCATTTGTCCAGCGAGATCCTTTGCCAATTTTGCAAAGAAACTACTTTGCCGGGTACGTATTATTTGCTCTATTTACGTGAGTAATAAAGAACATGGCTAATGGTTTTCTTCAACTTTCCCTTTTAAAATTTTTGTTTACAATTCTGCAGGTTCAAGATACCAAAAATATTTATCTTATGGAAGAAGCCATTTCCTCTAACAACGACCGGGAAAATAAGACGAGACCGCATCCGAGGAGAAGTTATAATCTGCAATACTTATTTAGCAATCTATGATTCTTTGTGGGGATTAATCAAACTCTAGATTGTAGTTATTTGGAGACATAGAAAAGAGAAAGAATCCACTGATTTCATTAGCTTTTTGTTTTGGGAAAGGATTGTATGCAGCATGTATTGTAGCTATCACAACATAGACGAAATCGTATTAAGCTATGTAAAAGACATTCTCTTCTCTTCTGCTAGCACATTTACAAACAGACTACAAATGTATAGGAAACAGTTAATTTATGCAAGCATAATAAATTTAAGTATATATGTTCATTGTCGAAAGAAAATATTTGAAGCTTGAATTTTAGCCCGGGTGATATTCCAATTCTGGCTTCGTCCCTGTGCCTTCGAGTTGTACGTACATCATCGACACCTTCCCTTATGGCAAACTCAATAGCCCTGCTGACTGCTGTGAGTTGTGCAATTGTTAAGGTGTTGGCCGGCCCCGAGGTTCCTGCAAAGGCAGATATAAAGACACCATTATTATCTCTTAGAACGCAGCCAACATCAGCAGTCTTTGATCTTCCGTTGAGTGACCAGCAAAGCTGAGTTTCCATGAATTGTTCGAGGTTGGATTTCACGCAGTGAGGCGGACAAACTCTCCCTCATCAATTAGCTTGTTTTGAGAAGGACCTGCAGCCATATTTGTTTTTGTCTAGAATGAGGCTGTAGTAAACGTAGGGTAACTAAGGAAATAAAATGATTTTCAACGATTCTCATTCCTCAATTCTCATTTATTGTATGTAAACATGCACTTTAGGGAACAGAGTTATTTGAAAACGTTAATCAAGGAACTCTAAGAGCATCTCCAAAAGAGTTTATAAATTTCACTCTACAAATTCACATTTATAGACCTATGTGGCAATTTGTTAATTGAAATTTGTAAAGTCTAAAATTTCATCTCCAACAAACTCCATAAAATGATGTTGCTTCATTTTCATTTAAATCTTCAAGTTGATCTCAACCTTCCATTTGATTGTGGACCCACTTTTAATAATAAAAAATATTTGTGGACTACTCCACAAAATTGCAAGTTTGAAGAGTAGTCCACAAATTTTTGAATTTGAAGAGTGAATTTGTGGAGTCTATTGGAGATCAATTTACACTTTTTTGTTTATGTTGCTTTACAAATTGGGCCCCAATTTAGTTTTGAGGAGTCTTTTGGAGATGCTCTAACCCCTTTCTATAGACTTTTTCTCTGCCGGACCTAAAAAACACTCCTTAGAGCATCTCCAAAAGTGTTTATAAATTTCACTCTACAAATTCCCATTTGTGGACCTATGTGGCAATTTGTTAATTGAAATTTGTGAAGTCTAAAATTTCATCTCCAACAAACTCCACAAAATGATGTTGCTTCATCTTCATTTAAATCTTCAAGTTGATCTCAACCTTCTATTTGATTGTGGATCCACTTTTAATAATAAAAAATATTTGTGGACTACTCCACAAAGTTGCAAGTTTGAAGAATAGTCCACAAATTTTTGAATTTGAAGAGTGAATTTGTGGAGTCTATTGGAGATCAATTTTACACTTTTTTACTTTAGTTTTGAGGAGTCTTTTGGAGATGCTCTTAAAACCGGATTTTGATTGAGACCCCTTGGATTTTGATCTAAGGGCTGTGGGAGAAAGCAATTTTTTCACTGGGGCCCATCATTTTGCGTTAATTGGTGTGTCCGTTTTTTGGGTCCGATTTTTTGAGTTTTGCTCTCCATCGAACTAAAAAACCGGATCCAAAAAATGGACTAGCCTTTTGAGGCAAATTGATGGGGCCCATCCAAAAAGTTGCTTTTTCTCCTAGCCATTAAATCAAAACTCAATGGCTCCAAATCAAGGTGTGGTTTTTAGGTCCGGCAAAGAGAAAAGTTACCGGTTTTTAAGTCCTGTGGAGAGCAATTATGCTCCTTTCTATAATCTATACAACAAAATCTTTTGGAAAAAGCCATATAATTGAACTACTTCGATTTGGTTGGACCCACAAGTCATTTCATGTACCTCATATATTGACAATAATATTAACAATACTATCATATTGCTCTATAATATATTTTAACTCTAGTTATATGATTTGCAGGTTTTGACGGATGTCAATTCTTCTATAACAAATGACTTGTGAACACAGCAAAAATCTAGAGATATTTAAGGCTTTACCACGCCGCGTCAAGCCGTTTTGGTTTCCACCACCCAGTTTTGATGTATTTGCACATTACCACTGAAAACCGGTTATATATATATATATATATACATATCTCTCTCTCTCTCTCACAAAAATTCAATTCCTTCCTAGTACCCTGATGTCATTTGTGTTCAACCTATTTTTTTTTTAAACAATTACAATTCACTACTACTTTAAAAACAAAATACCCAAAAACACTACCTCACTTTAAACATTACAATTCAGTACTACTTTGACACATATTGATTTTTAATTGGCTTGTACACTTTTAATAACAACTTTACATACACGCGTTGGAATAGTTGCATAAATTTAAAGGATGTGTTCCTTCAATTTGAAAGATGTGTTCCTTTAAGTTGAAGGATGTATTCTTTCAAATTTGAAATGAACACCTGCAAATTTGAGGGAACACATCCTTCAAATTAAAGGAACACATCCTTCGAATTGAAGGAACAACTCCTTCAAATTTGAAATGAACACCTGCAAATTTGAAGGAACACATCCTTCATTTTTATGCAACTATTCCAGCGCGTGTATGTAAAGTTATTATTAAAAGTGTACTTGAATATATTACTTAGTCTGAAACCCGTTACCTTTCCCTACGGCAAAGCCATCAAGAAAAGAAGACGAAAACCTAGTTGACCTCCTTACAGCCTAACCATAAAAAGGAATTAGATCCAGACAAAGCTCTATATCCAATCTACTAGAAGGTAAACAATAATAAGCCACATTGGAAGATACCGAAACCGATACTGTGGAAAAGCAATATTATCTTGAGTGCAAGCAGGACGAACAAAGGCAGGACGAACAAAGGCAAGCAGATCCGACCACCAAAAATAAGCACTATGAGAAGCACCAAACTTGGCAAGGGCATCTGCAGCCTGACTGCCCTCCCAGTAGATATGAGTTCAACACCAATTTTAAGATTTTAGACGTATGAAACAAACGTTCCAATCAGTCCATAAATACTAAGGGATAAAAGGTGAAGAAGAAGATAAAGACTGAACAACAAACGCTGAATCAGACTCAATCCACACATTATGCCAATCTCTCCCCCAAGCAACACGAATAGCTTCAAGGAAAGCAAAAACTTCAGCCGCCAAAGAGTTTTAGCATGCTTTGTAGCACAAGCAAAGGCACCCAAGCAGTATTATCTTGAGTGCTAAATTAAACAATGATAAAACATGTTGGCTTTGGCAAGAACATACCCTTGCACATTGTAGCCGTATGTATATTACCCCAATAAGATCAATTTACACGTGGAGATTCCATTTCCTTGTAGCTCCTTGTGAAGCATTATACCCAAATTGAATAGATGCAACGTAGTATATAAAAGACAAGCTCATGAGTACTCGATTTGGAAGATTAGAACCGCTGTAGGTCATGAATCGACCAACATCTCAGATTTTGAGTTTGACTGATAGTACTGGAAAGATTAATAATGCAAGGTGAATTTTTTAAAAGGAAAGTTCGTACATTGCAATTGAAATTTATTTGGAAACCAAAGTGGCCGACACTAGAATGCAGATATATGAGTCTATTTTATGGGTTTGGTTAAAACTTACAAAACTTAGACTAAAGAAAAGGCAACAATAATTGAGTGGTCGCATTCGGTAGAAAGCATAAAAAAAAACCTCATAGAAGTTGAAAAAGTCTGGGTCCGAAAAAGTTTTGTCCCCATCATGGGTTCGGTTAAAAATTACGAAATTTACGGTGTGTTTATTAATTTGGAATGAGAATGAAATTATTGGAAGTTATTCTCACTCCCAATGATTTTCGTGTTTACTAAAATTTAGGAATCAAATGTTTGATAGGGCCACCACAAAATCAGGAATTAGACTCCCTGAGTTGAGGTGGTAATAGGATTCCTTGAGATTAATTCCACCCGAAATGAAAATTTTATACCTAAAATATCCTTCAAAATCTACTAACCCACAAAAAATTTCTACCCATGCAAAAAAAATATTATAGGCGCGTCTAAGAAACAAATCCTATAGCTATGTCCTTTTCCACTTCTCACGCCTTCTGTCTTAGTAATATTTCTTTTATAGAACAAAATAGCAAACGTACAGTGATAGGAAATATTTGTACTTGAAACTTTAGTTTTCACCCTTACGTTGAAAAAACTGAAATTTTATATTAAGGGTATTTTAGTAATTTAATTTATTTTCATTCCGATTCATGAAAATTAGGAAACAATTCAATGACAATCAACTTAATTTTTACTCCAATTCCGAACAATTAGTAAACTCTTCAAAGGGAGCACTTCACTCCGATTCCTGCTCATTTTGATTCATGCTCACTCTGATTCCTATTCATTCCGACTTTTACTCACTCCGACTCCGAATTAGTAAACGTGCCCTTAGACTAAAGAAAATGCAACATTAATTGAGTGGTCGCATTCGGTAGAAAGCATCCAAAAAAACCCATAGAAGTTGAAAAAGTCTAGGGCCAAAAAAGTTTTGTCCCTTACACAAGAGTTTTTAATAAAGGTGTTGTTATTGGTGCTTTCAAAAAGTTACTGTATATTAGAGCAAAGGCACCGCGAGGGCAAATCCGAGGGCGATCCTGCAAGATTGCCTTTCGAACAACTGTTGGGCGCGGCAACGGAAGGAAAAATGGAGGGCGATCGAACGGCGATCCTTCGGTGGGCAAAGGTAGAGGCGGGGATTGCCCGCGCCTGCGCCCACGAGCGGCGATGGCGATCTGACGTCACAGCGCACTCCAACCCATTGTTTAATCTTTCTTCTTCCAATCGTGGCTGACGTAGGTTGTGGGTGACGACGGCCTGACGACGACGACCGGTGATTGGCCTTGGATTGGTGGTATCGGCGGCGGCGTCGGGGGTGAGGCGCGGTGGCTTGTTCGGTGGCGTCCTCCGAACTTTGTTTGGTGTGAGTTGGCGTGTTCGGCAACATCCTCCGAACGCTGTTTGGAGTGGGCTGCCGAACATCTAAAAAATCAAAAAAAAAAAATTTCTATCTACTTTTTTTATTATGTAATCTTTAATTTTATGCATAAATAAAATTTATTAGATCAAATGTAGTGTTTCACCCTCCATGTTTTTGACAAAAAAAAATATTAAGCACAAATAAAATTTATTTGATAAATTTTTTATATCAAATTTAGTGGATCGCCCTCGCCCTCGCCTTCCGTGGGTGCCAGCTGCGAAATCCAAGGTTCAAAGTTTCGGTTTCGGTCGCCAAAATTTATGGAAATTTCGGAAAAAGTTTCGATTTCGGTGGAAATTTCGGTAAAAAAAAAATAAAAAACGAAAAACATGCTAGAACACCTATAAATTAATATATCTACTTTCTATAGGCTCTAAAATCAACAAATAATGCAATTTAACATTTAAGCTATGCAACATTGTCCATATGAATTAACTTTTATATACATAAGGGAGAAGAATTCGTGTTAAGCTGTCAATTAGTACAATATTTTAAATGCTATTGTTAGCATGGAAGAGTGGAAGTGGTAGGGAGAAGTAAAACATAAAGTGAGAAGCCTATTGTTTATATGTGTGATAGATAATTGATGATGAAGGTAGAGATAAGTAAAACATAAAGTAACTTGCCTATTGTTTGTTTGTTAGCTTGATAATTGACGGTGGAGGTGGTAGAGAAAAGCTATGTAAATAAAACATCTTCACCAAAGATTACATCGAAATTTCACTGAAATTCGATCGAAATTTCACTGAAATTCTACCGAAATTTCACCGAAATTTACCGAAATTTCCAACATATTTCCAAAGTTTCACTGAAATTACCAAAATTTCGATCTTTTTCCGATGATATTGATACGTACCCCGATTCAAGTTTCGGTCCTTCAAAATTACCGAAATTTCGGAATTTCGGCCAAAATTTTGAACCTTGGCGAAATCAACGAAGGGCGAGGGCAACATACTATTCATCACCAGCGGGCAAAAGGTCCCCTTATTGCCCTTGCCCTTGCCCTTTGCGGTGCCTTTGCTCTTATAAGAGCATTTCCACCCATGCAGGCCCAAGCGCAGGCGCGAAGTGGGTTGTTGCCCTCCTCAGGCGAGCAGGCGATGAATAGTGATCGGGCAAGCCTTCCGTCAAAAAAACAGCGCACACCCATGTAGGCGTAGGCGTAGGCGATAACTTTTTTTAATTTTTTTTTTTTTCAAAAACATGTATAAAAATTATCACCAATATTATATTCAAGTAATCTACACATAAAATTTATTCATACAAATTTTATTCATACATGAATAAAACAGATTTTATTTAAATTTGAAATTTAACATTACATACTAATAAAATAAAACATGAATATTACATGCTAATAAAATAAAATAAAAACATCATCAAATTAAATCACTCTTCAGGAGGAAACCAAGCGGAAGCCTCACCCTCTTGGGCATCCTTAAAAAGCCTCCGTCTACGAGTAATTTCTTGTCTTTCCTCCGCCCAATATTGTTTTGAATTTGGAGTCATATAACTGCAATCCATTGCCATAACTTTATATTCAGTTTCCTGTTGCAGTAACTCATTTTCTCTTGCTCATTCTGCTTGTCGGACCTCTTCCCTTCTTCTTGCTTCTTTAACACGAAGTGCGGAATTCCTCGCAAATTCTTCGCACAATGCTTTGGTGAGACTGGGGGGCTGATTCCTTGCTTTTTTTGCAGCCTTTCTTCCTGTAGGACGAGTCTCTCAACTAGGTGTTGCAATAGTGTCAACATCATCGGATAAATTCACTTCCATTGGGGTTCCTCCCGATGACGCTCCCATTGATGAACCTTCACCTGTGAAAGTATATGAAGAAGGGGTTGGGTCTAGTATGCGGACTTGTACATACCGCTGACAATACTTGACAATGTCCCAACCGCCCCATTGTCCGAAACTAGCCCCTTTCATTTCAGATTGAAACCACAGTTGCGCATGTCTTATCTATTAAAATTATCATCAAAATTATTAAAATTATATACCAAAATATAATGTTAAAAAAAACAAAATTTCTGAAATGTTTACCTCGTCATCCAAAGCATAGCCGCTCCTGGTATTTTGCGCTCCTTTGTTCAATGCATCCCTCTATGTTTTGAATTCTTTGTTCAAATTCCTCCAGTGACTTTGTAGAGCTCCTTCATTTCGAACCGTACCAGGCATATGAGCAATATAGTGTTGGGTAATTTTTTCCACATTTGGGGTGCACGCATTTCAGTACCGATGATCGGGCAATGACATACAAATTTCCAAGATTTGCACAACTGGATAACTTCTGCTTCAATCCATACACTGCCCGGGATTGCTGCATTAGCTCTGGAGGAACGAGACATGTTGATTGGAAAAAGATGAGGAAATTTTGTATGCAAATTGACAAAGAAAGTAGCAAAATGGTGTGTAATGATGGAGTGGAAATTTAATTTGGTGTATGAGAAATTATATGAAGGATTGTATTTACAGGGAAAAAAATTAAAAAAAAAATTTCGGATTAAATTTTTTTTTTTTCAAACGGTCAGTACATAGAGTGCCAGCATCTGGCCCGTCAATTACCAACCGCAACCACCCGCGCAACCGACGCACCGCGCCACGGAGCAGAAAAAAAAAAAAAAAAAAACAAAAGGCGCTTTTCTGTTTCCGTGCTCGGCTCCCACCCCACCCCCCCCCCCCCCCCCCCCCCCCCCCCCCCGCCCCCCCCCCCCCCCCCCCCCCCCCCCCCCCCCGCCCCCCCCCACCCGCCCAAAAAAAAAAAAAAATGCAGGTTGGCAATGAAGGGGGTATTTAAAAATTAATTCCCTTTTCGTTAACAAACAACACAAACAGATCACACAGATGACCAGTCACAGTGTGATGAACTTTAACAGATTAAGTACTTGATGGATATTACTTGTGGATGCTTGTGATTTGATCAACAACACTCATATGCAATGCCAACTTAGGTCCTCAACGAAATCAGTGAGTTTGATATTCGTGAGCTATCCACAACTACAACTATATCAAACCAGCGTTTCTAATGCAGCAGTTAAGATGACCAGTCAGGCAGAATTATCCAGTTTGCATGTTAAGTGAACTTGTGCAAAATTAAATCCAATTTTAGTTAAGCCGAATGTTTAACAGTACACAGAGATGGACACAGAGTTTTGGTACCCGGAAAAATCCACAAAGGGATAAAAAACCGGGGGTCTATCAGAAGACCGGCCTTCCACTATGAAATGGCAAAAGATGCCCAGTACAAGGTTCAGACCAAGCTCAATATCTAGTTACCTAACTTAGATGCAGCAGTCCCTCGTGCGGCTTCTTCTCAATCACTTCACTTCCAGCGGATCCTCGCTTGGTCAACACGCTACAAGGACATACACAAGTATTCCTCCAACGTGGCACCTAAAATGTATGCTGTGATGATTTATAACCAGTCACAGATTTATTTCCAGAAAGTAGTAAACTTGCAGGAAATAAAACCGTGGCTGTGTTTGATGCTTGCAGCTATAAACTGGGCAGCAAACCTACTAAGGTCAGAGACCTCTAATACTCAACACCGTCTACAAACATGTATGAACATGGGGGACAAGTGTTGCACACTCCTAACTCGACTAAAAGTATGGAAACTTTAAAACAAGCCGAACTAGGAAAGATGAACCTTCTTTCAAAGTTAGCGTAATGTGATTTCAATGGAAAACAACTTTGAAAACAAGATTCAATTACTAGCTGTCCTCACTTTCTCATAAAGCTTCTATATAAGTGATCTAGGCACTCAAGAAGACAAGTAAGAACCGGAGAGGGAAAATGCAGCAAGTCAAGAGAGTTTTTCAGAAAATATGAATGAAGTTTAGTTTGAAAACCCTAGCCGTAATAGAGGATGAGGTTGTGTTTATATAGACACAAAAGGATAAGAGATGAACGGCCAAGATGAAACCTTAAAACTCTCTTTTACCGGAACCTAGGCAGATCCGAGTGAGTGGGGTGAGGTTGACTAACCGGAGGATAAAAGCATGGGCTGTTTATTCAATCTGTCAGAAAAAGCAGTCAACCTCCATGTGCAGGAAGAAGATGACTAGACACAGAAAAACTGAATTCCTTATTCTTGTAGGAACAAGTAAAAAAACTTAAAGTGTTTTGGAAACGTTTTGACTAGAAAACATAGGGACTAGCTTTTGACACAAAATAATAATGCAAATGAACACTAAATGTGAGTGCATCTTCAATCATCATCTATCTTCACAACTTCCAAGCTTCTTCAAATTTCCTAAAGTCTAGAAATAAAACCTAAAGACTAATTGAGCTTGTTACATTCTTTACAATGTTTTTGTGACAAGGATAGCCAATCATAAAATATCCTACAATCTCCCCCTTTGGCTTTCCTTGACAAAAACAACCCCATAACTCACATCACTCACACTCACCAACCTAACTATGCTGACTAGTCAAAATGTACCTGCAGGAAAACTCAAGGCAGCATGCAATAGAATGTATTCTCCCCCTAACTAGCATAATTGTATCAAAGTAAAATTCATATGCTAACATCAATAATTAAACTCCCCCTAAGTAGTAGAGCATGTGATTGAATATAATATCTACTCCCCCTTTTTGTCATGGCAAGACAAAGGATATAAACAATGAGTAAGCAACGGAAGCATATTTAAACATACCAATCAACAAAGTAAGGAGCAGGGAGCAATGAGAGAGAATAGCACAAACGGAGCAATTATAAACTAAGAGCAATAGTGAGAGAGAGAGACTAAACACAACCACTTTAACAAACTAGGACAGAACATAAACTAGTCACAGCAAAATAAGCCCCAATGTTCACAGCGGGCAATTAAGGTACATACCAGCAAAATTTCTAAGCATAAAATGTTCTTGACCAGACAAAGTAACACATAACAGAATATTAGAAGAAAACAACAACCTAAACAACGGACAAGCAACAGAAAATGTGGACCAACAACAACAAGACACCCATCTCAGATTTTCCTTTTCTTCAACGAACGCTGCGAAGACTTCTTCTTTCGTTTAGCACTGATTTCCTTAAGAGCTTTCTTCACTGCAGCATTGATCGTTGAAGACAGATTAGCCGGTGAAACTGGTCCAATGGACAGTTTAGCATTTCGCGCACTAGTAACCGCTTTCTCACTTTTCTGCAGCAAGGCCTCAGTCATAGCACCCTTCAAACTCATGTAGTCATCCTGTGACTCATCCATAGGTACCTCTGCCCTCTCACACAGATGGTGAATGAAACAAGAAAAGACAATGGAAGCACGAGTGCCTTCTATCTTTCCTGTGTTGCGCGTTTTAGACATGATGGAATCGTAGATAATATGACCAAACGGAATCGGAAAATGGTGCTGAATGAGAACAGCTAATCTAGCGGCTTCTAAAGTGACATTTGCTGCATTGCCGGTAGGCAGAATATTGGTCTTAATGATATGCAGCAACAACCGATAACTTGGTGATAGGTGAGACCTACATGGCTTATTACCTAGTTCCAAGACCAAATCAGGATCATGAAATGCAATTACAGAGAAATCCGGCATGAGAAAACGACTTGACTCTTCTAGATAGGCAGTATGTGCATCATGGTTATCCATACTATTTAACCCAAAGTATTCATATATGATGGATGGACTGATCCTTATGACTCGACCTCGCACATTAACTTCAACATCATATGAAAATTCATTTAATTTAGGAAAATTTGCAAAGAATTCCCTAACCACCGTGAGATTGAATCTAAATGAACTAGAGGGTACCGACAAGAGATTTTTCAAATTGAAGTGCCTAACCGCAGTTTGGAGCCAACCTAGACCTAGAGAAGTGACAATTTCGGACGAAAAGTCAAGAATTGGATACTCACGCTCGGTGACAACCATGCGTGTGGAGACTTGGTCATAGTATCTACGCGCGCTTTCATTCACAAACCGAGTGTGGCTGACCATTGGTAGAGGGTTTCGAGGGGACTTCCTTTGGCGATTTGCTTTCACCTTCACTCGACCCTTCATCTTCTCCTTGGGCGGTTCAATGGGTGCTGCTGGTTCGCAGGTGAGGCAGGTTCGGCAGATTCTGCCTCATTGGTAGGAGCAGTAGGTTCGGCATGCAGAGAGTGTTCAGACGGTGATGACTCATCGTCTTCATGAACGAACATGGCAGGTTTGGATGGCCCAGCACCATTGAAGACAGATCCGACAGCAGAGACGGAGGAGGTTGCTGGCTCAGCCGGAGGGGAGCCTGGCCGAACGATTTGGACTTCATCATCGGAGTCCTCCGAATTGAAGTACAGATGGACAAGGGACGCGAGAGCAAGGAAGAACAGCATGATTTCTTGAAGGATTTTGAAAATCTGGGAAGTTTGGAAATCTTTGGGAGAAATTTGCAGAGATTTTTGGAAGATATCCGAAAAGTAAGAGGCCTTTATGAGCGGTGACAGGAGTGTAAGTACCGTATGGGAACCCTAAACACTTTAACGCCTCAAAAACTCCAAAAGCTGCCATGGAACGTTGAAGAAACCTTCGGTACATGCACCAGCAGTAACGTGTCGGTCATCTAGTGGAGGGGAGAAGGGGGATTTGAAAGTGAAGAGACAACTCTCTTAAAGAACCCTTTCCACACAACTAAACACTCAACCGGTGCAATAAGTTATTCCACACCACTTACACATCATCAATCATCACACACATACTAAGTATCCGAAACAAAAATTTTAATGACCAAAAATATAATAACGGATTAACAACTAGGTATGGTGCATAATGTGACAACTCAATAGTTAGTGCTTGACAAATGATGTATGTGACAAGTTTATAGAATGCATGACTTATTTTTATAACCAAACTTGTACTCATATTTAAATTCGAACTCCCAATGACATGATTAGAGAATATAATTGATTTAATGACTAGATCACATGACACATTTGGGAATGGGAAGTCTAGATCATATTGAGTAAGAATTCCAAAGAAAATCGACTACCATTTGATTACACACTAAATCATGTACCCACAACACTTATAGACTTTCAAAATAGTGACAACTTGAAAATTTGATTTTAAGTGTAGGTATGTGATGAACACATTAAACTTTTTAAGGAGTGGTGTAACATTGACACATCTTTATTTTGACTCAAGCCCAAAACTTTTATTCTTATTTTATTTTTCTTTTTGAGTTAGGGCCTTATTGTTCTTTTCGTTTTCATTTTCGAGGAAATTCTCCATTTTTTACTACACATTTCTTTTGAAATCACAAGAGGTTACACAAAAGATCATCATAAAGAAATAAGAGTTTTTAGAAAAGTGAAGAGAACAAATTTAAACCAATCAAGCTTTTAAAACTCATACTATTTATTCTTTTGACAAGAAATGGGATTATGAACATGTGACTTAACCTAGGACTTCAATTATATTCATCAAGTATTTAATTGAGAGTACCAATCCAAAGAGACTAGACTGATTGGGAATTTTCCATTTTTCATGATGCATGATATGCAGGAAACTGAAATATGTACAAGCACCGACTACGACTAGTCACAGTTATTCCATAACACAGATTCCAAGACTCTTTCGAAGACCAGTCAAGACCTGATCATCTAAGGGTTTGGTCAGAATATCAGCAAGTTGTTTTTCCGAAGGCACAAATTTGAGCATTAAAATCTTTGACTCAACGAGATCCCTAATGAAGTGGTGCCTAATATCAATGTGCTTGGTTCTAGAGTGCTGCACGGGATTTTCAGATATGCATATGGCACTAGTGTTGTCACAGTAGATGGTGAACTGGTCACGAATAATACCATAGTCACAAAGCATTTGTTTCATCCATAGTAACTGTGTGCAACAACTTCCTACCGCAATGTATTCAGCCTCGGCAGTAGACAATGACACTGAATTTTGTTTCTTGCTATACCAAGAGACCATGTTATTGCCAAGGTAAAACACACCACCGGAAGTACTTTTCCGGTCATCACTACAACCCGCCCAATCGGCGTCACTAAACCCAACCAAGTTAGTATTTGTATCAAAAGTATACCAAATACCAAATGATAGAGTCCCACTAACGTACTTGATGATCCTTTTCACAGCATGCAAATGAGACTCTCTAGGATCACTTTGAAATCGCGCACAAACTCCAACAGAAAAGGAGATGTCTGGTCTCCTGGAGTAAGATACAGCAAACTGCCAATCATGCTTCTGTAGAGTGTCTGGTCAACACTCTTGCCCTTTTTATCACTAGACAACTTAGTGGTTCTACTCATGGGGGTCCTAGCAGGTTTGGCAGAGGAGAATCCAAATTTGCTAACAAGGTTTGCAGCATACTTGGATTGAGAAATGAAGAGACCAGTCTCTTCCTGTTTAACTTGCAAACCAAGGAAATAATTCAATTCACCAATTAGACTCATCTCAAACTCACTAGTCATAATCTTTATGAATTGTTGAACTTGAGATTCCGAACTAGACCCTACCACAATGTCATCAACATAGATTTGTGCAACAACCACATCACTTTTAGATCGCTTGATGAACAAGGTTTTGTCAACGGATCCACGAGTGTATCCATTGGACAGCAGATGACTAGACAGTCTATCATACCAAGCTCTAGGAGCTTGCTTCAAACCATACAATGCCTTTTTCAATCTATAAACACCATCCGGCATATGAGGATCCTCAAAACCTTTTGGTTGTTCAACAAACACATCCTCATTCAAGTAACCATTTAGAAAAGCCGTTTTGACATCCATTTGGTACAACTTGAATTTTAGATGACAAGCAATAGCACACAACAACCTAACTGATTCATGTCTAGCTACGGGTGCAAATGTTTCCTCAAAGTCAATCCCTTCAACTTGAGATACCCTTGAGCAACAAGTCTAGCCTTGTTCCTCACTATCTTTCCGGTCTCATCACTCTTGTTCTTAAAGATCCACTTAGTCCCAATGACATTTGAAGTGACGGGTCTCTTAACAAGAGTCCACACTTGGTTCCTATCGAACTGATTTAGTTCTTCTTGCATAGCAATTATCCATTCCTCATGGACAAGAGCTTCCTTAATGTTCTTAGGTTCCACAGTGCACACATAGCAAACATTTGCAATTTCATTTTGGATTTGACTTCTAGTTCTCACACCTTCCTTGACTGACCCAATTATATGATCTTCAGGATGTCTAGACACTACCCAGTTTGGTTTCTTTTTCGGTGGCTGTCTAGAACTCTCTGAACTGTAAAGTCAGAATCTGATGACCCATCATCATTTTCTGTCTGAGTCTCACTGGCAGACTCAGTGACCTTCTTGGGAAACAACCCATCATCATCTACAGCTTGATCAATTGATGCATCAAGATCATCAATTGTGACATTAATGGATTCCATGATGGTATTGGTTCTAAGGTTGAAGACCCTATATGCTCTACTGGTCGTGGAATATCCAAGGAAGATGCCTTCATCACTCTTTGGATCAAACTTCGCTAAGTGTTCCCTATCTCTTAGAATGTAGCAAGTGCTGCCAAACACCCTAAGATGACTAATCATAGGTTTCTTTCCCTTCCAGATCTCATAGGGAGTCTGATTTGTGCCTGGTCTCAAGTAGACTCTATTCAAAATATAGCACGCAGTGTTAATGGCCTCGGCCCACAGATTCTTAGCTAGATTTTTGCTATTTAGCATCACCCTAGCCATCTCAATCAAGACTCTATTTTTCCTCTCAACAATCCCATTTTGTTGAGGAGTAATTGGAGCCGAAAATTCATGTTTGATCCCCATGCTAGCACAGAAATCAGCAAACAAAGAGTTCTCAAATTCAGTACCATGATCAGTCCTAATTCTGACAATAGAGGGATGACCAGCCACCACCTCATTCTGAATTTGTTTAAACATAGTCACAAAATTTTGAAAAGCATCCGACTTTTCTCTCAAGAAAGACACCCAAGTATATCTAGAGAAATCATCAACAATCACAAGAATATACTTTCTACCTGCTACAGACACGGTTTGAACCGGACCAACTAGATCCATGTGAATGAGTTCAAGAGGATGTGAAGTTCCAACATCTTTGACTCTCTTGTGTGCAACACGTGACTGTTTTCCCAATTGACAAGGACCACAGATGTGCTTTGACGGCTTGTCTAGCTTAGGAAGACCTCTAACAAGTTGTTTCTTAGCCAAGGTGTACAAATCATTTATATTCATATGTCCCAACCTTTGGTGCCATAAGGACGTGGTCTTATCAGTCACAGAGTGACAGGTCAACTTGGCAGCCAAGATTTGACTATCAAGTGTGTAGCAATTGTCACTTGACCTACCTGTTTGAATTAAATCATGACCATTGCTATCAACAATCCTACAACCTCTTGTAGACATGCAGACTTCATCTGCCCACTGATCACATAAATGTGAGACACTAATGAGGTTGGACTTAAGGCCATCTACATACCTCACACCTTCCAGTAGAGGCAAACCGGGGAGCTGAACATCCCCTTGACCAGTCATTTTTGCAGTTTCACCACCCCCAAACTCAACAAACCCACCATCAAAATCATTCAAATTTACAAAGACAGATTTGTTACCAGACATGTGTTTGGAACAGCCACTATCAATGTACCAACGAGTTGGATCACGCAAATTTAAGACAGACAAGGCAACCAAACACTTTTCCTTTTTCTTTACTCATTTAGTCTTGGACTTACTAGGTGGTGAAGAAGATGACTCAACAAGTTTTGAAATTCTGGTTACTTCAACAAGCAACAAATCAACCTGTTCTCTAAGTGAGCTATTGTACTTTGACAAACTCTTGACTTTTAGCTTACTGCACTTAGGTTTGATGTGACCAGTTACTCCACAGTGGTGACACGTAGGTATAAATCTGGTTCTTGTGTGAGCAGTGAAACTAGACAACACTTGGTGACTCTTCTTGTTATTATTGCCCCTAGGTTCTTGTGGAACTGTGATGACCAGTGACTTCGGTGAGTGTGGCTCACTAACTTTGACAAACCTAGGTCGTGAAACTGAAGTAGATGACTCACCAGCAACATATCCTAGACCAGTTTTATCATGAAAACTTTTTCCAACATTAAGCATCTTGTCTAACTTTGCTGAGCCAATTGACAGGTCATTAACTTTTTCTTGCAGTGATTTATTGTAGCCAACCAAGTAGACATTAGATTGTTTGAGTGACTCAACTTCTTCTTTCAACTTAAGACTCTTACTGTGCATAAGATTAACACTGTGCTCCGAGTTACTCAACTGATGTCTAAGGTCAATATTCTCCTTTTTAACTCTTTCAAAATCGACAGACAACTGTTCATACATAATCTCAAGTCTTGACCTATGCGACTGGGCATCTGCATTTTCTCTTCCTTTGCTAGACTGACCGGTCTCGTAATCTTGCAAAGTGAGACAAAGTGCAGCCTTTTCCAACTCTAATTCATTACAACGCTTTTTCAGCTCAATGCTATCAGCTTTGATCACACAAGTTTCATCAAACAAGGCATCATACCTTTCACACATCTTCTCATAAGTTTGATTCTCTGGAAGAGAGTCATAGTCATGAAAAACAGGACAATACATCTCAGGTGACTGGTCGTCATCAGTCATGTGTTGTGAACCCGACTCGGATTCCTCACCCGCTGAGTTGTGATCAGAAATTCTAACAACAAAGGCAATCTCATCATCTTCATTATCTGAAGAAGAGTCAGAGTGATGTGATTCCTCATCCTCACTATCACTCCAAGAGGCTTTCAAGGCTTTATCCTTGCCTTTGTTAGACCCTTTCCTATTGTTAGCACAATCCACAGAAATATGACCAGTCCCACCACAGGTATAACACTTAACTGGACCCTTCTTGAACTTGTTATCTCTTGATCCAAAATTCTTTTCAAATTTCCTTTCATTTGACCCTTCACCTTGTGGTTTGAATTTTGACTCTCTAGGGTAGTTCGCACCACCCTTGTAATCTTTCCTATCCTTGAGAATTCTTCTAAACCTTTTGACAAACAAAGCCATGTCATCATCAATCGAAGATGACTTTTCTGTTTTTGAACTTTTCAGCTCAACTTGATCAGTCACACTCTGCAGTGCAACACCTTTATCCTTCTTATGCATGCTTTCTTCCAATTTTAACTCAAGTTCATAGGTTTTCAATTTTCCTACAAGTTTTGGAAGTTTTATGTCGGACATGTTTTGACATTCCTTGATTGCGGTCTTCTTCGCGGAAAACCTCTTCGGTAACACCCTCAATATCTTTTGAACAATTGTTAATTCTGAAATAGGTGCTCCTAGACTCATCGCGGCATTGGTGACACTCTCAAGTCTGAGATAGAAATCAGAGAAGCTCTCTGAATCAGTCATCCTGAGTTCTTCAAACTCGGACAGGACCATTTCAAGCTTTAGGTCCCTAACCTGGTCATCACCCTCGTGAATGACACGCAACCTGTCCCACGCTTCCCTAGCTGTTGTACAGTGCTGAATATGTGAATATTGTGCACTGGAGACGGCAACAGCTATGGCGTTCCTAGCCTTTTTATTAGCATTTGATGCATTGACCTGAACCTCTGTCCAGTCATCTCTAGGTATGTTCACTCTCTCACCGTCAACAATTCTAAACGGAGGACGCCATTCAACAGACAAATATTGGAAAGCAAATTCATCATACGCATCAAGAAAGATTTCGAACTTATCTCGCCAGGCAGCGTAGTTTGTGCCATCGAAGTATGGAGGTGAGTTCACCGAACCGGCTACTCGATCTCTCTCCATTGACTAGACCCTTAAATCAACCAACCCAAGACCTTACTTTAAGTATGTCTAAAGCCCTGCTCTGATGCCAATTGCAGGTTGGCAATGAAGGGGGTATTTAAAAATTAATTCCCTTTTCGTTAACAAACAACACAAACAGATCACACAGATGACCAGTCACAGTGTGATGAACTTTAACAGATTAAGTACTTGATGGATATTACTTGTGGATGCTTGTGATTTGATCAACAACACTCATATGCAATGCCAACTTAGGTCCTCAACGAAATCAGTGAGTTTGATATTCGTGAGCTATCCACAACTACAACTATATCAAACCAGCGTTTCTAATGCAGCAGTTAAGATGACCAGTCAGGCAGAATTATCCAGTTTGCATGTTAAGTGAACTTGTGCAAAATTAAATCCAATTTTAGTTAAGCCGAATGTTTAACAGTACACAGAGATGGACACAGAGTTTTGGTACCCGGAAAAATCCACAAAGGGATAAAAAACCGGGGGTCTATCAGAAGACCGGCCTTCCACTATGAAATGGCAAAAGATGCCCAGTACAAGGTTCAGACCAAGCTCAATATCTAGTTACCTAACTTAGATGCAGCAGTCCCTCGTGCGGCTTCTTCTCAATCACTTCACTTCCAGCGGATCCTCGCTTGGTCAACAAGCTACAAGGACATACACAAGTATTCCTCCAACGTGGCACCTAAAATGTATGCTGTGATGATTTATAACCAGTCACAGATTTATTTCCAGAAAGTAGTAAACTTGCAGGAAATAAAACCGTGGCTGTGTTTGATGCTTGCAGCTATAAACTGGGCAGCAAACCTACTAAGGTCAGAGACCTCTAATACTCAACACCGTCTGCAAACATGTATGAACATGGGGGACAAGTGTTGCACACTCCTAACTCGACTCAAAGTATGGAAACTTTAAAACAAGCCGAACTAGGAAAGATGAACCTTCTTTCAAAGTTAGCTTAATGTGATTTCAATGGAAAACAACTTTGAAAACAAGATTCAATTACTAGCTGTCCTCACTTTCTCATAAAGCTTCTATATAAGTGATCTAGGCACTCAAGAAGACAAGTAAGAACCGGAGAGGGAAAATGCAGCTAGTCAAGAGAGTTTTTCAGAAAATATGAATGAAGTTTAGCTTGAAAACCCTAGCCGTAATAGAGGATGAGGTTGTGTTTATATAGACACAAAAGGATAAGAGATGAACGGCCAAGATGAAACCTTAAAACTCTCTTTTACCGGAACCTAGGCAGATCCGAGTGAGTGGGGTGAGGTTGACTAACCGGAGGATAAAAGCATGGGCTGTTTATTCAATCTGTCAGAAAAAGCAGTCAACCTCCACGTGCAGGAAGAAGATGACTAGACACAGAAAAACTGAATTCCTTATTCTTGTAGGAACAAGTAAAAAAACTTAAAGTGTTTTGGAAACGTTTTGACTAGAAAACATAGGGACTAGCTTTTGACACAAAATAATAATGCAAATGAACACTAAATGTGAGTGCATCTTCAATCATCATCTATCTTCACAACTTCCAAGCTTCTTCAAATTTCCTAAAGTCTAGAAATAAAACCTAAAGACTAATTGAGCTTGTTACATTCTTTACAATGTTTTTGTGATAAGGATAGCCAATCATAAAATATCCTACAGGTGCGATTCCGCGGCGGCGGGCCCCCCCCCCCCCCCCCCCGCGGGCACGGGGGCAACACCCCCCCCCCCCCCCCCCCCCCCCCCCCCCCCCCCCCCCCCCCCCCCCCCCCCCCCCCCCCCCCGCGGCGTGAACAGTGGCGGCAGGGACCGCCCGCCTGTTGCCTCGACCGTCCGGTGGATATGCTCTAAGAGATAACAAAAAAAACCCAACTTGGATTCTGCATTTTTATTTATTGAATTTTGAAAACAATAAGGAATACGGTCATATTTTTCAAATATATGTACATATCCATATGGAGAATTTTGGGCTGCTATAGCTATAGTAGCCCCGGGCTTCTTTGCTTCAATTTTTCGACTTTCTCGCTGATTTTTGTCATGATCAGAATTGTTCATTTTATTAATTATCTTGTTAAGATCATCCCTGCAAAAAATCACTTAAATTTGAAATCGTTTGGTTATGTAACTTTGTGAAACATATAGAAGGTTTGTGTAACGTCTAATTATACAGTTCATATAGTTCACACAGTTAGATAACCAAATGATTTTATTTTTTATTTTTTTTGCAGGAATGATCTTGATATAATAATTAATAAAGTGAACGGTTCCTATCACCCTTCATCCACACAATTTTACAACAACTTGTTAATGCTTGATTAATTCTTCTCTATCACGTAAGAACATAAGAAATACGTCTTGCCTTCATCCTCACAATTCCACATCAAGTTACTTGTGCTTAATTAATTCTTCTCCACTTATTTGCTTTTCAACCATATAAATACACATTTACCATCTCCTCAAAGGAAACAGAGTGACTAATATTGCACCCACAAAAATGAAGCGAGTAGCAGAGGTAGTCTTCATCCCCGCACCGGCCGTCGGCCATCTAGTATCCGCAATCGAGTTCTCCAAACGCTTATCAGAGTGTTCCGATCAATTCTCAATAACAATTCTGGTCATGAAATCGCCATTCGATTGCTCAACTTCCTCCTCACAGCCCAAAACTAAAACTATTCAATCACTTGTGGCCTCCACTATTCAATCACTTGTGGCGTCCCACAACAACCGCATAAAATTCATAGACCTACCCCGCGTCGACCTCCCGCCTGATGAGCTTCTTCAACAATCTATAGAAAAATACTTCACCGTTTACATAGAGAGCTACCAGGTCCATGTCAGAGAAGCCGTCACCAACCATGTCTTGCCCAATGCCTCAGTTTCCTCTTTCGTGATCGACATGTTCTGCACCACCATGATTGACATAGCCAATGAGTTGAAGGTACCAACTTATCCTTTCATCACTTCTGGAGCCGGATCTCTCGGCTTCCTTTGCCACCTCACTAGCCATTACAACCGACTGGGGGTCGGATTTAAAGAATCCGGCCCCGAGTTCGTACCTTGCTATGTCAACCCTGTTCCGTCAAGTGCACTTCCTTATTGGGCCTGGAAGAAAGATGGGTATGTTTCATTTACATACCATGCAAGGAGGTTCAGGGAAACCAAGGGCATAATTATCAATACAGTTCTCGAGCTGGAATCCCATGCGGTGCAGTCGCTTTCAAATAGTGACATCCCTCCTGTTTACACAGTGGGGCTTTTGATTGGTGAGCATCAACAGCAGGATGGTCGTCAACGAAAGTTTGACCAGATCATGAAGTGGCTTGATGGGCAGCCTTCAAAATCTGTTGTGTTCCTCTGCTTCGGGAGCTTTGGGAGCTTTGGTGCAGCCCAATTGAAAGAAATTGCTATTGGTCTAGAGCAAAGTGGCCAAAGGTTTTTGTGGTCCGTGCGCCAAAGCCCACCAGAAGAAAG
Source organism: Spiraea crenata (assembly GCA_033992175.1). Classification (NCBI taxonomy): domain Eukaryota; kingdom Viridiplantae; phylum Streptophyta; class Magnoliopsida; order Rosales; family Rosaceae; genus Spiraea; species Spiraea crenata. The sequence goes on from JAVBHV010000019.1 coordinate 2,839,679, forward strand.
CAAATTCGCAATTCCAGATGAGCACACAAATTTTGAGGAATTTTTGCCTGCTGGATTCGTGGAGAGGACCAATGAGATGGGACTTTTATGCGGGTGGGCCCCACAGGTGGAGGTGCTGGCCCACAGGGCTGTTGGGGCTTTTGTATCACATTGTGGTTGGAACTCTATAGTGGAGGGAGTGTGGCATGGGGTGCCTATTGTGGCATGGCCTTTGTTTGCAGAGCAGCATTTGAATGGATTTCAGATGGTAACGGATTTGGGGCTGGCTGTGGAGCTTAAGTTGGATTACCGAAAGGAAAGCGGCGGGTTTGTAGGGGCGGAAGAGATCGAGAAGGCGGTGAGGTTTGTGATGGGTGATGGTGCTCTTGAGGTGAGGAAGAAGGTGGAGGAGATGAGTCTAGTTTGTAGGAAGGCTGTTGAGGTTGGGGGGTCTTCTCATGCTTCATTTGACAGTTTGGTTGAGGTTATGTTGGCAAAGCCTTAATTTGAAAGCAATTCAATTGCAATAAGTCTGTGGGTCACAAATCCATCTGTCCTGGATTTTTCTAGGGTGTGTGGGCAACTATCCTTATCATGCAAGTAGTTAACGTTGTTTAGCATGCCTTCTTTTGTTTAGGATTGTACTAGGACAGTATATGTCGTCCACCCATAATGTATGTGCCGGAAATTAATCTATCATGCCTCTTTTTCTTCTGTTTTTTTCAAGCATAAGCATGTAAAAGTTGTTAAACCAAAAGGCTTATAATCCAGTACTGTGTGATATGAACAACAAAGAGAACATGTTTCCACTAAGTGATGGTGCTGTCGTTTAGAATGCAGATTAGATAGCTAGACAACTAAATGAATTGACAAATGAACGAAACTGATGAAGAATTACAAATTTAGGAGGGAGCACTCAAATATTTCCATCTCTCAAATAATTGGAGAGCCTCACATGGTCCATGAGATCTCTCTTCTTTTTCTTGAAATGTTTGGAGGCAGCTTTCAGCTCCTTGTTCCATACCTGAACACAAAATGGCATTCAAAACCAATCGCAAAACTTCCCATGATATGATAGAAATCAACAAACAGATTCAACATCACTAATGCATTTGCAGGATTGAAGTTCCCAGCACTTTGATACTTATAAATATTGCATACATTTGGACAGTTAAAGGTTTAGTTCCAACATAGGAAGATGAAGCCTATACTTATAATTTTGAACTTTTACTTGAAAGAGCTTTCTAGGATGATCAATCTTTCTGAAATTCCCTGAATCCGAATCTGTTCGGAGAAAATCTCAAATGGGTGAGCTCAGATTCATTGATCAATGATCCAAACACCCCAGTTGTCAACAAAACATGTAAAGCAACAACAAAAGAAGATCTAAGAACCCAGATGAAAAAAGGCAGTACCTTAGAGGCAATGGGATTACAACTAGCCTTGACAGGAGTTGGAGAGAAATCAGAGGCCAATGCCATCTTCTTCTTATTGCATTTCTTCTTCATCATCATCATCATCATCTTGTTCTTCAAACCACTCCGACTAATATTGAACCACGCGGCGCAGATCTTCTATATAAGCCCAAATTAACATGATACGTTTCAACTTGGCCCAACTGTCTGATTCTATAAGCCCAAGAACTAATTTCCTCCAACGAAATGGAGAAGATTGTGTAGGAAAGTGTTCATGCACCACATTCATGTTGAGTTTCGAAAATGATAGGAAAAAAGTATCGTGTTTCGATATGAGAGGGATGATATGTCAGTTCTACATGGATTATTGTCATAAAAGCAGATGATAAATTCCAATTCTAGACAACATCAACTTGGTTTACTAGTACTAAAGGAGCAACAGTTCAAAAGTCTTAAGGAGAAGCTTCCCCACAAGTTACACCTCATGAGAACAAAGGTACCTTACTTTCTCCCTTATAAGAACAAAGGTTTTCAGAGTTTTGACAGAAAAGTGGCCTTTTCAGGCAAGGTAAGCCACTAAATACAATTACAATACAAAGTAATAAAAGGGAAAAGTTCAATAGAAGATGAAGAAGATAAGTAATTGTCTAGACAAGGTATTAGAAAAATCAAAGAGATGACAATGACAATTGATTACTCCATCTAAATGTATGATTTCGGCCAGTTACATGATAAGCAAATCACACTTACAAAAGATAAAAGCACCTTGATTTATAGAATCTACATGGCCTTCTGTGTCATTCTCCTAGTCCTATCCTAATGTCTTCGAAAAATCAGAATCCAAAGATCATGGATCACTCTAAGTGAGACAAAGGTATCCAACGGCCAATGACATCATTACTTAAGATTATAGTCAGTTCTCTTGGAGGGTCATCAAACCGAATCATCTCTAGCTGTTCGTCCATAGCAAGCTTCGCAAGCCAATTGGCAGCTAAATTATCATAAATTTTGACTTTTCGGAAACTCACACTCCTTATGTGTCTTGAATCATTTATACATTTATGTACAAGAGCCCTGACCTCTGAACCGGTTCTGATGATTTCGCCACTACTGAACCGGAACACCATTAATTGATTGCCTTCGAGTTGTACATCATCGACACCTTCCCTTATGGCAAACTCAATAGCCCTGCTGAATGCTGTGAGTTGTGCAATTGCTAAGCTGTTAGCCGGCCCCGAGGTTCCTGCAAAGGCAGATATAAAGACACCATTATTATCTCTTAGAACGCAGCCAACAGACGCAGTCTTTGTTCCTCCGTTGTAGTGACCTGCAAAGCTGAGTTTCCATGAACCGTTTGAGGGTGCAGTCCATGCAGTGAGGCGGACAAATTCTCCCTCATCAGCGTTTAGCTTGTTTTGAGCAGGACCTGCAGCCATATTTTGTTTTTGTCTAGAATGAGGCTGTAGCTTAGCACAAAGACAATGATGGCTAATGTGAAGACTTGAACAAAATTTATAGTCCTAGTTAGCTAAATTGCCTCCTCAAGCACCGGATTTCATACCTTTCCGGGCCATGGAGGATAACGATGGTAGATATTATAGATGGAAAGACACGTTGCAACGGTTACATAGTTTTAATTCGAGTAATTGCTTACCAACCTCAATTTTGTTCAAGGGTTGCTATAGATGGCAAGGGACCGTTGCCAACGGTAGTATAGTTTTTCCCAAGTATAAAGGTAGTACTTTGAATTTGAACTCTCAGACAATATTTACATCCTGAGTAATGAAGCTAACTCAACTTGCTCTCTTAATACAAGACCAGTTCAAGCATCACTTGATATAGATGGCAAAGGGTCGTTGGTAACTGTCATAAACATTTTCACCGGAATTTAGAGGCTATATTGAAAACAATGGAACACAATTTACTTACCAGGTGGGTCATTTCTTTTGAAATTTCCTCAGGAAGAAGAGTTAGGTTATGAATTGCAAACATTGTTTCCAAATGGTAAGAAAACAAGCTGAGGTGAAGATTTGAACACAAAAGTTATCATCCACAACTAAGCCTGATAAATGAAGTACTTACTTCTTTTTCCATAAACTCTTGCAAAGGATTTGGTGTCAAGTGCTTAAATAATTTGGCTTGGTACTTTCATAGGGAAGTTTACTTAGTCTTAGTTATCCTAAAATGAAAGTCGGTACCTATTATATGCACGGTAAGATATCTGATATATGCCAAAGGAAGCCTTGTTTGGCTTGTTCGCACATTTGGTATACTTGAGCTTTTAGCCTCTACCTTCCCGGTTACATTGGCAAACAAAAACTCCCAGGTATAAGGTTCAGTGATGAGCATGAACGAAGAAACCTAAAGCTGTATGAAGTTTAAGTTTCAACTTTCAACTTTTCATAATTAGCTTTGCCTCTCTAAAAGAACAGATGCTAAACATTGGATTATTAAGAGATGAGCTAAACAAAAATAAAATATTGAAATCTGTACACTTCTCCAAGGACCTAATCAACCATAACTTCGGGAGAATTGTAGAACCTGATATAAAGAGTCAGACAGATTGAACTGTGTGTATCTCTTTGAGTAGAAAGGAAGCAAAACGAAAGTTCAAAAAACTCCAATGTTGATATTTCTGCATTGGCAAGCAAGAATATATTCAAAGTAAGCTCGAAAGGCAGAAATTTTAAGTGTACACCTCTCCAAAGCTGAGAACAAATTACTGAAGAGGGAATCTTCTATAGTTTCTCTATGTTGATAATTTCACTTTATGACTCACTTCTGTGACCATTCCTTTGCCTATATTTATCCCAAGTGTTTGATTGATGATTGACATAACTAAGCAGAAAATCTTCAGTTTGGTTGTTCTTGGGTGTTGGATTTAATCACATTGGCTATTCAAGGATTTGCAGACAATGCATTCTATGAGATTGATCATCATCTACATTTTTATCACAACTCTCTCCTTTTTATGTGGTAAGCAAGAAATTTTTGTTCAAATTCTTTAATTCATTCTAAATTTAGGATTCAACCTTCACTATTTATGAATATTATACTGTTAATATGTCATTGATATTACATTGACAATATGTATTGTGGATATATTTCCACAATAATATCAATACAATATCGATATCATATCGAAATCAGTAAAGATGTTAAATCATAATGATTCTGTTTTTGGTTTAGAGCAGATGCAAGAAGTTTTCCCCCATTCATAGGAGCCCAACAAACAGAAAAATACAAAAGCAATTCAATATCAACCCATGAAACAGAGCAAAGGCTAAAATCAACAACTCATTTGGACTTGAACTTACCATTGCCTTCTTCATCAAGTATTGAAACCCTAGATATGATGATCCCTCCAAATTCTTCTTCACCCCCTTTAGATTATTCACTAGCTCCACTCCCTTTGCCTGCAAATAATCTCCCCGGTACTCCTCACTCTGCATACCCACCGTTTCCCTCAACAAACCCACCTCACGCAAATACTCCTCCCTCGGGGTCCACTTATGGGCCTAGCCCACACTCATCAAGCCCAATTTCAATCCCACCCATAAATTCTCCAAGCCCACCTATCATTCTACCGCCCGTTGTTTTCCCTCCTCCGTCCGGACAGCCCAGTTCTCCAACCAACAAGCCACCGCAGTCTAAGGTGTGGTGCGTTGCCAAGCCGACGGTGCCAGACCCGATAGTTCAGGAGGCAATGGACTATGCGTGCGGGTCGGGTGCGGACTGCAAGTCAATTCAGCCCAATGGGCCCTGCTACCGACCCAACAACGTGTTGTCCCATGCTTCGTATGCGTTCAATAGCTACTGGCAGAACACGAAGATCGGTGGCGGGACTTGTGATTTTGGCGGGACTGCCATGCTTGTCACGGTTGATCCAAGTAAGTCCAATTTGTGCCTATCTTTAACTTTAGGGTGAATCGCCGTCACGGTTGATTTAAGCAAAATGAGCCTATAGTATCCACATTATAGGCTCATTTTTTGTCCCTTCCACATCGAGCGATATTGGAGAGAGAAAATCAAATTCACAATGTGACAAATATATAATTTCGGACAATCTTTAATGATAGCAAAAAATGCACTAAGAATCATTCAAAGAAACAGAAAATCCCTCCATTAAACTGTCAAATGCCACTCTTAGCTAAATAACAATCTTGTGCGGAGTTTGAGGCGCTTGTTCTGCTCAAAAGACAAACTAAATCATGTTGTTAGACCATATCCTTGTCTTGCTTAATTAATCAAATAATTGTATCTATCAAATCGGCTTCTGATAAGTTTACCAAACTAATGTAATAGAACAGATTGGAAGATTTGAATAGTAACATACTTTTGTGCAAATCAACAGATGTCTCTATCTTTTTTTTTTTGGTGTACATAATTTTAGGGGAACAGAGTTATTGGAAATGAAAACGTTAATCAAGGGACTCTAATTATGAATTCATATTGGCTAATCTATTCAACAAAATCTCCTGGAAAAGCCATATAATTGTAGCACTTCGGTTTGGTTGGACCCACGAGTCATTTCATGCACCTCAATATTGGCAATAATATTAACAGTATGATCATATTGCTTTATAATCTATTTTAACTCTAATTATATGATTTGCAGGTTTTAACGGATGTCAATTCTTCTATAACAAATGACTCGTGAACACAGCAAAAATGTAATCAAGATCCAGACTAAGAAATAATAAAGAGAATGCTGCTTTTTCTCTTGTCTGAGAAATTACTTTTATGCTTTCAAACAAACAGTACTATAGTAGCACTAGTAGCCTAGGAATTATGGGGTTACATTATTTGCATGTGTATTTAGAATTTGAGCTGAACAAATATTTGACACTTGAAAGTGAAGTTGTACTACTCCTCTTTGATCTTTCTGTTTTCCACGTACTCTTCCTTTGGTATATGGAATATTCCCGTTCCGCTTGATAGATACCCTTTGATTTCTTTTTCGCTATAGAAGAAAATTACAACACAGAGCCACAGAGAAACAAACCAACTTGTGTTTTCCATATAATTCGTCATGGGAAGTTTTTAATATTCTCATTTTCGATTAGATGCGAAATTAAGTAGATTTTGCGAGATAAACTTTGGTGTGTAATACATGGATGACATTCTACGCGAACTTTATGCAAAGTATATAAACAAATAAAATGATAACAATACTTAGCTAGAAACTGTGGAAATCTACAGCAACAATCTTGATCGCCACGATGCACTTTATACAATTTTGAATCCTTCAATCTTTAAGCCTAGACAAAAATGAACACAAACCTCCGCATTTAGCGGCATAGCAAAACTAATCTAGAGCAACATCACGTAAGACATTTCAATGGCGTGGAGTGAACAAGTAGATGGACTTTTGCCATTAAACGCCAATGTATATGGACTAAGTTAAACAATGATAAAACATGCATATGCTCATCCCTTTAAAATTGGCTTTGGCAAGAACATGCCTTTGCACATTGTAGCCGCATGTATATTACTCCAATAAAATCAATTTACACGTGGAGATTCCATTTCCTTGTAGCTCCATGTGAAGCATTATCCTCAAATTGAAAAGATGCAATAAAAGACAAGCTCATGAGTAGTCGATTTGGAAGATGTGAATGAACCGCTGTAGGTCATGAATCGACCAACGCCTCAGATTTCAAGTTCGACTGACAGTACTGTAAAGAATAATAATGCAAGGTGAATTTTGTAAAAGGAAAGTACACTGAAATTGACCTAAATTTGGAAACCAAAGTGACCGACACTAGAATGCAAATATATGAGTCTATTCATGGGTTTGGTTAATACTTACAAAACTTATACTAAATAAAAGGCAACATTAATTGACAGGTCGCATCCGGTAGAAAGCATCCAAAAAAACCCATATTCTTCTAAGTTGCAAAATTCTAAAGCCAAAAAAGTTTTGTCCCCTTCACGAGAGTTTTTATTAAAGGTGTTGATATTGGTACTTCTAAAAAAATCATTTGTACGCTTCATCTATGTATAAGAAATAGAGAAAAAATAGAGTGCATAATGACATTTTAGAGTGCAAATAAGTACATTTCCCTTTAATAATGCAAGATCAAGTTTATAATGACATTTTTTCAACAAGTGGTTTTCTAGACCCATTCACGGGCTTAATAGCAAGATAGCCTCAATCACACTACTAGTGTAAAAACTTTGCTTCTATCTTCAAACCAAACCGCGTTCTTTTGATTCCCTTCACATCCTTAAAAGTTGAAGATCTGTTTATTAATTATTAAGAGATAATACAAAACCCAACTTGGATTCTGGATGTTAAAGAAGTGACTCGATCCATTCCTCCTTTTTGTTGTCTTGTTTTGTGGTGAAGTGTGATCCTCAAGTTGCAGTTTGGAATCCTGTAAGTCAATGCATCATGACAAATTTGATCAACTAATAAAAACACGGAGAAGTTAATAGTTTTGTTTATATTCACCCTGTGGTTCTTCTGTATCCAGCATGTTTGAGAATACGGTGTAGATAACATTGCAGATAATATGTAAATACTAAACGTTATAAAATATAAATAGTGTGTACATGTTATATCAATACATATCAATATTTTATGAAGAATTGAGTTTCTCACTCCTTATATGCATCCCGCATATCTTTCCTTTTATTATCATCACGGTGTTTTGTGGTAAAAAAATACTCCAAAACTTAGATATCGTTTAACTAGAACAAATTGTATACATGAAATGACATAGAGGTAAGGACAATATATAACGGTGATGTTCATATAGCCTATACAGATGGTAGTATCATATAAATTGGGACTACAAAGTTGATGTTTACGGTAAGGCACGCACGCTAGGCCTTAGAAAGGTTTATAAGAAAATTCACTAAAATGATTACTAAATACAAATATACAAGTTTACTAATTTTTTTTTGTATATACTATTAATTATTGTTGTTGGTACCACAAAGAAAGGTACATGAGTGTTTTTGATTACTCTCAGTCACACACACTCCCACTGTCATCCTCCACAAACCACATTACATGTACACTGACTACACTCATCTCTATAAGAAGGGTTTTGCCTGCTATTGGGTTTCAATATCTCTAAGTCTCCACCATTCTCTCTCTCTCTCTCTCTCTCTCTCTTGAGGGTTTTAGGTTCTTGAAAATGATGAAGTACACTCTTTCTTTGCTCTTAGTCCTCATTTTGAACTTGGGCACTTTGCTCACTTCACTTGCTAACTCCTACTGCCCACCCCCCACATACCCTCCTAAACCCCACCTCCCTCCCAAACACCCTCCCCACGTCAAGCCACCCTTCCACCCTAAACCACCAACACACAACCCACCACCCCATGTCATTCCCAAACCCCCCTCAAAACCGCCCCATCCTCACCCCAAACCGCCTCATCCTCACCCCAAACCACCCATTGTAAAACCGCCCATCGTAAAACCTCCCTTCATCCCCAAGCCTCCTGTTGTCAAACCGCCACCCTTCCCTAAACCCCCCATTGTCCGCCCACCTTTCATCCCAAAACCCCCCATTGTCCACCCACCTTTCATCCCTAAACCCCCAATTGTCAAACCCCCGATTGTGCACCCACCCTTTATCCCTAAACCTCCAATTGTCAAGCCGCCATTCACCCCCAAACCGCCAATTGTCAAGCCGCCAATTGTGCACCCACCCTTCATCCCCAAACCTCCAGTTGTCACGCCGCCATTCACCCCCAAACCGCCGGTTGTCACGCCGCCATACACCCCCAAACCGCCAGTAGTCACGCCGCCATTCACCCCCAAACCACCAGTAGTCACGCCGCCATTCACCCCCAAACCGCCACCAGTACCATCACCCCCCATTGTAGTCCCAACCCCACCACCATCACCACCAACACCAACCCCCACCCCAGTAGTCCCGGTAAAACCTCCTCCCCCGACCGAAACTCCGTGCCCTCCTCCGCCGCCCGAAACTCCGTGCCCTCCTCCGCCGTCACCAACGCCGGTGCCCTCCCCACCTTCCCCACCAAAGGACACGTGTCCCATAGACACTCTCAAGCTGGGAGCTTGCGTGGACGTTCTGGGAGGACTCATTCACATCGGCATCGGAAGCAGCGCCAAGGCCGCGTGTTGTCCGGTGCTTCAAGGGCTGGTTGACTTGGACGCCGCCATTTGCCTCTGCACTACCATTAAGGCCAAGCTGCTCAACATTAACATCATCATTCCGATTGCCCTGCAGGTTCTCCTTGATTGTGGGAAGACTCCTCCCTCTGGATTCAAGTGTCCTGCTTAATTAATTTGCTCATCGATCTTCATTAATGACGCCATAAATCCCAATTTAGTAGTGGTTTGTTGTTTATTAATCTGCAAGCAACTAATAATCAATAGGGCGTTGAGGAATATGTGTAATTTGTTTACGATATTTTGTGTTCATTTATCTTTTTAATGCAATTTGGTAAAATTAAGTGAATATATGTGAATGTGTCTTTTTTATTCAACGAGTTATCTACTTATCTGAAATGCTTCATGAAAATAAATATGTTTAGTTTGCTTTCATATCACGAGATTAAAAAAACGAATGTAAGTGATATAATACTATCAAATCTAATATCAGTTGCTTTTATTTTTTATATTTATAATTTATCTGATTTTCTTTGTTCCACTTAATTAAGCGTTGGATTATTGATCAACTTGTGGTCCACTATGTTTTTGGTCTTATCCTAGCTAGTGTGCGTGAGCTTAATTAGGTGCTTAATTAGGTGTGCATGTGAGTGTATAGTGTGGAGTTATTTTGACTGCATTTGTTTGTAAGATATGTAAGTGGGGGAATAAAATATCACAATCAATCAAGGGCCGATTTCCATGCACCACGTACGTTGGCCCCCACTTTTTCTTTGCTCCTTTGCCTATATTTGTACAAAGGTAGTCCAATATATTGGACCCAAAATACAAGGCTCAGTTCATGCATGCAAGTCACGTGCACTACCAAATCCAAATGCGGATGAGAACAGCCCCATCACTCAATTATTGTGTATGTCGTGCTGTGTCCTCTCTGGTGATATTGTTTGGGGAGCAAAACTTTACAGATTATTTATTTGTCAAAAAGATATATCTATCTCCAATGTCATTTGTATCGGAGAGAGACCCTTTATCAGTTTCAGTTATTTTACCTCAAAGATTATTCATAATTCGCAACCTCCACTTTGAGAAAACGCTGTCAAGCTCCTCAAGAGGTTATTCTTTCAAACTGTTATAGTTAAGTTCCATATGTGTTATCCAACATATTAGCCAAAATGTTGTGACATGGACAGATATGGTAGTAGCGGAAACAAGTGTGACGAGGTTCGGCAAAAGTGCCTACTCCTAGGGGCAGTGGTAGTTGCTTTTATCTCGAATACAATATGCACAAAGTACAATCTCACTTCTCTTCCTTTCTCTATCGCCTTACTATGCTCTTCCTTCACCTTACCGCAGGATTGGCCCTTTGCAAAAGAAAAATGTTCATGGTTCTAACAGTTAAGTGGTACTGGTAGATGAACAAAACGCAACCGGCCCATGAGATTTGATGTCCAACACAAAGCCATCTTGCATGCAACTTGATGACATCAACACTAAGTGGGCATACCGACCCGACTTTTCGAGGATCCAGACCGAACAATCCGATCGGTACCCGGTCAAACGGATAGTGGACCAAATTCTAGTCAAATAGGTTTCAAATCAGACCGAACCATCTAAATCGAGTTGGGATCAGGTCTTAAAATCCAAAACTTGTGGGTACTCAAACCGAATTGTGCATTATAAATTATATCTATTTTTTAAAATTTTATACACCCAAACCCAAACTTCCCAATCCCAAAACCCCAAACCCAAATAAAATCCTAACTCTTTTTTTCTTACCCAAGCCTTTTCTTTTCCTTTCCCCCACAGCCGGCTGCACCATCTTCTTTCTTTCTCCTCCATCTTCCTCCACCGCCAACAACAAACTCCACTTCACGGTGAAAATCCATCAGCCACTAACTTCTCTCACCAACCACTAACTCCTCGTCTTTCCTCTCACTCTTTCCTCTCGATTCCGTTCATGATGAAGTTCTCCTTACGATCTGGTTGAAAGGGTTCATTTCGTTGGTGGTGTAAATTTTAGTCCAATCGGCAGCCTTGTAGATTTCATCGAAATTGGATAAAATCACATCTTGTCCAGTTGCGTTCCGAAAAACCGAGTACCCCGATCATCCTCCGGCCATTTTGTCCTCCGGCTCTCTCCGGTACAAGTTCCGGGTTTATGCCTAATCCCAACCGACCTGGATCGAGCCCAAGTCTAATCCACACATTACTTTTACAACAAAACACGTTTTTGTGGCTATTTTATCCTATGTTGGTATTACTAGTTTAGTATTTCCGAATTAAGTATTTTACAAACTTATTAAAGATCGATTTTCAAAACATATGAATTTTGGGATGATTGGATTTGCAGATTTATTGTCTATTCTAACATAACTAATTGTAAAAAAAAAAAAATGATATTCCTTAGAGCCATAATTTTCTCCAGGACATCGCGAGCAAGTTGCGAGTCTCAATTGGTGCAATTTAGCTTTATAAAATATTTAGTACTTCATAACTTCTTATATGAGATTGAATATGTAGTGGAGCTCTTGTGACCTTTGATTCCCTTCCTTCATAACTTCGTGCAATGCACTTCTAGCATGTTCTTAAAAGTTGAAAATTTCTGGCTAAAGATCATTATTGTTATCAGAGATATTACAAAAACCCATCTTTGGATTCTGAAGGGAACTCCTTTCCTCCATTTGGTCTTGTTTGTGGTGAACTTTGATCGTATGGTTTACAAATTACAACTTAATAAAAAAAAAAGACTAAGAAAAGGCAACATTAATTGACTAGTACGATTTCATGGAAAACATCCAGAGAAAATCACATCCCTCTCTGAGTTGGAAGAGTCTAGGGCCAGTTAGAGTACTGAATACAAAAAAAAAAAAAAAAAAAAAAAAAAAAAAAAAAAGTTCTGTTTTTGACATCTGGTTTGCCCCCTTCAACAAAGATGTTACAAAATCCAGCTTGGATTCTGATTGCTAAGGAAGGAGGGTGAGTCCATTTCTCCATTTTGTGGTATAACCCTTGATAAAGTTGGAGATTGGGAAGACCTCAAGTCAATGCATCGTGACAAATTTGTTAAACTATTACACCTATACAGTTCTTCTGTTGCATGGTTTAGATTGACATTGTGGAAACATATCACTTGTTATCAATACGTTATCGACGGAAAAATTACCATGGGTAAAAGACCCCAAACATTTCGTAGTATCAAAGTGAGTTATTAATTTTTCCCCATTCCCTTCATATCTTACACAAACTGATTAGAAAGGATTTTCTTGTCGGTAATAACAATAGTGGTAATATTAGGGACTAAGAGTAATATGAGTCACTGTCATAAAACATTTATAAGGAATTCACTAACTTTTGTTACCAACCACAAAGAAAGGTAAATAAGTGTGACTTTGATTTTTTCTCTTTCTCTTTCACCCACACTGTCATCCTCCACAAAGCACATTACACTCATCTCTATGTTGGATTTCAATATCTAGTCTTGTATACTCCATACTCTCTCTTGTGGGTTTGGACTTATCAAGAATGGCAAAGTATGCTCTGGCTTTGCTCTTAGTCCTGATTTTGAACTTGGGAAGTTCACTCACTTCACCTGTTAGCTCCTACTCCCACCACCGACATGTTCTCCCACCCCCACCTCCCATTCAGACACCTTCCCCATGTCAAACCCCCCACCGTTCCGAAGCTGCCCTCAAAACGACCTCATCCGGATCTGCCCCTCGTCCCGAAACCCTCCAAGCCTCCTGTTGTCAAACCACCAACGTTTCCCCAAACCCCCAATTGTCAACCCAAGCTTTATCCCTTACCTCTGCCCCGATCCGTGCATGATTTGTGATCTTAAGTATGGTGTCCTAAATCCCAACTGGTGGGCATCTATTGTTACTTTGTTGTTTAAGAAGTAACGTGCAAGTGAACAATAAGCAACGTTAATGACCACTTGATCGCATTCATGTGAAGTCGTCTGATGCTGGAGCATAATGATCCATCAAGTTACTTATTTAACTATTTAGTCTACAATCTTTAAATTAAGAAAATAAGGATTATATTGTATAATTAAGATATATTTGATTTTAATTAGCTTTCTTTACGCATAAGTAGTCTTGGTGTCCAAGTTATGCATAGCCTATAAGTAAGGGTTATTATCATTGTAATAAGTAGTTTATGATGATTTATTATAGTGAGGTTGTCGTAGTCGACAGGGAGAGAAACGTTACCACCTATCATCAACGTGCCGATCGCATGAAGACCTCGTGCCAAGATGGTGAGGGTGAATGTTCTGACGTGGAGAGAGACATTGAACCATTTTCATATTGGAGCTCCATTGGGTGAGTCAGGTGAAAAGGAAATTAGAATCTATTCAGTTTCTAGTTCATCTATCTTTACCTTTTTCCAGTTGAAGAAATTATTGAGAAAAACTAAAAAAATAGTTCTTTGAATGTTGATCTACCTCCAATATTTGATAGCTGGTCTGAAGATGATTGAGATTTCAATCATGATGTCTTTTTGGAGGTTGATAATTTGGTCACGGTTAACATGGAGGATAGCACGAGAGGGCCATTTTATTACTGCTTAATCATGCCTATTGTCTGTAATGTTCGCCGAATTATGCTATTTATACTTGGTTTCTATTTTTTCTAGGTCTACTAGCCTCATCGCGCTTGCGGGAAGCTTTTTTTGCATCACGGGTGCTTCGCGCCACATTACAAGGCACTTCGTGTTACAATCAAACATTGGTTGTAGTAGGTGTCTTAAACGCTATTGTACTGTTTATAGTAAAACGCTAGAGATTTATCTGTGAGGATTAAAAGAGTACAAATAAGGAAAGAAACTTATACATTTGAAAATTTTTTTTAAAAAAAAAAGAAAAAAAAAAGCCAACACCCAGTATTAGCAGCCAACCATCATCTCAATCTCAACAGACACCTCCTCCTCGAGATTTGATTAGAGGGCGTTGGCGGTGGCCAGTGGCCTCATTGGTCTGAGGCAAATCAAGCCATATTTGATTCTTAATGCACACAGACTTGATATTTTCCTCTAAACCCAATTTAATTGGGACAATGACAAATAGGGCTCTAAAAAGGGGAGGGTTTACTTTTATGTTTGTATTTGAAAAGTTTTACAATTTTGACTCAAAATCTCTATGAACTGACAAAGATACCCTTATACTTCTACAAATCTCCATGAAGTGCCCTCGTGATGCTGGTAGAGTCCTAGCAGTACCCCAATTGGTTCCCTGCTAGTTCCCATGCAGTTCAGCCTAGTTCCCCGATAGTTCCCACACAGTTCCATGATAGTTCCCTGTCTCTGGTAAGAAGCAGATTCAATGAACTTGCTCAAGAACTTGTCCTCGTCGGAGACGGCGACAATATCGGCGTTTCGATATGTCTACACAAAAAACACGAAATCGATTACTAGTGTAAGAACAACACGACTCGGCGAAACATATTTGTACCCTGGCGAATGAAAGGGACATCGAAGGGCCAAAGGATCAGGCAACGACGGTGCTGGATTCGCAAAAATTGGAGGCGAGGGCACAACACGACTTGGAGAAACAGATTGGTACCTTGGCGAATGAAAAAGACATTGGAGGGTCGAAGGATCCGACGGCACCAGATTCATAGAAATTAGAGGCGAAGGCACCAGATTATGGGAAATCGAAAGTGAGCTGCGCGAGAACTATCGAGAACTAGCAGGGGACTTTGTGGGAACTGCATGGGAACTAGAGGTGAGGGCACCAGATTCTCGGAAATCGAAGGCGAGCTGCGTGAGAACTGTCAGGGAACTAGAAGGAGACTTCATGGGAACTAGCAGGGAACGAGGCTGAGCCGGTCTACAGCTGCCAATTCCTCAAGAAACAAATATGAAGGGGTAGTTTTATCCATTTTTGACACAAAAATAAAAATTGTAGAAGTTTCAAAAAGGTGCCAAAAAAGTAAAGAGCTTAATTTTGGTCTTTTGCCCTCAATCGCTTCACCATCCTAACCTCAATCGCCTCCATTATTCTTCCCACCTACCATTTCCTTTTCTCCTTTTCCATCTGCGAAGTAAAAAAAAAAAGCCCATATCAATAAACAACAAAAGAAAAATAAAAGAAACCCACATCAATAAACAACAAAAGAAAAATACCCATGAACAAAATCAACACCAAAAATTAGTGAAATTAATTTTCTTTTGGTGTGAATTTTGTACTTGCGTGTCGAGAGATGTCCTCGCCAAGAAAAGACAAAGGCCTGTAGTTCTTGAAACATGCCAAAGGCCTGTAGTTCTTGAAACACGCCGTCGCCGTAGACGACGGAGTTGGGTACGTGAATAAGTTGTTGATGGAGTCTCAGATCGCTTTCTTGGTAGACTAATCAGGATGTTTTAGGTGAGGCCCCTGTCGGATTCCATCGTCGTCGGAGGTCAGGTGTCCGTCGAGATTGAGAAATTGGTGGGCGGCAAATATTGAGTGTTGGCTTTTTCTTCACTTTAGCAATTTTGTGCAGTCATGATGTGCTAAGTGGTTTGTGTGGAAGTTTATATAGATGAAAACGTGGGACATCTTCTCCGCTTCCAGTTGTGGAGATCGTGGGGTGGAAACTTCAAAATTGCTGTGTTCTTTCTTTTTATTTTAACTCGCAAAACGACTCGCGGCAGTGATGCCGCAGGGTTTGTACAGAAGTGAAACAAAAAAAATGCATAGTTGAACACTCAATTTGCCGCTTTAATCTTACCGTTCCTTCAAATCTAAAACATGAAGAAAAAAAATCTAATCGAAAGAAATATTACATAAAACAAAACACACCCATAAAAAGCCTAATCCAAACACAGAGCTATCCATATCACATAATTGAAAGAAATATTCCATAAAATAAATCAGAGTAAGAAGAACGATTGAAGCAATGAACTCATCTTTGCTTATCAACACTGAAAACTGCACACGAGGAATATCAGCTATCCCAAGCAACAAAATAGCACCTACAAAATATCCAAAAAGGACACTGTTAAGCAAGCAAAGGACAAAAAGAGAAAACTCTAAATTGATGAACACTGAAGAAATATCCAGCAGAGATCCAAAGGCACATTCTTGTCCTTGCCATCAACATGTTGTACAAAATCCAGTTAAAAACCCAAATCAATTAACATCTTTCTAATTGGTTTCTTATGTTCAATTGGCCAGCTTAACATTCAGCATATAGAAATAAAGCAAACAAAGATAAAAGAAATTTTTTGAGTATAGATGCAAAGCTTAAAGTCAGTAATTAGACTTTATACGTGAGTAATTAATACAAATTATCTATTTCAAAGATTTACATTCATCTTGTTCTTCTTAGATTGAAGCTTCTTCGCCTGCTTCTCCTTTCTTCTGCCTCTCCTAATTAATCACCACAAAAACAAAAAATTGAACCTTGTAAATTGCATGTTATTAAACATAGAATAAAGGAAAAATTACATTTTGATACTACTTGAAGATCAAAATACCCAAAAACACTACTACACTTTAAACATTACAATATACTACTACTTTGACACATGTTGATTTATAATTGGGTTGTACACTTTAATAACAACTTTTAACTTCACACGCACTGCAAAATACGCTCAATCTCTTCATCCACGCTAGAAATCTCCCTACAAACTTCAAAACACTTTTTTACCCATAACTTTCTCATCCGAAAACCGTTTCACACGAAATCAATTGGGTTGGATTCGTCTCGTCACCCTCTTTCCATAGTCACCAAGATTGTTACCCCGGACCCACTATAGAGAGAGAACAGAGCAGCAACGTCTTCAGGTTTTCCGGCGAGATTCTCCGATTCCGGCGACAAATGAGACAAACCACCACCAAAAACTTCATCCTCTCATCATTCTAGACACATCCCAACCAACATTGAGCCTTAGTTTCCAGCGGATCATCGCTGGAGAGCCTCACATATTGGTTGAAACTTTCCGGTGAGTTTCCGGCCAAGGTAATCTTTCAAACTAGTCTAGAAAGCTTTGTTGGGTTGTTTAGATGAAGATTGATATAAAAAATCATATGAATTGATGGTGAGTCAACACAACTATTCTTTCTCCTTCATTTTGAAGGACTTCCTTCAAATTGAAAGAACACTTCCTTCAAATTGAAGGAGCACATCCTTCAATTTGAAGGAACACCTCTATCAAAGTTCAGTTTATGGGAATTTGAAGTACAATAGTTGAAGGAAGGAAGACATTCTTCAGTTTGAAGGAGCACATCCTTCAGTTTGAAGGAGTACATCCTTCAGTTTGAGAAAGCACATCCTTCAGTTTGAAGGAACACCTCCATCAAAGTCCAGTTTCTGGGAATTTGAAGTACGGTAGTTGAAGGAAGGAAGACATCCTTCAGTTTGAAGGAGCACATCCTTCAGTTTGAGGAGAAAGAATAGTTTGAGGAGCACTTCCTTCAATTTGAAGGAGCACATCCTTCAAATTGAAGGAAGTGCTCCTTCAGATCTGCAGGAAACTGTCCTTCAGATTTTTGAAGGAGCACTTCCTTCAATTTGAAAAATCACATCCTTCAATTTGAAAAATCACATCCTTCAATTTGAAGGATCAGATCCTTCAGATTCTGAAGGAGACCTTCCTTCAATTTGAAGGATCAGATCCTTCAGATTTTGAAGGAGCACATCCTTCAATTTGAAGGAAGTGCTCCTTTAGATCTGCAGGAACATGTCCTTCAGATTTTTAAAGGATCACATCCTTCAGATTTTGAAGGAAATCCTCCTTCATTGATGGAAGTCCTCCTTCATTTTGAATGAAGTCCTCCTTCATTTTGAATGAAGTCCTCCTTCATTTTGTAAGAACACTTCCTTCATTTTGCAGGACAAGTCCTCCTTCATTGAAGGAAGTCCTCCTTCACTGAAGGAAGTCCTCCTTCATTTTGAAGGAACACTTCCTTCATTTTGAAGGAAATCCTCCTTCCCCACAAACTTCAAAACACTCTTTCACTCATAACTTTCTCATCCGGACTTCGTTTGACACGAAATCAATTGGGTTGAATTCGTCTCGTCGCCCTCTTTCCATAGACACCAAGATTGTAATCCCAGACCCACTGTAGAGAGATAACATGGCAGTCCTCCTTCCCCACAAACTTCAAAACACTCTTTTACTCATAACTTTCTCATCCGAACTCCGTTTGACACGAAATCAATTGGGTTGGATTCGTCTCATCACCCTCTTTCCATAGACACCAAGATTGTAACCCCAAACCCACTGTAGAGAGAGATCGAGGCAGAAACATTTTCACATTTTTTGGCGACGGAGGCGGAGGTGTGCGTGAGTCTCACGCTCGCGTGAGCTGTAGCGGGCTTTTTAGTGTATTTTTGGGAAAGTAGTAGTATTTTGTAATAATTTTATTGTGGTAGTGTTTTTGGGCACAATAAAAGTGTGATAGTAGTCTTTGGGTAGAAACCCTAAAATAAATTATACATAGACCAAAGATTTCCATGGATATTGTTGTATATAGAGAAAAAGAGGCTTACTTTTGAGCTCCAAATCGTGCTGCCTTTTTCGACAACCTAGCAGACGAATCAAATTGATTAAAAGTTGCTTTGTGGTACCGGATGTCTTATGGCTTAAGATATCTTGAAAACACTTTCCTTTCAAGTATAACCTAAGCTGCTAGGTGCTATCAGTCCATTACCAAATCTTCTAAAGCATGATAATTCTAAAATCACAGCAATGCCATTTTGATTTAACAACACGCCGGGTAGTTAACAAATATGAGACTAATTAGTGGACCAAAGAGATTGGGGTTGACACATGTTTAAATAAGATTTAACTATAATATCACCAGTTCATTCCTAACATCAATGAATTTTGATAAAATAGAGAGCAAGGGGTTTCTACGCTTTCACTTGAGTCCATCTGTGATCAAATTGGATGGCCACTATGTCAGCACATTATCTTTCTCCTTCTAAAATCCATCTCAACTCTAAAACACTGAACAGACACTTTGATTTAGCTAAACCGGATTTGCGATAAATAAAGAACTCCGGACTCAGAGAGAGGACAACATGACATAGGATATTCCATTAAACCTATTTATGCACACTTTATTGTAAAGTTGTTTGAGACAGAGATGATCAACCTTGTGCCAGCTCCTTTGCCTCTTGTGTAGCCTCATCCACCCTCTTCAAATACCTGCCAACACAGGCCCATACATTTTCAGCTGTACTTCAATTTCAGGCATTCCAAGTAGGATACTCATAAAAAAAAAGGAAAAAAAAAAAAACTTGAATTTCTAGGCACACCAATCGAGTGTGGGGGGAGAACTGGGAGTCCCCCACCAGTAACTGGGGTCAACCAAACCGGCAGCATTCCTCAGCCAATCAGCTCTTAACACCTTAGCCACAACTGTGCTCACTCCATACTCTCTCAAAGTGAGGTGCAACCAGAGGCGGAGCCAGCCCAGAGCGGCCGTCAGCGGCCGCTCCCCCGGTCACCCGGAACAATTAAGGACTGGGAGCGAGTCCGCTCCCGTGGTCAGCCACTGATCTCCATTGATGCGGCGCGGATAGGAGAAGAAATTGCTGCAGAATTCTGGGCAGCGCGCTCGCGGAAGAAGAAGAAGAGGTTTTAACAAAACGGCGTCGTTTGGCACTTATCCAAATGGCGTCGTTTTGCTTTTCTTGCAGTGGCGTCGTTTCTTACTTGATTGGAGCGACGTCGTTTTTGCAAAAGGGCTGGGCTTTCTTTGAGGTTACAGCGGCGTCGTTCTTTCATTCCTTCCAGCAGCCGCGCAAGCTCAAGGAGCAAACGACAACGCAAAGTCACCGACGCTAGACGCCACCTCTGGGCACCGCCGCTTGACGCCGCCGCCGACGCCGACGCCGCTGCGCTTTCTATTATGACTTCCAACTTCCAAGTTTTACTCCAACTTCCAAGTAAATATTCCTAATTAAATCCCTAAATTTCTTAAGTTTCAATTGAAGTAGTTAATGTTAAATTGAAGTTGTTATTTGATAAATTTTAATTGATTGGAATGGAATTGTGGTTGGTGCGTGTTGTTGATGTTTATTTGCTTTAGGTGTAAATTGTGGTATAGATTATGGTTAAATTTAGTTGGGTTTAAATTGATTTATGATTATTTAGGGTTTAGATTATGGTTAAATTGAGTTATGTTAAATTGATTTATATTTATTTGGTAGATTATGGTTCAATTGATTTATACCTATTTGGTAGATTATGGTTCTATTGATTTATTGTCTATATGGTATAGATTGATGTGTTGATTCGGTATAGATTGTTGTGTTGATTCGGTATTGATTTATTTATTTGATGTATGTAATGTTATTAATGACATTTGTATTATTTAAATTCTATTGTATTTGGATCTTTTAATTTTTTTGGAACTCTTAACCCTAAAACCCCCCCCCCCCCCCCCCCAACCCCCCCCCCCCCCCCCGGTGCAACTTCTAGTGGTCTGCTGAATTGTTCCCCAAACCCTGAAATCACACAACCATATACAACAGACACTAAGCTATTTGCAAAGTTCGTATGTCTCAAACTGTATCATTGTCGGAGGCGCTAACCATAATGCATCCAATATCGTTATTGATACTTAAAAATGATGCAGATAAAAATGAAATACTTGCAGAAGCCGAAGGTTGATAATCAAAACTGATACAGTTTGTAGAAAAGCACGGTGGTACAAAACAAATCAAACAGTAATGATATTAATTAAAGTAAAGACTTCAGGTTTCCATAGTATTCAAACTTTACAATATGTAATTTCACTTGCGAGAATGTGTTGACTCAGAAAACTTACACACATGATACTAAGTTAGAAGAAAAAATGTACCTGAGCCAACCTCCAGAGCACGCATGCCGGGCTGCAAATTCTTTTCCAACAATTGAAGGCAAGCTGCATGCAGATGAGGTGCAGAAATGTAGCATTATAACCTATTGCCATCGGGCTGTCAACATAAGGTGGGGTTCCATCATACACAAATAAAGCCCTATCAATAGTCTCCATCACTTCAGCAACCCTTTTGGATTTAATCACTCCATAACTCTGCAAGCTTTTCACCATGCCCTTGCTCTTATTAATGTTGCTACCGGACCAGTATTGCTGTAAAACAATAGAAAATGAATATGTAAGCAAAGCTCGATTTCAATGCCATTTCCACAGTTATACACATTAACAGTAAATCCCAAAGAACATTAAACAGCAAAGTAAATCCAAATCAAACACAACCAAGCAGAACCAGCATTCGAATTATCGCCAATGACACAACAGCACCCTCCTTTGACAGTCAAACCACAATCTTGTACGTTCATTCTAATACCGTCATCCAGATAGTCGAATGCTGAAGCCATTGCAAATGTAGGCGTCGAGTGATGAACAGGGCACCTTGCAAGCTGATTTCAATCACATGTGTTCCTTCTACAGAGGTTTCAATCTGCTAACAAATACGTATAAAAGAGGGAGCAAATGTTACAATACAGAATGTATTCGTGTAATTTTACAAACCAAATAGGGAGCAGGCATCCATTAACGAAAAACAAAAATTCAATCAATAAAGGCCAACATGAAGACAGAAAAATATACATGAAACCGAATCGACATATTATGATACCCAGGAATGATGTTTGGTTCTCTTCTTAATCCGCACTTGGTAGAACGGCTGATCAATAAGGATAGAAGCTTGCTTCTCTTCTTAATCCGCAATGTCGGGAGATTGAGAAATTGGGATAGAAAAACGCAGCGGCTGACCATCGAAAGAAAGACGAAGAACCAAAAGTCGAGAACAGAAGAGAGGAGGGGTGATGAAGAACGCATGCCAGCGCAGAAATCCACCATCCACCACTGCGAAAAATTCGCCACACTTGCCCCCGCACTCGCCATGTATCCCACCACCTAGCACCAATGCTCTCCCGCAAAGACACGCCGACGCACACGCGGCAGCGGAAGCTTTAGCCACGGCAAAAACTGTCTCCCCAGCTAAAACGCACCAAAACGACCAAGGGCACTTTAGTCAGTGCGATGCTACAGTCTATGAACAGTAACCAGAAATTCATAGTATGGAGAAATACTATAATACCCTCATACAAATTTAGTATGAGTTGTGAGTTTTTTTGTTTCAAGGTGTCCTAGTTTTTTTGGTGAAGCTGTGACACCAAAAACGGTTACAAGCTCCTGTATTTTTTCTTCTTTTTTTTTCAAAAGCATAGAGATATCACACGACTTCAAAAGATGCTAATGGATGAGTTGATGATGAATGAAAGGAATTAGTCAATTTACCCCCTCAACTTGTACTTTACTTTTGATTTGCCCCATTAACTTGCACTTTGGAAAATTAACTCCCTTAACTTGCATTTTTGGCCAATTTCCCCCCTCGCAGTCAAAATTAACCGACTCTCATCCAATTTTCCGTTAAATATACTCACGTCACTTGCATGTGAAGAGCTTTTTTCGTCATTCACCACTGTCGAGACATTTTTATGCTATTGATTTGGTTGAAGTTCGTCGACGCTATTGATGGCGGTGCCGATCTTAAAAAGAAGTTGACAAAGAAGAAGAGCAAGAAACACGATAAGATGCCCATCGCGTATAGGTTACGTAACTCAATTTGATGAAATTGAGTTAATTTTAGACGGAAGGGGGGAAAATTGGCCAAAAATACAAGGTAAGGGGGTTAATTTTCCAAAGTGCAAGTTAAAGGGGCAAATAAAAAGTAATGTACAAATTAAGGGGGTAAATTGACTAATTCCCATGAATGAATGATGAATGGAAAGCTACGTGTATTTGAGGGAAGGACTTTCTTGGGCTGCATGTGTTTGAAAAGAAAGCAAAGACTTTGGGCCACAGACACTTGGAGACTTAAAGGATATTTTGGGCCTCTATTTGATTGGCTAATCATGTTACATGAGGAATAAGTGTGTTGGTGCCAGCCTTGCACGTGGGAAGCATATAGGGAAGCTGAGGCAATTGAAGAAAGCTTCAGAATTCGAAGTCGGCGGGCCAAAACAGAAACGAAAGTAAATCAACTTCTTCCCAATTCAAGTCACCAAGAGATCGAATCCAAGTTAAATTATGAAGCTATATTTTGTGGGTTTTTTCATTCCTATTAACCACTTAAAGTTGACAAAGAAGAGTGACTATAAGTGGACGTAT
Organism: Spiraea crenata; assembly: GCA_033992175.1. NCBI lineage: Eukaryota > Viridiplantae > Streptophyta > Magnoliopsida > Rosales > Rosaceae > Spiraea > Spiraea crenata. The sequence continues at coordinate 2,863,284 of JAVBHV010000019.1, forward strand.
TGGCAGCCGCTCAAGATCATCTTTCGACTTCGATGGTGAATGATTTTGTGTATTCTTGCTTTTACTTTTATGCAGAAGTAATCTCCTAGCTAAGGGTAGGGATGAATCATATACTATGATTATTTAGTAGTATTGATTTGATCTGAATTTTGCTTTTCAATGTCAAGTTTCATTGTGGATTGTTCAAATTGATATCTAATTTCCTTGAACTTATTAATTGATGGATGTTGGTTATTACATGGGTTCAATCATGTTTTTCCTATAGTTTGATTTCAATGTTCATGCTTTTATGATTTTCGAGTGAATTTGTAGATTGATTCGTGTTCCATTGGCATATTTTTTTGATATTTTGTTGTCATAGGTACAAGTTATGCTTAAGACATTCGTAAGAGCTCATGTGTTAAGCACAACCTTTTTGAAAAGTTATCTATCAGATATTAATAATTACGATCAATTCGAATACGATTGCATGATTATATGTAATAATAACTATTATTCGTTACTCGATATTAAACATTGTTACGTTTCACAGATACTTTGCAAAACTGAGATTTTCTAAATTTTCTAAATTTAACTAACCATTGAATGCAAACAAGCCAATTCAACCCAATTCATCTCTTGTTAAGCAATCACGTCATCATTGATTAAAAAGTGTTAGAATTATTTGAATAAAAAGATTATTTAAATAGTTAGTAATCTATCCAAATGGGATGTGGATTATCTTAAATTTAACGTACTATCTTCTTAATTATGTTGAGATAATCAAGCGATAATATTCTTATAATATCTCGTATTATCTTAAGATTATATCTTAAGATTATCAGATTATATCTTAAGATTATCTAGAGATAATCTGGTGGTAATATCCAACAATATCTTATTGATTATCTAGAGATAATTTGATGATAATTGATTATCTAAAGAAAATTAGAAGATGATTTCCCATTTGGAAATCGCTAAATATTCATAGTGCTTACTCTAGTGGGAGTATAACTAATGGAAGTGTACCACTAGACCACAAGATATCTTTTACCTAGTGGGAGTGTACCACATGAATGAGAAGTTTTGATTGAAGTGTGATGGAGTAATACTTCTCATCGTCTTTAGAGGATTGAAGAGACAAAACTTTCTATCCGTTTTTTTTTTATTAATATTGATCGATTGTTCTGTGACATGTGAGAAATGCTCATGTGTTTTTTCTTGTATACTCCAAGAGACATAAGATAGATGCGGTTCGTTAGAGAAGAATTGCTCTATCAATGAGCTAGTAACGAGTGAACTTTTAAGTAATGAATTAACAGGTGAGCTTAAAAGTATGGTCCAAGTAAACTTTGCCTAATGCTGAAGACCTTTGGAAACAAGGTGGTCTATATAGGGCATGCGGTTTACCTAGACGAAAGTAAGGCATATTGTATTGTGATTAATGGTTGTTACAAGTCAATGTAGGTCCAAGAGATTTTCTCCCTTGATGGAGAGGTACATTTCTATGGTTGAGCTATTTAAGAAAAGGTTTCTCCATAGAGTGAAACAATTCTTTCCTACACACTTTTGACTTTAGAGAATTCTCTGTTTGAGAGAGTTTGTCTTCAGTTAGAGGTAAGACACAAGCTCCCGATATGAGGAGAGATAGGTCTTCTTGTTATGTGACTTAGCCTAAGTAAGTTCTCACATTACGGTTGAGAATTACTGACACAATACATGATTTATGTCACGCCTGTGAGAAATTGAAATGTGAAAGTGTTTGTTTCAGTTTTGTGAGCTTATTACCTCAAATATGTACAGCCTACAGAAAAGTACAGTCGATATCCCTAACTTCACTTGCACGTTACAAATTGTATACATGTAATGATATAGGTAAGGACAATAATAGTGATGTGAATATAGCCTATACAGATTGTAGTATATCATGTAAATTGGGAATAAATAGTTGATATTTGTGGTGAGTCACGCACGTTAGGCCTTAGAAAAGGTTCATAAAAAAAATCACTAAAATGATTACTAAATAATATAATATTTAAGTTTGCTAATTTTTTTTTTGTATATAATATTAATTATTGTAGTTGGTACTACTCCCACTCACACACACTCCCACTATCATCCTCCACAAACCCCATTATGTGCCCGTTTGGCAGGTGGTTTTTTAGTGTTAAAAGCGTTTTTGATTTTCTAGAAAGCACATCATATGTGCTTTTGCCAAAAACGTTTTTCAATTAATCAGAACCAGTTATGCGCATAAAATCACTTTTATCTATTTTAAAGTATTTTTGCTCAAGTGAAAAGCATCTAGTATATGTTTCTAAAATTTTCAAAAGTGCTTTTGATACTGGAAAAACATGTACACTACACTCACCTCTATAAGAAGGCTTTTGCACGCTATTGGGTTTCAATATCTCTAAGTCTCCACCATTCTTTCTTCTCTCTCTCTTTTGAGGGTTTTGGGTTCTTGAAAATGGTGAAGTATGCTCTTTCTTTGCTCTTGGTCCTCATTTTGAACTCGGGCACCGCCGGCCGAAACATCGTGCCCTCCTCCGCTGCCACCGACGCCGGTGCCCTCCCACCTTCCCCACCAAATAACACGTGTGCCATCGACACTCTCAAGCTTGGAGCTTGTGCGGACGTTCTGGGAGGACTCATTCACATCGGCATCGGAAGCAGCGCCAAGGACGCTTGTTGTCCACTGCTTCTAGGGCTGGTTGACTTGGACGCCGCCATTTGCCTCTGCACCACCATGAAGGCCAAGCTGCTCAACATTAACATCATTATTCCGATTGCTCTTCAGGTTCTCCTTGATTGTGGGAAGACCCCTCCCTCTGGATTCAAGTGTCTTGCTTAATTAATTACCTCATCGATCTTCATTAATGATGTCCTAAATCCCAATTAGTGGTGGTTTGTTGTGTTATTAATATGTAAGCAACTAATAATCAATAGACTTAAAGAATATCAGTAATTTGTTTATGATATTTTGTTTTGATTTATCTACTTAGTGCAATTTGGTAAAGTTAAGGGAATATATGTGACTATATTTTTTCTATTCAATGAGTTATTTACTTATCTGAAATGTTCTGGAGAAGAAATACTTTCTGTTTATTTTCTGATCACAAGATTAAAAAAACGAATGTAGCACTTTAAAACCAGGGATATAATACGCAATTCCTTTTGTTTTCTATATTTCTAAATTCTCTGATTTTCTTTGTTCCACTTCAATTAGCGCTGGATTATTGATCAACTTGCGGTCCACTGTGTTTTTGGTCTTGTCCTAGCTAGTGTGCGTGAGCTTAATTAGGAGTGCAAGGTAGAAAATTGAGTATACACCACGGAGTCTCCGTGGCATAAACAGTTCAAAAACCACGGACGCCCATGGTCTATAAGGGTTGGCCATGGATTGGCCACAGACCACTCAATGATGGTCTATATGTAGTGTTGTTTTTTAAGTAAGACCACATCATATGTCATCTGTGGCCTCCCGAAACCAGCTCATTATACTATTTATTTTAGTCCACCGCTATGTGGCCTCCCGAAACCAATTTTACAAAAAAAAAATAAAAAAAAAAAATTGCTTTTTGTTGCTAATACCAATAGATTGAATATATGCATCAAAATTGTATATGTATTTCATAATTTAAAATGCAGCCCTCAAAGAATTTGCAATCAAGTCCTTTATCATAATTATTTGGGATCCAAGTCCAAATTTCAAAGCAAAGAAAACTGGGAAAATCTAGAATACTTCATCTTGTTCTACTTGTATCATTCGCTACAACAGGTATCATTTGCAAGTATGCGAGTTCCTGACCCATTCTGCTTAGAGGGTGTACTTCAACTTGTTGAACTTGCTTGTTGGTGACTAAAAGTGACAATCAACCTTAATGGCTTATAGGCAACTCTGCTAACCAAGCTATTGAATTTCTAATATAGAAAGGAGTTCCTAAAGCACACATCACGTATCCTTGAACCTTATCTCTGTGAGTTTTAAGTTTTGCAACTTAGCTTTGCTATTTTGTTGCAAATTTCAGTAATCAAATTGCATACACACAAACATAATCAATAGGACACCTATACAGTTCGAAGCAACAAAATATCACCTAAAATCATCCAAAACGAAATGATTAAGCAAGCAGAACACAAAACACACATCGAGAACTTGCAATTTATTGCAAAAAATGAAGACCGATAAGAATCAAATAACAGTGAGCATGCAATTATAAGTATAATAAGTAGTGGTAAACAAACAAAAAGCTATACCTGAAACTGAGAAGCACAACAAAACCGAAGATCAAATCCAAGAAGCTTCAGCACAACAAAACAAATTGGAACTAGAATCGAACCTGAGAAACAAAATATTGATAAGGAAATGCATATAATAACATTAATCAGTTAATTATACAAGGATATAATTTAATTTCAAACTAGGACTCATATTCTGTTAGGGATCAACCTGTCAAGCTTATGCTGTAAGTACCTTCATCCTTATTCAGCCCAACTAAATTCTTTCCAAGACTAAACCCAAACCAAACCCACCACAGGTTTGTAAGTTTCCACGCATAGTCATCTAAAGTCCAGTCACGGTTTGGGTTTGGCCAAGATAGTTTGTCCAAGTTGCATTCCTTTTGAAATATCGTGATCCAACAACACCTTGCCAAACCAGACTATGGCCGTCTGCTATACAATTCTTTCCCGCAACTTAATTGCATTCTTCAGGAAGGCATACTTCATTTCGCCATTCCATGATTTCTTCTAAAAGCTTGTTGCTATTCGTATGTTCAACATGTTTTAGGCCCCTACCATCACAACCTAAACTCAATATGACAGCTTCATATTCTTGTTTTACACATGATTACGAAGTGCAATGCTAAAACGAAGGATCTGCTTCGTTGACTGACATTTGTGAACCTCTCAAATTCCTAGAACACTATCAGGCGCGCAACCCATCAAGCACCAACAATGTCATCGGTAAAGGAACGAAACTTTCAAACAAAAATTCCTATATTGAGCTATAAACTACTAAAAATTGGACGCTGCAGATTTTGAAGGGACACTTACTAATTTAATTTGAATTTGAAGGAACAATTCCAAAATGTAAAGGCAATTCCATAGATTTGAAGGAACACTGCCGATTTAGAAGGAACACTTACTAATTTGAAGGAACAGTTTTCTACTAAACTTGAATTTGAAATAACAAAATTGTTCAAGAATTTGAAAGAACAGTTCCATAAATTTGAAGGAACACTTACTAATTTAACTTGAATTTGAAGGAGCATTTCCAGAATGCAAAGAAACTTTCCATAAATTTGAAAGAACACTGCCGATTTTGAAGGAACACTTACTAATTTGAAGAAACAGTTCTAGAAGGTAAAGGAACTGTTCCTTCAAATTTGAAGAACTGTTTTTTCAAATCAATTTTTTTGTGGGCTTGTTAGTTTTGATTTGGTATTAAATTGTAACAATAATATTAAATTGTGAGAAAAAAATTAAGTAGTATTTTTTGTAACTAGTACCCATATACTAGTTTTTTATAAGAGCTCTGAGATAAAAATAGGGCTACTAATTATGCATTTTAAACTTCCGTGCCCTTGCAGAATCGACCCCATTATAGTCTTTCGATTTTGCGAACAGACCGAAAGAATGATCGCGATGTCTAAAGACAAAAACGCCACTGTACTTTAGAAAAATCCGTATGTCAAAGCCCCAAAAAGACTTTAGTTTCTAACCAGTATTGGAAGATTCCTTCATCAGTCAAAACAGCTTCAAATTCCATATCGCTTCATTATTTTGGGCATGCCCGCATGGCTAGAGCTCAGCTGGCTTTGCCAAGTACAAAGGACCTACCCACTATGGAGATCCACCAACATTTTCTAAAGAAATGGACCATTGCCGTTGATGGGTGGTCGTCAACATTTACAGCATTGAACCATCCACGTAAAGCTGACTAAAACTTGAGTTTCCATCTACATTTTTCTTTTTTGTTTTGGTAACAAGTCTAGCATGGTACTGTGCTTTAAATGTGCACTGATTAAATTATTACATACCTGTAGTGGAGAATCTTCCAGCAGTGGCGTCACGAAGTTTCCATCTGATCGTGTGCTTGTGGATCTCACTCTACCTAGCACTCAATTTTGCGAAGATAACAAGCAACCCGGTTCGCTTGAGTCATTGTGCCATCCCCTTTATAAGTTGTAGCAGAGCTTATAAATCTCACTTTCTCCGTACACTGAGTATTTTAGTCTACCAGAAGTGTGCTGAAAATTAATGGAATAGTATTGTATCTAAATTAGTTTCTAGTATTATTTATTAAATAAATAATTACATTTTGATACTATTTGAAGGTAAAATATTCAAAAACACTACTACACTTTAAACATTACAATATAGAACTACTTTGGACACATGTTGATTTTTAATTGGTTTTACACTTTTAATACAAAGTTCACACCACAAGCGCTGCAAAATACACTCAATCTCTTCTTCGACTTTTCCTGCTCCGTGATCCACGCTAAAAATCTCCATTTTTTTGTTAACCCCTACAAACTTCAAAACACTCTTTTACTCATAACTTTCTCATCCGGACTTCGTTTGACACGAAATTAATTTGGTTGGATTCGTCTCGTCGCCCTCTTTCCATAGACACCAAGATTGTAACTCCAAACCTACTGTAGAGAGAGAACATGGCAGCAACATGTTCACATTTTCCGACGAGATTCTCCGATTCTGGCGACAAATGGGACGAACCACCACCCAAAATTTCACCCTCTCATCATTCTAGACACAGCCCAACCAACATTGAGCCTTACTTTGCAGCGGATCATCGCCGGAGAGTCTCACATATTGGTTGAAACTTTCCGGCGAGTTTCCAGCCAATGTAAGCTTTGAAACTAATCTAGAAAGCTTTGTTGGGTTGTTTAAATGAAGATTGATATAAAAATCATATGAATTGATGGTGAGTCAACACAGCTGTTCTTTCTCCTTCATTTTGAAGGACTTCCTTCAAATTGAAAGAACACCTCCTTCAAATTGAAGGAACATCTTCTTCATTTTGAAGGAACACCTTCATCTTGAAGGAAGTGTTCCTTCAAATTGACGAAAGTCCTCCTTCATTTTGAAGGAACACTTCCTTCTTTTTGAAGGAGGTCAGACATCCTTCAAATTGAAGGAAGTCCTCCTCCCCCACAAACTTTAAAATATTCTTTTACCCATAATTTTCTCATTCGGACTCCGTTTGACACGAAATCAATTGGGCTAGATTTGTCTCATCGCCCTCTTTCCATAGACACCAAGATTGTAACCCCAGACCCACTGTAGAGAGAGAACAAGACAGCAACATCTTCACATTTTCCGGCGAGATTCTCCTATTCCGGCAACAAATGGGACGAACCACCACCCAAAACTTCATCCTCTCATCATTCTAGACACAGCACAACCAATATTGAGCCTTACTTTGCAGCGGATCATCGCCGAAGAGCCTCACATATTGAAACACTGAGACGGAGGCGGAGGTGTGGTGAGGTGCGTGAGTCTCACGCTCGCGTGAGCTGTAATGGGCTTTTTAGTGGATTTTTGGGAAAGTAGTAGTATTTTGTAATAATTTTATTGTGATAGTGTTTTTGGACATAATAAAAGTGTGGTAGTAGTTTTTGGGCATAAGCCCTTTATTAAATAATAGTCAGAGCTGCCAGTGAGGGGTTCTGACCAGAAACATCAAATCGGGCCTCCAATTTTTCTTGGGGGTTGTTATTTACACCCCCTTATTTTATTTTCCCACCCACCAATTTTAATAAAATATTAATAAAAATTAACTTATTTTCTTATTCCAAAATTGCCCTCATCTTCTTCCCTCTTTTAAACCCTAATTCTAAAAATACCAAAAATTGTACAAAAATGATTAAAAATGTTTTGATCGCAACATCCAATAACCAAACTAGAGACTAGAATTTACAGAAAGAGAAAATAGTCAAGAGATTCAAGTCTTGCATGTCCTTTCTTATTGGGTATCAATTTGATCAGCCTTGTTCAAAACAACACGAATTGAAATTTAGACTCATCTTGCAGAATTTGATCTGTCTTGCATGTCCTCTCTTATTGGGTATCAATTTGATCTGCCTTGCATGTCCTTTATTATTGGGTATCAATCTAATCTTCCTTGAACTCATCCCTGACATCAAGATCAAACAACAGTAGAATGAGGTCGCATTTTGTAGCAAACCACGAAGTTACCCTAGTAAAGTAACACGCTCATTGCGTCCGCTCCTTCTCTCCAGATAAAACTCCGGGATTATCCACAAAAGTAATGTGTTCTAGCAGCTTGGATATGGAAATAGAGTAAGTTTGAGGAGCTTTAGATGGAAATTTGGATAGTAAAAGAGGGAATAAGATGAGGGCGATTTTGGGAATAAGAAAATAAGTTGATTTTTATTAAAGGGTTAACTACATAATAGTATCCAAACTATAGGGTCAATTTCAAGTTCATACCCAATGTATTGATTCTCTACAAACATGTATCCAAACTCTTGAAAATCATACGAGTTGCTCCCTCCATCAACAAAACAGTTAAGTTTTCCGTTAAGTGCTGACTAGATCATTTTAATAATGTTATCTAGACATTTATAAATAATAAAATATTATTAAGTAGAAAAAAATAACTTTAAATAAACACTCCTCTCTCCTCTGCATCTTCATTTAATCTTGCTCTTGAATTCACTCTCTTCAAATTTCGTCAACATTTCCTATTAGGTTCGTGAACAGTCCAAGCATTGATGCGTAGAACATCCACAAGAGAAAGAACAGCGGAGATGCAGAGAAGGATTGTGTTTACTTAATTGGTTTTTAGAGTTATTGCTTAACTTAGTAATATTTTATTATTTATAATTGTCAATATAGTATTATTAAAATAGTCTAGTCAGCACTTAACAGAAAAGTTAAACCGTTTTGTTGACGGAGGGAGCAACTCGTATGATTTCCAAGAGTTCAGGTACCTGTTTGTAGAGAATCAATACATTGGGTATGAACTTGAAATTGACCATATAGTTTGGATACTATTATGTAGTTAACCCTTTATTAAAAGGGGCTGTTATTTCCACCCCCCATTCCTCTTTTCCCACCCCAAGTTTTATTAAATTCAATAAAAATATATTATTTATAGAAAAATTACATAAATGTCCAAACTCCACTTCTGGTGCCACATACGCCGCTATCATCGCCGGCACCAATGAGTTTCAGTCAGCCCAAGCCATGGCCGCCACCGCTGCCAATATAATAAATTGGATACAAAAGTGTTAGCTTTTTCAGTGGTCGTTTGTTTGGTGAACAACGGGTTGTATAAATGTTGGGAAAAGCTATGTTCTTTGAAATGATTTGGTTGTAGTTTGCTTCTTTAGAATCTGGGTTTTGCTTATTTTCCTTGTACAATTAAGAATTTAGAAAGTTGATAAAGGGTTTGGTTTCGAATTTGATTAATGTTGTAAGGTTGCTGCCATGTTGGTTCTGCAAGTCATTTCCCATATTATTCTATTGGCAGCGGTCGGCCATGGCTTGGGCAATGTGTTCGGGCTCTGATCCACCAATATTGAATTCTTGCCCAAAATTGAAGTGAAAAAAGTCAAGATTCATCGATAACAAACCTTGACAGTGAAGTCGTGGATCAATTTGCTCTCAGAATGGCCAGAGTTAAGTTGAAATCTTGGTGCCATTTTCGGTCTAAAACGGCAGGGAAATGGGAAAGAAGAATGTAGGAGAAGAGTGAGTTCGGCGCCTCGAAGCTTTTTGGTTTGCAGAAACCACCAGATGTTGAAGAAAGAGTGGGGTTATTTAGTAATTTTACATAATAATAGATTTTTAATTGGAATTAATTTTAAAATGGGGGGTGGGGAAAGAGAGTTGGGGGGTGGAAATAACAGCCCCCTTATTAAAAATTTATTAAGATTGGTGGGTGGAGAAATAAGAAAAGGGGTAGAAATAACAGCCCCATTTTTCTTTTGAATTTTCAAATTAGTGTATATTTAACAATTAATATTTATTTTACCAAAAAAAAGTATACATATTTTTGCAAGAAGAAATATATTCTAGTGAGATTTTGTTGTTTGTCAATGTCGAATATCAAATGCAGTTTTTAAATTGGTTGAATTTTTTCTCTTTTTTTTTTTCTATCAATTTGTTCATAATACACTTTATTTTCATTTCAATTAATTTGTAATAATTTTAAATTCAAATTAACTTTTTTATCGTTAAAAAAAGTAATCGTTATGATTTTTTAAAAATAATTAGAGGATCCCGATAAAAATTGTGAATAAGAATTTTCAATTCTCAGCCATGACTCTGTTAATAATTATAAACATTGTGACATAGATACTATATGTTTTGTCATGCAGATGCCAATTGTATTTTGAATATATATGCTTACATATTTTGACGACATGTTTGCCCACATTCATCCCATGTGCTTCAGTTGTGAATCTAAAGACAACCCAATACTTAATAGTTAAATGTGGCAGCAGTAGTGATCTGTTTAATTAGCTATAGACTATTGTCCTTTCCTGGTTTTGTCTTTAGCAAGTTCTTGTGAAAATTTGAGCTAGGTTTCATCAGTAAACTAACTGATTAGGGTATATATATGCTAGTGGGTTAATTTAAAACATTTCTGTTGCTACCATGACTGATATGATCTTCTATTTGCAAACATGTTAATTGTTTTATGTGATACTACAAACAGGTTGACAGCCCACCACTGATATTTAGAAATTTATAGAATTGGGATCAAGGGCCAAGGCCAGTTAAGTATTTACTATTTTAGTTTAGTGAACCAATGACCACCGTCCTTAAAGAGTGACCTATACATGAAAGAATGACATGTTCAATGATCTGGAGGAAATATGTACGAGAAAAAGGAGATCAGAAGAATAATGACGGATAAATAGTCGGAGAATATTGATACATTGATATTGTAATTCTTGTTCTTATAATTTATATATAAAAAAAGTATCATTATGAGATTCATATATTCTATTTATTTCGCCAACAAAAATGTATATGGAAAGGTACAAAAAAAACCTTAAAAACTGAAAACCTAGTACCATTTGGAGTTGTTTTCAGTAGCTAGTGTTTGCTTCTGTTATTTCACCCTTTACTCTCACCATCGAGTGCGCATGCATATCAATGTTGCCAAATTAGGCGTCACCCAACTCATGGACCATTTCTCTCATCATTTCACTGACTTTATATTTGAATCATGTAATGTAACTCAACCATGCGATTATACGCATATGAAAGAAATATCAGCAGCAATTACTAATTAATACAGTGATTAAATAAGGTAAGCCAATAAAATAGTTCAAAAAATTACAATCAGCGCTCCAATAAGTCCAGAAGGTGACCAAAATAAATACATTGGGCCATAACGCCATTACGCAATCCAACGGTTATATCACCACCCCATATAAAAACCAGTTCACCAGAACAACCGCTTTCAGTTCAGTTCAGTTTGAGATTTCTTGGACTCATCATGGCCAAACCTCCACACTCCTCACTCTCACTACTCCGACTCCTCCTCCTCCTCCTCCTCCTCCTCAATCTCATCCGTCCATCATTCCAACAGAAAATCAGCACCGTCGATCTCCACGCCCTCATCGCAATCAAAAACTCCCTCACCGACGTCCCCTCCCGCCGCCACGCCTTCTCCGCCTTCTTCTCCACCTGGGACTTCGCCGCCCCCGACCCCTGCTCCACATTCTCCGGCGTCACATGCTTCGCCGGCCGAGTCACCACCCTCCAACTCGGCTCCGGCTCCGCCGACTCCCCCGGCCTCGCCGGCTCGCTTCCTCCCTCCGTCGCCGACCTCTCCGAGTTGACTCAGCTCATCCTCTTCCCCGGAATCGTCACCGGTCCTATCCCGCCGCAACTCGGCCGAGTCGCCGCCCTCCGAGTCATCTCTCTCACCAACAACCGCCTCACCGGTCCGATTCCCCAATCTTTCTCTCTCCTCCCCAATCTCCACACTCTCGACCTCAGCTACAACAGCTTAACCGGGTCAATCCCGCCGGGTCTGACCCGATTACCTGCCCTGAAAGTCCTGATCCTCGCCTCCAACTCCTTCTCCGGCGGGGTACCATACCACGTGTCGTCTCAGCTCCTCCATTTGGACTTGAAACGCAACCAGCTCACCGGTCCGCTGCCGCCTTCTCTCCCGACGACGCTTCGATACTTGTCGTTTTCCGAGAACGCAATGTCGGGGCCAATCGGATCCGTATTCGACCCGCTCGCCGATTTAGTCCACCTGGATCTCGGCATGAACCGTTTCGATGGGCCCGTCCCGTCATCACTGTTCCGTTCCACTCTACAATCGCTGCTGTTAGAACGGAACAATCTCTCCGGGTGGGTCCCGCGGGTGGGGTCCGTTTCAGATCCGCCATCGTACGGTGAAGGATCGATCGTGGATTTGAGTCACAACTCCATAACGGGTGAGCTGTCCCCGATCTTGGCCTCTGCGGAGACCTTGTATTTGAATAACAACCATCTGATCGGGAGTGTGCCGCGGGAGTACGTTAAGAGCGTGTACGTGGGGAGCACCAGAACACTGTACTTGCAACACAATTACATTTCCCGGTTTCCGGTTGAACCGGGGTCGATGTTGCCGGATGCGGTGTCGTTGTGCTTGAGTTACAACTGTATGACGCCGCCGGTGGGGACGGAGGCATGTCCGGCCAGCGCGGGAACCGAGCTGTCGCGGCCGGCGTCACAGTGTTCGGTGTTCAATTACGGCTAGTATGTGACCGGTTGATCTACATTTGCTGATTGCTAAGGTTAATAGACTGTAAAGATAGTACATTGAGGAAGTTTGTGCTACAGTATTAATTTTTCCACATAGGTTTCAGTTGTAATGTTTTGATTGGTGTTCATATGTGTTTGGATTAACATGTAAGGGATGTGTACCGTGATAAATATACATGTCAATATAGTAAAAGAAAATCCACATATTCTATTTCTATGAAATTCACCTAATTCCAAGTTCCAACTTTTGCCTTATTAGAGTGAAAATAATGTGGGGGAAAAAAGGTATAGTGGAAAAGGTTCAAAGGAAAAATTGTATGATTTTCTAATGTGAAGGGGGAAAAATTGGGTATAAAAATTCAACTGATCTTAACCATTCATCTTTCCAAGTGTCAAAGAGAGAGAAAAGACGGTGGTGCTTACTCATGCCACATCAGAGGGAAAACTTTAAAAATGGGTTTATATTTACACCCAAATTTACATTTTTGCCCCTCTATTTTAGGTTTATACATCTTATTCCTCCAACATTATTTGAGATTTAGGTGAAAATTTAGGTTTTTAGAATATATTTTTGTATTTATGGAGCAACATTGTTTCTACTCTTACGTCGATTTATTATGACCATTTGTTTATACGAAATCAACTGTTATGAAGTCTTTACAATATAAATTGCTTATATATGGAGAAATTATCATGCTAACTCTTGTATATCAGAGTGAGTGAGTGAGTTAAAGCGGTTGATGCATGTATTCTTGAAAGTCGCTCAATCGACAATTCCTTCTACATGAGCCGACGAAGTGACAATGCACAAATTGTTCATCCCTAGCCTAGTGTCACAATAGTAGCGTGTAAGTAAAGATGTTCCTTTCCGTTCCGTATAGATTCGAAATCACGCAAGGCGGGGGGAATATTTATGGGCCATACATATTTTGCCCGTTCGTAAATGTTTGTCGTGAGGGCTGTGAAGAAGATGGAGCCAAATTTAGTGACATTATTCAAGTTTGTCACGCACCAAACTTGGTGGTCCACATTTTGCATACTGTCTACATTGACCATCTGATCGTATGCGCACATGCACATGAAATTTACCCAAAAGCCAAATACGGCTTATTTGATCCTTTTCTGATCAGTAAATACGAGTGAATAATATGCCTCTACTCCATTGGTATCGGAGCCACAAGAAAGATAGGTTCAAAGGAGGAGTCTGTTTCACAATGGTGCAGGCCGGGGCGAGACCTCGTAGAGAGAAGCGGCCTTTATCGGTGAAGTCAAGGAAAATATGTCCACCCTCTGACATGAAAGTTACACAACCAAGTAAACGAGCAATATCATGTTCACATCAGCAAATGACAGCTATGGAAACACCTACCGATTGAATGCACAATATGATGCTTTGAAGACTCAAACAATAGGGTCCAGTTCTATTGTTGCTGGTAGAGGTACTACAGATATCCCCTGCTAGAAAATTTGAGTCCTCCGTGAGCGAAATCGGACTATTTTGAAATTTTGTGGACCATCAACGCTCAAGAATTGCACATCAACAAAATCAATAGATAAGAAAACAACCACATTATAGGTTTTTTTTAACTATTCAAAATCTGCATTATATTTGTGCACATAAAAAAGAGACTAGAATGTAAAAAAAAAAATTAAAAAAAATTAAAAAAATCCAGGCCCTCTACATTGAAAACCCTTAATCGACCTAGGAACGTGTGTGAGAGCGACTGAAGATATATATAATACCAAAAATTCTAATACATTGGTGTATTGCATAACTTTTAGATCGTTGGATTGCCATGATTTGTGATTTAGACAATTAAAGATGGCGATCCGAACGGCCTAAAAGTTATGTCTATTGCAAATGTATGCTAGAAAATCCCACAGAATACTTCCTTTCACTTGGTAAAGATAAATTTACAGCAGGTTGAAATCTAAAGTGGGAAAGAATACATGAGTAACATAAAACAAGATTTACTTGTCAGAACGGATTATTCGTCTGCACTGCAGAGAGTATTTCAATGGCCACGGTAAATGGGAAAGAGTAAAACAAAGATTGTGGTTGTGGTAATTAGAACAGGGAGTAACAAGAATATACAGAAAATATACCACGAACCACCTCTGCCAATAATTTAAAGAACCTGAATAACTCTCATGTGTTTACCATAACTGAGTTCAGTCAGATGTCAGCATATCCTTCCGACAGGACCTGAGCCGTTGCAGCAATTTGAAAGGGAGGTTTCATAATGTTTTCAGCTCCTTGAGTAGGAACCTTCTGATGTGATACTACTTTGTGCCACAGGGAGGAGGGGCACCAACTTCTTTCACTCTAGTGTTCAAATTTTTTTTTTATCTCAGATTCTCTCTTTAGCAGCAGCCGGCAACTAAATCCCACGTAATAATCTTTATAAACACGAATCAGTTTAGCGATATTCTGTTGCCGTATACTAGTCATTTTCGCCAACTTTTTTTTGGGTGCTAATTTTCTCCTCCAATTTAGCTCAGCTGGATAACTCATCCCTGTCACAAAACCAATGCGTATTAAAGAGAAACGTAAAAAGGACACTAATACTAATCGAAGTGAGGTTTTTAAGTCTGACCTCGAAACCAAACACATCGCATGAGATGCACCGACTGCAACAGACAGCACATTGTGGGGTCCCAGTCCATCATCCTCCATTAAGAATTTGACTTCAACAGGGGATGGCTGTATCTCTGGCAGTCCAGGAACTCCTAACTGAGAGTCTTGGTTGTTTCCCCACATATACAACTTTCCTTTATCTGTTCCGAACAACAATCCAGGCATTCATTAAGAATATACCAAACTAATCAAGTTTACTAGTTTAAGCTTACAGAAGACT
This sequence comes from Spiraea crenata, assembly GCA_033992175.1. Classification (NCBI taxonomy): domain Eukaryota; kingdom Viridiplantae; phylum Streptophyta; class Magnoliopsida; order Rosales; family Rosaceae; genus Spiraea; species Spiraea crenata. The sequence goes on from JAVBHV010000019.1 coordinate 2,878,892, forward strand.
TAATACATCTACCTATCCATTTTCTGGATTACGTAACCAAGAATTAGCAATGCATTCACTGAAACTTCCTTAAAGTCTTGAATTGTTTCCTTTAAGTCATACCTGTTATAGCTGCGGAAGATGAGCCTCCACAAGCAATATAGGTGGCACGCTCATCCTTTAAAGCCTCAACAACTGTAGGTATTTTCTGACTGTGGAGAGAAGAGTTGCCCAATTGACCTTGCCCACCATGGCCCCAAGAAAGTACTTTACCTTCATCTATAATAAAGTAACGATCAAGAAAGAAGTAACATATATAAGGCTTAGCCTTTCAAGAAATAAAGTTGCTGCTGCAATCACAAGACACCAGTATTTACCAGTAAGCGCAAGAGAATGATATCCACCACTTTCTATCTGAATGATACGAACACCTGCAAGACTAGGAACTGGTTTCGGCTGCCAACCACCAACTTTATTACCCCTTCCAAGCTCATAGTTAGAGTTTGCTGAGGAAACATTAAGAAAACGCTATAAATTAGCTTCACAAAAGATCCAATGTGGAGCAGTTAGAAGCCAGTTAGAGTCTCAAAGTTAAAAATAGCATGAAGGGCCAATTAGATATGCTCCTTATTGAAGAGTAAGGCAATGCTACCCCAGATAAAAGGTCCAATGACTTTAGGATCGCTAAAATAACTAAATCCGGTACTCTTGTGGCTATCTCCATTCCAAGCTGAAATTCATTCAGACCAACTATTGACTATATGTATCAAATATCTTGGAGAACACAAATGACACCATTTCGTACGACACTTGCTTGGCATTGGAATTGTGTTGTTATGTTACAACATTTAGGTTATAAGGGGTTTTCAAAATTATCTTTCACTACTCAGTAATAAAATCAATTTTCCTGGATACGAAAGAACTCCAGGAAGCAAAAAGGTTTTCCCCTCATAAGTGACAATCTTACCTCCCCAATTCCAGAGGTCCCCATCTTCTGTTAGTACCATTGTGAAAAAACCTCCACAAGAAACAGCAGCCACAGGCATAGGTAGTGCTCTCACCTTGGAGGGTATGCTAAGTCCACCACCCTCATTTGGGCCCCGATTAGGACCAAGTCCTAATCTACCATCCCCTTCATCTCGACCCCAAGTATAAAGTTCTCCTATAGGAATGACAAATCAAACACAATACAATAAATATTCTTACTCGAAAATAAAATCAATGCACAAACCCAGAAAGAAGCACGAACTGGAAAAACATGCCATTTCATCTTAATTCCACAACTAGTTTAAGTTTCTCCTATCATCTTGGTTGGACTCTATTAACTTGTTGCATCCATTACCACATTTTACTCCAATTAAGGATAACACTAACTGACCTGATTCGGTGATGGCAGCAGTATGCGTCCCACTAGTTGAAATATGCTTTATTTCCCCACTCCATGAGCCTTCCACCAATCTAGGGAACAACTCTCTAGTATAAACACAATGTCCAAGTGCACCAAAACCACCATAACCCCTGCAAGCTTCATGTTTAATAACAACCACGACGTTATCCAACCAAAAACATGGAACAATAGGGCAATATGGACAATGACCACGAATTGAAGCGGTCATGAACACAACATAATTATATCAAATGGGACGTGCAGTGATGGACTGTGCTAACATTTCACATGGGATAAGAGGAATAACGAACAAATTAGTTTTTCAACACATAACAAGCAAAAACAATAGACACATAGGCACCTACTATACCATACAGTTAAGAGTAGAAACTATTACTCTTCAAAAGATGCAAACTTTACAAGTTATGGGCAGATTCTGCTCATTGTAACCACATTTTCTATACATGTAAACCCCGAATTCGATACAATACTTCCTCTTCAAGATCAAAGAAGCAAATGGTTATGCAAATCCAAAAAAAAACAATTACCCAATCAAACAAAACACAATGTGGATCATTTTAGTGATGCAATGCAAGAAATGTCTAGTCTTTTACTAATGTACTGACCAAGTATAGACCTCTCCCAATGAAGTGAGCGCCACAGAATGCAACCCACCAAGCGTCACGAACCGAATCGGATCCAAATACGGGTTCAATGTGGGCACAAACACCGAGTTTTCGTGCCCTAAACCGAGCCGACCGCCGTCGCCTTTGCCCCAAATCCAAACCCTACCGTCCACCAACAGCGAAGAGTGAAACAACCCACAAGAAATGCCCACCTCCACAACACTTTGACGGCAATTGGGTGTTTGAATTCGGCCTTGGGTTGGCGAGAGGGTCAAGGAAGAGGACGGAACGACGACGTTGGCGACCGGGGTTGGGTAGAGGCGGAGCTCTTCGATTCCGCCGCCGAGCTGGCCGGAGGCGCCTCTGCCCCACGAGAGGAGCTGGAGGGTTGTGGTGGAGACGCCGACGTTTTGGGCGGGGGTGGGTTCGTAGAGGGTGGGGAGTTTGGAGGCGGTGGAGAAGGCGGAGGAAGAGAGACGGCGGTTGAGGTAGGCGAAAGTGCGGCGGCGGAGAACCAAATGGGCGCTCATGCTTTGCTTCAAAGTTGAATCACAAAGCCATAGTGTTTATTTTCATTTGTAAAAATTTGGAGGGTTTTAGAGAAAGGGTTTAAACAACCACGACCAAAAAAGGCTTAATTGTTAAAATGCCCCGCCAAACTCACTTTCGGTAAAAATTCGCCCCCCCGAACTCCAAAATGCCATAATTCGCTCCCCCTAACTCAATTCTGTTAAACCGTTGCCCCTTTTGGCATTTTTCCGTCCAATTTGGCTGATGTGTCTGCCACGTGTCAAAAAAATGGGACCCAGTAAAATCCAACTAAGAAAAAATAAAAATAAAAATTACTTTTTAAATTTTTGTTTTTATAATTTTTTTCAGCAACCCGTGGATTAGGAATGGAGATCCGGTTTTTTCGTGGAAGCTGAGGATCAGAGTGATGCAATTGGTCAGATCTCGGGCGGTCCCGGCGGAGGGCGGGACGGAGGTCTCCAGGATGGAGAGGGAGTGGGCGGTGGTGACGGCGACCTGCTTGTCGAGGCCGGCGTGGACGCTCTGGATATCCTGGGAGGAGGTTGTTGCTCAACGACGTGTCGTTGAAGGTGAGGACCTCGTTGCTGACGAAGATGCAGGTGATTTTGGTGGCGGGGAGGTGGGCCTGGACGTTGGACTTGACCCAGTTTTGGGCCTGGGTCGGGTCCTGGACTTTTGATAGGTACTCGTTGCCCAGCCCGATGATGAACTCGACGCCGGTGCCGGCGAAGGCCTTGAGGACTTTCGGGTCGGCGTCGTAGAGCTTGATTTTTGAGATTCCGGTGGATTTCACAAGCGGAACGACGGCGTCTGGCGAGGGTAAGTTGTTGGCGATTTGGCCGTAGTTTATCCCCATTGAATTCACCATTTATGCATACATAAATCCTGTTGGGAAAACACACACAAAAACAATTGAATATGTGGAAATTAGCCAAACCAAGTTCTGTTCTTTTTTATTTTTTGCTGACAATTCTTTCATTTCTTGATGTTTTTCTGATTTTATAAGTGTTTTGATGATCTGGGTATCTTTGCATTTTGGGTTTCTATTGTTGGGTTGGTTGCTTTGATGATCTGGGTAACTTTCCAAACGCACAACAGCACTGCAAACAATCAATTACTGACAAAATTTGCAATCAATTCAATTCGCACAACAACAAAACCTCAGGAAACAAAATTTCAAAGAAACGTTTCGTACCGGAGGGTTTGGACTCCTTGACAAGGACCTGCGGTGGATCTGGCGGAGGCGGAGGGGCGGACCACGCCGGCAACTGGGACTGGGTTTCCGAGAAAATGACTCGGTTGAGATCGGAAGCCGAAGAACACCGGTTGCTGAAAAAAAATAATAAAAACAAAAATTTAAAAAGTTACTTTTTTTATATTTTTTTTTCTTAGTTGGATTTTACTGGGTCCCATTTTTTTAACACGTGGCTGACACATCAGCCAAATTGGACGGAAAAACGCCAAAGGGGGCAACGGTTTAACAGAATTGAGTTAGGGGGGCGAATTATGGCATTTCGGAGTTTGGGGGGGCAAATTTTTACCGAAAGTGAGTTTGGGGGGGCGTTTTAACAATTAAGCCACCAAAAAATGAAGACATTGAAGTGAAATGAGTTTTGTGTTTAGGCTAAGTTTCTTTTGGATTGAAATGGGTTTAACGAATTATTTTTTATAGAAAAACAAAAAGGAAGGGAACAAAAACACAAAAAAAGAAGGGAAAAAAAAAAAACCCAAAAAAAAAAAAAAAAAACAAAAAAAAAAAAAAAAAAAAAAGATACCGGAAAAAACAAATAGAAAAGAGAAAGAATGTTTTTCTAAAAATGGGCCACTTACACACTCCAAACTCAAAAAAAATCTAGAAAGGGGGGGGGGGGGGAGGGGGCCCTTTCAAGCCAAAACAAAGAGAAAAAAAAAAAAAAAAAAAAAAAAAAAAAAAAAAAAAAAAAAAAAAAAAAGAAAAAAACAAAAAAAAAACAAAAAAAAAAAAAAAAAAAAAAAAAAAAAAAAAAAAAAAAAAAAAAAAAAAAAAAAAAAAAACAAACAAAAAACAAAAAAAAAAAAAAGAAAAAAAAAAAAAAATGTAAGAATGTGGACTCTACACTAGTCACATATAGTTATGTGACACTTAAAGATTACTTAAGGATCAAGTAATATACTAATATGTATTATACTCAATCTCTAAAGACCTTAATGATGTAGGATATGAGTCATTAAGTAGGAGAACACTTCCTAATAAGACTAGGTCTCTTGTGGCCGGTTATGGGATGTTTATTCTAGTACCAATAGGAGATTAGGGTACTTTAGTCTTTTATGGGAGGACTAATGCAACCCTAATCACCCCTATATAAGTACCAAGGTCCCTATGCACTAAGGATCCGATTCCATTAAGTTCTAGCCCCATAGAGACCGGAATCAACCTCTTAGCTGTGTAGAAGACTCAGTACTATACCTCATTCATCATGACTTCATCACACAAAGGTTGGTATATGATTATATTCATGTTTAGCTTATGATAGTTGTATTTGTGTTCTCATAAGCATATTCATTTTATGTTTACAGTTGGTATCAGAGCCAACGTTTATGAGTTACAAATCAATTAAGTTGTTGTTTTAAAATTCGGATTGTGTTGCTTGATTAAACACAAAGAATTATGAATTAGGGTTCTAAGATATGTGATTTTGTTTTAAAAAAAAAAAAATATATACAAACGGATTCGGTTTTAAGTTTTGCGGGTCAAGTTTCGACCCAGATACAGACACATATCGACCCGCGTGGAAACACGCGGATCTCTTTTGACCCGAATAGAATTTTAAAACGTTTTGGGTGCGGGTCTAACGGCTCTTTCCTTTCTGGGCTGAAAAATCAATTTGGGACTTAGGGTTCATATGCGATTCACCATCAATCAGCAAAATTGCTCGGTTTTTGGTCGAATTAACCCTGGATTTAAACATGTATGCTAGTTTACGGTATTTCCCATATTCGATTTTGGGTTAATTTTGTTTCCGCTGCGCTATGGAGCATACGTTTTGGACGCCAGATAAGTTTTCGAGAAACTCATATTCAATCATCTGATTTTATGTTTTCCAGCGATATACCATGCTAGAGCGTTCTTTCAGGGGGCGCGCATAGGTTGATAGAATAGGAAAACGATGGATGTTGGCCCTGAATAGTATGCCATGTTAGATGATTGCTTGATGGTGAGTTTCTGGATTGGCGTGATTGATTTGTTTGTGTTTTCTGTTTACTTTCATGCTGAATTATTATGTATCCTGCTATTGAATAATGAAACAGAAAACATCTCCCGAAATTTATGTTAATTGTACTTGTAGATTTATTCTGCAGGTATAACAGAATGGATTCATGACTAAGAGCGAAGCTCAGTCATGAATGTGAGGATTCCATTCTGAGTTTTGATCTTGGATTAGTGAGGAGGTCTGTTATATCATTTTGCCTCAGCAAACTTATAACAGGTTACTCCTGCTTTTCATTAGGAATCAAGATCAGAACAAGCATTCTTGTTCAATTGGCTGGTTCTAACATGTCTCTATTTCAAGAGATCTTAGCTAACAGCTACAATTATGCAAGAATGGCATATAGTGGTTATAATTTGGTTCACGTTCAGGTTCTATATCTGATTATCTTGCCGAAGGGTGTTATCAGATCCTGAACACTGTGTACTGAATTATGTTCAGCTATGTGACTTAAGTGATATCTCATGTCTACTGTCTTAGACTAGCTGAGATAAGATTATGCAGTTATGGGGTTAATTTAAAAACTCAAGAAAACAAAAGTCCTTGTTTGCTTGTTTGATTGTTTGCTAAGTAATTTAGAAATTCAGTTCCCATTAAGTTTTTCCATTAAACAAACACTTAGCAAACCTCTTTATGTATTTTCAGCTTTAAACCACTCCAACATCACTCTCCTAACTGGTGCTGCCAATTTTAAGAGATGGAAGAGAGATGTCGAGTTTGCACTAGCCTTAGATGAATTTGACATCGCCTTTAACGATCCACAACCCCCAAAACCCACTGCCACATCCACAAAAGCTGAGAAGACTGCGCACAAGGAGTGGACAAAGGCCAACAAAATGTGTTTGCTGTACATGAAGAGTAAGATAGATGATTCTATTGTGGATGGTATTGATGATTCAGATTCTGCAGTAGGATATATGGCTAATATTGCTAAGAAGTATGTGGAGTCTGATAAGGGTAGGATGGATGAGCTGCTGGAAGAGATGATGGAGCTGAAATATGATGGGAAAGGAGTTAGAGACTACATTATGAAGAAAAAGGATTATGCAGTTAAGTTGAATAGGCTGGGGATGAAATTGGACGACAAATTCATGGTTTGTCACATTATGGGATCACTGCCTCCTCAGGTTAAGCCACTGAAGACTGCTTACAAATCAGTGAAGGAGAAATGGGATATAGACACCCTCATTTCTATCTGTGCTAGTGAGGAAGGTGAGCTGAAGAAGGAAAAGGAGAAAGGGAAAGGAACAGACGTTCATTTGGTGACAACTGTGGATAAATCCAAGTTCAAGAAGCATGGGAAGCCATACAAAGGCAAGTTTAATAAAGGATCTGAGGCTGGTACCTCAACTGAGAAGAGAACTGCTTTTGTTCCTAAAACTAACCCCAAACCTAAACCTCAAGGAAACGATAAGGACAAGGATAAGAAGTCAGATAAGTGCTTTCATTGCAACAAAGTTGGACACATTAAGAGGAATTGCAGAATCTTTAAGGAGTGGCTAGCTAAGAGAGGTACTGCAATTCAAATTCCCCTTATTCCCTTTATGATTGAAGTTAACTTGATTAGCATTGCTCCAAATTCATGGTGGCTTGACACTGCATCACCCATTCACATATGTAATACCTTACAGGCATTGCATGGAAGGAGAGCACCAACTAAAGAGGAGCAAAACGTTGGAGCTGGGACTGGAGCTAGGGTTGCAGTGAAGGCAATTGGACAAGCTAGACTAGTTTTAGAATTTGGACATGTTTTGGTTTTAGACAATGTTTTCTGTATTCCCTCGATTAAGAGGAATTTAGTTTCATTGTCTCGTTATGTTAAGGATGGTAGTAGTTTCTTTGGAAACAATGAATCCATGAAGTTATTCAATAAAGATTCCCAGCTTATTGGTACTGCATCTCTTGTTCATGATTATTGGAATTTGAATTGTTCACAAAATCCTGAAGTGTTTGCTATTGAAAGTTCTGTTGTGGGGAATAAGAGGGATAGGTTAAATGAGAATTCTGCAGATTTGTGGCATAGAAGAATGGGGCATATATCGAAAGAGAGGTTACAGATTATGTCTAAAGATGAGTTGATAAATGGTTTGGACTTCTCTGATTTAAAGGATGTTTGTGTTGAATGTGTAAAAGGAAAAATGACTAATTCAAGGAAGAAGGGTTCAGTACGCAGTCCTGAGTTATAGAACTCATTCACACAGATATTTGTGGCCCTTTTCAGGTCAGAAGTATCTGTGGGAATTACTACTTCATAACCTTTATAGATGACTTTTCTAGGTACTGTCATGTGTTTCTCATCTCTGAGAAATCACAATCCTTAGAGAAGTTTAAAGTTTTCAAAACTGCATCAGAAAAATACCTGGGGAAGCAGATAAAAGTTGTCAGAATCAGATAGAGGAGGGGAATTTTATGGAAAGTTCGATGAGGCAGGTCAGCACAAGGGTCCATTTGCTCAATACTTGGAATCAGAAGGGATTACAGCTCAGTACACCACACCTGGAACACCTGAGCAGAATGGAGTTGCAGAGAGGCGTAATAGGACTTTGCTGAATATGGTGAGGAGTATGATGTGCACGACAGGATTACCACCATTTCTTTGGGGGGATGCGCTTAAAACAGCCAACTACTTGTCAAATAGAACCCCTAGCAAGTCTGTTAAGAAAACACCCTTCCATTTGTGGCATGGACACAAAGCAGGTCTCTCACACCTCCATGTTTGGGGTTGTAAGGCTGAAGCTAGACCTTACAATCCACAGGGAAAAGAAACTAGATGCCAAAACAGTGAGTTCTTTCTTCATTGGTTATGCAGAAAATTCCAAAGGTTATAGGTTCTATTGTCCTAACCATTCTCTTAGGATAATTGAGACCAATAAGGCCAAGTTTTATGATGAAATGCATCCTAATGCACTTGCAAACCCCTCTGATTATGAGCTTGAAGAAATTTCACAAACTGAAGTATCAGTTCCTCAGTTTTCTGAAAATCCTGAAACTGTAGCAGCTACTCTAATTCCTCCATCGACCACATTAGATCCTATACAAACCATAGACACTCCACCTGCTACAACTCCAGATGAGCAAATCATGATGGATCATGACAATCAAATTCAGGAAGAGGCCAATTTTGAGGTTGTTCTTCCTAGAATGATTTCCACATGTCTGATCCAATTCTTGAAGCTACAGATCAAGACCATGAAGTTCATGACATTCCAGAACCTCATCAGGAACCACCTGTTTTAGAACAACCTCAAGGTCTTAGAAGATCAACTAGGACCCCAAAACCTAACCAAAATCCTGATTTTGAGTTTTACAACATTGAAGGAGACTTTGATTGGGGGGAAGATGATGATCCTACTACTTTTGCTCAAGCTGTGTCTGGTCCACAGAGTAAAGCCTGGTTAGAAGCAATGAATGCAGAAATGAAGTCTATGGATGACAATGGAGTATGGGAGCTTGCTGAACCTACTAAAACTCAGAAGTCTATTGGCTGCAAATGGGTATTCAAGACAAAGAGGCATGCTAATGGGACTATTGAGAGGTTTAAGGCCAGATTAGTGGCCAAAGGGTTTACACAGAAAGAGGGAATTGACTACACAGAAACGTTTTCACCAGTATCAACTAAGGATAGTTTCAGATTGATAATGGCACTTGTGGCTCACTTCAATCTGGAATTACACCAGATGGATGTGAAAACTGCGTTTCTAAATGGTGAGCTGGATGAGGAGATCTACATGAGGCAACCTGAAGGTTTCGTGAAGCCAGGGAATGAGCACATGGTCTGTAAGTTAAGGAAATCAATTTATGGACTGAAACAAGCTTCAAAACAATGGAATTTGAAGTTTGAATCAGTTATAACTAAGGATGGTTTTGTTGCAAATCTGTCAGATCCATGTGTTTATCAGAAAGTCACTAATACAGGGTTCATCTTCTTAGTTCTTTATGTGGATGATATTCTGTTAGCTAGTAGTACTATAGGTCTCCTACAAAAGACTAAGTCTTTTCTGTCTAGAAACTTCGATATGAAAGATTTAGGTGAAGCAGCTTATGTGTTAGGCATTGAAATCACTAGAAATAGACAGAAGAAGTTGCTTGGACTATCTCAGAAGGGCTACATCAACAAAGTGTTGCAAAGATTCTCTATGAGCAAATGCAATCCAGGAGATGCACCGATGTCTAAGGGAGACAAGCTGAATAAAGATCAAAGTCCAAAGACTGACCAAGAGAAGGAGGATGCCAAACGATTACCTTATGCTAGATTGGTTGGGAGCATAATGTATGCACAAGTATGCACAAGGCCTGACTTGGCTCACTCAGTTGGAATCTTATCAAGGTTTCAATCAAACTATGGCAAGGAGCACTGGAATGCTGGAAAGAAGGTTCTGAGATACCTTCAGAGGACCAAGGAGTTCAAGTTAGTGTATAGACAAGTTGAGAATTTGGAGATTGTTGGATATACAGACTCAGATCATGCTAGCAACTATCCAACAACGCACAAATCCATTTCAGGATATGTTTTCATGATGGCAGGAGGTGCTGTGGCTTGGAGGAGTGTTAAACAGAAGATCACAGCAACTTCATCTATGCAGGCTGAGTATTTAGCTATTTATGAAGGATCATGTCAAGCTACTTGGCTCAGAAACTTTTTAAGTCAGATTCAAGTAGTTGACTCAATCTCTAGACCTATAGTGATGTATTGTGACAATTCTGCTGCAATATTCTTCACCAAGAATCACAAGAGGTCTGAGGGCTCAAGGCACATCGATTTGAAGTATTTCAGTGTTAGAGAGAGAGTCAAAGATGGACAATTAGATATTCTGAAGATTGGAACGCGTGCACAGCTAGCAGATCCATTTACTAAGCCACTGGTTCCAAAGATCTTTCAGAATCATGTAGAAAGCATAGGAATTCTTCATTCTTTAGATGCTTAAGTTGAGTGGGAGGTGGAACAAAATGTTTTAATGTTTTCAGTTATGAGTTTTGCAGCTCCGCGTGCAAAACAGACCCTTTATGCTACTATGTTTATGCAGTTTTAATGAATAAATCCATGGTGTTCAGTTTTAATCAAGATTTCAGTTTCAGTTTTGGTACCTTTTATGCTTATATCTTTCACTGCAGTGCTTATTGGTTGTTACAGTTTTATGAAAATAGCTATTTACTTAATGATTGGATTGTATCCAAAGATTTCAGTTCAGACATCAAACACAGGTTCAGTTTCTGTGTTAGATGATTTAGGACCATGTGAGTTGAAACACTTATGTAATCAATCCGTTCAGGTTTCAGTCACAGTTCAGAAACATCTCTTGATGTTCCTGCAATTCATTGAATCATTGCTTGGTAACTTTGGGGTGACTGTGTTGATTATACTTACACAGATCATTTTCCTTGTTCTGTAATGGTTGTTTGAATTAGTGGGAGCAAGAAGTGTCGGGATATACTATTAGTTTTGTACAACTTCAGTTCAGATACTTGGTTGATCATATCATTAAGTGTCATGTGAATTGGTGTGAGTCCAAGTGGGAGATTGTAAGAATGTGGACTCTACACTAGTCACATATAGTTATGTGACACTTAAAGATTACTTAAGGATCAAGTAATATACTAATATGTATTATACTCAATCTCTAAAGACCTTAATGATGTAGGATATGAGTCATTAAGTAGGAGAACACTTCCTAATAAGACTAGGTCTCTTGTGGCCGGTTATGGGATGTTTATTCTAGTACCAATAGGAGATTAGGGTACTTTAGTCTTTTATGGGAGGACTAATGCAACCCTAATCACCCCTATATAAGTACCAAGGTCCCTATGCACTAAGGATCCGATTCCATTAAGTTCTAGCCCCATAGAGACCGGAATCAACCTCTTAGCTGTGTAGAAGACTCAGTACTATACCTCATTCATCATGACTTCATCACACAAAGGTTGGTATATGATTATATTCATGTTTAGCTTATGATAGTTGTATTTGTGTTCTCATAAGCATATTCATTTTATGTTTACAGAAAGTACTTGCCTTTTTTCATTTGACAAAACAACAAAAGCTGTAGTTTACTTGCATCGTTAATTTACCCAAAATTGATATAAGAGGGAAGTCATGGTGAAAACAATGTGCAAAATGAGAATGCAGAGGGGAGAGCAGGAACAAAGAGTAGAGCAACGAAGCAGGAAGACGAAGAGGGTAATCGAAGCGTCAAAACCATATCTTATCTGTATATTTGCTAACATATGCTTTGCAGGGTTCACTATTGTCTCCAAAATCTCTCTAGACAAGGGCATGACTGCTTATGTGCTTGTGGTTTATGGGCATGCTTTCGGAACTCTAGCAGCAGCTGTTCTTGCACTTCTCTTCGAGATGTCTGTACTTTTCGTTCTTATAACTCATGGTCCAATTATTTTAAAGTCCAATGTCTTTTTGGCAAGATTCTTGTTAGAAGTTTTGAAACTAGGATATTCAGGAGTATCGACAAGATTATGGAAAACATCTTAAATCTCCTTAAGTTTCATATTCACTTTTTGTGCAAAGACTGCAACTTGATTTTGTTTTGTTCACGTTATGATCCTTTTCTTTTGTGGTGCAATGTTCTGGTCCTTTTCTAGTACCATATATGTGAGGTGAAGGTTTTCCTCCCTCTGATATTAATCATGGCCTATCTCATGACAGGAAAAATGAGAGCAAAATCAATGTTCAGATCCTGCGAAATGTCTTCTTCTTAGGCCTGCTGGGGTGAGTATATTGCTAACCTTTCTCGTGGTCATCCCCAACTAATGTTTGGGCACATATGAAAATTATTTCAATGTGCGATTAATCATCTACATCTTCCTGTGTTTCAGAGGAGTGTTGGGACGAACACTGAATAATATCGGTCTGGCTTATACTTCACCAGCTATTGCATCTGCACTGAGCAACCTTATCCCATGTATTACCTTTATTATAGCAATTTTGTGCAGGTATAAGCTATCCCCAATTTGGCCAGTATAGTCAATCATTATTGCATTCTGTTTTAAGGATTATATATGAAGTCAGGATGGAAAAGTTCGAAATTAGGAAGCTTGGTACCCAAGCCAAGATTGGGGGAACTCTTATTGCCTTTGCCGGTGCAGCACTGATGTCCCTATACAAGGGCACTGCTGTGTTTTCAATTCACAAAGAAGGCTCCCATCAATCTGCTGCCTCAGAATCATCCATTGACAGAAACTGGATAAAGGGCTCTCTAATCCTTCTTGTTTCATACTTTTCGTTATCAGCATTCTACATTGTGCAGGTGCTTAACACATCTTCTACTATCAAGAATAACATTTTATTAGCCTAGCAGTTACATTACTTACATTTTACATGCTTGATGCAGACAACAACAATTGAAATGTATCCTGCGCCTATTACTCTTACATCTATGACATGCTTATCTGGAACTATACTCACAACGATCATGGCTGCAATTCTAGATCACAAAGCATCATCTTGGAAATTGTCATGGGACAGTACACTTATTGCTCCTCTGTATAGTGTAAGAATATCAACGGATAGGTCTTCGACTTTCTAGTACTGGTCAAACTTCACGATCACCGGAAATTTGATAAACCGAAAATTTTGCAGGGAGTTGTGATTTTCGCTGTCACCATTTATGTGCAAACTTTAGTGGTTAGTACAAAAGGTCCGGTTTTCATGACAGCATTCAGACCACTGTCCACAATTGTTGCAGCCATAATGGGACTATTCATCTTAAGGGATACTATATACCTGGGAAGGTAAGGTTTTATCACTAATTTGGATTGCCCAACTATGATTAATGGGGTATCATCAATTTAAACAACCTTATCCGAACATTTTCAGTATTTTGGGAGCTTCCTTGATTGTGCTTGGTCTGTCTGCAACTCTCTGGGGAAAGAACAAAGAGAAAATGAGGACTTCATTGGAGATTGCTAGATCTTAACAAGCTTGTGAGATGAGATCCAACTAGAAAAGTAAAAGCCAGCAGATGATCGCCATACCATATAATGTAGCCAAATGTACAAAATTTACAAATCCAAACTATCGTTGAAGTCATTATTTTGAACTATAAAAATGTAATTAACTGAGAATTTAATTGTTGGAAGCACTATTGCTTATAGTTATGCTTATGCGTATATTATCATGAAGGGTTTTTATCACGAATGGGGTCTGTACTTTCAATGATCGGACTCCATGGTGCCTGAACTTTAAAAGCGATCAATTTGGTGCCCAAACTTATAAAAACAAAACAAAGTGGTACCTAGTTTATTTTCTGTCAAACTTCTGTTAAAAATAGGGATACAAATGTCTTTTAACAAAAACAATTCATGGGACGACAATGAAGCACCAGTTGTTCATTCCTCCGAGGATTTCGAACCTTGGCAGCGTCGCCATCAACTACGGGTGTGAATACTCCGGCAACTGTAGCGCCTTCTTCGATTTCCATGTATCGAGGGTCCATTTCGCCGGACCGGGCTTGTGGGTCTTCGCTGCCGTAGCAGCAGCGGACGCGGCCGTCGCTTGAGTTGCTTGCGGCTTATCGGAGACTCATGGGTTTTTTGCCGCCTCAACGGCGTGCACGCCGACGATGGGCTGGGCAGTGGGCTGATGGGCAGAGATGGTTGGTGGGTTCGTGAAGACGACAACAGAGACTGGCCTTGAATGAAGGTGGATTTAGTTGTTGGCATCAGAGCGCTGCTGCTTGTGAGCGCCATTATTGTCGGGGGCGAGTCGTCATCAATCTCTCCATCGTCAGATCTCGTCGGTTTCTTGTCAGATTGATGCAATCCCATTCGCTTTGCTTTTGTCTCCCCCGTTGTTTCTCGCGCCTTCAACACAAACGCCGGTTCTCTTTATTTTCCCCGAATCTCAACTGGGATTACTGTATCTCAATTGGCTTAAGTTTCCGTTCAATCCGAGCTCTCCCACCGCCCCTAGAGCTCCTCGCCTTGCCTGAAGATGGTGTCCCGAGGTTGCTGCTCGATATCAGTTATGATTTCGAAACCCAAAATTGTATCTTTTTTTAATCGGAAATTAAAGGAGTTTTTGGTTTTATTTGATTGAACAAGTGAAAACCCAGCTGCTCTTTTTCAATTTGTGATCAGAAATCAAATGGGTTTTGGTTTTTTTTTATTGAAAAATTAAAAGAGCTGAGTGCCTGAGTTTCTGTTTTCCGAGTGTAGGTTGCGGTTCGGGGCTTAGTGGAGATTCATTGACCGAGTGTGGGCATCAGTGGATTGGGTTGGACAATTGGGTTTTGTTTATTTTGAGGATTGAAGCTTTGTTTGATGTTGTGATCCTACTTTATGATCAGATATCTCAACTGAATTTTTGGCAGTTTTCAATTGCAGATGTATTTGATCCATTTTCATCATCGAGGAGTCTGAACCAGGTTCTGAGCATGGTGGACCAGTTGATGGACGGGGATGGAGAGGTTGACGATGGAGAGGTTGACGACGACTCGCCCGGCGGTATTCACACCCATAGTTGATGGCGGCGCTGCCAAGGTTCGAAGTCCTCGGAGGAATGAACGAACGGTGCTTCATTGTCGTCCCATGAATTGTTTTTGTTAAAAGACATTTGTATCCCTATTTTTAACAGAAGTTTGACAGAAAATAAACTAGGTACCACTTTGTCTTGTTTTTATAAGTTTGAGCACCAAATTGATCACTTTTAAAGTTCAGGCACCATGGAGTCCAGTCATTGAAAGTACAGACCCCATTCGTGATAAAAACCCTATCATGAACTAGTGCTTCTTCTTTGACGTCTTGATTAGATAACTTCGCATTAATATACTTATATGTAATCCGAATGAGAGTTCAATTTCCTTCCCCTACATTAATCAATGACTCCACAAATTGAGCCACCCACCTCCCCTCCCCCCCCCCCCCCCCCCCTCCCCAAGAAACACCCAAAAGTTTTCCCAGCCGCCGCCGGCCCCTTGCTTTGGGTTGGCCGGCCATCATCCCCCTTAGTTTCCTAATCCTCTGCTGCCTAGTTTTGTGCAGGTTGTTCAATAAAGCCGCCGTTGCTGCTGCTGCTCTACTCCGGGATGCTTCGTCGATTTGATCTATTGGTGTTGTGGTGCTGCCTTCGCTGATCTGTCTTGTTTTATGCCGCCGGCCACCACCAACCTTCTCCCTTTTTGGATCTCGATTCATCTGAATTGGGATCTGCTTGGGGTTTTGGGTGTGGTGTTTTTGAGGAGTTTCCTTGGCTTTGGCGCACCCCCATGCTGTGGGCTTTTGCCGGTTTGATGATTTTTATTGGTTAATTTATCGATTGAATAATAGTAGTGTTGAGTTCAATAATCGTCAGCTTATTTCATTTTGGTTGGCTTGTTGTGATGGTTTCCATCGAGTGGCGGCTGGAGTTATTTTCTGCTTTCCGATTGTTTTGATAGGCATCGGATCTCGATATTTGTCTTGCTTGGCCAGTGTTTTTTCAGGCTTTGGGTTCAGTAGGTTCAGATCTCACTCGATCTAGTGGCCGCTTGTGCAGTTGGTGAGATCTAGTGGCGGTTTGTGCAGTTTCGGGTTTCCGTTCTACCATGTTTGGCCGGTTGTCTGCTTAATCCGAGCTAGTGGCGGCTTGTGCAAATGTCAAATTCAGATTCCTTGAAGGGCTTCGGGATTCAGGTTCACCATGCTTTGCCAGTTTAGTTGTTAAGTTGGTTTTTAGTTGTTTAGTTGTCCTTGTAAAAGATGTAATTAATCGGTCAAGCTTATCTTTTCCGGTTGTACTGATGCCTTCTCTAGCGAGTTGGCTTGCTCCTGCTGCCTAGTTGCAGTGAAGTTATGAGTCCTGTTAGGAGTATAGGCATTCCATGTTCGGTCGATGTCTGATTTGTACTCCTTTGTTTGGTTTTGCCAAACGCTTTTATAATATATTTATGTTGACACCACAAATTGCAAATAATTGAAGTTAATAAGTAATGCCCATTTGGTTCACAGAATCATATTCCCGGGAATAAGATTCCTATGCCTTTTCCCCGGGGAATGGAATTCAAGATTCCTTTCCCATGTTTGGATAGATCAAGGAATCATGGTTGGGAACACAACAATTTTTTCCATTCCCATGTTTGGTACATCAAGTAATATGAATCATTATTTGTTAATAATTTCAATAATGCCCTTATAATTAATTTAAATTCAAGAGTGCTTCAAGGGTAATATGTGTAATTCTTAAATTTTTATGAGGATATTTTCATTAAATAAATTCTGATTCAAAGGAAACAAAATCTATTTTCATGGGGGTGGGTGGGATTATGATTCTCACATTCATGGGAATTCTAAATCCATCATATTTCCCTCATTTTCTCATTCCCTCTCATTTCATCACTTACCAAACATGAGAATATAATTAGATTCTCATTCTCAAGCCCCAATTCCGTGAATCAAACGAGCTTAGTTCTTTAGCTGGGTATAAACTCGAAAAACTTTCATAAACTCACTGTATTGTTAAATTATTATCTCAAACTAATAAAAAACTGCCACATAAATAAAGTTGTCATAAGTTGGTTACGTCAATTTCTTAAATCGAAAAAAAAACTTAGAACTTTCCCCAAAATTCTTCTTTGGTTCATAGTACCTAGAGGACCCCACACAGCTCCTACTGACTTCGGACACGGCGGCGGAAATAGGTTTGCCGCCTTCTGCAACAAATCTACTATCAAAGCAAACAACTTTACTTTACTTTCGGGTGCGCAGAACTCCAAAGATACAAACTTTGTTTTTCAACTCTCTCCCCCGCGTAAACCCTAGAATTCCTTGTAATTTTTGTTCTAATTGGAAACCTAATTTTCATTTCAATTTCGGCTCTTCCGATTCTCTTTCTTCAATTCCGTTGAAATTGGGAAGATTTATAGCTACCCACTTTGCTCGCGTACTTAAAGTTGGAAGCTTTTTCGCAAGAAGATAGATGTCCACAAGGAATGGCCATGGCGGCATTGAAGAAAAAACAACAACAACAACAACAACAACAACAACAACAACAATGGTGGTGAGGAGGAGCTCTCAGTTCCCAGAGGTGGGCCCATCTACGTCCCCAATTTTGTGGGTCCCATAACCAGCGTCCCTCTGTTCAAGAAAAATATTGTTGAAGAACTTCAGGTAGTCTTTGAGTTGTTTGGAATTTTGATTACTTTGTGTTGTTGCATTGTGTATTTGGTTTGGTGGCTTCTTTTGATTCAAGTGGGTTTTTGCAGGCTTTAGAAAAAGAAGTAGCTTTAGATTCATGCCTAGGCCTGGACGATGATATTTCGTAAGCATTCTTAGTGTTTTTCGGTTTTTACAGATTGAGTTTTTGGTTTGGTGGGTTTTTGTTTCATAGTGGAATTGTTTGTTGTGCAGGGTGGATGAGCTCAAAATCTTGACTGATGAAGAGTTGGTTGATATGGCTATGAAGGAAGCATTTAAGGTGAATTGATGATCATACTGAATCATGTTTGGTTTTCGGTGTTACGAATTTTTTGGTTTTGATCATGGGTTTGATTGTAGGATGATAAAGATAATCTAGACCTTTCCATTGTCCCACATTCCTCCTCTCAAGGGTAAGTCTTACTCCTATCAATACAGAACACATGAGTGAACATGTTTAACTTCAAATTGTGTGAATCGTATTCGGTGTCATTGCAGGGTCATCATGATATCTCATATACACATTGACATATGTAACTAGATCATGTAGTTTCTTGATTCTTATTTATCTAAATTGCTCATCCATGCCTTGGTATTTTTGTCTTGGTTGACCCTGACCTTGACAATTGTTTAGGTCAGCTTGTGCTTCAAATTTTACTTCTCTCTTGATGATTTTAATTAGATAGCAAAGATCCATACGTATTTAAGCCCAGTATCTTTTGTATGTGTATGAAGTAGGTTTAGATTCATCCCTACCCGAGGACTAAGATATTTCGTAAGCATTCTTAGTCTGAGTGTTTTCAGGTTATGCTGTTTGAGTTTTGGTTTCGTGGGTTTTTGGTTCACAGTGGAATTGCTCCTTGTGCAGGGTGGATGAGCTTAAAATCTTGGCTGATGAAGAGTTGGTCGATACGGCTATCAATGAAGCATTTAAGGTGAATTGATGGTCATATTATTGTACATGTTAATTTTTGGTGTTACAAATTTTATGGTTTTGATCATGGGTTTGATTGTAGGATAACAAAGATACTCCAAACCTATCCCTTGTTCCACATTCCTCCAATAAAAGGTAAGTCCTACTGCTTTCAACACAAAATACATGAGTGAACATGTTTACCTTCGAATTGTATGAATGGTATTCGGTGTCATTGCAGGGTCATCATGATACCTCATACACGTTGACATATGTTCCCCCGATCATGTAGTTTCTTGATCATTATGTATCTAAATTGCTCATGCCCTGGTCCTTTTGTCACCGGTAGACCTTGATCTTGATAATTGTTCAGGTTGACTGGCTTGACTTTATCTTGTACTTCAAATTTACTTCTCTCTGGATGATTTTAACTAAATAGGGGAGATTCATGTTGATCATTTGATACGTATAATAGTGTGTTCTCTGGTTGCCGGTATCATTTGATCAGCAATGTGAATTCTCCTTTATTGTCTTATTCAGTATTTGATCTTTGTACACCAAATTCAGGAGGACAGGTGATCGTGGGACATCAAATGCTATTGTTTGTAACAAGAAATCGAGGAAGAAAAAACAACATAAGGGAAATGAGCGAGCTGTTGAGGTTTGTTATCTGTCACTTCTCCTTTTGTGCTTCTTATGTATTTTGGGAGTTGTGGCACATGGTATAGTATCTAATTATACTAAAGTCTTCCTTAGATTTGGAAAACCTAATCATTGGGCAGTTGAAAATTGAGGGTAAGGAATTGTAAAATTTGAATAAGACCTATCTAGTTTGACAGCTAATGTACAACTTAAGGGAATTCTTTAGAAATGAGGGTAAAATAAGAGACTTAGCAATTTTTTTAATGACTCTAGGTATAGAAGCTCGTTTTCTCATTTGCATGCCTAGTAAGGTCTTGCAATACTGCATTATGTGGTAATTTTCCGTTCTTTTGTTCTAGTTACATATTTGCTACTTAGTTGCTTCCACATTCCAGGAAACTTATATGGAAAAGGTGGAGCATGTTAGACGAATCAAAGCAAAACAAGATGAAGAAAAAGCAGCTGTGACACTGCATTCATTCAAGTTAGTACTTAGTAGAATGAATATGCAACTCGTTCAGCAATTTATTCCTCTATTTTCAACTTATTGTTTTCTCTTATGGTGACCCAGCCCCAGTTCAAGGATCATAGGTACAGACATTACATCCTCCAAGACAATTGATAGGATGAAGCCCCTCAGATCTGCAAGTTCAGCACTAAAGGTACGCTCAAGACTTACATAGTGAATATGTATTTCAAACTATCTCTTGTATAGATCTTGTAATTTGTAGTTGAAATTAACTTACTGATGCTTCCAATTATATTTATTTTATGATTCTATGGACCTTTCTAACTTTAGATCTGTGGTGATGGAGTGACCATCTTTTAGTCATATCTGCCAGTGACATTGACTCTTTAATATAAGTCACTGCTGAAAATAACCTGAGGTTCTGCTTAATGGTTTTCCACAAACCCCTGTCAAATGGATAATGAAATGAGTTATGTATCTTGTTATAAGATTGTGTGTTTTGTCTGATTCCGGTGTGTATGCTAGTCGTGACTGATTTCAGTGAGTAAATTGTTGTCTGATTCTTCAGTTACAGTTTTCAAAATTGTGAAAACCCATTTTTGTACGTTTAGAAGCATATGCTAGCTGCACTAGAATCATTTATAAATCTTATCATTTCTCTGATATAATTGTTGAAATGTCTACCTATCTAAACTCCTAATTCTCTCTTTTCCCTGATTAAAATGCGTTCATAATTTTTTAAAACTCTGGTTACTCATACGGTTGGTAATAATATTCATGTATCTTTTGTTTGCCTTTTGCAAATCAGGTAAAATCATCAAGCATTCAGGACTGTATACCGGTGCACTATGCAGAAGTTGCTCTTTCCATTGAGGTTTACCATAATACGCGAAAATGGGTTAAGGTATAGCATTCTCTAATGTATTCTGACTAAAGTTAAACCGAGTAGCTTTTGGTTTTTGGTCCGTACTGGTCAAGGTATAATGGCAGCATCGTTTATGGGCTTCTGATTTGTAGGTTTGAAACATATGTTATGTCTATAATAGAGAGTGCAATTCTTCTTTCCTAAAAGTCACATTCTTCATAGGACAGAAATATTGACCAGAAACTTCAAAGACAAGGATTTGCATGCTCCAACCTAGCTGGTTGAGGATGCTTTCATTCGACCTCTTGAGTGGGAGCTTCTCTGAAGATTGGAATATCCATCTTTATACAAAGATGAAAGAAATTATGGTACGTGTAACTCTGCAATGGGAAGTTTCTCCAGAATGAAGCCTAGAAAACAACTGGATTTGTTCCTTTCAATATGGGGTTTTCTTGTGTTAGCTAGGTTCCTAGGGTTTTAGAAGTAGAGCAACACGAATCATAACAGATATGTCTTCATCTGGCTTAGGTTTGCCTTTGTTTTTTCAGTATTGTCTACACTAGAAAAAAAGAGTTCTTAAGTTTTCTTCCTTTCTATTACATGATTCCATTGAAGATATAAAGATTTTATTGCCCTCTTTGTTGCTTTTCATGATTCTTGCCTCAATTTCCTGTTCTTGTTGAAAGTTTAGTAAAAACTGTTTGCAGCACCAAGAGTTCTTGGTCCTTGGACAGCAAACCTTAACGGAACTGAGGGATAAGATTTACTGCTTAACAGACCATGTGATGCAAAAGGCTGGTCAGCATGATCCTTCAGGATATTTTCTAATCGAAGTAAGAACGCTAATCAGTCTTTTTTTTTTCTTTTCCATATGGTGAAGATGGTATATTTACTGATGTTAACATTGCTTATTCTATGCAGGAGACATTTTGCAATGATTTGAGGGATCAGTCTGCTATTGATTACAGTGAACCTATATTTGATTGGCTTACAAATTCTAAAGACGATGTACTTAAGAAATGGGAATGCATCGTAGCTGGAGATTTGCGAAAGAAGCAAAAAGCAGTTGTAGGCAATGGTTCAGGCTCCAAGTTACCAAGCTTCAGATCCCTTGACATGCACAAGACACGGTTTTCTGACTTGAAATTTCGACTTGGTGCTGGATATCTTTATTGTCACCAGGTACAAATCTCTATTGCGATCATTTCATGTCTCGTTATGTGCTTTACCACTCTATTTTGCTTCATGTGAGAACCTTAATGAAGTTATTATGCGTCTCTATTGTTTTGATTACTCAATGTCACTTAATGCATAAGATCCAATTGTTTCATTTTCATGTTGATGGTTGTGCTGTATTCATTATGTGGTTAGATATCTGACTTGATTCCGGGAACGTCTTGGAACAGGGAGACTGCAGACATACAATTGTAATTAGAGACATGAGATTGGTTCATCCCGAGGATATACAAAACAGGGCAGCTTATCCGATACTTTTATTTCAAGTGAAGCCAGTGGTACGAAAATGTAATGTTTGTAGAATATTTCGAGCGACAAAGGTTACCGTAGATGACAAGTGGGCTCAGGAGAACCCCTGCTACTTCTGCGATGACTGCTATTACCTTCTTCACTACAAGGATGGATGTCTGCTGTATGATGACTTTTCTGTATACGATTATCAACATGATTAAACTGTTTGTAAAACTACGACTCTTGCCCGTCTTCGATTTCAGTGATCTTCGATTTCAGTGATCGTTATAATTTGTACCCATCTTCGGTTTTCTAGTTAGTTTGAAGTTAAATAGACGACTGCTGAAACTCAATTCAAAATACAGATTTATACATCTGACTCTAGAGACCTCAGATGATGCTTGTAGAAGTAAATGGTGAAAGAGCAAGGGAAGCCTTTTAGCCTAATCTCTGTAGTCATATCTGTCAGCAACCGGTCCTCTCGGGTGCTATCGTGCTTAAACGATCTTGTTTCGGCGATGACATCATTATCGAGATCGTCTCAAGATTACCTGTGAAATCTTTACAACGATTTCGATGCGTATGCAAGCCGTGGTCAACAGCACTAACCCCAGCTTGAGGCTCCTTTCTTTCTGCAAGCCGTTTTTCTGGTCTATTGGCTACGAATCCTTGTCGTCATTATTACTAAGCGACAAGGATTACCGAATCCGTGGCAATCAGAATATTCCAAAGGCCGCAAAGCTCATTGAATACCACACAAGACGAAAGAGATACCGAATGTGGAGTACTAGTTAGAATCATCGGTTGCCGTGGCCTCATATATGCCTACGACATTGCGGGGACAAGTACCAAATGTTGCTGTGGAATCCTAGTACCGGACAGAGCAGCCTTCCTCTTAAAACCCCTCTTGCCTTTTGTCTGCTCCAACATTTTATGAATACGATGAGAATGACTTCGATTTCTATGTTTACAAAAACATTTTGAGAATAAAATTTTGGTGGGAAACACAAGGTTACACTGGGAAACATTGGAAAATTTTCATATTTAAGGTAAAAGAATTTTCACATTGGAGAATTAATTTGAACTCGGAATCTCTTCCAACATTTGGAAGAGAATTTTCGGAAATTGTTGCAGGGTCAATTGATCGAGTGTCTCTCGTGTACATTTTCAAAGCCTACTCTATATGTATGGATTAGAGGCTTAAAGTACTAAAGAAAAAAATAAGAAGAGAAAGATATGCAAACCTTAAAGTGACACACCCCAAAACTCAACTGCATGTATATGTAAAATAATCACCACATAACATATAGTATTGCAATTTGCATGATCAAATAAGTTCTTTTTTCCTTCCTCGCTTTTGTTGATAATTAGCTATGTTAACAATGCACGTAGCACATGCATCGGAGCAAGGAGCATTTTCCGTATTCGAATCCATCACTCAGGCAGTTCTCGTTGCAGAAGCTGCTCTTGAAGAAAAAAAAAATCCAATAGTGTTGCACACTTATCGATTACAATAGCTTCGCAACCATGCTTCACTCCCTCTTCTGCATGCATATCAAAACAAAGCAACACACGTTATGATAATAGCAGCTATTAAAAGATTGATTATTCTATATCATACACGCACGCAAATAACCTTCTATTCTACTCTAATTCAAATAAACAAAGGAGGGCGGGGGGCAGAAGTGATTACGAGAAGTTAGAAGGATGATGAGCCAAAAGACAAGCGCTATGAACTTTCTTGCCATCCTTTCTTATGGGGACAAAGCACTCACAAAGCTATGAATTTTCTTGCTATCCTTTCAAATTATAACAATGCCAAACTTATATAGGGTCTAGGGAAAATAAAAGGAGAAGTAGAGTAAAAGGAAGAATATATTAATGCTGTTATTGGAAAAAAGAGAGTTAATGTCGTTCTAAGCAAGTCAATTATCATAATAGAAAAGGTAATTACATAACAAAAAATTTAGAATATATCGATGTATTACATACAACGAAATTTTAAAGGTGTTTAATTGTCATGATTTGTGAGTCAGCCATTTAAAGATGATTTAATGAACTAAAAATATTGTGTATCATACATCAATGCATATTCTAGAAAATCTCATTCGTTAAACTTAGTTGAGATGTTATTAGAAGATGCTCCTCTCCGATCACTTGGGTTTTGAACGTCGAGCCTTGGAAAGCCCACACAAAAGCTCAACTCTCCTTTTGGTTAAAAGGCATTCCCAACCCCTTATGTTATATATATGTGGTTAATATTAGGGGTGAAATTATCTAACCAAATACTGAAAACCAACCGAACCATACCGATTGGTACACTTTAGTTTGGTACAAATTCGGTACAAGTACTTTGGTACGGTAATATACCATATCAAAGTTTTCGGTACGGTTTGTGGTAGAGGATAGCCAAAACCATGGTATACTGAATATATATATATATATATATATATATATATATATATATATATATATATATATATATATATATATATTTTAACTATAACCTTAAATACCTAATAACTATCACTCTTTCAAGGTCTCTATTCTCTACACTCTTGGACAAATTCCATAGCAACTAGCGACTATCAAATTCATATTCTAATGATATTTTTTTTATATCTAGCTATGCAAAAGAGCTCTTGAGTTGTTTGTTTTATTTGAGATTATTTGGATGTTGAGTTGTAGCACTTTTAAAGTTTAATAGGTTGAAGTTAAATTGAACATGGTGAAATGAAGGTATGAATTTTGAAACTTTAATTTTGTAAAATACATATAGATAAAATTGTTGAATAGAAATTTGGTTTATACCAATACCAAACTATACCGAACCATACCAATCATGTACCGTAATATTGGTTACCGAAACTTTGGTACGGTAATGGTTTCAATTTCGTGAGAATGGCTCAATATGGTTGGTACACGGTATGTGGGATTTGGTACGGTATGCCAACCAAACTCACCCCTAGTTAACATAAGTGTAAGGCATGCACAAAGGAAAATCAATCAAATTGCATGCCTCATATGTCTCCAAACACTGCAGCGAGTTGACAGTTTGTTCTTCTCATTAGTACCCAAGGTATTTTTGTGGAACCCTACCACTGGAGTGATCAACAAGTTTTACCTCTTTGTTCTTATTATTACCCAACCTTTTATGGAGTCGGTTATTCAACCAGTGACAGTGACGATCACAAGGCCATACTAGCTAGGACAGAATCGTTCTACAACGGAATTTGTGATTTTCAGCCTAAAAAGGGGTTCATGGAGATACGGTTCCTGCCACGTTTGCTGTTCTATTCAAAATGGTGCTACTTTACACTGGATAAACTGGGAATATGACAAGGCTTCTACTAAGCACATTGTTCCAGGATCAAGGATCGTCTCTTTTGATTTAGCCAAGGAGGAATTTCGGGAGGTACTGAAATTGCCGGCCAATATCACCATAAGAGGAGGAGGAACACTTTGGGTAAACGCGGATATTTGGGCTAATAATACACATTTATAGGCAGGTGGAAAAATAAGAAGGGTGGGTGGAATTAGACTTTCCTTCGATTATAATTTGATCCTAAAGTAAAATTACACATGCACACCATAAACATGTAATACAGAAGAAGAAATTTCTCATTACACCCAATATCACCAGCCCTCGACACATACTCCTCAAGCTATCATGTATTCGTCAAACTCCCACATACTCAAAGATTGTAATTTCTCCATTGTAAAAACTGTTTTTACAATAGAGAAGTTACGTAGAGGAGAAGCAAGGCACTCTGATGAGCAGAAAGTGAGACCGAGGTTCGGCTCTCCCGATTGTTGCTGCACGGCTTCTTCGTTGTGTGTTCTGGATTTTTTTGCTAAGTAATTGGTTCGGTTTTTGTCCGCCTTCTATCTAGAAAAAGGCTGTGGTAAGGGCCTAAAATAAGTACTAAATGTAAAAGATTCACTCTTAAATACAAATTAATAGTGAAACTGAACGATTTGAGAGCGATGATTGATTTTTGGAGAGTGTATATGTAAACAATCCCAAATCATGGCCTCTCCATCTCTATCGGACAACTCTCTATCGGACAACTGAACTTAAAAATAGATACATAGGAGATTTTTAAGTTCAATCGTCCAATGGAGGACTGAGAGACCGTTGTTTGAGATCATTTACACGTAATTCACTCTCTACAATAAATCACCACCCTCAAATCGCTCAATTTCTCTCAATTTGTATTTAAGTGTGATTTCCTTGCGTTTATCCCTTCTTTTAAGCTCTTACCATAGTTATTTCCTTCTAGTTATAGCATTGGATTTTAGTGTCATGCTTGATGTACTGATACCTTATTGAGTCCCAAGAAAACCTTTCTCCTATTGACGTCAAGAACACTATGAAGGACGCAAGGTCACTTAAGAGACCAAATACCAAAGACAACTGTCATATGATGAAATGTGTTTATGAGGGACACTGTATAAGTTTCTCATACATCATCTACTTTTACGCACTATGGTACTTTTCGAAGAGGGAGTTAATTCAAATAGATGGGCGTGAAAAAAATTCAAAGTTTGGGTACTGTGGTGATCAAGAATCATCTCGTTTGATTTAGTGGAGGATAAATTCGGAAGTTTGTGCTGTTATCCAATATCACCAAAGAAAAAGCAACTGACTATATAAGCATTGTAGCTAATAAACATTCCCTCTTATCTTGTCTGAAGCCTATATTTCTATCCCTTTTCCTTTCCACCCTTCTCATAGGATGCATACAGCTAAGAAGTCAGTAAATGTGAATGATCTCGAGATTTTTTCAGCAAGTTGTTCCAGTCTTACAAAGGATCACAATTCTGGCATGAATCACAACTTACATCGCCTTGTACATGTATTAGACTACTTTTGATCAAGATACCGACTGCTAACTTCTAATTCTCGACTGCTAAAGCAAAAATAAAACTGAAGGGAAGGAAATATGATAGAGAAACGACAAGAGTGGGGAGAAAGAAGTAAAAATCACAAATCAGACTAACATACAGAGATACCTCGTTGTTTTCAAGTTCAGAATATTAAACCCATTCCTTTGGGTTGATGCAAGCGTCTAATAGTTTCCATTCTTCACTTCCTTCTTCCGGTGTCTGCACACCAAACGATTAGATTACTCTCAAATGTGAGTTCAAAACTTCGAAGCATATCATTTTGCAGTGGTGTCAGAATTTGAGTATCCTACTTACTCAGAGATCCAGTAAACTTACATGGTCATATTCCCACCGAGCAGTTAGGGGAAGAGAGACAAGAATACTCTCAATCCGACCTCCAGTCTTAAGTCCAAAAGTTGTTCCACGATCATAAACCTTTTGTATAAAAGAGAGATCAATGGCAGTTCATTAACATAATCATTGATGATGAATTTTTCTAACATTTTCAGGGTTCATTTTTGTACCAAGTTGAATTCGACATAACGCCCTCTTCGCAGTTGCTGCCATGCCTTATGCTGATCAGTAAATGGCAGATCCTTCCTTTTCTCTATAATTGGTAAGTAAGCAGGGACCACAGAATTTGCACATTCTTCAATCAATGGAAGTGCATGCAAGAAGTGGACATAGTCAGCTAAGTAGCATAAATAACAAACAGAACAAATGAAAAATGAAAGAAGATTTCATATTTCCAAGCAATACCAGTGGCAAAAGAGAGAAGCATCTCTTGGTCATAGTCATTTAGATCGTCAAAAAATATTCCTCCCAGTCCTCGCCTCTCATCCCGATGCTGCACAGAGAAAGATTGTCAAATATAAAGCAAAATAGTATTAAGAAAACTTGGTAATATGAAATCTGAATTTATTCCAAAATCATTAGCAACTTATCCCATTTAGTCAATATTTTTGTACGAGTAATGGATGTGTACACTATACCAATGTGAAAGAGGCAAAAGGAATACAATAGCCACAGCTAGAACCTCTGTTGAAAAAGAACTAGATGAACCTAAAAACAGCCCGGGAGAAATATTATAGCCAGTTTGCCTTTGACAACCCCAGAAGGCTATAAACTTCGAGTTATTTACAGTAATTATTACAGTTTAGAAAAGATCCTTGTACATCAACAACATAATCTAAATTTATAGCACATAACCGTTAGTAAGGTTAAGTACAAAGTATACCTTGATGTAGAAATAGTCATCACACCACTTCTTGAACCGAGGATAGAATGCTGGATCAAATTTGTCACAAGCACTTTTCTGAACCTATAGAAGAAGGCCAATATCACCAAACAGTTAATGAAAGCCACATCATTTTTCAGAGTAAAATTTCTAAGAAGTGGGAACTTTAATTAAAAACAGACCAAAGGCAAGTTTTCTAGTATGTTAACATACTGAATGAAAATGCTTAACATCCTCCTCGAAAATATAAGCGGGTGTCAAGTCAGTTCCACCGCCGAACCACCATTGCCTAGGTGCTCCAGGAGCATCTGCATGAATGTGACAAATCAGGATAGACTCCAAACAGCCTTCTTATTCCTAAATTATTTATACATGAGTGACATAAGGAACATGCAAACTTTCAAGAAGGGGACAAGGGAGAAAGAAACTTTTAGTGACACTATATCTGCCTCATCCTCACAAGCACATCATGGAATGAAAAGTTTCTACATTCTGACGAGTATAACTATGTCCTCCCTGTAATTAACCTTATTATTGTTTCCACTACGAGAACTGCTAGAAAGATTTTCATATTGCAACAGCTGTCATTACTTATTGTTAGTTCAACCATAACGGAAAGTACCACAAATCCCAACATCATTTCTAGCGTACTCAAGGTGCCCGATAGATCATGTTTTCAGTTTCACATTTTCCATTATAACGACACATTGTGCACACTACATCCAAATTAAACATATAAGTATGATCTAAGTTGCTATACTCATTTCGAGATCATCTATCACGTCATTACTGGGACCAAACTTCGATTCAAGCATTCCTATCAAGAAAACATCACCTCACAAAGCAATGCGCAATCATCAACAAAGTAATGAGTGATAATCACACCTTGGGGAGCATCTGTCTCGAAATACCGGTAATTGAAGTGCAAAGTAGGCGCAAATGGGTTCTTTGGATGCAAAACCTGACAACAATCACAAACCAAAATGCATTTCCCGTATTAATGCGCACACCAAATTATTAAAAAAGAAAAAGACCACACATTTTTCTATAACAGACAGAGAATAACTCACGAGAAATTACCGAGCTAACTCCGGCGGCGAAAAAGGGAACCGGGCCGGGCTTGTGATCAGCTGCGGCGGCGCCCTTGGCAGCACGGTAGGCCTCAGGAGGCATAACCCCGTAGACAACGGACACATTGACACCGGCCTTCTCCCAAACGGCGCCGTCTTGCAAAACCCTGCTGATGCCTCCGCCGCCGCCGGGCCTCGACCACACGTCCTCTTTGAACTTGGCGCCGCCGTCCGCGGCCTCAATGGCGGCGCAGACGGTGTCCTGAGCCTCCCTTATCATCTTCTCGAAGCGGGCGCGGACGGAGGAGGACGAGGAGTTGTCGCGGAGGAAGGTGGCGGGGCGATGGGCCTCCGGTGTCTCTTTCTCGATGACGGCGCATCGGACGGCGGAGGAGCGGGCGGAGTGGTGAAGTGGGTTGGGGGCGAAAGAGAGTTTTTTGGGGGAGAAAGACGGGAACTTTGGTTTTGGGATGGGAGATTGGGGGAGGAGAGTGAAGGAGGAAGAGGCGGAGAGGGTTCCCGGCGGCGGCATTGCGGTGGTGGGTTTTAAGTAGAAATTTGAAATTTCGGGGTACAATTGGATTGACGGTGGTTCTGTGATTTTCTCGGATTGAGAGGGATAGGAATTGGGATAAGGCAGCTGAGCTAAGTCAAGATTGAAATTGGTCAATGCCTGCCTGCCCAGTGCCCACTGATTTTGTCTACTTTTTACAATACTGTGGGATCTTTGGTCTTTTACCGTTGGGTAAAATGTCAATCTTGGCAGCAAAAGACTCTCCTATCCCAACCCAAGTTTGGCTCTCTAGTCACCTAATTTTT
Organism: Spiraea crenata; assembly: GCA_033992175.1. Lineage (NCBI taxonomy): Eukaryota > Viridiplantae > Streptophyta > Magnoliopsida > Rosales > Rosaceae > Spiraea > Spiraea crenata. The sequence goes on from JAVBHV010000019.1 coordinate 2,909,158, forward strand.
TTAACAGTCACAGGAAATCTCATATTCAACTCAGGGTAAATGATGAATAAGAATGCATAATGACTACCAAAATTTGTTGTTTAACTCCGATAACCTCTTCTTCAATCTCTCTTTGATTTTGTCGAACAGAAAACGCTAAAACGAAAACTTGAGAAGTGGAGCAAATCTGATGGCGAAAACAACGACTTATCACAAGTCGCTTTTCCTCGACGATGAGAGGGTTGAATCGACTAGGAGGTGCAAGATTCAATTGTTGAGAAACAATTGGAAATTGAGAAAAAGATTGAGAAAGCTCTGTTGTCTGACGACTATTCCGTCTGCTTCTTATTACAACTAGCGCTTGCCGTTGCCATTCTTTCAGATCTGCTTGAAAATAATGGGTAATTAGTGCTAGGGGTGGGCGTTTTAAACCAAGAACCGAAGAATCGATCCAATCCGAACCAAAAAAATCCGAGTTGATTAAAAAAGTCAAAATTCAAGATCCAAACCGCACAGATCCAAATTTTAATGGATCGGTTCATGAATTTTGCTTTATAAAATCCAATATGATCCGAACCGTTTCAAAATAATCTTAATTATATTATCTTTTATTAATTTACATATGTCATAATATTATCGGTGTATATTTTATTAATTTACACATGGTTTATTCAATCATGTAAGCTCTTATGGTAGGTTAAGAAAGCTTATGAATCATATGTAGAGAAGAATATTTTCTATTACATGATTTCAATTTCTTTGGAAGGTAATTTCTTTCTGTTTGTGTGCCTTTACTTATAATAAGCTATTTTTGAAGTAGGATGACCAACACTGCACCTTCCAACTCACCTATTGTAGTCATGATGGTTGTATATTTATTTGAATTACGAAACTTCAATTGTACGATCCGAAATTCGAATCCGAACCATAATCCAAACTGAATTAATTGAATTTCGATGACATTGGATCGAATTATTTTTACCTCTAAATCCGATCCGATAAATATGTATGATTTGGTTCTTGATTTTTAGTCAAATCCAATCCGATCCGATCCATGCCAACCCCTAATTAGTGCAGTGGCTTAAGTTCTACATGTTTGTTGAAAGATTTTATTGGATAGCAGGGATTTGAATTGCTAATTTATTTTCTTTTGAAGGCTTGGCAATAAATCAGAAACGAGTGCCCAAACCTACTCTTAAATTTTCGTATTGACAAAGATTATTCTTCCATTTAAGATGGTATATGTAGAGGGACATGGACTACAGGCTAGCGGTGGACGATGGAGAAGGCCACAAGATCGATAGCAAGTACTAGCGGTGGACTTCGGCAGCGGATCTTCTGTCCCAAAATTTCCTATTCCATTGTGTGCTCCTTTAGTATGCTGACACGTGGCACATAACTAATGCCTTCATTCAATATCACTTAACCTTAGTTAACTCATTTTTTAACCCAATGTTAATTCCTCATCGTCTCTCCCTTCTGTACTTTCCTGCGCAATCTCATCTTCTGTCTTCCCTCCGCCCTCGTCGACTCCACGTCCCTCCCCCTTCGTTATCTCCTCTCCTCATCATCTGCTGCTTTTTTCCTTTTCTGATCCAAAGAGCTCGCCGGCTCCGACTTCGACTTCGAGTTCCACGAGCCAATTGAAATCCTAGACGACCCAAATGAAATCCAATTGAACCATAGATGACCCAAATGAAATCCAAAGCTGGAACCAATCTGCACAAAATTAAGGAAAAAGAAATCAAAGCCAGAAAACAAATTGGGTTAAGAGAATGAAAAGAGATGTAATTATGGGCCCGACGCCGTCAAACACCCCCCAAAAAAATGAGAATCTATTTATTTGCCGTTTCAACTTTCAAACCACCCCTTTCCTCGCGTTTTCCGTTTGTCAATTTCTCCCCATTTCTCTCATTTTCTCCTTCGTCTTCGAAAAAGCGCACACCATCTACAAGTACTTGTATATGTAAAGGTTTTTTTGGATGGAAATGTGTGTTTTTGGTGTTGATTTTGGGATTGAAATCCTGAAGCTAGGTTTCAAATGTGTGTCCCTTTAACCGAACCCAAAGGTTTTTTTGGATGGAAATGTGTGTTTTTGGTGTTGATTTTGGGGTTGAATTGAGCTAGGTTAAAGAGATCGGAGAGGGGTCCACCGGCGATGGCGAGCAGAGTGGACCACGAGTATGATTACTTGTTCAAGATTGAATTGATCAGCGACTCCGGTGTGGGCAAATCGAACATGCTCCCTAGGTTTACTAGAAACGAGTTTTGTTTGGAGTCCAAACCGACGCAGGCGGAGGGAAGAGAGAAGATGAGATTGTGCAGAAAAGAAAAAAGGGGAGACGATGAGGAGTTAACATGGGTTAAGAACAAGGAACAAAATTTTCATCCAAATATCGACATTTCCATCGAAATTTGCATAAATTTAGAGGTCCGAAACTATCGAAATATACCGAAATTTCCATCAAAATATTCGTAATTTTGACTAGCGAAATTTCCATCGAAACTGAAATTTTATTTATTGGTTAAGAAATGAGTTAACTGAAGTTAAAAAATGATATACAATAGTTGGAATAGGCAACTTTGGGACAGATGATCCGCTGCCGTGGACTTCCATTTAACAACAAAATTTGGTTTTCAATTTTGTATTTGACATGCCACGTGTCAATTTTCCATTGGTAAGGCGTACCACATGGCATTGCCACGTGGTATGCCAGGCGTACTCCATAATTTCTCCAACTTCAGCACTTAGCTTACAGTATGTGGTAGGGGTGGGATTTTAATACCAACTACCGAATACCTCCAGTACCATACCGTATCATACTGATTGGTACGGTACATTTTTGGTATAGGCACTATTCGGTACGGTACACTACAGTACCGAAAAACTTTGGTATGGTATTAGTATTGAAAACCCAATACCACGGTATACCGAGTACCGAAATATATATATTTATTTTATTTTTTAATTAATATATATAATGCATATTATGGTATTGAACCCATGGATGATGATCAAGAGATTGATGATGATGAATAACCATTTATAAAAGACCTTATGCAAGAAAGGAAAGAGCAAAAGCTTCAAGAGATAGAGAATGAAGTGGATAAGTATCTTACCGACCCTCATGAAAGTCTTAAAAACTCAAGATTCAACCTCTTGGATTGGTGGAAATGTAGCCAATCTAAGTACCCTATTCTTTCAAATATTGCCAAGGATGTCTTGGCCATTCCATCTTCAACCGTGGCAAGTGAGAGTGCATTTAGCCTAGGAAAGAGAGTGGTTGATCCTTTTAGAGATTCATTGAGTTCTAAAATGGTGGAAGTTTTAGTGTGCACTAGTGATTGGCTTAGGGCGGAAGGATTTAACTTGTACCAAGAGCCAATGGAAGATGAGCTTGAATTGTATAAGGAATGTGAAGAACTAGAAAGATGTAAGTATTTAAATTTAAAAGAATAGTTTTTATCCTACCCAAATATTATTTCATATTCTAATGATATCTTTTTATATGTAGCTATGCAAACAATGAGACTTTCTTCAAGCCAACTTAAAAAGTTTAAGCCAACTTGGAAGTTCAAATGCATTCGCTCCGCATATATAGAGCTTTGGAATATGGTGTACTTACTATTTTTTTTTTCCTTTCAAAAAACTCTTAGTGTGTTTTATTTTATTTGAGATTATTATTGCATTTGAATTTGAAGTTGAACTTTGTAATTTGTTATTTAAATGTTGGGTTGTAAAATTATGATACACTTTGAAAGTTTTAGTTTGAATGTGGTGGATTGATAAAATTGGCTTTGAATTTAATTTTGTAAAATATATGGGTAGATAGTTTGATATTGTACCAATACCAAATACTACCGTACCGTACCAAAACTTTGGTATACCGAAGCTTTGGTACGGTATTGGTAGTTGATTTGTAAAAATACCCTTAACTTGGTTGGTACATGGTATTGGGGGTTTGGTACGGTATACCTACCATACCCACCCCTAGTATGTGGTAGCGTTTTTTACTTGGTCGGAAGAAAATCTCATTCCGGCTCTTGTAGATAACGATTATGATAACTTTTTATGAATTCAAAATGTAGTTTAGTGCTGAGTTTGTTAATCGGCTATCATCCTCACCTCAAAGATAAGAAAAACAACTTCATGTCTCGAACATCTTATTTGTTTCTCCCTCTTCAAGACAAAACAACGAAGGAGGAGATTGCTCAAACATGGAATGGACCTTTTTGATGATATATAAGAGCATGTCCACCGAGGCAAAACGGTGGGCGAGGGCGCAGGCGTGCCCTCCGTGCGCACTGTTCACCCTCCATCGGTGAAAAAACTCGAAGGCGAGAGGAGGGCGAGAGCGGCGAAGGCGGGTAGTGGGTTGTGACGTCACAGCGCACTACCCCCTTTTTTTTTTTTAATTCTGGGCGTGTGCATTGCACGAAATTTTTTTTATATTTTTTTTTCCCTATAAATACTATCGTTTCTCTCATTTTTCATACCCCAAAATCATTTTCCACTCCATCATTTCCAATTTGCATACAAAATTTCCTCATCTTTTTTCAATCAAAATGTCTCGTTCCACCAGAACCAATGCAGCAATCTCGGGCAGTACATGAGCTAAAGAAGAAAATATTCAGTTGTGCAAATCTTGGAAATTTGTATGTCATTGCCCGATCACCGGTACTGAAATGCATGCACCCCAAATGTGGAAAAAAAATTTCCCAACACTATATTGCTCATATGCCCGGTACGGTTCGAAATCAAGGGGCTCTACAAAGTCATTGGAGGGGTTTGCACAAAGAATTCAAAACATGGAAGGAGGCATTGAACAAAGGATCGCAAAATACCGGGAGCGGTTATGCTTTGGATGACATGGTAAACATTTCATAAATTATTTTTTTTAACATTATAATTTGGTATATAATTTTGATAATTTTGATGATAATTTTAATAGATAAGACATGCGCAATTGTGGTATCAAGCTGAAATGAAAGGCATTAGTTTCACACAATGGGGCGGTTGGGACATTGTCAAGGATTGTCAACGGTACGTACAAGTCGAAAACACGGACCCAACCCCTCCTCCGAATGTTTTCATAGGTGAAGGTTCATCAATGGCAGCGTCATCGGGAGGAACCCCAATGGAAGTGAATTTAGCCGATGATGCTGACACATTTGCAACACCTACTTCATCGACTCGTCCTCAAGGAAGAAAGGCTGCAAAAAAAAGCAAGGAATCAGCCCCCAATCTCACTACTAATTTGGCTGAAACATTTGCGAAGAATTCCGCAATTCGTATTGAAGAAGCAAGAAAAAGGGAAGAGATCCGACTTGAAGAACGAGCAAGAGATGATGAGTTAATGCGGATAGTGGAAGAAGAAAGGGTAGCTCAACTGGAAGATGAATATAAAGTTATGGTAATAGACACAAGTCATATGACTCCAAATGCAAAAGCCTTTTGGGCGGAGGAAAGATAAACAATTACTCATAGACGGAGGCTTTTTTGGGAGGCCGAAGCTAGGGCCGCTTCCGAGTGGTTTCTTCCTCAAGAGTGATTTAATTTGGTAATGTTCAATTTCAAATTTAAATAAAATTTATTAGTATGTAATGTTCAATTTCAAATTTAAATAAAATTTATTTGACAACAAAAGGGAGGTGATGATAATTATTATACATTTTTTTGACAAAAAAAAAATTAAAAATATATGTGAAGAGTGTTCGCCTGCGCCTACGCCTTCCGTGGGTTGAAGCTGCTTTTTCGACGGAAGGCGAGGGCGATCACTATTTATCACCTTAAGGTAAGAAGTGGGCAATTGCCTTCCGATTTCTTGCGCCTGTGCCTATGTGGATGGAAATGTTCTAATATATAATTAATTAGAATGAAAAAGTGAGAAAGAAGTTATATGTACACAAAATATTAAATAATAGTTGAGATATCATATATTTATTAACTATAAAAATATTTATCGTATGGATGAAAATAAACTGTTTATGCCAAAATTTGCATCTAGCGGTCCATGCGATCTAGACCGTCGAATGAAGAATTTTTGATGATTTTTTGTGATATTATTATAATTTAGTAATTATATTAATTATTACGGAATCTCATTGAAAATAAATATGAGATAATGACCGCGAAGCGATTAGGAATGAAATCTATATCTTGGCTGTCAAGAAACACAGGAGTTGTGTTAGGAAACAAATCGTGGAGTGTTTGTCCGTGAAGAAATCGGCATGGGTTGTTGGCCGATTGTAAACTCCAATATTGGAAAAGCATGGGGAGTTGACACCGAATTCTACATGGCCCACGTGCAAAGATAATGCAAGTTGTTGGCGGTGCAAGTGGATGATCAAATCATCAATCAAGTTTCCTATTCTTTTAGGAAGTTCATTTTAAATGGGCACATCACCAAAGGCATTTGAAAAGATCACTACCACCGATATCTTATCAACGAAGGAAATCAAGAGACGTGAACTTGGCCTCCAAGTTTCGAAAATTATTTATGGAAGAGCTCCTACATCAGCAGAAGGAACCAACAAAACTCATTTTTATTCGCGCCTCGCGCACCCTCTCAACGCCCATGCGGCGCTTTATCTTAGGAGTAGTGTAATTTAACTATCGCCGACAAACTTCCGACCGCGGAGCTTGACGACAAGGGTCTCAACCGCGAGCCCTTCCCGACGACAAGGGTCTCAACCGTGAGCCCTTCCCCAACGACAAATCTTCAACCGCGAAGATTTCCCACCACCGACGCTTCACCCGCCGAAGCTCACCTATCTTTACTTTTACACACTTTTATCTTCTTTTTTGATCTATATTGAGAAAAGACCCATAGACGAGTGGTTGTTCCTTGCTCGTCGGTCAAATTACTTTGATTAGAAATTGTTTATTCCGTGAATTTATTGAATAAATTATTTCTTTGTTTTTACAACAATAAAGGACATTTCGTTTTCCTAGATCTACGGCATTGCTGACACGTGGCCGAGGATTAAAAAGGGCAAACATAAACCAACTGTGCCTAATTTTTAGTCATAAGATAAAGCTAACTCAACAGTTGTATTACCCCGTTGCAGACAGATTTTATTGCTTTATACCTTATCGACTGTAAGTATTCTTAGAAGTGCAAATTTGAATTTAAAATCTAATAAACGGAGGCTAGATAATAAAGAATTAGGAACCATTATAATATTATAGCGGTCCAAAATTGACCGCTAGACCCCAACAAAGCATCAAACCCAGTAATGGCAGCTCGACCTCTCCTCCGATGAAGACTACGACAGCGAAGATAGAGTGCAAAGCCAGCCATAATGGAGGAGCATTTGGGCATTTGGGCTCGTCAATGTAGTTCCATCAGCGGTCATCAATCTCCTCGCAAGGAAGCCCATACATTGGAATTTAGTCTCAAAAGGAGGAGAAATATTTTCCTACATTAAACCTTTTTTTTATTTCGATCACTAAGATATTAATTCATAACAAACTTATAAAAACTTCTACTTATGCAATAAATTTTCATGAATTTAGATCAATAATTTAACAATACATTAAATCCGTAGAAGTTTTTCGTGGCTCAACGACCACATAAACGCGTTTTTCACATTTCATGTGGTTTTTGTCTTTTTATGTAATAAACAAAACAGTTATCCACGTCCTGGTTTTTGAGAACACAGGCAATCAATGCACCACACACTGTGTTATATTGACTAATTGATATATATATATATATATATATATATTATGTATCCTTTATCATCATTTTTCATTTTTCTACGTTTTATTTTCATTTGGTTTTGTTCTGATAAAGGTGCAAATCTATTTTTTGTATCCAACTTCAATGCATTACACAAATGTGATTTCTAATTTCATGCAAAAGACACGTTCTTATACATGTTAAAGTTTAGAAAATTATCTAAGTATATGCAACATAACTTAATTCATGCAATAGAACATTTATCTCAATGCTGCTATATTGGTAACAAACACTTTTTATTTATTCAATAACACATTGTGCTTTTGCAAAAACACATTGTAGTCTTATAAAACCACTTTGTGTATTCATAGAAACACTTTGTGTATCCACATGAGCACTTTGTGTTCTCACAAAAACATTTTGCGTTTCTACATAAACACTTTGTGTAACAACAGAAACACTTTGTGTTCTCACATAAACACTTTGTATATCCACAGAATTACTTTGTATTCTCACATAAACACTTTGTGTTCTCATAGGAACACTTTGGGTCCGTCTGATAACTTTTTCGCAGGGCATTTTCGTAGTTTGCACCCAGAAAATGAAAACGAGAATAGTGAATTTGGCATTTCCAGGATTTGTGCGTCTAGTAGAATAACGGTAAAACATTTTCGGAAAACAAATACAATGAAAACATGTTCGGTAGAAATATATGAAATTGAATTTTTTGTTTGTTTTTATACATAAGTTAGCTTTTTTAATGAGTACAAAAATAAATTATAATTACTCAAATTAAATTTAGTAGTGAATAATCAAAATATGCTGATTACAAGTCTCTCATACATTCATAGTTTAATGTTTAATAACCCATGTTTGTGAATACATATGCTTGCATCAAACTTCAATGAAATACATGTTATACGCGTACAAATAACTTAACTTAGTAGATACATATAAATACAACAGTTTTATGAAGCCGCACCTTCAAAATCACGCCACAAATCATCAGCAATCTTGTCACGTACCACAGTCATTTGTGCCATGTGTCCTGCAGATTATATGCAAATTGAAAAGGAAGGGCACCAAAGGTGAAATGAACTGCCACATGGTGGCAGATATATACATGAACTAACAGTAAGCAAGCAACTGATCCTACAACCAAAGATCATAACACAAACAGCGAGCAAGCAACTTAAACAAAACTTGTAATTCATTACAGGTTAGAGCAAGAACATAAACATCAAATTTGTAATTGGATCTTCTCATACAGCCAACAATCAAAGGGAAGCCAACAAACTTGTGATACATGCTTTTAGCTACTCTAAGATAGAAAAACAATCTCAAACAAGCTTTGGTGTTGGTAGAGTTTTTTTTGTGTAGAAATCCAACAAAAACCATGGGTCTATATCTCCGTTTGACACCCAATCTATACCTCCGTTTGACACCCAATCTATACCTCCGTTTGACACTTTAGTGTCTCCGTCCAATTTGCCGTTAAAACTAAGGGTATTACAGTCTTTTCGACTGGTTAAGCATGGGCAAGATGATAGTTTTAAAATTTAGCATCTTTTTGAGTTCCCATAGAATTTAGGATGAATATTGTTTTTGTAAATTAGGTGCTTTGCTAACTTAGAGTAATATATATTATGATGCTTCAATTGATCTTTTAAATCTTTGCCAATTTATTTAAATTGGAATCAAAATTAACTATTTTTTCATGATGCATACAACGAAATGCAATATCAAAAAATTGGAATCAAAATTAACTATTTTCTCATGATGCATACAACGAAATGCAATATCAAAAGAGGAGTAGGTACCTGACATTGTTGAAACAGGAGTAGTCTTTTTCGAAACAGGAGTAGCTTAGTTTTATTATAATTTGGGTGTTATTCTGTCTATTTTTTAAACATTTGAGACTATATTAAGTCGTATTTTATGAATTAATGTGCAAAAAACTGTAATACTCTCAATTTTAATAGTAATTGGACGAGATATACTAAAGTGTCAAACTGAAGTATAGATTTGATACTAAAGTGTCCGATTTTAAATATTAAGTACTAAAATATATTATTTGTCAAATATTGGGTAGTATTGGAGAAATTAACCTTATTTATTTTGCCATTGGTCGGTCCACTCACAGCCTCTTTGGTATTTTCCGTGTGGGTAAGCGCCCTTTGCTTTTTTCAAAATGGATGCCTAAAATGGCAAAAGGAGCTACGGGATTGGTTGGTTTTGCTTTCGTCAACCACCAATGGTTTCTTAAGTAATCCTAAAACACTTATTAACCCTTTTGCCCCCTGCAACTCACTTTGAGAGACCTTTTGCCCCCTGCAACTCTATTTGTATACCAACTGCCCCCTGCAACTCATTTTTTGGGAATTTTTGCCCCTTTTTCCATTAACTTAACAAATTCTGTTAACTTTGTTGAGGTGGCATATCCACATCAGCATTTGTGGGTCCCACCTATTGACACATCAGCCAAATTTTTTTTTTTTTTTTTTGGAAATCTGCTCCCCAACCCTAACTATCAGCGCCGCCCCGAATTTGCAAGGCTACGTCGCCAACTCAACAGACCAAACAAAACCCATTTCTTCACTGGGTTTCCAAACTTTTCAGCTTTCATTCACAAAAGCATCAAACCCACTTGCTGCAGAAAAGAAAGAGGATTGATGACTCGCATCAAATCCACTCTCTACAGGGGGGCCACTCTCTATAGGTGGGTGCCTCAAAGATTGCTTCTTTTTGTTGGTTTTTGAGTTTTTTTAATCTGGGTATTTTCGCAAGGGATAGGAATTGAAGCATGGAGGGTGGGGAATACGCGGAGGAGCTTGATGTGGCAGTGAGAGCCGTTCACATGGCGTGTGCTCTGTGACAAAGGCTGCAGGAGGGGTTGGTTTCCGCTGGCGGTGGCCTCGTTAAGTCCAAGGACGATGATTCTCCGGTGACCGTTGCAGGTAATTTGAACATAAGTTTTGCTGTTTGGTTTTGTTTTTTCGTGAATTTGGATTTTGTATGTTGGTGGGTTTGATTCGAAGTGAGGTTTTTGGTGGTGGGTTTGTTAAGGGTTTTGGCTTTGAGAGAAATGAATTTGGGAAATGTCACTCGAAACTGTCTTTTATATGCTTTTGTTACGAGTTGATATCTTGACATGGGTCTGCAAATTTGCAGTCACTAGAGCACTGTAGAGAGACTCAATTGCCGGAAGGAGCAGAGGAGACGAAGGAGAGGACTTCGTCGCTGACGGCAATGGCGGTGATTTGGTGAAGATTTTGGAAACCCAGTAAACAAAATGTGAAATTGAGAAATGGGTTTTGCTTGGGTTGTTGAGTTTGATTGAACTAGAGGTTAAAGTTGGTACATTGGGAGATGAAGAACGCCTGAGACGGCGGAAACGAGTCGAGAATTATCAAGGCGGCGTTCGGAGTCAAAATCTTGACATGGGTTTGCAAATTTGCAGCCACTAGAGCACTGTAGATAGAGAGTGGGTTTGATGCGAGTCATCAATCCTCTTTCTTTTCTGCAGCAAGTGGGTTTGATGCTTTTGTGAATCAAAGCTGAAAAATTTGGAAACCCAGTAAAGAAATTGGTTTTTCCTGCTCTGTTGAGTTGGCGATGTAGCCTTGCAAATTGGGGGGGGCGGGGAAAGAGGGGGGGGGGGGGGGAACAAAAACAAAAAAAAAAAAAAAAAAAAAAAAAAAAAGGAAGAGGAGAAAAGGGGGAGGAACAAAAAACCCTGACGTGGACACGCAAGAGAAGGCAAAAATAAAAAAAATAGAAAAGAGAAGGAAAAGCGGGAAAAAACAAAAAGAGAAGGAGGAGGGGGGGAGGAAGAAAAGCAAGGAGAGAGAGGAGGAGAAGGGACAACCGAGCGAGGGGGGGGCAAGGAAATAAGTGATCCTAAAATGTGGGATCTTACCTAATATATTAGTTTTCTTCTTAAAAACAAATATATATATATATATTAGTCTGATTGGATATTTCATATTAAATAGTACTTGAGTTCTATTCAATAATGTACGATCTTTTGAACGATGATTTAATCCTATAATGTAAAAGTGCCTTTTTTCAAACACAAGTATCTAGGTGGGCCTCCTCATCATTATGGGTAAAGCTTCCCAAATATGCGAAGATAAAATACTCGTAAGGATTTATTGGAAGGACAATTCTTGACTGTTAAGGGGTGTGCAGTTAAGGGCTACTGTTTTGCTTCCATTAAGGCTTCTCCGCTTACATGAGTCATGATTGGAATTGTTTATTTTATTCATTATTTAATAAAAATTATCTCTATAAAAAATAATCAAATCTGAGACCATTCAGCCATCTAACTTTGGAAAACAAATGAACGGTACAATTAAATGTCAAACTAGCCGCATATATGTTTGTTGCATTTAGATAACTCAAACAATCTCAGATTTAATTGATTTTTTGTAGAGATGATCTTTGTTAAAAAATAAAAATTTATTTTGTTAAAAAAATAAAAATAAAAATCATTTTTTGCTGACGTGAACATGCCACGTCAGCAAAGTTAACAAAATCAATTAAGTTAACGAAAAATGGGCAAAAAATGAGTTGGAGGGGGCACATGGGATACAAATAGAGTTGCATGGGGCAAATTACCTTTCAAAGTGAGTTGCAAGGGGCAAAATGGGTAATAAGTGCAATAATAATTATTAGCTATATATGAGTTTTTTTTAACCCAATTACTGCTTTGCTCAAGGACTAGAATTAAACTTGGTTCGCTCTTCGGTCATTATAATCTCCTTAGTTCAAATTCGGTAGATTAGTTTGTTGGAAAAGTTGATTGAATTAGATCTGGTATTTCTACACTGTTTACATTTGGCGGTTATTTTTAGTTTTAGTGTGTGTTAAAGTATTTGTTTTTAATTAGTTAAGTCTGTAAATAATGTAGTCATTTGAGATATTAGCCTTCTTGACAATATGTAATATTTTTGTCCCAAAATCAAATAAAACACTACTACATATGGTCCATCCGAGTGCTATTGTAATGTATTAGTACTGTATTCTCATGTGATGCCTACATGCATTTTTGAAAATTGTACTTAATATGTCTATAAGGTTTGCTATCAATCACCATTAGTAATCATGGCACGCTATATTTGTTTATATGGCAAGAGCCATATACTATCTCAGCAATAAGTTCACTGATTATGAGACAAGTATATGATTCTAGAAAAGACCTATTGTGCCCTTACACGGGCCGCGCAATACCTACGCCACTACATGTTGAACTATACGACCATGCTGATTGGAAGGACGCTGAATTATCTCTTTGAAAAACCAGCCCCGTGAGGGCTGTACAGTAAGGTGGCAGATGTTACTCTCAGAATTCATGGCTGAGTAAATAGGATATATATAGGGATGTAGCTAGCTATCATGAGACAAATAGCTAAACAAGAACATGATTCAAATGACAATGCATGCATAAATCACTATAACTAGCTAGCTAAATATTAATCATCAAGAAAATATATATCCCTCTAAGTGTTGGAGAACAATAAGGAACTGTACAAACAGTATTGAATAGATTTCACTCAATGTATATAACAATACTAAATCGTCTTGTAAACAATTACACAACTAGAAAACAATTACACAACTCGCAATCCAAGTAACAAAGGGGTAAAAGGAAATCATAAATAACTGACTCGTTTGAAGATTGAGGCTAGCGTAAACGCTATGTCTTATAGCAGAATTTCGCCCATACTCCTTGATGTAGTTCGTTGAGAGTCCGCCATCAGGATTCAACAATCTGAAACCAAGAACCTAGCACTCGGTTTCTTGGCCCTAGCGAATCTACTTGATGTATTTTCTCTCAAAACTTTGTGTAGAAGATGAAGGCGGAGAGGAGGTTTTCGGATGGCTGCTTTCATGTTTTCTCGTCTGATTTATAGGGTTTCAATGCCCTTTCAGATAAGTCGTGACAGTTCGTGGAGGTTGTGTTGATCAGACACAACTCCTCACAAAACGACGTTACTTCCAAAACGCAAAAGAAAACTGGGCTAAAAAGATAATTCAGATCAAAGTAAAAACCCCAAGGCCCAAAGCCCATCTTTGACTTTGTAATATATATAGCCCAAGCCCACTAACACACTTTGATATGTGTTCTCATGTAAAAGCCTATAAACCCAACAGTCTTCTCTCTTCTCTTCAATTTAGGATTCTTTCCCACTCTATTTCTATACAAACTTCAACATCAAGAAAAGAAAAATCACAAAACCAATTCACTACCCCCAACCCCCCCACCCCCCCCTCTCCTCTTCCCCCCCCCAACAAACCCCTCCCCCAACCCCAAGGAAAAAAAAAGCGCACAACCCCCCCCCTCCCTTCCCCCCCCCCCCTCCCACCCACCAACCCACCCCCCCCACCCCACACCCCAAACGAGACCCACCCCACACCACCCCCCTCCCCAAACCCAAAAGAAAAAAAAAAAAAAAAGAAAAAAAAATCAAGAATATTGTGGCATGTTGTGTGTTCACCACTATGGCGTTGAATTAGATATAAACGGTAGAAAAAAATAAAATGAAGCTGAAAAAAATTCGATATGTCAATCTAATGAGTTTAGTTGTACCACAAAAGTTATAGCAGATCAACCGATCTACAATACTAATTGTATTTAATGCTCTTGTAGTTGATCGATCAATCTCACCAACCCTTCCAGTTCTTTGTGTGTCCAATTAGACCAAACGTACGCATGCAACAGGTGTGTTCATATGGTTAGGGGAAATTATAATGTGGGGAAATAATATAGCACTTTTTGGCAAGCATATCTGTTAGAATTTAAAGGGGGTCCAACTCAAGCAATTATTGTACTATTGGTGTGACTGTTGATGTTTGCCTTACATCCAGACATGTTTTGCTGACGTGGCGCAGCAAATAGAATTTGCTGCGTCAGTTGACGTATTTACCGTAATTGCTCTTAGGTTCGAGTCACCAACCAAACAACTCAGAAGAAAACAAAAGGACCCGTTCTTCGGTAGGATCATAAGTTTGGAAAAAAAAAAAAAAAAAAAGAAGTTCATCAGAGTACAGTTCTGAAGTGCTGAAAGTATTCGGACGAGGAAACACTCAAGGCGTGCCACTTTTTTCCAGTTCATATGTATGGTGTTATGGTATCGATCACGTTCATTATTGAAGATCAGGCTTTCACACAAAAAAAAGATAATGAACGTGGTAGACCACCAGTGTTTTAATTTTGAGTGTTTCCTAGTTGGAGACAAAAGCAAATTAAAAAACTATGTGTGACAGCAGTGTTTTATTTGATTTTGGCCACATCATCCAAATACACAATCATCGAAATGGAATAATTCAACTTTCGTTCACAAAAGTTTCAAAATATTCAGATTTTGCAAAGATTATCTCGATAGCAACAGCATGGCCTAGTTTTTGCTTGAACCTTTTATAAACTTGTCCTGACCCTCTATGAAGCATACAATTTTCTTATCAATTCTCCAAATCTTTCTGTAGATAATGCATCTTCGTTCACAAAAAACTGTCCACAAATCTAATGAGTTTCCACGTGACAAAAATCTCACAACTTCACTTCTACTAAATATATCTGTTTTGCCATTGGACGGTCGGGTCACGGGCTCTTTGGTATTTCTTCATCCACCAACATCTCTCAAGTAATCCTATAAGGCTATAATATGGGATCTAACCTAATCATATTAGCATGATTGGATATTTAATATTCAATAATACGTGAGTTCTACTCGATAATGTATGATCCTTTGAACGATGGTTTAATCCTATAATGTGAAAGTGCCTTTTTCAAACACAAGCATCTAGGTGGGTCTCCTCATCATCATGGGTAGAGCTTAAAATACTTCAAATCTCAAGACACTAAAAAATTCGATATATCAATCTAGTGAGCATCAGTTGTACACCACAAAAGTTATAGCTCATCAACCGATCTACAATACTAATTGTATTTAATGCTCTTGTAGTTGGTCGATCAATCTCACCAACCCTACCAGTTCTTTGTGCGTCCAATTAACCCAAATGTATGTATGCAACAGATGTGTTCATATGGTTAGGGGAAATTATATTGTGGGGAAATAATATAGCACTTTTTGGCATGCAATGGTGTTAGAACTTAAAAGGGGTTCCAACTCAAGCAGTTCTTGTACTATTTGTGACAGTGTGAGTCTTCTAGATTCGAGTCATCACCCAAACAGCTCAAAAGATTACAAAAGAGGACCCATTCTTCGATAGGGTCATAAGTTTGAAAAAAGAAAAGTTCATCGGTGTACATCATTGAAGTGATGTAAGCATCCGGACGAGGAAACACTCAAGGCGTGCCACTTTATTCCAATTCATATTTACAGTGTACCATATGATAAATCACACTCATTATTGAAAGATAAGGCTTTCAAACAATTTAATAATGAATGTGGTAGACCACCGGAACATATAATTTTGAGTGTTTCCTAGTTGGGGACAAAAGAAAATTAAAAAACTATGATTGACCAATAGTGTTTTATAGTTAGCCACATCCATCCAAATACACATTCATCCAAATGGATTAATTCAACTTTCCGCGTGGAACGTGTTGGGATTGGGAATTATATGGTATTGCTTCTCGCTAACAAATCACCAATACCTATTTTAAATGGTAATAGTGATAAGAAAGAAATTGATTGAAGAAATATTGGATTATATATGTGAACCAACAACAAGCGGATCTGCGAACCAAGCCACAAAACAATAAATGTACGTACCATCAAAGATGTGACCACACACCATCAGTAGCGTTTGTATTATATATGTGTCTCTGTTGCGTGGGTACGTACTATTATTCTATGACAGCTAGTGAAAATTTGCTACATGGCATAAAACCATAAAAGAAGATGAAGGTGGGAATCCAAAAATAACACAATTCAAGAGCATGAAGACTCAGTGGTGTGTTTGAGAACTGAAAAAAAAATTAAATTTTAAAATTATCATCTTGTCCATGCCCAACCAAATAAAAAGACTGTAACACCTTCAATTTTAAAGGAAAATTGAACTGAGGCACTAAAGTGTCAAACCGAAGTATATATTGGGTACCAAACTGTTCGATTTTAAATATCGGGTGCTAAAGTGTCTTATTTGTCAAATATTGGATACCATTGAAATAATTAACCTTTTATGAATTAATTTAAAAAGACTATAATACTCTCAATTTTAACGGCAAATTTGACGGAAGCACTAAAATGTCAAACGAAGGTATAGATTGGGTACCAAAGTGTCCGATTTTAAACATTAAATACCAAAGTATCTTATTTGTCAAATATTAAGTATCATTGGAGGAATTAACCCTTCAATGTATTTCAAAGATGTTCTAAAATATTTTCAAAATGCAAAATAGTAAATGGGCAAAATTTCGGTATTTTCATAACATCACACCATTGACGGGACGGTGCCCATCAATGTTGGCTTTAGCTATCCAGCTGACTCTGACTGTACGTTAACAGGATTTGCCGTTTTACCCAAGGGACCCCAACAGATTCCAAGGCATTGATTCCTATCTTTAAATGAGGAAACGACTCTTCTGACGCAAGTTACAGGAGGCACACTTTGCCCAAATTGTCATATCACGGACACGCTATCAGACCATATTGCTCTTTCTTTTGTTTCTTTTTTTTTTACCAAGCTTATCACCATCGTTATTATCATCATCTTATTGATTTTGCACTAAGACATGGTTTCTGTTTTTTCCCTAACAATTGAAAAATAAAAATATAGTAATTCAATGATCGATCCTAGTTTGAAAAATTCCGGTATTACTAAATTCGAGTTTTGGCTGTGTCATGTGCTGATTTTCGTAGGCAATTACCTTTGTATCCTACAACATACTAGTGCGTATTTTAGCAGTCTGGTGTTGGGCATTAGGAACTTGCTGAAAACGTTTTGGAGAACAAGTTTATTGTTCATTGTGTATTAATTCTTAATCCGTTTGGTCAGTTCCTTTTTTAATCCTTGTTTTCTTATTGAGTTCGCTGATGAGTTTTCTATGAGGCTCAATGGATGTGTGACCACAAGTAACGAAAGGATACCATATGATTCATTGGTTGTATTAATCATATCAATCATATCAAGACTAATAATTAAAAAAAATTATATGCATGTATTTGCTCTACCTTCCTATTTTTGGTTCATATAATCTTGGTTTTCATACCTTACCAGATAAATGATTAATGACAAAACACCCACTGCAAACATAGGCAGGGCATCAAAAAGAGTTGACCTCTGTTAACATCCCAATACATAGGCTTTTTTGCTTCATCAATCGATTTAGGAGGCAGTATGTAAGAGAAGAATGTCCAATATCTTGAACATAAGTTGATCCACAGTTTTTTACAAATACATCACAAATGTAATCTACATGAGGCATGAGTAGAAAAGGTTTCGATTGAAAAGGAAAAACGTGACCTCGAAAAAAAAAAACAAAAGGAAAAACGTGAAATCCGGGTTATAGTTATGGAAAAAATTATAGATATCCAACCGTGGCGGAGATAGGATTGAAATTTCACCCGGTGACATCCACGGCAGCCGATCTTTGAAAATCTGGTGTTCGGAAGAGGCGAAGGAAAAGGATTGAAGAAGAAGGCTGATTTGTATTTAAAGCAATCTTTTTGTTTTTCTTTTCCACATGGCGCTTATATGGTTAAAAAAATGGGTCTCCGTTCACCACATCAGCATTTAACAAACCAAATAACAGAATTGCTGATGGAAGAACACGAATGAAAATTATTGAAAATATAGAGTACGAAATTGCAAAAAAAAAGTTTAGGTATCACTTTGAAATTGAACCCAAACCACATGGTACTAAATTATAATTTGCCCTAAATGTAATCTACATGAAGACAAAAGATTTCGATTGAGGATGAAAACATGTAATCTGCTATGTATGCTGAGAAACTAGGTTATCGTTGTGGGAAAATTCCTGATTATCCAATTGAATTCTAGCTGGTCTAGAGTTTGAACTGCACTTATTTCTGTGAATGGAATGGATATGTGATTTCTCATGTTCACATCATTTGCTTTGGGCATGTTTGTCTATCCATGTTCGGCCTCTTAGTTTCAGATTTATTAGTACATTTAATCTTTTTTTTTTATCAATATTTCTAAGAAAACAAAACCAACGCAAAAAACACCCCCATGACAAACAGGAAACATTAAATAATTTTAGCACAAGGACAAAATAATAATTGGACCAATCAAAAATTTGCACGTGAACAGTGCTCGACAAACAGTACCACGCGCGCGTGAATAGTACCGCCCTTGAACAGTAACACGGAACGGTTAGTTAACTAATCTTTCTCCTACAGAAAACGGTCTTATTAACCCAGAAACAAGAACTGTTTCTGTTAAACACAAAAAGAGTTCTTGTTTCTACCCAACACAGAAACAGTTATGCCAACACGGAAACAGTTCATGAAAACACAGAAACAGTTCATGCCAGAAACAAAGAAACAGTTCATGCAAACACAGAAACGTTCATGAAAACACAGAAACAGTTCATGCGATACAAAAACACAGAAACAGTTTATGAAAACACAGAAACAGTTCATGCAAAACAAAAAAACAGTTTATGCTAGAAACAAAGAAACAGTTCATGCAACACACAGAAACAGTTCATGAAAACACAGAAACAGTTCATGCGATACAAAAACACAGAAACAGTTCATGCGATACAAAAACACAGAAACAGTTCATGCCAGAAACACAGAAACAGTTCATGAAAACAGAGAAACAGTTCATGCGATACAAAACACAGAAACAGTTCATGCCAGAAACAAAGAAACAGTTCATGCAAACACAGAAACAATTCATGAAAACACAGAAACAGTTCATGCCACACATAAACACAGAAATAGTTTGTGACTCAAATCTCGTTTCAATCATTGAAATACACAAACTAACTGCAATCTAATTCAAAATTCTTCCAAATTCAACACTATAATATCCACAATCACTAAAATTCAACTAAAATATAAGTGTTTTTTTTTATCAATAATCAATCAAATCTACAATTAAATGGTACAGTCCCAAGTCTCCATTCCTAACCAACACCATCTACAATCTAAAATGATTCTTCCTGGTTAAGGACCAACTTGTTTCTTTTTCTTTTCTTTTTTTTATAAAACCCCACATGAACTTTCTTCAATAAAATATCCACTCAATTTTTGGCTTTGAAAAATCCAACCAAACTCATCTCTCTGCATATTAAGATCACCCACCGGAAAAAAAAAGCGCAGAGCCTCTCCTCCTCTATCTCAACAAAAAGCTCTCCAAACGCCACCTCCACCACCACTATTTAAACCCATCAAATTCCAAAATCTACCCACGAAACCCAAAACCCATCTGACTGAAACTACCCAAATGCCTCCGAATCCGCCCAAATCATCGATCTTGTTCCACCGCGTCAACACGGCCACGTCGCCGGCGACCAATACGACGTCGTAGTACCAGAACAACAACAACAACTGCAGTATTCTCAAGAAGCGGGCTCCACGGTCCTGGAGGCAGTGTCGAGGCACCACAAGCACGCGGTGGGTCCCCACCAGTGCTGCTCCGCCGTCGCCTTCGCCTCTCTCTTCTCACCAGAATGGCTTTCCTGCCGCGAGGTCGTCGACGCCGTAGAAGAGGCCGACCTGGATCGCGAGCTTGTGTCGTCGATTGGGAAGAAGGGGAGCGCGTGGGTGTGTAGGTATTAATTATTAGTTTTTAATGTATAATTTATTATTTTGTCCTAATTGGGAAACATTTGAATTGTGTGTCCTAGCATAGAATTAGGTGGTTTTCTATGTCCTTGTGAGTCATTAATCCTTTCTAAATTTGTCTAACCATCCCCCAACTGTTGCTAGTTACAAGCTACTCCTTAGCCTACTAGGTCAATTTTCTGTACGTGGGGTAAGTAATAACTACTTGCCTAATTCTGGACCTCATGTGGTATTAGACTTGGTCCTCTCAAATAAGATATGTGTAATACCAAGTATTGTTCCTGACAAAAAAGATCAAATATTGACTTTATATTGAGTTAATTGTGATAAATGCATCCTATTTTGTTATTTCTCCGCCATATCATATACATCGATGTATCATATTCATCAATAAATTTTATTCACATCCATTAATTGTATTACTTAATTTACTCTAAAAGTCTATATTTAATTTAATTTTTATCTATATACTTATTTTAAAAGGGGAAAAAACAAAAAAAGAAAAAAAAAACTAAAAAAATGAAAAAAAAAAAAAAAAAAAAAAAAAAAAAAAAAAAAGAAGAAAAAATGAACATGCATACTCATATCTCCACCATACGCAACGAGAAGAGAAAAAACCAAACAGCTACTATTTTTTTTTTAAAAAAAAAAAAGAAGGAAGGGGGAGGGGGAGACAACAAAAAAAGAGGAGGAAAACAAGAAAAAAAGAGAAAAGAAAAAAAAGAAAAAATTGGAAAGAAAAAGAAAAAGAAAAAAAGGAAAGAAGAAAGGAAAGGAGAAGAAAAGAAAAGCAAAAAAGGGAAAAAAGAAAGAAAGAAAAAAAAAAGAAAGAAAAAACAAAAACAAAAAAAAAACCAAAAACAAACAAAAAAAAAAAAAAAAACAAAAAAAACAAAAAAAAAACCAAAAAACCCAAAAAACCAACACAACAACCTAAAATATTATCCAAATTTGTTCTATTCAAGATTAACAATCACTAAAATTCAACTAAGATATAATTTTTTATCAAATAATCACTAAAATATACAACAAAGCAACAAAGCAACAATTTTCTCGGAACCAACAAATTTAGAAATAAAATTAAGCAAATTCAAAAAAGGAAATGAACCAATAATTCTACAGATAATTCGTCGGCCCGTTTCTCTAGCTCCTCATCCTAAGCCACCACTCCTTTCCTCTAATCACCGGCAGCTTCACCGGCGCTTGAAAATTGAAATTTTCGGCCAGCGGCCGTAGCGATGACGCCACCGAGCTCGACTCCCCTTCACCGGGATAAGCTACTGTAGCTCTCTGACTTGCTAACGTCATGAGGATTTAGCGATTGAGGCCGAGTCGACCCGCTCAAGTTCAGGTTCTCGAGGACAAGTTTAGTCACCCAGCCAGTTTTCGGGTCGCAGGTGACACCGATCCATAACCTGGAGCACCGGTCGGATGCGGGGCCCAGGAGGAGAGCGAATTGAGAGGGTTCGACTTGGATTCAAAGTCCAGCAGGGCGGCGGTTTCGTCTGGGTTAGAGAGAGAGAGAGAGAGAGAGAGAGAGAGAGAGAGAGAGAGAGAGAGAGAGAGAGAGAGAGAGAGAGAGAGAGAGAGAGAGAGAAGAAGAAGAATTGGTGGAGAGAGAAAATGAAGGTAGCAGAAAGAAAATAGAGATTTCGGGTCGGTACAGGGGAAAAGAAAATTAAAGGAGGAAGAAAGAGGTGAGGTAAATAATTGGGAGTTTTAGTTACCTCAGTGAATTCGGCGGTGATGGTTTTGCGTTGCTGTGTGAGAGGAGAGAGGAGGACGGGCGAGGAAGAAGAGGAGCGTGAAAGTGTTTTTTACGGGCGCGTGAAGAGCTAAGTATGCCACATATTGGTTTGTCCTTACAGGAAATGATTTGAAAATCATGTTCTGAGAGAGAAAGTGGAGTTTTTATATGTCCTTATAAGTCATTAATCATATTTTATATTTTAAAAATAATCTTTTACCTGACTATGAATTTATTTTTCACACTCACCTCTAACATATTAAAGCCACACAAAAGTGACGCTACTAGTCATCACCCCCAGACGCGACTAGTTCCCAAAATAATGTGCAAATCAGACTTGGTCTTTCACTAACCAAACAATCAACAAAGTGGCGGACTTCACTTACCAAAATATTTGCTAGAACTTTTATGCAATCTTCCACGTTCAAAGACAAGTCTGATTATTCAAAACAAGTAATCTACGAGAGCTTGATGTGTAGACTAGAATTATGTTGAAGATATTGAATGTATTGAGAACTTTTCCATCTTATTTATAATGCTTGTTTATCTTTAAGGATAGTTTTGCATTAGAGTTAACTAGCAATTTAATGATTGATTTGAGTGATGAATGTAGTGATGTGGGTGTGGATAAAATTTCTCTTACATTTACTTCGTTTTGAGGAACTTCTTTCATAATAGTATGAATTGCAATAGATCGTCTAGTAATTTTAGTTAAAACTAAATGGGTACTCAAACTTCTACCTAGAGCAAATATCCAATTTTATTTATATATATATATATATATATATATATATATATATATATATACCAACTAAACAAGGAGTTGTGATATAAGGTAAGATGACAAGTTGTAAATAAATTAGCATGCTTGGAGAAGAGAAGAAGCGGCCACTGATCAAGACTTAAATATCGAAATGGAAATTAATATAGCAAACGGTAATGTCAGCTCATACAGCTTTAGTCTTATACACATATTTGAACATTCAAGCCAAGACTAATAATTAAAAGTAAAGATTTCTCATCACTAGAAATCACAATGTCTTCACCAAATCGATCAGTCGGTCAGTTCGATCTTCACAGAATTTCGAACGCTCCAAACAAAGTTGAAAATGTCCACCCATGCTTCTGAGAATGCTACTAGCACGATTTTGCACGTTGCCTCAAGTGATATCTGTAAAACAAATAACAATATTAATAAAAACAATACAAAAGAGCTAGAGAAGTCAAGCAAAACAAAAACATTATTTAGATACTAACCTGATTGGCTTCTGCTTTGCCCCCGTTAACATGATGGAGGAAATTCCTGATGTATTCAAACTCATCTGCTGGTCGATTTTTATAACGGTTGGTGCCCTGGCTTGAGGAGACACTTTGGGCGGTGCTGTAGGCCTTCCCTGGCGTGAACTTATAAACTTTATCGAACTCAGGCCATGTACTCTGATACTTAGATACTACAGCCGCAATATCTATGGCTCTTGCAATAGAATTTCCATATGCAACGCGCCAAGATAAGGTACCACATGCACCAAATCGATCCCCCGCCCCTTGCAACTTGTGAAGAAGTATTGTTGCATACATATGTCTCTCGTGGATGAACAAGAGGAAAGGATGAGAATTCAATAACTTAATATCGTCCCTTAAAAAATGAAACAGCAAGTCAGTAATGCAAATTGAGGAAAATAAAACTAAAATGATAATATTAAAGTTTCTCTTAGCTCATGAGTGAAAACTATAAACTATTAAAAGGTGTCCTAAACATTATTAAATAATTATGTATGAAATTAAGTAAGTCTTACAGGTGTGTTATCTGCTGCACTTTCTGAACATAATCATCAAATTCTGTAGTTTCCATCTCTTCATTTCTTCCTGTTTTCAACAAGGTGTCGTCCACTTCTTTTTTTCCCTTCTTTACCATGGAAATGATCAGGTCTTTGTAACTCTGAAGGTCAAATTGCACACTTGGCGAGCTTTGCAGGACCACCAGAGTGTGACTTTCTTTAATATGGATGTTTTGAAGGTTAAAGCTCGAGGTACCTAGCCCAATACCTTTGCTCAAAAGGACAGATTCGTTTATCTCCCTGCGTGGATATTAAAGCGAGATGAGCACAAATATACATTGCCCAAATCGTTGTTGGTTAAAAATAAAATTGATTAAAAAGGGACTACGCCCAAAAAATAAATACATCAACTGGGCCCCATGGGCTCATTATCTTATGTATTAACTTAGAATTAGACTTTGTCTTGTGTGGCCTTCTATATACATACTTTAACCATCGAACTAGAATAACCTAGTATAAATTAATGAGTAACCAACACAAAGAGAAATTAGTGAATAACCAGCACAAGGAGCCTAACTCAAGCAATTCCAACTCATGTTTAAATTATCAACTGTTCCACAGCTATCTGCAGAACATAGATAAATAGGCATTCTCAAGCGGAACTACCCACAAGATTAAGGAGAGTTGTAGCCCAGCAAAATTTTAGCCACATTTATTATTTAATCTTTTATATTTATCTCTTAACCCAGTAATAAATTTTTAACATATTCTATATAACTCAATCCAAAATTTTAGCCAAATTCAAAAATAATATTATAGGGAATGCTAGTATATATATAAAAAAATTTAATCGTCAAGGTTCAAGCGAAGCGAGCCATTAAAGCAACAAATACAAATAGCCCTATGAAAAGCTTAAAACCAATCTTTACTATTCATTACCAAAAAAAATCTTTACTATTCATTTAGGGTAATTAATTAGTTCTTCAGTTGTCAATAAAATGAAGCGGTGAAAGAAAAAAAGGAAGAAAACTAACCTGATTATGTGTGTAACTGCGGGGTTGAGTTGATAAAATCGCTTCATAGTTCCTCCAACCATCTTGGTGTAGCAATTCCCACTGGAGTCACACATGGGGTTAAACATGTACCTAGTACCTTCAGCGGCTAAGTAACGCTCTAGTGTGGTGGTACGATTCACACTGTCCGATGATTAAAAAGCCCGCGCAAAGCGATTTACGGATCCGGATCCTCCTGACCATGCTGGTTTATGCATAGTTGTAGTTGATAGGGTTTAAACCAATATCAAAAGAAAATAATGAAACTGATACTTGGAATTGCGGTTATTACAACGCCTCCAATCCACAAGCCCTCGTTAGGGATTTTATATGTGGTGTGACTGGAATTGCCATGTTACCCAAGGGACCTCATTAGATTCCAAGGTATTGATTCGAATCTTTAAATGAGGAAACAACTCTTCTGACTCAAGTTCAGGAGGCATGCTTTGCCCAAATTGTCATATCACGGACAACGCTATCAGACCATGTTGTTCTGCTTTTTTCCCCCAAGTTTATCACCATCATTATCATTACCATCATCTTTTTTTTTGTTGATGAAATTATCATCTTATTGATTTTGCACGAAAACATGGTTTCTGTATTTTGCCTAAAAATTTGAAAAATAAAAATATAGCAATTTAATGATCGATTCCTACTTTGAAAAATTCCGGTATTACTAATTTCGAGTTTTGGCTATGTTCTCCGCATGTCTCACTATCATGCGCTGATTTTTTTAGGCATTTACGTTTGTATCCTACAACATACCAGTGCGTATTTTGGCAGTATGGTGTTGGGCTTTAGGAACTTGTTGAAAACGTTTTGCAGAATAAGCTTATTGTTCATTGTGGCTTAATTCTTACTCCGTTTGGATACCATATGATTCATTGGTTGTATTAATCATATCAAGGCAAATAATAAAAAAAAAGAAAAGAATAATATGCATGTATTTGCTCTACCTTCCTGATTTTTGGTTCATAGTCTTGGTTTTCACATCATGTTTAGAGACCATATGTAAACACTCGCTAAAATACCTTTCCCGATAATGATTAATGACAAAACACCCACTGCAAACATAGGCACGCATCAAAAAGAGTTGACCTCTGTTAACATCCCAATACAAGGAGGCAGTATGTAAGAGAAGAATGTCCAATATCTTCAACATAAGATGATGCACAGGAGTTTACACATATATTACAAATGAGTCTGATTTTACTCACCTCCGCTTAACCATAGTGAAACTTTACCTCCCTCTTAAAATCTCGTCACATGTATTATCATTAAATTATGGTTAACTTGTTATACTTAGTCATTTCGAAAACTGGTTACTATATTAAATTTCAAAGTTACCTTTTTATATTTAGCACCAATATCTCCTAGCACATCAAACCAACCTTTTACTTTCCTAAAGAAACTCTCCGATCTTGTTAGAAAGAGAAAGAAGAAATGATCTCATCCTTTGGAGATTGCAACAACATGCAATGAAGAACAACTCATTCTTAGACTAACAAGATCATATATTCTTCAATGACCAAAATCAATTTTTACGTCTAACCAAAAAAATATGAACAAATGTATATATGAAGATGCATTTTGCCATAAATATGAGATATATAATTAGAGTTGACATGTTAGTCCGAGTCGTCCCTATACATTAACATATACAATGAACATTAGAATTGTTCATTGGTACTGTGAATATTGTAAGAATTGTTGCTACATGACCTTCGTTTATTAGCTTATATGAGTTAATTGAATCGATGATACGTACAACCTCAAATATATCCAAATCAAAGTGAATTTTCAATTGCATAGCCATGGTGTCATCGCATGAATTTTCAAATGACATGAATGTCATCCCCATCCACTTTCTTGCCCTCCGCAAGATTTTTGTAGTTCTTCAAAATCAGAAAGAAACCAAAAGTCGGGTCATTGTGGTTCTAGAATTAGTCGGTGCGTAGATCAACAGACTTATATCCATATTTTTAATTGACATATAAGAAGTTAAAAATAAAGAAAGGCTGAATTTTTGTTTATAAATTTTGTTTTGTTCATAGAAAACTTTTGGTCATAGAAAGAATTCATTACTTATGATGGAGAAGACTGAGAAAGATATATGCTGAGAATTTGGAAAGGATGAGCAATTGAAAGATAGAGGATTGTGATCTCAAATAGAAAAGGTATGTTAATATTCTTTAATTTATTAATGTTTTTATTTTTTGTGTAAGAAAAATGCAATGAGTTAACTATGACTTAGGTTTAAACACGTGGCGTGATTTTAAGGGGAAGGGAAAGTTTCACCATGGCTAAGGGGAGGTGAGCAAAATAGGACTTCATACCAAGGGCATGTTTACTTACAATCGGGAATGACAATCGGGAATGAGAATCGGATACCCAAGTCCCCCTTGGGGATCCGCTTCCCATTCCTTGAGGGGTTTTGATACTTAAATTGAAATAGGCATTTTGATTCCTAAGTGGGTTAGTAAACAAGGGGGAACAAAGGAAATGGAACGATTTCCGATGATTCTCATTCCTTCTATTCCCTTTCCCAGTAAGTAAACGTGCCGCAAATGTAATCTACATGAATCATGAGGAGAAAAGGTTTCAATTGAAAAGGAAAAATGTGAAATCCTGGTCATGACAAAGTTTCCCTACTCTAAATGGAGTAGGAAGGTCCTACTATATTTCTTTGATTCTCCTATTTTTACGATGTTATACAATGATCGAAACCGTTCATTTTGTAACTTTTCTAGTAAGGATCATTTCCTCAAAAAATTAATTCAATCGGAGATCATTTAGTTATCTAACCGCGTAAAACAATTGAACGGTACAATTAGATGACCAAATACGCCGTCTATACATTTTAGTATAGTTAAATAATCAAACAATGTCCGATTTAATTGATTTTTTGAGGAAATGATCTTTACTAGAGAAGTTACAAAATGAACGATTTCGATCATTGTATAACATCGTAAATATAGGATAATCAAAGAAATAGAGTAGGAACTTCCTACTCCATTTAGAGTAGGGAAACTTTTTCCGTCATAGTTATGGATAAATTCTGGACTATCCAATTAAATGGATCAATAATTTGGTCTATTTACTTCTTATTTTTGTGATTGAAATGGGTATTACTCGTTTTGGCCATCCAAAAAATCTTTTGCTTATGAACGGTTTGCACAAGTACCTTAAGGTGGTCATGATGAATTTTTTTTTTTGGGTTAACTGTAAACCAAGCCAAATGTCATCTACAACTTAAATTCTACAAATTTGTTATAAACTATTTCATCATTTGAACATAAGTAAATATTCATATTACAACATGCTTTTAATCTCGCGGAAATGGGCGGGCATATTTTCTAGTGATAGATAAAAAGATACCGTGTAAAAATTAAAAGAATGATAAAAGAAAATAATATGCAATACCAGTCCATGCACTTTTTGTGGGGGTACATGTCGTCGGAGCTTCAGAGCAACGAAATTGTGGCCTAAAAGTTTGGTGTATGCGCTTTTGGAGTCGTGCTGTTGGAGTTGGTTTCAGAGGAGGAGCCGTTGAAATAGAGGACCAAAATTTGAAATTAGTGTCCTGCTTTTGTGTTTGAACCGTCCACATTGACCCTTTTACGTTGGCCCGTAGTCTTTGTGACATTTGTAATAGGGTTATTATCATGAATGGTGCCTGAACTTTCATTAACAGGACTTCATGGTGCCTGAACTTTAAAAGTGATCAATTTGGTGCCCAGACTTTTAAAAACCGGACTTCATAGTGCCTGAACTTTAAAAGTGATCAATTTGGTACCCAAACTTTAAAAAAGAGGACTATGTGGTACCCAAACTTTCAAAAAGAGGACTATGTGGTATCTTAGTCAATTTTTTAAATCAAAATCCGTTAAAATGAAGGATAAAATGGTCTTTTAACATTAATTTTCATGTAAAATATTTTTTTTACCCCTCAACTTCTATAAATATGTTTTATGGTGTTTTGAAAAAAATGAAAATGTCATATAGCTATTTTAGATAAATAAACAAATTGATTAATGAAAATATAGTTGAACGGTAGATTTTTTCTATCTCTTAATTTCTATTAGAAATAATTTTTAATGTTCGAGTATATTTTTATTTATCAATTTATCTATTATTTTTCAATAGTCATATGCATAAATGTTTTTTGAAACACCGTAAAACATATTTATATAGTGGTTGAGAAGTAAAAAAAAATTATTTTATGGCATTTTGAAAAAATGAAAAATGTACATATAGCTATTTTAGAACAATTAATTAATTAATTAACGAAAATATACTTGAACGGTAGACTTTTTCTAGTACTCAATTTCTATTAGAAATCATTTTTAATGTTCGGATATATTTTTATTTATCAATTTATCTATTATTTTGCAATAGTTATATGCATAATTTTTTTTTGAAACATCATAAATCATATTTATATAGAGGTTGAGAGGTATAGTATTTTATATGAAAATTAATATAAAAAAAAAGTTTTTAAATATGATTTATGATGTTTCAAAAATACTATACCTCTCAACCTCTATACAAATATGATTTATGATGTTTCAAAAAAAACATTTATGCATATAACTATTGCAAAATAATAGATAAATTGATAAATAAAAATATACTCGAACATTAAAAATTATTTCTAATAGAAATTAAGAGATAGAAAAAATTTACCGTTCAACTATATTTTCATTAATCAATTTGTTTATTTATCTAAAATAGCTATATGACATTTTCATTTTTTTCAAAACACCATAAAACATATTTATAGAAGTTGAGAGGTAAAAAAAATATTTTACATAAAAATTAATGTTAAAAGACCATTTTATCCTTCATTTTAACGGAATTTGATTAAAAAAATTGACAAAGATACCACATAGTCCTCTTTTTGAAAGTTTGGGTACCACATAGTCCTCTTTTTTAAAGTCTGGGTACCAAATTGATCACTTTTAAAGTTCAGGCACTATGAAGTCCGGTTTTTAAAAGTCTGGGTACCAAATTGATCACTTTTAAAGTTCAGGCACCATGAAGTCCTGTTAATGAAAGTTCAGGCACCATTCATGATAATAACCCTTTGTAATACTATGAGGGATGAGCTTCAATAAAAAGTAAAAGGCCTAGAAGGGGGCTCAAACTTTATAAGTAGGAAACAAGTCCAAATAATATAAGAACTAGGGTTTTTATCATAAATGGTGCCTGAACTTTCACTAACAGGACTTCATAGTGCCTGAACTTTAAAAGTGATCAATTTGGTACCCAGAGTTTCAAAAAGAGGATTATGTGGTACCTCCTTCAATTTTTTGTCAAAATTCCATTAAAATAAGAGATAAAATGATCTTTTGACATTAATTTTCATGTAAAATACTATTTTTTTACTTCTCAACCTCTATATAAATGTGTATTATGGTGTTTCAAAAAATATATATGCATATAGATATTGCAAAATAATAGATAAATTGATAAATAAAAATATACTCGAACATAAAAAAATATTTATAACATAAATTGAGTAGTAGAAAAAAAATCTACCGTTCGAGTATATTTTTGTTAATCAATTTATTTATTATTCGAAAATAGCTATATGCACATTTTTATTTTTTCGAAACATCATAGTACATATTTATATAGAGGTTGAGAGGTAAAAATAGTATTTTGCATGAAAATTAATGTCAAAAGATCATTTTATCCCTCATTTTAATGGAATTTTGATAAAAAAAAAATTGACTGAGGTACTACATAGTCCTCTTTTTTAAAGTCTGGGTACCAAATTGATCACTTTTAAAGTTTATGCACTATAAAGTCCTGTTTTTAAAAGTTTGATTACCAAATTGATCACTTTTAAGTTCAGGCACCATGAAGTCCGGTCAAAGAAAGTTCAGGCACCATTCATGATAATTACCCCAAGAACTAAACACTACAAATAAATCGTGCAATTTATTAACGGAATGAATTCACATTTGATTGATAATCAATAAATGAAACAATTCCGACTATTACCTGCCTGCGTGAAAATGAAATGGGTAAATTGGTCAGCAGTTCAGCGGAGGCGGTTGTTGCAGCCCGAAATCAGAATCTTGGGTGGGCCAAATTGGTATTTTATTAGGAACAGAAGATAGGTCAGGTGAAAAAGGACTGGGGTGGTTTCTGGCTGGCTGAGGTAGACAAAGCAAATCGATAGATGAAATAGAAAACCCCAAAAGCTCTATAAAAACCCTAGCTTTTGGGGGCCGTTGGAAATTAGGGGTCTCATCATGAAATTGGACGATGCTGCCGCTTCCAATGGTGTGGATTTGGACGATCATTCGAGTATGCCGTCGTCGCATGCCCTCCTCTACCTTTGTTTCGAGAAGTTCCTCGGGAAAATTTGTAAGGTTCAGTACGATTTCCACACCATCAGATTGTCGGATCTGATATGCGACCAATGCTCCTCCGGTAGGTCCAGTAGCTGCCAGCGTAATTGCTCCTCCTTTTCCGTTTCCGAATTGGGAGCTCCGTGGAAATCCATCGACGGCCTCTCTAATGCCGGTTGCGGCGTCTACAGATCTAGAATTGTCGTCGCCGGCGGCAGAAACGCCGTTTGTGCCCCCAGACGGCGTTCACCAACTCCTATGGCTTTTAGGAAAGTTATCACGGTCGACACCGCGAGCGACAAGAGACCACCACCGCTACCACTCGGATTTCAGCTCTTCCGACTCGGGAAATTTCAGCCCGTAATGGCGGAGTTGGGCGGCAAACTCTACGCCCTCCCCGGCCCCCCGGCCTTTGAAATGCACCCTGTGGAATTCCGCAACGGTTTCGAGGTGTTCGACCCGGAAACCGAGAGATGGTCGCATCTGCCGCTGCCTCCGTTTGCCAGCGAAATGTTTTTGGCCAGGCAACAACTTCCTTATGCGTTACACGTTGCCTTTACGGCCACCCGCATCCTCGTCTACCTCGGAGGAGGCCAATTGTACAGCTTTAACACTGTCACTTGTGAGTGGGCAGAATGTCTAATTCGCAATGAATTGGAATTGGAAACTGCCGGCTCTGATGGTCGTGATGATTACAATGAATCGGAAACTCGCGGCTGTGATGACGGCTATGATGATGATGAGATTGAATTGGATTGGGAAACTCCCGGCTCTGATCGTGGTGCTCCTGCCTGCGACAGAAGTACTATTATTCATCCTTTTCGTCCCTCTCGGAAAAATCTAGTTGTCGGCGATTTACTGTTTTCCTATACTCCTTATCGACCCTGGGCAGTAGCAGTCTTCCGCATATCTGAAGAGGATTCTGAATTCCGTTTCAAACCATTGCCGCCACTGGAGCTGCCTGGACATCTCTTTCCGTCTTACTTTGCTCCAGAAGAGCATGAATTGGTTCATCTCGGAGGCCCAAGACTGTGTCTGGTATTGAAGACAAGATGGATCCAGGTGGCTGATGACGATGAGCGTAAGGAGTGGATGGTTGGGAGCATAATATTTGAATTCATTAAGAATTCAGGACCTGCTGATGATGCTTCTACTGCTATTCCCTCTACTATTACTACTGATACTACTGATGATGATGGATACTCCTTGGATTGTAAAGTCCTCGCCCCACGTTTGTTCCGATGCAAGCGCATAGACTATTATGATCCCATGGCCTTGCGTGGTGCCTTTGTGCTCTAGTAAGTTCTTCTGTGCATCATGTAATTACTAATTCATAATTTTTGAGTTCTTTGTCATTAGTCTTAGTTCGCCAGAAATCGATGTATTCTTGCACATTCACATATACATGCATGCCAATAGTCAAATGTACTACTTTAGTACATTAACACTGATGAAGAAGAGAGGTGGTGTTTGGAAATGATCTGACTCTCATGTGGCCTTAATTAATATTTATGTTTGAAAACTGAAAAGCATTTTGTATGCTGCTCTCTGTGCGCCGCTTGAGAAACTTGATGGGATTCATTCTCAGTGTCGATGTTGATTATAGTACGCAATGGGAATAATCCTAGAATATCCAAATTAAGTATTAATCATTAGCCTTATGTATATTTCGGTCTGTTACTATTAGACTATGTGGTTGGAATTTAACATATGTATCGCAGGGACACTAAGCAGGGGACTTCATGGGAGTGATAGCGATGATGTTCAGGCATGAAGAATAAAGGCAATATCTGCCTCGCGATGGGAAAGGAATGCAATTAGTTATGTTATCGTTTAGGTATGTTTTTAGAGGTCGGACTTGGTGCGATTGGCAAGTGCCTTCGCCCATGAGCGGTAGGTCTCGGGTTCGAGACTTGGGAGCAGACTCTCCATAAATGGGGGTAAAGCTAGCCAACATTCACCTCTCCCAGACCCTGCGTAAAGCGGGAGCCTTGTGCATTGGGCATGACCTTTTTTTTTTATCGTTTAGGTATGTTTGTATGTTGCCTTGTTGGATTTGCTTTAGAACTAAGAAAATGTCTCGTGGCATTTTCAAAGACGTACTCTTAGTTGTGGAATTCTTGCGCACGCCGTTTGGTTAAATGAACATTGCTTTTGTATGTTTTTATTTTTAGACGTTTACATAGAGTATGTGGAATGGGCCTGGTTATGATATCGTCTAGGTGTGTTTTTATGTTGCCTTGTGGGATTTGCTTTAGAACTAAGAAAATGTCTCATGGCGTTTTCAAAGACGTACGCTTTAGAACTAAGAAAATGCATGGGATAGTATCATCATCAATCTTATATTTATGTAATTTTGTTTTTTTTACAGATGTTAATTTACACCTCTGCCTAAATTTGCACAACAATCCCCTTTTTGTATCTATGTTTGTTGCCCCTTCCTTAGTAACTAGTTCCACGCATTTTTCCGGAGACATTTTAGCTTCTCCACAATGAGCTTGTGACTTCATGTAAACAAAAGCAAATTGGGCGACGCATCCACCCAAGACTAAAGTGTGCTGATAATTGCAACCAATAATCCCACATTACTAAAAAAGAGTTGGGGGTTTTTTGTCTCTAAATCGAGATATGGCTCACTATTAAATTTTAATTCCTAAGCAGGTTAGTAAATATAATGGAACTAAGGAAATGAAAAAATTCTTATTCTTATTTCTTCTATTCTTTTACCTAATAAAGTAAATATAAGTCTCAATTGCACCACAAACCCACCATGTCATGTCCTTATTTTTTACTAGCAAATAGCACACCCGCTATGCGGATGCGATAAGAGACGGTATTTTTGTGTGTTGTGAAAGAGTTAATAGGAAAAAAAAAAAAGTGGCGAAAACAGTACTCGGATGGTAATCTACCGATTTACCCTTATGTATTAATCATAATTTTAAAAGTTTCTAAAGTTGAAAGGGCAAATGGGTCATTTCCCACATGAAGACTGTTCATGAACAGTACCAAACAGTGTGAGAACAGTATCCGGATGGTAATCTACCGATTTACCCTTATGTATTAATCAAAATTTTTAAAGTTTTTAAAATTGAAAAGGCAAAGGGGTCATTTTCCCACACAAGGACTGCTTTTGGAACAGTAAAAGTACCGCTTTACCCTTATATATTAATTAAAATTTTTAAAGTTGAAAGGGCAAAGGAGTCACTTTCCCACACAAAGACTGTTCATGAACAGTACCCGAAACAGTAACAGTGCCTTCCCTTAAATAATATAAATAATAGTATAGATTCTTAAGTAATGTGCATATGGGGAAAAAGTGGATTATCATCATCAACCATTGGCATGGGAAAAGAATCTTATTCACTCATTATGAGGTATGTAGTCACCAAGGTTCTAAAAAACGCTAGCGGACGCTAGGCGACAAGGAGGGGACTAGCGCCTAGAGGATTAATCGGGGGATTACTTAAAATAAAAACTACACTTCTATAGTTGTGTTGACAAATATAAACATGCAAAATTGAAAGATATAAATAACAAAGTACCATAATTGATTGAAAAACATGAGGAAAAAAAGTCAAGCATATAAATATTACAATGAAAAAAGATAGTTTCAAACTTCAAAGTTCAAATTATCATAAATAAAGTTTAAACTTGAAAGGTTAGGCCTCTAACTCTTCTTCTCCATGTCCATCCAAGATTCCCTCCGTATCGAATTCAAACTCGACATCCTCTTGTTCTCTTCCTATTCTCTTCTCCATTTTCCTCCGATTGATGAGTTTGACATTGAATTGGACATAAACTAAATTGTTTAACCTTGTTGCATCCAGTCTATTCCTTTTCTTGGCATTGAAAAGGAATGACGGCTTCATACATCCATTGAGCCAAAAAGCGATGCACATCATGTCTTCTATCCTTATCAATAGCATCACTGATATTTTGTTGTCGCATATTCTTGCCTTCACTCATTGAAGATTCGGGATTAATAGAGGATGCAAACTTATCCATAGGCCCAAGAGTGTGACTTTTTCTTTGACCCTCCAACTTCAACTTCTTCACATACTTCATCAATTAGAGTAAGTTGATCATGAACTTCTTGCCTCTCTTCCTCTTCGTGCATAAACCTTGCGTGCTTCTTGACTTTAACTCCTTGTAGCATGAGTAGACACTTAGTTTTCTCCTCATCGGTAGAAAGTAGACATTTGGATACATTTCCCTTTACTCCGGCTATCTGTTGTTTTAATTTATATATTCCATCACGGACAATTTTATCACATTTCTTACACATCACCATATCCAAGTTATTAGCATTCACCAATGTCGCAAACTCCCACCCCACATCATTTGAATTAAGCTTCAACAAAGTCCCCGTAGAGAACGTTGAATTAGATGCTCCGGAAGATGCAGTACCCGCCATTAGATTACCTAACAATCATAATTTCTTAAGAAATTCAACAACACAATAATGGTACATGTCAATGTAAGACTGAAAAAGTAATCTGTGCAAACTGCAATTCATCTTTTATTTTTAGTTTTTCATTGCGCAAACTGCATATATGCAATACTCCTAATTCATCTTCCCATCCCACCCACCCAATTCAACAGATACAATACCATCCATCGCCACCCACTTCAACCCAATTCAAGCCAATTCCCAATTATCAATAATCAATCCAAATAAGATCACAACACCACCAACACCAAATATCAATATATATATATATATATATATATATTTTAGGTAAATGGGGGAGGGGGGAGGGTCGAACTCGGGTGAGGGGGGCTGAATGTGGTGAGCCAACCGCTACACCACACGCCATCCTCAACTCCAATCAATTTGAGATATTTCAATCGGCAACACAAAACCAAGCAATCCGAGAAAGAATTAATCCTATTTCAATCATTAACTACAAAAAAGAAGCCGGCATAGACTAACCCGTTCGTTGGGATTCGTCTGAGAAGGCAGCTGCGGTGACAACGAACGATGACGATGAGGTGCAGTGCGATTTGAGAAAGGTGGTTCAGTCCACAAATATCGTTGCCGATCAGAAGTTGATGATGAGGTGCAGCGACGATGACGTTGCCAATCTGAATGGCGATGAGGTGCAACGTTCGGCTGATGAGAGAAGAGAAAAAGCGAGGCAGAGACAGAGAGAAAGAAAGATGCTGCCAAGCCGAAGAAAGAAAGAATTAAACCCTATAAAATTTTTGTTTCTATCACGCCCGCCTAGTCGGCGCCTAAGCGCTCGACTAATTGCTCGCCCATTTTTCTGCCGATTACACCAAAAACTCCTATGTGTCCTGCCCCCTACCGTCTAGGCGGCGTTTTTTCGAACACTAGTAGTCCACTTAATAAAACCATTAAATGGGGATCTCAGTAGTTTAGAATCTATAGACTCGTTCGGGATCAAAGAATAACCCGACAAAGCATCACAAAACGTAGATGGACACGTATCATACACCTGAGGCTTAGCATCGCCTACCTGAAAGCAAATGTAAATTTTTCTACTCACGAAAAGGAAGACATAATCCCAGCAGTGAACCGGCATTACTATCTTTATCACCATGGTACCCGCAAGCACAATGGATATACAAGGTTTAAAATATCGATGTCGACAAAAATATCGATAACTCAGTTTACGGATATATCGACGGATATTTCGGATATCGATGTCGATATCGACGACCATAAAAGAAACTAATGAAAATTAGCTTAAAAATTGGAAATTTTGAATGAAACTGTAGGAAGTGTTTAATCATCTCACAATGCATGTTTAAGACTAATAAATATCCTAAAATGCTCGATGATATGATGAGAATATGATATGTATAGAGATAAAATGTCGGTAGATTGAGAATAACACTATAACAAGCTACAATTCAAAACACATAAATCATAACTTAATTATTCAATAATGAGATTATATTTTTTGTTGGAATTCCTTAATAAAAGGTAGAGTGCTTAGCAGGTTATATAGTAGGTAAGTCAACCACAATCAAGCTTTCACTTTCATCTTCTTTTATTTTTGCTTGATTGAGGAACAAATCCAAACCATTAACGGCAATCATCCAAAACATTATCTTCATATATAGAAAGAAAACTACTTATTAACCCCCCAAAAAAATCATTTTAAACGTAATTATACGGCATTATAGCATTCCATAATTTAGTTAATTCATATGCAATAATAAAAGTTTAATACATTTTATATAAAAACAAACTAAATTACTAACTACATCATTTACTTATATCATAACACTAGCTTTTTGTTTTATTATTTTTTCAATATAGTGGAGGCACCTTTGGGTGCAAAAGAAGGGGAGAAACTTACCTGCTGAAGATTCAGCAGCCTACTATACTGAACGAATGACGTGTCAAATTTTTATTGGGCCATCTGTCATTCTTTTTATTCTTCCTCTACTCCCCTGTTTTTGTCCCCAGTTCTTTCATCAAAACCAACTCCGGCAACCGTTCGGCCCGCAGCCCCCCTCCCCTACCACCACTGTCGTGATTTCCGTCGCTCCGAGCTATAAAATAATCTGCAGCAAAACTACCCAATTCGATGGAAAACAAAAAATCTAATGAAGTCTTGACCAAAAAAATAAAATCTAATGAAGTATTGCTTCTTAACACAAAATGATCGATCCAACCTTAAACAAAGCTTATCAAAGTTGTCCAAGTGACTCCAACAAAAGCAAAACTACCCAATTCGATGAAGCTCATCCTTGACCTTCTCAGATCGGAGACAAACAACTCAGTCGAATTGAGACAAACAAGGACAATTGCAGCTTCGGCTTTTCAAATCGAAAATGCACAAAATTAACCAATCTTGAACCAAACGAGATGAAACTTGAACCAAGTTCACGATTCCAACTAAAATCAAAAACCCATCATGAAATTGAAGGTGCGAGCAACGAAATTACGCTAAGAATGTGCACAACTTTGTACCGAAATTGAAAAGCCCTAAACTTACAATTTCCCATATAATCGGCTGAAACGACAAATACTCACTAACTACAACAATATGCAAGACACTGTAGAAGATAACAAGTTTGATTCAAGAACAAAACCTTAAATTCAGCACAAATTGTAGAGGTCTGCATCCGGAAATGAGAACACCACCCAGACCACAAATAAAAGTGTGGAAGCCAATGGGGACATATAAGGACAATTTTGGGGTTGAACGACGAGCAGAGTCTTCGGAGGCCCGGTGTAGTTAGTGAGGAGGATGAAGATGGACTCGAAGCAGAAGAAGCAGCAGAGATTCCAATTGCTCCGCCGGTGTCGGCGTTTGTGATATCCGGGCTGCGGGCCGAACGGTTGCCGGAGTTGGTTTTGATAAAAGAACTAGGGGACAAAAATAGGGGAGTAGAGGAAGAATAAAAAGAATGACAGATGACCCAATAAAAATTTGACACATCATTCGTTCAGTATAGTAGGCTGCTGAATCTTCAGTAGGTAAGTTTCTCTCCAAAAGAAGGGTCCTCCAAAAGTTCAACAATATTTACTGCTTGTGGAAGTTAAACCAAACCCAAAATCTATTGCTCTCACCTCCAATGTCTCAGAAAATAAAAACCCCAAAAGTGAGCAGATATTCCTTCGCCTCTCCATTTCTCTCTCTCTACCTCTCTAGGAAATAGGGAAGAATTATGTAAGGAAAGTTGAGATCTTGATCATAAATTCTTTTCCGGATTATCATTTTCTCTTATGGGTTTTTCCTAATCTCGGATTTGGGGGCCCTTTTCTTTACAAAGAGGATATTCTTTGTCTCCATCTTTTACTGCTTCCCGATTGTTTCTGTTCCTGGTATGAATCCCTGATTTTCTTCACCTCTGTAAAGCTTGAATCTTTTGTTTTTTCTGGTTTTATAATGGGCTGATCCAATTGATCTGGATCGTTTCTGGGTAAGAAATTGTGTATAGATCATGTAGGTTGGTATGTTTTTCACTTTTCTGGGTTTTATTTGATTGGATTTTGTTGATCATGCATGTGATCTGGTTGAATGCATCTGATTTGTAGTCGTTGATATTCGCCTTTGGAAATCACAAGTTGGATTCGACCTTGTTTTGATTGTTGTTTGGTGATTTTATGAACTGGGTTTATCTTGTTTGGTGATTATATAAAGAAGTACGCAGGTGTACACAAAAGAACTTGCCGACTTTCACCGACATGTCGACCGACATCGTCGACATCTGTCAACATCATTCGACATCGGCCGATTTCACCGATACTGGGGGAAGCTTCACACTTCACCCCCCCTATCTTTGTCGTTAGCCCAGAAAAACGACATGTCGGCGAAATGTCGACCGACATTGTCGACATTTCAAACCTTGTGGATATATCAAGTCCCAGGCTTACCTAGGTAGGGTAGGGACCGGTAGCAAATATTTGAGAAAGAAAATAAGTCCACAAAGCACATTACCATCCTGAGGTTTAAAACCGCTTTACAATTTGTACCATTGCCAATAACACAGGTCTTTGGTCTTCTAGAAAAAGGGCAAATTTCAATTTCGTACCCTGTGGTTTGGGTTGAATTTCAAAATGATACCCATGCTTTTTTTTTTTTGCATTTTCGTACCCTATGCTTCTGAAACGTTGCAAATGTGTTCCACCGTTAAAAAAAGGTTAATGTTGCTGTTAAATGCTGATGTGGGGTCCACCAAAATAACTATACAGTTATTTTTCATAACCGGCCTCAAACGGACTTCTACAATTTCTTCCCAGACGTTCGACCGCCGCCGCAGACGCCGCCTGGACTCACCGGCGACGAGCGACTCTAGATCTTCGACGGTTGCTCCGGCTGGACTGAAGATGAAGACGCAGAGATCTCTCGCATCCTTTGCGTTTTTGCCGTTGGCCGGAAGCGCCTTCTTCGGCGGTCGGAGTTCATCTCCATTCATCTCAAACCTCGCTCAATTCCGGCAGGAATCCCCAAAATTCAATCTCCCTCACTTCTCGACCAATTTCAACAAAATTCATATGTAAATCTATCTACGGAACGCCAGGGATCCAAAAATCGGGTTTTCGAGACTCGCCTCACACTGTGCTCGCTGGAATCAAGCCGGAAAGCTCGCGGATTCCATCGAGCTTGTTGCCGGCGTTCTAGTGCGTCTCCGAGGCCGATTCTTGGTGCTCTGAGATCGTGAGGACGAGAGGATCGTGTTTCTGGGATCATTTTCTCCGATTAGTGGTCGCCGGTGAGTCAACGGTGACGGCGAGCTTCCGGCAATTTTGGATTTGGGAGCGTTTTTCGGCGGCGAATCCACGGCTAGCGTTGGTGGTTTTGGGTTCACGATGTCGAGAGGAGCTGCTGCGTGACCCATGGCCGGAAGAGCGAAGACGACATCAGGAAAACTCCGCATTTTTCTGGGAAAACTCTCTGCGTTTTTATGAGAAAACTCTTCTGCGTTTTTTTTTTGTAAAAGTCTGTTTGAGGCCGGTTATGAAGAATAACTGTACAGTTATTTTGGTGGACCCCACATCAGCATTTAACAGCAACATTAACGTTTTTTTAACGGTGGAACGCATTTGCAACGTTTCGGAAGCGTAGGGTACGAAAATGCAAAAAAAAAAAAGCATGGGTATCATTTTGAAATTCAACCCAAACCACAGGGTACGAAATTGAAATTTGCCCAAGAAAAAAATACAGGGTCTTTGAAAAGGCCGGTAGCCATGTGACTGTTCTTTTTTATAAAGAAAGATAAATAAACATAGTAAAACATATCTCACTCAATCGTTGGTAATGCCCATGCCGATGACCACACCTCGGCAAAGGTAAATCCCTTTTGAGCCGGATATGGCCTTCCTTCTTCATGGAACCATCTTACTCCCTTCTTCGTTCATTCAAGATGAAGTGCCTTTGTTGAGCCTCTGAAGCCGCTCGTGGATGCTCTCCGTAGTGTCCCTGTGAACATGGAAAATCTCATGCCCCATTTCAATCATATCAATAAGTAGTAACAGAACTGTAGACACAGCCAATTATAAGTACTAAGGAATTATCCTATAACTATAATCAGTATCCTCGCTTAAGAATGAATTCCATCAAGTTTCTCGGCAAATATAGCACTGTACATGTTTTATTTTTTATTTTTTCACTTTCAATAAGAAGTGTTAAATTTGATGAGTGCAAGAGTATATTCAATCGCCATCATTCTTCTTTATGTAGATTACATCCATTTCTTATCTGTAAGCTATTGTGAATCTTCTTAACTTCAAGCTGTTGGACAATCATTGAGTGACTCTTTAAGTACAGATGTACATCTCTTCTTAAGTTGAAGATATTGGACAGTGTATTACTGACTCGAATGATTGGTGAAGCACAGAAGAAAAAGGAAAAGAAGTCATGTATTGGAATGCTAACAAAGATCAAGGCTTTCTGCCGCCCAGCCAGTGGAAGTATACGAAGGAATGTGAATGCAAAAAAAAAGTTTGGGAAACCAAGCAGAGCAATGTATTAACAATTAGAAAGGGCATCGGATCAACATAAGAACTTACAGCAGAAAGGCACCACGCAGAGCAACATAATGACCAGTCCAATCCTTGTGCTTCTTGTCGGATAAGAATAGGCGAGTTTTAAGGACTTCAACATTCAGGAAATCACCCGTAGAAGAGTGACCATGATCTTGAGCAGCATGCAATTTCTTCTTAATACCAGGATCATCATATTTGAATATTACGACTGCAACCATCCACTTGTCACCGATTCCCGGGGTCTTGCTGTGTTTGTTCAAAACAAGACAGACTACTTGACCTCCGAGATAGACGAACTCGTGCTCGTCAGCTGGAAGAAACTGAGCAGGAACCAGAGGAGCCAACTGGAGTCGGATAGGTGCCAAAGTGAATAGATCATTCTGATGACCATCTTCTGTGCGGAAGACTGATACAGAACCAGCAGCAGCATAGGCAAACATTAGTTTATCGACGACCAAATTTCTGGCAACAAAGTTTGTTCTGCCATCCCAGGGGAAAGGATCAAAAGTATAATGGGAAATGTCGTAATCCGTCCATTCATCAGCGGCAGTGTCAAAGGCGAAGAGCCGGCGGGGTTGCTGATCCGGACAGGAGACAAAGATTCTGGAGCCTACAACGGCAACACAAAATGCCTCAGGAAGGCCCCCACTCCCCAAATTGTCTGTGTTGAGGTAAGGAGGTGGGCGCAGAGATGACCAGCTTTTGCTTTTCGGGTCGAAAACCTCGAAGCAGTTGTCTAGGAGGAGGGGAAGTAGACCCGGATCCTCAGGAGAGATTAGATTGAGCAGGGGACCGGGGAGGGCATAGAGTTTCTCGCCCACCCTCAACAGTATGGGGCGACATTTCTCGATTTGGAAGCTGAGGTAAGGCTCGCTGAAGATGACAGGCATACGATTCACCCCCTGGGTCTGGAGCAGGAACATGTCTCTAAGAGCAGTATCAGGTGATTGGTTTGGCCAGCCGACAATCTTGGATTTACCGCCGGCGAAGAGAATTGTTTTGTTGTAGACGCCGCAACCGGAGAGCTGGAAGCCGTGGCCGATGTAGGCTGGATCTCGCATCGCAGTTTTGAATTTCGAATTGCCATCATCATCGGATTCGGACGACATCAGATCTTCCATTTTGATGGTGTGGACGTTGTGATCACAGAGATACGATGGGTGGTCGGACGGTTGGTAGCCCGTCTCGAAACAAAGGTACAGCGACTTGCCATCCCAATTGACTGATTCCAAACTCGGGTCTGTTGATGCCTTCCTCTTCCTACCAGCAGAGACAGCATCGTCTTCCAGTTCCATCAGAGCAAATCCCAAATTTTCTCAAACCCCCCCAAAACCACCCAAACCTAGGGTTTTCTTCTGTCCACGCAAGGGAACTCTCTGATTTGCCTTTGCGGCTGGGGATCTTCTTTCCCAGATGTATCTATTCCATTGTGTCCCTCCTCTACTAGGATGTTGATATTTGTCTATTTATTTAATTTCATAGCTAAACACTTTAAAAGTAATTAAATAATATAAAATAAAACTATTGTCCTCCCCAACCATCAATATCCCACCGGCGGGCCGTGCCATCAACCCCCATGTCCTAACCTCAGCCTCTTTCCACGATTAAGGGTGGGAAAATCCGACCCAGAGCTCGGAAATTGACCCGAACTCAGCTTGAAAATTCTAATGGGCCAATCTTTTATTGATGATATCATCGGTTTGGGCTCAAAGTTCGGTCTGGCCCATGAGATTCGGTCCCAAAAATGGGCCTTATTTTGTAGAACTCGGCTCGGCCCGGTAGAATCCGAATAGTTATTAGTTTATACACCTATTCTATACTGATTGGATCAGAAATATAGGTGCACCTATCTA
Organism: Spiraea crenata; assembly: GCA_033992175.1. NCBI lineage: Eukaryota > Viridiplantae > Streptophyta > Magnoliopsida > Rosales > Rosaceae > Spiraea > Spiraea crenata. Next base: position 2,952,810 of record JAVBHV010000019.1, read on the forward strand.
AAGTAGAACACACACACCCAATCCTATCCAAACCAACCGTATGCATTTCTATGTTTCACTTTTAGTTGCGTTTTCATTTCCGCCGCGAAGACGAGCCAGCCTCCAGCCTCTAACGAGCAACGCCGACGCGAAACTCTACTGACAAGCTGATGTCGACGCTGTTGACATCGTGACCCAAGCACCCACACTCTGACACCCGCCGACTAGCCACGCTGCTGCTTCAACCGACACCCACCCAAACAACAAATTCGTACAAAATTCAACTCAAGATCTAACTGAGAATCACTCCAAAACCTAAACCAAAAAATCAGCCCAAACGGGGAAAGACCTCAAGCGCGGCGTTCTTGCACTTCTCGTAGAGCTTGTCGAAGAGGTTGCGGAGCACCGACGCCAGAATGACGGTCAAAGCATCGGCCATGGAAAGCAAACCCTAACAAAGTACAAGCTTCTCCGGTGTTTGGAATTGGAATTTGAACGCGTTCGCCGCCGATGGACAGTAAAATGAACTAATGAAATTCGCTGATGTCAAAATCGTTTGCAGATCTTCTTGTGCTCCAGTAGGAACATTTCTCTAGAATTGATTTTTTTAACTGGAAAATTATTGGGAAATTAGCCAAAATAGGCCCATAGGGAAACTTTTGTGCCAAAATAGGCACCGGGCAGCGGGCAGTGCTTCAGTAGGCAAATTTCTATAGTGATTTTGCAATTAAGCCCCGTGCAGGTAGTTCGACTGTAGAATAGCCGCAGTGTGTCTATAGTCTTCCATAGTGTAATCGTATTCTGTCGTAGTCCGTTGTAGTCCAGTGTAGAGAAAAAGAATAATTTTTCAAAATTTGCAATTAAAACCCTGGTATTTAAACGCAGCAGTAGCACTGCAGAGTGACTGCAGTCCTCTTCTGAAAGAACGAACACAGTCCCTTTGGTTCGATTTCTCCGTCGATCGGAAAATCCAGAGCGCTCTCTATCGGCGGCCATAACTCAGAAGATTAGTTGGAGAATTGGGGAGCGGATTGAGGCGATAACGAACCGTTCTGTAGGTAAGGATCTGAAACCCTAGAAATTGTATTTGTTTATAAATAGGGAAATTGAAAGAATTTCCATAAATTGTATGTGTTTGTGTGATGGGTATAATGTATGGTAGATGAATGTGCGGGTTGGAAATCTGGAATTGATGTCGACCTCATTGTTGGGTTTGCAATTTGGTATATTATCATGTATTCTGAAGAGTTGTTTATCATGGATTTTACTTTGAAATCGTTGGTTATATTTGGTTATTTTATGATGGCTTATGAGTATGCAATGAATTATTTAGGTTGCTGCTTTGAATCAATGGATGTAGGGATTAACGTTTGAATAGTTTGAATGCTTGTTTTGCGGCCTATCCAGTAATCTGGTGCAATTACCATGTTATAATTAATGGAATTTCATTTGCAGTGATGAATAAGGGTTACAGTTTGCTTGTACCAAATGGGGGAGGAGTGCCCACAGGCGTACAACAATATTGTGCACCACATAAAGTGCTTACCTCAGCTAAGAGAGAATGAGGAGGTGTTCAGGAAGTTCAAGAGCAGCGTATTCGGGAAGTTCGATGAATTGGATAAGATGTCGTGGCAGCAACCTCTCATACATGCACTGATGGCACGCAAGGTCGTTGGTCCTGGATTGAATCCAAGTGAAGGTCCTTGTTTTCTAATAAGCAATCGAGTACTCCAATTTACAATGAAGGAGTTTGCACTAATTACTGGTCTAAACTTTGGGGAGTTGCCAGACAGTGGAAGTGAAGTCAAGGAGAGTAGCTTGAAGGAAAGGTACTTTAAGGGGACGAACAAAGTTTGAATATCCGAGTTAGAAGAAGCTTTTAACGGTTGTTTGGTATTAGAAGACAAATACAAGTTAGGGCTTGTGTTTTTTGCAGAGGTTGTTTTAGTGGAAAGGGAACAAACCGGCTTCATTAACTTGGAGTATCTGACATTGGTTGAGAACATAGAAGAGTGGAATGAGTATCCGTGGGGTACAGTTTCGTGGGGGTATACGAAGGAGTCTCTTTTACGAGCACTTGATCCAGCTTATTTGAAGGTGAAAGAAAAGAGGCCGGTAGAGACGAATAATACAAAGGCTCCTGAAGGTGAAACAAGCAAGGGGGCACGAAAGGGGACGACTAGAGGCAAGGGGAAGGGGAAAGCTGATGAACCAGAAGTGATTACTGATGAAAGAGAGGGAAGAAGTGATGCAGTGGTTGGTAGCCTGCAGAAGAAGTACAAGCTGCGGGGATTTGCGTTTGCTTTTCAGGTAATTGAATAAAAGTTACAAATATTTGGCGTTGTAAGTTACATATATAACTTGTATGTATGTACATGTGCAATGACAATGAACATACCTGTTTATATGTATGATCGGTACTTGGAATAAAGCGGCAGTAGGGTTTGTATGCATAATGTGAATGTCAATGTAGGGAAAAAAAGTAACAATTTCTGATTACACTCATAACTTATTGTGTTGGTGTTGCAGGCATGGGCTTACGAAATATTCCCAGCTCTTCGAACGAAGTTCGGACTTGTACAGAAAGCACACAACGTTAGGCATCCACGACTGTTGAATTGGGTTCCCACGAAGTGTGGGGATAATTTCCATACTCTGTCTAGAAATTTGTTTTGTACAAATCAGGTATGTGTATCATTGTCCATACACTATGTACTGTGAAAAGTTGTTGGTGCTTGTATTGCTGCAGCTTGCAGGTATGGATATGTGGCTAATTTAAAAATACGTGAATGCAGGTTGAATTGGAGGTCATTAGGCCAACACAGGATGAAGTAAATGAGGGGTATTGGGTTTGGGGAACCCCTGAAGAAGCTGCATCTGTTCCTGGAGTAGACACACATGTTATGGAAATTCCGGAAGGCAGCAACGTAGGTCAGTTGCAAGAACAGATGGCAAATGTTCTCAGGAGCTTGAAAATGGTGATGGAAGAGAACGCCACGCTGAAGTCAACTGTTGCAGCCTTGAAGCAAGAAGTGACAGCTTATCGGGGAAAATTGGTGGATTTGAAGAATTTGGTGAAGGCAGCGGCCAGTGCAGATTGTAGGATATTTGTATCTTAGACATAAATGTAATTGGCTATCCTTGTCTCACAAAAACATTGTAAAATCATTCACATGCTCAATCTAGGTGTTTAGTAGTTAGCCTTAAGCTTAGTGATAAATGGTCGAGTTGAAGATCAAGAAATGAAGACATGCTTGGAGGTGTTATGATTAACTCAGCACTAAGTATAAATTGCATTTGCATGAACTTTTCAAAACTTAGGATTGAAATTAAGAAAAATGTATTTCTCATAAAAAACTCAGTTTTCTTACAAGCTGTGACTAGTCACTTGATCCGCATATGACAGTCACTTTTCTGACAGTAACGCTGATTGATCTTTTAAACAGCTCAAGCCTTTATCCGGGTTGACCAAACATCTGTTTACCCGCTGGACAATCAGCTACACCCCACTACCTCGGTTTGACTATTCTTTTTGCAGATCTTAAGGTTATCTCAGCCGTTAGATTCTTATCCTTTAGGGCTATATATTTCAAACTCTTCCCCCACTATTCAGTCAGGGTTTTTGCGCATAAACATATCTTCTTGCATATTTTCAAAAGCTCTCATATTTGCTGCCTCCTAGTTCGGAATCATATCTTACATCCTTGTGAACTTTCATTCATGTTAAGCTTCTACAAGGATTCATAAGATGGCATGCACATGAATTTCTTCTAAGTTTCGGTTCTTTTCAAAATCATATCTTCGAAGGAAACCTTGAAGAAATTCTCATCTTCACCGTTTCAACTTCCTTGTTTTAAAAAACTCATTTAGTTTAGAAGTTGAAATAGTGGTCTTCGATCTTGTCTCCCATGTTCACACATTAATTGAGACAAGGTTGATATTTAGGAGTCTTTTGACTTCATGTTTCTCTGCCCAGTTTTGTAACTGTTGCAGTGGAACACTCAGTTGTCCAGCGATTTTACTGAAGCTCTTTAGCTCTCTGTAACTCTGCTGGTGACTAGTCACATATAATCACAGCTTATACATTTGGTGCCGCTGACCAGACATACGTGTGTATTCTCTGGAAAGCGATTGACCAGTCATCTGTACCACTGGAGGTGAAGCGATTGAAGAAGAAGCCGCACGAGGAACTGCTGCATCTAAGACTAGGTACATTAGATATTGAGCGTTGTATGAACCTTATATTGGGCATCTTTTTGCCGTTTCATAGTGGAAGGCCGGTCTTCTGATAGACCCCCGGTTTTTTACCCTTTTGAGATTTTTCCGGGTACCAAAACATTGTGTCCATCTCTTTGATTTGTTAATCACTTGGCTAATTATAAAATCTGATTTAATTATGCACCAGCTTAACTTAACTTGCAATCCGGACAAATCTGTGTGACTGGTCATCCTATAAACTGTTGCATTAGAACCGCTGGATTTGAATAGGTTGTAGTTGTGGATAGCCCGCAGATTTCATCTTCACTGAATCTGTTCTGGGGACCTAAGTTGGCATAGCATTCGCGTGTGGTTGAACAAATTCACAAGCATACACAAACTGTAATCTAAGGGACTAGTCAGATACTTTGGTTTGGAAACAACGTGACTGGTCACGTGATTCAAGTATTGAAACAAGTATCAGGTTCATCACTCTCGGTGACTGGTCACCTGAAAGTGATCTTTTGTGTGAATTGATTGTACGTACCGTGACTTAATTAAAAATTACCCCCCTCATTGCCAACCTGCACAGACATTAACGCTCCTCCAAATTCTGCCCGCGCACCCGCTGAACCTCAATCTTTACCGTTTACATCTCCCACCACTACCAAAAAAATGGGAATAGACTACACCTAATAGGTTTCACTAAATATAAAAATCGATGTTATAGCTTAGATAAACATCGAAAAATTAAATGATAGAGCCTAAAACCCTAAAGGCATCACCAGTTTATATTGCTGATGCCTTTTACTTATGAATTAGCATCGCATTTTAATAAAAGCGTCACCTTTTGTTATCCGAGTGAAATCCAAAATACTGCGTACCGATGCCTTATATTGTATACTGATGCTTTTACCAAAACGTGGTGACCACGTGCTTGGCGCTAGAAGCATTTTCAGTTCCCTCTTTAAATTTTGGGAAAAATTTGACTTAAGTGTGAGACCTAACTCCCCATGAAAACACAGTGCTCACACTCTCTATGGCGAAAACTTTTGCTGTGGTGACTGACCACCACTGTCCCTCCGTCCACCCACCCAGAAATCGGACTCCAATCCAAAGACGACATCGCCGACATCGTCGACAATCGACAATTCTCAAAACCTCTTCCACTAGTCTCGTTTTCTACTATTTTCTCCTGAAATCATCGCCGATGTCGACCACAGAGGAGGTCGACGCCGTCCGCTACCACATAGCGCATGCCGAGTACTAGAAAAGGCTGCTCCAACACGAGGAGCTCGACTCCCGAGTCCGCGCAGGTCAGATTCGAATCCAAACCCTAATCCCCTTTTACGATTTACCCATAGAATTGGATAAATTAGGGACCTTTACGGCCTTCGCTGTTTCTAGGGTTTCAGTTTTGTATTTCAATTTCGTCGCGCATTAGGTTTTCTATTTTGGTGAATGAATTTGGATAGTGATGTTGAATTGGATTGAACTAGGATTATATTTTCTCGAAATTGGATGGTCTGCTGTTGAATTGGATGTCCAATTGACGGGTCTCGGATCCTCGACCCGGTCTTGCAATTCAGGTTCGATTCGCATTGAAAGTCTCGATTTTGCTTCGAATTTTAGGGTTTGTTTGATTTGGGAAATTCTGGGTTGTAGATGGAGAAGGAAAGGAGAGGGCGAAGCAGGTGTTGGGGGAAGAGCTGCCAGCGTTGGCCAAGGAGGTGGCGAGGGTGGAATTGGTTTGAACATGTTCGGGTGAGTTTTCGGAACTCATTGTTAGCTGAAAGCTCAAGTTTTTCATATTTGCTTGCTCTTCATTGATTTAAATTTGATTCAATTGTGCAATTGAATGCTGGTTGGTCACTTGATATCTAGTTGTTCATGTAGGGAATGAGATTGATAAGATATTCAATGCACTTAGCCCCGTTGAATTCGTCCTGTATCTTGAAAATTGTATGGATGTTGTGAAAGTTCTGTGATTTTTGCTTTGCTTTGTTGTGTGAACGCTCTTGTATACTGTCAATATGGTGAGGGACGAGTAACTTAGAACCATGAGGGTTAGTTTGCATCCCTTCATAGTGATAATCATGGTTCTGATTTAAAGTTCTGAGTTCAACAGTGAAGTTGTTATTAAACTCCAACAAGTAAAATCCTTTCTAACTAGATCATCTCCAAAGTCCTGGCTAATAGGATCAAGCCTATTCTTACCTCCATCATAACCCCGCAGCAGAGTGCTTTTATGGCCGGCAGACAAATTCAAGACAACATTCTTCTAGCTCACGAGGTCTTCCATTCTCTCAAGCTCAGAAAATCTACGAAAATCTATGAGATGGCCCTCAAACTCGACATGAACAAAGCTTTTGATAGAATTGAATGGAACTTTCTCCGGGCAGTCCTTGGCAAATTGGGGTTCCATGCAAATTGGGTTTCTCTCATCATGGAGTGTGTTTCATCAGTTAGCTTTACTGTGCTTATCAATGGACAACTTGGGACTCAGTTTAACCCTTCAAGAGGCATTTGTCAGGGAGACCCTATCTCACCTTATCTTTTTATCCTTGTCTGTGATGCCCTTTCTCATATGCTTAACCATGCATGCGCTAACAATTTCTTAAAAGGTGTCTCTTTCTCAGGTTCGGGACCCTCCCTTTCGCACCTCTTCTTCGCTGATAACTCTCTACTCTTCCTTAAGGCTACCAATCAAAATTGCCACAACCTCAACAAAATTCTTCAAGCTTACTGCAGAGCATCCGGGCAAAAGATTAATCTCGATAAATCAGCCATCTTCTTCAGCCCAAACACACCGGCCTCCCTTCAAGATGATCTGGGCAATGCCCTTCAAATAGCTAAAACTGAAGATCCTGGGAAATACCTCGGTATTCCTACTATGTGGGGCCGTTCCAAAAAAGATGTTATTGCTTATGTAAAGGATAGAATCTTTGCTAAGATTCAAGGTTGGAAGCAATCCCTTCTATCCCAGGCAGGCAAAGAAGTTTTAATCAAGTCTATGGCTCTCGCTATTCCAACATATCCTATGTCAATCTTCAAATTCCCTGTCACCCTTTGTAGCGAAATTGACTCAGCCCTGGCAAACTTTTGGTGGGGTTCTGATGGTGACAAGAATAAAATCCACTGGATTAGCTGGAAAGAGCTTGGCCTCCCTAAACTTGATGGTGGTATGGGCTTTCGAAACCTTGTTGATTTTAATCTTGCTTTACTTGCAAAACAATGTTGGCGTCTTTTGCAGGATCCGGACTCTTTTTGGGCATAGGTTATCAAAAGCAGATATTTCCCTAAATGTAGTTTCCTCGAGGCACGAAAGGGCTCTCGTGCTTCGTGGGCATGGTCTAGCCTGCTTGAAGCTCGTGACATCATCCTTCAAGGATCACATTGGCAGGTACTTGATGGAAGCAAAATCAGCCTTTGGACGGATCGCTGGGTCTATGGCACTCCCGACCTGCTGCTCCACCCGATCAACCGCTCCCACCTCGATACCAATCTCAAGGTCAAATCAATCATCAACCACGACACTCATGAATGGGATTTAAGCCAAATAAGTGACAATATTGAAGATGTTTCAAAGGCAGCCATCCTTGCGCTTCCCCTTGGTGACGGCTCTACTCATGACCGTCTTGTTTGGCCTCACCATCCTTCCGGCTCCTACACTGTTAAATCTGGGTACCTCTTTCATCACAAGTCCTTGCCGACCGTCCCTATTGATCGTGCCACCACTTCCCGTTGGGTTCCAAAGGAGGTTTGGAAGCTTATTTGGAAAGCCCAAATTCCTCCTAAGATTAAGAACTTCCTTTGGAAATCTGCAAAGGGATGCCTTGCCACGAAAGCTGCTCTTTACAGACGTCATCTTGGCTCAACACCCATCTGCCCACTATGCAATTTGGATTTCGAAACACCGGAGCACCTGCTTCTTACCTGCCCCTGGGTTGAAGGTGTTTGGCTAGGTGGAGCTTTGAATTTTAAAGTTGACAAGCAGCGACTCTCAACTTTTGATTCTTGGCTACTACATGTCACAAGCAAAGATCATTCTCCTAGCCAACATGACTGGATTTTCACTCATATTGCTTTTACCTGCTGGCAAATTTGGAAGATAAGATGTGCTGCTATCTTTGATCACCAAACTCCTAACCCAATTGCTGCTATCCACTCCATCCGCCTTGCTGTCTCTGAGTATCTAAATGCCACTTCCATCACTACCCGCTGTCCCAGGACTGAGGCCCCTGCTTCTGATGCTGAACACTGGACTCCACCACCTCCTCTCTCCCACAAAGTTAATGTCGATGCTTCTTGGGACAGCCACTCACTGGCCTCTGGCCTTGGGGTAGTCATTCGTGATTCTAGTGGTGCTTTTGTTGCTGCTAAGGCCACTCACTGCTTTACAAATTCTGCTCTTGAAGCTGAAGCCATGGCTGCTCTAAATGGTTGTCTTCTAGCCAAAGATTTGGGCCTTCATCATTTCTTCATTGAATCTGACTCCAAAAACCTCATTGACGCTATCAACGGGTCCATCCCAAAGGCCAGCTGGACAATCTTTCCCACTCTACTTCAAATTCGGAATGCTTCTCTCAACTTACATATCAATTGGAATTGGATTCGTCGTACTGCTAATGCGGCTGCTGATGCTATCGCATCCATTGCAAGAAGGTCGATGTGCAACGAAGTTTGGGCCATACGGCCTCCATCGTCCTTGGTTCACGTCCTATCCAACGACGGCCTCCCATGCCCTCATTTTATGTAATCTTTCTTTTGCAATGTGGAAAGACTCGGACCTTTTGCTCGTGTCTTTTTTCCTCACTGTTTTATTGTGCCTTGTGCTTGTATCTCTGTTTCTCTTCAATGAATTCGTTGTTCAAAAAAAAAAACAAGTGGGGGAAATATGTGGCCTTCCGAACAAATTTAAACCTTTTAATTTGGACACAAAGGTTGCTAGCAAAAATCTTTTTTTTAATTTTTGGGAAATTTTTGGGAAATTGAAACCCTATCCCCCCCCAAAAAAAAAACAAAATTTTCTCCCTTATTTTTTTCTTTTTTGGCCCCCCCTTTTTTTCCCCCTTCCCCTTAAAAATGAAGGAAAAAAAACCCCCCCAAAGAGTTGGTGGAAAGATTTGCTTCGAGCAATGTTAAACTTTTTTTAAATAAATTTAAAAAAAATTTTTTTTTTTAAAAATTTTAATAAAACCCAAAAAAAAAAAAAATTTTCCCTTTTTTAAAAAAAAAAACACAACCCACAATTTGAAGGGCTTGATCTGATACAAGGAATGAAATTGCAGTACTATACCAACATTGTTTCAATCTTTTACATTTTTGAATGCATAAAGCAGTATTTAATTCAAAGTTGTTTCTTTCTGGCCAAATAGTGTAGTTCTTTCCCCTTGTATTTCAATCCTTGTAGTTTCAATTATGCTTTTCATGGTCTTTGGCTGCTTGACTTGTTCTTTGTTATCCTTCTGGTTTATCTCTGATCATTTAAAGGAAGACATTGTGATGGCATCAATCTCCAGATTGCTCCGTCAGACACTTGTCAAAGCTGAGTAATTCATCATTCTCTGCCAAAGTCTATTGAAGGCTGCCATCAGGTATTGGATTGTACCAAGTTAATTATTTGAGGCTGCAAAACCTGGATGTATTGAATTTTTGGAGTTTAACTTATGATTTTGTCTCTTAAGAGCTTATTTTGGTAATCATATATGAAGTTTCAAGTGATTTCACTTTTATAGTCGCTTTTCTCAAATCGTAGAATTTATAGTAGTTGAAAAGAATAAGACAACACCTTGAGGTTTAACCTCATAATCATTGCTTAATGTTCTAGTATATGTGCTGAATTGCTTATGCTTTCTGTAACATGTTAGGGAGAAAATTGAGAAGGATAATTTTTTTTCTAGAGCTTTTTTTTTTTTTTAATTCTAATCCATTTTGCAGCCAGAATTGAATGTTAGGGAGAAAATACTAATTTTGATTAGATACATTGCAAGAAGCTTTTGGTGAGCCAGGGGGAAGATATCCCCAATACAATGCAACATATATATTTCTACAATTTATTTTCTTCAATTTCAGTTTGGCCTAGGTCCTTCAAGTAGGAGCAGTTATGCACAAGAACAAATTGATGAGGTTCAAGAAGAATGGGCAGAGTTGGCGTTTCAATGGGTTTAATTAGGTTGATGAATGATCCTAAGATCAAGATATATGATATTTTTGGTAGCTATGAGCATACTCATATGTAACTTTAGTTTCATATATATACTTCTAAAGTTCATATGTTTTTTTTGGGATGATGAGCACTCATGTAACCTCATTTTTATTATTGATGATATATATATTATGACTTTGTGGAATTGTAAGTGTATATAATAGGTGAATGTAGAAAAATTGATGCATTCTAGTATCTCATAGGCTTCGGAAAGTTTTTAAAAAGTGATGCCTATTAAGGAAAAAAACCTCACAGGATTCAGAACCAGTTTTATACGCTAATGCCTATTAAGGAAAAAATAACGTTGTATATGTGTGACTAAAATACAAAACATCCGTTGCCAATTTAACATTATAGCTTCGATATAAATATAATAAGCGATGCCAAAAACCATTTTAGGCATCAGAAGTCAACCCCAAATACCAATAAAGTCAATATTTAACCCCCTATAGGCATCGGTTTATATATAAAGATGTCGTTGTATATATTAAATAGCATCGGGTAATAAACGATGCCTTTTCTTAGCACTTTAGGCATCACCGCCCATTACCTCGGCAGCTTATAAGAATAGGCTGTGGAGAATGTCCGATGCCTAAAGGGGTCTTTTTTGGTAGTGCACGAGCATGGACCAAGACATGTTCCATGGCAATATGGCACCTGATTGCAGTGATGATGCACCCTTGAAGAGCATGGACGTTTTAGTCGACACATGTGATGCTGCCGAGCTGATTGATAGCATGGTTGAGGCCGTGGAAATGCAAGTGAAAGATCCAGCAGAACCTCAACCTTTAGCACTCAGTTTGCCAATTGTGCCTGACGTGCTTGCAACCCTGAAAGATTATGCTTTTCTGTGCAAGCAATTGGGGAAGTTTTTGAAAAACCAGTGTGCTAAGGTTAAGGGTAAGAAGGCTGCATTACCATCTATGGAGGAGGACAATCCTTCTGTGGTGATTACAAAAGTTTCGAAAGTGTCGGTTTTTAAGCGTCGACGAGGCCTGCGGCTATTTTGTGCTCGCCATTTACTGATCCAACTGTGAAGAAGCGGCGTGTGATTCTAGACACCTTTGATGCGAGTGCATCGGGTTTTTGAATCCAAAATCTCCAATTCCGAGAGAAGACATTGTTGGTCTTGTGGACACGCTACGAACGATGGCCACTGCAAATTCGTGAGTTCACTAACTATATTATGTTGTTATTTATTGATATTGTTACATATATGAATATCAGTGGACTTTGTCATCTTACTTAAAGTATTATGTTATTGTGCAGCTGTCTACAATGCACAGATTATCTTGAAACCTTTGATCTGGACCTAAAATTTTTCAAGACTTTGTTGGTTTTAGATGGTTGGTTGAGCTGTACGATAAGAGTATAGTAGATTTGAAGCATACTATCTGTAATTCTGTTGTCCTTTACAATTATTACTTGCTATGTGTAATTTATGGTCAACTGTTACTACACTGCAGCATATCGATACTGCCTTCTATCTTTACCGAAAAAGGCAGTACGCTCACCCGGACAAGTTCAAGTGTGATTGGACCACCACTGATTGGATATTTCAGGTATATGTTAACTTTTGTTTAAATTCTCTCCGATTAGATGTTTTACTGTATTTTGGTAGGAATACGGTTTTAGGTTATGTCCTACAATAAACTGATTTGCATAAGTATATAGGATTAGGAATGCTAAGGTTATGGCCTCTAGTACATTGGCTGGTAAGAATACTATGAAATCAAGTATTCATCATTCTAGTTTAACATTTCTGAAACAATGAGGTTGTATTCGGGTTATTGCTGTATAGTTCATTTGTCAATATTTGGGTGTCAATTTCACTGCTTTATTCTCTACTTCGGCTTTCGATATAGCTTGATAAACTATGAGTACATTGATCACTACATTAGCATGTGATGGTTATCTTATATCAAATTATCTCTTGCTGCATACAATTTGTACTTGTCTCATTTTATTTTTTTTCCTGAAATGCCTATGCGCTTCCTTGCAGACGATTCTATTGAATGCAACAGATAAAGAGTTCCTTGGCAGTGGAGAGCTTCCACCTAATCTGAGGTATCTTGCTCAATATGTAAGTGGAGAGCGGCCCCCCACATGGCAAACCATGGTCTTCTGTTGATAAAGTGTTCATCCCCTTCAACTTGGACAATGAACATTGGGTTGTTGCTGAGTTGGATCGACACAACAAATTGCTGACCATCTATGACTATTATCTGGACAAATTTACTGAATCCAAGCTCCAGAAGCTATTATATCCACTGACTACAACTCTTCCATGGGTTCTGGAATGCTTTGGGGGTGATTGCATTCCTGAAAATGATAAAGTTTGGGAATATTATAGGCCAGTGGAGAATGTACCTCAACAAGCTGACAGGTATGAACTTTGATTCTCCAACTTTTGGTTTCAAAAATATATGCAACTTATGGTTCCTAATATTGTTCAACCTTGATTTCCAGTGGTAGCTGTGGTGTGTATGCTGTCCAATTAATTAATTACCTAACATCAGACCTGCCAGTGGAAAATAGTGTTCAAGCAGATGACATCGGGTTCTTTAGGTTAAAAATGGCAGTGGAGATTGCCAAACAGGAAGCATATAATTAGTTGTAGTCAGTATGTATGAACAATTAAAGTAGTTAGTCCATATAATTAGATGGAGATGGCCATGCAATTTTTTTGCTTCTCAGTAGTTAAGCATATAATTAGTTGGAGATGGCCATTGAATGTTTTTGCTTCTCAGTAGTTAGTCCAGATATTTGAACAATGTGGTAAGATTGTAAAAATAGAAGTGTTGCTGCAATTGTGTTTGTTTTTTGCAGTTTTGGGATTGAACGAAATTGCCCTCATATGCTTGTCAATCATAGTGAATTATAGTATGTCATGAATGCAATGTTCGAGTTTTATGGCCATTAATGCATTTCCGGGGATGAGTATGAGTTTCTGGATTTTGGTATGCATTATTTGGTTGCCGTTTGAATTTCTCGATTTTGATATGAAATGATGGGTTTGAGTATGAGTTTCTATGTTGTGGTCATGCATTTGTGGGTTTTGGTATGCATATTTGGGATTTGGTCATGTATTTCTGGGTTTACGTATGAATCTCTATGTTTTGGTCATGAATTTATGGGTTTCCGTCATGAATTTCTGGGTTGGCCATGAATCCGTATACAATGACTATGACACTATGCACGCTTTATATGAAAATTTTTGTTCGCAATTAGTAACTATATGGGGTATGAATATACATGGACTATATATGCACTACAGAGGACAATGAAGAACTATAAGTCCACTATGCACGCTCTATAGTGAAATTGCTGCTCGCAATTGGTAACTATATTGTGATATGACTATACATGCCCTACATAGCACTATTAGGTACTACAAATGCACTATGGAGCACTATATAGAAATTGGTGTTCGCACTTTCTAACAAATTAGGAAACGCACTATATATGCACTACATATGACTATGATCTACGATACGTATACTATGCACGCCTTATATTGAAATTTCTGTTTGCAATTGATAACAATATTGAGATTTGACTATACAAACCCTACATAGCACTATTAGGTACTATAGGCGCACTATGGAACACTATATGAAGATTGTTCGCAATTTCTAACAAATTGGGATATGACTATAGACGCACTGCATTGGACTATGAAGAACTATAATTACACTATGGAGCACTATATTGAAATTGCTGTTTGCAGTTTCTAACAATATTGCGATATGACTATACATACCCTACATAGCACTATTAGGTACTACACATGCACTATGGAGCACTATATTGAAATTGCTGTTCGCAGTTTCTAACAATATTGCGATAGGACTATACATACCCTACATAGCACTATTAGGTACAACACATGCATTATAGAGCACTATATTGAAATTGCTGTTCGCAGTTTCTACCAATATTGCGATATGACTATACATACCCTACATAGCACTATTAGGTACTACATATGCACTATGGAGCACTATATTGAAATTGTTGTTCGCAATTTATAACAAATTGGGAAACGCACTATATATGCACTACATATGACTATGATCTACGATACGTACACTATACACACCCTATATTGAAATTTCTGTTTGCAATTGATAACAATATTGGGATATGACTATACATACCCTACATAGCACTATTAGGTACTACAAATGCACTATGGAGCACTATATTGAAATTGCTGTTCGCAAGTTCTAACAAATTGGGATATGACTATATACGCACTGCATTGGACTATGAGGAACTATAATTACACTAAGGAGCACTATATTGAAATTGCTTTCGCAATTTCGACCAAATTGGGATATGACTACAAATACCCTACATAGCACTAGGAGGTACTACAATTGCACTATGGAGCACGATATTCACATTGGTGTTCACAATTGATGTCTGTAATTGCGATATGACTATATATGCAGTACATATCATTATTAAGTGAACTATAATTGAACTATGAAGCACTATATTGAAGTACAGTTATAATACGAGTGGCCTATATTGAAATAGATGAACTGAATAGTCAACAAACTTGGGATATGACGGTGCAAGGCAGAGAAGGAATACTCGGTATGCCATGTATGCGCACAGTACACAAACAAATATAGAACATAACACAGAACATCCATGGATTATTTATTATATGTTACAGTGACTCCCTACCATACACATACGTCATCTAGTGCAGTCGCACTATCTCCAGGTTGTAGTCCCCAGTGCAAAAAGATTCCCTGAACTGCACTACCCTCTAGTATAGAGGCACCACACACTTACTACGTATATACATATACCATACAAATACAGTGATTGGTCTACCACACACATAGTTAGATTAATTTCATGGGACTAATATTCTACATATCATACAAACTGGAAAATGGAACTACCGCATGTAGGTAGTAGCCCATTACCTTCCCATACCCTATTTGCAGGAGAATATGGCAGCATCATGAGAACAAACTGTATGCTTGATCGATCTGTTCTCTAACTCCAACAGACTGGTAACATCGCGAAACAGGTCGTAACCTGTTGCATGAGATGCTGCAAGTTCATCCTTGAATGTTTTGGATTGTTTGAAGCAGTAAATCGCTTCTTTTTTTGCTTCTTCCAACTGAATTTCAAGTTCCTTCAAGCTCTACTCTCTGCCAATAACATCGCTTCAAGTTCTTCGAAAGTCGCCTTTGCTACCTTCATTTTTAGTTCGTCCATGCATTCGCCATGGACGAGTGCCTTTGTTCTCCACCATGTACTTGTTTCGTGCAGATATTGAAGGGCCCTCTGCACATCTTCGATCCTCTCTATTGGATCATGCAAATCCCCCGCATCAGCTACACCCACGGACTTCATAAACAAGGGATTGTCAACAAGGATAGGGACCGAAGGGAAAGCGCTTTCCCATGGAAAATCAACCTCAAAACATGGATCATTATTGGCTGGTTTTAAAAGTTGAATGAGGTTGTCAAACTCAGACATGGTGGTCGCTGATACAATTGTTTCTCACTTGGGAACTCTACAAACAATCCCAACATGAAGAATAATCATCTGCCAACTAACCCCTTTTAAATACTGCTGCTGGTTATTGCTTGCCATAACCCGTGACAATCACAAGTTGGGGGCCCGCATAAGTTTATTACTATGGCCATATTACAAAGACCTACGTGTGCACTGTGAGTAGACTACGAATAACTATGCATGCAGTGTGGATACAATAGGCATTACTATGTGTATACCATTAGTCGGTAGGAACCGAGAAAGCAGTGTGCATATTATACTAGCTGGCGGGAACTAAAAGTCCATAGTGTGAGTGTAGTGTGCAATAGTGACTAAATTGGTGGGAAAAAGACATAAAAAGGCGTGCAGTGCAGTTACCCTGGCCAAATCATCATAGATAATTCATTTAAGATGCGTTTGTCTTCCCCAACAACTCCCACATCTGTAGCATCGGTCAGTGAACGAAATTCACAAACCTCCAACTCCTCTGCATTAAATCCTACCCGCATTCATGGCACCCAAACCCCGTCAGTCTTTAACTCCCCTATCATCTGTCGGTAGCTCGGGCCTACTCCTATAGGAGATGCAAGTGGAGTGGAATTTAATTCTCTTACTGAAGCCAACCCCTCGGACCACAAACAAAAACAGTGTTCCACAACCTGCATCCGATAGGGAATTGCTGATTGCGTGTCTAATGCCCTGATGTGGAAGACTCTCCATGAGCGTTCCGTTCAGCATATATTGGAAGATCAGAAAAGGTTGGCAATTATTCGGAAACGCACTATCCGTAAAAGATATTATGCACGGATGAATCTATAAGGCATTAAATGTGTGACAGCAGATCTTGAATTGGTAACCACCAAGCATATTGTAGAGTATCTCCAATCGAATGACATGGCTAAGGAGAAAAAAGAGTCCCTTCAATTTGGGTTTGATAGTGCTAGAGCGTTTTACAAGGTCATTTGCCCTGAAGGTAAATGGGATGACCTCACTGTTGCAAGTGCAATGAATATCATGAAGGGTGGGCGTCGTTGGATGATTGAAGTGTTATCTTTTTTGTTTTATTGTGATGCGTAAAATATTATGAAGAAGTGTTATCTTTTTTGCTTTATTGTGATGCGTACAAGATTATAAAGTGATATGATGTTTGCTCAGGCTTGATGGTATTGTATGTAATGAATAATTTTGCCGTGGTATGTTTGTAAGATATGAAGTTTGTAATGGTTTGATGGTATTGTATGTAATGATAAATTGTAATGGTTTGATGGTATTGTATGTAATGAGAAGTGGTTTGCTTTCAAATCTACAAATTGTGCCGTGTGCGGTCATAATGCGTTGTTCATAGTCCTTCATAGTGCCTCATAGTACATGCAGTTCAGCTTGCAGTAAGTAGTCAACGAATTTTTAGTCCGTCATAGTGACTCGTAGTACATATTGGGGTAAATATTCAACGATTTGGTAGTCCTTCTCAGTATGCCTTCGTAGTCCGGCATCCCTATATGTTGTGAAGTGAACTTCTCTGATTCTACGAAAAAGAATGACCCAACAGGAAACTGGTAGGAAGAGAAGAACATCATGATACTTCGATAAGGGAAACCTTCGCAAATGTTCAAATCAAAGATCATAGTCACTCGTAGTATGCTCATAGTTCCTTGTAGTCCGTTATAGTGTCTCATTGTATACGCTGCACAGATTGGAGTATATATTTAGGAAGAGAGGAACATCATGATACTTCGATAAGGGAAACATTCGCAAATTGTTCAAATCTACAGGTTGTGCGAAATGCGGTCACATTGCGTTGTTCATAGTAGTTCATAGTGACTCGTAGTATGCTCATAGTTCCTTGTAGTCTGTTATAGTGCCTTATTGTATACGCTGTACAGATTGGAGTATATATGTAGGAAGAGAGGAACATCATAATACTTCGATTAGGGAAACCTTCGCAAATTGTTCAAATTTACAGGTTATTCATAGTCTTTCATAGTTCACTCATAGTACACCATAGTATACTCAATACAGAATGGGGTAAATATGGATCGCTTTCATAATCTGTCATAGTGCTTCATAGTACACACAATACAGATTGCTGTAAATATTTATCGAGTTCGTAGTCCTTCGTAGTATGCCGGTAGTGCAATCATAGTATGTCATCGTTTCTCATAGTACACGCAGTACAGATTGCAGTACATAGTGATCGATTTCATAGTCATTCGTAGTATACCGGTAGTGCATTCATAGTCTGGAATAGTGTCTCATAGTACACGCAGTACAGATTGCAGTAAAGATTCATCGTTTTAGTAGTCCTTCGTAGTATGCCCATAGGAATTCGTAGTCCGGCATAGTTTCTCATAGTACACGCAGTACAGATTGCAGTAAAGATTCATCGTTTTGGTTGTCCTTCGTAGTATGCCCATAGGTATTCGTAGTCCGTCATAGTTTCTCATAGTACACGCAGTACAGATTGCAGTAAATATTCATGGATTTCGTAGTCCTTCGTAGTATTGCCATAGTTATTAGTAGTTTGTTATAGTACCTGATAGTATATGCAGTATAGAATGGAGTATATATTTAGGAAGAGAGGAACATCATGATACTTCGATTAGGGAAACCTTCGCAAATAGTTCAAATCTACAAGTTGTGCTGAGTGCGGTCACAATCTAGCTACACAACATTTTAAAGTCATGAAAAATTTCACTATGTACAACATCAGAGTCCAAATGGAAGCAAAAAATTACAAAACGTAAATTCAACCCAACATTGAACTAAACATGCGACGTGCTAAGAAGGGGGATTGCGGCTTTACATATACCTCGATAATGACCGTTGCATCCACACCTGGGACATTTTTTCGCCGTCCTTTCCTCTCCATGGGAAAGAGCTCGCTGTTTCTTACGACGTCCCGACATCACTTTGGATATTGGCGGCAGCACAACCAAATCCTTCACATGTGCAGGAGTCTCCCAATTATCTTCCGTCTGTACAAGGTAAATAATTTCAGAATATGCAGCCTCCCAAAAGTCACGAGTGTACAGAGACGATGCCAATCGATACACGGAAAAGTTCATTGCCCGACAAACAGCCAATGCGTGCTTGCAAGGAAGTTGTTCCAGGTCAAACTTCCTGCAAGTACACTTCTTGAGGGCTAACTTTACCTCCCCATCTATATCCCCATTGCTAACATAATACACATGTTTATCAAGTCGTACTACAGTCATTCCAGAGGCAGCTTGCTTTATTTTGCGTAATTTATGCTCTCCTAATTTAGGGCACAACTGGGATATACATTTTTTTTGCTTTAACCAGACGTTCTGCAAACCACCGCTGCAACACACTTCATATATGCTCAACCAACTGTTGTACAGGAAGGAGCCTTGCATGACGCAGCATTCCGTTCACGGACTCTGCAATGTTTGTGGTCATTACATTATACCTTCTCGCGGCACAATGAGCACAGGACCACTTCATAATTCCTATATCAAGAACATACTTCCGCACTTCTGGATCTGTAATTAGCCAGAAATGGCCATCAAACTCAGCAATACGATATGACTTACAAGCACGATCAAAACAGTACAACGCATGATCATACTTCTTCAACCTAAATTTATGTTTCATGTTACCTTGCAGGTGATAATAACACAACCCGTGGAGGGCTCTATCAAACACCTTTGCAAAGGCTGTAGCAATTTCCTGTTTTCGATCAGAAACGATGACAAGTTTAGGGTCATCGCCAATAACTTCAGCCAGCTTTTGGAAAAACCATAACCATGATTCCTCATTCTCCAAATCAGCAATGCCGAATGAAATATGATATATTTGTTGATTCCCATCCAATGCGGTTGCTACAAACATAACTCTCTTGAACTTACACTTTAAAAAAGTTGCATCAACTGCTAAAACAGGTCTCATGGTTGAATTAAATCCTCTAATGCATTGTCCAAGTGCTATAAAGAAATACTTGAAGTGATTTCCACCATCGATATGAATGCATGTCACCGTCCCGGGATTTCTTCGCTCCAATTCGTAACAATACGCTGGTAGCCGACCGTAAGAATACTCGGGTGAACCTCTAATTGCTTGGAAGGCCAATTCCCTATTTCTCCAAGCTGTATGATAAGATACCTTCAAGTTAAACCGGTGTTGCACATCATTCACAATGTCATTGGCTGTAAAGTGACATCTTGGATCCTTAAACTTTTGTTTTACTGCATCACAAACCAGCTGTTTCACGCATTGCCGCTTAGTGGAGGATCTTTCAAGCTCATCACATTCATGGACTCCATGGTAGGCTGTAATTATAAACATCAAACTATCTCTTATTTTACGGCTGTTTAGAAACCATGGGCAATTTGCCTCCCAACAAATAACATTTAATCGACGTGTATTGCTATTAACCACCTTGAATTGAAAATCCTCACGGGTAGCTGCTAGTGACATACTTGCTGAAAGTGCCCTCTTCGTCGGAAACACAGAGCCCTTTTGGAATTTACAATTTCAGTCTCCACCTCCTAATCCTTTTGCATATACAATGTCTTGGGGTTGATGGTTATATGACGTTGCTCGCACATGCTTGCTTCCCCGATCATTACCTTCACAAATGGTCTGAGGTGTGTCATTGACATGGATAGTATTATATGTTCTAGTCGCTTCTTTCTGCCCAATACTTTCTTCATTTACAGATTCCTGCTGCCTTCCAACTTCCGTCTGAACTCTAGGTGGCTGATTACTCAGAACCGCTATATTTGTGTTGTCAAGCGCTTCAACATTTGTATAATTATCATTCACTTCTGAGCCGCCATATACACTGGACAGCTGTGCTTTGATTGCTTGCAATGATAGGAACCACATTTGACTGTATCATAGCCCTATTATACTTCATAAAGTATTTCAAATCTCCATCATCTTCAAGTGCTATGTACGTTCTAGCCATCTGTGACAAAGGTGCTGGGTAGTTCAATTGAACATTACCATCTGCTCCTTCTCCCTTCATAAGCACATTTATCTTCTGTTTCAGCTCACTGAGAGTTACATTACGGCTAACTAATAGCCCTTTGTTTTTCCCTCCTTCGTATCTACGATTGCCATCGGTGTTTATCCATGTCTCATTGTAAACCACCATTATTCCTTCACTTTCTTCCATTCAGACAGTACCCCTGCATCCATATACAGTATGTTCAATTAACCAATAGTAATTATCATTATTTACAAAAACTACAAGGTTCTAGTAATAGTTATGCCATATTTTCCCTACAATCCCTAACATGAATGAAACAAGTCTATCGTATATCCTATAGCTTTCTTACCAACCTTCATTCTGACTTAGAACCACAATTGGTGGTGTATTCATACAAACTTATATATCATGGCTATATTAGCTTCATAGTGTGATCGTAGTTGCCTATATTTCCAGAAAAGTTCATATGTACAACATAGTACTACATAGTCCACATTCTTGGACCATCCTCATTAGTGCTTCCGTAATGCCATATATTCCCAGAAAAAGGTCATAACAACAACATAGTCCTACATAGTACAGACTCTCATCTTGCGTAGTGTTATCGTAGTGCCCTATATTCCCATCAAAGCTGGCAGATACAACATAGTCCTATATAGTCCATAGTATTGGACGATCCCCATTTTCATTCCCCAATTCCAATCTATATATTGCGAGCAACCTCCAACTACAATTTTTGATTCCTCAGTATAATTAACCAAGTATGTGAATTACAATTAAACTGTGGCTGACAAATCATTACAAACAGAAGCATACCTGTGGGTGACAAAGGGTGTTCCAGAAGAAGCGTAGACGACGAGTTGCAGAGGTAGGAGAGAATTTGCGTATTCAGATATGGCAGAATCGGTCGACCAAAGCAGTGGATTTGGTTTGCATGGCGAACGCGTTCGCCCTCTCTACTGCAAGGAGAAACAATCAGCACACGAAATCTTTGACTTCAGTGGGGACTGATATGGAGGGTGAATTGAATGCCAGACAGCTTAAGCTTTCAGTCCGGACATAATCAATCCACTGAAATGGAGTGCGAATTCAATGCCCAAAAGCTTAAGGTTTCAGTCCGGACATAATCAATTTCTTCGGCATATTCAGTTGAGCATTTCACTTGACTTAGCAGGAGGGACTTCTTGTGCAATTACCCATAAGTTTTGCCTAGTTTTAGCACAAGTTTGGGTGACCGAACATTTTGGCACAAAAATTTCCCAATTGGCCTATTTTGGCTAATTTCCCAAAAATATTCGACCTTAGCCCGAGCCTAGTTCAAGCCCGCCCAAACCCGAGGGCATAAAAGCCCAGCCTGGCCCAACCAAATCCGGCCCTTGAATCGGCCTAAAAAATGATGAAAGCCCCGCCATTAGTGGGCTTTTTCCAGGCCTTACGAAAACTCGGTTCGGCCAGATCCCACTCATGTCAACAACACCCCACTCTCTCTCAGCATCCTCCACCATGCACCGATGGGAACCTCTATTGTCTTGACCCGAAATCAATCCTTTTCTTTCTGGTTTCAGCCCCTTCACCTCTCCATTCGAAATCCCACCTCAATCTAGATCTAAGTCTTTGGGTTTGCAAAACTCCATTCCCCATGTAGTTTGATACTGCTTTCAGTATTTGGAAACAATTGGTTTTCTGGATTGTGGGTTCCAAGAAGATTTTTTTGGGTTGATGTTGCAATGGATTTGTTTGGAAAATTGAATATACAAACAAACAAAGTTATTATAAAATCATTTCACATTTCAAAATGGTTTTTTTCATATAAATGGACAAATTTAACGTTGCTTGTGTAAGTGGATCTTGCATTGCCGGTCTCCAAGCTCGGATAAAGGAGGAGGAGGGGAGGGGGGCGTGATTTTTTTGTCGAATCCACATGGTAATGAATCCTGAACGTATGTGCGCTAAAGCTAGGTCGTTACCCATAAGTGACGAGCGGAGCGGTCCGACATAGTGGTAAGTGTGCAAGGGCCGTTGTATCTCCAGCGGCACCCGAATACAGTGTTAAACGAGCAAGGGGGCCATAAGAACTTCCTTTTGAACGAATCCACAAGAAGTCAGCTTAAAGTATCTACTGAAAGCTACTTCACCTAGGACACGCAAAAGAAGGACTGTAACTTTACAAGACGGAGGAGGCCAAGGAAAATAGGACGTGATGGTAGGGTCCTAGAGAGTAGAACACGTCTTAGAACCTGAAATATAGGAACCTTAACCGAAAAATATATAGAGGTGGTTGAAGTGATGGTAAAGAGAAGGATAAGTATCATGTGTCTCCAAGAAACAAAATGGGTTGGTAGTAAACTAGCGATTTGGATGACACAGGGTTCAAGAGTGGTACTCGGGTATATATAGAGCAAGGTACGAAGTTGGCATCATTCCGTAGGTTATTTTATTGGCTATCCTTGTACAAAAATATTGTAATAATTCTACAAGCTCAATTAGGTCAAGTAGAATTTCTTTCTAGTTTTATAGAATTGACATAGAGTCTTTGAAGATTGAAGATTGATGGATTGATGAAGATGCATTTGAGTATGACAATCATATTGCATATAATTTCTGCATTTACATATGTCTAACACAGGTCCTTATTTACTTGTGTCAAAAATGTTCAATTACTTAGGTTTTTGTAAATATTTTTATTAAAAATAAGAATATCAAGTTTTACATGATTGGTCATTTATTTTTTGCATGTGAAAACTTTTGACTGCTGTTCCTGACAACAACTGATTGATCACTGTTTTAACCGGGCATGCTTTTATCCCGCCGGTAGTCAATTGCTCCCCACTAACTCGGATCTGCCTAGGTTAATGAAAAAACTTTGTTCTTAATTAAATCTAAGGAGTTCATTTCTTATCTTCTTGGATCTTTATAAACCCAACTTCATCTTCTTCTTCATTAGGGTTTTAGAAGTTAAAAGTTCATTCATATTTTTCAAAAACTCTCTCTCTCTCTCTCTCTCTCTCTCTCTCTCTCTCTCTCTCTCTCTCTCTCTCTCTCTCTCTCTCTCTCTCTCTCTCTCTCTTTGTTTTGCTGCATATCCTCTCCGGTTCTTCCTTGTACTCTTGAGTGCGTAGCTCACTTACATAGAGGCATTATAAGATTGTGAGGATTGTATACGTTTAAACCTTTGTTTCAAAGTTGATTTTTCAAAAGAAAAGATTTTAACAAACTTTGAAGAAGGTTTATCTTCACTGTTTCAGCTTTGTTAAAGTTTATACATCTTTGGGTTGAAATAGGATTGTGCTTAGTCTCCCATATTCATGCATGTTAGTAGACCTAGTTGAGTATCAGAGGTCACTGACCTTGGTTGGTTTGCTGCATAGTTTGTAGCCTGCAGCAAACACAGTCACTGTCATATTTCCCGGAGTTGTGTAGCTTTCTGGAAGTGTGTCTGTGACTGATCATATATCACCATTGTATTCATACATCGGTGTCACGGATTAGGAATGTATGTGTATGTTACGACCCGGCCCAAGATTTTGGGTGAAATCACAAAACTGCCCCTGGAAGCCTGACGTTGACTTTTGGACCATCGGGAATTACATATTCAATATTGTATTCGATGCGAAGAGTTCGAGGAAGAACACTCCGGACTCTAGAATTTTTCCAGATTCCGATGAGTTTTCCGGCAAAAGTAAGGCGACGCCGAGCCACGTGTCAACCACGTCAGTGCCACATCAGTGACACGTGTGTGCCACATCAGCGCATAGTCAGCGCCACTTGAGCACTGTATTAGTGCCAAGTCAGCATCGTTGACCAAGGTCAACCAACCACTTTTCTAAGGGGTAACGACGTTCCGGACCCAATGGCGAACTCCGTTTAGCCATTCGAGATACGGTTAAACCCCAATTGAACAAAACTGGAGGAATTAGGGTTTTCCGATTAAACGTTCAGTTTTCTAACGATCGTTGTTGGAATTGTTTGGTGAACAGACTGTTAGGGATCACGACACCAAGCCGACCAGCCCGACGACGACGATAGATCTCCAGTATCACTGTGAGTGGATGAGTTTGTTTTCATAAAGTTATTGTTTTCGAATGGATGTTTCAGCATATAGCAGTATATATTTATTTGTGTATCAGATCAGTAATACCTCGTACACCTAGTCGCATATGTACACTACATATTTAGTACCCGAACTACGGCCGTGAGACACAGCTTTCACGTGATTGTTCACCAGCATCGAAGACCCCATTAGCTAGCCCTTCATTCCAGTGCATAGCGTACCCTAATGCCTACCCAGGGTATGTAGGTGACACCTTTCAACTTTCACATGATCGTAGGTACTTGGGGTTTATCATCTATACGTACACAGCTTTACCCTGTAGATTACCGAGGGTATTGCAGGTTGGCAATGAGGGGGGTATTTTAAATTAATTCCCCCTACTTTATCCAACAACACAAATAATAAGCACAAAGATGACAAGTCACCGTTGTGATGAACTTTGACAGTTTATTTCGAATTGTTTTTATCTTAACCACAGTTAAAAGATTAACCACTTGACAAATATAACTTGTGGATGCTTGTGATTTGTTGTAAGAACCCGTTAACTTTACTCTAGCTTATTTTTATTTAAGAGTTACGTACTTGGTTGTTTAATTTTATGCTAGTAACTTTAGTTGCGTGTTTTGTATTGATTTTTATAGTTATGATAACTAATTGGTGGGATAAGTATAAAACAGGAAATAACATAAAATAGAACAAAGAAAAAGCAGGGATGGAAAGAGACCGACCTTGTAGAGTGAAAGCCGGAGTGGCTGAGGTTGGCGGCTGTCCTTAGCAACTTGAAAGATAAGTGAGCTCTAGAGAAGAGAGAGAGAGAGAGAGAGAGAGAGAGAGAGAGAGAGAGAGAGGAATAAAGGTTGAAAAATCAGATTTGGGGAAGGAAGAAGTAAGTGAAATCCGATTGAGGTAGTGTTTGCTGACTTGTTATGGTGTTTTGAATCTTATTCTTCTAAATTCGTGCTTGGTTCTTTGCTCTTTCCATTCCATATTTGTTGTTCTTCCCATTTGTCAAGTATTTCAGATTTGGTGTTCTTATGATTGGAGCTTAATTAGTTGTGTTTTAGTTCAATTGGACATTGTTTAGATGTCATTTGGAATCCTTATAAGTTGCTTGAAGTTTAGATTGGATTAGAAATGAATTATAGTTGAACAAGAGTATGAATTTCTGGAAATTTGCATTTTCGAGTGGCAGACTTTGCCTCTCGATTTCTCTCAGTTCGAAGCTCCATTTGGGATGTTAATTACCTACGTTCGAAGTTCACTTGTCCATGAACAAAACCCAGTTGGCTTCATTGATTTTGGATGAGTTTTGATTAGTCATTTGAGTGAGGAAAACTGGAATATGAATCTGTCCAGAAACACAGTTTCAGTTTTATGCAACTTACTCGACATCTCGATATCTTGCAAACCATAGCTCCGATTTCTATTATCTTTATATGGTTTCGAAGAGGGTTTAAGAACCTTTGCAGCGCATATTCTTTCACTTAGTTTCGATATGTTTTGATGGGTGAACTGAGGCTATGAAAACAGGTTCTTGAAGAGAACTTTCAGTTGGCAGCAGGAACAAATATTGTTTACTTTTCTGTTTTGGGTTGAACTACTATGTTTATGTTTGTAGTGTTCATCTTGGGGTTAATTGTCAATGCTTTTAGCAATTAGATAATCACTTGTTCAAGTCTAAAGTTCAACTTAGTTCTAATTTATGCTTCTTGATTATTGTTGTTATTTGCTTGGTTGATTCTAGGTCCAATTGAAGAGGAAGAATATCCCACAGAGGAAAATCTGCCAGAGGAATAGCATAACAGAATGGAGGAGAGGTAGGGGAAATCTTTCTGGAGTTTGTATGGATGGTTGACTGTTTTTGTTGCTTTGAGTAATGAACATGTTGGTTTGTATGGTTTGGGTTATATGTATCATTGCTTTGATGGCTGTGACGTAACATTATTGCTTATTGCTCCTTTAATTGACTAGGCCACGAATAGAATACATAACACTCGAGAGATAACAAAAACTTTGAAAAATGTGATCTTTATACATAGACAACACTTTGATCTTTTTTTGTTATCTAAACCGTCCCTAAATCAATAAACCCAAAAAATAGAGGACAGTTTGTCGCACATTGTTGTCTCATACAAACGCGGGAATCGAAAACCAAAACACGGAAGACACTGTTCACCATTAAAATTGTTCGCTAAAATTCCCTCCGTGTCCCCTATAATTTATCATGCTCTTTTGTATCCTTCAAAACCCTTTTTCTCTCTCTCCTTCGCTGCTTTATCTCCGCCTCCTCTCTCTGGGCCGCGCGACCTTCGTCGCCTACTCTCCAGGCGATGACCTTCGTCGCCTCCTTTCCAGGCCGCGCAACTTTCGTCGCCTCCTCTTCGCAGTTTTCTATTTTCATTGAATTCAATTCGCTGTTAGAGGAGCAATTGTTCTAATTTTCAAAATTCTCAATTTCTAGGGTTTCAGATTTGATTTCGTTCTCCTCGTCGATTTTGATATGGAGCGAAGGGGAAGAAGAAGGGAGCTTCGAATGATCAGATTCTGAGCTTCGAATTCGATCGTCCTCGTCAATTTTGCTCGGTCCGATTGTTGAAATCGGGTCTCACTGACACTCGTTATTTTTTTTTGTTTCCTCAGGTCGTCGCTCAGAAATTGAAGGAGGTCCTATCTCTCCCCACATATCTTGGCTCCCGGCAAGGCCTGCTCTGATTGATGAATTGTTGTCTTTCCATTCTTCAGGTACTTTTCGAATTCATCTGTTGGGTTAGCATGCGATTGTGATTTTTTAAGGCTTTGAGTTTTGCTTCTTGATTTTCGCTTCAAGTGTCAATAAGTTCTCGTAAATAGAAATTGTCTGAATGAATTTATAGTAGTTTACTTGATTCTCTGTTTTCCATATGTAGCTTTAGTTTTGGTGACAATTTGCTGTCCAAACATATGGAAAGTTTAACAAGTTGAAGTTGATTGTGAGCTGAGCTTAGATATTGTACGTGTTTGTCAATTTTTACTAGTTGTCTCGTGAGTTAGTCATGTTATGAAGACTATATTGGTTGGGGTCAGATTACAATGTGATGTTGGTTCAAATATGCTGCTATTACAGACTACATAAAGGAATTGGTTGGGGTGAGTCCACTGCCGAGTCAGCATTTAAAAGACAGAGAAGATTGCAACTCGGGTTGAGCCAAAACCCATGTTCATATTGAGTTTGCTAAGTTTCAACTTCTGATTCTTTGGCTTGAAAGGTTCAATTTTCGCACATATAGAAGCTAATTAAGTTGGAAGTTTGTTTTTTTGGCTTGGGAAATATATTTGGTTGCTTTACGTAGTTGTATTGTTGATATTCATGGAATTAATGGGTGAAAGCGTCTGGCTTTAGCCCATATGAGCAAGAATGGTCCGGTTTCTACTTGGTTGTTAACTTGTTATTAAGGGTACCACTGCACATGAATATGTACTTTTCATCTTGATTGCATAGTTTTGTAGGGTTTGAATTCTCTACTTGGAGTTAATTATCTGATAAGGTTTCTATGCCTGGTTTATCTCTTCAATGCTAATTACAGTCATATCATGCTTTGTCTGTATTCTGTTTTCGGAACTTCATATTTGGTTTTCTTAGTTACTTCCTGAAGTTTGTATTCTTGTTCCCGAATTTTGTACCATATACAAGTATATTTGATTGAAGAAACGTGTTAAATCTGTTGAAATCTAGCTCGTACTGGCCGCTAGATTTCGATGATTAGGATAATGAAATTGTCACTAGTAATGAAAATGATGGTATACAAGATGATGAAGTGAGTTTAGGAGCTGATTCTTTGCAAAGAGATGATTATTCGGAATCTGACAGCGAGGTAAGCTGGGTATTGTTAATTCATTTCATATGCTCTTTAAATCTGGAGGTTCAGATGAACTTCAAGTGCTACATTAAATTCAGTATTTTTATTCAGAAATTGATTTTCATGATATGTCTTGTTACCATTTGCAGGTTACTCAATCAGAGGATGATCAATATATAGTTGCACCTGTAGGTGAGAATTGTGCATCTTTATTATACCTTTGTACTGGAAATTCCGATTTCGTTGCTGTTGGTCAATTGTTAGTAGAAGTAACAAAGGTTATCTTGACAGATAAGCAATGGCCACAGGAAGATACCAATGCAGAACATGAAGATAACATGGTAGAGGATGGTAATTTTATCATTTCACTTGCTTGAGTTAACAGATCAATGTTCATATATATGACTAAAAGAGTGCCAAACAAAGTCGAACTTTTAAATGAGTTTTTACTTGGCAGTATATCTAAGCTATTGTTCCTTTTTTTGTTTGTGATCTTCCTGCACAACTATATTAGGCTGATAGTCTCTTTATGATGTGTAGATAGCACTCAGGATTCAGTGGCTGATGAACAACATATGTCCCGGATAAAGGAATGGATCAGCAGCTGCCACGATGACACTGCTGAACTGACTGATGTACTCTCAGACTTTCCAGACATCTCAGTGGTAAGGACTTCAATTGCTCATTTCTCTGGTGGAAATACTATGCCCCAAAATGGCTCTTGGTACAAAAAGAAGACTTGAGTTTCACTTTTAGATGTAAATTACCTTTTCAGTATCGTTATATATTCCCTTGACTTCATCTCTACATTGCTATATGCTGCTACTGAACAATGCTGCCAGTGTGCTTTTTACTTATTTTATGAGGTTTATAACAACATTAGCTACTTTTCAAATATTTTTGGTTGGAATATAGAAATCATGGGCAAGCTTGCTTTGGAAGGTGTTCTGTCAAAAACTGGAGTGAACATGAAGGTTGACTTTCCATGCCCTTCTTGGCGTTTTGTTGAAGCGCAGGGCAACCGAACGCTAGGTGTGTTTATTGCAGCCAGTTTGAAACTTTATGCCTATCTTATGCAGGATCACACCATTCCAACTTACTGTCGTCATTTGTTTCCTAAAACAGGAAAGTGGATCACCTTATTTCTCTGTGAGAAAAGATGGATGCCCTTCCTGAGCCACAACGGTTGGAGGTTTACCTCTCTTCCCTCACCTTTTTCTTTGCACGAATATATTTGTAGGCTAGTAATTTGCCCCCAGCTTTATCTTTATGTGACTCTTTGAAGTCACTTCACCGACTACTTTCAGTTGCTCTCACAGGTGGTTTCATTTTTACAATTCTATAGTAGAAAATATTTGATCTTGGTATTACTTTTATCTCAAGTGCATTTGGTGTTAGTGATGCTAAAGGCTTGAATTGTAATTGTCCTACAAGCTGCAGAAATGCTCTTAGGCTGTTTTACTGTGGGTTATTGCAGAAATCCTTATCATTTGTAGGTAGATATGACTTTTCTTGGATGTATAACTCAATTTGTGAAAATTTTGCTTTGCAGGGCTGCTATGGATTGAGAGGTGTAGGCTATAATTAATAGAGGAATGCTTGGTTGATTAGATGGCAGACTAAGGACTTCAAGACTTAGAGGTTGTAGGTTCTCATACTTCTAGGAAAACTAGGAATTATTGTGTAAGACTTGAGATTTGTGAATGAATTTGGATTATGTGGATGGATGAAATAAATTGTTTGTACCAATACAAATGTGTTCACATGTATCAATATTAGTATGAATACAAATTAAAAATATGTTGGCTATCATTTTACTAAACAACAGTTTAACAAGAAAATCGTTGTCTATGTCATCATACTAAACAACAGTTTTCTTGGCAAACCGTTCTCTTTCACCATTTTAGACAACGGTTTTCCACCGTTATCTAATCATGGCATCAAGAATTACACTGGTTTTCTTAACGGTTTTAGTTATGCATAGACAACGGGTTTCCACCGTTGTGTATGGCCTTTCGTGGCCTAGTGATTATAAATTAGCATCATGAATAACAAGTTTCATGCATCATGAGATCGTGGGAAGGTGTATAATCATGCTGGTCAGTTGTGATTATAGACATATGGAAACAAAAGTAGTTGAGTTGGCTTTCATGCGTTCCAAGATCTATGATCAGCCCAATCGTGCACAAAAAGGGAGTGAAGCCCTTCTGGAAAGATTCCAGTAAAACCATCTATTTGGGTTTCGGATTTGGTAGCTGAAAGTTATACAAGATGACTAAAGGTTGATATTTTTGGGAATTTAGTTGGCTAGTCTAGTGGTATTGTTTGAGGAGGAAACAATGCATACTATCATTTTCATTCATAGCATTATTTCTTTTATATTGTGTTGTTTCCCCTACTAAGCTAGTAGCTCACCCCTTCTTATTATAAATTGTACAGGTAAGGAAAGGGAAGCGGTTAGTTTGAAGTGTGAGTTTTTGATGGCTACTTCAATTTTTGTAATATGGGTTTGTAAAACCCATGTGGTTAGTTTGGCTCTTAGCGATGAGCTGTGTTGTAGAATAGCTTGTGTATCTTGTAGTACTTTACTGTCTTGTATAGTTGGTTTGTAATAGGTTTTGTTGTGGAACCAAGGTTCCAAATGTTGGTGGTCAGCACCTTGTATGTTAAGAACTGAAAGTTCTAATGTAAAGAGTTTGTGTTCTTTTGTGGTTTCAAGCATGAAACTCCTAATAGTTTTACTTTAAGTTTTCTTTGTCACATTTCAAGTTCATCTCTTCCTATAAGTGGGATGTGATTCATACCCTAATTCGGTATTTCTCTTTAGTTACCGAATTGGGCGTGACATTTGTTCAACAACACTCAGATGCTATGCCAACTTAGGTCCTCAATGAAATCAGTGAGTTTGATATTCGCGAACTATCCACAACTACAACTTATTGAATCCAGCGTTTTCTAATGCAGCAGTTAAGATGACCAGTCAGGCAGATTTGTCCAGTTTGCATGTTAAGTGAATTGGTACAAAATTAAATCCAATTTTAATTAAGCCGAATGTTTAACAATACACAAGGATGGACATAGAGTTTTGGTACCCGGAAAAATCCACAGAAGGATAAAAAACTGGGGGTCTATCAGAAGACCGGCCTTCCACTATGAAATGGCAAAAGATGCCTAATACAAGATTTCAACCAAGCTCAATATCTAAAGTACCTAACTTAGATGCAGTGGTCTCTCGTGCGGCTTCTTCTCAATCACTTCACTTGCAGCCGATCCACGTTTGGTCAATCACGTTATACAGACATACACATATATTCTTATACCGTGACATCTTTGTATGAATGCTGTGGTGATTTATGACCAGTCACAGATACATTTCCAGAGAGCAGTAAACTCTCAGGAAATGTAACGGTGACTGTTTACTGTTACAGTTATAAACTGGGTAGCAAATCAACTAAGGTCAATAACCTGTAGAACTCAACTAAGTCTACAAACATGCATGAACATGGGAGACTATAGTTGCACACTACTAATTCGAATCAAATTATATGAACTTTTAAAACAAGCCGAACTAGGAAAGATGAACCTTCTTCCAAAGTTAGCTTAATGTATTTTCTAAGAAAAACAAACTTTGAAACAAGATTCAATCGCTAGCAATCCTCACTATCTTATAATGACTCTATATGAGTGAACTACACACTCAAGAGTACATGCAAGAACCGGAGAGAAAATTGCAGCAAAAAAAGATGAGAGTTTTGAAAGTGTTTTTGAACTTTTAAACTTGAAAACCCTGGCCGAAAATGATGAAGGAGTTAACCTTAAATAAGCTCCTAAGGATAAGAAATGGACGGCTAGATTTAATCAACAAAACTCATCTTTAACAAAACCTAGGCAGATCCGAGTTAGTGGGGATCAGTTGACTTTCTACTGGATAAAAGCATCTTCTGTTAAAAGCAGTGATCAATCTGTCAAAAAAGCAGTCAACGTTCACGTGCATGAAATAGATGGATAGTCACGAAAAACCTGAAATCCTTATTTTAATAAATACGTTTACAAAACCTTAAAGTGTTTGAAAAATTTTGACTCAATAAAGTAAGGACTTCGGTTTTGACACATTTAAATTATGTAAGTGATCATTAAATATGAATGCATCTTCAATACTCATCTATCTTCAATCTTCAAGCTTCTTCAATTCCTCTAAAGATCTAGAATTAAAACCTAATTGAACTAATTGAGCTTGTTACACATTTTACAATGTTTTTGTACAAAGATAGCCAATCAAATAACCTATAGGTATTGTATGTGCTTGACCAAAGGTGTACAAGATATACATGTTTGTTTATGATTATTATTATGGATTTTACAGTAGGGGTTACTTATATTATTTTCAGAAATGTTTTCGAAAGATTGCTTATTTGTCCATCCACTCACCCTTTGGTTTTGTGCCCCCTCAAAGAATAGTAGCAGGGTCGACCGAAGACGCCAGGAGAGGCAATCGAGAGGCTTTGCATTCGTCCCAAGAATGTAGGGACAACTCCTGTTCAGTTCAGGTCGTTAGTTGCTTTCGTTGTTTTGTTCTTTTATTGTAGTTGCTCTGATACAATAGTGTTGTGCGTAATGGGCCCAGCTGTGTGTTTGTGATTTTATTTCCATTGGTTTTGTCGTTGTGTGTGCGAGTATAGGCTTCGTCACCCTCCAGGTGATGGCCATACATCCCGGGCCCACTTTCTGGGACGGGGTGTAATAGTTGGTATAAGAGCATAGGTTTTGACTTCCTGTCCAGTCCAATCAATCATTGCTTCTTATGTACCTTGTGGTACTCCTGCAGAGCCATGCCTCCTCGAGCGATACCTGGTCTTTAACAGTTAACTACGGTGCTTATAGATACTTTTTCAAAGGCCGGTATCTCTTCAAGCACTATCTAAGAGACCGAGTCGTGGATGGATTAAGGAGATAAATGAGAATCCCCATGCTGTCAGGCATAAGCATGATGAGATCTACAGGAAGGAGTGCTCTCTCTTTGATTGTTGCTTCTTGTGAGTTTTGAGAAATTGTTCAGGGTATCATGGAGTTAGGGTGGTTACTAGCGAAATTCTGTCTCCAAAGTTCAAGTCGTTCAACTTGAAATCTAGAAATCAAAAGAGGATATATGGACTCAAAACTACTGTAGCGCTCAAGAGATTCTCCTTGTTGGCGAAGGCGACACCTCCTTTTTTGCTTATTTGGCTCCAGCAGTTGGTCTTAGCTGGACAATGCCCAATACGAGGGTAGTCAAATAGTGCAAATCTTCAACCCCATGAAAGAGTTCTTGTGGTTTTATGCGTGATTGAAAAGTGGAAGTGAAGCCGTGTTGGCCATTTCGAACATTGCTTTGCTCAATAACATGAACGTTACAGATGTCGGTGGGTTTGAAGAGCAGGTGGTCCCAATCAATGAGGATTGGAATTATTGAAGGTGTCGTTGGAGTAGTGATTACGGTTGCAGTGTTGTGCTTCTCGCTGGCGAGATGAATGTTGGAGGAAATGCGAGAAATTCGGAAGAAGCTCGAGAGTGAGCTTTTTACGGAGCGTGATTAGGTGAGGAGGATAGAGACTAAGCAGGAGCAGATTGGAGGACTGATACGGGTTCGCTCTAAAGTGGGTTCCGTAGGTGGACCTCGTGAATCTACCAGGCCTTCGCATCAATTGCATGTATCAGGGGTGAAGATTAGCCAAAGGGGAAACTGAAGTGATTGCATAGAGTTGTTCATTTATTATCCAATACTTTGGTTGCTGCTTATTATCTTCGAGGAATTTCCTACAGTCCTTTGAGGACATAATTAAGTTGGATGGGACATGCAGTGGTTGCATGTAAATCGAAGGTTACGTTCGACGCCATGGTTTATCTTGGTCTTCCCGTTGTTGGACTTAGCAGGAGGATTGATTCAACTCAATCAGTGAGGAATGATAGCCTATCTCGGCAAGTGACAACAGTCTGTGCTACACTTGCGTAGTTGCTTGTCATCTCGATGCAAATAGCAATCATCATTAGGTGGACCACCCAGTTGTCTTATCTTTGCGTCAGATCTTTACCGCTTGTTATTGTGGTGGTTAGATTGCCAGCTAGTAGTGGGTAACCGAGGAATTGCGAAGTCGTCTTCGCAATGAAGTGACAAGATGATGCTAATGTCAGCGACAGTTCGGAAATCTCTCCCATTATTTTCGGGAGATAGTCGGAGACCCCGAGAAGATGATTGCGATGGTTCCATGGAGATCTTGTAAGGACATTCGAGTTGTTGAAGCAGAGGTTAGCGCATGTTGCGCGATTTGTGATGCAACATGTTGGCACGTCAATTGAGATCAGTTTCCATCGTCATAAATTTGTGTACTCTGGTTTAATTATTGGACTACACTACTCTAAGAAACCAGAGCGAGTGCCATGGCTACTACCAGCATTTCGAAAATAGAGAATTTTGAGACCCACGACGTGTACGATGTGGTTTTCGAATGGATGTTTCAGCATATAGCAATATATATGTATTTGAGTATTAGATTATCAGTAATACCTTGTACACCTAGTCGTACATGTACACTACATATTTAGTACCGGAACTACGGTCATAGGACACAGCTTTCACTTGATCGTTCACTAGCACCGAAGACCCCATTAGCTAGCCCTTCATTCTGGTGCATAGCGTACCCTGATGCCTAGG
Organism: Spiraea crenata; assembly: GCA_033992175.1. Lineage (NCBI taxonomy): Eukaryota > Viridiplantae > Streptophyta > Magnoliopsida > Rosales > Rosaceae > Spiraea > Spiraea crenata. The sequence continues at coordinate 2,988,249 of JAVBHV010000019.1, forward strand.
TACTTGGGGTTTATCATCTATACATGCACAGCTTTACCCTGTGGATTACCGAGGATGTACAGGATATACAGGTATGTTTATGATTATTATTACGGATTTTGCAGCAGGGGATTACTTATATCATTTTCAGAAATGTTTTCGAAAGATTGCTTATTTTTCCACCCACTCACCCTTTGGTTTTGCGCCCCCTCAGAGAATAGTAGCTGGGTCGACCAGAGACGCGAGGTGTGGCAATCGAGAGGCTCTGCATCCGTCCCGAGAATGTAGGGACAACTCCTATTCAGTTCAGGTCGTTAGTTGCTTCCGTTGTTTTGTTCTTCTGTTGTAGTTGATCTGATACAATAGTAGTGTGCGTAATGGGCCCACCCGTGTGTTTGTGATTTTATTTCCTTTGGTTTTGTAGTCGTGTGTACGAGTATAGGTTTCGTCCCCCTCTGGGTGATGGCCGTACATCTCGGGCCCATTTTCTGGGATGGGGTGTAACAGTGTATGTCCCTATGAAGTGTTGACCAAGTGAGGATCCGCTGAAAGTGAAGTGATTGAGAAGAAGCCACACAAGAGACTGTTGCATCTAAGTTAGGTACATAGATATTGAGCTTGGTTGAAATCTTGTATTGGGCATCTTTTGCCATTTCATAGTGGAAAGCCGGTCTTCTGATAGACCCCCGGTTTTTGATCCCTTAGTAGATTTTTCCGGGCACCAAAATCTTGTGTCCATTTTTCTATATTGTTAAACACTTGAATAAACTTAAAATTGGACTTAATTTACGTATCAACCACATGACATGCAATCGGGACAAATCAGTCTGACTGGTCATCTAAACTGCTGCATTAAAAAATGTTGGTTCTAATAAATTGTAGTTGTGGATAGCTCTCTAATATCAAACTTCACTAATTCCGTTGAGGACCTAAGTTGGCATTGCATTTGAGTGTTATTGAACAAATAACAAAGCATACACAAGTTTAATTTGTCAAGAAGTTGATCACGTAACATCTGTTGAGGTAAAAACAATCAAAAGTAATCTGTCTAGGTTCATCACATCAGTGACCAGCCATTCGTGTAATTTTGTTTGTGTTGATTGTTGGAAATTAAAGGGAATTATTTTAAAATACCCCTCATTGCCAACCTGTACATTCTAGATAAGCACTTATCACAGGGTGTAGTAGATGTTAAACGGAACAGGGATATAATTTTAGAAGTTAAGATCTTGATAGGAAAAATATCCTAAATGTGATTAGTGCCTATGTGTCACACCGTAACATAAGGGCACTAACAAGGAGAAAGGAAGGGCGAGATTTCAAGAGAAGGCACGAAAATGTGTGAAGCTATTTAAAACCAAGAAAGATGAAAGGAAAGGAAACAATTTTGTTTCCTTGATCTCAGTATGGAAACACAAGAATATTCGTGTTTAAGGCAAATGGTGAACCACACGAAAGGAAGAAGTTGTTATATAGAAAACCAGCAGCGACGACTTTCTTAAAAAATTCACCAGAAAATGATCTCTTGAGCTATGAATATATGAAACTTTGCAGATCAGCAGTCGACATGTAAATTTAACTCCTACCAAAATTTCAAGTTAAATAGAGTTCAAATGCTATTTGATATCTTTAATGCAAAACTGTTGTACAGAAAATGTTCATGAAAATTCCTGCTGCCAGTTTTAGGGTAGAATCCTCATAGAACAATGAATACAAATTTGAATTTAATGAAACAAAGTTTGAGGCAAAGCTAGATGAATCTACTATCAAGTCATTGAGAGCTTCATGAACAGAAATACCGACACATGCCAAGATTACTCAGAAACAAGCTGTAACTCAAATTTAACTAAAGGTCATTCAAGTGACCTAAAAAATATTTACAATAAGAAAATAAGGGTCTCTAGTTGACCAAGCACATCATAGGAAGTCTTGAAGGAATGAGAGATGAATTTACAGTAGATGACTCGATTCAAAGCTCAGATAAGTAGAATCTTAGAACTAATTTCACACATTTACCAAAGACAAGCTCTAGCATGTCTTCAAAGATTTCGCTTCTACACCACTTGTGGCTTTTTCGATGAAGAGAGCAACTCTAGCTCCACTCAAAGCCTTTTCTCAACTAGACTACAAGATGCCAACCTGAAGACATTTGGAAATAAAACACACGGGTGAGCACATAAATGCTCAGTAGCTTCCTTTTGAAATAGCTTCTTCGCAAACCTTTCTTGTATGCCTCGTAAAAACAAAACATGAGTTTAGTCCAAGGAATCACGGTTCTGATTTCATATTCGAGAACACAGCTATATATATATATACTCAAGAACAGAAAATATGTCAACAAAGCTTCTTCATAAAAATATCTGTGAATAAGAGAACACTTTGGAACTGATTCTCACATACCTTTATGTATATTGGTACATCATCTCATCACAGCCCACACAGGGAGCTTTCCCCAGGGAATTGGGTCATTGTGCCCATACATCAATAACTTGCAGGTCATTGTGCCCACAATACAACATCATACTAGCGGGTCATTATGCCCCCATCACAACCATATCCAGTTCCAGTTTCAAAATTCTATGACATACCATACATAGTATTGCATTTGTACAGTTTTGACAAAGAAACATAACCTTGAGGCATAAAAATCATACTCTTAACTGTAAGTTTAACAGAGAAGACACAATTGGTTTCCAAAGAACCAGGTCCTAAACAAATCATAATTCTTTTTCCTTCAAAACAAGCATGCAGTAAAACCATTATATGGAAATCGATGCATCACTTCAATTAGGGAGTAAAACCGATCTAAAAACCATAACCGAGTAAGAATTATCATGCAATACAATATTTCAGAACTGCAGGTTGGCAATGAAGGGTGTAAATTCAAATAAGTTCAGAAAGCACAAACAAAAAACACAACACAATCACACAGATTACTAGTCATCTAATGTGATGAACCTGACAGTTTACTTTTAATTGCGTTTTTCTTAATAGAATTATATGATCAGTTACTCAGCAGTTGTTAACTTGTGTATACTTGTGCATTTGTTCAACCATACTCAAATGATATGCCAACTTAGGTCCTCAACAGATTCAGTGAGATTGAAAACTGTGAGCTATCAACAACTACAACCTATTGAAACCAGCGGTTCTAATGCAACAGTTTATAGATGACTAGTCATGTGATTTTGTCCAGATTGCATTTCAATTTAAGTTGGTGCTTAATTAAATCCAATTTAAAGTTTGGTCGAATGGCTAACAAACACATAAATGGACACAAGATTTGGTACCCGGAAAACCCCCAAAATGGGTAAAAACCGAGGGTCTATCAGAAGACCGGCCTTCTACTATGAAACGGAAAAAGATGCCTAATGCAAGGTTCAGACAAGCTCAATATCTATGTACCTAACTTAGATGCAGAAGTCCCTCGTGAGGCTTCTTCTCAATCACTTGACTTCAGTGGATCCACGATTGGTCATTCACTTTACAGACAATACATAAGTATTTCTGTTCAGTGGCACCAAATGTATATGCTGTGAAAACTGTATGACCAGTCACCATCAGAGTCACAGAAAGCTACTGAGCTTCAGTAATAACCGCTGGACAACAGGGTGTTTCTACTGTAGTTATTAAATTGGGTAGAAAACCAAAGTCAAAAAGACTCCTATGGCTCAACCTTGTTTAGTAATATGTGTGAAAATAGAAGACAAGAGTTGCACACACTATTTCAACCTCTAACTTTGTGAGTTTAGAAAATGGAGAGCTGAAACAGTGAAGATAAGAACTTCTTCAAAGTTTGCTTGAAAATGTTTTCTATGAAAAACCAAACTTAAGACGAAAGATTCAAACGCATGCCATCCTCAAATTCTTACTTAATTTCTATGTAAGTGAAGCTTGAGCACTCAAGAAATTAAGAGAGAAAATCGGAGAGGAGGTAGCACAAAAGAGAGGATTTTAAAAATGAGATGAGAGAAATTTTAAGCTCAAAAACCCTTTTATAAAAATTGAAACCAAATTAAGAACAATAAGGTTCAATACGTATGCAACCCTCAAATCCTAACAACTTCTCTATATGAGTAAACTAAGCACTCAAGAAAATGAAGAGGAAATAAGAGGGGGCTGCTGCCAAATTGATACAACCGATTTTGCATACATTTTTATATTCTTATTCTTGGACTCTTGTTTTGTTTGTGAGTGATCTTAGTTTCTTTTCACTTAGTTTTGTATTTTTGTAGGTTTGAAGCGGAATTGTGATAAAAGGTGCAAAAAGAAGCATATGAGAGCAATTGGTGTTTTGCAAGCAGCCAACTCGTGGGAATTTCTGGAGCTCCTTAACAGTGAATCAAATAGTAAGTTATATACCGTTGGAAAGATACGGATGTCAGCTTCAAGTAGGATTTTACGGCTTGTCAATCCGAGCACTGTGGAAATTGTTATGTGTTATAAACTGTGTTTTAATATGTGACTGTGTAAACCTAGAAGTAGGATTTCTGTTAGGACTCTGTGTATTAATGAGGCCCATTAGGGTTTCCTAACCCTGGGAAACCTCCTCTATAAATACAAGCATAAACAAAGGGCTGAAGACAACTTTCAGATCAGCCTCCATATTCTGATATCTCTAATTCTCTCTACAACACGTTATCAGCACGCTCTAATCAGCTGAAGGTTTGTTCTATACTTTTTATCTTATGATCTATCTTTCACCTGTGTGAAAGAAATACGGGGTCCTGCAGGGACTCCACCAAGAAAAATTTTGTTCCTGAGGGGAGCAACGTACCACCGGTTCCTGATGGGAGCCAAGAAACAAGAACCATTGTTCCTGAGGGGAGCAACTCGGGGTCCTGCTGGGACTCCATCAAACCGGTCAAGCCGTCAGGCTAACCTGCGCCGGGCAAGCTGGTCAAGCCGTAAGGCTGACTTGCGCCAGCCGCTGCCCCAAACGACGACGTTTTCACGAAGTCGATCTTCCCGCCGTCGCAGACAGCTTGCCTCCATGAGTTTGTCGCCGGCGTTGACAACTGGGATTTGCTGCAGCAACAGCGCCGATGAGTATCCCATCGCTGTCATCGTCGCCGCCGGAGCGAATCACCACACGTCGGAGAGAGAATCCGACCAGCCCAGCAAACCCGCGCCGGAACGACGCCGTTTCTTCTTCCCGGGTCGTTTCCACTCGCCGTCGCTGACAACTCGTTGCCGCGAGATCGTCGCCGGCACTCAATCGCGAGCCAAAACTCGCTAAAACTCGGTGCCGCCGAACCTATAAAATCCTCTTTGTCGCGATTAAACCGCCTTGGCGGAGATAACGACGAGAAAACCGCTGGAACCGCCGCCGACGAAATCGTCGCCGGAACCGGATGGTCGCCTCCCACAAACGACGCAGGCGAATTGCTGCGTTGTCTGCGAGTTACCGCCGCCAACGATCCCCATGGGATGCCGGCTAGTCAGGTTCGGAGAACCAGAGAGTGCCAGCCCTCTTGCAGTTCGGACGAAGCCACCGAACCCCCCATGATGGGCTTGAGTTTTGTTCGGATGGCTTACCCGAACAACCGCGCAGGTGCCGCCCATCTTGTTCGGAAGAATCACCCGAACACGCGCACGCTACCCCTTCTCCCTGTTCGGCGCTTCTTCCCGAACACGCTGGCAGCACTGTTTTTGGGCCTCTGATTGGGCTGCAACAGTATGGGCCGCTGCTCTTGGCCTCCAAGATTTGGGCCAAAAGAGGCCATCTTTCTTGGGCCTTTCCCCATTAACTTTTGGGCTGAAAAGCTTGGGCCGGCGCCACAATCTGGGCTTTTATTTATGGGAGACTCGCGCACCTTGCCAATGCGCTTGAGTACGCAAATATTATGAATCGATTGTTCATATAAACTCTCGAATTGAAATTTCGAGCATAGAAACGTGATGTTTCCTAAAACTCACCACGCATGTTGAAACTAATTGTTTGCATGTCTAAATCTGAACCATGTCTAAGTACTTTGAGTTCGTTTAGTAGATGTTGTAAACTCTACTAACACATCTTGTTTGCTTCCCGCAGCATGTCGAAGCTCAGTAAGCTCGAGTTCCCTGCTTTGGAAGTATCTGGAAGCAACTACCTGACATGGGCACAAGATGTGAAGCTCCATCTGACTTCCAAGAAGCTTCATTTCACTATTGAAGCCAACAAGGAATCGGGTGCAGGCGATAAAGCATCAGCTTTGATCTTTATCCGCAAGCATATGCCATATGGACTGCAACATGAGTACCTCGCTGAAGAGGATCCCCGATCGCTTTGGAAAGCACTCGAAGATCGCTATGGCCATCTACAAATGATCTTCTTGCCTCAAGCAAGGCATGACTGGTACAACTTACGCTTTCAGGACTTCAAGTCTGTTAATGCGTATAATTCTGAAGTTTGCCGGATCCGCTCTCTTCTCAAGTACTGTAAGGAAGAACTTACAGATGATGACCTACTTGAAAAGACTTTCTCAACTTTCCATGCTTCTGATATGCTTCTGCAGCAGCAATACAGAGAGCGAAAGTTCACAAAGTTCTCAAAGCTGATCACTACCCTGTTGCTTGCTGAAAAGAACAACAGTCTCTTGATGAAGAATCATCACTCGCGCCCCACTGGCTCAAGCGCGCCTCCTCCACCTGAGGCTAATGCAAGCGCTTCTTATTGCCAGAATCGCCAAAACCAAAGGTGGGGCCGTGGCAAGGGTGGTAAACCCAAGCCCACAGAAAATGGTAGACAAAATCAGGGCCCACCAAGGGGTGGTAATCGCGGCCAAAACCGCGACACCACAGCACCTAAGGCCCCGAACTTCAAGAATAAGGGAAAGGCTCGCCCTCCCAACAACACCAACAAGTCAACCATGTGCTACCGCTGTGGAAATACAGACCATTGGATCAAAGAATGCCGGGCCTCTAATGACATTGTTGTTGTTTATCACAATAGGAGGCAGCCGAGGGAGACCTACTTTGCCACATTTGAGATCGCTGATTTCAAGGCAACCAATGGACTTATGGAGGAGTAGACTTTAGACATGGATTGGTCATGTTGACCCAGATTAGCTAGTCGTTTATGATTTCGCTTTTCTTTTCGGATTTCTGTTATGGTGTCGTTTTAGTTATTTTTGGATGTGTTTTTGAACAATTGTTCTCGAATAATTAATTGAATAAAGTTTCTCGTTTTACATGTGACCGATTTCAATTAATTTATGCTTAGGTATGACAAGTGGGGAAGTTAGATGTCTGGTTGATAGTGCGACTACGCAAACCATCCTCCGTGAACGAGGGTATTTTTCTAACTTCGTACCTGAGCATACCCCGCTGACAACCATATCAGGTTCATCCAAACTGATTGAAGGCCACGGCATGGCCCACTTTATGTTGTCCAATGGTACCCAGTTTACCATCAAAGAGGCCTTATACTCACCCCGTTCCAACCGAACGCTCTTGAGTTTTAAGGATATTCGAGCAAACAATTACCATGCTGAAACCTCTGAAGAAAATGGCAAGGAATATCTTTGCATTACCTCCACACAATACGGCTGTAAGCGCATATTGGAGAAGATGGAAGGTCTCTTGTCTGGATTGTATCAAACAACCATTCGCTCAATAGAGGCAAACCATATCGCTAGTCAAAAACTAGACGATTCGAGCACCTATTTGCTTTGGCACGACCGTTTGGGACACCCAGGTCGCGATGTGATGCGTCGTATCCTCAAATCATCTCATGGGCATCCCCTTACTACTAAGGATCTCGTGTACTCCGATACACTCTGCCAAGCATGCTCGTTGGGAAAGTTGATTACTCGACCCTCCCCCGCAAAGATAATTGCAGATCCTCCTTCTTTTCTTCAGCGGATTCAAGGGGATATTTGTGGACCGATCCAACCAACATGCGGACCATTTAGATACTTTATGGTTTTGGTTGATGCATCAACTCGCTGGTCACATGTATGCCTGTTGTCCAATAGAAATGTTGCCTTCGCTAAACTCCTGGCCCAAATCATTAAGTTGCGGGCTCACCACCCTGATTATCCCATTAAGTCGATTCGACTGGATAACGCCGGAGAGTTTACATCAAAGACTTTTGATGATTATTGCATGTCCCTCGGGATTGAGGTTGAACATCCTGTTCCCCATGTTCACACTCAGAATGGCCTCGCAGAAGCATTCATCAAGCGCCTACAGTTGATCGCACGGACCTTGGTTATGCGCACCAAGCTCCCTATATCTGCGTGGGGCCATGCAATTTTGCATGCAGCCATATTGGTCCGCCTGAAGCCCACCTCCACCCAACCTTATTCTGCGTTACAGTTGGTCACTGGGTACGAACCTAGCGGTTCGCACTTACGCATTTTTGGGTGTGCAGTCTATGTGCCGATTGCGCCGCCACAACGTACCAAAATGGGTCCTCAAAGGAGGCTGGGAATATATGTTGGTTATGATTCCCCCTCGATTATTCGCTATTTAGAGCCCTTGACAGGCGATCTCTTTACCGCACGATTTGCGAATTGTCACTTTGATGAGACAGTATTCCCGCCGTTAGGGGGAGATAAGAACGTCAACGTTCCTGATGAACGACGCGAATTGACGTGGTCTGTACCCACTTTGTCTCATCTCGATCCCCGAACCGCACAATGTGATAAGGAAGTGCGGCGTATTCTAGATCTTCAGAGTGTGCCTCAAAACATGCCAGACGCCTTCTCTGATCTAGCATAAGTGACGAGATCACATATACCTGCTGCAAATGTGCCTGCAAGGTTAGACGTCCCTGATGGACGTGGTACACTAGCGGCTAGCCAATCATCTGCGCCTGCCCAGAAGCGGGGCAGACCATTCGGTTCGAAGGATTCACAACCGCAGAATCGGAAAACCCCGGCACCACCGAATCCTACCGCCATCTCAATCGATCCAACTCATGAAATTGTTAAGGACTATGGATATGTCATGGGAGACATCCCAGGAGAGACTCCAGATCCTACTCCCGAGAATCGTGAGATTTCGGTCCATTATGCTAGCTTGGATGAGTTGTGGAATCGCAATAAGATAATCATCGATGATGTGTTTGCTTATACAGTAGCTACTGAAATAACTAAAAGCGACGACATCGAACCGCGTTCCGTTGATGAATGTCAACGTAGAACTGATTGGCCAAAATGGAAAGAAGCAATGCAGGTTGAGTTATATTCCTTAGCAAAGCGAAAGGTGTTTGGACCTGTTGCTCCCACACCTCCCAATGTTAAACCTGTTGGTTATAAGTGGGTATTCATAAGGAAGCGTAATGAGAAGAATGAAATAGTGCGATATAAGGCACGCCTCGTAGCGCAAGGCTTCTCTCAACGCCCTGGCATTGATTACGAGGAGACGTATTCTCCCGTAATGGACGTTATAACGTTCCGCTACCTTATCAGTTTGGTAGTTTCCGAAAAACTGAATATGCAGCTCATGGACGTGGTTACAGCATATCTCTATGGGGATCTTGACACAGAGATATACATGAAAGTCCCCGAAGGACTTAAGTTGACTGACTCAAATAGTTCCAAACCACGGAACACCCTCTCGATTCGATTGCGGCGTTCACTTTACGGATTGAAACAATCTGGGCGGATGTGGTATGATCGTCTAAGTGAATATTTGATCAGTAAGGGATATGTGAATAATGAAATATGCCCCTGCGTGTTTATCAAGAAGACAGATTCCAGATTTGCGATAGTTGCAATCTATGTCGATGATATGAATTTCATTGGTACTCTAGAAGAGCTTGAGACTACTGCCTCGCACCTGAAATCGGAATTTGAGATGAAGGACCTAGGGAAAACTCGTTTCTGTCTCGGCCTTGAGCTTGAGCACTCCACTGATGGTATTCTGGTCCATCAGTCGAACTACACCCACAAGGTGTTGCGACGCTTTAATGAAGATAAAGCGAAGCCCTCGAGTACACCCATGGTCGTCCGAACACTAGATGCTAAACGAGATCCATTCCGTCCTAAAGAGGATGAGGAAGAGTTGTTGAAACCAGAAGTTTCATACCTAAGTGTAATCGGCGCTTTATTCTACTTAGCTCAATGCACTAGGCCAGACATCTCTTTCGCTGTGAATCTACTAGCTCGATTTAGCAGTGCGCCAACACGCCGCCATTGGAATGGTATTAAAGACATTTTCCGCTATCTTAAGGGTACGACGGATATGGGCTTATTCTATCCCTATGCATCTCAGGATGGATCATCTCCCCTTGATCATCAGAATGATGCTTGCCTTGTTGGATATGCTGACGCAGGTTACTTATCAGACCCGCACAAGGCACGTTCCCAAACTGGTTATGTCTTTACCATTGGGAATACTGCGATATCTTGGAGGTCTACGAAACAGACCCTAGTTGCTACTTCTTCGAATTATGCCGAACTCATCGCCCTTCATGATGCCACACGTGAGTGTATTTGGCTGCGAACTGTTATTGAGCATATTCGGCAAACTAGCGGATTGTCGTTCGTTAATGATGTCCCGACAATCATCTATGAAGACAATGCTGCATGTATCGACCAATTGAAGAAAGGATACATCAAAGGAGAGAACACCAAACTTATCGCCCCGAAGTTTTTCTTCTCACATCAGAGTATAATGTAGAGCCAATGTCAATTCATAGTATGTGATTCAAGTATTAATTATAGATCTCACTAGAACTTGCTCTTCACTATCTATCAAGGCGAAATTTTAGACTTTATGCATCGTATACGGAAATGATGAAGGCATAGGATTACCACCATTGCCAAATAAACCTGCCCTTTACATAATCCTTAGATAACCCCATTGAGCCTAAATAAGCCTATTTTTCTTCATTAACCACATTATCCCTATCATGAACCTAGTTTTAGGTATCCCATCCTATTTCTGAGAAATGAATAAATGAGTTGCAATGATATTCGAGGTGTTACATATGGGCTTATTGTGATTTTCTGAATGTTTGGTATGGAGAAATTGTGTTGAATGAGGAAGAGAATTGAAAGGGGGGTGCTGTGTATTGAATGTTACATATTTGGAAGCATGGGAGTATGCAAAAATTGTCTTTGAGGAACGAGTTTTGGAAAATGAGCTACAAAGTTGCACTCAAGACAGAGATGTATTGTAGAAAAATGCATGTCTACTCTTGTTGTCATGAAGTTATATTCTCATATGCAAGGAGAAGTCTGTGTTTGGAAATCTGATTTGCAGGCTACTGAAGAATTCATCACTCGGGTGTGGGTGAAATTGAAAAGAGAGTTTGAAAAAAAAAAAAAAAAAAATGAAAAAAAAAAGAAGAAAAAAAAAGTGTGAAAAAAGGAACGGAATCAAGATGTGAGTGAAAAACTGGGAATGTTCGTATCAGTTTCGAATAAAATTCAGGCCCAACACGAAGATACTTAGCCTCAAAGAAAGATTAATTTTGAAAGGTCAGTTTGATTTCAAGGAAGTTGTGCTGGATTGCCAAAAAAATGGATGAACCATTTGTGGATACTAATGAACAGAGCACATGATCTTTTATTACTCATGATGAAAAGTGTGTTATGGCATGTCGTGTATGCTGTGCTGCTGATGGGAATTGTTGTACATGTACTACGCAATGCGAGTGGTTGTGGCGCAGCAAGATGATAATGTGTTTAAAATAGACAAAAGTCACTTGTGCTGGTGGAGAGGTATAAGAGCAAAGAATTCTGCAGGTGGGAAGTAAGGGAATGGAAACAAGAGCTTTTGGTCATAAGTTCGATGTTTCACTCGAAGTAATATGCTGATGTGTTTATGTGCTGATTTGCAGTAAATATCCTATTGTCCATATCCCATAACCCTTATCCATTAGTCAGTACCTTAGGTCCTTTTTCAAATCCTTTTCAAAGACCTTTTGATCCGTGATGCGTCTACATAGTGGAAAAGATATGAAGAGTAAGCCTATGGGTTGATCATATAATATCATTTAGAGATCTCACTCATATTTTACTTGTTCGCATATACCTGTTATGGTGGCAAGTATGAATTGGTTATTGAATTGGCCGCCTTATACACATAGAATGATTTTGTTATATATTGCTAACCTTTGATTCATTTAGAGTATTCTTACAATGTTTGTCTTGTTTTTGAGCTGTGCCATATACGCAATCTTTGAGGAAACCTATGTGGAAAGATTTACTTGTATTTTTGTTTGAGTCTTAGTTTAGTTTTTACTTTTCTTTTCTTTGTTTTGCTTGAGGACAAGCAAGGTTTAAGTTTGGGAGTATTTGATACAACCGATTTTGCATACATTTTTATATTCTTATTCTTGGACTCTTGTTTTGTTTGTGAGTGATTTTAGTTTCTTTTCACTTAGTTTTGTATTTTTGTAGGTTTGAAGCGGAATTGTGATAAAAGGTGCAAAAAGAAGCATATGAGAGCAATTGGTGTTTTGCAAGCAGCCAACTCGTGGGAATTTCTGGAGCTCCTTAACAGCGAACCAAATAGTAAGTTATATACCGTTGGAAAGATACAGATGTCAGCTTCAAGTAGGATTTTACGGCTTGTCAATCCGAGCACTGTGGAAATTGTTATAACTATTTTCGTACAAGTCGCGCCTGCAGTAGAATTCTCTACGGGTTTGTTGAGGAAATATATGTTGAGGCCCAATTCTTATCATCTATTCTAATCAGCCCAACTTATGGAGAGAGGCCCACCTAAGCATAAAGAAGAACCCACTAGGCAGCAGGTCACGTGAGATAGAAAGCTGCTGCCAGACTTGATTTACGAAGCCACCGATTCGTATCCGGAGAGTGAGCTGTTCTCGGCAGAAGCAATTAGGAAACCAAGATGCATCCAAATTCAACTTACCCAATTCAAGTTTCCGAAGAATTAAACTCCTTACCCAATCATCCTAAGAGGAAGGGGGCACACATATATAGGAAAAGAATGAGAATTAGGGAAAAGAATGAGAATTAGGGAGGGGGAGCTAGGCGGAAGAGACAGAAAACGCAGCTGCTACCACCGTTCAATTCGACCGTCAATCGTCATCACCAATAAGTTTTATCATGTTTTCCTTTATGTTTTCAATAGTTATGAATAGCTAAACTATTTTCTAGGGCTAGGATGATGCCCACGTATGGATGTTTATGATTTTCAATGTTAATTGATGGATTGATGAATTCCATTAGATGAATGCTTAATCACTATATTAATTGTTGCTTTGTGTTGTAGTTCTTTGATTGATCACCATTAGAACTTTGCATTTAGTAATTGGAAGATGAATTTGAGGCTTAACAGGCAATATAATTCAATTAGCTTCTTGTGATTAAGTGTGGTAAATTACATTGTTGCTCGACAGAGAATGATGGTTTGCTTGGTTCCCTGTTTTCTTGTTCGTATGTAATGAGTCTTACATGCTAAATTTATGCACGATAGTGATAGGTTGCATGTGTTAGATATACGACCTCTGCACGACAGTGAGAGAATCATGCACGTAAGGAAAACTAAGGTCTAGGTGCACGACAGTGACTTAGATACGGGAATTATCATCTTTGGAATTGAAACAATTCATTAATTGCATTGAGTCATAAACAGAAGTACTTGTGGTTGATTCCAAATCCTAGGTCTTTGTCTTTGTTTTCAGAACCTCGGAACCCAAGTGTTCATATTTGTTCTTGCGTGTTAATTGTTACTTGCCTTGCCTTTATTACACAAATATTTACAAAACAAATCGCTTCTTTAGATTAAGATTGAGTCTAAATAGGTAGTGTTTGTGTTTGTTCTTGTTAGTTTCATTCGGGTTTATAATTTCCAAATTAATTATTGTCTCTGTGGGATCGACCTCGCACTTTGCTGAGCTATACTATAATTTGATTCGTGCACTTGCGAGTTTTATTTTATTAAATTAATCAATTAAAAAAGGTTAATTTAATTCACATCAAGTTTTTGGCGCCGTTGCCGGGGATGGTAGCTTAATTTGGAGTTGTATACCTGTTATTATTACTTAGTTTGTTTTATTCTTTTCCGTTTTCATTTAGGTGTCCTTATTTTATCAATTTTCGTCCATATTTATTTTATTGTTTTTTTGGCCTACTGTTTGTCAACTTTGACTATTCTCTGCTGAGCTCTGCGAGGCTTATCATATATCGTCGAAACAATATGGAAGTCAAGTTTCTAACGTAAAAATTATCTTGAAGATTGGAATTGTGAGCTGGAAATTATTGCTGAAACAGCAGACTCTGGGCAAACAGGAAGTTTCTCTTCCCTTAACAATTAGGACTAAATTTTCCTATTTAAATTAGGATTCAATTTTTCCTTTTCTAATTAGAAGTTGTATTTCCTGTTGTCATTGGTAATTAATTTCTTCTCCTATATAAGAGGTTCTCCTGCTTAACAGGTACATCATACTACAATCTTCTGAATTGCATGCACGTTAGACGTTCTCTCAAGTCTGAACTCATTCTGATTGATCCAGAACTTGAGCGTACCGAGCAGAAGCAACATAATCGAACAATGGGTGATGCGGTTAACAATCCACCTCCCAATGATCGTGAACCACAAAACGATCCACCACCTCCACAAAGGGCGATTAAGGCGATGCGGAGACAGAATTACATTTTAAATTGTATCGAGGGAGTTACGGACGAAAAATAATTGAGTGGTATAGGAGAGCTTGCCACATGGCAAGCTGTGATTGGGCTTTTGGAGAGATATTTTAGGAAAGTCTGGTTTGGGGTTTGTTAAAACCCGAAGCGCCGCTCAGGTTGCCCCAAAATGGAAACCCGAGCAGCATCCATTAGTTCCGCTGCCGATCTCGAGCTCCGCCTCAGCTCGCCATTTCTGACGCCACCATCGTCCACCTCTCGACCCCGACACCATGCTCACGAGGTCTCAGCCGTGGTAATGGTGTCGAACGTCACGGTGAAGTCAAAGCTGAAACATATGCCGTTAACTCTCCGCCACCAATCTCCCATCTCTGGCCTTCGATCACAAACACAACAACCTGGATCGTGTTCGCCTCGACATCACAAACTCAAACCCTTAAACGGCGTCGTCAAACTCGCCATGGTTTGATGTCAGCAAAGTAAAACGGAAAGCTGAAGTTTCCTGGCGTATTTCTCGCGGATTCCGGCTGAGGTAAGCCTCGAAATTTATCCCAATGAGTTCCTTGTTGTCCGTAGATAAATTTTGTGAAAAATGGTTGAGAAACGAAGAAGTTACAAAATTGGGTTCAGCCCGAATAATTTCGCCGGAATCTGGATTTTTCTGGTCAATCGTTGACCAATTGGTCAACGGTTGACCGGCCAGTTGACCGACCATTTTTCCAAATAGAAATGACGTTCCGGACTCGATGGCCGACTCCGTTTTCCCATCTAAGTTACGGTTAAACCCCTATTGAGCAAAACAAAGAGAATTGAGATTTTGCGGTTATTTGTATCATTTCATTATCAATCGTTAATATTGGGATTTGTGATCAGATCCCGAGGAACAAGCGTAATCGACCCGAGCGTATAGACGAGAACGACAACAATCGCACAGTATGACTGTGAGTGGACGGGTTTGGTTTAAAGTGTGTTTGAGCATGCTATGATATATATATATATATAATAAGCAAAACCATTATATATATATATATATATATATATATAACCACAAGGGTGAACAGAGTTCCTGGTAAGAAAATAGTGCATGCGGAAGTCATAATAATAGAATGAAATGATATGAAATTAATGATAGTAATGAAAATAATATGCGACTGATCAAAATAAATTAGGAGAAAATAATTCAGTAAAATTGAAGTTTAAATGATAACTGATATTTTGAAGATCAATTCTTACTTTGGCTACAAAGGGTTACTGGGGATAGATGGATCTATCGAAAGAGATAGGATACATGAACATCACAATAATTTTCGATGTCTCAGGTATGCTAAAACTATCTTTAGTCCTGACTATGAGGCAAATTGAGAGCTGAAGTGTTTGGAATTGAACTTCAGGTTTAGTTCTGAAATTTAGCCTGCCTTACTGAATGACTGAGGGTCTTCTTATATAGACGCCTTGAAGGAGTGACTGCCTTATTGTTCACTGGTAAATGCGGAAATTACAACTGTTCAAAAATAGTAACTTGTCTACTTTTACTTCGATGAATAGTAACCTGCTTTCTATTCTATAGTAACTTGCTTTTCTATTCTGAATAGTAACTTGTCTGTACTTAGAGCTGTATGCTTTTGACTGCTTCCTTTACCGATGTGAAAGGATAAATGTCTCATAAGGATTTTCTCCTGATAATTTGGTATCTTGCATCACTTGGGCTCCTCATCACTTGGTATCCGCCCATCGATTTACTGCTGGTCTGGTGTTCTGCTCAGAAGAAGAGGCTAGCTTCTTCTTTCCTGGCTTTTTTTCTTCATCCTTCGTTGGCTAGAAGGAGAATTGACTTGCCATTTCTTTTAGTTCTTCTTTTGACTTTCCTTCAATGCTAGAGAGGAGGAGATGACTTGATACTGGCTTGACTTTGTCTTGTTGGATGACTGGAAATTCTTCATTGACTTGGGAGATAATTCGTTGGTGATTGAATTTATCCCACCACTTGACTGAATGACCTCCTAGCTCTTACTTATACTCCATTTCATAATCCATGGCGTTTTGTATTTTGAGACGAATAATAGTAACTGTGGAAGCTTTGCATTCTGTTGACTAGGCCTGTATCTGGTAGAGAAGTACTTGACTGAATTTTGGAGCTCAGCAGGGAGGAGATCCCACGCTTGGCCAAACATTGCCCACCATTTTTGGAACCATAGTGGGAGCTGACTCTTGAATTTACTGTCGAAGCATATGAACCAAGAATGGCTGAATTCTTCATTCTGGTGAGTGAAGATCTTGAACCATGCTTCCATGTAATCGTAGTAATTGTATACTACGCCTTCTGAAAGGGTTTTGGGCTTCCATGGTTGACTATCCCATTGTTCCTGGGTGATTACTCTGAGAATGTAGATAGAATGATAAAGGAGCTTTGGCTGGTTACCTTTATCATAGATGGGTTTGATGGAGATTGACTTTGTAGAGAATAGGATATCTCTAAAATATGTAAGTGTTTTACTGGGATGCATTGGGGCATAGTGAAATCCAAGGGGAAAGTAAGCTTTGGCTAATTGACTTGGGATTTTAATATGACTGAGGCAATCTTCAATGTAAAACAGTGGGTGACTGGGAATTTTCGGAAGGTATGGTGATGACTTTGGGAAAGTGACTGATGGTTGGCCAGAAGGCTGCAACTGGGTATTTGACTGGAAAGGATCAAACTGAGTAACCAATGCTGACTGATAATTGGCGGATTTGCCCTAATGTTGTGTACCTGTTTGTGACTGCAATTGGTGAAGATTGACTAAAAGGTACCATACTTCTGGATGGTTGTTCTGTCTGACTGGTTTTTGGGGAGTTGGTTCTTGTTTGCGATCTAAGGGGTCCTAGATCCCATCTTTTTTCCCTTAAAACTCTCTGGTTAGAAATCAGGGATTGAATTTACTACCTTTATGTACTCAATTTCAAAATCAAAAATACTAATATAGCTTGCCATCGTGCAAAAATCTGTTTTGATGCATGTTTTGACATCTTTTTCTAAAACATGTTTGCAGATTTGCATCTCTTGACTAGAAACTTTTGATTTAAAAGATCATCTTGAAATTTACTGATGCATAATACAATAGATAATATTTCTTTCTTAATAGTACTGTAATTATGCTGTGCATGATTCCATGTTCCTGAATGGAAACGACAATTTGTTCAGACCGGATTTGTTGACTTTTTGCTTGAGGATCCGCCGTATCCAAGGTCTAGGCATCTCTTTCAACGATTTTGAAAGAGTTAACTGTGGGAATACCCAGACACGGAAGAGACTTAACATATGTCTTGATTTCTTTGACTATAGAAGTATGAATATCGGTCCAAGGAGGAGGATTGTTCTGGAGCCGATCAAATAGAGGCTTACATTTGACTCGAAGGCTTTGATAGAATTCTGCGACATAATTAAGTGATCCTAAGAACCTTTTAACTGGGTTTTGTCTAGGATCTTATCTGGAATTTTTCTCAAACTGGATGACTCTGTCTATGGGGACAACAGTTGACTGGTGGATGTGGTATCCAAGAAATCTGACTTTGGTTTGGAACAGCTTAATCTTTGGAGCTGAAACAACTAAACCGTTAGTTCTTACTGCAAGAAAGAATGACTTAAGATGTTTCCAATGTTCTTCTATGGAATTAGAAAATATAAGAACATCATCAATGTACACAATAGAAAAATGACTGAATGGGTTAAATATTTCATTCATGATATTCTGGAATTCACTAGGTGCGTTCTTCAGACCGAGGCATACATTCCATTCGTAAGACCAAAAGGCGTGACAAACGCTGTCTTGTACTTGTCTTGTTCGTGGAGTTGGATTTGCCAAAATCCACTCTTCATGTCGAATTTGGAGAAGATTACTGCTTGACTAAGTCTGCTAATGAGATCTTTTTTGTTAGGAATGGGGATCTAATCCATTCTAACACATTGTTAAGGGGCTTATAATTAATGACTAACCTGCTCCTCTTTCTATCTCTAATAAAAGCTGAAACCAAGGAGATTTACTCTTTCTAATAATACCTTACTGACTAATTCTGTAATTTCTTGTTTAAGAATCCATAGTTCGTGACTCATTTGGATAGGAGTGCTTTGGTAGGAATGTTCCTTTCATCAAATCTTGATGTAAGAAGCTTGATGTATGGCGTTCCTTTCCAGAAACATGGAAGACAACAGACTTCTTCTAGCTCTCTCAAACGAGAGTTTTTTTTAAGTGACTGTGAAGGAGTTGTTCTTCGATTCTCGAACTTGATTCTGACTGAAGATGATTAATTTGTTTAGTCTTGCTAAAAGAAGACTAATTACTTGGAGATGGATCTTCTTGCAAGGCTGAATTTCTTTAAGTTCTGGATGATGAGAAATTTGAACTTAACTTTTTCACCCATTATAGGTGTTCACGTTTTGTGAAAGGATAAACAAGAATGAAAGGGAGACCAAATGACTATCTTAGATTTTTATAAACATGAAGTTTTAAAACAGACATAAATATGAGTTAGAATTATAATTAATTTCCATTTTATACATGGTGACTTGAAGACTCTTTGGTTTTTACATAAAATTGGGTAGGGATTAATCCTCATAATAATCTACAGAATCGATTAAGGCTGGATTTCAAGTTTGAAATCTTTATGACTATGGTTATCTTAAATACCATTTGCGAAGTTGAATTCGTTCGAGGTAGGATAGGACTTTTTCGTAACTGTTTTTCTTCATCATAAAAGTATTTTAAATATTTCCCTTAATAAAAACAAACACAAAAAGACATCACATGTATGAACTTTTAACATTAAGTACTTATGGATATTACTTGTGGATGTTGTTATAACAACAGTATGAAGATTAGCTAACAAATAGGAGATTGATATTCGGAGCTATCCACAATAAATATATCACCAGCGTTTCTAAGAGAGTTAAGACAGTAGCATAATATCCAGTTTGCATTTAATGAACTTGGCAAAATTAAACCAATTTTAGTTTACGAATTAAAGAAAAGATGGACACAGAGTTTGTACCGGAAAAACACAAAATAAAAACGTAAGAGACTTCACTAGAAAGCAAAAGTGCCAACAAGTAACCAAGTCAAACATCAACTAAGTCCCTCGTGGCTTCTTTCATTCAGCGGTCTGCAAAGGACATCCTAAGACTAAAGTATTTGATGATTTATGACCAGTACAGATTTATTTCCAGAAAGTTGTAAACTTGCAGGAAATAAACGTGCTGTTTTGATGCTTACTATAAACTGCAACCTACTACCTAACACAAACTAAAACATATGAACATGGGATAGTGTTGACTCCTAAGAAAAATGAAAATTTTAAAACAACCGAACTAGGAAAGATGACCTTTTTCATTAGCTTAATGTGATTTCAATGGAAAACAACTTTAAAACAAGATTCAATTACTAGCTGTCCTCACTTTCATAAGCTTAATTGATCTACGCACTAAAGACAAGTAAGAACCGGAGAGGAAAAATGCAGCTAGTCAAGAGAGTTTTCAGAAAATAGAATATGTTTAGCTTACCCTACTTATTGAAGATAAAGATGTGTTTATATAGACACAAAGAGATAAGATATGGATAAGAAACCTAAACTCTCCTTTTAAATTAACCTAGCAGATCGAGTGAGTGGGGTGCAGTTGATGACAGGGATAAAAGCTCATGTCTAATAACTCAGAAAGGTAACCTCAGTGATAAATAGATGACTAGACGGAAATCTGAAATCCTTATTTTTTAAAACAAGTTAAAACCTTAAAGTGTTTTAAAAACTTTTTGACTTGTAAACATAAGGACTATATTTTGAACAAATTTATGCAAAGAATTAAATAAGATTCAATCTCAATCCCAGCTTCTTCAAAATCTAAATCTAGAATAAAACCTTAAATTTAATTGAGCTTGTTACATTCTTTACAATGTTTTGAAGCAAAAAAACCTTCTCCCCCTTGGCTTTTGAAAACCCCATAGCTCACGCTAACACAATCAAAGCATGCAAAATGTACTCAGGAAAAACTCAAGGACAATAAATATTCTCCCCAATAGATATTCAATCAGAGTTAATGTATATGCGAAAAAGACTCCCCTAAATTGATTGAAATTCTCTCCCCCTTTTTGTCAGGCAAGACAAAGGATAAAAAAAGATGGAAACAAGGAAGCATAAACATAGAGCATCAACAACAATAAAGAGAGAATATATAGCAATAGAGAGAATATAACACAAACGGAGCTTGAGAGCATGAGCAATAGACAGCAAGCAATAATGAGGGAGCACTCCCTAATAACACAATAGACACAAGCAAGCAATTAACCAAAACGACAAGCATAACAGCAAAAAAACAAGCCCCAATGTTCAAAGCGGGCATTAAGGTAATACCAACAAAACAAACCTAACAGAAATTGTTCTGAGGAACAATTAACACAAAGAAAACAACAACCATCCATCAAACTACTTCACACATATCAGTCTTTCTCTTTCGAAACATTTTGAGCCTTCTTCTTGCGTTAGAATAGAGCCAAAAAAAATTACGTAACAAAATTAAGCTTTTATAGGCCTCAAAAACATCACTCGCCCAAAGGTGAATGGAAAAAAAAATCTCTAGTTAAAAATAAACCAAACGGAATTGGAAAGTGATGTATAAGATTATAGTCAAGTCAATTTAGTGGTAAATGTTTGTCTAAATGTGAAGCAGCAAGTAACTTGAGACAGGACTCAGGTTATCACTACTAGACAACTATAAAATCAAAAAAATACCTAATGTTTCTAATAAGATATGATCATGATTATCATAGTATGAATCCAAGATAAAAACAGATAAACGACCACAAAATGACAGATATGTGTAAATTGATTTAGGAAAGTTCGAAAACTCTACAACTTGATTAACTTAAAGAATAAGGAGCAAGGATTACAGATTGTAGTGCCTAACACATTCCCATTCCTAAGATTGATAATCAAGAGAAAAGCAAATTACTCCCTTACAACAGTGTGGAGACTTCTAGTATCTCGCCGTTAAAAGTATGGTTGACATAGGAGGGTTGAATTTTGATTTGTTTCACTTCTTTTCCTTCTTCTTCCCTTCGGTCAGTTGGTTTAAAGGAAGTATAAGGAGAGTATCTAGTCGATGGAGGTGTCAATGGGGAGACCATATCGGGATACAGTAGATAACATAGATAAGGGATGGAACGAAGCTTAGACAAGAACAAAAAGCAAGAGCAAGGAGGAACATATGTTTCGAGCAGTTTGGAAATTTGGAATTTCTGGTAGAGATTTGAAGAATTCGGTGAATTTTTCGAGTTCAGGGAAAGCAAAGGTTTTCTTAAGAGTGGGATTAATAATATGGGAAACTATATTAGCTCCCCTTCCCAAAGCTAATACGGGAGACTTGAAGCACAAGGATAGTTGCATCTAGTGGAAGCCAAAAGGTATTTAATGCTCCTAACCAAGTTGCCCAACACGAAATTTAATAAGAACAAAAATACAAAAAATCCGAAACAAGGATTTTAAATCAAACAAGCACATCGATTTATACTAAGGTATGGATCAAATGACAACCCAATAGCTAGTGCTTACAAGTGATGGATGTGACAAAATATAAAACATGACTTATTTTTTATAACCAAACTTGTATCATATTCAAATTCAAACTCTCAATAGCATGATTAAGAATATAATATTTAATACTAGTCACATGACACATTTGGGAATGGGAAGTTAAATCATATTAGTAGGAATTGCAAAGAAATCGATAATGATTAACATAAATAGTACCCACAACACTTATAGAATTTCAAATATGACAACTTGAAATTTATTTAAGTGTAGTATGTGATGAACAATTTAATTTTAAGGAGTGGTGTAACATTGACACATCTTTATTTTGATAGCCCAAAACTTTTATTTTTTTTTTTTTATTTTTCTTTCCTTTTGAGTTAGGCATCTTCTCGAGGATCCCATTACTACACATTCTGAAAAACAAAGTAACACAATTATATCATCAAGAAGTAAGAGTTTTTAGAAAAGTGAAGAGAGAAATTTAAACCAATAAACTTTAAAACCTCTCTTTACTCTTACAAGAAAGGATTATGAAAGGATTAACAGTACCAAAAAACAAATAAAAGACAACAAAAGACTAGACTGATTGTGTATTTTCCATTTTCAGATATGATATGCAGAACTGAAATATAAGACCAAATAGCAATTCCACCATTCCAACTCCAATAAGGTTTGTAGATCAGAAGTTGTTTTCCGAGGACAATTAGATAATACAAAGACCTATGAAGTGGTGCCTAATATCAATGTGCTTGTTCTAAGTGTAGGATTTTCAATATGATATATAGTGTTGAAGTAGAGGTGAATGGTAGATCCAGCACAGATTTGTTTCACCATAGTAACGTGACAACAACTTCTACCGCATATTCAGCTAGTAAGGAACGAATTTGTTTTGTTCAACCATATTGCCAAGGAAAAAGACTTGACACCCGCCGGGAAACCAACCAGTAGATTGGTACAAAGTAACCAAACCAAATAGTCCAAGATTAAGATCCTTTACCATGCAAAAACTTTGATCACTTTGAAATGTGACAACTCCAACAGAAAAGGAGATGTCTGGTCTACTGCAGTAAATACAGCAAACTCCAATCATGCTTCTAGGTTGTCAACACTCTTGCCTTCTTATCACTAGACAACTTAGTGGTCTATATGGGGTCCTAGCAGGTTAGAGAGGAGATCAAATTTGCTAACAAGGTTTGCACATACTGGATTGAGAAATGAAGAACAGTCTCTTCCTGTAAGAAACCAAGGAAATAATCAATTCACAATAGACCCTCAAACTCAGTCATAATCTTTATAAATTGTGAACTGAGATTCCGAGTAGACCCAACCACAATATCACAACATAAATTTGCAACAACCACATCACTTTTGGAGAACAAGGTTTTGTCAACGGATCCAGGTGTATCTGAAAGAGATAGAAGTCAATACCAGCTTAGGCTTGTCACCATACAATGCCTTTTTCAATCATACCCATCCGGATATGAGGATCCTCAAAGCCTTTGGTTGTTCAACAAACACATCCTCATTCAAGTAACCATTAGAAAGCTGTTTTGACATGTACAACTTGAACTAATGAGCATGAACTCAGTCTAGCTACGGGAAGTTCTCAATCCTTAACATCCTTGAGCGTAGCTTGTTCTCATTCTTCCGGTCTTCATCTTGTTCTAATCACACCAAACATTTGAAGTGAGTTTGAAGGTCAAGGTTCAGTAGTTCTTCTTGATAGAATTATCATTCCTATATAGGGCTTCCTTAATATTCTAGTTCCAGGAAAGAGCATTGCAATTTCACTTTAATTGACTTCTAGTCCTTACTCCTTCCTTGCCAAATATATCTTAGAAGACACTACCCATTTGGCTTCTTTTTCGTGGCTTTAGAGCTCTCTAACGTCAAGTCAAACTGAACCACACATTTCTGCCTAGTCTCACTAGCAGCTCAGGACCTTTCGGGAAAACCATCATCATCTAAGCTTGATCAATATGCATCAAGATATCAATTGTGAATTAATGGATTCCATGATGGTATTGGTTCTAAGTGAAGACTTATAGGTGATAGGGGAAATCCAAGGAAGATGCTTTCACTCTTTGATAAACTTGGCTAAGTGCTCCTATCTCTTAGAATGTAGCAAGTGCTCCGAACACTCTAAATGACTAATCATGGTTTCTTTCCCTTCCAGTATAGGAGCGACTGTGCCGTTCAGAGACTCTATTCTTCCCTCAACATCCCATTTGTTGAGGAGTAATTGAGCGAAACATTTTATCCCCACAGCACAAAACAAACAAAGTTCTCAAATTCAGTACCAGACATCTAATTAACAATAAGGAGACAGCACACCTCATCTAATTGTGAACAAGACAAAATCTAAAAGTATCGACTTTTCTCTCAAGGGACACCAAGAACAAGAAAACAAAACACAAAATTACTTTCTACCTGTACACATTAACACAAATAACAGAATATTCAAGAGGATGTGAAGTTCCAACATCTTTGACTCTCTGTGGCAACACTGATGTTTTCCCAATTACAAGACCACAATGTTTGAGGCTTGTTAGCTTAGGAGACCTCTACAAGTTGTTTCTTAGCCAAGGTTACAAAATTATATTATATGTCCCACTTTGGTGCCATAAGGACGTGGTTTACAGTAAGTAAGCAACAGCCAAGATTACTATCAAGTGTGTAGCAATTGTCACTTGACCTACTGTTGAATTAAATCGACATTGCTATCAACAATCCTAACCTCTTGTAGACATGAGACTTCATCCCCACGATCAAAAATGAGACACTAATGAGGTTGGACTTAGCCTTCTACATACCTACTCCTCGAGTAGAGGAACCGAATTAACACTTCCACATTTTCTTTCTCCTCCCAACTCAACAAACCACCTCAAAACATTAAGCTTACAAAGACAGATTTGTTACCAGACATGTGTTTGGACAGCCACACGAGTACCAACGGTAACCAAATCAGGAGACAGGCAACCAAACACTTTTCCTTTTCTTACCATTATCTGACTTACTAGGTGGTGAAGAGGATGACTCAACAAGCTTTGAATTCTGGTTACTTCAACAAGCAACAATCAACCTCTTAATGAGCTATTGTGTTTTGACAAACTCTACTTTAGCACCACTAGGCTATGTACAGTTCAAGTGGTACACGTGGGACAAATCTGGTTCTTGTGTGAGCAGTGGAACTAGACACACTTGGTGACTCTTTTTATGATTATTTCCCCTAGGTTCTTGTGGATTGATGACCAACTTCGTGAGTGTGGCTCATACTTGACAAACCTAGGTTGAGAAGAAGTAAAACGCAATACCTAAACGTTTTATCATGAAAACTTTTTCCAACATTAACATCTGTTAATTTGTGAACCGATTGACAGTCATTAACTTTTTCTTGCAGTGATTTATTGTACCCAACCAGTAGACATTAGATTGTTTGAGTGATCAACTTCTTCTTTCAACTTAAGACTCTTATATGCATAAGATTAACACGTGTTCCGAGTTACTCAACTGATGTTAAGTCAATATTTTCCTTTTTAACTCTTTCAAAATCAACAGAAATTCATACATAATCTCAAGTCTTGACCTAGCGATCATCTGCATTTTCTCTTCCTTTGCTAGATGACGTCGTAATCTGCAAAGTGAGACAAGTGCAGCTTTTTCCAACTCTAATTCATTACAACGCTTTTTCACTCAATATAGCTTTGATCACACAAGTTCATCAAATAAGGATATACCTTTACATCTTCTCATAAGTTTGATTCTCGGAAGAGGTATAGTAGAAAAACGGACAATACACCAGTGAGGTATCAGTCATGTGTCCGTTCCTCACCAGGATCAGAAATTTAACAACAAGATCCACATCTTCATTATCGAAGAGAGGATGTGATTCCTCATCCTCATATCACTCCAAGAGGCTTTCAAGGCTTTATCCTTGCTTTGTTAGCCCTTTCATTGTTAAAAACCACAAGTACACACCCCTTCTATTGTTATTCTTGATCCATTCTTTTCAATTTCCTTCATTTACCCTTCACCCTGTGGTTTGAATTACTCTCAGTAGTGCCACCCTTGTGACTTCCTATCCTTGAGAATTTTCTAAATCTGACAAACAAGCATTATATCATGAAGTGACTTTTCGTTTTTGAACTTATAACCAGCACCTTATCCTTCTTATGCATGCTTTCTTCCAATTTCACTCGTCATAGGTTTCTTTCCTACAAGTTTTGGAAGTTTTATGTCGGACATGTTTTACATTCCTTGATTGCGGTCTTCTTCGGAAACCTCTTCGACACCCTCAATATCTTTTGAACAATTGTTAACTCTGAAATAGGGCTCTACACGGCATTGGTGACACTCTCAAGTCTGAGATAGAAAAGGGCCTCTGAACAGCCCTGAGTTCTTCAACCGCAGGCCATTTCAAGCTTTAGGTCCCTACCGTATCACCCTCGGAATGACACGCAACCTGTCCCACGCTTCCCTAGCTGTGTAAGTGCTGAATATGTGAATATTGTGCACGGAGACGCAAAGTTCCTAGCCTTTTTATTAGCATTTATGCATTACCGAACTTGTAGCATCTCTAGGTATGTTCACTCTCTAGCAACAATCAAAAGCCATCAAAGACAAATATTGGAAAGCAAATTCATCATACGCATCAAGAAAGATTTCGAACTTATCTCGCAGGCAGCATAGTTTGTCCATCGAAGTATGGAGGTGAGTTCACGAACGTCTCGATCTCTCTCCATTGTAGACCCTTAAACCAACAACCCAAGCCTTATTTAAGTTGCCCTCTCTACCATAGGTGGCAATGAAGGGGGTATTTAATATTTCCCTCTAATTAACAAACAACACAAACAGATAAAATAACCAGCAAGTGTATGAACTTTTAACAGATAAGTACTTGATGGATATTACTTTGGATGCTTGGCTTATCAAAACACTCGTATGCAATGCCAACTTAGCCTCAACGAACAGTGAGATTGATATTCGGAGCTATCCACAACTACAACTATATCAAACCAGCGTTTCTAATGCACAGTTAAGATGACCAGTCAGGCATAATATCCAGTTTGCATGTTAAGTGAACTTGTGCAAAATTAAACCAATTTTAGTTTACGAATGTTTAACAGTAACAGGATGGACACAGATTTGTACCCGGAAAAACACAAAGGATAAAACATAGAAACCTTCCACTATGAAAGGAAAAGATGCCAAATTCAAACCAAGCTCAATTCAGTTACCTAACTTAGATGCAGCGTCCCTCGTGGGCTTCTTCTAACTTCACTCAGCATCCGCTAACGCTAAGGACATACAGTTCCTGACTAAATTATGCTTGATGATAGACAGTACAGATTTTTCCAGAAAGTTGTAAACTTGCAGGAAATAAACGCTGTGTTTGATGCTTGCAGCTATAAACTGGCAGCAAACCTATAAGGTCAAGCCTCACTCACAAGTCTACAAACATGTATGAACATGGGAGCTAGTGTTGCAACTCCTAATGACTCAAAGATGAAAACTTTTAAAACAAGCCGAACTAGGAAAGATGAACCTTCTTTCAAAGTTAGCTTAATGTGATTTCAATGGAAAACAACTTTAAAACAAGATTCAATTACTAGCTGTCCTCACTTTCTATAGAGCTTCTATATAAGTGATCTAACTCAAGAAGAAAGTAAGAACCGGAGAGGAAAAATGCAGCTAGTCAAGAGAGTTTTTCAGAAAATATGAATGATGTTTAGCTTGAAAACCCTAGCCGTTATTGAAGATAAAGATGTGTTTATATAGACACAAAGAGATAAATATGGACGGCTAAGATTAAACTTAACTCTCCTTTTTAAATTAACCTAGGCAGATCCGATGAGTGGGGTGCAGTTGACTGACAGCGGATAAAAGCCTACATCTAATCAACCTGTCATAAAGGTCAACCTTCATGAGAAATAGATGACTAGCAGGAAATCTGAAATCCTTATTTTTTGAAAACAAGTATAAAACCTTAAAGTGTTTTAAAAACTTTTGACTTGTAAACATAAGACCATATTTTGAACAAAAGATTTATGCAAAGAATTTAAATAGAATGCATCTTCATTCAAACTCCCAAGCTTCTTCAAAATTCTAGAAATCTAGAAATAAAACCTTAAATTCTAATTGAGCTTGTTACATTCTTTACAATGTTTTTGTGACAAGGATAGCCAATCATAAAATAACCTACACAGTTGGTGTTTTCTGAGGAAGTTTTAACTTGAATATTTCTAAATCTTGGATAATTAAATGTTGACCTGTTTTTAACTCTTGATTTTGTTGCTTAAGAATTTACTTCTACTTGAGGTGGTTGACTTCAGAATGTAAGTCTTGGAGTGTAGGTAACTTATCTTTTCGTTTACTGAATTTTTCTAGGGTGGTGCTAAGACACATTTGTTTCTGGAGTCTAGGCTGGCTTACTTCTGATTGGAGATGACCTTTTTTAATTTTTTCAGACTCACTTTGAGTTCTGGGTTTTCTAGTTTCCTGATAAATCAACTAAGTTCTTCCTGTTCTTCTTGTTTTGTAAGAACATTTACTGACTGCAGCAGTGTCTTTACACCAAAATGTCAGGAGAACTAGAACTATTTATCAGAGGCTGACATGTCTGACTCTAAGTTTGACTTAAGTTTTCTTCAGGTTTCTCTGATCTGGAGATTTTAAGAAGTTCTTCTTTCTCTTGATGAGATTTTTAATGACTATGGTTTTCTTGACTCTGAATCTTTTGCATAGTGACCTTTCTTTTGACATTTAAAACAAGTAATACTGCTTCTATCTTTTGACTGGTATTTTTGACTAGGTTTGGTATTTTTCTTCCAATGACGTTTGGGTCTGGGTTTGGAGTAAAATACATCATTTGCAGGTTTACTTTTCTCGTATCGTTTGTATTTGTGATACCTTTTGTGACTAGGGTATTTTTGACTAGACTTGGTATTTCTAGAGGGGGCTATTGGAGGTAGACCGTATTGTTCACAAAAATTACCCATTTCGTATTTAGCTATTTTTCTGTCACTGTTAACTTGTTTACTGATTTTCATATCAATACGCATCTTCAAGCCTTCTTGTTGAATTGTATTGATAATGTTACCGTAGGTGAGACTGTCGTATGGAATGACATTGTTCTCATTCCTAGGACTTGTCTGATTTTGTGTGCGAATAATTAGGAAGACCGTTAATGAACTTTTCTTTCAGAAAGGCTATTACTGTCTTCTCTGACATATTGGATATAAAGACATCTTTATACCATTAAAACTAGAGTTGGACATCGAAGATTATGAGTTGGTCATGGATTCTAGAAGTGATTTTACTAGGGGTTCCTACGAATGTTCTATGATTGTGAATAGAAGAGTGTTGATGGATCTGGATACCTTGTCGATGGTTTCATCGAAGATTGGTAGTCCATCTTCATCTTGTTTGACTGCTGATCGAATGGCTTGTTTGGAATCAGGAGTGAGATGGTTTTCCCACCAAGATAGGAGAATGGGTGAAAGTGATAGAAGATCAAGGATTTCTATTTGACTGATTCTTAGAGTAGTGGAGTAGGTGTTGGCACCATTGACATATGTTGAAGTTTGTTCAACAATTCTTGTTTTGACAGACCATCTATGTTCCATTCATAAGCTTGTCTCAGAAACTGGAATTGGTTTGAGACATTCTTTCTTCAAACTGCATATAGGAGGTGTTGGCTTGGATACAGTTTTTTGTGAGATGGTAGGATTGACTGGAGTTTTGTTATGGATTGTTTGACTTCAAGGTTTTTGAAAGATTTTAATCTATATATTGATTTGGTTTAGGAATCGGATGTTGATAGTTGGGAGACATTTATCATGTTGAAGAAGGGTATTGGTTGGGGTTAGGTCCTTAGCATTGTTCATTTTAACTAGTGTCAGGTCTTTAGGCTTAACTTGGTGTTTGGACTACTTGACTAATGGGTTTTCTTTTTTGGAGGAGCTCTGTGAGAGTTGGTCAGTGTTGGTTTCTATTTTGTTAACTGTTTTCCAATGGTGATAAGGCATTGGTTGGCATAATTATTTTGTTCAATGACTTTTCTGACTTCGGAATCTTTGTCAGGGATTTTGAATGGGGAGGCAATAATGGATGTTTCTAAGTGTGGAATGACTATTGTTTCAGCTAGAGGATGACTGGCAGACGCATGTGTTTTGTCTGGTTTTACCCAGCTTTGTTTGGTGACTACATTGATGTTTCTGTGTGACTCATCAATGAAATCCAGAAAGAATATTTCTTTTTGGTTTTCCATCATTGTGTTTTTCCACTGGCTAAATAGTTCCTTTTTCTCTGACTCAGAGAATTGTTGACGGAACTGGTTTCGTCTTTGGATGTTTACTTCGTGTGTAAAATGCTTATCAAGCATTTTCCAATTGATTTTGAATTCTTTGGAAAGAGTGAAAAGCTGAGGGTTAATGGGTGGAGTAACTTCAAAGTCTGTGGCTGTGGGTGACTGTTTGTCTGACTCGGTATCTTCGTTGTTTACATAACAGGGATGGGAGACTTGAGAAGTAGTTTGGACTTCTTTTAACTTGAGTTTTTTAAATTCTTTATCGATATCATGATCTCGTCTGAGAACTCCTTCGGTTGTTGCTGACTCGGCAAAGGAGTGTCTTGGCGGTAAGATACGGTTTGTTTGACTCGGAACAGTGTGGATACTGGGTGGTCTTGGATCTGAGGTAGATGGTTGACCTCTAAAGTTTATTTTGACTGTACCGTCTAGGTATTGTTGGATGTAATCTAGAGATGACTGGGTATTCTGAATATCTGTGGGTTGATTTTCATTGACTAATAACCAATCGGTTGGGAGGTTAATGTCTGACCATCTGAGTGTCTGGGGGATTCTGATGTTGGCATTACTTTGGTTACTCTGGATGAGAAGTGTTTGGTCTTTTGGACTTCTATTTATGGCTTGGACATTCAGGTTGGTACCTGTAGTTTTGTAATAGATTCGGTAAATGAGGGATAAGGAATGGACTCCACTGAGGACTTTGTAATTCGCTGTTTTAACGTTTAATGTTAAGACTTTTAATATATGAGGATCATTAATGCTTACTGTGTAATCAGGATAACAGTCGAAATGAATCGGACCGTTATACAGACTGGATTCAATAACTCCAAGGATGCTATCATTGAAGTCGGTGAATCTGGCATCTCTAAGGCATAAAAGGACTGAATTGTTCAGACCTTTTCTGGTTAAGGGTTTGACTGCAACTTGAACACAACCAATATGAATGTAGTTGTATCCTTCTTTTTTGTGAATTTTAATAGCTTCTTGACTGAATAACTGGCAAGTTTCATGTTCTTTACTAATTGCGTAGACTTGTTCTACAGTTTTGACTTGATGTGATGACTTGAAAGCATTGAAAGACCATTTCTTTCGGTAGATGCTTTCTTTGGGAATTTTGGGTATGTTCCAACCCGTGCAATGCACGCGCCCGAATAAAAAAAAAATTGGGTGCGATTCCGCATCAGCTGGGGCCCACTCCCCTCACCGCCCGCGGTCGCGGGCGCGAGCGACGCTCGCCTGCCCGCCCGCATGGGTTCGTCTCGCCTGCATCTCGCTGATCACAAATCCTCCCGGTGTGGCGTGAACAGTGGCGGTGGCGGGCTAGCCGGACCGCCCGCCTGCACTCACGCCCGTCCGGTGGATTTGCTCTTATGGTTGTTAGTGGCACACCATTAGAACCTTTGCATAGTATGACGGGCAGGTGGTTCGAGGCCACTTGTCCTATTCTCTGGGAAGTTGTTCGAGGCCACTTGCTTATTTATTTCTCTGTTGTAAATTATGTGAACTTATTGTGTGTGTAGGATTGCCCGTGTGTTAGCTACTGTACGTGTTTGCTAGATTGAGGTATTGTTGTTTGTTATATCTGTTTTGACAGAAGGGGTTATTAGCATGTCTGAAACGGCTTCACACTGAGAACTACTAATAGCTCTACTTCCATGAACGAAGAGTAGGAGTTCTTCGTTATCCATCTTCAGGCAGGTCACTGTTTATGCTGTACAGCTGTTTATTCCGCCCTTGGGCAGTTGTGTTTGTGTTTTTCCTTCCATTGTAGATGTTCTGATATTGTATTTGTTTTGACAGGCTTAGATCTGGTTATCGTTGTGTTTCGTTTTGCCGTTTTTAGTTGTTTAAGTGTTCGTCACCACGTGTTGGTGATGGCCGCACCTCCCGGGCCCCACTTTTAGGGGCGGGTGTGTTAGTTGGTATCGAAGCTCTAGGTTTCTGACTTCTTTGTCGAGTCTTGTTGGTCAGTGTTGTTCTTGAACCCTTGTTTTGTCTTGTCAGAGCTATGTCATCTCATCCTTATGGAGCATGTGCCGCGCTGGGTGGACGTGGTATCAATAACCACGAAAATGTCAACAGATTTCCCGCCCTAGATAAGTTTAGTGCGGCTTTGGATAACGTCATTCCAGTCAACAAAGGCCAAGGTGGAGGACCCACTCTGCTTGAGATAGCCCGTTGCTTGGGGGCTCAAGTGTTGGATGGTCTCAGAGGTAATGATGCAGCCGAGTTTTGGTGGGACAGGATGGTTACTGTGTTGCGGACTATGCACTATTCGCTGGAGCGAAAAGTAGAGGTTGCATCCTCTTTCTTTTTCGGGGAAGCCGCAAGTTGGTGGCAGAGTATGCTGGAATACTACCTCGAAGGTACAGTTATCTGGGAACAATTTATGAGCTTTTTTGGTAACCAGTTCTACAGCTCTAAGTTTCAATGGAGGAAGATGTCTGAGTTTACTACCTTTCGCCAGGAAGAGCTGTCCGTTAGCGATTATGAACAGCGGTTTCGAGAACTCTCACACTTTTACCCTGGGATGACATCAGACTAGCTGTAGGTGGTAGATCGTTCACCACTTACAATGACCTATTCCAGGTAGCACTAAGTGTGGAGTGCCGGGCTTTAGACCTCTTGTCCAAGTCTAGCCCGTGTAAGTAATGGGCTGGGCCGTTCATGGGCCTCATGGGTTGGAGTGCTTTTTTTGGGCCCATGGGCCCCCAGGCCAAATGATGACCTCTAACTATGATCATACTATGATAAACTATGACTACACTACAGTGGACTACGACTACACTATAATGGACTATGACCACACTTTAGGTACCCAGGGATTTAATTGCAAATTATGACTAGTAATTTATTTTTCAGAAATGGATTACGATTATACTAGGGGTGGGATAAACCGACTCGAAACCCTGAAACCGAACTGAACCTGGCCTGAAATTTTCAATGGGCTGGTTTTTCAAAAGGGACATCATCGGTCCGGGCACTTAGCCCGGATCGGCCCGTGGAACTCGATCCCAAATCCAGGTTCTATTTTTGAAAACTCGGCCTGGACCGGTAAAACCCGAGTAGTAATATTTTTATTAATAAATATATATTTTTTACACATGTCACTTATTAATTGGGTAAAATATATGGTTGCACATATGTAAAAATAGAACACATCCATTCTATCCTACCCATACTAACCCTAATCTGATTCATTTGTCTCTCTCATTTTCAACTTCACATAACGTAGTCTCCTCCTTCTGCCGCTCTCTCTCTCTCTGCTACTCACCGTCGCCGATTTTAAACTTCACATAACGCAGTCTCCTCCTTTCGCCGCTTTCTCTCTCTGCTACTCATCGTCGCCGATTTTCAACTTCACAGAATGTAGTCTCCCCCTTCCACCAGTCTCTCTCTGCTGCTCAAAGCTCTGTACCTCCTCTGACGACGAGAGGACGCAACCCACTGGTAATTTCTCTTATCTTTTCTGACTCTAAATCATTTCCCGTTTCTCCCTCTCTCTCACATTTTCAACTTCAGATTAGCAGTATCCTTCTGCCGCTTTGCTACTCACCGATGCTCTGCTGCTCATTTTCAACCTGGCCGGCCCGCTGGTAATTTCTCTTCTCTTTTCTGATTTCTTATGCTGTTTGATTTTGCATCAGTTTCTCTTTTCTTTTCTGATTTGAATTTGGTATTGTGGCATAAATGGTCTGTACTGATTTGAACCCATCATTACCAGAAAAGCTAATG
This sequence comes from Spiraea crenata, assembly GCA_033992175.1. Lineage (NCBI taxonomy): Eukaryota > Viridiplantae > Streptophyta > Magnoliopsida > Rosales > Rosaceae > Spiraea > Spiraea crenata. The sequence goes on from JAVBHV010000019.1 coordinate 3,022,380, forward strand.
GTAGATCTATTTTGTGCAATGAGTGCTCTTAGAGCTCGAACATTGACTGCTTGTTTGATATCTGTGTATTGAAGGCTGCACTTTTACCCTATTTTCTAGATTGGCCCTCTTAAAGTATTCATTTGTATTGAAGGCTCTATAACTGCAATTCTCTGCATTTGTTTTTAATGTTAATACCCTGCATTTGTTGCTTATTAGTTTCTTTTGAGAATGTATAGTAATAGTTGTGGATGATGATTTGTATTCTGTGCTTGCAGCTGCTATATGCCCTCGTTTAGTCATCTTGTTAGTGCAAATTAGCGCAAATCTGCAGCTATTGCAGATTTGCTACTCTAGTTTAGTCATCTTGTTTACATTGTGTTTTGGTTTGTACGTTTTGTAGATGTCCTCACAAGGTGGAACTTCTAGCGTTAACGAGGGCCCTAGTGGAAGTCTCCCACCTTTGCCAACAAAAAGAAAAGGCTCTGAGGTTTGGAATCATTTGGAGAAAATAACAAAAAGAGTGGGAGACAAAGATGTAATCGAGGCTGCATCATGTAATTATTGCAAGAAAAGGCTCGTTGCCTCCAGTGATGGGAATGGAACTTCGACGATTATGAGACACCTACAAAAGCATTGTCCGCGAGCTCCACTAGAGGCGAAACGAGTTGGGAAAGGGCAGCAACTTCTCTCTCTTGACACTGAGGGCTCAACAAAGCCATACTCATACAAGAAAGCGATTAGTGATTATGAATGTGTAAGGATGATACTCGAAGATGAATTGTCTTTTTCTCATGTGGGGGGTAGAGGGTTTAGGAGATTTGTTCACTCTTTAAACCCTACGTGGAAACCAATGCATAGGAAAAGTGTTACTCGTGGTGTGTGGGACTTGTTTCAAGTAGAGAAAGCCAAGATTATGTCTATGATAGTAGATAATAATCTTAGAGTTTCTATAACCACCGATACTTGGACTTCTATTCAGAACATAAATTATATGGTTCTCACTGCTCACTTTGTGGAAAATGATTGGAATTTGCATAAGAGAATTTTGAATTTTACTCAAATTACAAGTCATAAGGGTGATGACATTGGGAGGGTTGTGGAGGAATGTTTGAATTCTTGGGGGATCAAGAAGATATTCACTATAACCGTTGACAATGCATCTGCGAATGATACTGATGTTGGTTATATGATAAAGAGGATGAAGTCTTTGAATACTTTATTGCTAGATGGTGATTACTTGCATGTTAGGTGTTGTTGTCATGTCCTCAATCTAATTGTGCAAGATGGACTTACAGAGTTAAGTAAAGAGGTTGTTAGCATTCGTAATGCAATTATGTATATCAAATCTTCGCCGGGAAGGTTGGAGAACTTTAGAAAGTTTGCGGTTCTTGAAGGGTTTGACAAATCTGCAAATGTTGCTATGGATGTATGCACTAGGTGGAATTCTACCTACAAAATGCTAGAAGGAGGGTTGGAATTCTCTAAGGTATTTGGTAGGATGGCGGAAGAGCATAAGCCATATAGTGATTATTTTTTAGAGAAGGACAAGAATGGGGTTTATTTGAGGGAGGGGCCTCCTCTAGCAGATGATTGGGAGAGTGCTAAGGCGTTTGCCCATTTCTTGAAGAAGTTTTATGATGCCACTTTGAGGCTTAGTGCATTTAAGAACCCTACCTCTCATTTTGTGTTTGAGGAGATGGTTACAATTCAAGTTGAGATAGAGAAATCAAAGAATGATCACAACAATCCTGCGTTGAGAAGGGTGGCAGCTTGAATGTTATTTAAGTTTGATAAGTATTGGGGTTCTTTTGAGAAAGTGAATGCTTTGTTTGTGATTGGTAATGTTCTTGATCCAAGATGGAAATTGGGGTACCAAAAAGTTCTTTTTGGAAAAATTGGGGTACCAAAGGATAAAATTGAAGACATCACAGCTATGGTGAAACAGATTTTAATGCGCTTTTATGAAGCATACAAAGCTTTAGAGCCTGCATCACCTCAAAACAATGCTAGTGAACAAGTTCAAGAATCGAACTTAGGACAATCTGATGAGGATGACACTAGAGCAGCAATGAGGGCAGCTTACTTGCAACAACAAAAAGCTGAACAAATCATTCAGATCAATAATGAAATTGATGCATACTTGTGTGATCCTTGTAAGGGTAGTACCAATCCGTCTTTCAATTTGCTGATGTGGTGGAAAGTAAATGCATCTAAGTACCCAATCTTGGAAAAGGTTGCTAGGGATGTATTGGCAATGCTTTGCTCCACCGTTGCTTCGGAAAATGCATTTAGTTTGGGAGAAAGGACGGTGAATCCTTTTAGGTCTTCTTTGACTCCGAAGATGGTGGAGGCACTTGTGTGTACAAATGATTGGACCAAAGAAGAAGAGGAAATGTACAAAGAATGCGAAGAAACAAAAAATGGTATGACTTTCATTATTTTCGATATGCTGCCAAGCTACTCCTTGTTATGTTACATTATGAGTTCTTTCAATCAATTAAAAGTATTGACTTCACTTTGTCGTGTTTATTAGAAATACCTGTGGTGGAGCCAAGAGGTGTAGTTTCAAGCTCAAATTCAATTGGAACGAGCTCAGCAGCCCCATCTCAAGCATGAGTGTTATTGAGAGTGTTGTACTTGTTTATTTCGTTTAGAAATTTACTAATATTCAAATTAATATTATTATCTTAATATTATTATTTTCAATTTAATTATATATTTTTAAAAATATTTTATTTATCCCCCCGCCCCCCCCCCCCCCCCCCCCCCCCCCCCCCACAACCTATCACCCCCCCCCCCCCCCCCCCCCCCCCTAACACAAACTCTCTCTCTCCCCCCCCCCCCCCCCCCCCCCCCCCCCCCTCTTCTACTCCCAGAACTTAGAATCCAAATCAACATCTTCTTCTAGCAATTTACGAAAACAGCAAACCACCCATGAATACCAAAAGTAACCTATGTACATCAAAAGATCATAAACACAGGATTCAATAACCTCAGGCTAATAAGCTGGTAAGTAAAGCCTAAAAAAATTTCAGCTAAAAGTTACCAAATTTATCATCCTACGCTCATGAAAAGCACATTAAAAACCTAACCCATAAACTATTTTCCAGAAATTCTATAGTTCATAAACTCAATTCGAATTGCAGGAGTGCAATAATGAGAAATGAAGCCCTAAACTCTTACCTCAAATGACAAACTTTACAGACTTGAAAGATCGAAACTTTTGCAGAAATTTCTTCGGCCGGAAGCCAAATTAGGCGATGTCGAAAGAGATTCAGCTCCAAAATTCCTTGAAAATCTGATCAATTTTGCAAGAAATTGAGATGGGAAGAGAATGAAAGGCAACAAGGTGAAGAGAGCAGAAACAATTGGGGATAAATTAGCCTAAATGGGAAAACGGAAAAAAACCCCTCCAACAAAAAAAAACCCCCAAAACAAAACAAAAACAAAAACCGGACGAGACGGAAGGCAGAGAGGACGGAGAGGGCAGGGAGGTGGGACGGCGGGCGGGCGGGCGGGGGGAGAGGAGGGCAGAAGACCCCCCACCAACCAAACAAAACTATTTTGAAACAAAGGTTTCCCACTTGGCCTAATTTGGATAATTCCCATATTTTTTTAAATTTTATAAAACTCAAACCCAAAACCCCAAACCCAACTCAAATTCTTCTTTTTTTCCTTATCCCAAGCCCATAACCCCAAACCTTTTCTTTTCCTCTTCCCATCAGCCGCGCACACCATCCTCCATCGCCCTCTTTCTTTTCTCCATCGCCACCAACGTAACTCCATTCCTTTCTCCACTGTCTTTCCTCCATCTTCTTTCTTTCTCCTCTTGTTGCCGCTGTGCTTGGATCCATCTTCGTTCTTTCTTCTCTATCTCCGACGAAATGTAGGACAACGTGGTCGTTTTCGCCGATTACGTCGTCATCCCCAACGACCACACCCACTCCCCCACCATCTCCGCCAAGGTTTGCTCCTCAATTCTCCGACGACCACCAATCCCTTTTCTCGTCGGGTTTATTCCTGATACCGAACTTACCCGACCCGAGATTTCGGGTTCACGATCAATCGGGTACCCGCCGGTGAGGGCTTCATTCTCAAATTTGGCCTCCCGGTCCATTTGGTCCAGGTTTCGGGATTAGGCTTGATCCCCCGAAGCACCCTTACCGAGCCCAGGCCTAATAAAAAGCATAGACTAAAAAGTGTTTGAAAGCAAGTGTGAAACTCCTCCCATCCGGCGAACCGAGCTCTCTTTATCTCTACTCCAGGTTGTACTTTCTTTCCGATTGCTAGTTACTGTTTAGGTTGCTGATTGTGATATTCTTTATGCCTTTTTTCCTGTCTTTTTTTCCCCGTCAAATCAATCCTGATTTTAGATTTTTTTGAGGGGGATTGAAGAGTTTTCAAATTTTTTTTTTTTGAATAAGGATATTTGCACTTTTTGAGTGGGATTTGAAGATTCTTCAGACTTGTTTATTTGAATCAAGCTATTTGGGTTTAGCTAGGGTTTTAGATGCTAATTGCTAAACCCTCTTTTGGGAATTTTGGTCGCAAAACCTCTTTTTGGTTTGGTGTCATCGTTTTTTGCTCATCGCGTGAGGGCTGTTATTTCATTTATGGCTACCACACAGATTGAGGTGAATGATTGGGGTGGGGATTCTCGCTCGTCTTGTAGAATTTATTCATTCTTTATGCTTTTACTTGACTTAGATTAGATTGGCTACCTTTTATTTCTTGAAAGATCTAAAATTCTTGTTTGATTTGTGTAACTTAGCTGGGTCAATTTCTAAAATTCTTTTCTATTTTCCTTGTTTTCAATTTCAAGAAGGGACCCCAACTCTATCAAGTGGTCACAAAGTGAACTTGTTCTTTAGAAACCAAATAATTTCAGATGTGGGGTTTGCTTTTTCTGATTTTCATGTTTCTGAGCTGTTGCATTTCCATTTTCAATCTGTAGGAGATCACCAAACCGAAGAATAATTTAGTGTTGGGGGTGGGGAGCTTGAGTATTTGGTTTTAGTTTATTTGACATGAAGGATCAGAGAAAGTGTTCACCTTTTCTATTTCTGCTTCATATTAATGATTCATTGATTTAAGCGGACTGAGTTGGACTTTTTTCTTTCACTTGTCTTAGCCGAAAGATGAACTTGGAAACCTGGCTCAGTGAAAACTCTGTTTGGGAAACATATGACCCAGTGAAGGGGATTCAACGTCTCACTTTGATATGCAGCGGGTGATCAGGTCAGTTTAATTTAAGTTTTGTTGAATTTAAATCCCATTTAGTTGATATTGCTTGTTGATATTCGTGTGTGATCTCTTTTATTTATTTATTTATTCAAAGGGCTCTCATTGAGAGCATCCATGCACGAATTGCTGGTGGATTTTACCGCGGTGATCTCACACCGATGAATATCAAAGTCACTCTTCACTTGAAAGTCTGTCTCCCAGAGACAACTACTCTATCAACTTGTGGTTGCTATACCGATGGCTTGGAGCTTTTTTTGACATCACGACTCGAGAGTACTGGATATACGAGCACGGAATTAGAAAGTTTTCTTTCGAGGGTTGGAGAAATTGCAAAGTAAGATAATCATTTTTTTTACTTGCTAGATTTATTTTAACCCTTTGTTATTAACTTTCGCTGACCAATATCTCTTTTGAAGGTTGAACCGTCCACCGACTAATACTACTGATGAGGGAATGTAAGAAACTTGTCTCGTTTTAGTTTTTCATTGGTTTTGTATTCACCTACCACTATTATGTACCTTTTATTGTATGTTGCAACTTTTTGTTCTTACTCTTTTGACAAATTTTATGAAGGAGGATGCATGCCAAGGGTAGGTATAGGGATTCCCGACCAGGAAGGTAAGACAACAAATGTTTCATCTTTACTTAAACTTTGGAACAGATGTTTCTTCTTTACTTAAACTTTGGATCTTAATTTTTATTGAAATTTTTTTTTACAGGTTTCAAATCTTAGACAAATTACAAAAGTTGTTTTATGATCCCTTTCTACAAGGAGCCAATGAAAGAGCTATTTTCCCACTAAGAGCTAGGAAGTTATTAAGAAACTACTACGGAGAGTTTGCTAGGAGGTATGTAAAAGATGTATTTACTTCATGGGAAGATCACTACAACTCGTACGACAATACCAGATATACCCAGGCAGAAATTCTAGTCATTGTACAAGCAGATCCCATCTTAACATTGTCGGCGCAAAACATTAAAGCTGGCGAGAGGCAAAGCCATCTTGATTTTGTGGCTTTTTCGTTGGCACACCTCAATGAGGAATTGAAAAAAAAGAAGATTCCCTTGGTATGTATCTTGTTCTTTTGCTTTTGTTTTTCTTTTTTGTATGTGCAGTACATATCCAATTGCGTAATCTAAATGTAAAGACAATAGCATAAAATTCTTATGATACATAGGATTAAAAATTGACTGTTAATTTAGTATGTTTGTAGATTTCAGATAAGGAAATGGAGAGGCTCCTATTTCCTTTGTTCCCAAATGCTTGGGAATGCTTGTACTCTTTTCTAGCTGGGGACTTTATCTCCAATGAGCTACTTTTTACTCTTATGCCATTCAGGTAAAATATTTTGCTAGTCTATTATCTTTGAGTTGTTAGGTTCCCCATTTTATCCCTCTTTTCTGGAATTTTGACTTTGTTGGACAATACGCAGGGGGCGATGGGGAGGGCTGACCGTGAAAAAAAGTGAGTTATTATCGTAATCTCATGATTGGTTAAATGCGCTGGGCGTTTTTCCCAAAAAAAAGGGCGCTGGGCGTAATTTTTGTTTGGGATATATATGTAATGAAATCATTGTTTCTGGTGCAGGGGACTTGGACGCATAAAGTTGAAATCCACGGAGGACTAAGACTAGATAGAGTTTTTGCATCAGCGCTGACCAAGAAAGTAATTTTTTTTTTCTTGACAACTCTGACCAAGAAAGTAATTGAGTTGCCATCATAATATCACAGTTTATTAAGATGCTTTTGGCCTAATTTTTGTTTGGAATTTGAATATATATATATATTTATATATGTGATGCTTTTGGCTTAATTTTTGTTTGGAATTTGAATATATATATATATATATATATATATATATATATATATATATATATCATGAGTTGCCATTCTCTAGATGATTAGTGGATTGTTGACCGCATCACCCATGATTTGATTCTGTTACTTCTTTTGCTTCTGTATGGTATGCTTGTTGTGCTTGCAAATCAGATGATTGTATTGTGATGCAGATGTTAAGCAACAAAAACTTCTTATATAAGAGAAGAAACTAAATAACAAGGACAAAAGGAAAGACAACTTCTAATTAGAAAAGGAAAGAAAGAACTCATTTGCATAGGAAGAAAAACCCCCTTTTGACCATTGCTTGCTTTTTGAGATTTAATTTGCAGCTCACAACTCTGATTCTCAATATTCTTTTTGTGTTAGAAACTTGACTTCCGTATCTTTTTCGACGATATAATAAGCTTGGCAGCGATCAATATAGAATATCCAGAATGATAAGACAATAAAATAAATTTGGACGAAAATTAATAAATCAATGACTCTTAAATGAAAACAAAAAAGAAAATAAATAAATAAAAACTAAATAATAACTAAGCTACCTTCCCCTGCAACGGCGCCATAACTTGGCGTGAATTAAACTAACCTATTTGAGTTGATTAACTTAACAAAGTAAACTCACAAGTGTATGAATCGAATTATAGTATAGCTCAACAAAGTGCAAAGTCAATCCCATAGAGATAATAATTAACTTGGAAATTATAAACCCGAATAAAACTGACAAGAACAAACACGAACAATACTTATTTTAGACTCGATCTTAATCTAGCAAAACAGGTTTGTTTTGTAAAGATTAGTGTAATAAAAGTAAAAACAAATAACAATTCACAAGCAATAACAATTATGACTACTAGAGTTTAGAGGTTCTAAAAACAAGGATAAAAAACCTAGGGTTCGAAATTAACCACATTAGCTAGCCTTTCTTTTTCCGCTGCATAGCTTTCACATGATTGTTCACCATCTAATGGAGGTCTTCGGTGACCTTATTAACAATGTACGTGTGCGACTAGGTGTACATATCAACTAACCAGCAAAACCACCATAAAACATAAATATATAGACATGAATAAAACAAAACATATTTGAAAACAAAACCCATCAGCTCACAGTTATTCCGATGATTGTCGCGTCCTGCTAAGCTATCTCGGTCTTTATCGCATGTTCGGCTACCTAGAAAGTCCACCAAGTCAACCCATTAGTCAACCAAATTAAAAGTCAACTAAACCCTAAAACTCTCTTACCAAAAACTGCTATGTGGGTATCCTGTTATTTGAAGGAGTAGATCCTTCAGATGTATAGAACTATTCCAGTGCTTGCATGTCAGGTTATTATTAAAAGTGTACAAGACAATAAACAATTAAGATGAGTCAAAATAGTATTATATTGTAATGTTTAAATTACAGTAGTGTTTTTGGGTATTTTACTTTTCAATTAGTATCAAAATGTAATTGTTTCTTTATTTATTGGTAATGTTATTACCTATTTATTTTTTATTTCATAAAAAAATTAGCTATTTCTTTTATGTTCTTTTATGAAGGATTAATGATCTTAACTCTATAAAATAACGGCTCTTTTTATTATATAACATAAAATTCAAATCATCTTATAAGAGAGCAAATGATATATGGCACAATTAGACCACCTCCAATGGTTTGGCTCAAAAACTCAAATTTGAACCTACAAAATACAACTATTCTCTTATACGAATTTGAGATTTCCCCCAATAATGAAAGACTCAAATTTAACTCTATACTTTAATTAATTGAGTTTAACATCAATTTTTTTATTCAATTATTTCTTAAGTTAATTTTTATCTAGAATTTCTTAATTTTATTTTATGAATATTTTGATGTAAAAAAATTAGGATTTTGAAACATATATTTTTGTCATTTGATTTCAAATAGGGTTAATAAACAAAGTAGATATGTTGGAGCCAACTTTCCCCCCGAAAATTCAAAAAAATGGGACTAGTTCTTCCCTCTTTGTGCATAAAAGTGTGGGGACTCAAATTTGGGATTAGAGTAAAAAATTGTGTCAAATTTGACCCAAAATTTGATTTCAGATTCAAATTTGAGTCAATGTATACGGACCAAATACCTCATTTGGGAGGATTTTTGGCTCAAATATGGGTTTGACACTCTACCATTGGAGATGGTCTTACACTGGTCAAAATTTTTTCGATCATTCACACATGTCAGCCCCTCCTTTTCCCTTCAATTTTTCACTTAAAACTTGCATAAAGTTGTGTTAATCATAGTTCAATTGATGCCAGCTCAATTGCTTTATACTCGTATAGATCTTCATTTTCTATTAATACCAAGATTGTACATTTTCTATTGATAATAAGAATGCAATTTGAAAACTAGTATACAAGAAAAAAATAAGACATCAACATTCTTTACGTTTTCAAGCAAAATTGATCGCCACCATTCTTCTTCAAGCTGATTAATTGACCGATGGTTTGATCGATTTAAACCTGTCTAGCTTTGGCATTAGCCGACATCTACAGAACAAACCTATCTGCCAAGGAAGTAAAATTCGCTTCTTTTATTATCTTTCCACATGTCCGGTCCGATGTACATACACGGTCGTATAATTCAAACTCATTGTTAGCCTCGTGTCTGTACATTCCAATTTTTCGATCAAAAGCAAAATGGAAGTATCGACGGCGGTGGAGCCCATCAGAGTCCAATCCCTGGCCGGCGTCGCCCAAGTCCCTCCCCAATACATCCAGCCCCCTCACCACCGCCCCAACCACCCCTCCTCTTCAACTAACATTCCCCTCATCGACCTTTTCAATCTCGACCCGACCCGCCGCGACTCGGCCCGGGCCTCAATCGGGCAGGCCTGCCGCGACTGGGGCGCCTTCCACGTCACCAACCACGGCATCGCCGCCGAGTTAGTCGCCGCGATCCAACGCGTGGGCCTGAAATTCTTCGACGAAAGCCCAATCGAGGAGAAAGTCCAGTTCTCATGCGATCCGAGCTCGTCGGCGTCGGAGGGCTACGGCAGCCGGATGCTGGAGAAAGACGACACCGTTTTGGACTGGCGCGACTACTTCGACCACCACACCCTCCCCGTCAAACGCCGGGACCCGACGCGGTGGCCGGAGTTTCCGTCCGATTACCGCCTCGTGGTGGCCGAGTACAGCGATCGGACGGCTGGGCTGGCGCGGGAGCTGATGGGCCTCGTGGCGGAGAGTTTAGGGCTCGAAACGCGGCGTTTGGAGGCGGCGGTTGGGGAGATTTGGCAGAACATTACGATTAGCTACTACCCTCCGTGTCCTCAGCCGGAGCTGACTTTGGGCCTGCAGGCCCATTCGGATTTCGGGGCGGTGACGCTGCTGGTCCAAGACGAGGTGGGTGGGCTTGAGGTGATGAAAGATGGAGAGTGGGTGCCCGTGAAGCCCTTGGGCGGTGATGCCATTGTTGTTCTTCTAGCTGACCAAACTGAGGTACCTTATTTTTCTTCATTTAGCAGAGACCATAACTGTTGAAATTGTTGTGTTTTCATTGTTGTAGACAATACCCAATTGGTCAAACAAATTCATTAATTAGATTAAAGTTGAAAACTTTTGGTTAGATTTGAGCAAATGGACTAATACCCATTTGGGTAAATAAGTTCATTTCAAATAAAGTTGAATTTTTTCTTTGGTTAGAACTTAGAATTAAGCATATGGATTAATTACCCACTTGGTTAAACTAGTTTATGTCAAATAAAAGTTAAAACTTTTCTTTATAATTAAGAGGGGAGTAGAATGCAAGTGGATACCAAGTTTTTTAAGTTCTAGTTTTTATAATACAGTGTGACATTGTTATAGTAAACTCTAGCAGGGTGTGACTGTGTTTGAGTCTATTCAAAGATTTGAGGGATTTTTCGGAATAGATTAGGCTTATAGAACTGCCCTGAACTGCACCATGCCCATTGTTTTTTTAAGTAAGAGAGGTTGTCAGTTGATGCTTATGTCTTTTAAATATATGGAGTTCAACTACCATTGTGGATTTATCACTCACTGGATGACGTTGTGTTTGGATATAAATAGTGCTTGAATGCCAAGAGACTCAGTGAATTCATCATGGCAATTGCATTGCTTGCTATTCTGTTTCTCAATGAAAATTAAATTAATCAAGTGGTTGGTTAGCAATATGTTATACTATGTCTAGGGACATTAACATTTTGTCTGGGTAGTTGCGCTTATCTGTCGGTCTTGGCCACGCTTCTCATCGTTTTGTTTTATATTTGCTAGACGTATGGATTATCGGCATGTTATTTTAGCTGGGAATTGTTAATTTGGTTTGAGGGGACCTCAAGCTGACCTAGGAACTCACTTTTGTTTTCTTTGGTATGGTTTTTGTTCATTCTTAGTTAAGTAGAACTAGTGGTTTGAGAATTAACATAGGTTGGGACCTGAGGACAAGGGAAGCTGACCTAGTAAACCCATTTTTGTTTTCTTTGGTTTGGCTTGTTATACTTTATTGAGAATAACATTGGTTAATATGGTTCGATTTTGACTGGATGTGTATCAACACAAGCTGAGACCTACTGCTTCGTATGATTTGTTCTTTTAGTTGCTGTCGCACAGAACATTCTAAAAGATTCATGTTGCTACATCTGTCGATGTATAAAGAGTCATATGCCTGCCTTTACATTCTGTGCAAGTGTTGAGCCATAATTGCCCCAAGAACTTTAGTTTGTCTTTAGTGAAACGGCTAGTTACCACTATTTGTAGACATTGGCATGACATCAATTTTCATTTTTGCTCTCTTTATTATCTCTTTTTGTTGTTCTTATGTGATTTGGTTAGGAATATATGTTAAGCTTGGTTCCAAAGGAACAAAGTGAGGCTTGGTCATTGTCCTTTCTGATTTGTCTTAATGGTTGGCTTTAACTTGATCCCCAAATCATTGTGACATCAGAGGAACATGTAATAGATAAACCAACCACTCTGAAACTGACTTTCATTGTTGGGGTTGGCTTCGGATCAATACTCAAGATACTAATTTAGGTCGGTGCGATTTTGGTTTTTACAAAGTGGAGTTGATCTGAGACGATATTTGAAACTGCGAGTGCAGAGCTTAAGGCAGATAAACTATCTTTGGTAGTATTCTTGTCGTTTCGTAGATTAAGTGTATTTCTCTCTTGTTCGTACTGTTTACTGGAATGAAATCTTACATAAAATTTGTTTATTCTCTAACTATAGATTATCTGGCCTGCAGATAATAACAAACGGGAAGTACAGGAGTGCTGTACACAGGGCTATAACCAATTCCAGCCGGGCTCGTCTCTCAGTTGCTACATTTCATGACCCAGCCAAGACAAGAAAAATATCCCCAGCTTCTGAGCTTATCAATGAGTCGAGTCCTCCCCTCTACCGGGAAGTTGTTTACGGGGATTATGTGTCGTCATGGTACACAAAAGGTCCAGAAGGAAAACGCAATATTGATGCCCTCCTGCTTGAACCTTGATTCTTGCGTTGTTGTGGTAGTATGAGAAAGCAGAGCAGCTCTCTGAATTCAATGAACAGATAGTGACATTTCAACCTTTTATCACTTTGTTCACACTTCACAGTATCACCATGCAGCATGTACATTGTTTTCCTTTTACACAATTGAAATGAATGGTGTAAGTAGAGATAGAAATTTAGGACATGTTTACGTACAAACAATGAGAATAGAAAGAGTAACGATCATATTCATTCTTTATTTCCCCATATTTACTTAAGAGCTTGATAATGGAAAAATTGCGGGTTTCGTTGGGAATCATTTCTTTTCCAAAGAAGGAATTTAATACCAATTATTTTCATTTTCCTATTCTCATTCTCATTCCCTTTGATATAGCGGATGCTCTTAATCTCTACTTGAGCTATAATCCGCCTGTACTTGTTTGATTTTCTAATCAAAACCTATCAATAAAATTACTATTCTTTTGATAAAAAAAAAAAAAGAGAATCTGTTTCACGGAAATAAATCTGCACCTTTAGTAATTTGCAATGAATCATGAAATACATTTGGACTGCAATTAAAGGTCTGCGGAAAAGCAAACCAATAATCAAATTAAACCGATGATAATTGATGCGAATAAAACGTCCCAAACAAGAATAATTTAACAGTGTTCGACAAAAAGAACCAAATTTATTGAAAGAATTTGACAGAAGTAACATAAAAGAATCTAAAAAAACAAAAGACTTGAAAAATCTTCAACACAAAACACCATTAATTTACTATAAATGTCTGCCGTCCGAGACTAATATAGTAATTGAAGTTTTCATTTTGAACACACAGACCCAACCCTCTTTCGCTTGTAATCTTTCTCTTATCTCCATCTACCCGTCCTTGAAAACGACAGAGCAAGCTAAGCTTTTACATTGGCGCCTTTTATAACCTCCGATTCGCCCAAAAACCAAACCCTAAATTTCAATTCATTTTCAGTCCGATTTTCTCGGAAACCCCCAAAATGAAGCGGTACAGAAATGGGGAAATCTGGGACTTCGAGCACCAAATGCCGGTGGCCGCCGGCGACGTCATCTTGGGCTTGGACGGCGGCACAACCTCCACCGTCTGCATTTGCATGCCGATTCTGCCCTTCTCGGCCCCTCTACCCGACCCGGTCCCCATCCTCGCCCGGGCCGTCGCCGGCTGCTCCAACCACAACAGCGTCGGCGGTAATGATCATGATCAACTTTCAGCTGATTGATTTCAAATTTCTTGACCTAAATTTGGATCGGTTTGTTTTTGTTGAAATCGTAGAGGCTGCGGCGAGGGACACGTTAGAGGAAGTGATGGCCGACGCGTTGGCCAAGTCCGGTTCGAACCGGTCCGCCGTCAGGGCGGTTTGTTTGGCGGTTTCCGGCGTCAACCACCCGACCGATCAGCAGAGGATATTGGAGTGGCTGAGGTAATCGCTATAAACTAAGTCACATTGTTTCTCAATTGGGTGCTTTTTCTTTGGTTGCTCCGCCAGACCCCTTTTGGGTTTTATTATTGTTTGTGTACTGAAAGTTTCGATTTTTTCGGATTGTGTGGCTGTGAATTAGGGATATATTTCCTAGCCATGTGAGGTTGTATGTTCAGAATGATGCTGTGGCAGCTCTAGCTTGTGGGACTTTAGGGAAGCTTCATGGATGTGTTTTGATTGCTGGCACCGGGACCATTGCGTACGGGTTCACAGAAGACGGTAGAGAGGCTCGTGCGGCGGGTGCAGGACCGACCTTAGGTGATTGGGGAAGGTATAGCCTTGTTATATCTGCCCTATAGCTCACTGTCTCCCTCCGGATGCTACTAGTTTGTGAAAATTGTAGGGGTAAGCGTAGGCAATGCCCTGTCGAACTTCGCAGTTCGGAAAGATATAGGGATTGCAAGAAGAACCGAATTTAGGGAGAAGTTAAAAGCCTTCCACCTTTGCTGGCCTCTTGATCATAGTCTAAACTATTGGTTACTGTGAAACACATACAGTTCTTTTTAATCTTCATTTTGTTTTGCCCTTTCTTGGTCATCAGTTATTGTTAAAGTCTGTGATTTGACAATTAGGATTTTAGTATACTTTTTTGTGCTCCCTGCCTGACCATATTTTGGTTTAATTATGAAACTTCATGGCCAGTGTAACTCAAATGATATGCCAAAGATACCTACAATCAGTTTTCAGTAGGACGCGCTTAGTATATAACAATAAGGATGTGCTCAGTAAGGATGAACACATCTTTCTTTATAATCCCTTTTCTTTTCTCTTTTCAGCAGTTTATTGAAGGTAACCTTTTGCTAACTTGCAGCGGATATGGAATAGCTGCACAGGCATTAACTGCAGTAGTGAGGGCCAATGATGGTCGTGGTCCAGAAACAATGCTTACGTCTAGTATTTTGGGGAAGCTTGGTCTTTCTTCTCCAGATGAAGTCATCGGGTATCTATCTGAAACTTATAATTGCCATCATCACATTCACCTATATGGGTGACGTTACTGTTGTTATTTTGGGATCGTACAGTCTGCACTGCAGCCAATCTAATGCAGTTTTGGTGAAAATGGTTGACAAGGTTTGTTCCATTGATCTGTATATTTGCTTGTTTGCAATCCCTTGAATGGTCTTGGTTAGGTGGTGCAAATATATGAGAAGACCTCAACTTGTTTAAGTAACTAAAAGCTAGTATAGATATAGATGATTTAAGTTCTCTAGTTATTTCTTGTTTTTGTTGAATTTTCTTAAGCCTATAATATGTCCACCCCCCAAATGGTGGATACCTGTATCCACACCCCTATGTGAGAGGAGTCAAAAGTCGGTCTTACGGGTGTGGAGAAAAACCCATCCTTCTAAAAATATAATGCCTATATAAGGATTCACTACATTGCATTATATTTAAAATTGTACTGGATATCAGATAACGACTATAAAATCTTATTGCATTATAGGTGGACCTATGCAGACCCTTCTTGGGCTCGCATTGCAGCACTTGTTCCAGTTGTTGTATCCTGTGCAGAGGCCGGTGATGAGGTTGCAAATAAAATCTTGTTTGATGCAGTGGAGGAGTTGGTGTTGAGTGTGAAAGCTGTTGTTCAAAAACTTGGCTTGTGTGGTCCAGGTGTGACATGCCGCTGAACCAATGACTGAAAAATTTAAGGAAATTCTATCTTTGATTTGTATGATTTATAATAAGTCATAAGGTTATGCATGACTTCATAACTATCAATCATTTAGTGGTAGGGTAGTAGTACCATTTAAATAGTCAATTGAAAAAAGGGAAATGCTTAATAATTATGGAGGGAGCAAAAAATGCTTATTTTTTAAGCCTTATGCCTTGGTGCTAGGTTGAATTATTGCTGGAGTCTTTACGTGTATCACATCTAAAAGGTGTTTTTAATTGCATGCAATATTATTGATAGGCAGAAGTCTTTGCTGAAGATACTAATTTCATTTGTATTGGTTTAAAATAATTGCAGAAGGAAAAGATTCTTTTCCCCTTGTCATGGTTGGTGGTGTTCTTCAAGCAAATAAGAGCTGGGATATAGGAAAGGAAGTCATTAAGTGTATCTCCAAGAAATATCCACGGGCAGTTCCCATTATGCCTAAGGTAAGCATACTACATTCCTTTTCCCCGGATGTTGAGTAAATCCCCTATTTCCCTGCTTCTCTATCTTTCATTTCTACATTGTCCTTTGAATAAAAAGGAAAAGCATTTCTGTATCAAACAATAGTTAGACTCTAACTGTTAAGTGTACAGTATGCCGTTGAAAGAAGGAACAGTATGCCGTTGTAAGGTCATACCTGTTTCTACAATTATTTGAACACCCTAACAACTTATCGATCCGTGTGTATAAATACACTATATTGCTCAATTTGTAATATCTGTTTTCTTGAATCATCACCAGAACGAGCCTGCAATCGGAGCAGCATTGCTAGGATGGAATTTTTGCATGAAAGAATCTTTGAAGGAAGCCTTCAAAAGATGACTGTTGTAGATTTATAGTGTTTGAATTGTATAGGGAAAGGATCAAGAATCAAGTTAAAAGGAAAACACGCTGCTTGAATTTGCAATTGAAAATGAATATATTTCTTTTTTCGGTAAGAAGTTACCGCATTGTTGAAAAATTTGTCTGCAATTAGTAAGAGGTACTTGATCTAGCCTAGTGTTGGTAGGCCAATCTTTATGTGTTGATTTTGGATACTCTGTTAGCGTTTTAAAAGTTCCTTTGCTAATAGAAGAAAGTGATTCCAAGTATGGCAAAAGTGGCTCGAGTGTTTGCTGCCTGTTCTATTTTTTCCGACTCTAGAGTGATTTTCCCTACTAAAGGTAGTGCCATGCACATTTTTGTTCGGCTGATCTATGTTTTAACTGAAACGCAATACAACAACTATGAAAGGCCATGCTCAATGTTTGGGGAATTTCAAGATTCAATTGAAATAAACACCACTGTGTTCTATGACTTATGCGAATGTAAAAATGGGTTAGTTTGATTCAATTTGAATCTTTTTCAGCTGATTTTAGCAACCAAAAAAAAAAACTATCAAAGCGAATCGATCTGCTCCCACTTTCTTTTGGAAGAAAACGGTAACGCCCTTGGCATGAAGTCACTCATGCATCAAAAGCCTACCCGAGAGAAAAGGTAGGGAACATGCAAAGGCTGCTTAAACCCATCATCATTTCGGACACATCTGACATTAGCAGCTATGAATGCCCCTCAAATTCTACTTGCCAAAACCACAACTGAATCCCCTACATAAACAATCAAGCTCAACATTTAGGTACACAACCACAACTCCATCGATCTCGAGCTCAAAGATTCAGAAATGAAGGGTGTTGCTACAGCAACTATGGTTGTGCTTGCCATGTCGGTTTTTAATGTTGAACCGGGGCAGTCCATGGTCACATGCCAACAAGTGGTGTCATATGTCACGCCCTGCATTTCATATATCGTCCGTGGGACTGGTAGCCCGCCTTTAGAATGTTGCAGTGGGGTGTCGGGTTTAGCACAACTCACTCGATTCACTGAAGACAGGCCTGCAGCTTGCCAATGCCTTAAGGATGTTGCAACTCGGTACCAAGGCATTAGGGACGACACAGCTGCTGGTCTCCCCGCTGCATGTAGAGTGCAAATCAGTGTTCCCATTTCAAGGAGCATCGATTGCAATATGTAAGTCGTTTGCTATGTTTTTGCATTCAAAGACACTTTATATAATCGCTATATCACGTGATCAACATATGATATAGTTTCATGTGACACAAGTCGTCATATGATTGGTATTTGATTCAAGTATGGTCATGTGATCACTGATCCACAAGTGACCAAATGTGAAATACAATTCTTAGGGGGAATTGTTATTCCCACTCCAATTTTTTCTATTCCCACTCCACTTGCTCTTTAATTTTTACACATAGATGGAGTGGGAATAGAAAAAAGTGGAGTGGGAATAACATTTCCCATTTTAGGGAAGATATTTTGTTTTTGACTAACTTCTTTCTTTTCAAAGTTGTGGTGACTTACTGTACTTGCTTTATGATCATTTACTTATTGTACTTGCTAATGTTTGGTACTTTGTTGTTTTTCTAAGGACAGTATTCAGTAAAATGGAGGTTACAGATTGAGTTTAAATAAAGAGAGAAGCATGGGGTGATGCTGCTATCTTCTCAACGGCTACGACCTTTTAGCTTTTGGTTTGGTGAATGTGGTCAAGATATGGTTGTCACTAGAGAGCCATGCCATTACTTAGTTTATTCAGCTACTTGTTATGTATGAGATAATATTGTCTTTGATATAAGAAATCTCAGGATCTATTGCAGATTTTTCTCTTCGAATTATGTACTATTGTATCTTAAAAGACTGCCCAAAATCACCTATAATCCACAAAATTGAATTGAAAAAACCCTACTTCCGTACCGCGGTTTGTGAACCCGTCAATCAAATTATCATAATCGCCCTACTTATTATTTGCAAGGACAAGACCAAGTCTTTCGGCATTAATTTGTGGCAGCTGGGATTGAAGTGACAATTTAGGCTTTAAGTGCTTGGGAGATGACACATTTAACTATAACCAGAAAGCATAACAACCTAACCTATTGATTTTTACAGCAGACCTTCTATGGAAATTGCCAATTCTGAGCACACATCCAGAAGTTCCATTCAGTTTAGAAATATCGTCAACATAAACCCTGCACAAATTGATTCTTCCAAATTGATACTTAAGGAAGTTGGATGGAAGCTTTATGAGGAAAACTATTGGGGCTACAGAGTTCGCTATCACTGCAAGGAAAATTCTACAGTCCGCCAGACGGACCGGTCCGCCAGGGTTTTTTAAGAGTAATTTGGGAAAATATGTGCAAGACACATGATGTTTTTAAACAAAAAAACAAGTAGGTGCCTCACTGCAATTTAACTTATTTCAAAATTTCCAATTTTATATCTTTTTTAATTCATATATGGACAACCAATGATAACTTAATCATCTTTCCCTTTGTGAAATAAGAATTCCCCAAAAGCCAGCATGAAAAAGATTGGCAATTTGCAAAAGGGGAATAAAGAGATAATCGAACGGCAGGAAAAGAAAACTAGAAGAAAAATGTATCAATATGTACGTATTGAGTAATATTGTATCATAATCACTATGTATTGTAACAGGCCCATGTGTTCCATGAATCACTTAAAACACTTAACAAATCATCTAAGGTTCATACTTGGTTAAAGATGGCTTACTTTTAAAGCGGAATATGAACCAATTTATAGTACGATACTAATTCATAATTTCCCGACCAGACGGAAATGGCAATGACTGCAAAAAGGGGGGAAATTGTAGGGTAAAATAGGCACATGGAAGGTTAGATTTTTGGTCTTTGGTATTTCTATTTGCTTCTGACAGCCATCCCGATGAACATTACATTACCCCACACAGCAATAATTACCACTGTATTAATTGATCGAAGACCAAACAAGCCCTCAACGAAGACCAATAAAAGCTTCACCCCAAAAACTTGCCCATCTTTCTCTCTCAAACTCAATCAGCTCCTTCACAAAGCAGCAGCGCAAAAGCTACAAAAAAGCTCAGCTCTTTTTGGGCTGTCAAATCAATTGGAGCTGCAGAAAATGCCGCTCTCGTTCAAGTAAGAGCTCTCTTAGTCTCTGCTGAACTTCACTTGCTGAGCTGGTGTTCAATTTCTGAGATCTGGGTGGTCTAGGGTTTCGGTGGGGGGCTTGCTATTGTGCATAAAGTTCCGAGCTTGGAGGTGTTGGTTGGGGGTTTAGGGTTGTTATTAGGGTAAATGTAGAGGCTTTTGGTGGGGTGAAGAAGATCTGGGGCGTATGAGGGGTGGAGGAGTTGTCTTCTGCATTGGTACTGGTTTTGGATGAGATTTCAGCTGGTGGGTAGTTGATATCTTTTGGATATTTTGCTTGGGAGGGTGGGGGGTGGGCCTGTTTTTGCAGCATTTGATTGTGGAGAGGTGAAGGAGTTGAGAAATGGGTCTGTGTCTGAATCTCTGTTGAATTTGAGTTTGGTTTTACTGGGGGAGTTTTAGTAGGGGGGTGAAAGGAGGCTGGTTTTTCGGGTTTTCGAAGAATGAGGCTTTCGGCTTCTCCCTCGTCTTCAGGGTTTAATCCTCAGGCCCAGGAAGGTAAAACCTTTATTTCGTGCTTTATTTGGTTTTTTTTCCTTTTCCCTTTTTTTTTTACTTTGTGAAATTACATGCTTTCTTGAAATCTCTTGTTAATTCAGTCCTAGTCATTAGCCTGCATTGTACGACTGTGTTTGGAGTTTAGTCTAATAATGATTGAGCTGATGTTTGAACTTTGAGGCAATCATTAGAGGCGCATATCTTAATCTAAAATCAGTGGACAGACCTAGTACAGATTCATTTCACTAGTTTCTGCATGCCTTTAAGGAGTTATGTCATGGTCAAGAAATTGGCATCTATCCATATGTTACTATTTTTTTTTTGAGGTGAATAAACAGGGGTTTGGATTTTACAATTATCTTAACTTCACATAATGCTTGCTGGGGTTCTGAGTGGAAATTTAGCTATACAGTTAGAAAGATTGAACCTCGTTAATAATCAGCAACATGACTTTACCACTGGACCTAGGCTGGCATTCCAATCTTCACTTAATGGTTTTAATGCTGTGGATGTTTATGTCATTTATACTTATGCAAGCATAGAACAAATGTGCAGGGGAGAAGAAATGTTTGAATTCTGAGCTATGGCATGCGTGTGCCGGGCCTTTGGTGTCTCTACCTCTTCTTGGAAGTCGTGTAGTCTACTTTCCTCAGGGTCACAGTGAGCAGGTCAGCAACTGGGTTTTATCTATTTTTTGCTAAATTCAGAATTTTCCTTCTAAAATGGTACCAGGAGTAGAAATTTGTTTGGTTTCCAGTTCGTAGCATAGGAACTTTTGTTGTTTGTTGATCTAAGGACTTAGTCTATTATCAAGTTATCTACCATTGGAATATTCTTTTCTAATAACTTTTAAATCGGTTGATGTTATATTTTGTAATTCCTAGTTATAGATAGATCGGTGTGAGAAAATATTTTTAAAACAAGTGATTATATTTGTGGTCTAGATAATATAAGTAGTACAATGTGATATTGGGCTCGACATAAGTGATTATGAGAACAGCGGTTGTTGTTTAAACAACGAAAACTTCTAACATCACAAAACCGTAGTGTACTGCACACCATCTTCCATAGTGGATTCAGTAGTTGTATTTTGTGTCCGTTGTACAGGTTGCTGCATCAACCAACAAGGAAGTGGATGCTCATATACCTAACTACCCCAACTTGCCTCCACAACTAATTTGTCAGCTTCACAATGTGACAATGCATGTAAGTGTCAGCCTGTTTGCTTCTCTCTATACCAGTGTCACGAGTTGTTCCTTAAATTCTTTTATGTTGTATGGTGCAGGCTGATGTGGAGACAGATGAAGTATATGCTCAAATGACCCTACAACCATTAAGTCCGGTACTGTACTTGGCTGTTTTTGACTTCTGACTTCGTGAGTCAAGTTGTTTTCATCAGGTTCTGACATACATTATTTTGTAGCAAGAGCAAAAAGATGTATACCTACTGCCTGCAGAGTTGGGTGCTGCCAGCAAACAGCCAACCAACTATTTTTGTAAAACTTTGACTGCAAGTGATACTAGTACGCATGGAGGATTCTCTGTTCCCCGCCGTGCAGCTGAAAAAGTCTTTCCTCCTCTTGTAGGTGTTGTTTGGGTTGAGTCATTTGATCATCACTTTTTGAAATCTTATGTTTCCGTTTCATGGGCTTGGTTTTATACATTTTATTGTTCTTTTTTCTTCAGGATTACTCACAGCAGCCACCAGCTCAGGAACTAATTGCAAGGGATCTTCATGATAATGAATGGAAGTTCAGACATATATTTCGAGGTGAGTGTGAACTTCAGAATTCTGTTGTTTCTGCTATCATTACTCTTTATGATTGTCATTCAAATTTTTCTATTCAAATTTCTCTTTGCCATACTTATTTCCAGGCCAGCCCAAGAGGCATCTTCTCACAACAGGTTGGAGTGTCTTCGTTAGTGCTAAACGACTTGTTGCCGGCGATTCAGTCCTGTTTATTTGGTAGGTTTAAACTATTATTCTGTTCCAAGGATGGAATATGTTTCTCCTTTTTATTCTCTTTAATTTTCTTAAGGGAGCTATTAGGTCAAGAATTGTATTAATCATTGTTCCCTCTCTAATTTGTGCTATCTTCAATCAGGAATGAAAAGAATCAGTTGCTCTTGGGCATCAGGAGAGCAAACCGTCCACAGACAGTTATGCCCTCGTCGGTTTTGTCAAGTGATAGTATGCATATTGGTCTTCTTGCTGCTGCAGCTCATGCAGCTGCGACAAATAGTCGCTTTACCATATTTTATAATCCGAGGTTAGTACTGTATCTGCTACTTCTCCAGATTGCAAGTATTACTTCTTACATATCATTGTTGCGTTTGCTGAGTTTGCTTGCAATGCAGGGCTAGCCCATCTGAATTTGTGATACCCCTGGCAAAGTATGTCAAAGCTGTCTATCATACGCGGGTTTCTGTAGGCATGCGATTTAGGATGCTGTTTGAGACAGAAGAGTCAAGTGTGCGTCGGTAAGTTAATTCTCTTTGTATTTCAATTTGGTTTAACATGGAAACTTGAACTAAGTGCTTATTCACACATTTGGTGAGCGGCTTACAGTCTTTTTCTTTTTTATTTTGATTTTTCTTTCTCCCTTCAGATACATGGGTACAATCACTGGCATCAGTGATTTAGATTCTGTTCGCTGGCCAAATTCCCATTGGCGATCTGTGAAGGTCTGTTTTGAGCAGTTGTTAATTTTGACGCCAATGCTTTTCTGTTATAAACTGACAAGGTTCTTATAGAGACATGGCCAGTTTATTTTATTTTTATCATTTTGCCTTTGTTAGACAACCTAAGGTTTGTGTACGTCTTTTCTGCCACTGCAGGTTGGCTGGGATGAGTCGACCGCAGGGGAAAGGCAGCCAAGAGTTTCACTGTGGGAGATTGAACCATTAACAACATTCCCAATGTATCCATCCCCATTCCCCCTCAGACTGAAGCGACCATGGCCTTCGGGCATTCCCTCTTTCCATGGTATCTTAGCTTTTTCTTTGGCTGATGATTTCGTGGTTTCTTATGTCTGAAATTGCTTTTTTGTTTTCCTCCTTGGGTTCTCATTGGTATATTCACTTCAGGGCTCAAAGATGGTGATATGGGCATTAATTCTCCGATGATGTGGCTCCAAGGAGGGGCTGGAGATCAGGGGATGCAATCTTTGAACTTCCAGGGATTTGGGGTTAATCCCTGGATGCAGCCGAGGCTTGATGCTTCTATAGCAGGGCTCCAACCTGATGTATACCAAGCAATGGCAGCTGCTGCACTTCAAGAAATGAGGGCAGTGGATTCTTCAAAATGTTCATCACAGTCTCTTCTACCCTTCCAGCAAACTTCAAATGTTTCTATTGGGTCGGCTTCTCTGCTTCAGAGACAGATTTTACCACAGTCTCTATCTCAAAATGCTTATCTTCAGAGTTTTCAAGAAAATCAAGCTCCTGTTCAGGCTCAGGTTTTGCAACAACAGTCGCAGCGTTACCATCCATACAGTGATCCTAGGCAACAACAGCATCAACAGCAGCAGCAACAACAGCAGCAGCAGCAACAACAACAACAGCAGCAGCTGCAGCAGCAACAACAACAGCAGCAGCTGCGGCATCAACAACAGCAGCAGCTTCAGCAATCTCATCATCTGCACCAACTGCCTGTTCCGCTGCAGATCCCGAATGGCATGTCTGCTATATCTAACTTTGGTTCACCCACTCAATCCCAGTCTGCGTCTCTGCAGGTTATTCCTTCACAACCTCAGCAGCAGAGCTTTCCTGACTCTGTTGGAAATCCTATATCATCATCTGATGTTCCCCCTATACATAGTATATTAGGTTCGATCTCACAAGATGGAGGATCGCACTTACTTAACTTAAGTGGATCGAACTCTGGAATTTCTTCTTCATTAGTACCCAAGCAGATCACAGGTGAACATCAGCTATCATCTGGAGCTGCTCAATGTGTACTACCCCAGGTGGAACAGTTGGTAACACAACAATCAAATATGTCTGAGCTCACTGCCTTGCCTCCTTTTCCTGGTAGAGAGTACTCTGCATTCCAAGGCGGTACTGATCCCCAAAGCAATCTGTTGTTTGGGGTGAACATTGATTCCTCATCTCTTATGCTGCATAATGCAATTCCAAACCTGAGAAATATGGGCAACGGGAACGATTCATTGTCTATGCCATTTGGTGCTTCCAATTATACCAGTGCCGCAGGCAATGATTTTCCACTTACTTCAGACATGACTACTTCAAGTTGTGTAGATGAATCAGGTTACTTGCAGTCTTCAGATGTGGACCAAGTAAATGCACCAACTCGAACCTTTGTGAAGGTAAGATAAGACAAACTGTGATGATTTTGGCCAGTATTTACTCTTGAATTGTCAGATGTATGAATTGTTGTCAGCCATTTCTCGCAATGCAAATGCTACTGATCAAGTGGTTACTTTTTCAAAAGGTCTAGTACTTCTATTCCCTGGCTACTCATAGTTATTTAATCAACATGGTGTAATTTGACAGGTTCACAAGTTAGGGTCCTTTGGGAGGTCACTGGATATTTCAAAATTCAGCAGCTATGATGAGCTGCGCAGTGAACTCGCGCGTATGTTTGGCCTTGAAGGCCAACTAGAGGACCCTCAGAGATCAGGCTGGCAGCTTGTATTCGTTGACCGGGAGCATGATGTTCTTCTCCTTGGCGACGACCCTTGGCAGTAAGTCTTAAATTCTATTCCATCATTTGAATTATACTCTGAATGTTTGCGTAAGAAATTCCAAAAGTGAGCTTCCCATGAGTTTAAATCCTTGTTACTCTGTAAATGTTTCACTAGGAATTACTGTGCACAAGCCTATGTTACAGAAGTAAACTATGCTAATGAATTTTTCGGTATGCCAAAGTGTTTAAGTGGTGCTAGCGTTCCAATTTTTGGAGATAAAAGCAGTAAATTTAGAAGAAAATGCCTCTCGGTTCATTGTGTCTTAGGAGTAGCTTAAATCATCAGACATCTTTGACTGTTTTCTCACTTTTGTCAAAAGCTAATCAAATGACATTTTACCGTCATCTTTGATGATTCACCAGAGGTATTATGATTGCTTATTTTCAGGGAGTTTGTGAACAATGTGTCGTATATCAAGATACTCTCTCCGCTAGAAGTACAACAAATGGGAAAGGAAGGCCTCAATAGTGTGGCTTCTGTCCCAAGCCAAAAGCTCTCCAACGGTAACAATACCTGTGATGACTATGTGAGTCGACAGGATATGAGAAACTCAAGCAATGGGATTGCATCTTTGGGCTCGCTTGAGTACTAAAGGCAAAGATGTGCAAAAATGGAGAGCTTGGAATATTGGCTGCAAATGAAGCGTGTTTAGTCATGCTAGTATTGTTTTCATAAAAGGATTGTTAGCATTCCTTTAACCCGTTATCTGGTTGGTGAGAGATGTAATGCTCAGGCTAAGTCTATTTGGAGCTTGCATGTCAGCGTATAATTTATACTGTAAATTATAGTAGGAAGGACCTTGTTTCTGAAACTACTGCTACAGCACGTAGAACAACAAACCTACCGTAAGAGCTTCATCAATGTCAGAGTCCGATAGCACTTTGAATGCTATCTTGTGTTGTAAGTTATTATCAAATGAAGTTATAAACTTATCATGAATCGGACTCATCTGAGTGCCAACCTCTTAATTATTATTTTAACTATCATGGCGTTGCTGTCAGCTGAATTGTATACATGTTCATGTAGAAATTAGTTCAAAGATTTGTCTCTGGGTATGACATTGCTTCATTTCTGCATCAGCGTGCACGATTGTCAAACTAAATGAGGGGTTGTGTGCGTTTTAATATATATTAATTTATTTATTTATTTCATGAATAGTCCTTCTAGATGTAGATGCTAGGGTTAAAAAGATGGAAATCATCGAATCATTACGAGCATGTGCTTGGATTACTCAACTCCAACTGCATTATTTGGTCGCTAGGAAGAAACACTGGAATAATTCTCTATCAGTCAACAGCACATACGCGTGATCTCTGAAAAACTAGAATGCATGAGAATTACAGATACCAAAGTGAATTGATAATGAATCTATAAAATCCATATCCTTTTATGGATAGGAGATGAATAGAAAGACTAAAATACAATAAATCCTCACCCATCATTCATTGCAGTGGGTCATCCATCTCACAACTGTTCAATCAATAAATATCCGAGCAAGAAATCTATTAAGCTGAGATAGAGGAAAAAGATGCACAAAATGGCAATAATTCAACTGCTAGTTCATCATGTGGTATTCTCTCTGCTGCTATGGCAAACCTCTTCATCTGAATTAGGACCGCCGCCAATTGCAAAGCCAAATTGCGCAAGCCACTGCGGCAACATAAGCATCCCATACCCTTTTGGTATTGGAGGGCCAAGCAGCAATTGTTACTTCGACGAATGGTTTCGAATAGAATGCATCCACAATTCCACAACTCCATCTCGCAGCAAACCTCTCTTGAAGCTCACCAACTTAGAAGTCCTAAGTATTGACATTTCCGGCACCCTTCGTGTTAGAAGCCCTGTCACTTTCTTCAGATGCAAGGCGAAGCAAACTCTCCAACCAGCGAATTTGACTGGAAGTCCCTTTGTGTACTCTCAGGAAAAGAACTTCTTCATCGCAGTCAGTTGCGGATTCCTTACCATGGTGCGGTCAGAGGGTCGTGTCATTGGTTCGTGCATGTCGATTTGTGTTAAGGATTCGGAAAGAGACTACGACGGTTGTGATATCGGTATCAACTGCTGCCGGACTACAATTCCTCCATATCTCACTGTCATCAATAGCAGTATAAGCAACAATCACGGAGCCAGCATACAACCAGGGAGAGATTAGGCCCCCACTGATTTTCTTAAAATTAAAAATTAACTCTTAAAATTTTTAAAATTTTACTATATGTTATCCTTAAATTACAAACTGACCCCCAAATTTTTACACTGACCCCTAAAATTTCTACCCATAAAAATGTAACCCCCTTTTCAATTTCACTCTTAAAATTTCACCCACAAAATATAACCCCCTTCTCAATTCACCTCAAAATTCTACCAACAAATTATAACTTTCTTTTCAATTTCACCCCTAAAATTTCTACCCCAAAATGTAACCCCCCAAAAAAAATTCCTAGCTACGTCACTGATAAGCAATGAAGCTGGAAGTTCAGGAAACAAGGGCGATTGCGAGGACCATGCGTTTCTTGTTGAACAAGAATGGTTTCAGCGGAATATTTCAAATTTTCGAGCTGTGAAGCGTAGGGACAGCGTTCCAGTGGTGCTGGACTGGATCCTCAGCTTGGACAACAACAAGTCATTGATCAAATCGTTTGTGGAAGATTTCAAACCAAATGTGAGTAGGAATTATAATGACTCAGCGCCCTATTGTTATATGGATAACGCCACTTCAACAAACAACAATCGTTCACAGGTTTATTGTAATTGTCCGATTGGCTTTGAAGGAAGTCCTTATCTTCTCCAACCTTGCCAAGGTAATTAGTATTCCTCAAATTTTTCTTATTATCCAATGTTTAAAAATATGCATTATCACAATCTCGACAAGAAACTCTTGACAGTATTATAAGAACACGGAAGCATGAAGCTGTCATATGCTTTCCCATTGCCTTATTCCCTTACAGGCATTGCATTGAGGAACTTGCGAGCATAATCATATCAACATTTCAGTTGAAACTCATTCAATGTAGCTGAATTTACTCCTAAGTGACTTTGGCATTTAAGAAATTTCATGATTTACTCTGAAGTGATTGCTTGTGTTCTTTTAAAAAAAATAAAATGCTTATAACATGTTTCTCCCTAAAAGTGATTCTGGCTTTCTCAACTTCACTTCCTAATCTAGCCATAAAAAGGCAATTGAATGGTTAAAAGAAGTTAAGTACGTTCAATTACATTCACTAAACCGGATAAGTTACATTGTTGATCGGTTGATTTGAACCCAATTTAATTTCTGGGTTTTCATTCACTAATGGCACTTTAAGTAGTGATGATATGAAACACAGTTCTGCATTTTGTATAATTTGCTTTAATGTATAATACTGCAGATATTGATGAATGCAAGGTCCTCAGGCAGTGTATTCCGGATTCTCCACTCTACAGCTCACTCGATCCCCAATGGAATATCAGCAACGCTATATGTGAGAACTATGCCGGGGGTCATAAGTGCTCAAATATAAGTGGAGCTACCTGTGAGTTTGCCGCCAATTATGGTGGTTCTGATTGCTACTACAAAAAGGGTCCTCGGACCACTGAACCTCGGTCAATCAAACCAATTCTTTTAGGTATGCTTTACTAACTAACAATGTTGGTGGAAAATGGAAATGAATGTGACAATTTGTATGAACCATTTTGATAATTATGCAGGTTTTGGCACCAGCATTGGAGTACTGTTACTACTTATAAGTTCATGGGGGGTGTACAAGATCATGAAGAAACAGAGAGACATCAAGCGTAAACAATTGTTCTTTAGACGAAATGGCGGGTTGTTGCACTTCCAACTTTGAAGTTATTAGGGCATTTTTAGGGGAAATAAATGTCTTTCGTCGCTATTAAAGAAAAGAGGGGATAAGTTATTTGTTGCTATTAGTAGTATAGGGAAATTTAAAAGTCATAAATTTTTGGCGCAATTCTTATTAGGGGCAGATGTAAAAGCTCTACAAGTTTGGCGGGATTGGAGGGAAAGTGGGCAAATTTTATCAGTGGCATTGTATCAATTAAGATATAATATATTTCAAGTGGTATATAATTGTTATTTTTTAACATTAAAAATAATAAAAAAGAAATAGATTGTATTTTTCTTTACTATGGATTATATCAGCGCACCTCTTCCCTTCCCAAACTTCCGTCTTCTACTTATCTCATATTAATTTTATTTATTTAGATCTGATTTAAAAACCACGTCTTCTCCGTGGCGGCTTCTCTGATGCCCGCCCTCTGCGCGATATAGCCAGCTCTGAAAACTAGAAATTCTCTTGAGAATTTGTGTGAGATGGTGAAATTGTGACTGGGTTTTCATGGCTTTTCTTTTCGGTGTCTGGGTTTTCAATTAAAAGTCTCATTGGGATATCAGATCATCGATTTCGCTTCGCTTCCGGAGTCTTGCGGTAAGCGTGACGGTGGGGCGGGGATGTCGATGCTTGCTTAAGACTTCGGTTATGGATCGCCATCGCCTCTTCTTCAGTTGGTGAGTCATCAATATATATATATATCATATTTGTTTGTGTTATTGGTTGATTGGTTGCTGAGAAAGTTTTAGGGGAAAAGATTGAATTTTTATTGATCGATTTTATTATTTTATTGTTTGATTTGGCTGGCGGAGAAGTTGAGTTTGTGCTAAGAATGTGGAATTTTGGAGCTTGTGAATTGTTTGTTGCTTTTCGAATTGAAAGTTTACGTTTTTGGAGCTTGTGAATTAATACGTGTGTAATTGTTTTGGAATGGTTGTTTTCTCATGAATGATTAGCAGTTAAAGATGATTGCTTCATAGCGTATTGTACTCACCTTGCTTAGTTTTGGTTCATAATTTGTCTAATACGTTTCTTTGTGGGATAGCATCAGTTTTTATGTGTATCTGGGGTTGTATCTTCTTTCAGTATGAATGGGTGAGAAGGGCAGACAAAGGAAGTCTTGATATAGGAACACGTGAGTTCTCTCTTATCTTTAACTGCTTCTTTTCTTTCTGATAGTGTTTTACTCGGTGTAAGATTGTTGGTTTGAAGTTCTATCTGTGAGCTTTATTTCTGGATGAATATTACTTGTGTATTGCTTCTTTTATGTTTGGTATTATAATTTATGTTCTTGGGTAAAAAAAAATTGGGGTTGAATTTCAGGTTGTAACAGATCCTTGCTATGATTTTGCAGCCTCAGCCGGTCTAGAGTTTGCTCACCGTCTCTAAAAATTGAAGTGAGGTAAAAAAGTTAAATTTTTCTAGTATCTGTCATTTACTTTATAGTGAGTTTTTATGATAATCTTCCTTTCTATAAGCTTCAAGTCTCAAACAGGTACTTTATAGTGTGTTTTTCTGAGTTTTTTTTTGTCGAATTGGTTTTGTTGAGAAGTGTTATTGTGTGGCATTTGTTGATTTGTGATCTGAGTTCAATTATACGTTTTGTGGTAGCTTTGCTCGGTATCATGCTGAATATGTAAGTAATTGCATCTATATGTAAGATATCAGAAAGTTTGGGTCTATTTAGTTTAAACTTTATACATTAGTTGGAATTATGAATTGCTTGAAGTTGGTATTGGTATTCATAAAAAAGAAGAGCAAAAGGAAAAGGTAGAGGGTAATACTTTGAGACTGGTGTTAATTCAATGCTAGTGACAATGGTGTAATTGATTATAAGTCCACTACCATTTTCCTTGTCGATGCTTTATTTGATGATTTGCATGTTATGGGAGAAAGAGCATGGTCATCCACCTATCCTATTGAAGCTTTTGATATGTTGCACAAGAGAAATGATAAAGACAATAGTTGGGTGGATGATGCATCAGAGCAAATGAAGAGTAAGTTTAAAACTTCATTATTATTAAATTCTTGGTCTATAATGCTCCCTTTTTTTTTTTAAACTAAGTGCTTAAACAAATTCTTTATCTTGGTTAGGCTAAGCTCTCACAAGAATTAACCCAACCTGTTGCTTCCCATGGTGAGGAGACTCCAGACTTAAAGGTTGCAAGCATATATATCTACTGAGGTCTTAGACCCATGGAAGAGTTCGCGGTTGTGGAGATGCAGTGACACAAAAGATGGTGCCTTGGGTGGTGGAGACACAACAACATAGTGTACCCTCCAGTGCCTTGCTCTTTTGGAGAATTTACATGAGATGCTTCTTGAAGAATTTATGCATAATTTCATATATTCAGATCAAGCTCAGAGGACTTGTCGTCCAGATCAAGACTAGGCTGCTGATGCTCTTTGGGAAGTGGCTTTGGGGTCTTTAGTAATCTTTTTATATTTGGTTATGTAGTATCTGAAAAGGCTTTGGATATGTCTTTACTCTTTGGTTTTAGATACTTCTCTCTATTATGTGAACATCTATGTAGAACTTATATGAAATATGCATATGTATTTTATGTTTTACATTTAATCTTCTATGTTTAGAATATGAAATTGAAAAACGTCATAGAATATGAATTTGAAAAACGAAAACTGTGCAGCAAGGCAGATTCTAAATCGATACATGAGGAGCGGATGAACGAATTTTTACTGGCTATTAATTAGGAATAATATTAAATTTAATAGTGGTATTTAAATATGCCTTAATTTAATAATAATTGAATAATATTTATATGGAAGTGGGGGCAGAAACAAACGCCACTAGTGTTTGAAATTTGAGGGGTTGATTTCAGATTGCCTACGTGTCATAGGAAAGATTAGGTGCGGTTTTAAATGTACATTTGCCCCTAATAACTACTACTACGCCTTTCTAGCTTCAATTCCATTATCCGCCGCTCCTAGGCTTAGGGGCACATTTCTTTTCTTTTCCGCATCTAATGGCACTTCTAATGCAAATAATTTGCCCAATAATTCAGTCCTATGTTGTTGGAAAAACAATTGGCGTCAAGCGAAGTTAATGTTGAGAAAATCAAGCTGTTCAAAGCAAAGGAGTTGGAGAAGTGTACTGACAATTTCAACACCAATAGAATTGTTGGCCAGGGAGGCCAAGGAACTGTGTACAAAGGTATGCTCAGTTCCGGTTCAATGGTTGCAGTGAAAAAGTCTAAACTAGTGGACAAACCCAAGCTTTCGGAGTTCATCAACGAGGTCGTGATTCTTTCACAGATCAATCACAGGAATGTGGTTCAACTATTGGGGTGTTGTTTGGAGACTGAAGTTCCTCTTTTGGTCTACGAATTCATACCAAACGGAACTCTCTCGGAGTACATCCATGAGGACAATGAGGAGTTCCCACTCACATGGGACTTACGTTTGCGCATCGCCACGGAGGTTGCAGGGGCTCTTTCCTACTTGCACTCTGCAGCATTGGCTCCCATTTATCACCGCGACATCAAGAGTACGAACATACTTTTGGACAAAAAGTATAGAGCGAAAATCGCAGACTTTGGAACTTCAAGATCCATTGCCATTGACCAAACTCACATTACCACAAATGTACAAGGCACATTTGGCTACTTGGACCCGGAGTACTTCCAATCAAGCCAGTTTACAGATAAAAGTGATGTCTATAGCTTTGGCGTTGTCCTTGTCGAGCTTTTGACCGGCAGAAAACCGGTTTCTGCAGTTACGAAGTCAGAAGAAGACGAAGATCAAGAATATAGAAGTCTTGCAACATACTTCATTAGTGCAATGCAGGATGATCGCATCTTTGGCATTCTCAATGCTCGAGTTTTGATGGAAGGGGCAGAGACAGAGATCAGGACAGTTGCTAACCTTGCCTTGAGGTGCTTGAATATGAATGGAAGGAATCGGCCTACAATGAGAGAGGTCACGGCGGAGTTGGAGGGCATTCGAATGTCGAAACACAAAACTTCTAATGCTCAGCATGAGAATGAACATGGTGAATCCTCCAAAAATGGTTCAGCTGAGCAGTTGTATATTATTTCAAGCTCAGGAACGGATTCAGCTTCGGATGGTGGTCTTTGAAGTTCCTCAATTACCTGTTCGAACAAAACATTTATAGGTTGTAATGTAATGTCATGCACCGATATGTTCTCTAATGAAAGCTGTACTGACGTAAGTAAGTTACGGGACTGATAAGCCACTTTTCTCGTGTCTTTGGATTCCTTCTAGCCTAATGCGCGGATATTGCCAAAGATGTCATCTTTTTTTTTTGCCCTTTTTACCCTCTTGACATCTGCATCTTGAATTGCCTGCCTGCTTGTTGGGCCAAGCGTGGTAAATGAGTAGTATGGGCCTTACAACAGTCTCAATTGGGCCTATATTTGTAAAAGTTCGGAAATGTGTTTTTGGTGGTGCTGGGCCAAGATAAAAGCAAGGAACAAAATTTTAGTCGAAATTTTGGAAATTTTGGAGATTCGAAACTTGAATCGGGGTACGTATCAATATCAGTGGAAAAATACCGAAATTTCGATAATTTCGATAGTTTCTGTAAATTTCGAGCTGAGGCTCTTGAAAATGAACAATATTACCGAAATTTCCATCGAAATTTCGGTAATATTTCGGTAAAATTTCGATAAAATTTCCTTTATATTTTACATAGCTGTTTTTTGACTTTCTTAAGTTGAATGAGTTATTACCTTCAATAATGCTTCTTAATCTTTCCTGATGTGTGTGATTCTGATGTATTATATTCCTCAAAACTCTCATGTTATATTGTAATGTTAATGTAATGGTCATTGTATGTTTCATGAGCCTCACCTTAAGATATTGTGTTGATTGATAGCGTAATGAAATACAAAACACAAATTCTTCTCCCTTATGTATATAAAAGTTATTCCATAACAATGCTATATAGCTTAAATGTTAAATTGCATTATTTGTTGATTTTAGAGCCTATCGAAAGTAGAGATTAGTTTATAGGTTTTCTAATATGTTTTTTGGCTTCATTTTTTTAAAACTGAAATTTACCAAAATTTCCACCGAAATCGAAACTTTTTCCGAAATTTCCATCGAAACCGAAATTTTGTTCCTTGGATAAAAGGAACCATGGGAGTGATGAATTAGTCATATGGGTTCCCAATTGCCATAAGTTAGGGGTTATGGAAAGAAATAGCGTACCGCTACATCATGGAATCGGAAGCAAAGCCGCCCGTCCTGTTGATATGCACCGGCGGCTACAACAATCACTATGAACATTACCTTATCCACACCATCAACTTGAGCGAATTGTTATCTTGCTCCTGCAAAATCCACAACGATGAACATCATTACCTTATTCATGCCATCAACTTGAGCGAATTGTTATCTTGCTCCTGCAAAATCCACAACGATGAAGATGCCAAGACAACCACCACAACCATCTGCGAAAGTTGCGTCTCCTCCGAGGGAAACCCTTCGGAATTGCGCTGGTCGGCTGCTTGGGCAGCGAGGTGTAAACATAAGTGAATATGCTTATGATATCACAAACACAATTATCATAAGCTAAACATGAACATAAACAAGTACTAACCTTTATGTGAAGAAGTCATGATGAATAGGGTATAGCACTAAGTCTTCTACACAGCTAAGAGGTTGATTTCATCTCTATGGGGGCTAGAACACATTGAAACCGAATGCTTAGTATGTAGGGACCTTGGTGCCGATATAGGGGTGATTAGGGTTGTAACACCTCGCATCCCACATCGGAAATACGCTGGGGAAAGCAATAGTTTATATGCAGGCCCATGAGTCCAAAGGTTACCTTCAGCTAGCACTTTTGAATTAGGCTTGGGTGTTACATATGATATCAGAGCCAACCCAACCTATTTCTTATGTGGGCCTATGGACTGTTATGATAGACGGTTCCCTGCCTATGTGGGAAAGGGCGCCGCCCCCCCTGCGCTACGGGGTAACGCAGATCCGTAGGCAGGTAAATTGTTGCATCCCACATCGGTAAGGCCCGTGTATTGGTTACGGAGATGGAGACTTGGCGAGGACGCCAAGTTCTTAAGGTGGGGAGATTGTAACACCCCGCATCCCACATTAGAAATACGCTGGGGAAAGCAATGGTTTATATGCAAGCCCATGAGTCCAAAGGTTACCTTCAGCTAGCACTTTTGGATTAGGCCTGGGTGTTACAAGGGTTACATTAGTCCTCCCATAAAACACTAAAGTACCCTAATCTCCTATTGGTTCAACACTTAAACACCCTAAAACCAGCCAAGTAAACCTTGTCCTATTAGGAAGTGTTCTCCTACTTAATGACTCAAATCCTACATCATTAAGGTTACAAGAGATTGAGTATAATACTATTTAGCATATTACTTGATCCTTAAGCAACCATTAAGTGTTACATATCTAAATGTGAATCGTGTAGAGTCCATATCTTACACGAGGACCTTCCATGTCACGTGGGCTGCGGTGTCATTGGCTCTGAAATCATCTTTTATGGCGGCTACAATCCAATGCATCTGCCGTCATGAAATCAGCCAAAACCGGCTAGCAAATATTTTGTCTTTGAATTTGGGACTAATACAAATGGTGACGGGCTCGGGGATGACAGAAGTTGGGCTTCTAATTCCAAAAGGCAGAAGCCCAATTCCAGGCTCAACATCCCCGAGTGTCAAAAACTCCATGCTAAGTTGCCAGAAGGGAGACCTAGAGACGTTTTGTTGGGGCTGGCAGGAAAGCTCTACTGTTTCCCCCGGTCCTTGCGGCCGTCTTTCGAGGTACTCAAGCATGATGAGGAAGCTGAATGGTTATCTTTGCCAGAACTTCCCATTGCAAGTTGCCTCCTGCCTACTTTTTATGAAACTGCCGGCACCAATGTATTTGTTTCCACCACACAAGAGGTGTTCTGCTTCGACGTCGTTGACCCTAACCCGACTAGTCTCCTCTCTTTCTCCATTTCCCTTTCTTTCGATGTCGTGGACCTAGCAGCAGTTATT
This sequence comes from Spiraea crenata, assembly GCA_033992175.1. Classification (NCBI taxonomy): domain Eukaryota; kingdom Viridiplantae; phylum Streptophyta; class Magnoliopsida; order Rosales; family Rosaceae; genus Spiraea; species Spiraea crenata. The sequence goes on from JAVBHV010000019.1 coordinate 3,058,068, forward strand.
ACTTGTATGATTGGTTTGAAATACACTGCGACGACTCTACTATCCCCTTACAAGCCTTTTCTTAGGCTTGCCAAGCTGGAGGTGCTCAAAATTTCTCTGGAGGGCACTCTTCAGGTCAAGAATCCTGTTACTAATTTCTTCTGGAACAGAAAACAAGTGCCAAAACTTCAGGGAGCCCTTTTGTGTTCTCAGAGAAAGACAATCAATTCACTGCTGTGAGCTGTGGCTTCTTTGCACTGGCAAGGTCATATTGTGATAAGCGAGTTGTAGGTGGATTTATGTCAACTTGTGACAAGAGTGTTGAAAAAGGTTACAATCATGGATGCATTGGTATAAACTGTTGCCAGACGGCCCTTCCAGAATGTTGGGCGCTGATTACAACTATGCATTCCTTGTTGAGCAAGATTGGTTTAAGCATAATTTATCAACTTCCGGGACAGCAAGGATATGGAGAGTGTACGTGTGGTGCTTGAATGGATCTTAAGCTTAGACAACATGAATAGTTCGTTGGTCGAACTATTTGAAAGGTTCATCACAAACAGATCATATTCAAATTGTTTAAAAAAGCGTTCTAAAAGCTCGCTATTAGTGTGCTTTTTAGCGTAGGGGTCAAAAAATTCTATAAAGTGGTGACGTAATGCGTATTACAAAAAAAGCGTCTGCTATTATCTACTACTTTCCGCTATTTTACGCTATTTACGCTATTAGGGCGCTATTTGGGTTTTTTTTTCTTCAAAAGAATAAAGGCTAAAATGTCGCTGTTTGAGTTGAATTTTTTTTATTTTTTTTAATAGTATTGAACTAAAGCTTAATTCTTCTTCTATTCTACTACCACTAGCCGCACGACATCTCTTCTTCCCCATTAAATTTTTTTAACTCTGATACCATAAAGAATGAAGATTTGATGTTCAAATACTTAGATGATTTTGTACAAGAGATACAGGAGGAGATGATGCCGTTCAAATACTTAGATGATGTTGAACTTTATGGATGAGTACATTATTGTCAAATAATATGTACTTTTTTTTAATCCAAAATAGCTTACGCGAAAACGCGAAGTAGCTTATACTATGCGATAACGAGCTCATACGCTACGCGAGACCGTGATTTCAAACATTGATATTCATCAATTGAAATTATTTCCAATCCCACGTCAACACCGTTTTGCACAGTAGTTAATGCCACTTCTTTGTTTTACAACCGCTCAAGGCTTCGATGTTTGTGTCCACTCGGCTTTGAAGGAAGTCCCTATCTTCTTCAATCTTCCCAAGGTACTAATCAATTCTTCTTCCATTAATTGTCCCGAGCTACTTTCTTGTTGAACACATACATGCAGAAGTTAGTTTGTTCAATTTCTACAATTGAGGATTTCCCACTCACCTGGAAAATGCGGTTACGAATTGCAACAGAGATTGCAGGAGCTCTATCTTACATGGTGCAGCTTCCATTCTCATCTTTCATAGAGACATCAAATCCACAAACATACTACTAGACGCAAAATACAGAGCGAAAGTTGCTAACTTTGGAACTTCACGAACAATTGGGATGGACCAAACTCATGTGACAACACTTGTGAATGGTACATTTGGTTACTTGGACCCCCAATACTTCCAATCAAACCGGTTCACGGAGAAAAGCGATGTGTATAGCTTTGGAGTTGTCCTTGTGGAGCTCGTAACTGGACAAAAACCGGTTTGTGCAATAAGAGGGTCGGAAGAAGAAGACTACATAAGTTTTGCTACATATTTCATTTCATCGATGCAAGAGGACCGTCTTTTGCTAGAGTTTTGAAGGAAGGATCCAAACCGGAGATCAAGATTGTCGCTAATCTTGCAAAAAGATGCTTAAACTTGAATGGGAGGAATCGTCCTACGATGAGAGAGGTCACATCGCTGTTGGACGATGTTAGAAACTTCTTCTTGTGATCGACCAAGACATACATTACAGAGGGCTTACATTTATTTTGTGGATAGAAAATAATGTTCGTCACTTGTCTCTTGAGCTTAGGATCTGTTGTACTTGAAAACGAAGAAAACCAAACAACACTTTTTGATCTGGTACTAAAAAAAATGATCTTACAATTCAGTTTGTTATTTCTTTTGATACACGTGATAGTTTGGTTCATTATCAAGAAGAACAGAAGTTTTTTGACACAGCGGAAAAATATAGCAATAGGTTTAGGGATCCACACGTTCACTCTAAACTCTGGAATCCACCAGAAACCTGAAATCCATCAGCAATTAAGAGAAAAACTCTTAAGAAGAATAATTTTATTGATTGATAAAAACTCCTCCTAAAGGTAGCGATTAGAGTGCCTTTAACACATGACAAAACCCTAGCTAATAAGGGAAACAAATAGAAAAGGAAGATAGGATCACAATCCTACCAAAACTAGAAAAGTAAATAAACTGCGGAATTGATCTAGTAAATGAGGGATTTCGGTTATAAACCGCCAGGGCTCATTTCACGATGAGTCTTGTAGATCTTGTCGTTTCCCTTGAAATCAACATATTATGGGCCTAAATCCGACAATTCAATCCAAAGTTACAATGTTCCAGCCGAACCCGAAATATCCAATAAATCTGACGCTTCTCCTTTCCTGCGGCAAGAAACCTTCCTATACTTGAATTCCCAATTCTCAATTCACTTTTCCTGGCATTCCGAAGTCTTCGTCTTCGGACCTTCCTTTTGAGTATTTTACCCATTCTTCGTCCTACATCAGTCTCCTCCACTTGTAAAGAACTCGACCTCGAGTTCATCTTGAATGGAACTAGGACATAATCTTGTATCCTTGGACCTGTAGACTCATAATACTTAGAAGGTATGATCAAGGATCCAACACCATAAACTAATTTCGAATAAGCAACTGTGTAATCATATTCCAAAGTACGCTCTCCTCGATCATTCGCATAAATATCTTCAATCTTGGTCTTTGGTGGCAACATCAAAGTACCTGCACCTCCAGCCACCTCAACCATACATGTACTAAGATCATGAGCACAATGTTCCTCTTCTATTAGAATTGAGTTCTCATTGGCCAAATTGATATTTGTTTCCACAATCTCTTCCTCTCGTCCTTGATTCACTGTAATTGAAGGTAGAACAAGATCAATACCATCCATGATTTCTTCTTCATCATTCGTTTGGCCCACCACAGTTGTAGGTGAATCAGTATCTATTGCTTCTACTGGGATATGAGTTTCAACAAGGGATTCAAATTCCTTTTCTTCAATTTTCTCCCTCGTATTTTCTTGGCACATTGGATCTTCAATGGATTTGGTCTCAAAAACTTTTCTTCTGAAACTAGTCCTTGAAACATACAATTCGTAATCCCATGGAAACAAAAGCTTTACCAATGTTCGCTTCATATAGCTCCAAGTTCGGATAGGATTCTTACCTTCTTGTTTTCTAGATTTATGCATCTGAACCCAACAAGTAGCAGCATAACCCTTCAAACGCAAGCTAATTGCTTTCACCATCTGCTCCTCTGAAATAGATATTGGTTTGAAGAAATTCTCTACGTCTTTGACCTAATCAAGAAAGTCTTCAATGTTGCCACTAGTTTTGAAAGAGGGAATCTCTAATGAACTAATAAATCGTATAGGCTGACTTGGGCCAAATCCTCCAGGCTTCTTAGGTCGCCCACTGTTGTTGTTGCCTTTGTTGTTGATGTTCAACGCCCGATTTCCAGCCAAAGTTTCAAGGCGGCGCATTCGTTCATCATACTTAATCCTGGAAGTTGGTTCCCCACCAGGTTGGGTCCTATTATTCCCATGATCTCCTGCCATCGAGCCAAGGCAAACCTGCTCTGATGCCAATTGACGCAGCGGCACAATATAGCAATAGGTTTAGGGATCCACACGTTCACCCTAAACTCTGGAATCCACCAGAAACCTGAAATCCATCAGCAATTAAGAGAAAAACTCTTAAGAAGAATAATTTTATTGATTGATAAAAACTCCTCCTAAAGGTAGCGTTTAGAGTGCCTTTTATACATGACAAAACCCTAGCTAATAAGGGAAACAAATAGAAAATGAAGATAGAATCACAATCCTACCAAAACTAGAAAAGTAAATAAACTGCGGAATTGATCTAGTAAATGAGGGATTTCGGCTATAAACCGCCAGGGCTCATTTCACAATGAGTCTTGTAGATCTTGTCGTTTCCCTTGAAATCAACATATTATGGGCCTAAATCCGACAATTCAGTCCAAAGTTACAATGTTCCAGCCGAACCCGAAATATCCAATAAATCTGACGCTTCTCCTTTCCTGCGGCAAGAAACCTTCCTATACTTGAATTCCCAATTCTCAATTCACTTTTCTTGGCATTCCGAAGTCTTCGTCTTCGGACCTTCCTTTTGAGTATTTTACCCATTCTTCATCCTACATCATTTTTGGCTTGGGAATTACACTCAATATGTTCGGATACAGACTCCGAACAAGCTTACGATTGCCAGTAGAAGTTTCCGAAAACATTTAATTATTTCCTGCGACTGGACTTTGAACAGGCCTCAAGATGTCGCAAATTCCACACCACCAGCCACCAGGGGCGGAGCCAATCGGGAGCCCGGGTTAAAATTTGAAGTCCAAATTTTTTATTAGTAGTAGTTATGTTAAAATATTGAAAACCCAGCCCAAAACTTTAGCTTCTTTCCCGTGGATGCTTCAAGCTCGACTTCAGAAAACACTCACGCCCGCCCGCATCTTCTACGACTTCGCATGGCGTCGTTTCGGGCTCGAGGTCGTCGGCAAAAACGGCTGCCTCATCGAGGGCGTGCTCCACCTGCCCGGAAACTCGCCGGTGAAGCTCGACTCGCAGGACCTGCTCCAGATTGGCGACAAGGAGTTTTACTTTCTGCTGGGCAAGATCACCGTACTCTTGGCTCCTTGTGCTCTCAATCTTCGGCTGCTCTCCCGGCATGGCTTGGACCATAGTCAATCTCGCTCATTTTCTGGTATGTTTTGTACGTCCTTCTCTCTTTTGTTTGACTTGGTTTTTTGTGAAAAGGTGTGGTTTTTCAGGTGTTCTGCTTACTGGGTTCAATTGGGTTTGTGAAAGTTTGTGTCTTCGTTGATAATTTTTAGAAGCTGCTTGATTTGATGATTTGGGTTGTAGCTAGATTTTTGTGTGGAACCGATGTTGTAATTGTTGTGCGCAATGTACTTTGTGTTTCCGTGGGTATAATTAGGTGGAGGTTGGGTAGTTTACATGGTTAAGCATTTGGATATTTGCAATTTGAATTGGGGCTAAGTTCTAATGTTTCTTATCTTACCATGTAGTTTAGATTGTGATTTGAGAATTATTGTGGAAGTGCTTGAAGGAGATTTTCTGAAAAAAGAGGTTAGATGATTCGTGCATAAAATTGAATTTTTTAAAGAAAAAATAATAATTTTTTCTCTATAAATAGCCAATCAATTTTTTTCACTTTCTATATCAAAACTTCACAAATTCTTTCTTTGAAAAGAAAACTTTTTTGTCGATGCAAATTATCTTAGTTCATAAAAAAAATTAAAAATGAGTTTCATGAATAGTGATCGCCCCTTGCTCTTGCCCTTTTGCGGTGGAACAAAAAACGAAGGACAATTACTATTATGGTGAGTCATACATAAATAGTACCACCTTTTGGGACTATTTCCTTTCCCTTGTTCTTGCCTCTTGCCCTTTGCCTCATGAATGGAAATGCTCTAATGCGGTTGGGAGCAAACCAATATGCTTTCATAGTCTTCAAAGCTTCACAAAACAATTTCCAAATGACGAAACACCTGTCAGATTTTTCCAAAAATAAGATTACAACCCACATTTTGATTCGGAGTGTGTCTTGGTTTTGGCTACGGAATATGTGGTCATCAATTACAGGCCGGCTATAATTTGTACTGTTCAGTTGACTTGACTTGTGAAAGAAGATGATCACTCTCTCAAGTCTTCGTCTTCCGCCCGGTTTGTTTTAGCTTTTACAGATATAAAAAATGTTCCTAAGTTTTAACCTTTAAGGCCATGTTTACTTCACCGGAATGGGAATGGAGGAATCGGAATGGAATTGAAACGATTCTCATTCCGGTGTTTACTTACACAAGGAATGAAAATTGTTGTGAGTCCCACCAGAAAAAACCATTCTCATTCCCAACCTTTGGCCACATTTGAAACCGGATAGGAGAGATGGTATTGCTAAAAAAGGAATGGGAATGGGTTTGTCATTTCCAAACTTACCCTCCCATTGTTGATGAAATAACCAAAAAACCACACAAAATTACAAAACTTTATCCTTCTCCATTTCCAGCCGCACCTTTTGTTCTTCAAGCTCTTCTTCTTCAAAAATCTTCTGTGCTTTTGTGCTTGATATAGGATGACTTGTTTGTTAATTTTTCTTAACAAATATTATTAAATTTTGTAAGATTGGATAATTACTCCAATTGTAAGTAGAATTATTGACATAGTTAAAAATAACAATGTAGAACAAAGCTTAATAGTGTTTTATTATATATCAAAATTGAATTTATCTTAACAATATTTCACACTAATTCTGATTCCGGAGAATGATTCCAGACAGTCAGTAAACACTGGAATGGAATGACTGATTCCGATTCCGACCGATTCCGATTCCTGCTCATTCCGATTGCGAGTTAGTAAACGTGTCCTAAAAGAAGATGCATAACTTGAATGGGGGAATGAGAGTGGCCAAGGCATTGTTAGAGGATGTTCGAAATTCCTTCTAATCCGCGACAGATTAATTTCTAGATTGCAAATTAATTACTTTGAGTTCAGGATACTTTGGACTCGAAAACGACCGAAGGAACCAAAAACGAGCAAGACTTTCAATTTATATATATATATATATATATATATATATATATATATTATTTTTTTCATTTAATTCGTTCTTTTGTGTGTAGCTAGAAAGAAAGGAAAGACTTGCAATGTCTCTACTACCTGTCAAGTATAATGGATCTAACTTTTCAATTTCATAAAACATGATTGCAATAGCTCTAAAGGGGTAAGCACACTGCTCTAGCCTATCACTGGGAGATATCGCTTTGAAATGTTCAGTGGTAATAAAAGTACTTTATGATTTATCTTTCTTTTTGTTACTTTATGGGAAGACGACGAAGACTTAAAGAGTGATGATTTGATTGCTGATATATTATACTCCACGCTTTCCTCTGGACATGCGCAGATAGATTGCAAAAGGGAAAAATTGAAGTAGCAGCAGAATGGTTCACCGGTTGCTAATTCAAATTACTCTGTCTTTGTACTGGTTTACTACTACTGCAGTACCAGTTGCAGCAGCTTCTTCAGAACCAGCTATAGCAAGGCCTAATTGCTTGTCGCGTTGTGGAGATGTCACTGAAATCCCATATCCTTTTGGAATTGGAGCAGGGTGTTACCTTGACAGCTGGTTCGAAGTAATCTGTAACAAGCCAGCCGGCTCTGACAGACCTTTCATGAACAGACTCGGTCTAGAAGTGCTGGAAATTTCTTTTCAAACACACACACTCAAGGTCAGGAGCCCAATCACCTTCTATAATTGCAGTGGAAAGACAAACAATCGCCAGCCACCCAACTTGGACGGGAGCCCTTTTATGTTCTCCCAAACGAGCAACCAATTTACTTCAATTGGTTGCGAAGTGATTTCGCTCATGACATATGAAGGGATACAATTCGGTGGGTGCTATTCCTTTTGTAATAATGTTACCACCGATCTCATTTTTCAAAACCGTAGCTGTAGTGGCAGGGGCTGCTGCCAAACCACCGTCGATGGATTTTCATATTCATCCTTCAATATCAGCTTACGGTCGATGCAAAAAGGTATCAGCTTACGGTCTATGCGATATGATGGTGGAGGGCCATGCAAGTATGCTTTCCTGGTAGACCAAGATTGGTTTATATCACATTCGACAGCCATTTCCGCCATTGCTGACATGGACCACGTCCCTGTGGTGCTCAAATGGGGTTTAGGCACTTATTCGAATAGTGCTGTGTACGGAGTGAAAAATATTTCAGGATTACACAGTATCAATTGCACATTGTCGGAGATATATGAGCCATGTTCCTGCTCAAAGGGCTATCAGGGAAACCCCTATCTTCTTCACGGATGTCAAGGTACGTAATTAAGTTAAGCCTGGATCTATCACTGTCCAAACATGATCTAAACTCATCAAGCTCTTTTAATCAGAACTCCCTGTTTTGGATTCTAGTTTGTGTGATTTGTAAATTGTTCTACCCGCTTATCTATACAATAGTGGAATATTGTAGGACACAGAGATGTGTGTTTGGATGACCAATTTTGATTCTTTTGATGCTATATATATACTGGGAGATATTTCTCCCAGTTGTATAAAATGTTCGCTATACGATCCTCTCTTTTCATTTCCACTTGTCTTTGAATATCAGATATAAATGAATGCGACCTCCCGAATAAATGTGGTTCCGGTATATGTACCAATTACCCAGGGAACTATACATGCTCCACGCGTGATCCACAATCTGATCCACAATCATCACGTCCCATTCAAGTGGGCATTTTAGGTATGCCAATGCACTCCCTGATCTCTAGAAAAAAAAAGTATGGTACTTGATGAAAACTAATTGAAATCTGTCAAAAAAAAAGAGCAATATCTTCTTGACCAATTTAAACTTTATTATCTTTTTGAGCTACGCAGTTGCTGGCAGTGTTCTTGGTCTTCTGTTTCTACTTGGTGGTGCATGGTGGTCACAGAAATTCATAAAGAAGAGGAAAGAAATCAAACGGAAGCAAAAATTCTTTAAACAAAATGGAGGTCTGTTGTTGGAGAAGCAAATATGTTCTGGTGAAGTTAATGTTGAGAAAATTAAGGTGTTCAATTCCAAGGAGTTAGAGAAAGCCACGGACCACTTTAATGTGGACAGAATTCTTGGGGAAGGAGGCCAGGGTACTGTGTACAAAGGAATGCTCTCGGATGGAAGAATTGTAGCTGTTAAGAAGTCGAAAATAGTTGATGGAGGCGATGTGGGACAGTTCATCAATGAAATTGTGATTCTTTCACAGATTGTCCACAGAAATGTTGTTAAACTACTGGGGTGTTGTTTAGAGACAGAAGTTCCCCTTTTGGTGTATGAATTTGTACTCAACGGAACTCTTTCCGAGTACATTCATCACCAAAACGAGGAGTTTCCTCTTACATGGGAAATACTCTTACGAGTGGCGATTGAAGTCGCAGGAGCTCTTTCCTACTTACACTCAGCGGCTTCATTCCCTATTTATCACCGGGACGTCAAGTCTTCTAACATACTCTTGGATGAAAAATACAGAGCAAAAGTAGCAGATTTCGGGACCTCAAGAACAGTTGCCGTTGACCAAACACATCTTACCACGTCAGTAAGTGGGACACGAGGTTATATTGACCCAGAGTATTTACAATCTAGCCAATTTACAGATAAGAGTGATGTTTATAGCTTTGGCGTCGTCCTTGCTGAGCTATTGACAGGGCAAAAACCGGTATCTGTGATGAGGTCCCAAGAATGCAGAAGCCTAGCAACTTATTTCCTTCTTTCCATGAAGCAGAATCGTCTATTTGATATTCTTGACGCTCGAGTTTTGAAGGATGGTAGAAAGAAACAGATTACATCAGTTGCTAGCCTTGCTTTTAGATGCTTGAATTTGAATGGAAGGAATCGTCCTACTATGAAAGAAGTTGCGGCTGAGTTGGAGGGAATTCGATTGTCTGTTAAAGCTGTTTCTTATGTCCAACAAAATTATGAAGAGGTTGGATATGTTCAAACTCATGAAATAATGGAGACTGGGGATCCTGTTTCTGCCGCAACAGGTCCTTGTTCGGATGGTGGTTCAGGTTCTTCATTCGATGTACAACCGCTAGTGAGCAAGTACCTGTTGTAATCAATTCAATTTCTATGCTGTCAGAGTTAGGGGTGGGATCGGGATCATCCCGATGCCGATTACGAAAATCCCGATTCCGTCCCGATCCCGATTGGAGGCTAAAAATAATCCTGAATCCCGTCCCGATTAAGTCGGGATCCCGACAATAAATTCCCGGCAATCCCAATAATTCTATAAAATACATCAAAATAGTGGAAAAATTTGAAAAAAAAGAATTTAGTCTTACTCCTTATTCTTATCGTATATCTATTACTATTATTTTTTAAAGAAATTGTACAAAACCAATAACAATCGCAACAATCTATCTGTACAAAAAACCAATAACCAGCCCCCCTCCCAAAACGACACCCCGTAGCCGCTCGCCATCTCCGATTCATCGCCTTTGTCGTTGTCGCCAGTTATAGTCGGCGGATCGCCCATCGCCCGTCGTGGTCGCCCACAGCCCGTCGTCGCGCATCCCGTCGTCACCCGCTCGCCCGTAATCGTCAACATCATCACTTCCAGCGCTCGCCACATCACCGTTGTCGCTGGCCGTCGCAGTCGCTAGCCCGTCACCCGTCGCTTGCCCATCGCCCGCTCGCCCATCTCCTATCATCAAGGTATTTGATTTGCTAGACAAGCAGCCCAATGACTCTGTTATCTATTTCGTTTGGGAGTGGTGGGGCTTTGTCGCTAGAGCAGATGACTGAGATTGCTTGGGGTCTGGAGATGAGTCAGCAGAAGTTCGTCTGGGCATTGCAGTACTTACCTAAGGGGTATTCAATTTCAATTTTAATTCCATAACCACCTCTGTACATACATGTTGGATTTGGGTGAGGATCTGGGAGAAAGGAAGGAGATGTATATTAGGGGTGGGAAAAAATCCCGATCCCGCGTCCCGATCCCGATCCCGACGATCCCATCCCAAAATCCCAATTACAATCCCGATCCCGACTAGTCGGTTTTGTCCCGATCCCGCTGAGTCGGGGAAATTGATTTTTTTGAAAAAGTCGGGATCCCGACATCCCGACATCCCGACAGTATATATTTTTTTATTAATGTTTTAATTCTTACCCTTACTGAAGTAGCTACAATGATCCAATTAATCTGATTTTTTGGTTTGTTATAGGAATCGAGCTAATGAACAACTTTCAAGAAGAAAATTTTTTGATTTGAACAACGTAAATTGGTCTTTTCGGGCTATGAACAGTTCAACCATTTTCTTCCAAGTTCTATGTATTCTCGATTTTTTGTTTCTTTTTTCGGTTTTCTCCCTCTCTCCCCACGCCAACACACACCTTCATGGCCACATGGCCTTCATGGTAATAGAAGAAGCCACACACACCCTCAAGTTATTGTATTACTATGTTAGTATGTTTTATTTTCATCATGTATAAATTGTACTTGTTAGTTTATATTATAAATTTATGCACACAAAAAAGTTTAAAATTTCATATTATACTTGAGATTCAATTGTCGGGATTTATGGTTTCCGATCGATCCCGACTTAATGGATTTTTTGTCGGATCCGACTAATCTGGACGATTCGGGATCATTTTTAGCCTCTAATCGGGATCGGGACGGGATGGATTTTCATAATCGGGATCGGGATCATCCCGATCCCACCCCTAATGTATATATTGTTGGGATGTCGGGATCCAGACATCCTTCGAAAAAATATCCCGCTCCCGTCCCGATTTAATCGGGATCGGGATAAAATCCCGACAAGTCGGGATCGGGATCGGTATTGTCGGGATCGGGATCGTCGGGATCGGGATGCGGGATTCGGGAAGAATTTCCCAACCCTAGTCAGAGTTGTAATTTTTTGGTTATCAGCCTATATGTAAGGAATTTTCTTATGTTCAGTTGGTTGCATATATGAAAAATACATTCATGGAGATGATCCTTACAACCGATATCCTCGATCCTCGAGATGAAATTCAACATCATGCTAAGGGCAATCTTTGTTAAGCATATAGACTAACAAAACCCAGAAGGCTTCTGCCTAGTATTCATATTATTACTTTGACTGATATTTTGTAATGGGTCTTTTGTAACAGACTCAATTATGTCTATAATAGACTCACAATTCCTAGTGTCCGTCAAGACACTGCACTCGATATGTTTGGAATAGACTTCGAACAAGCTTGAGAAGATCACAAGAAGGCTCTGAAGACATCTAACTATGTACACGGGACTTTGATCACTCCGGAAACTGTTGCAAAGTTCACACTCCAAACTAGAACTTGGAAACAGAGAAGGGTATACACGGAGCAGAATCATGGAAATGCCGGATAATGCACTCTTATTTGATAGTGGTTCTCTGGTACACAATCTTCATTGTCTAAAATAGGGGTGGGCTAGGGTACTAGTCTGTCGGGATCAAGCCCAAACTCGAAACCTGGACTGAAAGGCTTGGGAGGAGATTTTGGGGAGTGAAACCCGTATCGGTCTTGATGGGTACCCGATATATTGGGATGGGTAGGGTCAGTAGTGGGAATAAACCCGAATGCTATAATGTCCAGATTTTGATTGGGCCATAAGCAAAATTTGAAGTCCCAATCTTTAGATTTTGATAAGGCCCATTTCCTAGATTATTCTTCAATTCAAATGATAAAGGCCCATCTCCAAAACAAAAGCCGACTTTAAGTCTCCTGCCTCACTCCATTGCCGTTGCCGCGGAAAGTCTCCTCCCTCCCATCGAACCTTTCACCTGGTCTAAGCCTCCATTCGGATCTAACCCAATTGTCATTAAAAGTCTTGTTGATGCTCAAAATGGGATGAGTCAATGGTCAAGGGTCCAAGTCGGACGAATGTATGTTTTGGGAGCTAAGGCTAGCTCCAAGCGATGATGAGTGGCCAAGTGCAAGGGAACGAGTCGTTCCTGAGTCTGGGAGATGTCTCTGGATGAGTGGCCAACTTCTGATTCTATAATCACGCCACAAACAAACTTATAAAAACCCCAATTCGGCATTAAAGAAGAACTCCAACCAGAAAACCAATTTACATGCTCAGAATCCCAAAATCATACCTTTGCTTTCTGAATTATTGAACGACAACCCGAGATGCCAACTTCCGATTGTATAATCACGCCACAAATAAAGCTATAAAAATCCAATATCAAACTATAGTAGAACAGAAAACCACAAAAGCAATTTACATGCTCAGAATCCCAAAAATTTTCACACAAACGGAGAACAAAATATACCCAATCACTCAATAAATTCTCACCCAATACTAACAGATGAAAAATAAGCAAAAGGAAACAGAGGAAAACAGAAGAAGACATAGCTTTATTATCGGCGATGAAAGCAGAACAATGAATACCTAAATAAAAAGGGTTAATTCCTCCAATGGTACCCAATGTTTGGCAAATAAGACACTTTGGTATCCAATGTTTAAAACCGGATACTTTGGTACCCAATCTATTCCTCCGTTAGACACTTTAGTGCCTCTATCTAATTATCCGTTAAAATTGAGGGTATTATAGTCTTTTTAGATTAATTAATGGGTTGATTCCTCCAATGGTACCCAATGTTTGGCAAATAAGACACTTTGGTACCCAATGTTTAAAACCGGACATTTTGGTACCCAATCTATACCTCCGTTAGACACTTTAGTGCCTCCGTCTAATTTGCTGTTAATATTGAGTATATTATAGTATTTTTAGATTAATTCATAAAATATGACTTATATAGTCCAAAATATTTTAAAAAATAGACCGAATAATACCCAAATTATAACAAAGTTAGACTACTCCTGCATTTAAAAAAAAAAAAAAAGACTACTTCTGTTTTGATAACATCAAGTACCTACTCTTGTTTTGATATTGCATTTCATTGCATCATGAAAAAACAGTTAATTTTGATTCTAATTTAAATAAATTTGCAAAGATTTAAAAGATCAATTGGAGCATGATAATATATATTACTCTAAGTTAGCAGAACACCAAATTTACAAGAACAATATTCATTCTAAATCTAGTTTGCAATAAAAAAGAGGCTAAATTTTGAAATTATCATCTTGCCCATGCCCAGCCAAACGAAAATATTGTAATACCCTCAATTTTAAAGGAAAATTGGAGGAAGGCACTAAAGTGTCTAACAGAGGTATAGATTGGGTACCAAAGTGTCCGGTTTTAAACATTGGGTACCAAAGTGTCTTATTTGCCAAAATTTGGGTACCATTGGAGGAATTAACCCATGAATTAATCTAAAAAGACTATAATACCCTCAATTTTAACGGAAAATTAGACAGAGTCACTAAAGTGTCTAACGGAGAAATAGATTGGGTACCAAAGTGTCCGGTTTTAAATATTGGGTACCAAATTATCTTATTTGCCAAACATTGGGTACCATTGAAGGAATTAACCCATGAGTATTATCGCCCCCAAGTATTTTAGGGTGAGAGATCTCTCTATAATTGATTCTCGGAGTGAACAGTTGTTTGGTGACTCAATGTATATACTATTTATCAATGTTAACTACACATGGGAGTTCTCCCCATAATTCAATACACAAGCACCGTACATGGATTCCGAAAGAAAAGGGATACCCTATAAAAAAGACAAAAGAACAAGAAAGTACATATAAAACAACCCCATGACCATAACAACAAGAAGCTCTGAACATCAGAGGTTTGAAAACAACGTTAATTCTCAGCCAAAAAGCTCCACATATACTTTCTTACTTAGTAAATAACTAAGTGAAAGCCGTCATGAGTGCAAGAAATATGCAATTGGTTGTTCATATGATCATTTTGATGTCATGGTGCATAAACACAGCAGCAGCAGATCAAGCAGCTCCAATAGCAAAGCCTAACTGTGAAACGCGTTGTGGAGATGTTACAATCCCATACCCTTTTAGGATTGGACCTAGCAGCAGTTGTTACTTGTATGATTGGTTTGAAATACACTGCGACAACTCTACCATCCCTCACAAGCCCTTTGTTAGGCTTGCCAAGCTAGAGGTGCTCAACATTTCTCTGGAGGGCACTCTTCGGGTCAAGAATCCGGTTACCAATTTTTTCTGGAACATAAAACGAGTGCCAAATCTGACAGGAAGCCCTTTTGTGTACTCACAGAAAGGCAATTGATTCACTGCTGTGAGCTGTGGATTCTTTGCACTGGCAAGGTCATATCACGATAAGCGAGTTGTACGTGGATGTATGTCAACTTGTGACAAGAGTGCTGAAAAAGGCTACAATCATGGATGCATTGGCAGTAATTGTTGCCAGACGGCCCTTCCCGAATACCTCACTGTGACCGATGCTGAATTACAATTTGAATATGGAAAAAGTACTATATATTACTAGTTGTTGGAGCAGGATTTCTTACAAGAAGAAATGCTTCCACAGGTTCTTGGCCTCGTTACGCACGCTTCCAAATCTTCGCCGGAAAGAAACTCCAAATCATGAGCAGGCGGGGAGTGTACCTGCAAAATACACTCCGACGCCCAAGTCAAAGATTGCACACTCTCTTGGCTAATTTTTGTATCAGAATTCATGTACCTCTTTTGGAATGACGGGTTCCCCCTTATATAATTGCAGGACCTTGGGAGTTAAACTCCACTACGTTATCACCACCTTCTGCCATTACTCCCCCATGACTCTCAATTCTTGCATCACGTGTTCGATAATTCCTGGGTCTATGCACATGTATGATGTAGGACAACACCGTGAAGGGGTTTATGGGAGGATTTGGTGGCTTTGCGGAAGCGTAACAAAGAACAAACGATAGGAAAACAGGGTAGGCTCACTAAGAATACCTAGGGGTTGCTTTATGATAGGATCTTCACATTGAACTGTAGGTGTCAGTTCAACATGGTGGTGGATCAAATCAATGTTTTCTAGAAGTACATGTTCTTCTTCCTGATATGCTGCTTCTTCTTCTTCTTGACTATCCATGGTACAATCTTGTACTTCTTTTTGGAGTTGAGCTCCTTCAAGGATGCCAAGCCTAGTGTTAATTTGCTCAAGTTGTGTGGTCAATTGTGCAAGCTGTATGGTCAATTGGTCCAATCGGATGGCTGTTGCTGTATTACGCTGGGCTGCTGCTGTATCACGCTTGGCTGCTGCTGTATCACGCTGCTATTGCTTCTGTGCGATGAGCTATAAACTCCTCTGCAAGTGTTGCCACCGTCCACTTTTTTTCACCGTCGGGAGCCATACTTGCAAATCTTCGAACTCCAGAAATTTAAACACTGGCTGCTGATGGGTTGAAAAAAAGTGGACGGTGGCAACACTTGCAGAGGAGTTTATTGAGTTTATGAAAATTGAGTTTATCTCAGAAATCGGTTTTCTTTGTGAGCCAACCCTAGGTATTCTTAGTGAGCCTACCCTTTGGTATTTCTTTGTGAGCCAAAACCCTTTATCTTTTCTATTTTCCTATCATTATATCTTTGTTACGCTTCCGCAAGCCACCAAATCCTACCATAAACCCCTTTTACGGTGTTGTCCTACATCAATTTTGGCATCAGCAGCCAGTGTTCAAATTTCAGGGATTTGAAGATTTGCAAGTATGGCGCCCGAACTCGTTGGAGAAAAAAATTGGACGGTGGCAACACTTGCTGAGGAGTTTATAGCCTATCGGAGAGAAGCAACCGCTGAACACGAAGCAGCAGTGCAGCGTGACACAGCAGCAGCCCAGCGTAATACAGCAACAGCCATCCGACTGGACCAATTGACCATACAGCTTGCACAATTGACCACACAACTTGAGCAAATTAACACTAGACTTGGCATCCTTGAAGGAGCTCAACTCCAAAAAGAAGTACAAGATTGTACCATGGATAGTCAAGAAGAAGAAGAAGCAGCATATAAGGAAGAAGAACATGTACTTCAAGAAAACATTGATTTGATCCACCACCATGTTGAACTGACACCTACAGTTCAATGTGAAGATCCTATCATAAAGCAATATGTTGTACTACATTCAGAAGTTCCTTTTGACGTTCAACAAAGTTTTGAGGAAATTAAAGTTGCAGCAGATCCACCAATTGCCTTTTATTTTCCTCCATTTAAGGACACTTACTTTAGTCATACTAATTGCCAACTTACAGCTTGGTGCCTTCTATGGAGATTGCTAGCTGTTCAAGCGACCTTTGAATCTCAAGACCGTTATAGTAAGGAAGTTCCTGACTTTATGCACAGCCATCATCAACATGACATGAAGAACTATCCATTTGACAATGGTTAGCCGACAAGGTTCAAGCAAGTTTCTAAACTCGACGGAGTCGAGTTCTTCTCACCGGAGGAGAATGATGCGGAACAAATCCTTCCAGATTTCTTCCTAGATTCTAGGAGATTAGTTTACTTGTTTCAATAGGTTATTGTTTAGTTTTTAGTAAGAACTAGATTGCTTTCCTAATTTCATGTAATATAGGGATTAGGAGAGATTGTCCTTTGTTTATTAGGATTTAGAAATTAGGTAAGTTATAGCTTTATTGTCATTAGAAAGTTAGAAGATTTTCCTTAGTTCTCTAGGAAAGGGCCTATATAAATACTACCTCTATGTAATCTGTAAAAGGGGAGTTTATGCATGAGTTTATGAAAATTGAGTTTATCTCATAAATCGGTTTTCTTTGTGAGTCAACCCCTAGGTATTCTTAGTGAGCCTACCCTGTTGAAACAATCTAGTTCTTACTAAAAACTAAACAATAACCTATTGAAACAAGTAAACTAATCTCCTAGAATCTAGGAAGAAATCTGGAAGGATTTGTTCCGCATCAATGTAGCCTAGTGCTTGGAGTTAGTGGGTTGGAGAGACTTGGGAGTAGAAACAGGATGACGAAGTCACCTGATTAGTTTGTCGTACAAGGCCGTGGGCCTAGGCCTCTTACCTCTCGGACCTATGCAAGTGAAGCTTACAGTCTCTTCCTTTGTGTCTCGTAGATCCACGAGTCCCGCTTAGCGTTGCAACATAAGCCCAACACGCTAACACACACTTTACATTCACAAATTATGTATCTCAATCTCACGGGCTCCACTCACCTTATGGGCTTGCATTACAATCTCACATCTCACTTGTCCTCACAAGCCCACGGGTCCCGTCCTGCAATGCTTCATGGAACCACGGGTCCAGCCTTTTACACTTCCCACAACAAACTCACGAGTCCCGTTATTTTATTCTCCCACACTAGTGGAAAGGAGAGAATGTTGGGCGCCGATTACAACTATGCATTCCTTGTTCAGCAAGATTGGTTTGAGCATAATTTATCAAACTTCTGGGACGTCAAGGATATGGAGAGTGTACCTGTGGTGCTTGAATGGATCTTAATCTTAGACGACATGTATAGTTTGTTGGTCGAATTATTTGAAAGGTTAGTCACAAACAGATCATACCTTATTGAAAATATTTCCAATCCCACGTCTACACCGTTTTGCACAGTAGTTAATGTTAGACTGAAATATTTCACTCTTGTTAACCCAAATACTAACCTTCTGCCCTAGCTCTTGACTTTGCTGATTCGCTAATTGATTCTCCTTCTCTGTCAATCGAATTATATGTTCCTATTTGGGCTGATCGATTGGCTTCTGTGAAAGTCTTCTGACCTCTACAAACGTTTTCTGTATGCAGTGCTATCGATGGAAATAGCTAGGGTGTTATGTGGTGATCTTGTTTGTTTGTGAGGCCAGGGACTTCAATTTATACAGGCGAATCCCAATTCACCAGGTAATCAACCCATCATTGATTTCCCAATAGAATTCTGAGTTGGATTGCCATTTGCTTTTGCAATTAGAACTCGAATTAGAACTTCAATTGGAATTGCATAAATCCTTGTTCAGTTTGGATAATTAAATCCTAAGTGATTTCCTAGTCAGAACCAACAAGGTTTTCACTCATACTTTCTGGAATTATCGCATTCGATTTCCACATTGTAATATGTCATTGAGTTCTTGAGTTTAGTTAATGCTTCTGAGTTGAATCGCCTTATATTTTGCCAACAGTTAATGCCAATTCTTCGTCTTACAACCGCTCAAGGCTTAGATGTTTTTGTCCACTCGGCTTTGAAGGAAGTCCCTATCTTCTTCAATCTTGCCAAGGTACTAACCAAATCCTCTTCCATTAATTGTCCGGAGCTAATTTCTTGTTGAACACATACCTTGAGAAGTTAAGTTTATTCAATTCTACTCTGTTTCTCTGAAAAAAAAAAAACAAAAATTTCTACTCTTGTTTTCTATTTTAATTTCGTGAAAACACGCGTGTAACTAATTCTTATTACAACAATCAACTTTAAGCTAATTAACAATCAATGACAAGACACTAAACAAGTAAGACTTTGTTTCCTCCGATCCTGATTTTGGATTATATTCTCAACATCAAGTTTGTGAAATTTATGTTTTTGTCTTCCTTTTAAAACAAAAATTTTCAAATATCTTCCATTTTGAGATCGAGTTCCTTTGTTGAGAGAGCTTGATGCGTTTAGAACATGCTTGGACAGTGATAGATCCAAGCTTAACTTAATTACGTACCTTGACATCCGTGAAGAAGATAGGGGTTTCCCTGATAGCCCTTTGAGCAGGAACATGGCTCATATGTATCCGACAATGTGCAATTCATACTGTGTGAGTAGACATATCCTGAAAATATTATTTTGTGTGATTTGTAAATTGTTCTACCTGTAGCTTATCTATACAATAGTGGAATATTATATGACACAGAGATGTATGTTTGGATGACTAATTTGGATTCTTTTGATGCTATATATATGAATGCAACCTCTCTTTGAATATCAGATATAAATGAATGCAACCTCCCGAATATATGTGGTTCCGGTATATGTACCAATTACCCGGGGCACTATACATGCTACACGCCTGATCCACAATCATCACTTCCCATTCGTGTGGGCATTTCTGGTATGCCAATGCACTCCCTAATCTCTAGAAAAAATTAAAGTTGGGAACTTGATGAAAACTAATTGAAATCTGTCAAAAAAAGAGTAATATCTTCTTGACCAAGTTAGACTTTATTATCTTTTTGAGCTACGCAGTTGCTAGCGGTGTTCTTGGCCTTCTGTTTCTACTTGGTGCATGCTGGTCACAGAAATTCATAAAGAAGAGGAAAGAAATCAAACAGAAGCAAAAGTTCTTTAAACAAAATGGAGGTCTTTTGTTGGAGAAGCAATTATGTTCTGGTGAAGTTAATGTTGAGAAAATTAATGTGTTCAATTCCAAGGAGTTAGAGAAAGCCACGGACCACTTTAATGTGGACAGAATTCTTGGGGAAGGAGGCCAGGGTACTGTGTACAAAGGAATGCGTTCGGATGGAAGAATTGTAGCTGTTAAGAAGTCGAAAATAATTGATGGAGCCGATGTGGGACAATTCATCAATGAAATTGTGATTGTTTCACAGATTGTCCACAGAAATGTTGGTAAACTACTGGGGTGTTGTTTAGAGACAGAAGTTCCCCTCTTGGTGTATGAATTTATACTCAATGGAACTCTTTTCGAGTACATTCATCACCAAAACGAGGAGTTTCCTCTTACATGGGAAATGCTCTTACGAGTTGCGACTGAAGTCGCAGGAGCTCTTTGCTACTTACACTCAGCAGCTTCATTTCCCATTTACCACCGGGACGTCAAGTCTTCTAACATACTCTTGGATGAAAAATACAGAGCTAGAGTAGCAGATTTCGGGACCTCAAGAACAGTTTCCATTGACCAAACACATCTTACCACATTAGTAAGTGGGACAAGAGGTTATATTGACCCAGAGTATCTCCAATCTAGCCAATTTACAGATAAGAGTGATGTTTATAGCTTTGGCGTCGTCCTTGCCGAGCTCTTGACGGGGCAAAAACCGGTATCTGTGATGAGGTCCCAAGAATGCAGAAGCCTAGCAACTTATTTCCTTCTTTCCATGAAGCAGAATCGTCTATTTGATATTCTTGACGCTCGAGTTATGAAGGATGGTAGAAAGGAACAGATTACATCAGTTGCTAGCCTTGCTTTTAGATGCTTGAATTTGAATGGAAGGAATCGTCCTACTATGAAAGAAGTTGCAGCCGAGTTGGAGGGAATTCGATCGTCTGTTAAAGCTGTTTCTCTTGTCCAGCAAAATTATGAAGAGGTTGGATATGTTCCAACTCATGAAATAATGGAGACTGGGGATCCTGTTTCTGCGGCAACAGGTCCTTGTTTGGATGGTGGTTCAGGTTCTTCATTCGATGTAGAACCGCTAATGTTCTTCAATACGCAGTAGTGAGAAAGTACCGGTTGTAATAAATTTCTATGTTGCCAGACTTGTTATCTTTTCAGTTATCAGCTATATGTAAGGAATTTTCCTATTTTCAATTAGTTGCAGACATATGACAAATAATACATTCATGGGGATGATCATTACAACAGAAATCCCCTATCTGCGAGATGAAATTCAACATCATGCTAAGATCAATCTTTGTTAAGCATATAGACTAACAACACCCAGAAGGCTTCTGCCCAGTATTCATACTGTTACTTTGACTGATGTTTTGTGATGGGTCTTTTGTAATAGGCTCAATTATGTTCATAATAGACTCAATATGCCCAGTGTCCGTCAAGACACTATACTCGATATGTTCGGAATAGACTTCTAACAAGCTTGAGAAGATCACGAGAAGGCTCTGAAGACATCTAACTATGTACCGCGGGAATTTGAACACGCCTGAAGCTGTTGCAATGTTCACACTACAAACCACAACTTGGAAACAGAGAAGGGTACAGAGCAGAAACATAGAAATGCCGGACAATGCAATCTTATTTGTTGGTGGGACTCTGGTACACAATTTTCATTGCCTGAAATTGTCATGGTGGCTTCTTGCATTTACCATAGCGGTAGACTAACTCATATAATTGCCACTCGAAAATGGTACGTCTGCTTCCCCCAAAGTAATGCTCCGCATGGTGTTTGATGAAATGTTGGAATGAAATTCAGAGCAGACCAATATGCTTTCATTGTCTTTTAAAATTCACAAAACTGGGGTTCCCAATTTCTTCTCTCTCTCTGAAGAATTCCTTTCTCTCAATTCTTCTGCGTCAAAAACTTCAAAGTTGGGTCAGGTCGGAGAGATCTTTTGGTACGCCAAGGAAGATCTGAGAGTGATGCGCATTGGCTCTCTCTAAGAAACCGCCGATATCTTCACGGTTGGCGTCTTTGACTTCAAGGAATCAATTGGTCTGGCAACTGGGTTTCAATTGTAAGTTCTTCAATTCGGTTTCGATTAAATCTTAACCGTCCGGAGCCAATTCCAATTTTTCAATCCCGGAATCTCATAAACCAAACTCCAAGCCCGTTGATGGGTTCAATGCTTTGTGCCTAATCTGTTCTCTTTCTCAATTCTGTTATCTTTTGTCTACTCAATTTCTAGTTTGATTTGATTATCAAGCTTTCTAGACAAATTTCTGCCTACGCTCGTCTCTGTTTTCGGATTCTTCGCCGTCGTCTCTGTTTTCGAATTCTTTGTCGCCGTCTCTGTTTTTGGATTCTTTCTCCCTATTTTGCTTGGTTTTCCTTTCCTGAGTCTTATAATTGCAGCAATAGAGTTTTATGTTGGAGGCCTAATATTCCCTTCACAGTTGAAGGAGTTATTTCCCTTCACAGTTTCTGTCGAAGGCGTTTCTTCTCAGAATATTTTATGCTTTGTTTGGTGTTATTTTGATTCATAGTCACAGGACCAGATATCGTTCTTAAATTTCAATGCGACGGAGATGGTTGGTGATGCTGCAGAGATGGTTGGATTGCGGTTTTGGATGACACGGTTTGGGGTAGTTTGCCGGTTACATCTTTTCTGGATGAGCATTTTTTAATTGAGGCCACGTGTTTTACATAATGTCAGACTGCATTCTATTTCTTTAATTGGGCTGTACTTGGGCTTTGCTAGCAACTTTATAACAGCTCAGTTGCTTTTTTACTTTCATAGTTTTCTTTTTTTTGATCAATTACTTTCATAGTTTTCAATACTATTGTATTGGTTGATGCGGTCTTCCATTATGTTTCATCGTTACTTTCATAGTTTTCAATACGAATTTGTTTATTGCGTTTTAAAGTCGAAACTCTCGATCGTATCTAGTGAAAACAATTCTTCAAGGTACATATGCTCCCCGGTGTTATCAGAATTCATTCATCTTTTTCTATGTTGAAGCTTTTCTCAACAAGTTATATTTGCAGGTCTTGGGATGGGTCTTGCACTATTATTACTACTGCTTAGTGGATGATGTGCATACAAAGTCATCAAGAAAAGGAAGAAAATCGAGCGCAAGGAAATGTTCTTCAAACGAAATGGTGGTTCGTTGTTAGAACAGTAATTATCTTCAGGCGAAATCAACCTTGAGAAGATCAAGTTGTTCACGTCAAAGGAGTTGGAGAAGTCCACTGACAATTTTAATGTTATAAGAATTCTTGGCCATGGAGCTCAAGGTAAATTAATTTATCCACTTGCACTGCATGCAGGGCATGTGTCGGGTTTATCACAAAAGGTCTCGGTATTTTCTGATGTGAGACTTTACTTTCTTCAACAGGTACGGTGTACAAATCTATGCTAGGGGATGGTCAAATAGTTGCAGTGAAGAAGTCCAAAATCGTGGATCAAGGCAAACTGTCAGTATTCATCAATGAGGTTGTGATCCTTTCACAAATCAACCACAGGAATGTGGTGAAATTGTTGGGATGTTGTTTGGAGACTGAAGTTCCTATGTTGGTTTATGAATTCATACCAAATGGAACACTTTTCCAGTATATCCAAGGGCAGATTGAGGATTTTCCACTCACCTGGAAAATGCAGTTACGAATTGCAACAGAGATTGCAGGACCTCTGTCCTACTTACATGGTGCAGCTTCCATTCCCATCTTTCATAGAGACATCAAATCCACAAACATACTACTAGATGCAAAATACAGAGCGAAAATTGCTGACTTTGGACCAAACTCAAGTGACAACACTTGTGAATGGTACTTTTGGTTACTTGGACACCGAATACTTCCAATCAAACCGGTTCACGGAGAAAAGCGATGTGTATAGCTTTGGAGTTGTCCTTGTGGAGCTCTTAACTGGACAAAAACTAGTTTGGGCAATAAAAGGGTCGGAAGAAGAAGACTACATATGTCTTGCTACATATTTCGTTTCATCGATATGCAAGAGCACCGCCTTTTTGGCATTGTTGATTCTAGAGTTTTGAAGGAAGATCAAAACCGGAGATCAAGATTGTCGCTAATCTTGCAAAAAGATGCTTAAACTTCAATGGGAGGAATCGTCCCTACGATGAGAGAGGTCACGTCTCTATTGGATGTTAGAAACTTCTTCTAGTGATCGACCAAGTCATACATTATAGAGGGGCTTACATTTAATTTGGTGGTAGAAAATAATGTATATCACTGAGTCTTGAGTTTAGGATCTGTTGTACTTGAAAACGAAGAAAATCAAACAACAATTTTTGATCTGGTACCAAAAACATTTTCTTACAATTTGGTTTGTTATTTCTTTTGATACAAGTGATAGTTTGGTTCATTATCCAAAAGAACAGAAGTTTTTGGCTTGGGAATATGTTCGGATATAAACTCTGAACAAGCTTACGATAGCCTGTAGTAGGCTCCGAACACATTTAACTATTTCCCGTGACTGGAATTTGAACACGCCTCGCCCCAAGATGTTGCAAAGTCCACACCACCACCCACCACAACTTGGAAACCGAGAAATAAACAGAGCAAAAGCAGAGAAATGCCGGACAATAAAATCTCGTGGCCGAAAGTTTCGCGGTGGTGTCATGCATGCCATGGTACGTGACTACTTCTGCTTTGGCCAAAGTAGGGCCCCATGGTGTTTGATGAGATGGATGCATGTTTTACAAAATTACATAACTAAATTATTTCAAATTTAATTAATTTTTTATACTAATAATTTTGACAAAAAAAATTTATAAAATAAACTATGAGACAATGACCCTAAAGGATAAAATAAATATCCTAATTCTATTGTAGAACAAGAATTTTAAAAGTTCACTCACAAGGACAAACAAATATTTAATTACTCAGATAATTATTCATAAGCACAGAGCCAATAATGAATCCCACGAGCATCGCATACACGAATCTCACGCCAGCAGCGAAAAAGGCATAGTTAGAGCATCTCCAATGGAGATGTCAAATGAAAACTATCCAATTTTAGCTTGATGGCTGATGTAGCAAAATAACATCTATAGTGATTTTTCTGTCCAACCGATATGTCAAAAAAATTTATTATTTTATTGAATAATTAAGTTGTTGTGGGACCCAAAAGGTAAGATTTTTTAAATAAAAAAATTATAAAAAACAATGAACCAATGAGAGTGCCCAAGTAGGGCCCAAGCATTGAATGAGAGGGAAAAAAACGTCTCCATGATGTGCTGCCAATTTTGGCGTCATGGAGCCCTTTTGCCATTCCATGTAGACTTTTGAAAATTCGGATGGAAGAAAATTACGTTATTTTTGTACACGTCAACACTCCACCTAACAATTGACATCTCCATTGGAGATGCTCTTATGCAGTGGCCCTTCTAGCTTTGAACATTGACCAGCGAAAAAGGCTATGCGCTGGGCCCATCTAGAGTTGAACCACCCACAAATGCTTATATGTTTCCCCATCACCATGCAAAAAGCAACTTTCTAATATTAAAAAACATTAGAGGTATTATGTAGTAGCATATGGTAGAAATTTTTTTACCAATGATTCATTCAGTTGTTTTAAATAAAACCACAAAACTTGAGTAAGAATTTTGAAACAAATTAAATTCTCTAATTTTATATAGAACATCAATTTTGAATATTCATCACTATCTATAAAACAATAAAAATCACCAATCAAATAAAACCCACATGCAGAACCTCCTTCTCAGAATACAAGTAGTTTGTGCTTCATAGAAATTATTTTTTAAATACGAAAACATATGCTAATACAGAAACAGTTTGTGCCAACACAGAAACAGTTCACACCTGCACAGAAACAGTTTGTGCGAACACAGAAACAATTTCTGCCAAACATAGAAACAGTTTGTGCTAACACAGAAACAATTTCTGCCAAACACAGAAACAGTTTCTGCAAACGCATAAACAATTTCTGTCAAACACAGAAATAGTTCTTGCCAAACACAGAAACAATGCATGCTAATACAGAAACAGTTCATGTCACACAGAAACAATGCATGCTAATACAGAAACAGTTCCTACCAATACAGAAACAGTTCATGTCACACAGAAACAGTTAATGCCAACACATAAGCAGTTTATACTAACGCAGAAACAATTTATAACAATACAAAAACAGTTCATACTAACATAGAAATAATTTATCAAAGCTTCCATTCCATAAAATCAACTCCTTCAGATCTCAATTATATGAAATCCAATGAAATTTTGATTGAGATAAAGAAAACTCAAACAAAAATTACATACAAATCAAAGATGAATCGCATGCATGCAATGTATGATATGATGGTGCGCGTCCCCATCACAGCCGATGCTAGTGGTGCACTGTGATCATCATTCCTTTTCCCATCATGATGTGATGGTAAAACATAAGGTGATGTTTTTTCCCATTTGGATGCCGGGTCCAAATTTCAATAAAAAATAAAACTTGGGAAAGCGACAGGGTCGCCATGGCCTAGGCAACTGTGAGTTTTAATGGGGGCCCACGCGTCACGTCTCACTCGTACTCTGTTGCGGTCATGGGCCTTGCCGGTCCTCCGCGATTGTTACGCCAGCCTCCTTCGTGTTTTTAGAGTTTATTAGACGCGTGGGGTGGGTAGGATGCATTTTTATAGTTCAAGATATAATTTAATTTTTTATTTTTATAGGAGAACGTTTGAATTGTGTGTCCTAGAGTAGAAAGAGGGTATTTTCTAGGGACAATGACCCCTAAGGACAAAAAAAAATACCCCAATTCTATAGTAGGACATGAATTTCAAATAATTTCCTACAAGGACAAAATAATAATTTGACCAATCAAAGATTAGCACGTGAACAGGACCACGCGCGCATGAATAGTAATGTGCTTGAACAGTAACACGGAACCAATTCTTTCTATCAAACACAGAAACAGTTCTTATTCCTGTCAACCCAGAAACAAGAACTGTTTCTGTTTCTGCCCAACAGAGAAACAGTTATGCCAACACAGAAACAGTTATGAAAAACACAGAAACAGTTGTAAAAAACACAGAAACAGTTATGAAAAGACAAAAACAATTAAGAAAAACACAGAAACAGTAAAAAAAACAAAAATAATTATGGAAAACATAGAAACAGTTATGAAAAACACAGAAATAGTTTTGAAAAACACAGAAACAGTTATAAAAACACAAATAATTATGAAAAACATATAAACAGTTATGAAAAACACAGAAACAGTCGTGAAAAACACAGAAACAGTTATGAAAAGACAAAAACAATTGTGAAAAACACAGAAACAGTTATAAAAACACAAAAGTAATTATGAAAAACATAGAAACAGTTATGAAAAATACAGAAACAGTTGTGAAAAACACAAAAACAGTTATGAAAAACACAGAAACAGTTGTGAAAAACACAGAAACAGTTCATCTATTCACAGAAACAGTTCAATATTTTACAGAAACAGTTCATGCAAATTGGTGAACATTTGAATTGTGTGTCCTATAATCATAAGGATCCCAATTTACATATCTCAACATTTAAATTCTGAATTATCAGTAACCAAAGGAACCTAAATCAACATTTACATATCCCAACATTCAAATGAAAAACCACATTCTCAAAATCAACATAAAAGCTAAACTCCACAGCCACAATTCAAATTCCACTCAATTCTAATCCAAAAAGAAACCAAAACTCATCACTGACATAAAATCTTCGGAATTCCCCTCCATCCTACAACTAAGAATCCACTCAGCAGCTGCTGCTAAGGACACAAAGTTGCTGCCACAATCATCTAACAATGCATCTCATCAGCAGATTTAATGCAATACAGAATCTAACATATATCATATCTTTCCGGACACCCGAAAAATAATTTTCCAGATGACATAAACCCTGATAAATTCAATTTTGGGCAAGTTTGAACCTGCACGATTGATTATGGAGCAACAAATTATACAAACAAATTCGATAATTAGTACCTGAGACACGAATTTATATACCGGTTTCCCTTAGTAGCAGCATCAAGCACCTGAAAATTGACAAACCCAAGCACATTGTTATCTCTCACTTTTCGCAATTCGAAATTAACAACAAATTTTCATCCTACAAAAAAAATGAAAATCTTTCTCAAGTTTGAAAAAGCAAAACAGATATAACTGATTCCTGAAGGCGGCCGGCAGCTTCGTTGAAGCAATTCATGTGATCAACCGAGTTGCTCGTGACCTTTGACAATCACATATCAATTCATGGCTAAATTTAATTTTCCTTCATTTTCTCGGCAACCAAACACAAATTCAAAGCGAAAAAGCTACACAAATTAAACCTCGGAGAGAGCGAGGTGAAGGGAGGCGAAGCTGTCGGCGATGGCGATGGAGTCTCGCTCCACCACTTCCAGAGCTCGGAATACTTCGGTTCGGTTCGGCGGGTTCGGATCGGAGCAGCCATCCCCGGTGGGATCGATGTGGTGTTAGGACACGTGGACGGTGGATCGAATTGCGGCTCTGAGACCGCCGTCTCCTGTGCTCGTTCTCCGCCGTCTTCCTCCATTTTCCCGCCGTATCTGTTAGCTTGGATCTGTCCGTGAACTATTTTAATCGGGAATTGGGCCGAACGCAATACAAGGCCGTTTAATCTTCACAATGTTCGCCGCGTAAGGCTTCGCCACCAACGGCGCGCAGTCGCGAGGAAGAGGGAGTTGCAGCGGCGTATGGCACTTGCTCGGTGTCGATGGGCTTCAATTTTTTTTTCTTCTGCGTTTGTCGTTGCGTTTGGTTTCTTCGTTTGGGTTTGCATTTTGGACGCGCGTGGGGGAGTTGAGTTTGGTTGGATATTGAATTTGGGCTTTGTCCTTCCATAAGATAATTTGAATTTTGTGTCCTAGAGTAGAATTAGGTATGTTTCTATGTCCTTATGAGTAATTAATCATATTTTCTATGTCCTTAGGGATCATTAATCCATAAACTATTTCATTTATGACATGAATTAATAAATAAAAAAGTTGCAGCAACCCAAAGTCACTGAGTGTGTCCTGGTTTTCGCTACGGAATATGTGGTCATCAATCACAGGCCGGCTATAATTTATAATGTTTAGTTGACTTGACTTGTAAAAATACTTGTGGGCCAATAAAATGATCACTCTTTTAAAAAAAAAAATGATCACTCTATCAAGTCTTCGTCTTCCGCCCGTTTGTTTTAGCTTTTACAAATATAAAAAATGTTGGTAAGTTCTAACCTTTCAAGAAGATGCTTAAACTTGAATGGGGGAATGAGAGTGGCCATGGCGTTATTAGAGGATGTTCAATTAACTACTTCTAATCCGCGACAGTTACATGAAGAGGTTGAACTCTAATTTCTAGATTGCAAATGAATTACTTTGAGCTTATGATACTTTGTACTTGAAAACGACCGAAGGAAAACAAAAAAGAGCTAGACTTTCAATTATATATATACAATTTTGCTAGGATACGGATGTCCGGATTTTGTTAAAATCCGGATTTGGTATGGACAGTTGCTTCTGGCCTCTGATTTCGTTGGTGGAGAGCCTTTCGTACACCTCCTATGCAGCACCGACATCTCCCACCCTTCCCCACCCCTCCTATGCAGCACTTGTGCACCGCCACCCGCATGGTGTGTCCCTTGATCCTCTATATATATATATATATATATATATATATGGGAGATGATCAAGAGACATCATTTTTCCCTAAACATCCCTTCTTGTCCATTGATTTTGCAATTTTTTGTGGGACCCATTGATAATGGACCCGATCCAACGGACAAGAAGGGATGTTTCACATTATGTGTCAAAATAGTGTGTCATGGGAACCGGACCCTATATATATATATATATATATATATATATATATATATATATATATATATATTATTGTTCATATAATTAGTTCTTTAATTGCGAGTAGCTAGTCAAGTACAACGGCTATGTCTACCCAATTTCCACGCAAGGACTAAGAAGTTGCAACCTCGATCTAACTTTTGAATTTCTAGATTGCGGTCGGCTTATGAAAAGAACTTTATGATTTATGTTTATTTTTTGGCTAAATGAGACAAACACCCTTGTTTTTCTTTCTTTTTAACATAAAACCCACCGAAATTTTTTTAGTTGATGAAGGCACATGACTAGGACTCTACATCATCAACTTACTATATTAGAGATCATGTAATTTTTTTGTTTGCTAAAATACCCCTATTTGATTACATGGTTGTAACGGTGATCTGCTATCAATTGATTATTTTGATTAATGCATTCTTCAATGCACCTTTTATCATCAATTAAATCATTTCTTTATATCAAACAAGAAACACGCATGCTGCCTATTTGAAATCGCTTGCCACAGTCATCTATTTGTTATTTGTGTTATTCATATTAAAAAAAAAAACACATCAAGTGGCTAATGAAATCTATACAACTTGCTTGTTACTTAGAACCACCTAAGTTATCGAAACCTTGCTTGTTATTTAGAACCACCTAAATTTATACACCTTGCTAGTTTTTTTATTTTTGGTCATCAGAAATATATTATAAAAAGCGTTTAGCAACATCAAACAAAGGAGTACAAATCAGACATCGACCGAACAAGGAATGCCTATACTCCTAACAGGATCCATAACTTCACTGCAATTAGGCAGCAGAAACAAGCCAACTCGTTAAAGAAGACATCAGTACAACCGTAAAAGATCAACTTAACCGATTAACTACAACTTTTACAAGGACAACTTAACTACTAAACGAACTTAACAACTAAACCGGCAAAGCATGGTGAACCTGTATCCCGAAGCCCTTCAAGGAATTTGAATCTGACAACTGCACAAGCTGCCGCTAACTCGGATTAAGTAGACAAACCGGCCAAACATAGCAGAAAGGAAACCCGAAACTGCACAAACCGCCACTAGATCTCACCCACTGCACAAGCGGCCACTAGATCGGGTGAGATATGAACCTGCTGAATCCGAAACCTGAAAAAACACCGGCCAAGCAAGGCAGAATCGAGACCCAGAACCCATCAAAGCCATCAGAACAGACTAACAAAATAAAAACGAAACTGAAAGTTTCCTTTTATTCAAGACTTAAAACTATAAACTAAGCCGACAAGCAGCAAGAAGGGGAGACCGCATCCAAACCGCCGGTACCGAAGCCAAATCACAGAAGCTGTAGTGGATCTGTAAAATAAACAAAATCATATAAATCGGCCAGGACCGGTGATCCCCTTCCGGCCCGCGACCTTCGTCCCGGAGCAGCCACAGCCCCTTGGCTTCACAGCCCAAGCAAGCCGATCGACAGCACGAACAACCCCTTGGCTCATCCCGTTGACAGCAAACGACTCCAAACTGACGCAGGGGCAGCGGCGAGACGCGGGACTTCCAGTCAGCAGCGGCAGCGAAGTGACTTGGGGGCAGCGGCGAGACGGGACCTCTAGCGGCAGCGGCGGCGATAGTGACGCACCCAAGGAAGCAGGGGGAGAAGGCAATCGAATCTAGAAAGGGGTGGGAGGTGGCCGACCGACCCCAAGGCAAGCCAAGGGCCCGCCGGCGGCGGGGGATTTCTGGTTTTGGGTTTTTTTTGGAGAGAGGTGGCCGGCCTAAACCCTAGATAAAGATACATTGCTAGTTTTTGGTGTTCTACATAGGCCATATAAACCACATAAACTAAACAGTAATAGCATTAAATTTACAGTTGTGATTATTTGTATTTTCTTAAATCACCTGAGTTAGCCACGTGGTGTGGTTTTTTATATGAATAACACAAGCAACAATTCGATGACTAGTGGCAATTGATTTCAAATAGGTAGTCTGCATGTTTTCCTGTTGTGGCTGCCAAGTTGCCCACATCACGCCATTAAGCTTTGATTTCCTAATGGCTTGAGAGGAAGACACGTGAGTGGAAATGGAAACTAAAATGGCATAGAGGTAAATATTTTTTTGGGGGACTTTTATGGGAAGACGACGAAGACTTAAGAGTGATGATTTGATTTATGTTTATTGCTGATATAGTATATTCCAAGCTTTCCTCTGGATGCGCAGATAGATCGAAAAGGGAAAAATTGAAGAAGTAGCAGAATGGTTCACGGGTTGCTAATTCAAATTACGCTGTCTTTGTACTGGTTTGCTACTACTGCATTACCAGTTGCAGTTGCTTCATCAGAACCAGCTATAGCAAGGCCTAATTGCCCGTCGCGTTGCGGAGATATCACTGAAATCCCATATCCTTTTGGAATTGGATCAGGTTGTTACCTTGACAGCTGGTTCGAAATAATCTGTAACAACTCAGCCAGCTCTCCCAAAGCTTTCATGAACAGAATCGGTCTAGAGGTGCTGGAAATTTCTCTTCAAACACACACACTCAAGGCCAGGAGCCCAATCACCTTCTCTAATTGCAGTGAAAAGACAAACAATCGCCAGCCACCCAACTTGAACGGGAGCCCTTTTGTGTTCTCCCGACCGAGCAACCAATTTACTTCAATGGGTTGCGAAGTGATTTCGTTCATGACATATGAAGATATAGAATTCGGTGGGTGCTATTCCTTTTGTAATAATGGTAGCGCCTATCCCATTTCTCAACATCGTAGCTGTAGTGGCAGGGGCTGCTGCCAGACCTCCGCTGATGTATTTTTATATTCATCCTTCAATATCAGCTTCCGGTCTATGCGACATGAAATGGCATGCAAGTTTGCTTTCCTGGTAGACCAAGATTGGTTTACATCAAATTCGACAAACATTTCTGCCATTGCTGACATGGACTACGTCCCTGTGGTGCTCGAATGGGGGTTGGGTAATTATTCGCAAAGTGCTGTGTACGGAACGAAAAATGTTTCAGGATATGTCTACTTACACGGTACGAATTGCACATATAGTACTTATCAGGAGCCGTACATATATGAGCCATGTTACTGCTCAAAGGGCTATCAGGGAAACCCCTATCTTCTTCACGGATGTCAAGGTACGTAATTAAGTTAAGCTTGGATCTATCACTGTCCAAGCATGTTCTAAACTCATCAAGCTCTCTTAATCAGAACTCCTCCCTATTCAAAATATTATTTTGTGTGATTTGTAAATTGTTCTACTTGTAGCTTATCTATACAATAGTGGAATATTATATGACACAGAGATGTACGTCTGGATGACTAATTTGGATTCTTTTGATGCTATATATATACTGGGAGATATTTCTCCCAGTTGTATAAAATGTTAGCTATACGATCCTCTCTTTTCATTTCCACTTGTCTTTGAATATCAGATATAAATGAATGCGACCTCCCGAATAAATGTGGTTCCGGTAGATGCACCAATTACCCGGGGGGATATAGATGCTACACGCCTAATCCACAATCATCACGTCCCATTCATGTGGGCATTTCTGGTATGCCAATGCACTCCCTGATCTCTAGAAAAAATTAAAGTTGGGAACTTGATGAAAACTAATTGAAATCTGTCAAAAAAAGAGTAATATCTTCTTGACCAAGTTAGACTTTATTATCTTTTTGAGCTACGCAGTTGCTAGCGGTGTTCTTGGTCTTCTGTTTCTACTTGGTGCATGGTGGTCACAGAAATTCATAAAGAAGAGGAAAGAAATCAAACGGCAGCAAAAGTTCTTTAAACAAAATGGAGGTCTGTTGTTGGAGAAGCAATTATGTTCTGGTGAAGTTAATGTTGAGAAAATTAAGCTGTTCAATTCCAAGGAGTTAGAGAAAGCCACGGACCGCTTTAATGTGGACAGAATTCTTGGGGAAGGAGGCCAGGGTACTGTGTACAAAGGAATGCTCTCGGATGGAAGAATTGTAGCTGTTAAGAAGTCGAAAATAGTTGATGGAGGCGATGTGGGACAATTCATCAATGAAATTGTGATTCTTTCACAGATTGTCCACAGAAATGTTGTTAAACTACTGGGGTGTTGTTTAGAGACAGAAGTTCCTCTTTTGGTGTATGAATTTGTAATCAATGGAACTCTTTCCGAGTACATTCATCACCAAAACGAGGAGTTTCCTCTTACATGGGAAATGCTCTTACGAGTTGCGATTGAAGTCGCAGGAGCTCTTTCCTACTTACACTCAGCAGCTTCATTTCCCATTTACCACCGGGACGTCAAGTCTTCTAACATACTCTTGGATGAAAAATACAGAGCAAAAGTAGCAGATTTCGGGACCTCAAGAACAGTTTCCATTGACCAAACACATCTTACCACGTCAGTAAGTGGGACAAGAGGTTACATTGACCCAGAGTATCTCCAATCTAGCCAATTTACAGATAAGAGTGATGTTTATAGCTTTGGCGTTGTCCTTGTCGAGCTTTTGACAGGACAAAAACCGGTTTCTGTGATGAGATCTCAAGAATGCAGAAGCCTAGCAACTTATTTCCTTCTTTCCATGAAGCAGAATCGTCTATTTGATATTCTTGACGCTCGAGTTCTGAAGGATGGTAAAAAGGAAGAGATTACATCAGTTGCTAACCTTGCTTTTAGATGCTTGAATTTGAATGGAAGAAATCGTCCTACCATGAAAGAAGTTGCGGCCGAGTTGGAGGGAATTCGATTGTCTGTTAAAGCTGTTTCTAATGTCCAACAAAATTATGAAGAGTTTGGATATGTTCAAACTCATGAAATAATGGAGACTGGGGATCCTGTTTCTGCCGCAACAGGTCCTTGTTTGGATGGTGGTTCAGGTTCTTCATTCGATGTACAACCGCTATTGTTCTTCAATACGCAGTAGTGAGCCAGTACCTGTTGTAATCAATTTCTATGTTGTCAGACTTGTAATCTTTTTGGTTATCAGCCTATATGTAACGAATTTTCTTACATGTTCAGTTAGTTGCATAGATATGACAAATAATACATTCATGGGGATGATCCTTACAACAGAAATCCCCTATCTTCGAGATGAAGTTCAACATCATGCCAAGATCAATTTGTTAAGCATATAGATTAACAAAACCCAGAAGGCTTCTGCCTATTAGTCATATTGTTATTTTGACTGATATCCTGTAAAGGGTCTTTTAATAGACTCAATATGCCTAATGTCCGTTAAGCCACTACACTCGATATGTTCGGAATAGACTTCGAACAAGGTTGAGAAGATCAGTAGAAGGCTCTGAAGACATCTAACTATGTACCACGGGGCTTTGAACACGCCTGAAGCTGTTGCAATGTTCACACTACAAACCACAACTTGGAAACAGAGAAGGGCACAGAGCAGAAACATAGAAATGCCGGACAATGCAATCTTATTTGTTAATGGTACTCTGGTACACAATTTTCATTGCCTGAAAGAGTCATGTTGGCTTCGTGCATATACCATGGCGAAACCTTAGCGGTGGACTAACTCGTATAATTGCCACTCGAATCTGGACCGCCGATAACAAGACCTAATTGCTCAGTTTGTGGAAACGTCAGTATCCCATTCCCTTTTGGGGTTGGACCAAATAGCGATTGTTACTTAAATTATTGGTTTGAAATAGTGTACAGAGAGGACAACTCTACCAGCAGCGTAGCAGCTGGCAGTAGGCCTTTCTTCAAGCGCACCGGACTGGAGGTGCTGAATATATCTATTGATTTGCATAAGCAATCAATCTGGGTTCTTAACCCTGTCACATTCTTCAGTTGTGAGGGAAAGGAGACTCTCCAACCCCCGAATTTGACGGACAGCCCTTTCATGTACTCAGAACAACACATTCACTGCAGTGAGTTGCAACCTTGTTGCTACTGTACGATCAGATGAGATCAATGTGGTTGGATGCGGGTCAATTTGCGGAAACACCAGCATTACAGTCAACAATACCCGGTGTAATACTGGTATTCTTTCTCCTGTCAGTGTTTTCAGTATTGAGTTACAATCTTCATCAAGAGCTGCAGCTGATCAAACGACTGATTGCACGTATGCGTTTCTGACTGAGGGTAACTGGTTTCGGAATAATTTGTCTAGCCTTGGATCTCACAATCATTTAGACAGAGTGCTTCTGGGGCTAGACGGCACCTTAAGATTAGACAAGATGAATAGTACGTTAATCAAATCATTTGAAAGATTCAGACGCTCTAATACTACTACAGATATTGCTGCCCCAACACCCTATTGCAGGATATATAACACTTCTTCAAGGTTTGGCTGTTCCTTTCCGTGGGGCTTCAAAGGAAATCCGTATCTTCTCCAACCTTGCCAAGGTACATAAATTTATAATTGAGTCACTAGCTGCTTTCCTGATCGCCTCATTAAAAATAAAAATGAATTTTTCCTTAAAAAAACAGCAGGTTATCTTTAGTCACCATCATCCATCTTTTGTTATTGTATTGCAGATGTTGATGAATGTAAGCGCAGCGATAACCGCCGTGACTGTTACACTTTTGAGGATATTAACAGCACATGTTGGAATTTTGTTGGGGGTTATACATGCTTCTCTAACACAACTCGCTATAGATGTCACATTACTCAAGATGGCTCTACACGCGACTACTCCATAAAGTTTCAGATCTCTCGAAGCAAAATCAAAACTATTTTTTTAGGTACACTCCTACCTCGTAGAACTTCTTAAACCATACCCAGAAAGGAACTAATTGGCATAGATCAAACCATAGCTAGCCATATTAAACTAGCTCCTCTTGGATTGTGCAGGTCTTGGATTGTTATTGTTTCTTATCGGTGCATGGTTCGGATACAAACTACTGAAGAAAAGAAAAGACATGAAAAGAAAGGAAATGTTTTTCAAGCGCAATGGTGGTCTATTGTTAGAACAACAGCTATCATCAAGTGAAGTTAATGTGGAGAGAATCAAGTTATTCAAATCGAAGGAGTTAGAGAAGTCCACTGACAATTTCAACAGCGATCGAATTCCTGGCCAGGGAACTGTGTACAAAGGAATGCTCACTGATGGTAGGCTTGTTCATTTTGATATTACACTGATGGTAGTTTTACTTTCATTATCCACATGCTAATTGAAGGAGGAGTTGTTTACTTTGTTATTTGCCCAACAGGTAGAATTGTGGCTGTGAAAAAGTCTAAAATGGTGGATGAAAGCCAACTTTCAGATTTCATCAATGAGGTTGTGATTCTTTCACAGATCAATCATAGGAATGGATTCTACGAAGGATGTCAATTTTCGGCAGCCGATAAGAAACGATTGATATTTGGGCAAATGAATATCCACAACTCCTTGCCATTGTTATTGTGGCAAGGAGTTGTGATTCTTTCATCATTGCAATTGTGTTACATCCTTCGTAGAATAGTTAATTTTCGGCTGCCCATGTGGGTTTGATTAATTGGTATTTGGGGAAATGGATTCTGTATCTGCAGCAAAAATCATGGTGTCCAAACTACTAAAGGTCGCATTCTCCAAAGACTCGAAGCTACTCGATGTACTTTTAGCACTCGCTGTAAACCACAGATGATAGAGAAGAGTGAATATGTGGGTTCCACAATATCCATGTCATCATTGAATAGCAAAAAATTGACGATTCTACAAACCGTGGTACACAATTGTAAGCATTTGAAAATACAGGGTACTAAAATGCAAAAAAAAAAGTACAAGTATCATTTTGAAATTTGATCCAAACCACGCGATACGAAATTGTAATTTGCCCTAAATAATTTTCAGTACCCTTTTTTTTTTTTTTTTTTTATGAGAAGGAGTACCCTCTCTTGAAAAGAAAAAGAAATTCGTTGTGTGTCGAATGAAGAACCCGTGATACTCTGCATACAAAGATCTTGTCAATGCAGAAGCAAAGTTAGCGACGGCTTGCACGGGCTATGACTAGAATTGAATTATAGTCTACTTGAGGTAAATATCTATTCTTCGGTGTAAGTACAGTGGTTCACATGAATTGCTATTTGGCTTATATGGAAACCACCAAGTCAGGGTTTTCTTCATTTGCAGACTTCCTTAATCGATTAGCTGCTTTTTCAACCTATAGAAAAGCAGGATCAAATACAACTCATGTCCTATATGTATGATCACAGATGTGATGCTTTCGAAAATTAACTGATCACAGATGTGATGCTTTCGAAAATTAACTCACCTCGGCGTTCCAATTGGTTCGAGCAGTGAGTACAATGAGAATTACTGTCTGTAAAAGGACTCCGATAAGCATCCCCCACCAAATCCCCTGAAAAAAAAAAGGACCAAAATGCATCATGTGTTTCATGTTCTGTCTCTAGAAAACTGATAACCTTTCCGGCGAGAAAGAGGGAGAGATTGGACTTACTGCGACTCCCATACTAGTTTTGAAACCAAGAACACATCCGATCGGAAAACCAATCACATAGTAACAAACCAGATTGACATAAGCCACAACTCCTTGCCATCCACTTCCAATCGCCACACCTGAAGTTCCACAGGGCTCAAATTGTAAGTGATGCCAATTTGCCAAAAGCAAAAGTTGGGGCAGAGTACCCTGTTATTACTCTGTACCTGAGAGTATAGGTTGAATGCCGTTCAAGAAAACGGAGGTAACTAGCAGTGGAATTAAATCAGAGACCGCCTGGACAACTTCGGTATCACTTGTGAATAGCTTGCTCAATCCAACTCTGAATATCAGTATTACTGCACTGAATATTATACTAATTAGGATGCTCGTCCCGTTCACTACAAACACCGAAAACTTGGCCACCCTTGGATTACCAGCCCCTAGCTCATTACTCACGCGAACACTGCATCAACCAAAAATCATGATTGCATTGTGATTAGAAAACTTTTGAACATGTAAATGAAGAATTTTAACTGCTATGAACATCTTATTGGTTGCAAACCTTGCTGCAGCGCTTAGGCCTAACATAAATTGCAGACTGAAGTTCCAATAGTTCATGCTGCAATTCATAACATATCGACTTAGAGAATACTTGATAAAAAAAAAAAAAAACGAAGAAAAAAGGTGACAGATTGCGAGAACAACAAAATCGAACCGTACCAAATAGAGATCGAGTCTAGTGAGATTGTAGGATTGGGGAGAAGCCCTGATATTAAAGTCAGCCCTTGGTTGTACCATATCTCCAAACTGAAGAGTGCAAGATCAACTTTGAATGAGTAATGATAGAGAGACCACATGTGTTGAAACTGACACCACCCTTCTTTTAGTGCGGTTCACCAATATGGTTGCAAAATAAAAACATTATTGTATACACCTACCAAAGCATGACAGCAGAGGCAAGAGTCAACTTAAAATAAGGCCACATTCCTTTGAAGGCTTTCCAAGAGAATCCAGTCCAAGTCTCCTTGCATTTAGGACTTAAAAGAATGTAAATCCCATAAACAATGACAAGCAGCCACCAAGAAAAACTCAGAGTCAGAGCAGCCCCCAATAGGCCATACTCCACCACATAAACCACCACCCAAGTGAGCAGAATGTGGAGGAGGAAAACCGCGACCGACATGTAGGCCAGAGGGTTGACAATGTTCTGTGCTTGGAGAAACCTCTGTTGGGGGCAGTTTATGGCAAATGCATAAAGCTGTGGAATTATGCCCCTTGCAAAGATCTGGCCCTGCATCGCTATGTCCTCCGATTGCCCGATGGCGATAAGGATTGGCCCAGACCACCAGTACACAAGTGAAAGGAGGACTGCTGCTCCCAAGTGCAGGATGATTGCTCTTTGGCATATGATCCCCATCGCTGGCAGGTGCTTGGCTCCAAATGCTTGCCCACACACAGTTTGCACTGCACTGGCCATTCCCAACTTTGAATCCAAAACAAGAGTCAGAAGTTAGGAAATCAAATAGTACTAATTCAAACAAATAGAAGAACGCGCGAGCAGAATTAAACATTATGACCTTGTGATCAAACTCAAACTACCAACCAGGGTCAGTCATTGATTGGACTATTAAACGCAACAAAGGAAAAAAGGAGATGAAATTGTCCATACCATAATCCCATAAGCAAGACCTTGAATTCCAACACTGGCAATAGAGGCACCAGCAAGCTCTAAGGCACTCAAATGGCCACAAAACATGAGGGTGACAAAGCTAAGCATGTAATTGAAAATGGAGACAATGATCGACGAACCAGACAAAATCCAGAGGAGCCTTGACTCCCAAGCAACCAGCCTAGGCCACCATCGGAGTGCCACCGGCCTTTGCTCCAAAAAATCTTCGACAGCAGCGGATGACAGGTCTGAAATTCGAGAATGTGAGTCAGGCCCGAGCAGCAGCGGCTGTTGACTGTCCTCCACCGATCCCATGGTTACAGATTGAGGATTCTGATTACAGATTGAGGATTCTGAAATGTTGTGTGGTAATTGGAGGAGCAGGGTGGACATATATATCATATGTACGATGTTACATGACTCAAAGGATTTTAAACTGAATGGATTTTAAAACCTAACTACCATTCAATCGTTCGGTACAGCATGGGCAAAAATAGTAT
Organism: Spiraea crenata; assembly: GCA_033992175.1. Classification (NCBI taxonomy): domain Eukaryota; kingdom Viridiplantae; phylum Streptophyta; class Magnoliopsida; order Rosales; family Rosaceae; genus Spiraea; species Spiraea crenata. The sequence continues at coordinate 3,098,390 of JAVBHV010000019.1, forward strand.
TTATCGGGAAACTACAAGTTTACTAAATTTCATGATGTGCTACTTGCAAAAGAATGGGGAACTTATGGTTCCTTTTCGTAGGTAGTTGGTAAGGCCAATTTAGTTATTCTTTGCTACTTTTGGTTGTATTCTGGGTTAATAACAAACAATGCGTGGAGACCACATAGCACTTGTCTTACCCCTGCTACCGCTTGCATCAGAAAAGCTCTATTGGTCCTAGTTGAATAAATATAAAGCTATTTTTCTATAAAAGCTTAAAAGGGGGCTGCTACTTGAGAAGGCGAAGTCTTTAGATTGAACAATTTGTAGAAGGACAGATGAGCACACCTTCGTAACTCATGTTTCAAGAAAGGACGTACCTAACAAAGCTGTTATTAAGCCTTGAATACCCCTAACAAATTTCCTGTAGTTTGAAAACTTCAGCATCCACATCATTGGTTGCCAAAAAGCAAGGGCCCCTTTGTAGGAAGTTTGGGTTAAAGCATGCGCAAAACTGACAAGACCCATCTCCAATGATATACGTCCAAAACCTAAATTTAATAGGGAATTTTTATGGGAAATTAGATTGCCATCCCTCACCACTAATATATTTTTATTGAAACTTTATACAATTCAAAGTTAGATTGAAGGATAAAACATTTCATCAATATCAGTATTTACCATACATGTGTTTACATGTCAGCTTTGTCTAATTTTTAAATTAAAAATTGTACTTGGTAAGTTATTATATATCATTTGAGAGCATCTCCAACTAAGATGTCAAATTGTCCACGTAAGCATAAATAAGTACAAAAAGACGAAAAATTTCATCCATCCGAAGCTGCTTTTTCAACGTGGAATGAAGGCTCAGCTGACGTGGAATGGAGTCAGCTGCTTGGCGTCAATATTGACGCTAGAGAAGGAGGATGTCAATTTTTTTTTTTTACCAAGGAAGGAGGACGTCAATTGTCTTCTTTCTATGTTTTTGCATTAAATGCAGCCTTCCTATTGGTGTATTGCATCTTGCATTAAATGTTTGTGTTTGCAACTTAAATGAGTCTGCTTACTTAATATAAAATAAAAGAAAAAACAAAAGACATATTAGTTGGAGGAGAAATTTCGCTAAAATATCAAATTGCCACATAAGCAATCAAATGTCATTTTATGTTTAAAATTTGGCATCTCAGTTGGAGATGCTCTGAGTAAATTATTTATTGAATTGTATCTACATTATAACCATTTGAATTGGTAAGTTATTATCTACCATTTTCAAGTCTCAATAGTCAACGACTGTTTTTCCATTTGGTATATGGAGAATGTACCCATGTCTCTATCCAAAATTATGTACCCCGATATATAGCTCGTACCTTGTCTATAGGTAAATATTGAAGGTACCAATATGAACAAAATGTACTCTATACTCATGTACCCATAGGAGAAAATACCATAACACGAGATGTACTAATGAAAAAATACCTATGAAAGGAGAATGTACACACACCAATTTTAGAATGTACTCAAACAATCAAAGTGTACTCCTTATGTACCCATAAAACGAGAATGTACCAATACAACGAGAACATACCCATACAGCGAGAAGATTAATGAAAATGCACCTATGAAAGGAGAATGTACTCACCCAATATCATAATGTACCCACCCAATCAAAATGTACCCATAAAATGAGAATGTACCCATAAAACGAGAATGTACCCAACTAACAAAATGTACCCTCCACATCATTCAAGAGTGTTAGAAAAAGATTAGAACATCCATTCCCGAAACCTCTCTAGCATGATTTTTATCATTCTCACCCATGCGATGAAGTTGCCGACTACAAGATACTGACTGGTACATACTAACACTTGAAAGATATTAGAAATTGACATGGTTGGAATAAGAGAGTGCTTCATGAACTTTTAAGTGTACCAAACAAGCCATTAAATGGATATGTATAGTCAACGCTGAAATTGAGGGAATGATTTGGGAAACTTTCAATTTAATTGTGTATCATGGCTTGGCTAGTGGTACAAAAGATAATTTATATAAGTTCTGTTTAAAAAGATTTGCCACGGTGGATGTGCAATGTCCTTCAATCAAACATTTTGGTTATATAAAGTGTTAATCTAACATTTTTACTTGCTAGGGACCGCAAGCTCAATTCCCCGAATTGTTATCCCCGCTCCTCTTTTTTCTAATCCCACTCCACGTTTTTTTCCCTCTTCAATTTTTTATTTGATTTTCAATAATACCCCTCGTGCCAAGCAGTTCACCGTCGTTGCTCTCTCGAACAAATCAACAAATTTGGCAACCCTCAAGTTTCACTTCAACACCACCGCTAAGCACTGCCGACACCATCGCCACCACAAACTTGCTCCCATCATCTCGTGATTCTTGGGGCTAGAATCTGAAATAGCCTCATCACGCTCTTCTTATCCCACGCCAGCTCCTCTAATTCGACCGCACCATCAGCAGCGTCTGGAGTCCACCGGTTCTTGTAGCCCAACCGGTTTCGGTGACTCCATGAGTCTAATTAGGAAAATGGTTGAAGAAGAGAGGAGTTTTGAGCACAAATCTATGTGGTAGTTAATTTTTTATTAGGAGCATCTGGGGTGTGAAGTATATAGGCAAAGGTCCGAGCTCTTGCCGCCCAATCTGAAGCCATTCCTCCAAGAACTCGCTGTAAGCACCCATTTTTCTATTCAAAGTTTGAATCTAAAGCTTCAGTTTTTTCAAAATGTAAAATGTTGTGTAGGATAGTTTTGATCTTCCAGACGACTACTTTGCGCAACTTCCGAGCGATCTCCGTCTTGCTGTAAGGAGAAATTTATTTGGCAACTCTCTGTGAACCCAGTTGTTTTCATTTGATATAAAAAATGTAATTGATTGTTGAATTATTGAATGAGCTTTTGGAATTTTCGTGTTGGGCATGATTGAAGCTGAATGATGCAGCTTTTGATCTTTCAAATGGATGTTTCGTCGCCGGTTTCGTATTCCCTGCGGCTCAGACCACAGGAGTTCGGTGATGATGCTGGAGAGCGGTAAATGGATCAACAATTTGATGAATTCAATAAATGCTCTCCAATTGTGAATTGGGTGATTTGAACTGGAGATAACAGATTAAAATTGGCAAGTTAGAGCTCCGTTGGCTGTTTTGAAGTGAAATGGGCCAATTTTGTTCGAAAGAGGAACGGCGGTGTACTGCTTGGGCATGAGAGTATTACCGGAAATCAACTAAAAATTTGAAGAGGAAAAAAAAAATGTGGAGTGAGATATCATAAAATATAACTATTTATCGACACGAATTTGATATTTCTCTTAATGGGAGCAGATTCAAATTGGACTTCATAATTTAATTAAGGGGTTCTTACCAAAAAATTATAAGAAAAATAAATTGATATAAAAAAACCCACCTCACTTTTTTTTTTAACCAAAAAAACTTAGGGCTTGTTTGGTAACTAATTTTTTGCCGGAGGATATTTTGAAAGAAATGAGTATATATTTACAAAGTTTTGTCAAAGGATCAAGAAAAATTAATATATTTTGTTTTTTTAAGCGTTGAATGTTAATTTTAAGTATTGAATTATCTTTTTTAATGTTGAATTTGATTAGATATAACGGACTCCGTCCGATTTTAATTGCAAAAGAAAATATTTGGAACAGGCCGTTTGGGTCTCGAACGTGGAAAAGATCGGAGCCTCACACCCACGAGTGCAACATAGGCTACATATCAGAGGATCTTCTCTTTGGCGAACGTCAGCCTTGGCCTCCACATGTCTCCCCAAAAGGACAAAAAAAACCCCAATTTTTGAGAAATTATTGATCTGGCATACCACTGGCGCTCGCGAGGTGGTAGTCCCCTGGTAGTCCTTACCAATAATGAAATTCAGTGTACAGGAGAGTGTTTTCACGTGCAAGTCTTTCGCCGTTCAAAGGTGTTTTAAGTGTTCTTTTCTAGGTGGAGGTTTAACGGAGTATCTGACTAAATTTGGGTTGGGCTAAGAGACTCGAATTTCAGCCCATGATATTTCAATGGTTTGAAGTGTCAGACTAAACTGGGGTTGGGAAAAGAGAATCGAATCCGCAGAAGTGTGGAAAACAACGAAATTTGGGTTTTGTTTTTTCGTGTATTTCAAACGCCATTAAAACTCTACTAGAAGCTGGTGGTCAGCAAACCCAATTAAGCTTGAGTTTTGAAGGGTAAGTGAAACATTATATCAATCACATTTGGCAGATATAATTGAGTCTTGGCAAACAGAGACACCAATTTCAAATCAGCTAGAGAAGTACAATGATGAAGCATTCAATACCAAGTTGAATTTTCTTTCTGTTTTGGAAGTATTCAAACGGAAGCCCCACCTTGATAATATATACACACCAAACTAACCCAAAAAGGCGTAGATTGATACAAGTGTGCTAAACGACAGTTTACACTTGGTGATGAAGAGATATACAAATAATCTTCCAATCGAAATATGTGTTCTCTGAGTCCTAATAGACAACAATGGTTCAACAACAAATGTAGATGCTGTACTAGTAGGTCCACTAAAGACTGCAGAACCAACGCCGCAAGCCACTTCACTTTGGACATTTCCAACATTCTGGAAATCCTTTTCTCGAACTTCAAAGCCTTTCATTGACAATTGAGTTCCCTCCAACTCCACTGCCGCTTCTCTCATAGTTGGACGCATCTTTCTTTCCATTCAAATTCAAACAACGCTCCGTGACGCTCGCAACTGCCATGATCTCTTCCTTCCCGCCTTCTTTCATTACTTGCAAGTCAAGAATGTTGAACAGGCGATTATCCTCCATGGATTGAATAAAATAATGTGCTAGGCTTACTGGTTCTAGTGACCTTGTTTGAAAGATAGGTTTTTTCCCGGTCAAGACCTCAACAAGGACCACTCTGTAGCTATATATATCACTCTTATCCGTTAATTGACTAGATTGGAAGAAGTCCGGGTCCAAATAGCCAAATGTTCCATTTATTTGTGTCATGGTAAGGTCTGTTTTGTCAATGGCAACTCATCTTGATGCCCCAAAGTCCACTACCTTGGCTCGGTACTTGTCACCCAAAAGTATGTTTGAGGACTTGATGCCTCGGTGGTAAATAGTAAGGCTGGCATCGGGTTGAGACCCGACCTGAAAAGCTTCAACTCGAGTCCTGACCCGAGAGGGATCACGTTCATCATTTAGTGCCCGATCCCAACCCAACCGGGTTGAGTTGGATTGGGATGGGCTAAACCCGACATTAATGGGCTTGGCCAAAGCAAAAATTATTTGGCCAAATTTGATTTTTTTTTTTTTTCCAATGATTTGCTTCACAAATCATAACCATCATTCTAAAATCCTTTTCAAATACTTCATTCTTAAGTTATAGCAAAGTAGAAGTTAAAATTAAGTTACAATTGCCCAATACAACATTCACTATGAGATGTTTAGCTCAATAACCCAATAGCCCAATAAACCCAATAACCAAAAACTGAACTCATGTTGATATTAACATAGAATCTCACGTGCTCCTTAGTCTCTTGAGCTTTCAAATCCCATGGAAATGTATGGTACTTCAATTCCAACATAGCAAACAAGACTTACATTGCGAACCCAACGGTGATTATCATTCAATATCTAATCCAACCACATTTCATGTACTGTTGTATAGTAGAATCTTCCCTTAGTAAACATCAAAATGTGAAATACAGGAAAATGCGAAATACCTATTGACCAAAAAGCAACCTTTGCACCAAACTCTGAAGCATATAGCTGATAAAAAAAAAAAAAGAGAAATCCAAAAAATAACTTCTGAAATTTCGTTGGAAGCCACCAAGACAAGACCCGAGGAGCTGTCCTGAGCTATCTGTTAAGAACCAAAAATTGTACACCGCGATCTATTTAGCAGGCAAAGTATACCATAGAGAAATAAGAACCTAATTGTTGACAGAAAAATGTAAATAAATTCCGACAAACATGATTTCACCACCACTATGTAAATAATGAGATTTTAAAATTTAGGTACGACCTATCCAAGGCATGTGCCTTTTAATTACAATCTTTTGTTACAAAAAAAGACCCTTTGATTCTGTCTCTACGGAACATCAACATGCATGAGATGGCAGTTTTTGGATTTGTTGCGACTGCACTCGAGAAGTAGTCTCGAGTTGCCTACGTATCCATCAAGGAATCAAGTCACTCGTAGTTCTAGATTTTCAACAAGCGAAAGGCTTTGTTGAAAAAGACGTGTTTGGGCTTTGAATAAATTGGATGACTGTTTGGGTGAATTTGGAATAGACCAGGGATTCGAATTTGGTGTTTGGAGTTTGCAGTTGCATCTTGATTGACTGTCTACGTACCCATTTCGGGATCAAACCACACGTAGTTCCAAGATTTGAAGAAGGTGTTTGAAGTTGTGGTTGCATCTAGATTGAATTTCTAGACTACCTACGTATCCTTTAGAGGGATTCAAACCGACGTAATTCCGAGTATGGTTCTTGTCATCCAAAAGTATGTTTGAGGACTTGATGTCTCGGTGGTAAATAGGAGCAGAAGCTGAGGAGTGTAAGTATAGTGCTCCCGCAATTCCGATTGCAACTCGTACGCGCATTTCCCAAGTGAACGGAAACTCTTCATTTTGGTACTGAATGTGATGGGATGGGACAGCGTTCCGTTGTGTATGAACTCATAAACCAAACGGGGCACTTCGGACTCCAAACAGAGCTTAACCACATTCCGGTAAATAACTTGCGAAAGAATGACAATTTCGTCGATACATTGCCTTGCTTCATCTCCATTCACTGCATTTATGGACTTCTTTACAACAACGATTTTTGCCATTTCCGAGCATGGATTTGTACACAGTCCCCTGGCCTCCCTGACCAAGAATCCTTCTACATTAAAATCTGTGGCTTTCTCTAACTCTTCTGCACTGAACAATTTCATCTTCTCAACATTAGCTTCACCGGAATGTAATTTCTGCAGAAAACCACCGTTCTGTTTGATGAACATCTGCTTGCATCGGGCGTCTTTCCTTTTCTTCATGAATTTGTGCTACCACCATGCCCCAAAGTGTACAAACAATACTGCAAGAACACTGCTGACAACTGAATGTAGCTCAACAGAGGAAAAAAAAAATGACATGGTAAGACAATGATCTTTCTTAATAACCAAAGAAAATGAAATTCTGTTATTTGCTCTATCTCTAAGTCCATTTCTACAATTCTGCTCTGTTTCTTAAGTTTAAACTGAAGTAATTAAGAGAGTGAGGTTTGAGAGATCTGAAAGGCATACTTATGATTACCACATAAGACCGCCGTGTAAGTGGAGGCGCAACGCATCTCCCAGGATAATTGAAGCACATGCTCTTGGGAACGCACCTATTTGGATCCTTGCACTCACTAACATCTGACTTTTAATGACAGATGCAAAATTAGGAAACCAATTCGACCACCGTAAGATGTCCAAACAAAAAGAAAGTTTACAAAGATTTTGAAGTTTGGATGATCAGACATGGGAGCTATATATATCTATTGGAAGCGCAAGAGCAGTAGAGTTGTGCAGAGGCCCCGAAGTCTTGATTGGTATAGTGTGCTGTTCCAAATGTATTGAATACCGGCTTAAGTTCCAATCGAGCAACGCAGGGTCGGATCGCGTATATTCAATGGTGGCATTTCCTGTGTTATTACTAAGAAGCCACTTTTCTTCTACAAGAAATGCATAATTTCTGTCCTCGGTACCATGGGATGCATCATTCACTACCCGAAAGCTAGTGTTGAAGGTAGTTAGATTGGCGGGAATGGTGGTTTGGCAGCAGTTAATACTGTTGCAGACACTAAATGGATCAGGTCTGTGTAAAACTATCGTACATAATGATCTAACATCCACAAACACATAGATACAACATTAGTAGGTTAGTACAACAACATAATCAATGAAAGGAGTCATAAACAAACCTTGGTTGTTCATGGCCATTGGAAACGGGTGCCTTGGTCTTCTGCAAGCTCCACAAGGTTTCTCTCTTTCTATGGGTCAAGATAGCCGAATGAGAATAATCATGTGCTTGCAGGGACCTAGGCAATATATAGGGGTCTATTAGGGTTGATCACTTCCCATAAACGTGATCAAGCCCTTAACTTGCCTTACTTGATATTCAAGTCATAGTTCTACTAAAGGATAGTTTACAACCGGCCTTTAATCAGTCCTCTAATAATGTCTTAATCAGACCATCACTTAAAGACAAGATCACAGAGATAGGATCTCATAATATCTTATTACGTGATCACCAAGAATGCAATTACTTGTTGATTATACATAATATGATTAAGTATTGAAGTCCACAATCTAACATTCTCCCACTTGGACAAAACACTTAATCATTTCAACAAGAAACCACGATTTGTGATCATGTAATACTGAAGTGTGCACTGTAAGATAATTATGATTCCAAAACTGATTCATGGTTATGTCAGACCACTTCATCTCTGCCGAACTAAGGAAAAGATTGTGATCAACAGAACACAACTACTCCATAATCACAGCAATGACTCAATGACCTACATAACCCAATAGAACATTTCACAATTGTATATGAACCTAAATGCCTGATTACTGAAGTGTTCATTATACAAGGTCCACTGAAGTGACTTTAGATAATTAAAGTCCCAAACACAAGAGACATAATTGTGTTTGCACTGAATAGCTAGAAATATGAAAATTAAATCGAGAATATACACAATTCACATCACAGTTCAAAATGGAATTTAAAACATGATGATGCATCAAAACAAGAACCTTTTGAACTGAACAATGCTCATGATTTTACTGAATCAAATCATCTGCCAAAACAGAATTACAACTTGAAGGGAAAACTGAAACTTCATAGTTAAACAGAAAACAGAAAATGATACTCCCACTGAATTCTAGCAATCTAAATTTGGGAATATCCCTAGCCCATCAAGATGTTTAAGAAAATCAACAGGCTGCAAAGCCTTTGTAAGAGGATCTGCCAGATTTTTAGCACTATCAATCTTCTCTATATGAATTTCCTTACTTTTGACTCTTTCTCTAACTGAGTAGTACTTCAAGTCAAAGTGCTTAGTATTCGTTGACCTTCTGTACTCTTTAGTGAAGCAAATGGCAGCATTGTTGTCACAAAACAAAGTAAGTGGTCTAGCAATTGAATCCACCACTTGGATCCCTGTCAGTAAGTTCCTCGTCCATATGGCCTGACATTTTCCTTCATAAACAGCTACATATTCAGCTTGCATAGTAGACGTTGCAGTAAGTGTTTGCTTGGCACTTCTCCATGCAACTGCTCCTCCTGCTAAAGTGAAGATATAACCAGATGTAGCTTTCCTCAAATCCTTTGTCCTTCCAGCGAAACCAGCATCTACATATCCAACAACCTCCAGCTCTTTTACTCTTCTATATACTAGCAAAAATTCCTTGGTTCTCTGAAGGTATCTCATTACTTTCTTGGCTGCAGTCCAATGATCTCGACCGGGGTTGGACTGAAACCTAGAGAGCATGCTTAAGGCAAAGGCAATGTCAGGTCTGGTACAGACCTGAGCATACATGAGGCTACCTATTACACTAGCATAAGGCACATTTTCCATATCCTTCTTCTCAATTTCATTTTTGGGGCTCTGCTCCTTATTCAGGTTGTCTCCTTTGGAAATTGGTGTAGGACCACCATGACAATCTTGAAAACCAAAACGTTTCAAGAGTTTTCTGATGTAATTTTCTTGTGACAATCCCAGCACCTTATTGACTCTATCTCTCTTTATTTCAATACCAAGAACATAAGAAGCCTCTCCCATATCCTTCATATCAAAACTATCAGACAAGAAAGATTTAGTTTTATGCAGAAGACTTAGACTGCTGCTAGCTAACAGAATGTCATCAACATAAAGAACCAAGAAGATAAAACCTTCTCTGCAAATCTTCTGATAAACACAACTATCAACTATATTTTCAGTAAATCCAAAAGAAGTAATCACAGAATCAAATTTCAGGTACCACTGTCTAGAAGCTTGTTTCAATCCGTAAATGGATCTCTTAAGCTTACACACAAGATGTTCACTTCCAGGTTGGATAAAACCTTCAGGTTGTTTCATAAATATTTCCTCATCCAAACTACCATTCAAAAAAGCTGTCTTAACATCCATCTGATGCAATTCCATATCAAAATGTGCTACAAGTGCCATGATAATTCGAAAAGAATCTTTAGTTGAAACTGGACTGAAAGTTTCTGTGTAGTCTATTCCTTCTTTTTGAGTAAATCCCTTAGCTACTAAACGAGCCTTGTGTCTCTCAATGGTATTATCTGGATTCCTTTTGGTTTTGAAGACCCATTTGCACCCAATAGGCTTCTGTGAGCTCACTGGTTCAACTAACTCCCAAACCTGATTGGAAGCCATTGATTTCAACTCATCCTCCATAGCTTTTATCCATTTGTCAGCATGTGAGCTCTCAATAACTTGAGCAAAAGTAGTTGGATCATCTTCTTCCCCTAAATCAAAATCAGCTTCTACAAGATATGCAAAATTTGGATCCTTCTTCCGAGGTATTTTAGGTCTAGATGATCTTCTAAGTGGTTGAACTACTGGTAAAATGGCTTGTGGTTCAACTGGTTCAATCACTGGTTGAGCCTCTAAGCCAGCTATGTTTCCAACAGCTGGCTGCACAGAATCTTCCCCTTGATTTTGATTTCCATGATCAAACGAAGTTTGCTCAAAAGGAACCGGATTTGGCACTTGAGTGGAAACTGAAGGAAGTGAAGATGGCAATGGAAAGAACATTGGTACAGGAACAGAAACAATGGTTTTTGAAGGTGCTGGAAAAGTTTCACTGGTCTTTTCTGCAACTAACTCATCAAAATCAGAAAAGTCTTCAGAAGAAACTGAATTTTCCAATTCATCAAGAAATCTAGCTTTATTGGTTTCCACAATACGAGTGGAATGGTGAGGACAGTAGAACCTATACCCTTTTGATCTCTCTGGATAGCCAATGAAAAAACAGCTTATGGTTTTTGGATCAAGTTTCTTCTCCTGAGGATTATAAATCCTAGCTTCTGCTTTACATCCCCAGACATGTGTATAATGCAAGTGTAGAGTGTTATTTGTCCATAATTCATAAGGAGTTTTGGCTACTGATTTGCTAGGTGTTCTGTTGGAAAGATAATTGGCAGTTTTTAAGGCTTCTCCCCATAAGAATTTAGGCAAACCGGATTGACACAACATACATCTCACCATGTTCAGTAGGGTTCTATTCTTCCTCTCTGCTACACCGTTCTGTTCTGGAGTCCCTGGAGTTGTGTATTGAGGTTTGATGCCATTTTCCTGCAAATACAATGCAAAAGGCCCCTTATGCTGTCCCTTTTCATCATACTTGCCATAGAATTCCCCTCCTCGATCTGATCTGACAATCTTGATTGGTCTCCCATGCTCTTTTTCTACTTCAGCTCTAAAAATCTTAAAGGTTTCTAGGCTTTGGGATTTTTCAGAAATCAGATAGATGTAACAATATCTAGAGAAATCGTCAATGAAGGTTATGAAATATAGGTTCCCACAGATAGTTCTAGTATTAAAAGGTCCACATATATCTGTGTGTATGATTTCTAAGAGTTCTGCACTCCTTGTTGCACCCTTTTTCCTAGTATTGGTCATTTTCCCCTTTATACAGTCAACACAAGGACCTAAATCAGAGAAATCCAGATCTGATAACACCTTATTCTTCACCAAAATTTTTAATCTTTCTTCGGAAATATGACCAAGCCTTTTATGCCACAAGCTAGCTGATTTTTCATTAAACCTAGATCTCTTTTCACCAACATTCTCAATCAACATAACTTCTTTAGGATAGCAAGAATTCAAACGCCAATAACCAGAATCCAAAATAGCAAGACCAAGATACTGGGAATGCTTATAGACTTTTATTCCTTCCAAATCAATTGTAAAAGTACAACCATCCAAAACCAAACAAGAAACTGAAACCAAATTTCTCCTCATAGAGGGAATGCAAAAACAATTGTTCAAATCTAAATTTCCAAAAGATAACTCTAATCTGATCGAGCCTACAGCCTTCACAGCAACTCTACTTCCATTCCCAGTGCAAACTCCTAGCTCGGCTCTATTTGGTGTTCTCTTTTCTCTGAACCCCTGCATCGAATTAGATATATGAATAGGTGAGGCTGTGTCTAACCACCAAGTTTCTGGAGAAACATTTATCAGATTGACCTCTATGCAACAAGGGATAAACTTAAAGTGCAGAACTCTATAGATTTCATTACCTTTCTTAACACACCAGTCCTTAAAACCACGACAATCCTTCTTAATGTGACCTAATTTGTCACAAAAGTGACATCTCAGGTTGGCATGCTTGTTCACCTTGGCTTTAGGATCAACTTTCAGGTTATGGTTGGGGTTTGGAGTCTTAGAGGTATTACCAGGACCACTTTTGCCGGAAAACTTCCCCTTAAACCTCTCAGCAGCAGTAGGCTTGTTCCTGTGGTTGTTTTTGTTGAAAACCTTCTGATCAACATAGTTAACCATAACCTCCTTGCCCTTTTCCTCCTTTCCCTTCTTCTGCTTGTTCTCTTCTTGAACACAGATGGCAATCAACTCATTCACTGTCCACTTGTCCTTAACAGAATAATACGCAGTCTGTATCTGAGTAAAAGAAGGTGGCAGAATGTTGACAAGATGAGAAACGAGAAAAGTTTCATCGATGTTCATCTCCAGTTGTTTCAGCTGAGCCACAATGTCCACCATCTTGAGAATGAATGCCCTAATCCCAGCATTTCCATCATAGCTCGCATTCATGAGCTGAGACAACAAATCTCCCATGATGGCCTTCTCAGATTCAACAAATCGTTCAGCTATGGATTCCAAGTAAGCCTTGGCATCTGTAGAATCAGGAATGCTACCACGAATGGTATCATCCATGCTGCTCTTCATCAGTAATAGTGCCAATCTATTTGCATTCTTCCATTCCTTGAGATGTGCAATCTCCTCAGGTGAGCTATCTGCAGTAGTTTCAGCAGGTCTGTCCTCGAGCAAGGCCATGTCACAGTTGCGAAAAGCAAGCTTGAGTTCAATGTCATTCCTCCACTTCTTGAAATTCGTGCCATTCAGATAAGTGACACCAGGAAAATCGCCAAAAAATGCTGAAAAAGAATGGTTTTGCTAAGGCTTTGGCTCATAAGAATGAAGTTTTGGCTAAAAAGAAGAAAACTTAGCAAAACAGACAACCACCAAGAGTACAAATTGATCTTTTAAGATCCTGAAGCGAAAAAGAAAATTTTAGACCCTAAATAACAAGTCTAACCTTTGTGGCACTAGAACATGTTACTTTTCCAAATCACTTAACCAAGTATTATTGATACACGGTATTCTTATATCAGTCAGCACCTTTATGGCAAGAAGAAAAGATATAGAGAATCTAAATGTATAGTCAATAGCATGTTAAGTGCTGTTTTCCTATGATTTGAAAATTGTGTAAGTTTATTCCTCCTTTGGGAGATAGATTCACAACCAATCATAGAGAAAACACAAGTTTTAATCCCTCTTAACCTTATGTTCATTAATACAAGTGCTATATGAGTATGCTTTGTGCAAAATTTCACAGAACCTTATATTAACAAAACCGAGATCAATAGCATAAGGTTGTTGCTAAAGGCTATACAGTTCCTAATTGGGAGATGATTAACTGTAACAAGCATCTAACAACCATATATTGAGAGTTCAGCATCCAAAAAACGAAGTAAAACATTCAATCCATGCTCAAAACAATCAATCAATTTCCAGAAAATCACATATCATCTCAAAAGTAATTAACATCCATATCCAGCTCATCCATTACAGTTACAAGGGGGCAGGATGCATCACCTATGCGCGTTTCCCCGTACGCACTAATCAGCATAGCAATAAGAATTGAGATGATTAATTGAAAGTTACTTGAAAACTTATCTCATGTCCAGCCGCATCCTTTCATGTAAAATCGTAACAGCGGAAGCAAAAATTGAACAATAGCAGCAGCGAACAAGATAACCCAAAAAAAAAAAACGACAACAAAAAGAGCAATTTTTTGCAATTTCATCAATGATTTTCTGTGTTCTATATGAACCCTAAAAAACCCAATTCAATTTCAAGGTGTTTTGACGGTTTGTGTTGAAGAGATGATGTTTCAAAAATGGGCTGGCGTGTTTGTCTTTTAGTCAGATGGGTTTGTAAGAAAATTTGGGCCTTTTGAAACTTAATGGCCTATAGTCGAAATTTCCTTTTCTATTGCAAAAAACCCTTGATCAAACATGAACATGTAAAGCTAACCAGATTTCGATTTGATCTATTGTTTCATGGAGGTGGCTCTGATACCACATGTAAAACTATCGTACATAATGATCTAACATCCACAAACACATAGATACAACATTAGTAGGTTAGTACAACAACATAATCAATGAAAGGAGTCATAAACAAACCTTGGTTGTTCATGGCCATTGGAAACGGGTGCCTTGGTCTTCTGCAAGCTCCACAAGGTTTCTCTCTTTCTATGGGTCAAGATAGCCGAATGAGAATAATCATGTGCTTGCAGGGACCTAGGCAATATATAGGGGTCTATTAGGGTTGATCACTTCCCATAAACGTGATCAAGCCCTTAACTTGCCTTACTTGATATTCAAGTCATAGTTCTACTAAAGGATAGTTTACAACCGGCCTTTAATCAGTCCTCTAATAATGTCTTAATCAGACCATCACTTAAAGACAAGATCACAGAGATAGGATCTCATAATATCTTATTACGTGATCACCAAGAATGCAATTACTTGTTGATTATACATAATATGATTAAGTATTGAAGTCCACAATCTAACAGTCTGCCGCCTTTGTCGTCACAAATGACCAAGCATCCCCAATGATTGACTCATTTGCCATCATCATCAAGACGATCCCACCGCAACTCAGTGAGGTGAACCGGTTCTTTTGTGAGAACACGAAAGGGCTACCCTTCAAGTTGGGCTCTTGGCCCCCATTGTCAAATGAGCAAGAGCCGTCGAAGCAGGTAATCGGATTTCTGATCCTCAGAGTGCCTTCAACAGAAAATTTCAGCACCTCAACATTCAGATTGGCCGGATTTAGAGGCTATGTATGAGATTATTATTACCGGCGACACCACAGATTACTTCAAACCAGTCGTTCATGTAACAATTGGATCCAAATCCAAAAGGGTATGGGATTTTAATGGCTCCGCAATTTGTTTGACAATTTGGCTTTGCTAAGGTTGCTTCTTGTGATGCTGCTTTTGGTATTGCACTACTCATGGACAGGAGAAATAGAGTAGTAAGAAAAAAAAAAATTGCACAATCTCCATTTTTCTCTACTTTTTCTTCTTCTTCTTCTTCTTCCTTTCCTCTCCTTGCGTGTCTATACGATCTTTTCTGTGTTCTGTTTGAAAGAAAGTTTCTTTGTTCCTTCCCGCTGAAGTACATTTGGTGATGATTTCCAAGGAATGTTTGTCTTCACAAGGATAAACTAATCTGAAACCTCCTTATTCCTTGGAAACTAAGGTGAAAATCGTTATTATTAATGTTTCCAAGAGCCATAATTGATTAATGAAAAACAAACTATGCATTGACTTGATGGTGAAAGGCACAGTATTGTTCACACTTCACAGTCAACATTAGAATCAGCGCTTACAAAATAAGAGTGAAAGATCCAAAGCAAGAAAATTCATCAGCAGTTTGTAAAAGACAGGGTGGCCGGCAAGCATCATGTTTTTCCAGATGACCCTGATGTTATATGCTGCAAAAGGAAAAGAATGAACCCGAATACTGAAGTGTACATCATTGCATATTTCACAATTAATTTTCCAACATACACAAGACTTACTGCAACTCCCAAGCTAGTCATGAAGCCAAGAACAACCGATCGGAAGACCAATAATGTGTATAAGCTAGGTAAACATAAATTAGAATTCAAATCAGCTACAGAGCTACAAGATATATTACTAAACGGACTTGAAAGTGAAGCATTCCTAGCGTACGGAATCTTCTTTTGGATTCAGAAATACTCAATGGTAAGCATCATCACATTGGCTATTACATAGTTCCGAGGACAAAGTATCAGGAAAATACTTAGGTGTAAATTGACGTGCTAGATAATGAGATAAAATGAAAGTTTACCTCAACAATAAAGAAAAGATTTACATTACAATTGAAAAAATGTGTTCATTGTGTTCTGATAGACAGCAATGGTTCTTCACCAAATGTAGAGCCTGTACTAGTAGGTCCACTAAAGAATGAAGATTGTGTGGATGAAGAACCAACATCGCAAGCCATTTCACTGTGGATATTTCCAACATTCTTCAAATCCTTTTCTTGAACATCAAAGCCTTTCATTGACAATTGAACTCCCTCCAACTCCACTGCCACTTCTCTCATAGTTGGACGCTTCTTTCCATTCAAATACAAGCAACGTTCTGCAAGGTTTGCAACTGCCATGATCTCTTCTTTCCCGCCCTCTTTCATAACTTGCACATCAAGAATGTCAAACAGGTGGTTCTCCTCCATGGATTGAAGAAAATAATGTGCTAGGCTGACCGATTCTACTGAGCTAGTTCGAAAGATTGGTTTTTTCCCTGTCAAGAGCTCAACAAGGACTACTCCATAGCTATAGACATCACTCTTATCCGTAAATTGGCTAGATTGGAAGTACTCTGGGTCCAAATAGCCCAGTGTTCCATTTACTTGTGTCATGGTAAGGTGTGTTTTGTCAATGGCGACTGTTCTTGATATCCCAAAGTCCGCTACCTTGGCTCTGTACTTTACATCCAAAAGTATGTTTGAGGACTTGATGTCTCGGTGGTAAATAGGAGCGGAGGCTGAGGAGTGCAGGTACGCTAGTGCTCCTGCAACTTCGGTTGCAATGCGCACACGCATTTCCCAAGTAAGGGGAAACTCTTCATTTTGGTTCTGAATGTAATGGGACAGTGTTCCATTGAGTATGAACTCATAGACCAAAAGAGGCACTTCAGTCTCCAAACAACAACCTAATAGCTTAACCACATTCCGGTGAATAACTTGCGAAAGAATGACAATTTCATTGATGAATTGCCTCACTTCGTCTCCACTGGCTTTATCTTTAGACTTCTTCACAGCAACGATTCTGCCATCTCCGAGCATTGATTTGTAAACAGCCCCCTGGCCTCCCTGTCCAAGAATCCTATCTACACTAAAATGGTCAGTGGCTTTCTCCAACTCGTCTGCACTGAACAATTTGATCTTCTCAACATTTGCTTCGCCCGAATGCAATTGCTGCTCCAACAGAAAACCACCGTTCCGTTTAAAGAACTTCTGCTTGCGTTTCGCAACTTTCCTTTTCTTCATGAATTTGTACGCCCACCATCCACCAATGTGTACCAACAATACCGCGAGAACACTGCTGACTACTGAATATAGCTCAACAGAAAAAAGAATAGCTTGGTAAGATAATGTTTCTTCTTGCAAAAAATCACAATTCTGTTTATTGCTCTGTTTCTCGCTTTGTTTTTTGACTCTGTTACTTAAACCATCTATAATTTTGATCTTCAATTTTCTTTAAACTGAACTAAGAGATCAGAGTTTGAGGGATCAGAAAGGCGTACCTATAACGGCCACATTAAACCGCCGTGATTGTGCATCTGAAATTTAATGACAGATGCAAAATGTAAAACCAAAATATCCAAATTAAGATGTCCAAACAAATCACAATGGTAGCTAGAGATATATACCTCGACATCCTCGAACAATGTATGGGTTTCCTTCAAAGCCGGGAGCGCAAGAGCATTTGTTGCTATTGGTGCATACCTCCGGAAAGTCTTGATCGGCATAGTTCTCCGTTCCAAATATATCTTGTTTTGAATAGCTGCTCAACTTCCAATCGAGCACCGCAGGGACGCCGACCAGATGTTTGATGGATTCCATTCCTACATTAAAAAACCACTCTTGTTCTGCAAGAAATGCATACTTGCAGTCCGCGATACCAGGAGTTGTATCATTCACTTGAAAGCTAGTGTTGAAGGCTGTCATATTGGCAGGAATGGTAGTTTGGCAACAGTTAACCTCGTTGCAATAGTTGGGAGTACCAAATGGAGCAGGCTGGCCGTCTTTGATAGCACAGACGGTCGAGCATCCACCAATGGTTGTCCCATTCATCATCTTCATCGAGGCACCTCCGCCGCAACTCACTAAAGTGAACCGGTTTTTTTGTGAGAACACAAAAGGACTGGTTGTCAAGTTGGGCGCTTGGGCAGCAACCGCCCTGTTAAGTGCGCAATCGCTGAAGAATGTGATCGGATTTCTGATTTGCAGAGTTCCGTCAAGAGAAAAATCCAGCACCTCAACATTCAGATTGGCGGGGTTTAGCGTCGGGATAGGCATGGGAGGAACCATACGAGGCTTGACAGCACAGGTTACTTCAAACCAGTCATTCATGTAACAGTTGGGTCCAATTCCAAAAGGGTAGGGGATTTCGATATCTCCGCAATGTGTTTGACAATTTGGCTTTGCTAGAGTTGCTTGTTTTGATGCTACTTTTGGTATTGCACTACTCACATACAACAAGAACAGAGTAATTTGTATCAACTGCACAAAATCCATTTTTTCGGTTCTTCTTCTTCCTCTAGCTCCTCTCATGTATAAATCGAACTTGGACGTGTTCTGTTTTGATACTTTCTGTTCAAAGGAAGCTTCTTTGCTCCTTCCTGCTGCTGTACATTTGGCAGTAATTGTGAATATCACGGAAGTCAGAAATTATTCTTAATTCACGAGTCTTCCAGCAATAATTGACTTGACTCATTAAAAGCACGTTTGCATTGACCTGACCCGATGGTGAAAGACAGAGTACTGGTCATAGTCAACGCAACAAAATTCATCAGCGACTTGAAAAAGACAGGATCGTGGCAAGCATATATCAGTTGTTTTTAGATAAACTCGACGGTATGAGGTACAAAAATAAAACAAAGGCAACACGAAGATGGTTGCAGGTGTAAGCTTTATAGAGATCTAGCATTCATAACTCATACATACAAAATCATCAGTAGGTTAGTTCATAATCCAAAACAAAGAACCATAACTTATATAGCGTAGATGACGTGAAGAACAATGACAAGAGTCTTCTACAAGGCAATATAGTGGTTCTCTCTATGGGAAGAGAATTGAATGAATCAATTGGTAATATTGCTTGTAGGGACCTTGCTTATATAGTAGAACAATTAGGGTTAATAGGTCCTCCCATAAAAGACTCTAATGCCCTTACTTGTATCTTAAGTAAATGTCCTAATTATATTAGGTTAGATACTCAATCTTAGAGTTGGATTCCTTTTCCTATTCAACTCAGAAACACATTGAATAGTATTACAAGGTTAACCTAATTACATTAGTTAATTACTTGATCCTCAAGTAACAGATGTCATTGTTTAATGTGAATTAGATCAAGTCCAATCTTACATTCTCCCACTTGGACTGATACTGATTGACACAATGAACAAACTGTAAAGTTTGATCAAAGTAAACTGAAGTGGCGCCTGAACTGGTGTAATGCTTAATCCAACTTACATGTTCCTGTCAAATCACTTAGCTGATATGGGACTATGGAAAAGATAGCATTTAAAAACGCAACCACTCCATAACCACCAATTATCAGATCTGTGATCCACAATGAACTCCACTAGACATTTCTGAAGTGTATATGAACTGAAAAAAATTGTTCTGATCACTGAAGTGTTCATATACTTGGTCCTCATCAAACATATGAAAACTGAAGTGTGTTTGGATCAACTGGAACTGAAGTGTTGGATTATTCCAACCCGAAGCTATAATAGCTATTTTAAATTGAAACTGTAAAAACTGTATAATGCTATAGCAACTAAAATTAACTGAAACTTTAAACGTTAAACTGAAACACCATGGATTTATTTGTGAATGACTTTATAATGTTGTACAACAAAAGAAGCCTAGGATCGGCTACAATATGTAACAAACCAGCTGCACGAATAACAAATCGTCTATTTGAGCTCAACTGAAACCTTAACTTAAAAAGAGCATGAACCCTAATCCCCAAACTGATTTCTCTAACCCAGAAAAATTCTGGTTGTTGGCCAAATAGCTTTAAAAGTGGGTCAAGAGGATCCGCGTGTCTGAAAATGGGTTCATTTTCGGATGGGTTTACCCCGTTGCCAAAACAATTTTTTTTTTTTGGTTGAAAAATTTGAGCATGAACCCGACTTTAATTGCTATCCCTTCAACTGAAAATTAATCAAAACTTGAGAGAGCATTTTTGATTGCTATCTCCTCAACTGAAACTTAATGAGTGTTAAGATTTGAGAACTTCATAAGACTAATTCACTTGTAATTAGAATTGAGAGAGAGTGAATGAACTTAAACACAATTCAAGCCAAGTATTGGTTTTGATTTAAGCTAAGAACTCAGAGGTATATAAACTTGTTTCTCTAGCTTAAGAAATTGAAATGAAAGTGTTCAAGTTGTTTTCTGCAACATACTGCAGAAGATATAAATAGCAAAAGCAAAAAGCTTGAGCTAAAATATCCGGAAATGTGAAAGTCGGTTTCTAGGATATTTTCCCAAACCAGATCTTTTACATAAAGGTGAAAACAAATGTTTTCCACCTTCTACCTTATCTAAACTAACATAGCTATTACAAAATATCAATCTAGAGTAGTCTTAAACAAGTTAACCTTGTTGTAGGAAGGATTTACAAAAAACAGTTGTAACTGTTCTTTACAGAACAATTTTGTAAGCTGAAACTGTTTTTTTTTTTACAGAACAGTCTTGTAACTTGAGTTGAAAGAAAACTTGTTCTTCCAAATTTCCAAGACTCGACTTGCTGGACCATTCCATCTTCATGCAGTAGGAGTACTTATTTCAACACTCCCCTTAAGTGCTTTGCTGCATTACTTCCAGCAGTCCTTCCTCTTCTTTGTTCTTCTTTTGTTCTCTTTTCTTTTGATTCAACGGATGCAGTCCATCCTCTTTGAACCAAGCACATCTTTGTCTTGATGAGTATTTTTGAGCATTTTACTCCAAAACATCAAGTGGCCTTCTCATTGAAAAGAACATCATCTCTTCATGATACAGTTAGATATTACTACTGTCGCCTTCAAATGATGCACTTTTTTTTTTTCAAATCCACACACCATCTCCATTATTTGCTTCAGTTTGTTTTAGCACTCCCCTTTGTGAATGCTCATGAGCTAGACAACATAGTGTAGGTGGACAATTTTTTCTTTCTTCTTATTTTTTTTAACTGAAGAACGTTGCTTCAGCTTAACCTTCCTTTTTTTTTTTTTTGACATACAACAAGTAATTAATACTAACACTCACACATATAGAACTCAGAGGTTCACTTCATCTAGAAGCCTTAACTTGTTTCTTTCTCATGAGTCTAGTAAGAAACTACTTGGTGTTTAAGGTGTTCATGTTTGAATCACCTCTCTTCATGCTTGGTGTACGGGTGAACTCCTTCACTTGAACTTGCCATCTTTCAATCCTAGAGCTTCAGTTAATGAACTGATGAACTCCTTTTCCATAATCAAAACTTCACAGCAACACCCCACACAACTCTTCTCTCGATCAACAAAGCTCTGATGCCATGTTAAGATTTGAGAACATCATACGACTAATTCACTTGTAACAGATGTCACTATTTAATGTGAATTAAATCAAGTCCAATCTTACATTAGTTCACAATTAATAAGTTTCCAACATACACTCTACAAAAGGTTAAGCACACTGCATTAACTAAAGCTAGCAATATGCTAAATGGAGATCGGTTTTAGGCAAGCATCACTTGTTTCTAGTGCTATGTCAAACAGTTTTGAGGCATTAACTCAACTGTTATTTTCTGCAGTTCCCTTTTTTTAATACTTTCTTCCTTTTTTTTTCTTAAAAAAATCTTTTTTTAAAAAAAAAAAAAAGGAGGGCACACACAATCCTTCCTCCTTGCCTCCCACTTTTTTTTTTATAAAAAATATTTACCACCCACCCATTTTTTTAAATCCTAAAAACCAAAACACAAAAAAAAAAAAAAAAAAAAAAAAACCCCCCCCCCCCCCCCTCCTTTTTTTTTCTCAACTAAAATCATAGCGGCGCGCCGCTACGATTCTTTTTTTTTTTTTTTTTTTTTTTTATATAATTTAATTTTTTTTATTTAAAATAATTCTCCTCCTCCCCCCCGGGGGATGTTGCGCCCTGCCCAGCCGTGGTACCAAGATTCAGACTCACCCACACCACAATACAAACCCAATTGAGCAGAATAAAATAAAGCAAGGAATAAATGACATAAGAGATTAACGAGGTTCGGCAAAACCGCCTAGTCCTCGGAGAGCTACCAAGTTCTTATCTATGAGAATTATCCCAAGTACAAAATACACTTTGAGCTAAATCAACATAACCCAAAACCAAACCCTTGTACTACAACTCACATAGAATCCCAAGAACTCTACTCTCACCCCAAGAGAATTTCACTCTTGCCTATACTACCGGAAGAGAACACTAAGCCCCACATACACCCAAGCTCACACAACTCTGTTGAACTCCAAATGGTGAATGCCAACTTGGCTTCTTTGCTCTTCTTCTCATTTCTGACTCTTCTGCACTCTCTCTTTAAAGACAATGAGAAAAGTGCATAAAGCACTTTCCAACCACTAGCTTTAAAGATCACCAACATGCAGCCCCCAAAGTCCAAGGACACCTACTTGCAACTTCAAAAGTCCTCAAGCTTCCTATTCCTTTGGTTGAAAAACACAGCCCCAAAATGCAGAGCTCGTGGCCTTGCAGACCACATCAACTTTGCTTCAACTTGAAGCCAGCAAAGTCAACACATTACATTTAATTTACACCAATATTTCAACAATCTCCACCTTGGTGAAATTCTATGTAATACCACTACCACTTAAGATAGTTAAAACCATTGGCCTTCATAACACACCAGCTGCACACCACCTGAATCAACACAATTGGTCCTTCCCGATTCAGTATACATGGCCAATCCATGTGCAACGTCCCCAAGCTAAATCACCATAGCTTCAGAGGAGAGTCTCGATGCACCCTCACCTCCACCCAACAGGATTTCTCCTCTAACATTGTCTTCACCTGGAAACATGTCAATGCACCCCGTTTCCAACAACAACCCATCAAGATATAACAAGACAATATAAACAACCACACTTTCTCTACACTCTTGTGATTTCCATTAGCTCCACCTGCTACAAAAAAAAACTTTGCAGCTCTTGAAACTAACATCACCTAGAGAAGTGTGCAGACCTTCGAATTTGTTAGAGGACAAATTCGAAACTCTCTGCTATCCCAGTGTTAGCGCCACCATCACAAGAATTCAGCGGACAATCCTTCTTGAAGTGACCAAACTCCTTACACCGGAAGCACTTTCCGCCCTTTCCTCTGGAACTAGATCCGGACCTGTTGTCCTTCTAGATCTATCATCAGACTTTCTTCCTCGATTCCCACCATGAACAGCCAATGCAACATCATTCCCACTACCTTCTGTGGATTTCTTCTGTGTATCATGGGATACCAAAGTTGCTTGCACTTGTTCCAAACTCACTGTATCTTTACCGAACAGTAAAGTTGTTACCAGGTTTTCATATGAATCAGGAAGTGAGGTAAGAAGCATAAGGGCCTTATCTTCATCCTCAATTTTCACATCAACTTTCCGCAGTTGATCCACGCATCCATTGAACACATTCATATGGTCCATGAGGTTTCCGCCTTCCTCCATCTTTAGCTTGTACAGTTTCCGCTTCAGATGCAACTTGTTGGTTAAACTCTTAGCAATATAGAGTTTTTCCAACTTCTCCCACAGAGCAGGCGCAGATTCCTCATCCTTAACATTGTTGATAATGTTATCACCAATACAGTGCCGAATCGTGCTCACACAGCGTGACTGAATCTCCTCCCATTGGTCATCCTTCATTCCTTCAGGCTTTCCCTCCTCTCCCTTCAAAGCTCTAGCCAAGCCTTGCTGAACCAGGAGATCCTTCACTCTCATTTGCCAGAGAGTAAAGCTGCCTTTCCCATTAAACTGCTCAACTGAAAAATGTGAAACGCTTGTTCCCATCATGGTGAATAACAGAAACTGAATCTCCCCACGAACCAAGAGCTCTGATACCAATTGTTGCGCCCTGCCCAGCCGTGGTACCAAGATTCAGACTCACCCACACCACAATACAAGCCCAATTGAGCAGAATAAAATAAAGCAAGGAATAAATGACACAAGAGATTAACGAGGTTCGGCAAAACCGCCTAGTCCTCGGAGAGCTACCAAGTTCTTATCTATGAGAATTATCCCAAGTACAAAATACACTTTGAGCTAAATCAACATAACCCAAAACCAAACCCTTGTACTGCAACTCACATAGAATCCCAAGAACTCTACTCTCACCCCAAGAGAATTTCACTCTTGCCTATACTACCGGAAGAGAACACTAAGCCCCACATACACCCAAGCTCACACAACTCTGTTGAACTCCAAATGGTGAATGCCAACTTGGCTTCTTTGCTCTTCTTCTCATTTCTGACTCTTCTGCACTCTCTCTTTAAAGACAATGAGAAAAGTGCATAAAGCACTTTCCAACCACTAGCTTTAAAGATCACCAACATGCAGCCCCCAAAGTCCAAGGACACCTACTTGCAACTTCAAAAGTCCTCAAGCTTCCTATTCCTTTGGTTGAAAAACACAGCCCCAAAATGCGGAGCTCGTGGCCTTGCAGACCACATCAACTTTGCTTCAACTTGAAGCCAGCAAAGTCAACACATTACATTTAATTTACACCAATATTTCAACAGGGGAATCATAGATTGACTTCTGCATTTACTTAGGGGGAGTATAGACACAACCTCGTACAAACAAGAACAGACAAGTGCCTGAGAGGATGTCATTCATCACATTTTCCTTAAACCTCATGAGCCATTGCATGTACCACATTACAGTCTTCGATTGGTTTCTCTAGTATGCCTATTAAAGTCCTGGCAGACTGGCCTTTACTCATAAACCATAAAACATATCCAATTCTTTTTCTATCTCCATGGCCTTACCTAAAATGCTAATGATAGTACAGCTCTGATTGGTCGGAATGATAATTGTATAGACAGTGGTCTATGTAATTGTACATGAAAGTGTCCTTGTGTGTGACCGTGTTCGTGTGTTCATGAACTCGTGGGATCATGGTTCGTGATCAAACACCATGGAGGGTTCATAATCACAAGATGTTGATCGGCCTATGAGACTTCCGCTAGGTATTTGATCCTATCTCATGATTGTGTTTATATGCGTGTTTATGTGTTGATATGCGCATCCCTTTCCAACAAAAGGAATGCTAGTAGATGGCAGAATTGTTGCCGTAAAGAAGTCCAAACATATAGCCAGTAGTGCAGCCAAAGTCAGACAATTCATCAATGAAATCGCCATTCAACCACAGGAATGTGGTTGAACTCTTAGGTTGTTGTTTGGAGACAAGTTCTTCTTCTAGTTTATGAATACATACCCAGTGTACCACTTTCTCGATATCTCCATGAAGAAGATGAGGATTTTTTGCTCAAATGGGAAATTCGCTTAAGGATTGCTGTCGAAGTTGCAGGTGCTTTCGCCTACTTGAATTCAGCAGCTTCTTCCCGATTTACCACCGCCGAGACATCAAGTCTACTAACATACTCTTGGATGACAAGTATAGAGCAAGAGTGATTTTGGGTCTTCAAGATCAGTTTCCATTGACCATGCGCAACCTCAAAATATTAGTTCATGGCACATTTGGCTACTTGGACCCAGAGTACTTCCAATCAAGTAAATTTACTGACAAGAGTGATGCGTAGCTTTGCGGTGGTTCTCGTTGACTGGACCCAAGGTAGTTTCCTTGACGAGCTCACAAGAAGCCAGAGGCCTAGTTTCATAGTTCAATCATTCCATGGACGAGAAAAATGTGTTTGATTTTTTCGATGCTCAAGTTAAGGAGGATGGTGCAGTGGAATAGAATTTGTAAGTGGCTAACCTTGCGAAAAGATGCTTGGATATGAATGGAAAGAGATAACCTACAATGAAAGAAGTAGCAATGGATTTGGAGGGGATTCAAAAAGCTTCTAGTGTGCAACTCAGTCATGAAGCAGTTGAATTTGTTCAGAGTCATGAGGCTTTGGTCCTTGGGATGCTTCTTTTATATCAACAGATTCAACAGGGTCAGGAAGAGGTAGTGGTACTACTTCATCAGAAAATGATTCAAGATGAACAAGAACCCTCAGTGCAACTGGCGTCACAAAAATTCTTGGCAGTTCTCCAGCTATTGGAGATTTCCTTATTTCTCTGTTTATTTTGAGGTCTGTTTTCTGATATAGTTTTCTGTGTATGATCATTGAGGTTCGTTTAAGGTTTTTCGTGTTTCCGTTGTCTTCTTAATGTAGGGGTTGTGCTGTTGAATATTATCTAATGATATATGCTACGTGATGAAAGAAAGGTCTGCTTAGAAAGGTAACTGATGTTCTTTTGTGAACCTTCTCTGCGATTTTTGATGTTTTATTAATTTTCACCTGTTTTTGGATTTCTAAGTTAACTGTAGTTCATGTGGAACTTTCAAAGATGACTAGGCAAATAATTTTCAAAGTCATAGAAGAATCTGGCAAATTGACTTTGATTCTTCTGAAAAGCTGACCGAAGTGGGCCAAAATAGACAAATTTTTTTTGTCAAAGAAAATAAACAATTTGTCAGCCTGATTCCTTCTTATAACCAAGATTCAAAATTTCGATCGAAACACCAAAATTTCGGTAATTTTGGAGTACCGAAATTTGAATCGGGATACGTTTCAATATCATCAGAAAGACCGAAATTTCGGTAATTTCGGTAATTTCGGTTTCGGTCGGTTTCGATTTCGATGAAATTTCGGAAATATGATGGAAATTTCGGTAAATTTCAGTGAAACTTTGATGTAGGCTTTGGTGAAGATGTTTTATTTACATAGCTTCTCTCTACCACCTCCACCATCAATTATTAAACTAACAAACAAACAATAGGCTTCTTACTTTATGCTTTACTTCTCTCTACCTTCATCATCTATCATACAAACAAACAATAGGCTTTGTACTTTATGATTTACTTCTCCATGCCACCTCCACTCCTCCGTCAATTATCAAGCTCAAACCAATATGTATGCTTTACATAGATAGATCTTTTGGTTTTCTTACATGCATGTTGAATATTACATTCACTCCGCCTGCCTACCAAATGTCATGGGAGCAATATCGCCAGTTCCAAGATAATATATCAAGAAGTAAAGATCAGCCTCATCGTAATAGTTTTATAGTATGTGTAATTCTGATGTATTATATTCCTTACAACTCTTATGATATATTGTAATGTTAATGTAATGATTATTGTATATTTCATGAGACTTACCTTAAGTATTCCACAATAATATTTAAGATATTATGTTAATTGATAACTTAGTGGAATGCAAAACACGCATTCTTCTCCCTTATGTATATAAAAGTTAATCTATATGGAAAATGTTGCATAGCTTAAGTGTTAAAATTGCATTATTTGTTGATTTTAGAGTCTATAGAAAGTAGAGATATTAATTTATAGGTGTTCTAGCATATTTTTCGTCTTTTTATTTTTTTTTACCGAAATTTCCATCGAAATCGAAACTTTTTCTGAAATTTCCATAAATTTTGGCAACCGAAATTTCAACCGAAACCGAAACTTTGAACCTTGCTTATAACTCAGGCAGCATGACATTCAAAAGGATAGACAATGGTGTTACCATTCATTCCGTTCGAAATTGGAACCATTTGCTACCTTACAATACAATACTGTGAATGATATTAACAAACCGAAAAGAAAAGAGAATTCGAAGTTGGGTGTAATATATTCTTGGTTCACTTACCTGACCAAGTCCACATCTGCCTTAACTGGCATCTTCAAAACGAAAGGAGCACTACGAGATCCATCGAAGCTAACCTTTTTTAACTTCTCGAAAAACTGAATCAATTGTGGTTGAACTTAGTGAACATTAACTACAAACTGAATTATTTATATCTATCCATCCCTTCAGTTCAGTACTGGGACAGAGGGCCTATGACACTGTCTGCCTTAAGCGGTAAAGTAAGTTGTTTCAAGGTTCAAAATTTCGACCGAAACCCCGAAATTTCGGTCGAAATTTCGGATTTTTTTGAGTACCGAAACAAAAAACAGGGTATATCTCAATATTACCCGAAAAACACCGAAATTTCGGTGAAGTTTCGAAGATTTCGATGATTTCGGTTGAGTTTCGATGAAATTTCGGTACTTTTGAACTAATTTCGGTGAAAATTGTAATGATTTGGAAGAAATCTTAGAGGTGCAGCGGTAGGTGGGGGCGGCGCAATGTGCAGAGGCGAAACTGGGTTTTGGGGAGGAAGAAAGATGCTTTTGTAATTTTCCCCAATATTTGGACATTTTGGTCATCTTCATTCTTAAATTTCTTTTTTATTAAAGAACCAAAAACGTGTGAGTTAATCTTGTATGGTTTTCTTGGGTTTTTATGGTATGCGCTTCATTTGTTTTTTTCAATATCACACACCATTCGGTTTTTATAGTGTGACACCAATAAGTATATTAAAATGTCTATTAGTTAAATTATTATAGAGAAGTTGAAAAAAAATAAAAATTATTCTAGATAAGAAAAATTAAGATTGTATTTATAATTTTATTTCTTATTATATTAAGTTTAGTAACATGCAAAATGTCAATTTTTATAGGTTTTCGAGCATACAGAAGATTGAGGTATACCTTACTTGTTAACTGAGTACATTACTAGTTGATTTTAAAGTCTATAGAAAGTTAAAATACTAATTTATACGATTTTTAATATACTTTTTATATTTTAATTTTTTTACCAGAAATTTTAACGAAATCGAAATATTTTCCAAAATTTCATGACACTGTCTGCCTTAAGCGGAAATTTAAACCAGTTGTTTAAGGTCTGCAACGTGCCCATCTACATATTAGCCAGTAACATTTTTTTTACCTAATCACTATTACCAACTGCTAATCAAAAACAAACCAAAGTCTTTCTATTATTAAACAAACTTGCCGCTGACCTTATTAGGTACACGTGCTCACCTAACCCCCAAGAACAGTACTATCCTATATTTTCTTCTTCAGAGGTATCTTGGTCAACCAAAATGGATATAGTAAAGGCCCGAACCACAAGAATTTATACATGGGATGAGAGTAGCATTGCAGTTCAGTTTATGTGTTATAACAAGTTCGCTTATGATAATAAGGATGTATGACAGACTTAGTTTTTTCCCTTTCATTCACAATGTAGCGCATACAACGAGTTGAACAATATATCTTCAATGCAATAATACTCTATAATTTCCCGATAAATTTGACTTAAATGACCCACTCACTTATGTTACTCTGACAAGTGACATCTTCAGTTTAGGTACATTAACGCATAATTCGGATGTCTTCATTTATTTGACTAAGAACATGATTTGGTGTTCAGAAAATAGGTTGTTGCAGCTGAACTTCTCTTGGTAATGCTTTACATGAAAAAACTGGTAGGTACCTAACAATTGAAAGGTAGTTGCTTCTATAGTTTTCTCCTTCCCCGCATACTAATGTACAAAATCTAACATCATATAAGTATATTCATCACTCTAATCCTCTGAATTCACTCAGTCACAAAACACAAAACCCTTTAACTAGTGGTGGCTCAGCCGGAGGAGACAATTATGGGGGCTTCGGAGGCCTATCAGCCGCTACTACTTCGGCTGGACTCACATTCCCATATTCCGGACTTGACATCCAAGGACATTGAAGAGTTTCTGGAGCAAGAACCCCTGGCACTCCGGTCGTGGCCCAGGCTGGTGGCATGGGAGTCAAGGCTCCTATGGATTCTATCCGGTTCATCTATCATTGTCTCCATTTTCAACTACATGCTCAGCTTTGTCACCCTCATGTTTTGTGGGCATTTGAGTGCATTGGAGCTTGCTGGTGCCTCTATTGCCAGTGTGGGGATTCAAGGTCTTGCTTATGGAATTATGGTATGCACAACTTTATCTCCCTCTCTTTTTGAATTAAGCTTTTTGGCCCCTTGATATTCGCAATCCAAAATAGTCTACACTCACTCTTCTATTTCACTTTCTATACATGAGCGCCATTTTTCTGATCAAAAAAAAAAAAAAAAAAATACATGAGCGCCATACAGGATAACAGCTCTGTTTCTGGTTAAATTAGTACATTTGCTTCGCTAACTATTGATTCTTGTTTTGGATTCAAAAGTTAGGAATGGCTAGTGCAGTGCAAACTGTATGTGGGCAAGCATATGGAGCTAGAAAGCTTCCAGAAATGGGAATCATATGCCAACGAGCAATCATCCTGCACTTGGGTGCAGCAGTTCTCCTCACGTTTTTGTACTGGTGGTCAGGGCCGATTCTTATAGCCATGGGCCAAGCAGAGGACATAGCTAAGCAGGGCCAAATTTTTGCAAGGGGAATTATCCCTCAGCTTTATGCATTTGCCATAAACTGCCCCCAGCAGAGGTTTCTTCAAGCACAGAACATTGTCAACCCTTTGGCCTACATGTCGGTCGGCGTTTTCCTCGTCCACATTCTGCTCACTTGGGTGGTGGTTTATGTCGTGGATTATGGCCTAACGGGGGCGGCTCTGACTCTCAGTTTTTCGTGGTGGTTGCTTGTGATTACATATGGTACTTACATTCTTGTTAGCCCAAAATGCAAGGAAACTTGGACTGGATTCTATTGGAAATCCTTCCGAGGAATTTGGCCGTACTTTAAGTTAACTCTGGCCTCTGCTATCATGCTGTGGTAAGTGTAAAAATTTAAGGTTTTTACCGTTTCCTCCCACATTTTTACTGTGTTCCTTCAAATAACTGTTGGTTTGATGATGCATTGACGCAGTTTGGAGATTTGGTACAACCAAGGGCTGGTGCTTATATCAGGACTTCTCTCCAATCCCACAATTGCCCTGGACTCCATTTCTATTTGGTAAGTGTTTTTTAAAAAGGATCAACTGAACCTTCTGTCTCATCAGCCAACATGGTAAAAAATTAATTATATTACAGCATTTTTATCTAACTGTAAATTTTCTGATGTGATATAATTCCAGTATGAACTACTTGAACTGGGACATGCAGTTTATGTTAGGCCTGTCTGCAGCGGCCAGGTTTGTGACTATCAAATGCTCTTAAGAATGCTCATTTATTAAACATGAATTATAGATTTGTTAATGACAATGAGACTCGGGTTTTGCAGCGTTCGAGTAAGTAATGAGCTAGGTGCTGGTAATGCTAAGGTTGCAAAGTTTTCGGTTTTTGTGGTGAACGGAACCAGCATACTGATTAGCATAGTCTTCAGTGCAATCGTACTGATATTCAAAGTGGGACTAAGCAAGCTGTTCACAAGCGATGACGAGGTCATCACGGCGGTATCTGATTTAACCCCGTTGCTAGCCATCTCTGTTTTCTTAAATGGAATTCAGCCTATACTGTCAGGTGTGGCGATTGGGAGTGGATGGCAAGCTGTTGTGGCTTATGTTAACCTAACTTGTTACTACATTATCGGTCTTCCGATAGGATGCGTTCTCGGGTTCAAAACTAGTATGGGAGTAGCTGTAAGTTCTAACTCTCCTAACTCGTCATAGCAAAAGCAAAGTTATTGCTCTGTGATTGACAGAAATAATGCAGTTCTGACCCTTTTTTCAGGGCATTTGGTGGGGTATGATTATTGGAGTTTTTCTACAAACAGTAACTCTAATTGTTCTTACTGCCAGAACAAATTGGACTAAAGAGGTATTTCAAATTGTCATGAAAGCATTTTATCTCAGTATAGATAGTAAACGTATGAACTGCTTTTGGCCAAATTCTTACCGATGACCTTGTTTTTGCAGGTTGAAAAAGCGGCTGATCGCGTAAAGAAATCTTCTGCTCAAGAAAGATTAGACTTGGTGACCAATGTATGAGGGCTAGGATGATTTTCGAATTTCATCAGTTTGAAGAAATCTGCAAGTGAAGAAAACTTAGACTTTCACCTGCGGGGTTCAGGGTCCTTCATGTATGAAATCTTCTATTTTGACATTGCATGGTTTCAATGATAATTTAGACTAGATGTTTGTTTGTTTCCTTGTATACAACAAATTAGATTGTTTCCAATTTTGATGATCCAAGGGAAAAAAACCTAATTGTTTCATAGAATGCAGCAGTAAGAATTTCAACAGATGCTTAAGAATTACCTTGTTTTCGCTGAAACGAAAAGAGTAACGAACACCAAACATAACTTCAGTTGAAGCTGCACACTTGAATCACAAAACTTTCTTCAGGTTATACAGAAGTGTGAATTCCAAAAATGCACATATTACTCAGCCCGATTTGATTCAATCAAAAGCCAACGAGTAGTAAACTATACTTGCTTAACTCCCGTTAAACTGGTGTCAAATGATTCCACTCCCATGCAGTGATTCTTAACTGATATTCTTGAATTAATTCCAGCTTCAGTAGCATCAATCTACCACAAAATTGAATATATCAACTTTACAACTCACCCACTGTAAGTAATTCCTCAAGGTTTTTCTCACTCTCACCATTTACATAAATCATTTCATGTTTTTGTTCATCGTATGAAGTTGCCCGTGAAGAACCAACAGATTCATCATGGTACTCATCATCTCCATCATTGTCCACGTCTTCATCAGTTTCCTCGTCTTCTTCTTCATCCTCACTGTCATTCTCATCAACAGGAACCAGAAACTTACTAGCTCCATGTTCATCCGTAGACTGATCCAAATTTCCTACAAGTTGGTTAGCTACCTTTTGTTCTTCTGATGTCTTCGCCAGAGATAAAAGGATATTCTTTGCTTTCTGGTCTGGCGGAAGCCTAAGAGATTCCATTTCCTTGTACCAAACAACAGCACTGCCAAAATCTCTGTTCTTTCCATATGCATCCATGATCGTCGTCAGGATTGTTTGATTTGGTTTGACTCCAGATGCCTGCATTTCCTCATATTTCTCCATCATCTTCTCAATATTATTTTCCTTGGCATACCCTTTGAGCAAGGTTCCATAAGTGACAATATTAGGTTTAAACGCATCTTGTTTTAGTCTTACGAAGAATTTTTCAGCACCCTCCATGTCAGAAGCATTTACATATGCTGATAACATCGTCGTATAAGAGCAAATGTCAGGGTTATACCTGGAAGACAAAAAAAAAAAGCAAACATAGAGGTTTCACCATCCGGAATAAATTTTTGGTTATGGGTATTACTGGTACAGGTATGGCTTTTTCTATCCTCCTACAAATATGTGGTTATTATGTCAATGGTAAATGGACCATTCCCTAGTTGACCTGTGATAACTGACATGACGACCATCTTGTCCATGATTTATAAAGCAGTAGCATAATCATAAACGAACATTCACGAGTGAGGTATTTGATTTGGCAACTACATATGAAGACAATCAGCAAGAGGAGAGAAGTGAAAGGAATTAACTGTCGGATTCCAATTGGATCCAATCCAACACTAATCAGTTTGCACAAAACTGAGTAAATAGGATGGACGGACAAATAGAAGGGTAGGAAAAAGGATGAACATAAGCAAAATGAAACACATGGAACATTATGCATGAAATGACATGCTTGCAGATGGTAGGTACTCATATATCTCATCAAGAATGATAGACTAAAACCTATTCCCCTGCTAACGTGTGAGACTAATCCAAATGGGTTTCCCTGTTACAAACAGTGGGTACTTATTCCCCTGCTAACGTGGGAACCTTAATTAACTAAAACCTTTCACGTGTGAGACTTCTATGATATGTGAACCCAGCAACCAGAAAGTCCACCTCTAATATTGTTCATTATCACCAACTACTTATTTTTATTTCAATCTTCTGATATGATAAAGCCAGAGAAGGAAGAGATAATACGTTAAGTTCTCCTTATTAGGCCATATCCTAAAAAGAGTGCACATAGTGCTCAGTTGTCTTTTACTGCCCCTTATAAGCACAACAACAATCTTTATGGAAAAAGCAAGAACTCCGAGTATATGGCAACTAATTAAGTATAAGCTTTAGCAAGTGCAATTCATCTCAGAACATAGCATGATTGTCATGCAGGTACTAGGTAGTAGGTACTGAAAATTATACCTGTCCCTTCTCATGCTTTTAAAAACAGTTCGAGCTTGCTCCACCATTCCTGATACTGCAAATGCATCAAGCAAAATGTTATAGGCTTTGCGGGTTGGTCTGCAAAAGAGAAACAAATAGCTGTTAGTTTTCATCAATAGGAACTGTCATTAATACTTCAACCAAACTAAAGCAGGAGTTGTCATCATCAAGTATGTCAAACACAAGAAGAGGAGCCAAGCAGCTTCATTGAGTTCTGTGAGCTTGAATGTAAAAAGGAAAATATGAACAAATTCCACTCATGATCAAATCCTTGGACTCCCTGTGTTACTACAATTAAAAGTAGAATTGAGACCATGTACCTGACACCAGCATCAAGCATCTCCTCAAAAACAGCTAAGGCTTCTTCCTCTCTTCTAGCTTTTCCATAAGCACTAATAAGTAAGGCATAACTGACTACATCAGGTCGGATACCAGCTCTTTGCATCTGCAATTAGACGTTTCATTTTGATTTATAATAAACTTCATGGTTCAAAATATTTAAAATCACTTGAGCAACAAGATAAATTGTTCAGGTCATAGAACTTCGGGTGGGCAGTAACCAATTTCAGCAATATAAATCAAAATGATAAGCATGGGGCAAGGGAAAAAGGACTTTCAAGCCTTCTTGATCATTAAATTTAGGCATTGGACCCTGTTTTCTTTAATTTCTTGCCTAAGCCCAACTAGTTTATCCTATCAACAATGATGAATTATCAGCGATAAAGTACAATGAAATAAAACAGGCCCAACATTAGAAAAAGATTTGCATGCTCCCAGTGGGTAGGAGTTCGGGAGTGACTATTACTAAAAGCCTCCAACACTAACAGTCTAGAACTACTGACACAAGAACTCTAGATCAGCATGAAAACACGTTCTTCTATCCAATAATCCAACCAAAGATGCTTTAAAGAAGAGATCAGGAAATTATTGCTGCAGGCTTCTTTTATCATCTTAAAGTATTTTAATACAGGAACAATTTAATCATATGCCCTACCAATTCAGCTGTATTCACAAACTTTACCTGGTTATACATCTTTGAAACTTCCTTGTAATTAGTTTCAAATGACATTAAGCTATTGTAAGTAACTGTTGAGTGGGGAACTCCTCGCTCAGCCATCAATGCGAACATCTTACGAGCTTTCTCATAACTTCCTGCCTTCTTATGCATATAAATCATCATATGGAACATCTTCTGGTCTGGTTTCAAAGGTGATTCATTTAGGAGGGTCTCAAAAATTTCTTCGGCTTCCTTGAACTTGCAACCCTGCAGTATTTCAAGATACTTTGATCAGGTGGGTAGAAGAACTATCCAATCACAGCGTGCATATTCCTCAGAACACTATTCGAAGAATTACAGAAGCCAATTCAAATTATGCATTTTACAGCAACACCTATTTCTCTAAAGAAAGTCATTCAAGCGATGAAAGAGAAGAAAGAAAACTATTTGCTCGACTTATATTCTATCAACTCTGGTTCTTGATTACCTTTTGACTTGTAATAAGCAATTTCAACATAATCATGCAAAAAAAGTCTCACAAATTATAAATCATATTTGAGCTTTAATAACATAAGTTTTTAGGGACAATCATAACTTTCAGTAAAGAAATCTAGTAAATAGTTTTACCTCAACAAATATCTTTAATATTATTTGATATGTAACAGCAGACGGTTCAGGACCAGAAGACTGCATCCTTCTAAATATTGCTTCAGCATTGTTATATCGACCTCCTTTTCCATATGCTTCCATAAGAGCGGTATGGGATATTACACTTGGTGCATAGCCCTTTTCATTCATCAAGCTTAAAATCTTCTCAGCCTTATTGTAGTGCCCTTGCTTTCCATAAGCTGTTATTAGCATCAGGTAATCCATTTCGCTTAAGTCCCACCAGTTCTGAGTCTGGAGCCATTCAAGTATCTACAAGACAAAGGTTATGGCTATCAAGCAATTTGAACTTCAACATAAATCAAATAGTAAGAGTAAGAAGCTCAGTAAAGAATAATCTTCAAAAGAAAAATAGAATATCCTATCCAAGCAGTCGATTTGATTGGTCGGTCCAAAATTTTCAGGATGTCCTGAATGATTAATCAAGAAATTCATGTTATCCAACTTTACTAATTGAGCCATCCATACTATATTGTACACAAAAGATAGCCTCCTCTGCATAAATTAAGGACAATGTTAGCATAGGTAAATCCACTATTTGGCTACAGCTTCTCATCCGCAAAATCGTACTCTAAAAAGGTAGCCAAGATTAAGGCTTTTTTTTTTTTTTCCTGTTTTAGAACAATTAAGTGCATCTCTACATACCTGGCTGACAAGGTCCCATTTTTTCAATTGCTTGAATCTAACCAAAGTACCAAGGACAACATTCTTAGGAATAGTCTTGTCCTTGAGCTTTTCGCTCTTGAGAACGGAAACCGCAGAACCTGTCTCTTCAATTTCACTCATCAGTCTTCTCCAGTTCTTCTGGTCAGCTTCATCAGCAGCATCTTTGAAAACTTCAACTTTCCTCCTTTTTTGTAAGAACTTTCTCGGTGCCAGCATCCCCATACAAACTACCCCCACTTTTCCCCGCACCTTGGCATTGGTGCCAATAGAATAGGTGCATTCTTTCAATTTACTGCATACAAAATTTCACATTGTCATTTCACAAGACACAATGAAGACATGAATCATCAAAGAGCAATCAGACTATCCTTTCTATCACACTGTAATTAGGCAGACATAAATTACTGTAATATACAAAAGCACCAATTTGACCTTCAACCCAACAAGAAAAAACATACTTTTTGTTCACATCTTTCAGAATTTTCATTCAAAACACAAAATTCATTCTGCCCAGAAAAACAAAAAAAAAAAGCAATAACCCAAAAAAAAAATTTAATGAAACAACACTCTTCGAATTAAAAAGCTACAGCCCTGAAACCCAATATTCCCCATATTACAGGGCATCAAAAATGCAAACTCAGAAGTTGAAATTAAACACTGAAGCTCAAATGTAAAAATTGTTCCTTTTAAGGGTTTTACAAGGGTTTAGCAAAAGAGGGTGAAGAAAAGACTAACCTCCAATTATCCAAAGGAGCTGAAATGAAGGGCTTCAAGAAAAGGGTTTGAGGCATTTCTCTCGTGGGTGTCTTTGAACTGTGTTTCAACTGTGTTTCAAAGCAAAGCTAGAGTATGAATGGAGCTTCTGAAGAAGCTGTTGGAGCAGCACCAGATTGTATCAAATTTTCGACAAAAATCTTATCTTTTTGGAGCGGGACCGATTGGTAAAACTCAAGCGTTGCTGGGCAACTGCGCTCTTTTGGGTTACAGGCCCTTCTAGCTCAAGGCCGTTTAGTGAAAGATTGGGCCTTTCACTTGTAGTCTATCAACTCTAGAAATGATCACAAAATATTCAAATCTCGTGATATTTCTCATGTACAATATTGAGAAGAGATCTGGAGAATCAAATATCATTATTGGATCCCTCGGGTGTAGCATTGATATTATATGGTTGTTTTTGGTGAAAGTTGATGCATATGAGCACTCTTTTTTTTTTTTTGATGAAAAATAAAATTCATTAAAAAGAAAAGCCCTTAAGGCATCCTGAGTTACAATATATGAGCACTTTGATATTTGGTCGAAATTGGAGATCCGAATGCAAAATTAGAATATTCTTGACAATACAATCTTGTTTTGTCACCAATAACCCACCAACATGAATCGACCACATTTTTAATTGTCTGATAAACTCAGTAAGTAGTTTATTTTCCATTTCATTCCTTCTTAAGGCCCTCCAGTTGACTAGGTGAATACAAATTTAAAAATTTATAAAAAAAAAATTACCTATTTTAACAGTTTCTCCCTTTTTCCGCTGACAGTCCATTTTAAACTTCAGATTTACCCCCCAAAAAAAAATGAAAGAAGAAGAAGAAGAAGGAGGAGGTTTTAAATTAATATGGTTGGTGCGGTAGCTCCAAAAAAAAAAGCCATTAAAATGAAAACATTAGTTTAAACGTTGGGCAAGAAACATCACACATCGCTCTCAAATTTCCAACGACCTCACAAAGCCCCTGATTTTTCTCACAATTTACGTCTCGTTTTCGCTGATTGGTCGCCGGTCGCATTCCAATTCGGTGCCCAGCTCCGCCATTTTCAGATAAATCGTGATCCGAATCTGATACGAAGGCCAAGGTAACAACCACAACGCAATTGGGTATTTGAAACGCTGTTTGGTTGATGAGGAAATTTACTGGGAAAAAGAGATGGCATTGTAATGAAACTTGGGTTTGAAATGAAATTATGAAACTTGGGTTTGTAACTGTTGTGTTGTTCCATCGGTGTGTCGAAATTTCGGTGTTGGTTGAATGTGAATTGGCTGAAAATGTTGATGTATGGATCCAGCATTGTGAAAGCAGTGTAAATTTGTGATCTTTGATGATTTTTTCTTGGCAATTCTTACATTTTTTAGCAACCCAACATTGGATACAACTTCAAATGGTCTTTTTCGGCTTAGTTGGATTGCATTGGATCTAAAGATTGATACTTTTTCTCTGGAATTATGAAGAGAAAAAAAAAATGTATGACCTAATATCATCAATCTACTACTTAACCCATTTGTTTGGTTGTTGAAAATTTTTTCGGACTACATAGAGGTTTTAGTTATACAAATGTGTTATAAGTTAGATGGGGAAAACCTGATGTTTTTTGTTCTTGATTCTTTGGATGCAATGCTAATTCGGTGAAATTGCTGTAATGCATTGCCAGATTTTGTTCTTATTCAGTAAAAGTATACAGCTTCGGACTTTTTCATAATGTAACTCAATGTAGATATAAGAGTAGTGCGTGCACTGATGTGTGATAGTAGCTGGATTTGTGACACAAGTAGTTCTCCTCCTTACTTTAACCAACCGTACTGTTGGATTTCTAAGAACTGCAGCATTTATATGCTTTTTCAGGTACATATTGGATGGATAAAAGACTGTAGCAAGAGGGAACTTTGGAAAAGGTGTAGGAACGGATAGTAGGAAGCCACGAGATGGAATCTGGCGAATATGAGGAGGGCATAGAGATTGAATTCTCTGCGAATGGGAACTCTATGAAAGCAGCAGATGTTCAGGCCAAACTTGATGAAGGAAATATTCAAGAGGCAGAATCTTCATTACGAGAAGGGTTATCCCTCAACTTTGAGGTTATTTTATGCCTATCATCTATATACTTTGGTGTAAAAAATAAATCATTAATGACCCATGACTTTTGGACCTAACAATTTTCCTGCCCTTTAAGAACAGAGGTAGATGGTGAGTCTGAGGTTTAATACCCTTGATTGTAGAATACCTGAGGTGTCAGACCTAATTTTCCTTAAGCCATCAGGAAGTTGGAATCTAATTCAGATTATAGTCAAAATGATTGACTCACTGACAATCGTTGTTTAGTCTTTGGTTTACATCTTTCCTTTTTAGAAATCTGTTTCTGTTCAGCTATATGATTTATCCAAGAAGGAAAAGGGCTGATTTATGATAGTCTACAGGAGGCAAGAGCCCTTCTGGGAAAGCTGGAGTACCAAAGAGGTAATCTAGAAGGTGCACTTCGCGTCTTTGATGGCATTGATCTTCAAGCTGCCATAGAGCGGTTGCAACCTTCTATTGCTGAGAAGACGCCATCTAAGAAGGGTCGATCTCGTTCTGACTCACAGCATACAGTCTCACAGCATGCTGCTAGTCTCGTTCTTGATGCCATATACTTAAAAGCCAAGTCTCTTCAAAAGCTTGGGAGATTAACAGGTATGGAACTTTTCCAATAATTGAGATGATTAGTTTCGGTGTCTTTTGCTTTGCAAATTCAAATTAGAGTACAAATGGAACCTTGCTTTATATGTTCGCAGAGGCTGCTCAGGAATGCAAAAATGTTCTTGATGCCGTGGAAAAAATATTCCATCAGGGGATACCTGATGCCCAAGTGGAGGGTAGATTGCAAGAGACAGTCAGCCAAGCCGTAGAGCTCCTTCCCGAGCTTTGGAAGCAAGCTGGTGACTATCAGGAAACAATATTTTCCTATAGGCGTGCACTACTTAGTCAGTGGAACCTTGATAATGACTGCTGTGCGAGAATTCAGAAAGCGTTTGCTGTGTTTTTGCTGTACAGTGGAGTAGAGGCTGGTCCACCCAGTTTGGGTGTCCAGGTTGAAGGTTCATATGTGCCTAAAAATAATCTAGAGGAGGCAATCCTGCTTTTGATGATCCTTTTGAAAAACTTATCCCTAGGAAAAACTAAATTTGATCCATCCTTGATGGAGCATCTAACATTTGCATTATCTCTATGCAACCAAACTTCAGTTTTAGCCAAGCAACTTGAAGAGATCATGCCTGGAGTATATCACCGTGTTGATCGTTGGAATTCTTTGGCTCTTTGTTATAGTGGGGCAGGACACAAGAAGGAGGCTTTGAATCTATTAAGGAAGTCTTTACACAGACATGAACGGCCAAATGAACTCATGGCATTGTTATTATCCGCCAAAATTTGCAGTGAGGACTCCCATGTAGCAGCTGAGGGGGTTGAATACGCACAGAGGGCTATTGGCAATGCTCAGGGGACGGATGAACATCTGAAGGGTGTTGGTCTTCGCTTGTTGGGTCTTTGTTTGAGGAAGCAAGCCAAAGTCTCTTCCTCTGACTTCGAGAGGTCTCGTCTTCAGTCTGAAGCACTGAAATCACTAAATGAGGCCATTTCTTTGGAGCAGAACAATCCAGATTTGATTTTTGAGTTGGGGGTCCACCATGCAGAACACCGAAATCTAAATGGTGCTTTGCGCTATGCAAAACAATTCATTGATCAAACGGGGGGGTCCTTAATAAAAGGCTGGAGATTGCTTGCTCTTGTTTTGTCTGCTCAACAGCGGTTTTCAGAAGCTCATGTGGTCACTGATGCTG
This sequence comes from Spiraea crenata, assembly GCA_033992175.1. Lineage (NCBI taxonomy): Eukaryota > Viridiplantae > Streptophyta > Magnoliopsida > Rosales > Rosaceae > Spiraea > Spiraea crenata. The sequence goes on from JAVBHV010000019.1 coordinate 3,139,499, forward strand.
CTTTGGATGAGACTGTGAAATGGGAACAAGGGCCACTGCTCAGGCTTAAAGCAAAGTTGAAAATCTGCCAATCACTACCCATGGATGCAATTGAAACTTATCGTTACCTTCTTGCTTTGGTTCAAGCCCAAAAGAGATCTTTTGGACCTCTCAAAATGAGTCCTCAGGTGAAAACTCAGACTTCTGCTTTATGTTCCCTTTTTCTCAAAATAGAGTCCAAACAGATATCTGCCAAATGTAAGTCTGCCCTAAGGTATTAGTGGTAGTGGTGGGAAAATGGTATATATTGTGATTCTGCAATGTCCTTGAAGGAATTTCAGCCCATCAATGATTTCTTTCTACATTAGCTGATTGTGGTGGATGTTCAGTCCATAGAATTTTGGTAGGGGAATGCTGGATTGAGTCGCTGTAATGGAAAATATTAGTTAAGTGAAGACTTTGGTTTATGTAATCAACCATTTCTTTAAGGAATATAAGTTTTTCTCTCTTTTCTATTCTTGTTGAAGGGGCGGGAGTAAGAGCAAGAGATGGGACTTTAAAAATTCAGCTGAGTTAGATATATAAACTGGTTATGGAATCCCTCTTTCCCACGTCAAAGGACGGTTGCAAGCTCTCGATATAGTTTGAAATGAGTGATTTTTGCTCTTGATTAATCTGGTCCTTGTTGATTTTCATTGCACTTTTTGTTTTTCTCTATTTAGATTCTTACTCAAGATGAAGATATATACAGTACTAGCAAAAATGGTGATTAATAAGTTCTTCTGATCTTATGCTGGCATTTCTTTTTGATAGATTGAGGATGACAAAGTCAGTGAATTTGAAGTTTGGCATGGCTTGTCAGATTTATACTCTAGCCTTTCATATTGGAAGGATGCAGAAATATGTTTGGGAAAAGCCAGAGAGGTAAAACAATACTCCGCTGAAACACTGCACACAGAAGGTAACAATTAAACTCATCTACTACATGAATGAAGGTTTTAGGCGTTTAAATACTGAATTCTATCTCTTAGAAATATGGATGAAATCTCTCAAGTCTACAACCTGTGGGATTCTCACTTTAGACAAAGTGTCTTTCAAGGTTGAGTGTTAACCGTGGACCTATAAGACTTTATAACAGTTCCAAACACTTCTTAGTTCTCACACTAGGTGGCCTAACATAGCAGAAAATCTGTATGCTTTTTTAATTTTAATTTGGTATGTTGTTGTGTAGTATGTTTACCGTCAAGTTGTTGTGTAATTATATTAGGTGTTATCTGTGAAGGACGTGGGCAAACTCAACAAGCTCTAGCCTGTTATATAGATGCCCTTCTGCTTGAACCCCATTTTGTCCCATGCAAGGTTTTGATTGCTGCTCTTCTGTCCAAGATGGGATCAGTGGCATTGCCTGTGGCAAGAAGCTTGCTATCAGACGCATTAAGGATTGATCCTAACAATCGGAAAGCTTGGTATTACTTGGGTGTGATTCACAGAGATGATGGTCGAATAGCAGACGCCATAGACTGCTTTCAAGCAGCTTCAATGCTCGAAGAATCTGATCCCGTTGAAAGCTTCAGCCATATTCTCTGATGTCTCCCTCAACTACATAAGGGTATCCGCTCTTTTTTGGTCATCTACACTCAAATATACAGGGCTCAGTCTTCCGTTTCAAGGGAAGGCACAAAACTTAAAGAGAAGTTATATTTTGAGCCTTTGAGAAATCAAAAATGCCTCGGGATTTTTTGGTGAAATGTAGACAATTGAGAATGTCAGAGTTTGATCTTTTTTCTGAGGGCAGATTTTAGCGAGCATTTGCTTAAACAGTAAATTAAAATGTCAAATTTTGCTCAGCTCTGTAAATGTACGTGATTCAACTGAGCACGCATATAATGAAAAATCAACACAGATTCATTTTCTTTTGTATTGATTGTTTCTTTTCATTAAGTTGATATCACCCGAGTGCAAGGTGAATGCTAAGTTCATTGTGCAACGTTATTTAAGCACGATCAAGTTTCTGATCATCTTGTACTCCACCCTATATGCATGAGTAAAGTGACGTAAAAATCACATTGAATCGAACGTGACCAATTGTAAGTTTGTAACGTCTTCCATCCAAAAACATGGAGGAATTACCAAACTCATATATTGCCTTCTATTCTCATAATTTATTTATAATATTCCACTAGCTATTATTATTGCCAGATTCATACAACCTACTGTTTGTCCAAAGTTTGTGCAACTACATATATGGGACACAGATTGGGCAACAAGCACATACACCAGTTTTTGACTAGTTTAACCAAGGGAAAACGGTGATTTTCCGCAACCTTTCCCGAGTCGCCCAATCAAAATCGGAATAGCGTGTCCCCCAATCGGACGTGTACATATCTTCCATACATGGATTCATACATTTTAAGGAAGTGGCGGTGGCCTGGAACTTCACAGACGGGAGATCAAAAGAGGGATAGAAATGGCCTCTTCACCCATGACTGGCTCAAACAAATCCAACTCACCATATCTCTCGAGAACACGCATCCTGCAGTCTTCTGCAGCCATCACTCCAGTAGAGAATGCACCATGCACAGAGCCAGGGAAGTCCACACTTGTTGCTTCCCCGGCGAAAAATAGGTTGTCCACAGGAACCCTTAGCTTCTCGTACAAATCATGGGGTTTTCCAACCATGTCGTAGCTATAGGACCCGAGTGTATCAACATCACTGCCCCAACGGGAAACAAGATACTGAATCTGCAAAGTTTAGAAAGGCATCATATAAGTTAAAACTTGAAGTATAGAAGGGACTAATCAAACTTCTCAAAAAACCTTCTCATTGGAAGTTTGAAAACAAGGATTACCGGAGAAGAAGCATCTGGAAGGATCTTCTTGAGTTGCATAAAAGCAAAGTTAGCAGCCTCTTCATCAGACATTTTCTCTATGTCTTTAGCCAGCTGCCCTGCAGGCATATAAACAAGTACAGAATGACCGGTTGCCTTGTGAAGATTTAGAAAGTAGCTGCAGCAATAAGAGGTTTCAGCAACCACTCCTAAGAACTCCACATTTGGCCAAAACACCTTTTCAAAGTGTAATACGATTTTATTCTCAATTCCCACTCCAAGATCAGCAATGGCTGCTTCCTTCCAATCGGGTAGCTTTGGCTCAAACGTAATGCTCTTTGCCTTAAGCACACCGAGAGGAACAGCAACAACTACAGCATCTGCAACAAACATTCTCCCATCTTCTACTGTTACGTGCACCCCGTTGTATCTCCTTGCTATTTTTGTGACCCTGAGGCAGGAAGTATCATGCTTGTCGATTAAACTACAAGAAATTACAGAAAATATAACTATGACAGCATGAATTCAAGAAATTGATGCATACCTGTGGCTCAAACGGATGTCAAGACCTTTGGCAAGGGTGTTGATAACAGGGAGGTAGCCCCTGACCATAAGACCATGACCACCAGGGAGAAGTTCTTCCTATAGAAGAGAAACAAAATTGCTCATCAAACAGCCAATTAACTTGTTAATGCAAGACTTGAGCACTGACAACAAAATTTAGAGCTGAACAAAAACCTCAAGAAGGTAGTGCGTCTTGAAAAGTAATATGATGGACGAGAAGCTTACTTGATCCCAGCATTTAAGTGAAATCGTATCAGCATCTGCTGCAAACCAGCCTTCCATTCTGCACAAATACCACTGCAGCACCTTATGTGCAACTCCTTCCAATCTGTGAGATGTTTAGAATCTCAATAAAAAAAAAATTTATACCAAATAAGTAATCAAAAATGGCTGTGAATCATTCATTCTACCTTAATTCCGGGTTCCTTTCAAAAACAATTGAGAAAGCTCGGGTGATAGACATGTCTTCTCTAAATTCCTCTCTTACCTTTTCTGTCTGCATTATGAAAGAAAAAAACATCTCAAAAAATGTCAAAAATGAGAACACGATATTTGAGGCTCGAAATAGAAGCAAAACGAAGCGAAAAAATTCGAGTGTTCTTAAAACCTTTTGTCTCAGCACTATATAGTATTTAAAATAAGTGAACAAACAAAATGACTTGCCTCTTTTAAAATGCTCTCAAATACTTCACCAACTTTGGTGACCAAGTCTTGAGGAACTTGTTTCCCATCCATATCAAAGAGCGCATAGCTGACAAAAACACGCATAGTTAATGTTAGATATCGCCCTACATTATGAAGGCTGAGGAGAACGAAATCAACTTCACAGATAGGGGAAACAATTTCTCATTCTGGTAATCAAACATATCCAAACACATACTTGAATGCATTGTCCATATATATCACGTAGCAGAATGTTGGTTGTGCTTTAAACTGTTGAAACTTAGAAAATACAATAGTAACATACAGAATGTTGGAAATTTGAATTTTACACAAGTATGTACCATTTAGATAATAAAAACAAAAAAGGATTAAGAACCAAGACGTCCAAAACGAAAGGATCAGACACCGACAACCCGAATTCTATTACGTCAAAAACATCACATCATTTCAATACCACCTCCTACAACAAGACAACCATCAGTGGGCGAAGTTAGATGTTATGTACCTTTCCAAATCATGATCATATAAGACGGAGTTATCCCCACTCGTACGATACAAGGGTAACCCCAATCTCCCAATCAACGGCGCCAATGGATTCTCTTTGCATACTCCATGCAACCTGAATCATATACAACACAACAAGATTCAGGCTTCAAGTTCCAAATATAGCCAAATTCAAAAAACCAAATGCAATCAACCAATTTACACTCCTCAGCTTACCATGAAGCACCCAAGTCAATAGGGAAACCAAATGAGTAATCGGTATAAACCCGACCTCCCAATCGATCCCTAGACTCCAAAAGCGTGACCTGATCATCAAAATTCAAACTTTAACAAAACCCACAATTGCAAATACATCAATGTACAAAGGGTTCATCTGGAAATTTCAATTTCAAGCACCTGAATTGAAGCATCATAAAGAGCACGAGCAGCTGAAACTCCCGCCATACCGCCGCCGATCACTATCACCGACGGAGACGACGTCGTTCCCTGCCTCTTGTCGCCATTCGAATAACACAGATCTGCATTTCACCACAATCGATATCAAATTCCAAAAAATACCCAATTACTAAAACCGTTACAAAAAACCCAAAAAATCAAATTGAAGCACCTCTGCGCAATTGGGGATTACTCCTGCCTCCGGACGCCATACCGATTCAAATTGGGGTTAAAATTAGAGTTCGAATTCGAATTGGGATTAAAATTAAAATCTGGATTGTGATTGGAGGGCGACAATAATAACGGATCGAGGGCAATCTTCTCGAATTTGAGAAGCGTGAGGGGCAATTGAGGCGAGTAATGGAGGGTGAAGATCAAGAGACACGTGATGAAGTGATTGGAATTGGAATTCAACGTCCTCTTTGTGAAACCCAGCTTTCCAAACCAGCTCATGCGACTTTCTGTTGGCCAAAACTCGATCGGAGAGTCGCCGGAATACGGAGCGGGCGGCGGCGGAGGGACCGATCGGAGGAGGCGGTGGTGGAAGTCGGGATTTTTGGGGGCAGCGGGGATTTAGGGGATTGGGTGAGGAATTTGATTGCCACCGGCTTCGGCTGCGATGGCTTTATATAGAGATTGGGCAGGCCAGCTGAAAACACAAAAAGGTTGAAGAAAAGGTGAGAATTTTGTTGTCGCACGTGCGAGGGTGGGAAAAGTTACTACTCCCGGTGATAATTTGCCGCGTGTATTTTGTATATTGGAAGTTTTTACCGGGAGTTTTATTTTATTTTTATTATTGAATTTTACCATGGGTGTGTGATTTTCAGAGTTGGTTTTGTCATTTTGGGGTACCGTGCACGGTCTTCCGCCTTTTAAATTTTTGTATAACATTGAGAGGGGATAGAGAATTTTTATCATTTTTTTATGTTTAGTTTTTGTTAAATTCTCTCGACTTGATTACATATAGTTATACTTCATAAAATCAATTTAATATATAGTTTAGCTAATCTGTTAGAACAAGAAAACGTGACTTTTGAAGCTAAAGTAGCTAAAATTGGGCATTTGGCTAATCTGTTGAAGATGTTCGAAGAAGTAGAATATGGAGATTTGTCTTGGGTCATGAGTTATTTAGTACGGGAGCATTTGAACTTGAAATTTTAAATTATAGAATAAATATTCTTAGCCAATTGAGTAGCTATTAGTTTATTACATTTAGGGTACGACAATTCTTGGCTGCGGAGGGATGTGAATCCTCTTAAAAGGATTATCTGAATTATTTTGACTCTCGAAGATTTTTAGAGCTTCTTCCGAACATACGAGGATGTGTTCGAGTTTCCTTCCTGGCTTTTTGAAAAAGAATACAAGTCTATATAAAATAAAATAAAAAATCGATGTAAATGGACCTTTAGATCTTTTGATAACGACTTTGTATGCCGATTTAATTTCCTAAAGATAACATAGGCATATATGTTGCATTTAGATAGTGTGACACATAGGAGTTTGATTGATTTTTTGTCACGATTAATTGTTATTCATGAATAAAATGAATGTCTTCCATCACGTAAGCGGAGAAGCCTCAATGGAAGCAAAACGCCAGCCCTTGGTTGCACACCCCTCAGTAGCCAAGAATTGTCCTTTAGGGTATTGGCCAACATAGGTCGGTGTGTTGATTGAAGTTGTTTGACAATAATTCAACACGAATGTTCAAAGAGCCACAAATTTAAGATTAAGATCTTCTTCTTTCAATCTAAAGAAATGAAATCTATGACTCATACACTTTCAATAAAATATATATCTATATCTAGGTTTCACTATATAACTTATGGGAGAGATTCAACTTTGTACTCTGTTATTTATCAATATAATTTATTTGATCAAAAACTTTTACTTGAGAAAACATACATATTTCTGTATTTCTGGTTATGTTTATATTAATTAATTTACTCACATGGCAATTCACATAATCACATATTTATAAACTAGTGATAGATAAATAACATTAAAGTTACCCGCTCTCGTTCGAATGGCCCATATCATGGCCATGTCATGAAAAATAAATCGATTAAACAATGCCGTATGCCAAAGACGAACATAATGAAGGCTCTCAACGGGTGAAGTCTTCACATATGCTACAGCTTCAGGACAACAACCAAGTTCCTGTGCATGATATCATGCAACATTCAACTGGTTGGCATTTTTCAAAATTCACTTTTGTACATAACAATATAATATTTTATATGAGGATGTGTTCACAAAGCTTCCCCGAACTGCTTGATTCATGTTCGGAGTCCAAGACATCTACAGAAGGCCTTTTCGCAAGTCACTCACAAACATCTTTAAAGGACTATCTGAAATCCTCTTTTGAACATCTCGAAGATGTTTTCAGAGTCTTCTTTCGAACATACGAGGATGTGTTCGGAGTTTCCTTCCTGGCTTTTTGAAAATGAATACAAGGCAGTAAAAAGCTAATTCATAAATATTAAAATCGATGTAAATGGACCTTTAGATCTTTTGATAACGACTTTGTATGCCTATTTTATTTCCTAAAGATAACATATGGCCAATGTCTTTTTATAGTGTGACACATAGGAGTTTCATAATTCCATCACCATTAATTGTTTTCATGTTACATACGTATGTCTTCCATCACGAATCTAATAAGAAATTAACCATGACATAAGATTAGGAATCTCATTTTTGCCGGAATCAAAAATCATTTTGTAATTATTCCAAACGATTATAAGTACGTGAAAAATATATACCTTGAAATTGTAAGGAAAAAGTAGCCAAATCACCTTCTTCTATTCTACCATACCAATTCTTTATTGTTTAGGCCCCACTTATGAGAACCACCAAGTTGGACCACTACACAATACATCGATGGAGAAAATGTTTTATTAAAGTTTGTATCCAGTGAAGAAAACGAAGTATTTTACGAAATTTTCTTCAATACATACATGCACTGAGTACCTTCACCAATTCCTTTATATACATATTTAAATTTAAAGATTGTGTTAAGGGGATTAGCCTGTTGCCAGTAACCAATTTGAAGGCACACGTGATCTTTCACGTGTATCCACACTTAAAAAATGTTTTCTGTTGACCACTGTAACGCCACTTCATCGTCTTCCCCACCTTAATCCATCGTCTTCCACACCGATGCGCTCAAAACGAACCAAGGGGCAGATCTCCGTCCTCATCGACTACCTCTCCGCCACTTATATACAGAATCGGAATTGGGCTTTTGTTCATTTTAAAAACCTTAAATTCAATTTACTCGTTGGAGACCCACCGAAGACATTTTCATTCGCCGACGGAAACCGCTTGTAATTTGGGGTTGAAACTTTGGGAATATATTTATGAGGTCGAGAGGGAACTTTTTGTAGTTGGGGTCGTCGTCAATCGGTGAGGTAGAACGGAGGGAGGTTTTTCAGACGATTTTTGGCAAAAAACAAATCAAAATGTTTTCGTTTGCCGGCGGCAAACCGCTTGGGATTTGGGGTTGAAACTTCGTGGGAGTGTACTCGGGGATGTTGGGAAGCTAGTCCAGGTGGTTCCGAATGGAGAAAGCGGCCGGAAAATTAGCGACGGCGGCGACAACTCCGGCGGCTCAGTTTTGCGTTTGGTTTCACCGGCGGCGTTTCACGCCATTTTTTACTCCGAAACTTTGGGGATACATTCTTGAGATCGAGAGGGAACTTTTTATAGTTGGAGTCGTCGTCAATCGGTGACCGGAAAAGGTAGAACGGAAGGAGGTTCTTCTTTTGGACATTTCATCGAACACTTGGTGGGTTATCAACAACAACAACAACAACACAGAACCCAGAAAAACCAAGCCATGATGGTTATCAGCAACAACAACAACAACACAACTACCGCAAGAAACACAGAAAATCCAAATCCAAATCAAAATCAACAATCAAAATCGGCCCAAAAACGACAGCGGGCGTGAAAGATGAACTTGAAATAATATTTAAAAAGTTTAGCGAGCTAGCTATTTTCTCGCTCGTCTTCGCCAAATCTAGCGAGGTTCTGTTCAAACTCGATATGAACACCTATTTGCTCTCATTTCTCTTTTATCAAGATTTCCAAAGAAAAACAACCAAAAGAGACACTGCCTCTGTTAATTTGTTTGGCGGCGGCAACTTTTGTGCCATTCTCTCCTGTTTTTGAACATAAAAATCATAATAGGAGCAACTTGCTTCTTTTTGGGGTATAGCAGGTCATGAGGTGAAGCAATCCAAGCCATTGATTTGAAATCAATGGTCCAAATGGTAAAGGCACTCACTACCTGCAGGTACTCAAGAAACTTCGGTATTTTACAGTACTTTTCATCTTGGCAGGTTAATGATTGAACAAAAGGCTACATGTTTCCACGTCGGCTTTCCATTACAGCAAATGTTCTGCAACAGCAGACACTGCCTACGTTTAATTTAACAGCTTTTTGGCACCAAAATATCAAAATTTATGTGAAGTAAATTGTCGCTCCCAGTGACGGCACATCAGCCAATTTAATGTCCAATTTATCATCTTCCCTAATCAAAAGACTCAAGAAGTGGCCAAGCTCAATTCCGGGTCTTAGTCTCTTTGTCATCCAACCAATCCTTCACGATTTCAATCTCAATGGAGACGTCCTTCGACAGTGACGTCCTGTCTTCTCATCCCACCAAGAGTTCACAATTTGTTCAAGCACATAAACCAAATTTTAGCGCGGGAAAAGGAAAATATTGGTGGATATTGATGGATAGTTAAGAAATTCAACAGATGTTTGAATTGGTACAAAAAATGCAAGAAGACAGAGACGCCATTGGTTTCTTTTGAGCTTCTCAATTTTTTGATGCATTACATATGTACACTAATACCAATCACACCGCAACAGTAAAAAGAACAATAAGGAGATTTTGTCAATGGGAACTTCTTTTTTTTTTTTTTTTTTTTTTTCAGATTTGTAACGTGGGGTTTGAACTTTTGTGTATGAGCATATTGTTGATATGCTGTTTTTTGAAAATTTCTATTAAGGAAAAGAGGCACAATGCCTCTTTTGAGCATGTTTAGTGGCGGCAATTAAATTGCCTTAAGGTTGCTTTGTTTGAGTCATATAAACCTAATATATATATAAGCAATTTACCTCTTTTTATGCTCATCCAAGTCATCAGGTCAGCAAATTTTAACCCTTCATTTGAATTTAACGGTGACGATGGTGAGGGCATTCACTAGATGAATGTATCCAAGAAAATTCGATTGTCGCTGGTTCAATAAGCTATCAGTTGAGTGGTGCCTTTTCACAAAATAAAGTGAAAAAGTTCACTGGCTTTTCTAAGTGGTGAACTTCATTTATTTCCTACAGATGGCATCTATGAGTAGTTGCACTTCTTAAATGATAGGTGCTGAGTTATACAACAATCATATACAACCAAAGAATTTGACTAGGAATGCTGATGGAAATCATGGATGTGATTACTTACCAAATATAAAGGAAATTATGGATGTGATTAAGGCTTGATGGAGTCCACCAGGTTGATAGATATACTTGTAAATAATTAATGGAGAGGTTGAGTAAAGCGAGTTAATGATAAATTTGCTTTCATAGTTATTTTCACTGTATATATTCTGTGATTACCAAGTCAGAATATAAATATTATTGATTACATTTGATGATTAAAATACTAATTTTGAAGTTTTGGCCCAAAACACCGATAACAAGTTTGTTAAAGCGGGGTTGAAAAAGATTGAGGTCAATGTTTGCAATTTGCACACCTGGTTCTGTCTGGTTAGTTGGTAACTCAATCTATCCGTCACAAACCGTTTTTATTGAAAAAGTAATTACTCCTCGGATCCACAGCACCACCGACCACGTTATGCGGGGCCTGTGATAACCTTTTCCGTGCACAAACGTAGATGTCAGGTCGGGGAAAAAGACGGGCATGGAAATCGAGGAGGATTTAGCCAACCACGTGTTCAATTGAATCAAATATCTTGCATGTTACTGATGGTCACATAAATATCTCCCACTTGAGAACTTGACACTCACAGAAAATCACCAGTAGTGCAGCTGACTCCATGGCCCGGTGTCTTGTTTTGTTTCGTTTTTGTTTCTTTTAGTGGTAATTTTACTTAAAAGAGAATATACGGAATGAAAATTCGATTCTTTTCTTTCTTTACGTATACTAAAACACTTATAAAGTAAAATTTAGTAAGTTTAGGAATAAAAATTTTCTAGGAAATGAGAATCTAATATATATATATATGGGACGATTAATATATATATATATATATATATATATATATATACATATCCTTCAATTCTTTAAAAATCAAATTCTTCAATTGTTATGTTATGTTAATTTGTGAATTATATTTTGCTAGTCTTAGACCCTATGGTTGGTTTTCCACCATTATTAAGGAAGGATTTTGGTGGGCATGATCCGGTTTGTTTTGTTTAGACCTTCCTTCGTCGATCCCATTAATTTTAGAGTTCTTGATTAAGTTTAGTTTAGGTTTTAGGCTTCAATCTAGTTAACATAACTTGGCGAATTTAAACTTTAAATTGGGATCGGGATGATCCCGATCCCGATTACGAAAATCCCGATCCCGTCCCGATCCCGATTAGAGGCTAAAAATGATCCCGAATCCCGTCCCGATTGAGTCGGGATCCCGACAATAAAATCCCGATTAAGTCGGGATCCCGATCGGGAAACCCGATAAATCCCGACAATTGAATCTCAAGTATAATATGAAATTTTAAACTTTTTTGTTTATAATGTAAACTAACAAATACAACTTATACATAATGAAAATAAAACATATTAACATAGTAGTACAATAACTTGAGGGTGTGTGTGTGGCTTTTTCTATTAACATGAAGGCCATGTGGCCATGAAGATGTGTGTTGGCGTGGGGAGAGGGGGAGAAAACAGAAAAAAGAAATAAAAAGTAGAGAATACGTAGAACTTGGAAGAAAATGGTTGAAGTGTTCAGAGTCAGAGAAGACCACTTTACGTTGCTCAAATCAAAAAGTTTTCTTCTTGAAAGTTGTTCATTAGCTCGATTCCTATAACATACCAAAAAATCAGATTAATCGGATCATTGTAGCTGCTTCAGTTAGGGTAAGAATTAGAACATTAATAAAAAATAATTAAATAATATATAGTGTCGGGATGTTCAGAGCCCGAGAAGACCACTTTACATTGTTCAAATCAAAAAAATTTCTTCTTGAAAGTTGTTCATTAGCTCGATTCCTATAACATATCAAAAAATTAGATTAATCGAATCACTGTAACTGCTTCAGTTAGGGTAAGAATCAAAACATTAATTAAAAATAATTAAATATTATATAGAGTCGGGATGTCGGGATCCCGACTTTTTTAAAAAAAAATCCCGATCCCGTCCCGACTCAGTCGGGATCGGGATAAAATCCCGACTAGTCGGGATCGGGATTGTCGGAATCGGGATTTTCGGGATCGGGATCATCGGGATCGGGATCGGGATGCGGGATTCGGGATTTTTTCCCACCCCTAATTTAAAGGGTTTAGATGATCTTTTGCCACTTGTACCATGGTGGGCTTGCCACGATTAAAGCGGAAATAAGTTCAACTACAAAGAATCAGTGTACACAGTGTACACCTACACAAATAACGTGATCAAAAGAGCATGACCAATACAACAATAATAAATCATGTTATGTTTATTCTAAACTCGATCGCCATTAAATTAGAAACTCATCAATATAACAATAATTTTTAAGGAGAAACGTACAAGACTTCCTTTTCCAGAATTCAATTTTAGAAACTGAACGAAGCCACCATATCTCATCGAATATAATCACCTTTTACAAATGTGGTTTGCTTTCATTTTTGGAAGATATGTATGAAAAAGATGGGATTAAAAAAACGACCCACACCCACATGACTTAGAATAGGCCATACGAGGAGCAAATACAGAGGGGTTGGGTTAAGGGTTGAGATGCCTCTGGCACAACTTTGCCATGATTCATATAGGAGCTAAAGTTTGTACGACTATTTTGTCACGAAAGTACAGATTAGAGGGCAAATTGCTACTTTCAACTATAAGGTGGTTCCCTTTACCAATTATATTCACACTTCTCTTCAATATAGAAACTTCTCCTCTTAATAGTTCTGAAAAAGTCTCAAATTTGAATTTCTCGCTGTAAATTAGAAACAAAAGATCCATTGACAAAGAAACCAATACAAAAGCACCAGTAGAACTAGTAGATAGCATTTACAGATTCAAAAGCCTTGCTAATCCTACAGCCTATTAGCCTCCCTTGCAGAACTAATAAGGCTTTAATTTCCAAACTAATGAGGCTTTAATTTCCAAGGCAATCAACATCAATTTTGTGAGGATACCAATTGTAAGTGGTCCAGGTGTAAAATGTGTATTGGTTATTCTGTTGCTTTAGCCTGTGACCAGTATATAAACAGGAATTGTGCAGAGAAGAGCTGAGTTGAAAAATGAACATTGTGTAATTACCAAAAAAAAGAAAAATGAACATTGTGTTGTTTGGTTTTCTATTCTGGTTTCTTGTGTTCTCTCGAGATGCTGAGTCAAGATGTGAAGGAGGGTCTATCAAATTTCCACCGAAACTTAACTACTGACTAATCGATAAGATTAAGGCAACAACAACACCATATAATCAATTTCAAAACATCATTTCTCAAAGCAATCTTCAGGAGATTCAACCATAAACGCATAGTACTATTCGTGGTACATGAATAGGTAAGAAGAAATTCAAGAAAGACATGCTACGGCAAACGGGCCTTTGCTTACCCTAACGCCTCTGTCTTCGTTTTGTCAGCTGAAGCCTCTCAAAGTTAAGGCCGAAATAACTGCGACAAAAGTTTTCGACCCTTTTGATCTTTGATCTTTAGTTTCCGAAAAGGACAAATTTACTATGATAGGCACTATAGAGTTCCTCGAAATCTTTCAGTTAATTTTAATTGTTAACGTCCTTTTAATTTTCATATAATTTTAATCAAGGATAATCATGTTGACATGTTTATCACTCTATAACCTTGATGATAGGCATAAATGGTTGTCGCTTAATTGATTAGGAATATTTATCTTTGCACTTGCGTCTCAAGTTCTATTTTAGATTAATGTTCAAAACCCATAGAAATTGTTACTAATGATAGTATGGGAGTATTTAGGTTCAAGAGCGCTCCAAAAGTGTTGACTTCGCCCTTTCATGTCAACTTTCCGTTAGTTGATTAGTTGTCCTTCATTTAAATCTTTAGCAAACTACTTGACTTCCGAGCAAAAAAAATTGACAGATACAAGTTTCAGTACCCATCTACCTTAATTTGTGGATTATATTTTGCTAAGCCACCATTATTAAGGAAGGATTTTGGTGGACATTGATCCGGTTTGTTTTGTTTAGACCTTCCTTCATTGAACCCATTAATTTTAGACTTCGCGAATTTAAAGGGCTTAGATGATCTTTTGCCCACTTCTACTATGATTGGTTTGCCACGATTAAAACGGAAATAAGTTCTACTAAAAACACAAATAACGTGATCAAAAGAGCATGACCAATCCATACAAGAACAATAAATCATTTTATATTCATGCTAAAATGTGTCGCGATTGGACCTACAAAGTCATCAATATCACAATAATTCCTAAGGAGAAATGTACAAGACTTCATTTCCCATACCCCAATTCTGTAAACTGAATGAGCCCACCATATCTTATCGGATATAATCATCTTATACAAATGTGGTTGGATTTCATTTTTGGAAGATATATAAGGAAAACGTGCGATTAAAAAGTGACCCACACCCACATGTGTTACTAAACTTAATAGGCCATACGTGGAGCAAATACGGAGGAGGTCGGATTAAGGGTTGAAATGCCTCTGGCAAAACTTTATCATGATTCATATTAGGGGTGGGCGTGGTGCGGTTTGTGCGGTTTGTGCTATTTTGGGGAAAAGGCGGCGGCATTCTTCTCCTTTTTTATAATATAATAAAGAGACAAAACATTATCCTCCATCCTTTACCCCAACTGCTTTTTGTTTTTTTTTTTTATTTATTTTTATAATTATTAACATATATATATAAACAAATTTATTCATAAAATATTATTATTTTAAAGCTAACATGTATTAATTCGAGTTGAGGGTTTGATTACTTTTGAAGGATACATGGTGGGACAACAATAACTAATGAAAGATACTATGTTAATTATTTATATAAACTACACTAAAAATTAAATTTGCGGTGCGGTTCTTAACAGTTTTTATTAATTATAAGAAACCAAGCGCACAAATATAGTAGTGGTTTGTTTTTTCTCCCATTTCTTTAAAAAAAAAAAAACCAAAGCACACCAGCTCTATTTTTTCTTTTTTTTTTTTTTTTTTTTTTTTTCTTTTTCCCATCCCCATATAAAAATATAATCTGTTCTTAAAGTGCAAATGCAACTTTCAACTATAAGTTGGTTCCATTTCACAATCGTGAGTTCTTTTGTAATGGAAGTACAAACTAGAGGGCAAATTGCAACTTTAAACTATAAGTTGGTTAAAAAACTAGAAGTTGGATATAAAAAAAAAAGAACTTTAAGTTGGTCCCCTTTCACAATTGTACTCACCCTTCAATTTTATGCATAAAATCCTTCTCTTAATGGTTTTGAAAGAAGTCTCAAATTTGAATTTTTTTCAGATAAATTAGTAAAAAGGAGCCATTAACAAAGAAACCAATACAAAAGCGATTTCAAAAAAAGAAAAAAAAATCAATTAAGAAGCACCAATGGTTTGAACTTGTAGATTAATGAGTAGAGAGTATTTACATGTCCACATTCAAAAGCCTTCCTAGTCCCGTTTATTAATTTAGGGCATTTGGCATTGCTGTGCTTTCGCGAAATCACTTTCGAGAAAGCAGCTTTCGGGATAATCAGTTTGACGTTTGGTAAATATTCTGTCAAAACCGCTTTGGGATCACAATAATTAGTTTTAGGTGTTTGGTAAAGATTTTTAGGAAAGTGCTGTGAAATATATATAATGACCACAATAGACATATTCTTGAATTTTACTAAACTATTTGTACAATTATTTTTTATAATCATCAAGTTTAAATTTTTTTTAAACATATACTAATCGGATTTAAAAACATCAATAGCAAATTGCATATATCCATCAATTTGCACAAAAAATCAACACAAAACACTTCTCCAACAAAACTTTGTTAAATTTTTATGTAGATATTTGATAATAATATAAATAGGATATGCATGTATACTTTATTGTTATAATAATTTTTTTTAGAATTATTATTATCTTTCTTAAAAAAGAAAAAGGTTATTATTATAAACGGGAAATATTAGTGCAGAAACCAAAAAAAATTTAAACAACACAAATATAAAATGGTGCGTTGCACCTGTCTTCCTCAAAAGCGAGAAATTTCAGTTCCGGCGGGTTCATTGGCCTCCAGTCGGCGGCGGTGCCGCACGCCCAATCGTCGTCGTCATCTGGGCGTTGTCATCATTGGGTCATCATCGTCGTCGCGGAGTTGTCGTCTTCTGGGCAGCGTGGTCGTCGCTGCATCGTCGTCGCGACATCGTCATCGTCGTCATCTGGGCATCATCGTCATCGTCGTCATCTGGGCATCTTCATCGTCTCGGCGTCGTCATCCTCGTCTCGGCGTCGTCATCGTTCTCAGCGTTGTCATCGTTCTAGGTGTCGTCGTGCCAAGTGGCGGAGGCAGGAATCTCACCCAGCAGGGGCACCTTTGATATAAAAATAGAGTGTGTGGTCAAGGTGAAGTGATCGAGGGGAACAAACAATCCTCCTCTTTGTATTTTACAAATAATGCCCAAAAGAAGTGGTTAATTAAAGGTGGGAGAAATAAGGGGGCGCCCCCCCCCCCCCGAAAACCCCCCCCCCCTCGTCGCGCCGTGCGTTGGCGCCAACGGCCTCGTCTGGGCGTCGTCGAGCCATCGTCGTCGTCGCGCCGTCGTTGGCGCACCATCGTGGTCGTCTGGGCGTCGTCAGGTCTTACCTCACGGACGGTCCAATGACAATTTCAAGTAAATTGAAATGTTTGTGAAGGGTATAATAGGAAGAAAAAAATTCATTAAAAATTTTGGTAATTCCCAGCTTGTCCTAAATGAAAGCAGCTTTCGAAAGTTACTCCCGACCTGCTTTCGAAAATTTGCTTTCGCGAAAGTGCTTTTGGCATTTACCAAACGCCTTTTTTGCCCGAAAACTTTCGCAAAAACACTTTCAAGCCATAAGCGCTTTCGCGAAAACAATGCCAAACGAAGCCTTAGTCTCCCACAATGCCCCCTTTTTTCCTTTTTCGACAATATGTAGGAAGAGGGAAAAACTTACTTGGGACACATTGCTTGTGTTGTCCTTCGTGGCTTCAAATATCTGTACTTACTCGTACTTGAGTATGGACTGTCGTAATTACCCTAGCCACTTTCTCCCCCTCTCTCTTTCAAAAACCCCCAAACCTCTCCTTCACTGCCACCGGCCACTTGCTTTGGCTTGGGGTCGGCCGGACCACCCTAGATCTAGTCTCCAGTTGCAATCCCACCCCTCTCTCCTTGTGAGAGCTCCCCTCTCCTTGTGAGAGTCCATCAAAGGTGAATAGTTGAATAGGTGAAGTTTTCAAAAGGTGTCCGTGAGTCCTCACATGGCTCTCTGCTTGTTTTGTTTCCAAGAATTGCCTCTGTGGAGTAACCAAGTTTTGTCTCCAAGGGACGTGGGCTGCCTTGCCTTCCTCCACTCCTCCATTCCTATGCCACCACCTCCACCACCCACCTCCCTTGGGTTTGGAAGCTCGGCCTCCATTGTTGAGCATGCTTTGTTTCTTGTTTATTTTACTTTCCTTTTCAGGTTTCTGATCCGGACAATTCAGATCTGACTAGATCTCGCGAGGGATGGTTCCAAGTTCAATTGCTTCATGGGCTTCGCGTTGGGCCCTGTCTCTGCGGTTTTGGGTTGGTTTTGACATGGCTGATCTTGTCTGCTCGGTTGTTTTCCTTTCTTTGTCAGTTTTCTTTTTGGTTGATCTCTATGTTGTTTGGTGCATTCTTATCGGTTCTTTGGAGCCTTATTCCTATTGGTGAAGTAGTTGTCTACAGCCAGCCGATCGAATATCCTCGTCAAAATATGGATTTTAGCTCGTTCACTTGGGTTGTTTTCTTTTTTTGATAGGATTGCTTATTACTGCCTTGTTGCAGTGTTACTTGATGTATGTTCTCCAAGAGTATAGGGAACTCATATTTTGAGTTCTCAATTTCTTTGTACTCTGTGTTTGGTTGCCAAACACCTATCAATATAATTTCTTTGATAAAAAATAAAAAATAAGAGTATGGACTGTCGTTGAGTCCGAGGGATCCACCCTACACGTTGAAATAAATTATGTCTGTCTTCTTTTCGAAATATGAGACTTTGTATCGCTCGAAGGCATTTACATTTGGCTCTCTTGCCTTTTGTCTATATGGTCCAACAAACTTTCACTTTATTGCTTGTGTCAAAATGTGATCTTTTATTCTTGAGGATCTGGTCGAGAAGATTAAGGCAACAATAACACGAAATCGCAAAAAGGCGAAAGGATAAGCCAACAAAGCAATGCAACATTAACTTTCGACCCAAATCACTTTCACGAAGCGATTCTCCTAAGGCAACAATTCGCGAAAGTGATTTCATTTGGGACACGATGGGTATTTCTGAAATTTTTAATGAAATTTTTTTTCCAATTATAACCCTGAGGAACATTTCAATTTACTTGAAATTACCCCCAACACAGTCGGCCTCTCGTCTCGAACCCAGTCGACGCCCATACTCCGACGCCGACGCCAACGCCCATCTTCCGATGCCGACGCCCACACTCCGATGCCAATACTCTCACGCCGACGCCACATCCTCCGATGCCCATCTTTCGCCGCGACATCCTCCAGCCGACGCCCATCCTCCGCTGCCATCGTTGAACGCCAAGAAGCCGCTGTCGTCGCCGATCTGTGAAAACCCAGAAGAGACGCCGTCGATCGCAACCACCATCAGCCACCTCCGTCGATCGCAACCACCATCAGCGAAACCCGGTTCTTCCATCTTCTTTCAATCCGATCTCACAGGTATTGCTTCATCTTTTTTTCAATTCCGATTTTTGTTGTTGTTGTCGTTAATGTCGGATTTGATTGGGGTTTCGCAGTCAAGGCCGTCCCAGTTCCTGTCGCCGTCGCTGTCGCCGTCCCAATTCCAGCAGCGAAGCCCGTCGCCGTCCATTCGCTTTCGTCGTCGCCGTTCCTTTTTCTTTCGACCTCCAATCACAGCAACGACGATGAGGATCAGGTGGCGCAACACCTTGCAATCGACTCCGGGAGCGACGACGAGGACGAAGGGCGACGACTGGGCGCACGGCACCGCCGTCGATGGGCGTCGGAACTGAAATTGCAGGTGCAACGCACCGCTATTTTTTTTTATAGATTTTTATTTTTTTTGAGTTGTTTAAATTTTTTTGGTTTTCTTGTATTGATATTTCCCTATACATACAAATTTATATAGTATCAAATATCAACATAAAAATTTAATAAAGTTTTGTTGAAGAACTGTTAATGTTGTGTTGATTTTTTGTGCAAATTGATGGTAGTATTAAAAATTTGTAACATATAAAATTTGTATGATTATGTGTTCTTCAAAATATAAACTATTATATGAAATTATATTTTTTTAAAAATAAAACTTGATGATTATTAAAAAAAAAGATTGTACAAAATAGTTGATTAAAATAATTATTCAAGAACATGTTTGTTTGTGGCCATTATATACGTCCCAGGAGGCCCTAAAAATATTTACCAACCACCTAAACCAATTTTGAATTCTCAAAGCAGTTTTGATAGAAGGCAACAATAACACCGAAAAAGGCAGATAAGCCAATCAGCAATGCAACTTAACTACTGACTAATCGAGAAGATTAAGGCAACAATAACACCATATAATCAATTTCAAAACAGCATTTCTCAAAGCAATCTTAGGAGATTCAACCATGATATTCGTGGTACATGAAAAGGTAAGAAGAAATTCAAGAAAGATGCCATGGCAGATGGGCCTTTGCTTACCATAACGCCTCTGTCTTTGCTTTGTTAGTCAGCTGAAGCCCCTCAAAGTTAAGGCCCAAATAACTGTGACAAAAGTTTTCGGCCCTTTTGATCTTTGATCTTTAGTTTCCGAAAATGGCAAATTTACTATGGTTAGTTCCTCGAAATCTTTCACTTAGTTTTAATTGTTAAAGTCTATGTGGTTAATACAATTTCATGCAAGGATAATCAAGTTGACATGTTTATTATGCTATAACCATTACGATAGGCACATAAAGTTGTAGCTCAATTGGTGAATGAAGAGCATTTACCTCTGCACTTGTGTCTCAAGTTTAATTGAAATTAGTGTTGTTCAAGGGCGCTCCAAAAGTGTTGTCTTCGGCCTTTCATATCAACTTTCCGTTTGTTGATTCAACTTGTTATCCTTACTTTAAATCTTCAGCAAACTACTCGACTTCCCGGCAAAAAAAATTGTCAGGTAAAGTAAAATTTACAAGTTCTTTAAGTGAAAGACTCACAAAACTACATGAACTACTAATGTAATGTGGCGGTTCAAAAGTCCAAACACACAAAATTTTTGTGGGAAAGACAATCATTGAGAGAGCAAAAATGAATGAATTAGGTGGTGAAGAAAGCCAATGATCGACAGCAAAAATGAAATGGTTGAGAATGAACTGAACCTAGCCGTTAAAATATTTTGAAGTGGGGCATTAAAGATAGTGATTATTAATGCCGTGAACATTATTTCTTTCAAGATCCAACTTGTGGACAAGACATGAAACTAAGAAAAGAAGATGTCCACTGTCCATGAAAGTTGGCCATAGGCAAAATTGGCAGCAGATGGGACCAATATGCTGCAAACATCAATCTCTATCCACCTTCCAACTTCAAGAAAAAGATATCTAGTGGGGAGGGGACTGAGGAGAAATTAGGGTAAAATTAAAACAGCTGGTCAGTTGGCTACTAGGTTGGATTGGATTCTTGCGTTATCTGTTTTTACGGATAGATCTTGCTGTGGGGCACATGATAGAGGGGAGCAAATATGCAACAATTTGGAGGCACTGTTCATGGGTTCATGAGGAAGATGGTGGCTACCTATTTGCTTTTGAAGTACAAGAGTACAACAAGGGCAATCTGGCCATGAACCACCCCCCAACCCCCATCCTAAAAGACATGAAAGAAAGAGTACACAAATTGGAAAAGGTGAGAATTTATATTTCCCATTGACAACATAGCAATGAGGAAATAGAGATCAAAATCGTATCATATGAATAAATAACCGTAGAGTGTTCACACGGACAATATCGGTCTTATATTCGTAGAGACAAAATCGACTATTTTAATGAATTTTATGTAATAGCAGAATGATTAATCAAGGCATTGCATTATCAGTTTTGGCAAAATGATTAATGTACATAATTGTCATTTTTTCCCTTGTCCTAGAACTTGGAATAGAACAGTGAGTCCTACCAACTTGATAGAATACAATGATTATGTAATGCATGTCGGAGAAAGCAGAAATCCTTCTTGCTGGAAAGGAAATGACGTTTTGATCACTGAGTTATCTTCTGTAGTTTTGATTGGAGACATAATGTCAGTTATCTTGCACGTGCAGATGCAAAATCTTATCATATTTGAGTATGTCTAATCAGCAATTCACAAATCAATCCTAGTTTACAAACTAATAATAGGCTTGTAGATGGTGGAATGCCTTTTTTATTCACGAGCGGTTGATGAACTTGGTGATACAATTAGAGCAAGGAAAATAAAGGCATTAACAGAGAGCAGACCGCATCTTTGTGGCAGTTGTTGACTTGAAAATTAACAAGCTAGAAACGCAGAAACATAAGCACACCACTTTCATATCAGACTTTGCAGAGTCATATCCCCCGACAAGATTTGCTTACGATATAGCCTAGATTTTTTTTGTCTGGTCTAATCTTTTCTGATTGTTAGGCTGTAAGTAAATCAATTAGGTTATTATCATTCAGTTTTGTTTTATAATGATTTTGCCATAGGGAAATATGAGCGGGTTTTAGATCCACAAATTTATTCATGTCTATTTGTTATTTGATTGCTTTTATTTATAGTTAGAAGTATTGAGGCCCTTATTGTTATATTGTCTCTTTAATATTTTTATACTCCTTTGTTTGGTCTGATACTAAACTAATTGTTATAAAGTTGCATTTCATTAATAGCAACGCATAGATTTATCTCAATCTAGTAGATTTCAATTGTACTAATAATATGAATGCAGCTGTAACGGACCAAGAATTGGGTTAAATTGTGTTTCTAGGACTAAGAATTGGCGTCCTAGATGTGTAAAAGGGGGTGCTAAAGTCAAGTTATGCAATAAAGGATAAGCCCTGCAAGCCATGTGTTTGATCCTGGAGTTTATGAGTATGTAACATGAATATAAAAGAGCATCATCCCAATCGGCAATATCAGCTGGTAGTAGTTGGCTTGCTTTTATGTTGATTCCAAGACCACTACTGCCTTTCAATTAATTGCACCTTGACTAGCTAAAAGCTCCAGAAAAAGCTTGGGAAAGAGTTGTGGTACAGCCATTTCCTTTGATGCTCAGCTTTGAAAACAACAGGTAACAAATAGACCAACTGAACTGCAAATTACTTTACTGCATATATGAATCAAAAGCATACTAAACCAAAGCTTTAGCTTATAGGTGCAAATAAAGAATCCATTAGAACAATTGAAGCCTCCTTTTTATAAGAAATTATTAATGAGCAGCAATATGTTGGTATTTATACATGTTAAAGACACGAAATACTACTATCTTGCATTTTTTAGTGTCAAAAACTCATATCAGAAAGCTACACAACTATAGTCTTGTGTGTCTCCGTTCATCGGGTTACCGAGCCAGTTCAACGATCGACTGAGATGTTTGAACTCTTGCTGTTGTTGTTCACTGGCATATACATAGCAGAAGCGACTCTTCAATCACCTGTGCTCACTGTAAGGTCACCCTCACAATTCATCGACTGATGAACTTAGCAAGATTTTCCACCTTGAAATATTCATGTTAAATTAGGCCGGGGACCATATGGATGAGATAAGCATGCCTACTCATTGCTTAACCTGTAAACATCAGAAAAAAGCACTGTGTCCATTAAGTTTAATACGATGGGGACGCTTATGGCATCAAAGTTTCAAGAAAAGAAAGCTATATGACGCATATCAAGTTGACATTTATCAGTAAAGAGCAAAATTAGTGCACCGCAAGAATATGTGGACAACCCCTT
This sequence comes from Spiraea crenata, assembly GCA_033992175.1. NCBI lineage: Eukaryota > Viridiplantae > Streptophyta > Magnoliopsida > Rosales > Rosaceae > Spiraea > Spiraea crenata. The sequence continues at coordinate 3,162,789 of JAVBHV010000019.1, forward strand.
ACAGCAGGAGAAGTTTGGGACCATTCACCAAGATAAGGTAGGCAATTAACTTCCGAGTTCAACCGAAATTATCACATAGTCCTCAATTTTGAGAGTCGTTGAATCTAAGAACTGGGGCTTACACCATTCCCCTTAACTAAAATCCCTCATTTTCGAGTTTGAAAGTTTATACATGCTTCTTGTAATAAAACAATTACTGGCCTATCAAAAAACAACGATTCACAGAATCATACTTTGTCCATAAATTATGGTTCTAGTAAACAATAAAGCTATATACGATGAGCAGTTTACGTGACTTACTCATCTTGCCACTTAGAGTATCGTTGGTTGCAGCTACTCCACCTAAAGGTCCACTGCTAAGGCCAGTTGGTGCTGTCATCTGACTTTGTTGTAGAGACTGGGAACCAAATCTGAACATATTCATAGGCTGCAAAACATATCGGCTGCAATAGTTAGAAAACCAGGAGACATTGTGATGCCGAAGAAGACATGTACCGCAAATGATGTACTGTAACTAAACATTCTATTCAAGAGAAAGAATATTAACCTGAGACATAGTCTGCATATGATGGAATCCCATGAGGCGTGCATATTGCTCCTGGAAAGAGGGATTTTGCATCGGGTTATGACAATCAACTGGATTCATCACCGGTGCTTGGCACATTACAGGCTGGTTTGCCGCTGGAGCCACATTCATGCACTGATCAACGAGCGGGACCCTAGGTAAGTGCATCCCATTGTGCATAGAAGGTAAGGCAGGCGGTCCCATTCCCATTCCCATTCGGGAGATATAGTGCTGTACACCTGGAAACATCATTGGTGCCATCCCACTTGCCATCCACATTACCTAAATCACCAACAAAAATTCTCAGTAGCTTGAGCCACAAACAACATAGGAGGAGTTTCGGTTTTTCTGAGGGGCCATTGTACCTGAAGTTGCATCTGAAGAGACTTCAAGTATTCAATTGCCTCATCTAACATAGATGCTTTATCTGTCTGAAAAAAAGGATAAAATCAGTCAAAACCACTTATGATAAGATGAAAATATAAATATAATAAGAGTTTATAAGGAAGTAAACCTTGTTAGAATGAGGTATAAGCTCTTGCAATGCTCTCATTTTCTCATTGATTCGATCTCTCCGTCTCTGCGTCAATGAACAAGATATTAATAAAAGCAGGTACAAATTCCAAAACTTTGAAAAGCTAGGAAATTTCCAATATCTTACCCTTTCTGAGAGATTATGAACTTCAGCAGCACGGCTCCTCCTGGACGATCCTGATCTTTGCGTGGAATTGTTTACAGCAGCTGACTCAAGTTCAGCAGCCTACAACAGACACAGGTCATTGCTTAGGGAAAAGTCATCAGCGATTACAAGTAATCATGTATTGGAGTGAGTTTGTACCTCACTTAAGCACTCTGAGTCCTCTCCATCTCTACCCTTTCTCTTGTTGCTACTGACAACATTGGACTGCTTTCCTCTGCCAAAACTACTACCCGAGCCACCAGATGACGAAGTAAGAGTTGGATCTAGTGTATCGGTTTTTCCTGTCTCACTCTGAGGCATCCTACTTTGAACCTTGTCATAGAAAGGTCCAACAGATAAACCAGTAGTTCCCTCACGATTGCTAGAAGCCCTGCTCATATCAAGGTCATTTAGAACTTGATTGCTGCCGGAGTAACTCGAACCAACGGTCATTACTGAACACTCCTTAATTTCTTCTTGAGTTGGATTACCAGAATCTTTCCCTCCAAATTTTCCTCTAGAAGTTCCTCGATCACCCTTAGCTGGGGTAGCAAATGAAGAAAAATTAACTATTTTCCCCAAGCCTCCGAGATTTTGGTTCTGCTCAGTTGAATTGCTGTATTGATATCTTGGAGGAGGCATTGGATTTGCAGGATACTCCATACGGGCCGAGGCCTCGACATTAGGTTGAGGTGAAGGCAAAACAAGACGGTTGGTATCCGAAGTATCAAACTGCACAAACTTATTTTGTTCTTCGAACTGTTTGCTTGGCTTATCAATCTCAATCGGATCACAAGAAGGCAACTCTGAGAAAAAATGGGAACAAAACTCTTTTTCGAAGGAATCTTCAAGAGGGTAGTGGGTCAAGGAGACTGTGTCCTCATCTTGAATCAAATTACTTGAGTTCCCATACCCTCCAACCCTTATACTTTGCTGATCAGGTTTCTGAACTTGTCTGGACTCATAAGGTGGATGAAAAGCAGGTTTTCGATGCGTTTGACTGTTCAAAACTACCTGTCCATTTCTCCACAACAGCTCTACTAGTTCATGATCTAGCCTGTTAAAAATGTCACTCAGTTAAGATAGTTCCAGAGACCAACATTTTCTTAGATAAATAGAAGATTAGTTGAGTTAGCTCCTCGTTGAATAAAGTTATCTGGAAATAACTATGAGAATAGATGAACAGATACCCCAAGGGCTTCTTTTGGTTTGACAAAGGAAGATCTCCCTCAAAGTTCCAATCAGGTATGCAAGAATTCATAGTTTCTGCAAAACAAAGAAAGAAGACACATTGAGATACTTGCAAATGATTGACAAATATAATTAGAGAAGAAAACAGCTTAAACAGTAATTGATTAGCTAGTCAACTGACTAACTAATTAATTTAACCAAAAGAACAACCAATAAAAAATTATGCATACCCAATATGGAAGTATCCTAAGAATGGGAATAAGAAAAGAATGGGGTGAAGCCCCAATATAGAACACACAAGTTCCTCAGAAAGCTCAAGGTTGCTATCTTATTGCCAATGATATCATTGTTTAATACACCACATGAGAAAATTCTTGATTAAACTATTAAGAGCCCCAAATTAGGACTCTTCAAACATTAAAAAATTTGGATACAGAGGACTCGGAACCCAGAATAAAATAATCAAAACAAAGAAAATGGGCCTATTGGAGCATCAAGTAGAACTGCAGATAATTAATTAAAAAAAAAAAGTAGAACTGCAGTTACATCATTCACCACTTAAGGGATATAACTATCAAGAAATGAAATAAAGGAAAGAGATAATGTATCCTCGTATCGATTTCTCCCATTTTAATTATCGCTTAAATCAAAATAAAGATAGAACACGAGATAAGGATATGGAAAAAATAGCATTTTACATGAAGAAACCCAAAAGAAAAAACTTTTAATGAATAGAAAGTTAGGAACTTCAGGAAGAAAATGAGAAATTAGATTAAACCCAGAAGCAGAAAATGGAATAGGAAAGCACCAGTGGGGAAATGCCTAGCTTCTTATTTCTTGTTGAGCTGGAAACTAAAGAAGGACTACAGTATAAAATGGTTTATTTTTCAGAGAAAAACACCTATACCCCCCTAAGCTTTTAAGAGGTTGTGAGCTGAGCAAGCAGAGCAACCAGAAACTGCAAAATGGACCAAGGACTCCTCTTTAACTGTTCCAAAGACAGGGACTTTTTTACAGAGGGCAGTCATCAGGGCAGAGATTGCCTGGTGAACATGGACCTTCAAATTTCCACAGAAACGCATGGCATCGCGCCACGCGGCAGCAACCCAGTTGAGGAAATTGTGGAACTTTGAGGTGTTGGGAATTGGATGACTAGGATTGGTTGTTTTAAAAGGAATACCAAATCTAGAACTTGGAGCACAATCAATTTGTGGTCTGATAATGCTTGAGGGTGATGCCACCTAGGCATTGGGATGGCTTATTTACATATTTTATTGGACAATGATGAGGGACAAGATTGTCAGAGGCAAAGTTCTTACAGCGTGGCCAAGTTGGGAAGAGTTTTATATTCCAATTGTTAGATAGATGGATTTTGGATGATGCATTTGCAAATTTGCACTTATCTTATTCTTATCCCCTATCAAAGTTTTGCGCACAAAAAGAAAAGGGAAAAGAAGAAAGGTATCAAATCAACTTTTCAATCTAGTTTTTCAGTTAGGCACTTACAGAGGAATTTGTATTTGGAATAAATTTAAGCTTTTGATTTGATTTTAAGGTTTTTAGCCAATTGGAAAAGAGCCATCCAAATGCAAGTATAAAACGGCTACATCTACTTTATTAACTATGTTAAAATTAACTGTGCATACATATAAGGTCAATGATCAAAAAGTTGTCTCAAAAAGATTAGACTTGACATGCATTTTGACAAGAACAAAGTACAAACAAATACAGTACATAACAAAAGTTTAAATAGGATTTATCGAAACAATGTTAATATCAGTCGAGTATATATATGTGAGTCTATTTTTTCCGTTAATGCTTACTGAGCACATAGAGCATTAACCATTAACGTTACTGTCAATCTCAGCATCCGTGGTGCATGACTCTCCCTAGCATTTCTACTTACTATGTATAGGCAATTGGAAGTAACCGTCCCCCATCGGAAACCAGTACTAGCCAAGTCTATCAATAAGAAACTCTTGAGTAGCATTAATTTGGAGGTAGTAGTTTGTTGATTGGCTTGAAATCTATACCACACGTGCAGATCTATAAGTAATGGGCTACTAGCTCATAGGGGATGATTCATGTTCTGTGTTTATGAACTTTGAATTCATGTCATTTTGTTCTTATGGACAGATAGGACTGCAATCTATCAACCTTTGGCTATGATCTGTTGTCATTTTCAGTGCAGGTGTCGCCAGGCCTACCATTTAGCTGCTGTTTAATTGCAAATTTTGGGTCCATGGTTTTGTTTATAGCTGGAAATGCTGTTTACTTTACAGGGTCGGCAAGGTACCCAAAATGCTTTATTCTTCATCTTCCAACTTTCAAATCAAGTGATTGGAATCTTGGAGTTATTCGCCGTGTTTAGGAAAGTAATTAGATGAGGCTGTAACTTCTGGATCCCACTTAATCAAACCTCTCAACGCATTCGTCTTCATTTTCATCAAATATTTCATCATCATCTGTAGTTATAATGTAAAAAGGACGGAAAACGAAACAGAACTCAGATGTAACTCAGGGAAACTAAAATGCAATTCTTGGGAGGTTTTGCTTATTTGCTTACATCGAAATTATGCGAAACAACTTCCTTGATTACGATTAACATTTAGTAAGAGCAGGGCCACTTCATCCTACGTATAGTTTGTACTGGCTTTGTGAACAGCCAATCATAAATGGTCATCGGGGGATCAACATTCTTATTAAAAACAGGTTAGATTTGTATTTGATGTGAACCAGTGTACGCTTACTGTCTTACATTCTAGTATAGAGGATTTTACATTCACATAAGCTTGTACAAAATCTACAAGTTTTCTACAGGGAAGCCAGTAACAGGTCTTATCTCCGAAGCCAAAGAGCGTAATTCAGCTACTTCTTCATTGGTGAGCCTCCATCCAAGCGCACCTGCAAATTCTGCAGCCTGTTCTGCATTTTTGGCTCCAGGGATTGGCACGACATTATCCTGGGCTATCAGCCAGTTTAGGGCTACCTGTTGAGAAAAACCCAACTTGCATATAATCCCAGCAAAGAGAACAAACTATGTCTTGAATACCCCATTATTCAGCCTTTAAGAAATCTTGCAGGTAATGTGTACGATGGACAAGATGAAACTACCAAGAGTAGTTTCTACATGTAAAAACCAGTGAAACTAAGAGCTCTGCCTTTCATGCAATTTGTACATTCAGCAGGGACTCCAAGTTGGTTCTCGACATCTATTAATCACTCATACTTCTGGTTATGTCTGGTTATATCAACTTGTCTAACATGACTGTCTAAGATAGAGGTACCTCTCTGGTTATTGTTCAGCCATGCTTCTACAGAAATGAAAAGTATTCAGGGTTTCTAATTGAAAAAAGGCAAGGTAGAGCATTAACAAACCTGTGTGTTTGTTTTGCTGTACTTTTCACCTATTTCCTTGATCCGTTTCAGCAGAGGTTGAAGCTGCATATGACAATGATATTTCAGCAATAAATTTCTAGTGACAATGTAGTGGTGGGCTTTCAAAGTTTTAAATATGCATTACCTTTGTAAGAAAGTCAGGAGTATAAATCCGTCCTCGAGGGCCGCTTGGGGGATTTTCAGGTGTATACTTTCCTGTAAGAACACCTGCGTATATATGATAAATATCAATCTTCTGAATTCCATTCACCTTTGATTTAGACAGAAAAAAGTGTCTGTTATGGCAACCAACCAACTAGACCTTAGACTAGGCAGAGATAACAAGTAACAGCATAAGATTTCGATAGGCATCGTTCATCAAGCATTCACATCCTTATTATTTTGGAATAACTGCGTGGCCTTTGTGTAACTAACAAATGCCCGCTTTCTCAGCCAGAGGAAAAAATTGCGAGACGGATGGATGACCCAGCTGTTTGTCTTTTGTAGTAAGCTATTGTCGGTGACAGTCTGAGATTGAATGTAGAACAACGAATAGACAAACACCTCCTATTGCTCAGATTTCTCTTTCAATACACAACACACAATACTAGTTGAATTCAGCAAAAGGAAACACAGTAATAGTTCAAGAGATTTAGCACGTAAATGCACAAGAGAGCTTTGTTTTCTCCACTGTTTATTTTTGTTGTATACTTGGAAGGTGATAACCTGATAGTTGAATCTTAATTATGCACAACTAAAATGCAAAATAACAGAAATAAGCTCATATTTTTTTTGAAGTCAGGAAATGTTTTACAAGGAATGCACAAAATTGTCATTGTAAGCAAGCCTGCTTTCTTCCAATTGAGCAATGGTTTTTGTTTCCATAATTTATACCCTTCTTAATTTAAGGCAGAAAATAACAGTAATTCAGCGTCATTAAGATCGCATAGACAGGGCATGAAATAGTGTGATCTAATGCTTTTATTAAATCTTCAACTAATATAGAGAGGCGATGAGAATGAAATAAAAAAATATAAGGTTACAGCTTCACCTTGAGCAATAGGTGAATAGGCAATCAAAGTGATATCGAGTTCATCACAGGTGGACTTTACTCCTTTCTCCTCAGGTGCCCTGTATATGAGGCTGTAATTCACTTGGTTTGATGCTAGTGGGATACCTCTCTTTTTAAGTTTCTCATGTGCCTCTCGCAATCGCTTTTCTGAAAAAGAAAATTTCTGCATCATGTTCTGGTAATTTAAGGAGAGGATGCATTTTCATTTGGCATGCCAATAATAAAAGAGAGAGGATGTATCTATCATTCAAATTGATACTCAAACAACAGATATATAAAATTGATAGATTTGTACCGCTGTAGTTTGAAACACCAACAGCCTTCACAAGGCCTTGTTCAACAGCATCACCAAGACCGTCAAGATAGCCTGAAAATTAATTTTACGCCGCATCTTCAGAAACAAAGCGTGACTATGACATATAACCATTTATTTATATTAGCCAGGTAGCAGAAAATGGTGTTACGCATGAACAACCTTCATTTCCCCATATTCCAGGCCTGAAAATCAACACAAACACTTAATTAGCTATTGTAGATACATTAGCAAAAAATGATATTTAAATACAAAAATCACATCAAAGGTTTGTATCGGACATACCAATGAAGTTGATACAGCTCTACTGAAGAAAGTTCAAGGCGACTGAGGGAATCCTTCAGGGCACTGATGACACTCTGACGACCCAGCCTCCATGGCAAAGCTGCGAATTTGGTTGCAACAGTAACCTCCACTCCAGGATCCTTTTGTTTCCTTTCCTTGATAAATCTATATGAAGTTCAGGGAAAGTTGTACAATGATATTATCGCAGGAACAGAAAGTGCTTAGCTAAATTCTCGCTTAATTTGAAAGTAAAAGCATTCTGGGAATTAAAATGAACCTTCCTAATAGAGTTTCAGAATTCACAGCACCAAAAGAAGCCTGAAAGAGTGGAAAACAGCGATGTTTATATGAATTGCTAAGATCTTTAGGGAATCTATTTGAGAAGAAAAATAGCTTTGAGATGCTTTTCTCACCCTCGAGCCATATACTTCAGCAGTATCAAAGAAGGTTATACCGTTATCAACACTGACATCAAAAGCAGCCTTAGCAGCCTTCATTTTCCTGTCTGCATTTTCCACAAAAATATATTCAACATGAACACAATTCGGAAATTCCAATTCCCCCGCATAGATATTAAAACCAATACACATAAATATTTCATAATCTAAAAAATAAAGCCGCCGCAATAGTTCATACAACCAAGTGAGAAAGATATATTAAGTTTTTCAGATGTGTTGGCCAGCCTAAAGACCCATCAACCCACCAACCAAGCTTTCCATTGTGTAGTAAAATTGCACAAATACTTTTCTTCTCATGTTCACTGGGAAACCAAAGATGGCTTTACATTTTAATCACAGGTGCAAAACGTTAAGCTAGACTAACAGAACTCCCCTATTTGATAAAGGATAATGTATAAAGACGCCAAAAGCTCATAAACTGAGAAAACCCAGTCTGCAACTAGCATAACCACAATTGCAAACCAAATAAAGCACCAATTTTTGGAATTGGGTTCTTAGATTACAACCATTTAAGTTAAAGACTAAAACTTTCACAGTTAAAACTAGAAATCTGCCACAATGTTTAGATTCCTCATACAACCATTTCACAAAGATGCTACAATTTTATGCTTATTGCGCTCTGCATAAAGTTGAAACACACTAATCCAGCTCAATCTTCTAGTGTTCAATTTGAAGCCAGTGATGGCTTTGAAGACAATTGTAAAGAAAAGAAAGCACCAATTTTTTGAAATGGATTCTCACAATCATTCAGTCTTTTGTAAAGCGAAATTCTGCAAAACTTACCATCCCATTGAAAGTTATTCCAATAGCTGGTGTCCCCCCAAGACCAAGCTCCAATCCCAAGTCTTGTCACTTTCAAATCAGAGCCCCCCAATTTCACCTTATCATCCTCTGCTGCTGTTGTCAAATTTTCAGAAGCCACAGCTCTAATATTTCTGTGCACCCTCCTGTCACTGAAAACACTATAGCATGCGCTGCTGACATGCATAGCCATGATTGAAGAAAATTTTCAGCCCAAAGAAAAATGGGTTATTGAAATTGATGAAATTTGAGCTTAAAAATGATGTCCCTAGAATTTTGGAGGGACAAAGATTTGATGAAGTGAAGGTGAGACCGGAACTATTTGGTGGGCTGAGGAGACTGAAGAGAAACATGGTTTTCTGTGTGTACACGTGTAATGGAGTTTTCAGGTCCCAGGAAATGACGACGGCTGGATTTGCACCAGCTATAAGCGTCAACTCAGATCACATTTTTTTTTTTCCGACAATGAAACTTAAATCACATTTTTTTTTTTTGATATGGAAATTCTTTATTGAAAAAGACCATCGGAATTACATCACAGATTACATCCTGGCAGATAACCAAGCCAAAACCCAAACATGAAGCCAGGAACTAAAGAAGGAACTTCAAATGAAGAACCCCTGCCTGTCAATCACGGGGAAAAACAAAACAAAAAACAAAGCCTTAAGCCAAGGCAAATAATCACAATCCAAGCGAAACATCATATCTCCATATATGAGCATACATCATTCCATTCCGAGCATTCCGAGCATTTCTAAACATCTGCACATAAATTAGAAATAGAAGAAAATTAGAAAAAGGAGATAGAAATAAAGAAATAAATAAAATTTAAACACAAATTAGAAATAAATCATGCCTAGACCCAGAGAATCTCCCGATACAGCCCACACATTTATGCACCCAATATTAAACATTCATAAGAAATTATAAGACCGCATACCCCTATCAAAGATGCATAAATTATAAGCCTATATAAAATGAATGTAATAAATTCTTGCAAGTGCAGAGCACTATCATATGTGAGCACCACTTTGGAATACGAGAGCACCGACTGATTCAAAGATGCAGCAAAATTAAGCTTATAAAAAGAGACAGAAAGTTATTAAATGTGCAAAAACACTAACAAATACAAACACCGAAACACAACTATTAGAAAACCACTTTTCCACTCTCTTCATATGGAAACTCATCATATTATACGAAAATACATTAAAGCTGCATGTATGGCAAAGTTGACACAACACTTGCATGTCTACTTCACAGTATTAAAGTTAATCTGAATGCACAACCAAAATCAAGGACTTTACAAACTATATACCCGTAACACCATGCTCTGTTCGGAAAACCCTCAGTTCAATCAAACATTATTTACAAACTACAAAAGACTTTCCAAGCAGTGAACTTGGCATCTTGAGATTGAATCTAGGCCATCATGCAGGAAATAACTTTCTTACACGCCAATGTGGAAGTTTAAATCTAAAGAAGCAATGAAATTACCACAAAACTCAAAAGACAGAGAAAGAGAAGAACTAGCAATAAAGAAAAGAACACTAGTATCTTGGATTAATGATACCTTACCCACGACTCAACGGACTCGTATCCAATATACACAAGCAAACATCATCTTCGTAGAGCTGCAAGTACGAAATTATGCAAAGAATCAAAACATTGCAAATCACAAGTTATTGGAAAAACTTGGCAAACCAAATCGCATTAGGAAGGTTCTTCCACCTTAGAACAACCAATAAAGCCAGCAACTTCACAAACCATGTTAGAATCTAGAAACATTTCCACAGCAAACCAGCTCAGTCTTTATCTACTGTTTCTGAATAAAACTATTCTATAACTCAAAAATTCAATACTAATAACAAAATCATCGAAATTTCTACCTTGAGCTAAACAATATTACAGCAGGTAAAATGCACTTTAATTACTATGATTAAAATCTTCATTCAACAAAGTGAATAACAAACATTAGCAACCACAAAAAACTGAAAGTTACAATCCGTTGAACGCCGGCGATAACATGATATCTCAATATTATCTACCTTGAACGCCGGCGACTCGCCGCGTATAACTTTGCAGAAAACGCAGTCGTTGAAAATTAAAGTTTGATATAACATAAACCACTTCAACATCTAGCAATTCGTTCCTGTGTCAAAACACAAGCAAAACAACCCCTTAAACACTGACGACGTAATAAAGGGACAAAATAAAGATCTCACATATCGACACATGACATCTTAAAAGAAAGGAAAACCAGCTTCGTAATTGAAAGATTTTCCGAATATACTTACTGCCTACAGGTGGATACTCCTTTTGCAGGGTTTTTGGCACATCAAATGAGATCACATGTTTATTTATTTTTAATAAGAGATCAAATGTTTATGGTGTTCTGGTGAATGTGGGATAGGAGTTTTTATCAAAATTATATAAAAATTAATTCATAATTTTAAAAATATCATTTTTTTACTTTTTATCTATATGTACTAAGATACGAGAGAAAAGTTAAGATATTTGAGAGTACCTAATTGTGGACTATAAATTTAATTAAAGGTATTTGAGTCCATATAGGTAAAAAGTTGTATAAAATTGATTTTTTTTAATTATAGGTTAATTTTTGTATAATTTTGATAAAAACTCGTTAGATAAACAAATTTTGACCAAAAGAAGTAACCAAATGTAACTCTGATCAACGGCGAATACTTTTTTTGGTCAAAAACCAACGGTATGTTTCAGTTACAAGACTTCATTTTATGGAAGGGTTTTTATCATGAATGGTGCCTGAACGTACACTAATCAGACTTCATAGTGGCTGAGCTTTAGAAGTGATAAATTTGGTACTCAGACTTTCAAAAACCGGACTTCATAGGACCTGAACTTTAAAAGTGATCAATTTAGTACCCAAACTTTCAAAAAGAGGACTATGTGGTACCTCCTTCAATTTTTTGTCAAAATTCCTTTAAAATGGGGTATAAATAATCTTTTGACATTAATTTTGATGTAAAATATTATTTTTTTTACCTCTCAACCTCTATATAAATGTGTATTATCGTGTTTCGAAAAAATAAAAATGTGCATATATCTATTTTAAATAAATTGATTACTGAAAATATACTCGAACGGTAGACTTTTTCTATTACTCAATTTATGTTAGAAATTTTTTTATGTTTGAAATTTTTTTATGTTTGAGTATATTTTATTTATCAATTTATCTATTATTTTGTAATTGCCATATGCATATATATTTTTTGAAACACCATAAAACATATTTATATAGATTTTAAGAGATAAAAAATAGTATTTTACATAAAAATTAATATCAAAAGACTATTTTTTTCATTCATTTTAATGAAACTTTGATAAAAAAATTGATTGAGGTACCACATAATACTTATTTTGAAAGTCTAAGTACCAAATTGATCACTTTTAAAGTTCAGGCACTACGAAGTTCGGTTTTTGAAAGTTTGGGTACCAAATTGATCACTTTTAAAGTTCAGGCACTATGAAGTCCAGTCAGGAAAAGTTTATTTATGCACAATTCATGATAAATTTTTTTTATGAAAATGTTAACTGGACCCTCAAAACCAAGCCCATGTCGTACAAGAGGTTCCAAAACCCAAAGAGCTAGCGGGCCAATTTCGCATGGAGATGTAGCCCATCCCTCCCAAATTGAAGGGTTTCTGTCTCCTACATGATTGCAAGAAACTATTATTGCAGCGGACTACTAATGCGAGCTTTTTTTTTTTTTTTTTTTTTTTTTTAACCTCGTGTTTTATTCTGGAAATGTTTCTACTGACTTGAGCAGTAGTTAAGAAGACTACAAAAATAATTAAAAAAGACTAATGATTGATCAATACTAGGCCTATCAAACCGATCTGAGAGGTATGTCCTCAAATGTTTAATAATCTAACCATACTGGAAATGAGCCATATGTTTAGTCTGCACCTGTCCTTGTAGTCAGTGATTCTTTCATAATTTAATTGTTGTTTAAGCAATATGTGAATAGTATTCTGCTCCATATGTTAATTACTGTTGAATTTCAGAATACCACCAATCACTATCTGTTGAGATTCTTTTTACCCTCATCGCTGGGATTTTCAAAGCGAGTGGCATTGCATTCGTAATAAGAAGAGAATCAAGTAAAGGGAAGAAGACAAATAGAGGAACCATGGATAAATTTTCCCTTCATTCAAATTCCAACAGCTATATGTGGAACCTTCCCAAGAAAACAAAAACCAAAATTGTCAATGCTGATAGATAACCACATATGATATAACTATGCCGCTGGGGCAACGCTAGATGCATCGTCGTCGTCATCATCATCATCATCGTCCCAATTGTTCTTTTTGTGATCAGGGAGCTGAGTGCTGAAGTAGAGTTCCTCTTTAAAAGCCAATCCGCTATCGACAATACTGGCCATTGCAACTGATATGGTATGCCTGAATGTAAGAACCCTGGAATGCTGTGCTCTTGTGAAGCTGCAGACTGCAGTACTACTACTGCATCTATCTCAGCTTATTTATAATAATAATAATAATAATAATAATAATAAATAAGGAACAATATAGTGTCGGTGTCTTTGGCAACTAGCTAATGCATGTAAGAATCTTAGTGGTTTCTTTGCGACCTTTGATGGACACACAATATAGTGTCCATACGTTTTTCTGAGTGGGGTGTTGTATGTTCAACGTAGGCTATCTCATGGAAAGTGTATGCACTGTGCATTCCATATGTGGAATCAACAGTCCATGCACACTCTCAGCCTCAGTTGTCACCCTTCCACGTAATCCGACAAGCTGGATATACATATTTATTTACATTCATAAAGAGAACTTTTTGGTACTTCAAAAACAGTTATCTTGCACTATGCTCGGTTTTAATTAAGATTGACAACATGTACTCAAACTTAGAAAGAAGTCATAAATTGAGCATTGCAGGCCTCCATCTCAGTAAATCACTAATTAGTATTAAAATGAAGAAGCTGATAAACTCAGGATGAGGATGATAAAGAAGAAGAGCATCACAGAGAGAAACCAAGAATAAAGACAAATATATCTTGACACCTGAAATCTCTTCTAACTCAGATAACCCTTGTGCTTGTAAATATATAAGTACTACAACAGCTATCTTTGATTTATTACATTGCAGGAATGCACCTTATTGGAAAATAGCTGCATTATAGGCTGTATAGATAGATAACTGCATGCTGATTATCTTGCTACCTTTGTAACATATTCTTGTCTATGCTGCTGGCGCCACATCTGCTCCATCATCATCGTCATCATCGTCATCCCCATCATTTTCTGTATAAACAGAGAGAGTTGGGACTTGGTCCTCATTCACGACTAACTTGGAAAAACCAAGTTTCTTGCTGGTTTCAATCGCCATAAAATAAAGATGAGAGAATAGGTACTTATGGTCTGTTTAAGAAAGCAATTAGTGGTTTCAATTTATGTAAGTGAAGGCCTTCATTTATAGGCTAGTAAAACAGACATGGACATTCCACGACAAGACCAGACCTACGTGAGATTTTTCTTTGAAAACATGATGACATATGCGTGTACCAGCGTGAGTGCGCGTGGGTGCACACGTTACCATATGCGTACCTGTCTACCTTTTAGTTCACCAAAGTATTTAAAATTAGTTTCAAAGATCTGCGAAATACGTGAACCAAAAAAATCCCTTTTGTATGATCCACATTATCTTCTGTATGTAAGCAGCAATGAGATTTAGTTGTTGTTAGGGTCTATTCTTGTTCAAAACACCTACAAGAACATGGATTTCAATTCATTTGAATTGAAATCCACAATGTTTTCTTCTTAGGTTTGGAAACAATTGATTTTCCTTTCATGTATGGCAAAAATATACACAGACAGATGTATTTAAGCCATATTGGATTGTAAAACATTAGATCTTAATTTTGCAAACAGGTACTCTTAACACATGGATAAGCGGCTGGGATGCATGTGTATGCAGAAGGCACAAACATAGGACGACACTAATGTATCGGAAGTTTCCATGGGCCTCTATCAGGTTCCAACCTTTAAGCAAGAACAAACGCATGCATATCATCAGATGAGTAAATTCAGTTTCCAACTTGGTATCCCAAAAACTGTTTCGCATATTTTCTTAAAAGTAAACAATCAAATAAGAAAATAAAAAGAAACAGGCCGGTGTGTGGTATAAGCTGGCTTTTGAATATTAGGAGAAGGCAGAGAATCTGTATGAATCTAGAACTGAAAAGGAGAGCATTGAAAGGGAAGGTCTCTATACTAAGCTAGTAGGTCCACACATTTGTCCCAAAAGGCAGGTGAGGGACCACAAGTGAGCTGAACTCATGGAAGGTGGCTGCGTTGCGCATTCCACGCATGGAATCCGCAGTCCATGCACACTCTCTTGAGCTCCCTCCTCATGTCCACACAGCTAGCGTGGACATACGGAATTTCAATGTCTCTATACCTACTTTGATATCTTAGTTCATTTTATTGACAAAGATGCAATCAGCTGCATTAGAGAACACACACCGATAGATGCTACATAATCAACTAATTAGCCACAGAACATGTTCTAACAAACCAAGCCAATCAATCACAGTTATACATATACCTGAGTCTAGCTCTAACTGCATGTGCACTCAAGGCAAAGCATATATATATATATACACACCCTATAATATAACTCAGCATACTTATACATACGTACTTATGTGTATTATTCATTTTGGTCTAATTTATAAGGTACAACACAGTCAAACAGCATGATATAGAAAAATGTGGTACCTATTTTCTGTTCAGCAGCATATAGAATCATACAGGGTTTAGTAGATATGCTTCTCTGTACCCTGGAAATGTCTGGCCCTTTTAGATAAGGTGGAGTTCGTGGGATTGTATGTGAGCAATTAATTTTTATTTATGAAAAATATGTATTGAAATACAAGTACGAGCAGTCACTGCTCGTAAGCTGGAAAAACTAGCTTAGTTTTATTATAGTGAATGCTATGATTTGGTTTGTATTTGGTTCTAGCTAAAATTTCTTGACCAAAATGCACATGCAAGAGATAAAGAAACAAAAAGAGATGACTAGTTGACCAGGGACCACAGGATTACCTAACAATTGCCCACACTTGAGGTTCTTCAAGTTCCTCTTTGATTGCTTTGAGTATCCTGAAAAACTTCCAAAAAAGAAGCATCAATCAATAAAATGTAAAATTCGACTAACAATAAATATATACGGTATATGACCAGTACTGAATACGCACATGTTTGGTCTCTTATTGATCTTTTCTTTGCCCTTTTAGAGGCCATATCTGCAGCTTTATTGTCCTTCAGGTCCACTGCCAACAACCAGTAGTGAGGGTTTCATGCATCAGGATAAGCTGGTTAATTGACAAATCACTAACTTCCACAGCTTTTGTTTAATCAATCAACTTTACTTGGAGCTGCTGAACTACTTATAAGCAGTTAAACCCCAACTGGTACCTTGGTCAGAACTGTAAAACATTCCCAGGAAAAATAAAATGTAGAATGATAATAAGAAACAATAGGGGTTAATGCTAACTCTGGTGATTTCTTATAACTTCACAAAATTACAAGAAACATGGAACTGAATAAGTATATATAGCAGTTCAATAATGTAAAGAGCAATACATGCTTCGGTTATGTAAAATAGTCACAATTGTCCAGTTCCGTCCCCATGAACCGATAACTAACTTTTTATCCCCTTCGCTCTTGTGGAAATTAACAAATCCCAACAAACAGCAAAGATGGGTAAACATTATTGGTTTATGTTGCTAAATGAATCTATTCATGCTTCTTCCCATAGGCATACAGCTTCCCCTTGGGGATCCTGCTGAGGAAACTGGTATCCAGATTCCGGTAATTATGTTGAAGCTGTCCAAGGGCATCGTATGCAAAGCTGTCAACCTGATCTTCATATCTTTCATACAGAACTGGCAGGGTATGAGCGGCAACAAAACCTAATAAACAACAACATATCAGTTGTCTTGCATAGCAGAATATCTCATGTACCATTATATCATGAAAAATTGTGATTAAGCTCGTCGATAACTCCTATAAGCATGTGTAGCTACAGAAGAGAATATAAATCTTGAATATTTTTACTGTAATAGTGAACATTTCAGTGGTCAATCGAATAAATTCTCCCAACCATTGGTTGTCACAACTTTTAACCATACCATCAACAGAGATAAAGGAATTCAATAACATCAGTGGTCGAATCTCTCACCTATGTACAAAACGGTCAGAAAATTGCACCAACTTCCTATCATTGCAGCAATACACAAGCTTACTACCACCTGTGAGGATATTATCACAATAGTTCATTAAAATCTTCACTTCAAGACCAACGAGCATGACTGCTTATAAGCCTTAATATTATGAACCCTGTGAACCAAGCCAGGAAATTGATTTTCATAATATAAATAAATTAGAGGTGTTTTAATGACAGCATAAGTTGAGCACTAATTTGAGGACTTGCATATCAGTCTTTAGATGAAGTATAGATAGTTGACATGCATATGGAGTGAAGGTGGATAAGATATATTTTATGACTTGTATCAAAATTAACGGTTAACATGCCAGATTCCCAGCAACGTCCTCAGTTTAGATATTCATTCAATTCCATATTAGTGTGTATATAATATATTGTAAAGGATATAATAGTCCAAACGTACAATAAGAAATTGCTTCACATCTCCTCCACAAGAAATATCCTGGAGGAACGCCAATCCTTGATTAATTTCATGACCAATTGAAACGGCGATATTGACAAATAAGTTTTCAGGAAGAACAACGCGGGGTACTGTAGATGGGGATCTGCCAACATGGAGAATACGATACTGAGATAACAAGATTCAGCTCTATTGCACACAAAACTATCAAACCAAGCATAACAAGAAGCTCAAAACTGAGGATTTCAAAGTCACCTGTTCATGAACCCCGAAAAGTTTGACCAGACAAACTGAGCAAGCATACCAAGAACCACAGCAAAGCCCACAATAGTTAAGAAATGATAATTCAGCCATTCAAAGATCACCCAGACAGCAGTTGCGCCAGTTAAAACACCAGCTGATATCTTTTTGTTCCTCCACAACAGGACATCAGCAGCTACATAAACAAAAAAACAACAATTTAGAGGACACTTCATGGAAGCAGAAACTTTTAATTGAATTAAAAAAGAGCTCATTGCACATGATGAAACAGAAAAAGTACATTTTCCTCCACCCAATATGTGGTGGACAGGTTTCTGCCGTCCAAACAGCCGGTTGAACTGAGAAGTGACTGATTTTGATGTCTCTTCCCCAAAAATCGACCCGGAGTTCTGTCTTGAACTACCTTCAGAAAATGTGCCCACAATGTTGTTCAAAAGATCTTCAGCAGTTATTTTGTCAGGCATTTTTGCTACAATTGGATAACAAAAAATGTGGTCAAGGCAAAGAACTAAGATAATCAGAAAGCTTGCTACACAGGAAACTGTTATACTCAATGGCAGATGCAATAGATTTAGTGGGGACGATAATAGAGACTTAAACACACAAAAGGTTATAATGTATTGAGACTTATATGGAAGCAAGGACATAATAAAGCACAATATGATCATGCTCAAACAATATAACTTAAAAGGAGGCATGATTAGTAGCAAACGAACGTCTCATTGACACTTGATTGATCCCCACTATAATGACAAGGAAGGGCAAAGAGGCAAGAACCAATTGAACTACTGTAAACAGAAGTCCTAAATGATACTCAAACATAACCAGTTTAACAAAAGTACGAAAAAAAATTTGAAAAATATGCTGTATATCCTGCAAAATCATTTCCAAGAGATCCAGAACTTGGCTTTCCATTTTGAAGATTAAAGCTAGCAGCTTTATCTATCCAAAGGCATAACACTACTATTTACCGCCAAGATCAAGATCCACACATTGGAAAAATGAAAAGCAAAACAAGCATATAAAGATCCAAACTTCCCATACACACCATTCCAAGACACCAAAATCCTTCACAAATTCCAATGACCCAGAAGTTAATTTTCACATATGAACTAAAATCAACTACCCTCTACCAAAATCACAACAAGAAAAGAGAAAAACAAACCATGAAACCACAATTAAAGTAACCCAACTTATACAAATCCATGGCAGCAAATTCCAAAAACAGAAAAGAAAGCAGCTTTGCATAATTCAAGCCCAGCATACAAACAAGATGGAAGAATTAAACCAACCCAGAGAAAACTGAGAGATGGGTTACCTGAGCAGATGGGTTTGGAGCAAAATGGAGAAGAAGCAGCAGATGGGTTTTGCTTGTTGCGTGCGAGTTGTGATCAGAGAGGAGGGCAGAGCAGTAGAGCTCCAGGACAAGTAAAAAGAGCACCAAATCAGCAGTAAATGGCTTGCCTTGCTCAAAATGATTACTTTATAGTAAAGCGCAGTCAAGCGCCCACCAATGACAATTGGACTTGCAGTTGGTAGGAAACCTTCGCTGACCTCGGAAAAGACAATAAAAATGGTAAAAGAGTCTTGAGAATAATAATTAATAATCACTCGCTAAAAGTACAGAAAAAAGAAGTTAAACTTAAAGACCAAGGGCCCGTTTGGTAACTCATTTCTTGTGAGTTTTTTGTTTTTTGTTTTTTTGTTGTTAGTTTACAATTTTTATTTTTCCTAAAAAAAAATTCAAAACTTGTTTGGTAACTCATTTTAGTTTATAATTTTTTTTGTTGAAAAAAAAAATTAAAAATTGTTTGGTAACTCATTTTAATTTTTAATTTTTTTTTTAAACTTACATTAATAATAAACTTATATAAATTGTCATAAGCAACAAACATACACTAATTGTTATAAAAGAGAGTACACCCAAAATACAATATTAAACAATCTTGAACTCAAATAACATATAAAACATAAGAAATCACTAGTTAATTGATGCTAAAAGCCTTCTTGCAATCCTATCCCTTACTTGAGCCATTTCCCTAATTTGTTGCTGAGTGAGCTCAATCTCAATAGGATTCCTTAGCCTGTTTGGAAAAGCTCAAGGAATCCTATTGAGATTGAGCTCACTCAGCAACAAATTAGGGAAATGGCTCAATAAGGGATAGGATGCAAGAAGGCTTTTAGCATCAATTAACTAGTGATTTCATATGTTTTATATGTTATTTGAGTTCAAGATTGTTTAATATTGTATTTTGGGTGTACTCTCTTTTATAACAATTAGTGTATGTTTGTTGCTTATGACAATTTATATAAGTTTATTATTAATGTAAGTTTAAAAAAAAATTAAAAATTAAAATGAGTTACCAAACAATTTTTAATTTTTTTTTTCAACAAAAAAAATTATAAACTAAAATGAGTTACCAAACAAGTTTTGAATTTTTTTTTAGGAAAAATAAAAATTGTAAACTAACAACAAAAAAACAAAAAACAAAAAACTCACAAGAAATGAGTTACCAAACGGGCCCTAGATCTGCTTAAATCTTACATCTTTCAAATCAATATAGAACTATGGTCTTTCAAAATAATTATTATGTACTTTATGTATTCATATTAAAATAAATCAAAATAAAATATATAATGACTATTTTGAAGTTTCAATAACATTTGTTTAATGAAACATGTGAATTATGAAGAACAAACTGTAGTTGAGCACACATTAAAATCCTACCTAAATTGATGCACTGGCCTAGCAGTTGTCCATTTAGTTATTTAATGTACAAGCATGAA
This sequence comes from Spiraea crenata, assembly GCA_033992175.1. Classification (NCBI taxonomy): domain Eukaryota; kingdom Viridiplantae; phylum Streptophyta; class Magnoliopsida; order Rosales; family Rosaceae; genus Spiraea; species Spiraea crenata. Next base: position 3,183,271 of record JAVBHV010000019.1, read on the forward strand.
AACTGAGACTTGAGCAAGGGAGCAATAATAGCACTAGAAATGCGTTATCATCCCTCTTAAGGATTTACTTGGTTATTTGGAAACTTTGGACAAAGGACACCTCACTTGTCTTCCTAAATCTTCATATACAAATGGCATTTCTAATCTAGGAGTTATTCAACTGTAGGAGAGACTCCATTCAAATGAAATTACAAATCACTACACTTAATCTCTAGCTTCAAAATCATGATGTTTAAGGTTATAAGCCAATTGTATTGTATGCACCGAATATATATAACTGATTTTCGTAATTTAACTTTCACCAGTCTGCATTTAAAACTCACATCACGACAATGAGATTCACATGGATACTGTTGAAAAAAATTCATGAATTACTGTTAACATTTGCAATTCAACTATTCTAGTACTTCAAGTTTTTTAACAGGTTCTCCGGAAAACCCAACTTATTAGCCCAGACCTCAAATGGGCCTCTGGTACCACGGCTACACACTTCTACACACGCTGAGTTGGCATTTAGAAAAACCAAATTGAGAAAACGCCACTTGGCACCAATGAGAGCCCCTCCAGCCTTATCCCACATCAAAATCTAATCTTCCCATCATCCAGTTTCCTGATCCAATATCCAGAAAATTAACCAATCGTTTCTCTTCACATATCACACAAACAAACATATCCAAAAAGCCCTCACTTTCCTACGCTCACATTCTACACCACTGACAACAATTCACACACAGGTTGAGAGTGAAGAAAAATGGCCTCGACTGCATGTTTTTTGCACCACCATGCACTCACTACTTCTGCTGCCAGGTCATCTTCATCGTCGCCCCGCCAAGTGGTGAACATCAAGCAGAACCAGATTGTGATCTGCAGGGCCCAGAAGCAGGCCGCTCAGGAGGAGGATACCAGCATTAGCGTCTCTCGCCGGTTGGCGCTTACAGTCCTTATCGGAGCTGCAGCCCTCGGCTCCAAGGTCTCACCTGCTGACGCAGCTTATGGCGAGTCAGGTTCGGAAATATTCTCTTGCTAGACAATCTCAACATCAATCATTCCATTTGTTTGGTATAGTTTCAAAATATTGTACTAATTGACAGTCTCGCAACATAACACGCTGAGTGTATGTATGGTATGATCGCCAATCAAATTGACTTAGAACTATGATTGAATGCTTGTGCAGCCAATGTGTTTGGAAAGCCAAAGACAAACACAGACTTCTTGCCGTACGTTGGAGAAGGATTCAAGGTGTCCATTCCTGCAAAATGGAACCCAAGCAAAGAGATCGAGTACCCTGGACAAGTTCTTCGATATGAGGACAACTTTGACACCACCAGCAATCTGGCAGTCTGCGTAACCCCAACTGATAAGAAAACTATCACTGACTACGGCTCACCTGAGGAATTCCTCACTAAGGTATTTCACTAGCTTCTCTTATTTTCCCATGCCAATATACCATATGTTCCAATTCCATCATCTAAATACTGCCAATTACTAACAATTCCGTTTTGATATATGTGGCTTTCTCTAGGTGGACTACTTGCTAGGCAAACAAGCCTACTTTGGCAAGACTGATTCCGAGGTAATTCGCTATGTGCTACACAGCAGTCATAGCATAAACTCGTCAAATTTGTTCACCAAATGATGTGCCATATATAGCAGTCATGTCGCTACTCACCATTTAGGCTATATAATACTACCATATCATTCAATCAAATTTGGTGACCTTAGTAAGTATTAGTACTCAATACAGAACAAAAGATAGTTTGGTCTGGAGCAATGTTTGACAACCTAGCATGTAACATATATGCACAACGGGCAGCTGTGTGAATTCTGATGACATTTGAATTGGTATAGGGTGGTTTTGACTCCGGCGCCGTGGCCACAGCCAACATTTTGGAAACTTCAACTCCAGTGGTCGACGGGAAACAATACTACTTCATCTCGGTGTTGACAAGGACAGCTGATGGAGATGAAGGAGGCAAGCACCAGCTTATCACAGCCACCGTGAAAGATGGCAAGCTTTACCTTCTAAAGGCTCAAGCCGGAGACAAGAGGTGGTTTAAGGGAGCAAGGAAGTTTGTGGAGAGCGCTGCATCTTCTTTCAGTGTTGCCTAAGAAATTTATTGAGGGTTTGTATATGTAAATCACTTAAGATTGTGAATTGTCTTGAGCTCTCTAGCTTTTTTCTTACACCCTGTCTTTTTTCCTCCCAAGTGTTTCAGAATTTGTTATAATTGGGGGAACCGGTTGGAGTAGCCTTGAGCATATTCAAATATATCATGGTATTCAGGACCCTCTCGAAACTCCCTCAATACAAAGACCATGAGAAAATGTGAACCATCTTAGGGTTTAGGGTTTTTGTTCATCTTTAAACTCCACATAAGCATTGTTATCCTACAGGAAAGACAAACTCTAACTTACGTTTTAGACTAAATATTAGGGCTCAGAACATGAACCGGAAACCGGCCAAGCTAAACCATAAAAACCGAACCGACCTGATTACTCTTGATCGGCTCACGGTTTGGAAGAATTGACAAGTTGTGAGGGTTTTACTGCACTAATTTATAACCTTCATCATTTAACAAGTACAGTTTTTCAAATTCATAAATGGTACAGATTTGTTAGCTTACAAAAAACTGGGAATGCTTAAGGTACTCTATTCAACCACTACACAGAAGTCATACAATGCTTCAAGACATTCTTGTAACTACACCACTTGACATAAAACACCAGAACCATTAGCAAACTTTTCCAATGCGAGATTCCAGAGAGTTTTGAGGAGTTTTGTCTAAAGTAGTAAACGATTGCTAGACTTAAAAGGCACCCCTAATTACCAAGTTTCATGGTTTACAGGCTTATTTAAAAATGAAAATCAGGCGACAAACCACACACAAACATTAGGCCTATTAGAGAGGAAACCTGCATCACCAGTTATAGCATTTTCGTGGTATTAACCTAAATGATGAATGCAGAAGTCCTAACCAACTTACAAACAAAAATGTCTTCCATGGTATCACATATCTGAAAAAAGTTCTGGCTTCAGGGCATGCTACCTAAGAACATGCAATTAATTGTCCAATGTCACATTTCAAATGCACACAAGCTCAAAGACAGATCAAAAGAAAAGAAATCGTAAATTTATTAATACTTGCTGCACAATCCACATGCTTGTTTTGACATGAATGTCTGATTTTTGACGATGATAAGGTATTTACATAAAAGCAATGGTCAGAGAAAGAAATTAGAACCAGCGATTGGCTTTTCAAGTCTTTTTTTCAAGTTCCTCCATTGCAATAATGGACGCCATTGCTGTGTGCATCCCTGTGCTTCACTTTTAGATCCTTTAGGCCCCATATCCGGATTGTACGGTCATCACTGGCTGAGGCTAACATATGTGGGTTAGCTGGATTCCAGCTGACACAATTAACAGCTCCAGAATGGCCTGGCAATGCTTCAATGAGCTCCCCTGTGCCCCTATGCCATACATAAACCTGCACAGTGAACTCCATGAATTAGCACTTTGATAGGAAATGACAAGTAAATCTTCCTTCTTCACAGTTCAAACTTCATACTAAGTGCAAAATAACATTTATAACAAGTCCATTTCTCCTCGGCGATGTCCTCTTAATGTCATTGATCACGTTGACCACACTATAAAGTGGCAGATCGAGAGAGTCCACAACATCCAACAATGTCAAGACAAAGGATTGAACTAATAAATTTCTGCCTTTCTAGGTTTCTCCATACTCTGGCACCAAGGAACTAAAGTGGTTCAACCTATAATTGAAACAATACATACAAAATGAAAAAAATAAATGAGAAGCCAATGTCGTTGATGAAACTGCATCAACACATTTCATTGACCATCATCTCGTCATACCACTTATCCTATGCTGAACCTACATAGGAATATATTGGAGCTGTACTTTGAAACACCACCTTTCTCACCAAAGAAAGAACAGAAGACTAAATACCAGATTTAAACATGAAAAGCATTATCTAGCTCCTATATGATCTGTCACAAATCCATTATTTATAAGAAGTTGGCGTTAATCAAAAGAAAATACAAAAAGAAAGAATGCATACACCCCAAAGATAATGTTGCAGCACCTCACTTTTACGTCTCCTTATAAACTAAAAGCAAAGAGGATTCAAAAGGATGTAACAGAATTTTTTACCTGGGAATCCTCACTACCACTAGCAACGAACGCTTGTTCAAGTCCACCAAAACAAGATCTGATAACAAATCGAGTGCGCTTGTGACCTTTGTAGTTAGCAACGAGCCTGGCTTCACCTTCTATGTTCCAGAGATGAATTTCTTGGTTCAGCAGGTTAACCAACAAGAACCTACTATCTCTTGATAATGAAAAAGAAGTTATAGTTTGGTCTTCTTCTATTAATATCTCAACTTTGGCCTCTCTGTCAAGGAGTAATATAGCATTGTCTTTACAAATACTTATTATTCGCTTCCCGTCACTAGTTATCTCCAAATCTGAAATTCTTAAAGTTCGTTGGCCTTTCCAGCACTCCACCTCTTTCCCATCTAACTCCCACACACAGATACTCTTGTCACTGACACCAGAGAATATCTTTTTCCCATCTGGAAACCATCCACAGGACACCAGACCAAGACCAGGTTTTTCATAAACTTGGAGACATTCACCAGAAGAAACATCCCAGCGCCTGACAGCTTCCTCAACTCCACAGGTAAGGAGCTGATTGTCATCAGGACTCCACGAAACTAAGCAAACAGCTTTCTGGTGACCAGATAGTCTAAGCTTCAAAGAAACCCCACCAGTCACATCAACCTATACCCAAAAAGAAAAGATTAGAGTATAAACCTTAGTTATCAGGACTAGAATATGATGTTAAAAGAGCAGAATATCATTACATAAGAAAATTTAACCTATTTCATAGGAATGATGTTATTTTCTTCTTATTTCAGCACAACATATCTATGAACACATATGTTGGATGTGCACATTGCAACCTCAAAGATTCTCCCCACAAAGATAGCAGTACAGATCATATACAGGTATAATCCCAAAGGAGTAATCTCAGGCTGCAGATAAAAACTAAAGGACGGAGAAGTTCAAAGAACAAGAGAAGATGAGAATCAATTCTACTGCTGATGTATTACAGGCATTTACAAGTAACCTAAGTCAGGACACCACACAATGAGAATACACATTCGATATCAAATAACAAGTGTGAAAAAGATACACAATGAGAATAAATTTACATTTAATATAAGCCTTAGATGCACATACACTAGCAAAAATCAAACTTAGCATTCAAAATAAAGAATATAACTGGACAAGGGCAGCAGACACATGATTAAGAGATAATTCCACCTAGTAGCAGTGTTACCTCCCAAATGATTGCCGATCGATCACTTGATGATGAAGCTAAGTACTTCCCATTGTGTGAAAATTTCAGAAACCAAACTTCGTCACTGTGTGCTTGTAATATCTGTAAATTTAAAGTGATTTCAGATAAAGATATAACTAAGATGTAAAATCACGTTTAACGTAGCATTATATATGTGAGAGTGGGATATTTAAACGTGGTATATTGACAAATCTACAACAAAAGCATAACAAAAGAGTAACAATGACAGAGACATTAGAAGTAAGTCACTAAGCACACAAGCTCTATTTAAAGCTGACATAAATTAATCAGAAAATCTTGTTCCAACCTGTATTGTTCGAGAAGGAATCTGATCTTTCCCACATCGATGATCAGTGTATAGAGACATTTCCTCGTTCAAGGAGTTGTGAAATATGCAAGCATCACGTTGTAAGACAAGGGCCTGTTCAACCAAATGTTCCAACCGTTTATCGAGTATCATAACTGTTGGGGGAAGCAGTTTCTGCAAGTCCTCTAGTAACTTTGATCGAGACTTGGCCCTCACAATGTTTTTCCCAGGAGACCCAGCAAATGAAGGAGAAACTATGCAGGAAGAAAGCTCCCGAACTCTACCATCATTAATGCAGAGAGGTACAATCTCAGTCCTCAATGTCTTTAGTGCGTCCATGTCTTTCTTCTCATCTAGAAGTTCAAAAAACTTTTGCTCCAAAATCATAAAGGAGGCTGATTTAGCAACGCTTTCATCTGCTAGACCAATCTTTTGCAATGTGTCAACACTTCCATTCCAATTTCCGTCAAGAATTTGCTGCATAAAGAGATTAACCACAGAAGAGTGCAACGATATCCCAGATTCTTCTTCCAAATAAGCACCACTTTTCTTATAGCCAAGAGAATACAGGGCCTTAGCTATTAGTCGGACAAATTCCACCTTCTTAATAACTCCTTTTGAACCAACAACCTCTTCGTCCCCTTCAGATGGTAGGGGGCGAGCCATCAAGTCTCTTGAAGAGCCAGCAACAGGCTCTGTAACCGATGAACCGTTGGAAAGCCTTCTCAGTTCTTCAGGAGATACTTTCATGCGTTTTGTGGCTGGTTCTTCATCTCCCACACCTCCCATGAAATGTGCACCTCAGCCCATATATTATTACAAGGGTATAGAAACAAGCAGCAGATTTTCCAAGAGCCTCCAGTTAGTCACAAGCAATAAATTCCTGCAGAGTAAGTAAAAATGAGTGCATAAGAGTAAGTCTATTAATCACATAATCACTGAGCAGAGTACACAACAGTAAGAAACCACAATAATTTCTAAAAAGAAATTATCAGCGATAGTTCCAGTATACTCAATGGAGGCCCACTCAAATGCATTAGATATCTCTCTCAAAGAACTAACTAAAACTAGAAGCAGTACCAATCTTTCTTTAATCACAAATGACTGAAGATTGACCAGGTCCATTCAATGAGTTCAAGGTAGAGAAACTCCGAATCAAACGAAACAATCAAAGACAAAAGCAAAGGAGCCGTGCATTGAATGATTCGCATTCTAGGATCCATAATGTACATCAATCATCAAATTATGGGTAACTTTGAATCCTGAAATGCTTAATAGAAACACCCTAAACTGATTGAAAACCATCTCAGAAAACACAATCAGTCTCATCCCAGTCCATAACATGCTCAAGAAAAGCTAGCATTCACACCAAAAACCAAATCTTTGCTGATCATACATCAAAACCCACATCGGAAACAATCAAAAGTAAGCAAACAAAACAAATCAAAACACGAAATCTGACCCCAAAAACCAACAAAGCCAAAACATGTCAACACATACACGCCAAGCTCAATCCAACATCAAAACCACAAAACCCAAAACGGCAACGTTCAGCAGGAAATGAAAACCAACCGATTCCGACGCACCGACGAAGCCAAATCCAGGGTACCCAGAAACCGATTTCGCCCTGGGAACCGATTCCGATCAAAAGGAGACGAACCCAACACAAGAAGAGTTGCAGAATTCAAGAATCAATAATGGGTACGGAGGAAGAACAGGAGACCAAAGCATCCACAACAAAAGACTAGCTTTTTATCATTTGTCGGCACAATTAAAGTAAAATAGGCGAGCAAGCAGCAGATTAAGGTGATAAATATGAGGAAATTTTTTCTGTGAAAAATGCAAAAAAAGACAGATATAGCAGATTGCAAAATAACAATCAATGCCCAATTGGGTTAATAATATATTTTGGGGTGGATATGTTGTGTATTTGCAAAGGAATGAATAAAGTATATGAGGTACCTTTGTTTTTAATACAGAGAGAGGAGTTTTCTTTTCTCTTTTGCGTGGAGGAAACCAACTCGATGGGGTTTATATATACATGAGAAGATGGGCAGACAGAAGATGAGTCTCTTGTAAGTTCTATGCTGTGTGTACTGCGGCTCGGCCTAATCCTCCACAATCTCTCACATTTTTCAGCCTTTTTCTTGCCTACTTTGTGTAACTGCATTTGCTGGCATGCTTGTGCACCACAGTGCAGATTTTGGGCCATTTTTGGCCGATTTCTTGAAAGTTGGGTTGGGCCATTTCCATATATTGCTTGCCATTGTTTGCAAGAGGTCCTGCATCATTGAATGTTCAAAGCTTGAATCTCTCATTCCTTCCTATGGATAGATACAAAGAGGGTATTGTTTTGTTTAAAGAGTTTGAATCGTGATGTAACGATCCCGTTACGTGTTGAGTTTTGATAATCGACGACCATTTCCAATACCATTCCAAGCTGATTAAACCAATGATTTATTATCATGTGTACAAACACTGCACATCGAACCAAGCTACAAAGTAGGGTTGAGATCAGGTTGCGCCGGTTTGGGTTTCAGGTAAAACCCGTCAGAGGTCGGGCCTTCAATTTTTAGGCCCATTTGGGCTTCCAATTTTGTTTGGTTGGGTTTTAGAGGGTTCATGTTCGGTTCTCGTCAGAACCCATTGAATTTTCCAAAACAAAAAAATTAGGGAAATTGTCTAAAATGGCCCAAGAGGCCAAACTTTGTTCCAAAATGGCAGGGCAACCAAATTCTTACCAAAATGGCAGGTTGGGCCGGTTTGGTTTTTGGGTGACAGCAAAATGATTAATATATATATATATATATATATGATATATATATATATAGTGAAACATCCCTTTTTGTCCATTGATTTTGTAATATGAATCCTACGGAACAAGAAGGGATGTTTCACACATTATGTGAAACATATATATATATATAAAAAAATCTTGTCCATTGATTTTGTAATATGAATCCAATCTGCAAAACGGACAAGAAGGGATGTTTGGGTTGGTATGTCAAAATAGTGTGTCATGAAAAGGACCATATATATATATGAGAGGTCAAGGGACATCCTTTTTTCTAAACTATATATATATGGGTTAGGGTATCATCCAACGGTCAAAAAAGACCCATATATATATATGGGTTAGGATCATGGTAATTTGGGCCAGGAAAAATTGGGCCCAGATTTAAGCTCAACTTTTTAGGGCCGGGCCTTTTTTACTATGGGTTGGGCTTATAAAATGAAACCCGCCTATTATGATTGTTTGAGTCAGGCTTGGGCCAAGTTGTTTCGGGTCGGATTTTTCCACTCCTACTACTAAGCATTCCAAATGGGAAACAATAGTTGTTAAGAGATTGGTGTACAATACCAGGCAATAGGTAGATGAGTTCTTCAATGAGGTCAATTTGATCAGTGGAATACAACACAAGCACCTTGTGATGGTATTGGGTTGCAGCATTGAAGGCCCTGAAAGCCCGCTGGTTTATGAGTATGTGCATAACATCAGCCTGGATCACTTCCTTTTTGGTATGATTCGTCGAGTACTATGAAAGAAAACCTTTTGGTATGATTCATCTGGGTTTAGAGAAAATACTAGTTTAGGAATCAGAAACAAAGCAATTTGTAGCAAAATAAGCATTTTTGTTGGGGAATATGACAATGTTGTCAGTCTACTCAATCTTTGCATTCTTAATTTATGGAAAATTTCCAGAGAATTTGAGGGTCAAAAAAGACAAGCCAGCTCTCTGAGTCAACAAATGATTTCGCCTGGTTCATTTAATTTTGTGTGCTTGCTTTTAAAAGTTGTAGAGAAGTGGAGAAGATGAAGAAGAGTTGGATCAAGTAATTAAATGTAATTTGATACACGATTATAAATATAATTACATTTTATAAAAAAATTGAGAGTATCCAAAAAAAATTTTAAACTGTACATAGTAGCCTCTAACAATAACAATGGACAATAACAATTACAATGAAGAGATCAAATTACCAAGAAAAACATAAAAAGAAAAAAAGAAAGTTCCAACGATGGCAGTGCTACAAGCTCTCTGCACGTTTTCTAAACTTGATCAATCAACAAGCAGAGTAGAAATACGAATTCTTGGCGCATTATAAGAGCTGAGCATGACGCATCTGAAGCGGTACTCAATGCGTTGATCTCAATGTATGCTAAGTCTGGTGGGTTGGAAGTTGCTCGAAAGGTTATAGAAAAATCCTGGACTTCAGACCTCAATGTTATAGCTTTTACTGCCCTATTGAATGGATACATAAAGCGTGGAGATATGAACCAAGCCCGGCAAATATTTGACTCATTGAAAGATGGTGATGTGGTTGCATGGACAGCAATGAGCGTTGGTTATGTGCAGAATGGATTGAACAACGATGCTTTGGAGCTCTTTAGGCTGATGATAAACAAAAGGACCCAGGCGAAACAGCTACACCTTCGCAGCTATGTTAAGTGTCTGTTCGAGTTGGCTTCTTTAAACTATGGTAAACAAATTCATGCAAGTGCCGTGAGGTCAGGGAAAGTGTCAGCAGTGTCTGTGAGTAATGCTCTAACCCTGGCTCAACATGGTCTTGGGGAAGATGCCATTGAACTGTTTGAGAAAATGCTGTCACTTGGTATTAAGCCTGACCATATAACTTACGTTGGCGTGCTCTCTGCTTGTACGCATGTGGGATTGGTGGAACCAGGCAGGAGGTACTATAATTTAATGAAGAATGTACACGAAATAGAACCCACCCATAGCCATTATGCATGCATGATTGATCTGTTTGGACGTGCTGGTCTGCTCCAAGAAGCGTTTAATGTGATACAAAAAATGCCAATTGAACCGGATGTTATAGCTTGGGGTTCCCTTTTATCTTCTTGCAAGGTTCACAAAAATGTAGATCTGGCAAAGGATGCAGCAGAAAAATTGCTGCTTATTGAACCAGAAAACAGTGGGGCCTACTCATGCCTTGCCAATTTATAATCAGCTTGTGGAAGATGGGCAGATGCTGCACAAGTTAGAAAGTCAATGAAGGATAGGAGAGTGAAGAAAGAACAATGATTTAGTTGGATTCAGATTCAGAACAAAGTTCATGTGTTTGGGGTCGATGATGGACTTCATGCACAGAAAGATGAAATCTACAAGTTGATGGAAAAGTTATGGAAAGAGATTAAAGATGTTGGTTTTATTCCTGACACCGAATCAGTATTGCATGATGTAAACGAAGAAGTAAAGGAGAAGATGCTTAAATTTCACAGTGAGAAACTTGCCATTGCATGTGGGCTAATAAATACTCCTGAGAACACTACATTGAGGATCATGAAGAACCTCAGAGTTTGTAATGACTGCCATTCTGCCATCAAATTTATGTCGAAGCTTGTGGGCAGAGAAATCATTGTGAGAGATGCTACTCGGTTTCACCATTTCAAGAAAGGGCTGTGTTCTTGTCGGGACTACTGGTAAGCATGAGGAGGATTTAGAGATGTTTTGATGCTCAAGTGTACTGAAATTGATGCATGCAATATCTACTATCCACATGCTTGATGGAGTTGGGTAGATTTATGGAACCACAGCAGGTTTTCATCTCGCCGGGTTATTCGTGTATAAGGAAATGAAAAACTGTTTATGCCGCATAACATGAAAATGTACGTTGTGATGCACAAGTCTGCGGCAGAGCAGAGTTTCAATTGAATAATGAACACAGCTGTAACTGTTAGTATTGGTGGCTTTACCACGGCGCACCGAGCCGTTTTGCTTTCCATCATCCGGTTCAATTTTCTGTGCAAACTGCCACTCCAACACAAAACTCAGTTCCCTCATAGTACCCATCTCTCTCTCTCTCTCTCTCTCTCTCTCTCTCTCTCTCTCTTCGCCTCGATGATGAAGACGACCTGTCCGAAGCCATCAAAAGGCCATTCAGTAAGCTACTTTTCTTCTCCTTTTGCTTCGATTCTCGATTTGTAACTTCTCAAAGGTTTCTTTGAATTGTTTGTTTCTTGTTTATGTATTTAGGGTTTGGTACATCAAATTGGGGTATCGTCGATTCTTGGTCCATCAATTTACTTCGTCCAGTTCAATTTTGGTGAGTTCGTCAATCGAATTGAAATCAATTTCAATAGCCACACATTTCAAAAACCTTTTCTCTTCCCTTTTCAATCTCCGGTTCACTTTGGGTGAGTTTTTCAAAAAAAAAAATCTCAAAATTTACGTTATTGCCCCCTATGTGCAGTTTAGGGTTCGATTTCCCCAATTCCGTTTGTGATTTGAAATGCTGCATTCGTTCGAGTTTTCTGTAAGTTTAGTACATAAGCATTTACAGATGCACCTGCAGTTGTTTTAATTTACAATGCAAGTACTTTTTAGCATCTCATAACACGGAAAATAGGTAGTATCATGTCCATTAGTTTAGTAGCATATAGAATTCATAATCCCATTATTTAGTTTTGAATTTTCTCAGCTGCCATGCAGTTTATATGGATGATTAAATTGAACAGCACTTGTTTTGGTACTTATAGTTTATGAACTTGTTTCTCGAACCAAGTATGTCAAGACATGTTACTTACCGTGATTGCAAGTTTAAACGAGCATTTTTGGTGAAAGAATCATCTTTGATTTGAATCCTTGAAGTGAAGAAATCAACAGCCTGAACAAGGAATTCCGGTATTTACCGGATTGGGTTCATGTGAAAGACATCCTAATTGAGTTTCTTCTTGTTAAGATACTGATTGGTTTCCATTAATTGTAGGTCAAAGTTGAAGAAACATATGCAATACTGTGTTGATCATCCTGAAGAAATGAGCAACCTAGCAAAAGTGAAGGCCCAGGTTTTAGAAGTTAAGGGTGTTATGATGGAGAATATTGTAAAGGTACAACATTGGTTTATTGTTCTGGATTAGTTGGTTTTATTGGGTATGGCCATTGTTGGGATACATGATTATTGGCTTCATCTGCGTTGTCTGAATTCACCTATAGAAACTAGCAGAATCACATTCTAGCAATCGCCATAAACTCTGTTTCTATTTCCAGGGAAGAAATACATTGAATATATACCCGATTGAAGCTAAATGTGTGCATTGATGTATCGTATATATGTGGTGAAAGTTCAATCAGTATGTAAGCTGGTTATGTAAGCATCCATTCCTTCTTAGCCATAGAATATCAGTCACTGGATGGAGTTAACTAGTTTCCTCAAAATGCTTTTTTGAAGAACAAAAAAATTTGTACATTATAGTATAACCTTCTCATATGTCTTCCTTTTGCATTTGATGCAGGTTTTAGATAGAGGGGAAAAAGATTGAACTTTTGATCAATAAGACTATGAACCTTCACGCATAGGTTATGACTCTGCTGGTGTAAATGTTTTTAGTAGGTTCTAATAGATTATGTGTGCTCTTTCTTAGTTGATTCATCTTATCAAGATTTGGGGTTCTTTATTGTCTACTTACTGGGACAAATTGATCTGCTGGTAGGTACAAGACTTTTGCGATGTTGGGACTAAAATGCTTAGGAAGATGTGGCTAGAAAACATGAAGGTGGTGAAACTGATTGTTCTAGGAATCCTGATTCCATTAATCCTTATCACATTCTTCTCTGCTTACCAAGGTTTGAAGTGCACGAAAGGAGCCCTTACATTTCTGAAGAAAAGCCTCTTGTCAGTCCACACTAGGATTATAATTTATAAGATGAGAGAGAGATCAAATATCTGTTGCAACTGTGTACTGGTTTTTTTTTTTTTTTTTGTTTTAATTTGTTTTTTTTTTTTTTTTTTTTTAAAAAAACAAACAAAAATTAAAATAAGATTTGATTAAGATTTTTTCTTCTTTTTATTTTTATTTAATCTTTTTTAAAAAAAAAAAAACAAATATAAAAAAATTTAATTAACTTGGTTTACAGTAGTGATTTCCAGATGTGTTGAAGGGGACCCATCCCCTCCTTTCCTTATTTATTATAAGTTTTTTGATCAAATGATGGGGAGTACTTCTCTGTAAAGCTAGTAATAATTTGGATTCTGATGCATAACAACGGTCACCTGCTTCCATACGTGAAATTTGAATCTATGATGTTGAGAAGGCCACCCTTTTAATTTGAAGGCTTTATTGGGTGCATGACTGGTCCGCACCCCATAGTTAACAACGGTCACTTCCTTTCTCCTTTTCAGCGCATTATTTCCAGTTACATTTTCATTATGAAATTCATTGCCCCCAAACTAAACAAAAAGGTAAAGAAGAAAGAAAAAAAGCAGTACATGCATCTTGAGCTATCTACTTCACCAAGAGAGTGCAAAAAGAATATCGCTGCTGATGACGGATTATTCACTCTACATAATCTGGTCAGACAGCGAGGGGAGTCGCCAGAAAAAGTTGACGGGAACAGATGGCATGTCTCCGCGGAATCTTGGGTGGCGGAAGTAATAGAACCCGAAACCCAGCACAAACGCCTTGAATGGTATCATGTAAAACACCAAAGACGCCACAAGGCAAAACACCACAAATAATCCCGTAGCTCTTGGGTCCTTCCAATTGAACAGAGCCTCCAAACGTTCCCCTTGGGCCGCCACATCACCCAAAAGCGTCTGGGCCCTACCTCCCAAGGCCCGCAGTCGATCGTATCGAATGCGAATTACATCCGATGGACGCGTGGACGGGAACCCATCGAGCTCCTCGTCCACCTCATCCGGGCTCACCGCATCAACGTACGAGATCCTCGCGTCCATGCTGTTTGGGGCCCTTTGACGATATCGTGATCTCAACAGTAGAATCAAGAAGGTGTACATGAATACGGTGGGGAGCAGCAAATGGGGACACAACACAACCGCCACTAGCAGCAAGTGCACCAAAACAGTGGTGGGCGGATGGAGCCACGTGCGAATTCCATCGAGCCAGCGCGCCAACGACGCCGCACGTGAGAGGCACCCCACCACGCGAAACCAATTGGCCTTGCTCCTCCTCATGCTCCACACGTGCGTGTCGGAATCCAACAGGTACTGAACCACCTCCTGCCCCAACGGCGGCTCCGACCTCGCCAGACGCGCCGTCACAATCCGCATCGCCGTGTGCCTAAGTATATCCTGCTGCGCGGGGCCCATTGGCCTCACGTAGTGCATCCTCGGGAGCATCGGCGTCGTGTACGCTTGGATCAAATTAATCCAAGATGCGCATGAAAATCGGACGGCTATCTCAATCTCTCCCATCTTCTTGGCCCCACCGGGAAGCAACACTGTCAGCGAATACGAGTTCATGTACACCCGATTCGTATCGAGAGTGGACAGCCGGACCCGAATCTTCCCGATCCGGATGTCCTTGTCGGGCTTCCCTGCTTCATCGCGCTTGTACCTTCCATTGTCGAAGACCCCGATCGTGAGCACCGTACAAGGATCGTACACGTCCCAAGTGTACTGCTCGTTCCACCGCGGATTGAACCGATCCAGAATGGTCCGCGTTCGGACCCACTTCGGCCCGTATTTAGCCACCACATACGTATCGGTGGTCCCGCGAACACCCTTTTTGGTCTTCACCGGAAGCAAATTGGTGGCGCCTCGAATTCCGACTTCCAACAACCCAATCGGCGGTTTCGCTAGCTGCTTGGAGGCGGCTCTAACATCGCTGGTCACGTGCGCCGCCTCGTCCAGCACGTGATACCCGCCTTCCACACAGACTCGCAAATGGATTCTTCCGGCGTATGGGCGGCTCTCATCGCCCACCAAATTGAACCATCTGGATTTGGGCTCGGCCCGATCATCGCTCCGCCGCTCAATGCTCGGCACGTGTAGTTTCGCAAAACCCACTGATTGGGCGTTGGTCACGTCCTCCACTGTCACCACCAAAAACGGCTCAAACGGCTCGGCTGCGATGAACACCAAGTCCTCGTTCCAAGTGGGGTTGGCGGAGTTTGACGACGTAGACCCCACTGAGGTCCTACTGGTCTTGAAAAGTTGGGCTCCAAGCTGGGCCTTCACATAAAGGTCGGGATTTCGAACTCCTTTGGTTGTAGGCTCGGGTCCCGAAGCTAGCTGCAGATCTTGGGTTTGGATGACCGTTAGCCTCAAATACCACAGCTTCGGAGACAGATACACCTTGGCTCGGGTCTCCGGTATCAATCCACCGGAGTCCGATTGCCAAGCCTCCTGGAACGCCTCGTCTGCCTGAGTCCCGATCCACACCGCCAGCATGACGTCATTCCCCGGCGACTTGTCGGATTCGAGTGTGTACCATTGAGGTGCCAAAGGACTGTCGGGCGGAACACGCTTGGGCACCTCCTGCAAATCAAACGACACCGTTCCCATGGAGCTCTCCGTCTTCACAGTAGTGGTTTCGTTCCCGTTTTCCTTCTTCTCTTCTCCCTCAGCCCACACCGAAACTTCCAGCGAAGTGGAATTCAAGCCTTCTTTATCGAAGGCGAAGACCTTGTCCCAGTCTTTGTCGCTGCTCTGGCTCTTGGTCTTGACGCTGTGCGTTCCGATCACGAGCTTGGCGTATGCTGGTTCGCTGCTGCTCGCACCGTCGTTTCTCCTGGCTTTGACAACTCGGACATAGACAAACGGCATGCGATCCACGAGATCGTACGCGCATCGATTCCGATCCAGTCCCAATGGCTGAAGCCCAATCTCGCTAAGCCCGCCGTTCAGCTCCTCTTTCTCTACTCGCTTTGATTTCTCCGCACCAAATGCAATTGGCGGATTTTCAACCTCCGGTGGCGGAGGCGCCATCACAGCAGCCGAGGCCTCCTCCGTCTTGGGCGTATTTTCAGCTGGTTTCGATTGGGCATCTTCTTCTGGCTTCGCCTCCTCATCTTTCTTGTCCTCTGCTTTAGCTGCCGAATCGGGATTCGGATCCTCTGGTTTTGGATTCTCCTCCTCCGCCGGCGGTGCCGGAGCTGCCTCTGATTTCTTCTCGGCAGCAGCTCCGGGAGGATCTTCGTCGATGTAATAGATCTTCAATCCGAGCTCGCCTCTGATCTGGGAGAACACGCTCCGCTTCTCCAGGGGAAAGTAGACCAGGGCCTCCTCCGACCCCAATTTCGCAAAAGTGCTTCCGGGGATCTTCACTTTGCCGAGAAAAGTGCTGCGCTTTCCGGCCTTCTTGTCGTTGTAGAGGTTGATTTCGAGGATGTCGGAGAGCATGGATTCGTTGTCGTGCACGAGAAACTCGAGCTTCTCATCCCATTCGGGGTTGAGATCTCTCTGCTTGGTCTTGGTCCGCCGCCGCTGTCCGTCGAAGTCTACGATGGCGTACGCGCTCGCCGTCCCCTGCCCGTCTTTGGGCATCAGGTTCTTGGCGTTGCAGACTTCCACGAACAGCTTGCGGCTGCTGGTTTCAGCCATTTTAAAAACAAAAATAAAATTTGTGAATTGAGCAATTGAAAAACAGGAGGAATTTGAGTGGTGGTGTTTGTTGGTAGTGAAAAGGAAGGGGGGAGAAGCGAAATGAAAGGGGTTTAAAAGGAGGAGAAGAGGAGCGGGACACGTCAGCGGGGACACGTGGGAGGATCTTGGGGAGTGAGTGTTTTTTGGATGGATAGTAGCGTGGTTTTGCATCAGAGGAGCTGCAAACCGTGCTTGGTGCTGATGAGTTTGGTGGGTAATTGGTGTATCTGCAGAAGATTGCAGGGGATTTTTTTTAATTGGTTTTATGTTTTAACCAATAAAACTTAAAATGATGTCATTACAATGATGTGATTACATCGACGGTCGAATCTCACCAGGTAAATTTAAACAGTTCACTCTATAAGAGCATCTCCAAAAGAGTTAACAAAAATAAATTGGGACGCAATTTATAGAGTCATGTAGGCAAAAAAAGTAAATAGTAGTCTTAAACAGTTCACAAAACATATTTTATTATTAAAAATGATGTGTTGGCAACCACTGATGTTGTTTATTGGTTCCCTCTCTTTTTCTTAACACTCATTGATTCTCTTTCTACTATTATGATAAATGTAAAATTAGTTCGAAAAGTTTGTTGAAGACAAGAAAAAAAGTTTACTCTACAAAATACCACATAGGTCAACAAAGAGTAATTTGAAGAGTGAAATTTGTTAATGCTCTTGGAGATGCTCTAAGTGCTTGGCTTGTTGCTTATGTGGCAGATCTCAACGGCGTCGGGTCTATTATTGGTCACTAGAAATTCTTATACATCTACTGCTTAAGTTTTAACATCTTGGTCTTACTGTTTGTTCTATGCTTGAATGCAGGTAGTTCTTAAATCTGGTGAGACTGGGTGCGGAAAGACCACACAGGTCACAATTTCTCTACTTTGTCTTATTCATGGTATATTTATCATAACTTGTGTGGAGCATCTGCTTCATTTGTTTTCTTCTTTTTGTCTAGTGCATTGTTTATGATATGCAACCAAACTGTGCAATGATTAAGGATTTACATTTTTTTCATTTAGTATTTATTTAGTAGTATTTTCATTCAAATAAATCCTGGAACAAAAGAAGTTGGACAAAGAAACTGGGTTTTTATTTGGTTGTTAAGATGATTATGGGACAGATGGATTTGTGCTCTGTCATTTGATTTTGGAGGCAGGCTTAGTGGTTTAGAACCTGAAGGAACATGAACAAAAACCTTGTTGTTAGCAGGATGTCATTTTTCCTGCAATCATAATGTGAGAAAGTCGGAATACAAAGTTGCGGGTTGGATGATTAGATTACTGATGGAGGATATGCTGAAAATCCAGTGTGTCTGAATTTTATAATATTCTCCAGTAAGCCACATTCAATTGATTCTTCTTTTGAAGTGTTGAATCTGACCTCTTTACCTTGCATGCACGCCAAGTGCTTGATGAAAGTCCCAAACCACGCCAGAGTCACTTTAGAAGATATCATGTGTTGGGATTGACTCGTTGGGTTAGAACTAACGGTGATCTCTCTGATTTTAGGTGCAAGGATGGCAGCTGAAGTGACTGCAGAGCATTCCGGAACGCTTCGTGAATTGAATGCACCATTAGTTGAAATGCATGTTTCTTATGACCTAATCGTTTACTGCTTTTAAGACCAATTTCGGTCCCCCACTAGCATACTGGTTTCCCATGATTTGTTCCATATATAAACTCATTAGGTAGATGATTTAGGTGTTCGTATTATACGTGGGAGACGCTTGACAATATAATTGGAGATGATTTAGTGTTTCTTTCTCCATGATGAGCTTAAAAATGCTTCTGGGTGGAAACTATAGCTTCTCCCCTAAAATTCTAGCAATGTAATTGTATTGTGTGGGCACAACTCAGGTTTCTCATATTGTTTTGACAGCTTCGCGAGTTGTGAATTCCACATGCTTCACCGCAAGGCTAGTTTTATATGGATTTCTGAAGCTTTGACAGTGTAAGTGTTCTTTATATCACATCCCAAATATGTTACTGCTTGTAAAAACTAGGTATAGTCTTCATTTTGTTGGTCTGATACAGAACTACTGTTTTAAAGAAAAATAAATAGCAAGTAGCAAAGGTTGATTACTTTCAATTGCCGTTCTACATGTCCTCTTCTAATGGTTAGTCTTGATTATGTGTTTGCAAATAGTGGCTATTCTGCAACTGATTGCTTTTCTTTTCAATTGCCGTTCTACATACCCCATAAGATCTAGTTCATTTGGCTTATTTGACTGTATAATGGCTTTTCTTTTCTTTTTGAAGCTGGTACGTGGATACCTGCTGCCTCCTGCAGAAATGAACGCTGCTTTTTTCTTGTGCTCCATTGGATAGATAATACTTTTCTTTTTGAGGCAGGTACGTGGACACCTGCTGCCTCCTGCAAAAATGAACGTTGCTTTGTTCTTGTGCTCCATTGGATAATACTTTTCTTGTTGAGGCAGGTACGTGGACACCTGCTGCCTCCTGCAAAAATGAACGTTGCTCTTGTGCTTGGATAATACTTTTTGGCCAATAAACAACCTGATTGCAATAGCCACTTGAGGATATGAGGACAAATAAACAAGCACCTGATGGCAAAGATCTAATATCTTATTAAAGAAAGACTGACTGACACAATATTCTCATTATGTTTTTCATTTTGCTAAGTATTCACAACATTACAGTTATGTAGTCGGGGTCACACTGTGCATATGAAGGATATTGCATATGACCTGTCAAATTCTGCAAACTCCTACTGATATGCATTTGGACAGGTTCTCAAATATTTACGCTTGGTAATTGTTTCTCCACCACTGATCCTTTGACAACCTTTCTGCTATTGCAATTAGTGCCAATCATTTTCGTTCTGAAATCAACACATGGACAATTATCAGAGTTGTGTGAGAAAATTTCCTATGTGGTGGTTTGGCTCTTTAGCTTGTTGTCGGTGGACACAATGATGGTTTTAGTTACTAAGGGCTTACAAACTCCAGTTTTTCAACAGCACTGTGCTGCGATTGACAAGAGGGTGGGAAGGATAGAAAGAGTACAAGCTTAAATTAGTTAGATTTTCTATTGAAGCAGACACTTCATTGTTCAGATTAGTTACACTTCATTGGATGCTAACAGAAGATATTGAGAACATGATGTGGTAAAAGTTCCACATTGAATAATGCAGGGTCCTTGCTGTTATTGATAAAGGATTGGATGAAGATTAGTATACACTTCATCAGTACTGATTATCACGCCCACGTCCTCTGCCTCTACCTCTTCTTCGACCTCTACCACTATCTCTACCTAAGTCTCTCCATGCAGATGAGTTTACATAGGTCGAAACCTTCAAAGCTTGTTCCTCTGTGATGTGAATAGTCATCCTCTGCTCATGCACCAGTAAAGAGCTTTGCAATTCATCAATTGAAAGACTATCAATGTCCTTCCCATTCCTCAATTGAGCACACTACATAATCAAATTTTGTAGACATTGAATGAAGAGTCTTCTCAGCGATTGTTACGTCCCCCATTTGTTCACCATGAATGCAAATCATGTTTGCTTCTGCCAGGGTCCTTGCAAAATACTACTCTTCTTGTTTCATTTGGAGAATCTCACTCTTTGCTCATAGCTTGAAATTTTTCTTGTTTCATCCTTGTTGTGCCTTGGTACTTCTTTTTCACATACTCTCATATCTATTTGGAGGTATCCTTCTAGAGAATAGTCTCCAAAGTAGCATAGTCAATGGCCTAATTGTTTTTCACCTTCAGCTCCTTCATCCTTTGATCTACTTAGAGGTGGGTATGGTAGGTATACCGTACCAAACCCCCAATACCCTGTACCAACTGTACTAAGACTATTTCTACAAAACGACTACCAATACCGTACCAAAGTTTCGGTATACCAAAGTTAAATTCAAAGCCAATATTATCAATCCACCATATTCAATGTACTAAAACTTTCAAAGTATATCATAGTTTTACAACACAACATCTAAATAACAAATTATATAGTTCAACTTCAAATTCAAATGCAATAATAATCTCAAATAAAATAAAACACACTCAAGAGTTTTTTTAACAGAAAAAAATAGTAAGGACACCATATTTCAAGGCTCTATATATGCGGCGCAACAGATGCATTTGAACTCCCAAGTTGGCTTGAACTTCTAGGTTGGCTTGAAGAAAGTCACATTGTTTGCATAGCTACATATAAAAAGATATCATTAGAATATGAAATAATATTAGGGTATGATAAAAACTATTCTTTTAAAATTTAAATACTTACATATTTCTCGTTCTTCACATTCCTTGTACAATTCAAACTCATCTTTCGTTGGCTCTTGGTACAAGTTATACCCTTCCGCCCTAAGTCAATCACTAGTGCACACTAAAGTTTCCACCATTTTAGTATGGTCGTAGTCCATCATAGTGTGTTCGTAGTTTACCGTAGTGTTATCGTAGTCCACCATAGTGCGATCGTAGTTCATCATAGTGTAGTCGTAGTCCTTTGCAATTCAATCCCTGGGTATATAGTGCGGCCATAGTCCCTCATAGTCTTTCGAGTACAGAATCGTTATAATTCATCAACATGTTTATAGCCCCTCATACATAGTGCCCCCATGGTGCGGCCATAGTTTCTCATAGTCCCTCATAGTCTTTCGAGTACAGATTAGTTGTAATTCATCAATGCGTTCATAGTCCCTCATAGTGCGCCAATGGTGCGGCCATAGTTCCTCATAGTCCCTCATAGTCTCTTATAGTCTCGTAATAGTATTCAGATTGTCCCCTCTACTTCTTCTCCAAACTCCACTAAAGACGTTTTCGTTCGCCGGTGGCAAACCGCTGGGAATTTGGGGTTGAAACTTTGGGGATATATTCTTGAGGTCGAGAGGGAACTTTTTGTAGTTGGGGTTGTCGTCAATTGGTGACCGGAAAAGGTAGAACGGAGGGAGGTTTGTCGGATGGTTTTTGGCAAAAAACAGATCAAAACGTTTTCGTTTGCCGGCGGCAAACCGCTTGGGATTTGGAGTTGAAACTTGGTGGAAGTGTACTCGAGGATGTTGGGAAGCTAGTCCAGGTGGTTCCGAACGGAGAAAGTGGCCGGAAAATTAGCGACGGCAGCGAGAACTCCAGGTGCTCAGTTTTGCGTTTGGTTTCACTTGCGGCGTTTCACGCCGATTCTGACTCCGAAACTTTGGGGATATATTCTTGAGGTTTGTAGTTGGGGTCGTCGTCAATTGGTGACCGGAAAAGGTAGAACGGAGGAAGGTTCGTCGGAGGGAAAAAGGGAATTGTGAAGGGCTTCTCCTCTGCAATTAGGCAAAAGTTTTGCCTATTTTTAGCACAATATTAGCTGATCGGAGATTTTGACAAATGGATTTGGCTATTAACATAACTTTGCCAATTCCCCAATTTTTTATACCAACATACGTGGCAAGTGACATGTCATCTTTCTAAACACGTATTACTGTATCTCTTCCCAAACCAAAATCGTAGAACCCAACCTCTCTCCGATCCGACTCTACCGACAACGAAAAGTACCAAAAGTCGATCATGAACCATTTTCAATCGGTGGAATTTCTTCTCCTATAACAACCCCATTTTCTTCTTCGAACACCCCAAGGCTGGTCTTCGATTTGGGCCCGGAAAATTCATTTAACAGTGAAGAAGTAGGGTCGCCAATGCTGAAGCGATTCCTCGGCGCCAGTGGTTCTTTGGATTCCATTGATCCTGCAAAAGCAATTTCAGAGAAGGCTTAGATTTCTGGTAAAGCTTTCGAATTTGATTCGATCGAAAAATTGGATGTGTTAATTTTAGTTTTTTCATGTTTTTTTTTGCAAGTTCTCGGTTATCTCTGTGTAGCTGTTTGAAACTTTCCTTCCTTGTGTAGTATCTTGAATCTATAATGTGTCCTGCATATTGGTTGGCCTACTTCATTACCCACAAGTCAAAGGGCTTCGTTTGTCAAAAATGTTATGCAGAAGAAGGTATTCTATTTCTACCATGGGAATCCAATGAACGACTTAAGTTAGGATCTGATTGAGTAACTCTGACAGAAGTCTAGCTAATGTTTTTGCTTTGTCTCAGCTATTGTAGGCAAATTCTGTGCAGTTCATGTCTTTGATTTTGTTCTGTGACTTCCCTTGATCTTAATTTGCGTATTTCAGCATCATATGTCCCATTATTGCTCATATCAGTTGTCAAATGTATGATTGAGCACAGTAATGTACTGTCTGCTCTATAACCAAATTACTTGCTTTCTTTTGCTGATTCGAACTTCTAATTTGCTTGTCCACTAATTGCTTTTCAGCTTAGAGAAGATAATTTCTAATTTTAAAAGAAGATAGATAATTTCTTATTGCAGGAAGCCATGTGTTGTTTTAAGAAGTAGGTGAAGGCTTGTTGCCCATGAACTTCATCGTATCCAAAACAGACCAAAACTTTACTTATTTGTCTCTGGTGATTTTCTTCAGAGCAACGAGACCAACCAACCTCAAGAGCAGGAAACTAATTCTTGTCATAAATCTGCAGCAGCAGTGGGAGTAGAAAACCATTTGCAGGGAAGTAAGCATTCTATTTTGGGTTTTGGACTAACTACTAATTAACTTCATCGTATACAAAACAGACCAAAGCATTCTATGTTTTTATTGCTTCTAGAGGGAAAGACTATACACTCATTCATCATGTGTTCTTTTGATATTCTGGAAAAGCAGTGGATTGATTCTCTGCATAAGCTTTGATTTACCGAGGTCTTTTCAGTATTCCCTTTGCATTAATAACCAATGTTTAAGATTTAAAGGGGGGTTGTTTTGTGCTAATTTTGGTTTGGTTTTGTGCAGACAGCACCAGCATGGGAGATGGCAAGCAAGGATTGGCAGGGTTGCAGGAAACAAAGACCTTCATATTAGAACTTTTGGTAAATTCATAGAAGTTCATATGGTGAGATTTCACCATGAAGTTTATGAAGACATAGTTTGTAGCTAACATTCATAAAAATCGATCTCATAATTCATACCTTTGTATATTGTTATTTTGAGTAGAAATTTCAAGCGAATAATTATTCGTGTTGGTCCTTAGATGAATGAGCATATGAGAACTTTTAGTTCAATTTGTAAAACCTGATATCATACTTGGAATTCGAATAAAAAGATATGCAGATGGATATGTCATAACATGTAGTACTTGCAGAATTTTAGCCTATTATATGTCATAACATCTAGTACTTGCAGAATTTTGGCGTCTTTCATTTTACCATGGCAAATATTAGAGAAGAATTGATATATATACAAGTGTTATAAGCAACGACTTAGTTAATATTCCAACCTGTTCACCGACAAGAACATAGATTCACTTACTCAAGTTATGAAGTACAATCTTCCTCTTAAAGTTTCCATTGTTAGCACCACAAAAAACTGTAAAGTCGGCATGTATATTTCTTGCACCAAAGAATCCTGTGCAGCTATCAAGCGCGCAACTATTTTCTTACTTGACTCTTGAAGTTTACAAGCAATCCAAATTCCGTCCAGTATGTAGTAATCAAAAGAGCAGGCTAGTTCTCTCCGGCTATCGAGCGCTTAACACTTCAAAGCTCCAAGCTTTTCACCAAACCCAGCCTGGGAGTGTTTTTGGACTCAAATTTTCGATTTTACTAGCTCTATGGAACAACACGTCAGGTCTTCAACACTTGAGAGTTCTGGAACCATAACCGCATAATTAAGAATGATTGGCATTCAACCTCTTCTATTTATCTAACATGAGTAGAACCATACATATAATCATAAATTTATCTTTGAATCCAGAGACCCACAAAACAAAAACAACTTATAAACACAACCTCCTCTGCAATTCTTTGTTTCTCAGCGGAAATTGACCCAGAAATCAATAAGAGAGCCCTTTAGTAACCTACCTTCTGCATTGGAGAAATGTAATCACAAAACATAATCATCTTCAAACCTTACCACATGTATCACCGCTACTCCACGTCGCCAAGGAATCGCTTCACCATTGGTGACCCTACTTCTTCGCTGTCAAATGAATTTTCTGGGCTCAAATAAAAGACCAGCCCTGGGGTGTTCGGAGAAGAAGATGGAGTTGTTATAGGAGAAGAAATTCCACCGATTGAAGATGGTTCATGATCGAATTTTGGTATTTTTCGTTGTCGGTAGAGTCAGGTTCAAAGAGATATGTTGGGTTCTACGATTTTGGTTTGGAAGAGATACACTGAGTTGTGAAATTAATTTTAAAAAATATGTGTTTAGAAAGATGACATGGCACTTGCCACATAGGCTGTTACATGTGTTGGTATAAAAAATTTGGTAAACCTCTTGGTGCCAGTAGTGTTATTATTTGGGTTTTGGGTCGGATTTTCCACTCATACTATGAAGCATTCCACGTGATCCCAATAGGGTCCCCCACCACCTCGTAGTGCATCCTCACAAGCATTAATCACAAAGACATTTCACTTGAACTACAAAGTGCCACCACAAGACGCAAAATGTTCTACAGTATATACATTATTAGTGTATTAAGGCCATTGGATTGTCATCTTTAATTGACTTGTGATTTAGTCAACTAGAGATATCAATCCAATGGGCTTAAGATGATCAGGTAGGTAATGAACCACTCCCTCTTGATGCCTACATATATAGACACTCATACCTATGGGATCCGGCTCCCCTGTTGATCCTTGTGTGTTGATCCAGTGTTGATTCAGCTTTTGTCGTTGTTTGACGATGATGTACAATGATTAGAACCGTTGATTTTATAACTTATTTAGTAAAGATCATCTCTACAAAAAATGAATCAAATCTAAAATCGTTTGATCACCTAATTGTGTAAAATATATATCAAACATATAGACGGCTAATTTAATCACGCAATTGAATCGTTCATATGTTTTACACAATTAGGTGATCTAATAATTTCGAATTTGATTTATTTTTTTGTGGAGATGATCTTTATTAGATTAGTTATAAAATTAACGGTTCCGATTATTGTACGTTTTCGTTAAATGATGACAAAAGTCGAATCAACAACAAATCAACACACAAGAGCTCAACAGAGTAGCCAAATCCGTCCGTACCTATCTGGTTGCATTTGTATGGATCTCCTTTTGCAACTAAGGTACTCGACTTTACAAAGTCGTTTGAACCTTCTCCTCGAAGTTATTTCGTTTGAACTTCTCCTAGAAGTTGTTTGTTAAGTAAATAAATAGTCGATGAATGTGCTTGTCCTTCCCTAGTATGCTTTGTGTTTGTGGTTTGTATCCAAACAAAGGGTTAGCGCCGCGCCCCCACTGCCTACATAATATAATGCAAACGCAAAAGTACATGCGGAGGGCAAAAGGGAAAAGCCAAACACAAGTAATTTACGAATACACATGTAGAGCACAACTCTAAACACCAACTATTCAGGGGACTGACTCCATCTTTGCACCGTCTTCTTCTTCAGGGCTTCGCGTTTGTCTGGGCACCAAAACCGAAATCTCAGATTCAGAATTCGACGTTCGGAAAGCAAAGAGAAATGGGGAGGAAGAAGGTACCAGAACCTCAAGTTCCAGAAGAGTCAAGGATCCGAATAGTTAAAGCACTCGAGGAGTTTCACCGCTCAAACGATAAAGGTAATAAAAGTCCTTTTGAATCAATTTTCTGGGGTTTTCGTTTTGAATCTCTGATTGTTCCAATTTTCGTGTTTTTTGGGTTGTGGATGTGAATTTAAGAAGACCCAGTATTTTGTTTTTCATTGAAATTAAAGTTATTGAAGAGATGTTTACTTTGTGTGGATGTTTGTATAACAATATGGGAAAATATGATTGCAGTGTACACATTTGATGCTGGTCTTTCAAAGGATGAACGTGCTTTAGTGCATATAAAAGCTCGAAAATTCAATATGACATCCAAGAGTAAAGGGTGAGTGGTGCTGTTAGCTGTATGTATTTTGTGTTTGTGCAAACATTTTGCCTAATTATGTTTACGGTTAGTTTTTGTTATATTTTTGTACTGCTAATGAACTTGAACTTTGCATAGGGTCGGGAACAATCGGTGTGTCTCCGTCTACCAATCTAAAAAGAGAGGGGCAAAAAAAGATGCTGCGCCAAAGCTCACTTCTGTGACGTTTTCCGAAAGCACAGCGGAAGTGTTGAGGGACTTGTTCATGCGGTACCCGCCCGGTGATGAAGCTGAGGCTAAAGAAATGGCTGGGAAAAGTGATAAGATTGAGACAATGCATCGGAAGAAAGACCAAATGTTTTGCAGACCTTCAATGGACAAGGCAGAAATTGCAAAGAAAGTGAAATCACTTGCTTCTAGAGTGGAGAAATCCGCTAACTTGAAAAAGGTACCTGCGGGTTTACAAATGATGCACTACCTGGTATATCATTCTACTAGTTATAGATTTTGCATCATATCAGTCTCAGGAGATTGGGTTTTTGTTAATTTATGAGTGTAGATTAATGAAGAGAGGTCTAAGCTTCCAATTGCCGCGTACAATGATGTCATTACATCGACAGTCGAATCTCACCAGGTAAATTTAAACAGTTCACTCTATAAGTGCTTGGCTAGTTGCTTATGTGGCAGATCTCAACAGCATTGGGTCTGTTATTGGTCACTAGAAATTCTTATACGTCTACTGCATTGAACTGTGGTTCGAATTAAAGGTATTTTGGGCATAACATCTTGGTCTTACTGTTTGTTCTATGCTTAGGTAGTTCTTATATCTGGTGAGACTGGGTGCGGAAAGACCACACAGGTTACAATTTCTGTACTTTGTCTTATTCATGGTATATTTATCATAACTTGTGTGGAGCATCTGATTCATTTGTTTTGTTCTTCTGTCTAGTGCATTGTTTGTGTTTTTGTTTATGATATGCAACCAAACTGTGCATGATTAAGGATTTACTCTTTTTTTTTTTCATTTAGTATTTAGTAGTATTTTCATCCAAATAAATCGTGGAACTAAGAAGTTGGACAAAGAATTTTTCTGATCTTTGTGGAACATTATATTGAAGTAATATCAATAGCTTGATAAGATAGGATGTTCTACTAACTTGACAGCACTTTTGTGTGGAGTGCATTTATACAAGCTCTGCAAGGAAACCCTATTTGGTTGTCAAGATGATTATGGGACAGATGGATTTGTGCTCTGTCATTTGATTTTGGAGGCAGGCTTAATGGTTTAGAACCTGAAGGAACATGAACAAAAACCTTGTTGTTAGCAGGATGTCATTTTTCCTGCGATCATAATGTGATGTTTGATGAGAAAGTCGGAATACAAAGTTGTGGGTTGGATGATTAGATTACTGATGGAGCATATGCTGAAAATCCAGGGTGTCTGAATTTTATAATCTTCTCCAGTAAGCCACGTTCAATTGATTCTTCTTTTGAAGTGTTGAATGTGTATCTAGAAAATATTTAATTGTTTAACCTTGGTCGTTGGTACTATTTTCTGTCTTAAGTGTTTGAAATTCATGATCAAAACATTCTGTTTCATTGGAGGACACTACAGTCAAACCTGTTGATTATGTGGGGATGGCCTCACTTGTGATTACTAGAAGGGATTAAGTGGATGCTACTGATTGGGATAATTGTGTTATAGTGCAGAAGCAAACTAAGGATTGCGGATTCTCTTTTGATTTACTTTCTTCTGTCAATAGATATTGCTTAAAGATGGAGGATCAAGTTCACATTGATTAGATATTGAATCAGTTGCTTTTCAGAAGTTGATGTTTCGATAAGTGGGCTGTTGCTCCTGTAAAATCTGGTGCCCGCCTTCTTTAGTTAGCATTTCTGTTTCATTAAGTTTTGTGGTCTTTCCCTGAATAAGTACTAAGATTTTCTGTCATGGAACTACCAATTTGGTCTAGTAACAAGAATGGGTACTGATGTCCTTGAAACATTGGTTACTTGTGGTTTTATAGATTTGATTGGTATACTTACCAGTTAGATATTAAAAAATCATGAAATGACTATTTCCCCCCACTAACTGTTTTCAGATGTTGCCTAATTGACATTGAGATTGCAATTGCTGTAGTTTCAACAAAATACTAGGAATTGCGAAAAGTTTCTTTTGGTTTTTGTCCATTAGTAGCTATAGTAATATGAACAATGATGTTAACCAGTGGGAGTTGCTTTTAGGATGTTTCATTGTCGAGGAACAAAGAGTAAGTTGCATGGAATTGGTTGCCTAGACTGCTCACGTATTCTCATTTATTATACCTTTAAAGTAACGTGGCCCAGTAACGAAATGGTACATGCAATATGCAAACTTCTATGCCGAACGCTGGCCCTGTCTCTGATTGAAGTATAATGAGGTTGTGATTATTTTTGAGTGGATAGAATTTCTTTGGAAAACGAGAGCTATGCTCATCAAGATCAAGATTTAATCTAACTTCCATGTATGTGAGCGTGTATTTTCAAGATTGCAATAATCCTTGTTATAATTGGGAGTTTTCATTTTTTTTCGTACTGATGAGATTACTTGCTTTATTGGAACCTTCAGTAGTTTGCTTGTTGATTACTGATTTCAGGTTCGTTGTGGCATGCTTTTAGCATTTCTTGATGTTGTCTCCTTGACACGGCAGACTAATTTTTTTTAAGAGAGGATAGTATATTTCCTTTTAGTACTTAATATCATTACCTTCTGTATTTATGTTTGACAAAATTCTTTTAAAATACGATTCAGGTGCCACAATATATCTTGGACCATATGTGGGGTAAGGGTGAGGCATGCAAAATAGTGTGTACTCAACCTCGACGTATCTCTGCCACATCAGGTTGGTAATCTTGTTACTACAAATCTTTTAGGGTCTCTTTTTTCATTACTATATTTTCTTTGCTTCCCATCTTAACTACATGGTTTTCAATTCTTGGTATTATTGTATCCAGTTGCTGAGAGAATCTCTAACGAAAGAGGAGAAAATGTTGGAGAGGATATTGGATACAAGGTAATGTTTCTCAAGAGGTTGTCTTATGAGCTGCTATTTTGTTATACACTGCTGTTAGAAAGAGAAGTCTTGCTTCATCCTAAATTTGGTTCTATGCATCAGACGGAGAGTATTTAAAGAAGAGGAATTTCGTTAGTTTTTCAAGCCAATATGTAGTAATCTAGACATTCAGAATAAATGAATATTTTTTTTCTCGGTGAAAAGAGAGATGATTGTTCAGTAGCAACTCATGAGTGATTGCTTTAAAAAAAGCCTCATGAGTAATTGTTGGGGACATCCTGGTAGATATTTTGGTTGACCCGATTTTCATTTCAGTGTGCATATTTGTCAGAGATAGTTAGTGGTATCATGCTCAGTTATGTCGTATAATTTGGATTTGCTAAATCAAACTAGGAAAATTTAAAACATTTTATTTTTCTTGCGATTTTACATTTATGTACAGAAGTGACGTGTGAGCTCTTTTCCATTCCAAGTGCATCGTGTGTTATCAATTTTTGGAATACTACTAAATTAAATTGTGATAAACTAACTTTTGTATTTTTTGGGAATGCTAGATACGGTTAGAAAGTAAAGGTGGGAGGCACTCGTCAATTGTGTTCTGCACAAATGGGATACTCTTGAGGATGCTAGTTTCCACAGGTTCTGGGAGGTCAAAAGCAGATGACTCAAATAATGAAACCAAGCAAGATCTGTCTGGCATAACTCATATCATTGTGGTACTTGTACTATCTTGATGCTATTCTTTTAGTTTATTTCTGGAATGTGTATTAGGGCAGATTCCATTCAATGCATTGGAGAGCTGGGAGATTTATATTGGCATTAATTTGTAGGCATGTGTTGTAGAATTTGATTTTGTTGACACCCAGTTTAAACATATGCTGTCATATTTTCTTACTGATTGTTTGGAAGTAACCTTTTGCTCCCTCTATAGGATGAAATTCATGAAAGGGATCGCCACTCTGATTTCATGCTGGCAATTATAAGGTATACTCTACTACATGTTTGATTTGTAGCCAATAGTTATGCTGCATCTGTTAATAAACCTGGCTGTGTATAATTGTTCAGTATGATAATGAGCATAATTTAAAGTAACTGAAATGTAAGGAAGTCTTAGCATGAGAAGTAAATTCTATCAAACAATTGTGGAATATTTTTATTCTTGCAAAGTTTGAATATCTGGAACTTTAGTCTGATTTGAGTTTATTTCTTGGACTTGTTTGTGTGACTAATATGCAGAGACATGCTTTATTCGCACAGTCATCTTCATCTGGTTAGTTAAATAATATTTCTTCTATTTATGTGATTCTCAGTAGAGTTCCCTTTTTTGGGATCTTTATATAATTGCTAATCCAACGTCCGTTTCAAATGCTACTTATTTTACCAGATACTGATGAGTGCAACTGTGGATTCTGAACGGTTTTCAGAATATTTTGGTGGCTGTCCTATCATTCGTGTCCCTGGGTTCACTTATCCTGTACAGTTCTTCCCCAGATAGTGACTTGTCGTTTTTAATATAAACAGTTATGCTGAACTATTTATCTGGTTTCCTTGCGCCACTTCTGATATAATCTGTCGGTGTTGTTCTTTATCAGGTCAAAACTTTCTATTTGGAGGATGTACTTTCTATCCTGAAATCTGTAGAAAATAACCACCTTGATGACAGTGCATTAGGTGTGAAAACTGAAGACCCTGACTTAACAGAGGAGGATATGCTCTCTTTAGATGAAGCTATTAATTTGGCTTGGTCTAGTGATGAATTTGACCCTCTTCTAGAATTGGTTTCAACTGGAGGCACGCGCAAAATCTTTAATTACCAACATTCTTTAACTGGATTTACTCCGTTAATGGTGTTTGCTGGAAAAGGTAGAGCTGGAGATGTTTGCTTGCTACTATCTTTTGGTGCAGACTGCCAATTACAGGCCAAGGATGGAATGACTGCATTGGATCTGGCTGAACGGGAGGACCAGCGAGAAACTGCTGAGATATTGAAAGAGCAAACAGAAAATGCTCTTTCTAAGTCTACAAAAGAACAACAGTTACTCGATAAATATCTCAAGTATTTCAATCCTGAAACTGTTGACATTATTCTGATAGAGCAATTACTAAGGAGAATTTGTGCTGATTCAAAAGATGGAGCTATACTTGTTTTTCTTCCAGGGTGGGATGACATAAACAAAACCCGGGAGAGGTTACTGCTGAACCCATATTTCAGAGATCCTTCTAAGTTTGTGATAATATCTTTACATTCTATGGTTCCATCTGCTGAGCAAAAGCAGGTCTTTAAACGACCGCCTCTTGGTTGCCGAAAAATAGTTCTTTCAACTAATATAGCTGAAACTTCCGTCACTATAGATGATGTCGTTTATGTTATAGACAGTGGACGGATGAAAGAAAAAAACTATGATCCGTACAATAATGTATCGACCCTTCAGTCCTCTTGGGTGTCAAAGGCGAATGCCAAGCAGAGACAAGGACGTGCTGGCCGTTGCCAGCCTGGATTCTGTTATCATCTTTATTCTAAAATTCGAGCAGCTTCTTTGCCAAATTTTCAGGTTCCTGAGATTAGGAGAATGCCAATTGAGGAGCTTTGTCTGCAGGTAAGCCTTTCTTCTAAATTTGTATACCCATTTGAGTCAGATTGTAAACTGTGCTATCCTAATCCCCCTCCAAGAAAACGACACAATCCTAATCACGAAATTCTGTACATGGACATCTTCGACAAGGAACGCTACATGACACTAATACCAGAAAGCAACAAAGTGTTGTTTTGAAAAGAAAAAAAAAAAGTAAAATCTTAAGCAATATCATCTATTTCCGTAGTTTTGAAGTAGAATAAGATTTTGTGGCATACTTGTTTCTGATTGACAGGTGAAGCTGCTTGATCCAGATTGCAAAGTAGAAGATTTCTTAAGCAAGACATTGGACCCTCCCGTTTCTGAGACCATACAGAATGCAATTGTTGTTCTTCAGGATATCGGGGCTTTGTCACTTGATGAAAAACTTACGGAGCTTGGGGAGAAACTAGGTTCTCTACCTGTTCATCCATTGACGAGCAAGATGCTTTTCTTTTCCATACTGATGAACTGTCTAGACCCAGCTTTGACTCTGGCATGCGCTGCCGACTCTAAGGATCCATTCGCCCTTCCTGTGTCACTTGATGAAAAGAAAAGAGCAGCTGCCGCAAAATCTGAACTTGCTTCCTTGTATGGTGGGCATAGTGATCAATTAGCAATAATTGCTGCATTTCACTGCTGGAGCATGGCAAAAGAAAGGGGTCAAGAGAAACAGTTCTGTTCTCAATACTTTGTGTCAGGAAGTACCATGCATATGCTATCTGGTATGCGCAGGCAGCTCCAGACTGAGTTAGTTCGCCATGGGTTTGTTCCTGAGGATGTATCAAGATGTAGCTTGAATGCACAAAATCCAGGAATACTCCGTGCTGTTCTGGTGGCTGGTTTGTATCCAATGGTGGGGAGATTGCTTCCTCCTCAGGGTGTGAAACGACCCGTTGTAGAAACTGCTAGTGGTAGTAAAGTTCGTTTGCATACTCACTCTATCAATTTTAAGTTGTCATTCAAGAAAAATGACGGTGAAGGTCCATTGGTAATTTATGATGAGATTACCCGTGGGGATGGGGGGATGAGCATACGAAATTGTACTGTTGTTGAACCGCTTCCATTATTGTTGCTTTCAAATGAAATTGCTGTTGCTCCAGCGAACAATGGCGATCATAATCAGGAGAATGATGAGGGGAGTGATGTTAATGGCAATGAGGATGACAGCGATGAAGACGTAATGGAGATAGATGGGAAGTCAGATGGACAACAGGAGGAGAAGATCATGTCATCTCCTGATAATTCAGTCAAAGTTATAGTGGATCGGTGGCTTTATTTTAGGTCAACTGCTCTTGATGTTGCTCAGATCTACTGCTTGAGAGAACGTTTATCTACTGCAATCTTGTTCAAAGTACTTCCTTTGTTCTGCTCTTATTTCTACATTATACTACATTTATATCCTGAAGCCCATTATATTCCCTTGTCTGATTGTAGGTTTTATGTTTTGTAGGTTACGCATCCGAGGAAAGTTTTGCCTCCTGATCTTGGGGCCTCTGTTTACGCTATTGCCTGCGCTCTATCTTATGGTGGTCTAACCGGGATCTCATTCCCACTGGAAGTTGTGGAGTCACCAACTTTGGTGCCAGGGACGAGAGAGATTGACCAAGATAATGGCTGCTTCTTTCCGAATTCATTTGCAAGCGAAAGCACACATGGAACACGCCAGTCCTCCCCCAGAGCAGGTGAGAGATATGAAGGATCACTCGTGAGCCAGAACGCTCATCAAAACCACCAGTCTGTCCTTAGACCAAATCAGAGGCATGAAAAATCAGTTATGAACCATAACACACATGAAACACATCAGTACAACCTCAGACCACTTGAGAGTCATGAAAGAAGCCAATACTTTCCTCATCAGCAGAATAATATGTTACCTGCTGTTAATGGAGGAGCAAAGTTGAGTAACCCATCAAGTAACAGTGTCCAACCATCGGTTGGCTCAGGTTCCAAGACTCCACGCCAGAAGCCTACATCACAAGGTAAGAAGTCACCTGCCTTTAAGGGAGGAGTGAAGTTGAGTGGCTCATTAGGTCAGACTATTCCCCCTCCAGTTTCCATGAACATGCACCAGAACCCTATTCCATCACAAGCTCCAAATTTAGTCGGTTATGGTGCAGGCACCTACGGACCATATGGTCCAAGGGGAGATTCACTGAAGAGGAAGAAAAAGAGGAATGGCGCTGGGTAACAATAATAACTGTATGCTGTAGGCCATTAGATAGGGGATAAGGTGGTTGTGTAGGAAGAGGTCTAACAATAGTGGGGCACAATGGATGACATTGTATATCGAAAGTTACGATATCGCCAACAGTTTCAGATTCCCATTTCCCATTGTTAGACCCTTTCGAATTCTGCATGTTTGTAGGTTGAGGAATATATGTCTTCATCTCTATATTTCCGTAGTTTTTCTTTTAGAAATTTCTTGTTTTACGTACAGGGTGATCCTAGGCATGACTATGACTCATGTTTATTAGGATTTTGCAATGGTCTATCTCCGTTGTCATAAGGAATCCCTAAACGAAACAAGCTGCAAAGTTTCAATTTGCTGGAAGATACCGTCGTAAGTGCAAGATGAAAACAAATAACATCAAATC
The DNA here is from genome assembly GCA_033992175.1 of Spiraea crenata. Taxonomy (NCBI): domain Eukaryota; kingdom Viridiplantae; phylum Streptophyta; class Magnoliopsida; order Rosales; family Rosaceae; genus Spiraea; species Spiraea crenata. Next base: position 3,218,429 of record JAVBHV010000019.1, read on the forward strand.
CAACACTAAACGCTCAAGATGTGATGTGCAATACCTCTGATGTAAAAAAAAATTCACGCACAAGTGTAAGTTTGAATAATAACTTCATAATTCTTTTTTGAGAAGGAATAACTTCATAATTCATAAATTTTTATCACAAACAGATAGTAGTGACATTGACGATCCGCTGCTTCTTCCTTTTTAAACGACATGTCGAACGGCAAGCACGCGCTGTCGTTCTGCTTTTTTAGTTGGGCTCGCCAGTCTTATTTCGGCCCATTACGAATCCGGTTAAGATTTTGGAGTGACGGACAAACAATATATAGAAACCCTAAACCCCTTTTTCTAATACGTTTCCTTCTCCTCCAAGAGAAAAATTGGAAATTAGGGTTTCCCCAATTCGTCGTCTTCAACTTGACAATCTTTCTTGCGGACGAGCAATCTCAGATGCACCAGGAGCTCGCGGAGAGAAGCTGCTTTGCTGAAAGACTAATCAGGTACACGTTCTTGGAAAATCCTAATTTTCTTTTCGAATCCTAATTTCAAACAAGTTTCTGGTACACTTCTGGAAAAAGATCGCAACTTTGAATTTTGAATGCAATTTCGACTTGTTGGGAAGCAAAATGGGGAATTTTTCGAAATTGGGTATTTTTTTGTATGTGTTTTTGAATCCAAAACGCGTGCAACTGGGTATGGTTTGTTACAAAGGTTTCATTTAAGGATTTCCTAGTTCGTGTAGGATTTGGATTGGAATGATTTATTTCCTATAGGGTTACTTGTACTTTCCAATTTTCTATCTGATTTTTTTTCCCCCTATAATTCTACTTCTTGGTGACGAAATTGCCTCAAGATGGTGGATATGTGAGTTTATGCAACTTTATGAGACTTTAGCCTTGTGAACTTTATTACTGAAAGTCCCTTTGCGTTTCAGAGCTATAAGCTTGTAGAAGATGCCTCCTAGAACTAGAGAGAACTTAGAGCTCATATGCGATGTGGCTGCACGAAAGATGACCTTTCGGAAGCGAAAGAAGAATGTGTACAAAAAGGCTGATGAGCTCTCCAAACTGTGTGATATTGATGTGTGCTTGATCGTCTACGAAGCTGATAAGAAGAAGGGGAGGCCAATTCAACCGGAATTATGGCCTGAAGACCGAAGGGAATTCAACCGCATTCTCAACAAGTACAAGGCTTATGAGGATGTTCCTTCTGCTGGTTTGAAGAGAAACTTTGAATTATCTGATTTTTATGAGGTCAAGGCGAAGGCAGATGTTGAGACCAAGGAGAAGCAAGATGGTGAGACCAAGCAGAAAACACTTTTTCACAAGCGCATGGAGAAGTACTCAACATGGGATGATCGAATTGACAAGTTTTCGCAGGATGAGTTGGGGAAGGTCCTTCAATCACTGGAAGCCAAGATTCAAGCTTCAACAAAGAAGATTTGTTACATGGAAAGAAATAAGCGGTTTGATGGGAAACAAAAACTGGTTGTGGATGAAGAAGAGGTAAGCACAAGCAAAGCACCACGCAAAGTCTATGCTCATCATGATCAAGAGGCAAGCACAAGCAAAGCACCATACAAAGTCTCTGATGAGGAATTGAGTCAGTTTGAGATGGAATGGACCAAAAGTAGTTCAGCCCTGCGGTTGAGCCCTCCTACTTATGTGCACACACCAATGCTGCCAAGTGCATGGATTTCAAGGTCACAATCTGAGAAAGTTAAATGACAACATTTAGTTGATCTAAGCCTTCTTGAATTTCTTCATGTCATGTTTAGTTGATTGTTTAGACTTCTATGTAGTCCTTGGTTTTCCTTTTGGCTATGGATTGTAGAGGCCTTTTTGTTGATGAATTTTAAGTTTCATATCACATTGCTTTTACCGTCCGGGTACAATGGCTCTGCTTTATTAGGAATTGGTTCATATATATTAGTCATACATATTTCTGGATTTAATGGCTCACCTGTTTGCTGTAATGAAAGCTTCAAGCTTTACATTTGATGTGTTGCGAAGATTCAACAGCTCATTGCGCTACCTAAAGAGCTTTCACAAGTTTCGAAGGTGATTTGGAGCACCTTCAACTGATTTTTAAGCTTTTGGATTTTTGTGTTCGACATGTTTCTAATAAAAGTACTTTTGTTCGAAGCGTTTGTGAGATAAGGTGTTTGGTCCATAAACTCTTCTTAACCAATATTATAATATGGGCAAAGGTATGGAAGGAACTGGAAGCCATGGCCGATATCGTCAACAGTTTCAGATTCCCATTTCCCTTTTGCTCATTGTTAGGCCCTTCTTTTAAATTCGGGTAATTATCATGAATGGTGCCTGAACTTTCCTTTGACCGGACTTCATGGTGCCTGAACTTTAAAAGCGATCAATTTGGTACCCAAACTTTAAAAAACAGGACTTTATAGTGCCTAAACTTTAAAAGTGATCAATTTGGTACCCAGATTTTAAAAAAGAGGACTATGTAGTACCTTAGTCAATTTTTGTTTATCAAAATATCATTAATATGAGGGATAAAATGATCTTTTGACATTAATTTTCATGCAAAATACTATTTTTTTACCTCTCAATCTCTATATAAATGTGTATTATGGTGTTTCGAATAATAAATCAATTGCTTAACAAAATTATACTCAAACAGTAGAATTTTTTTTTTATTACTTAATTTATGTTAGAAATATTTTTTTTATGTTCGAGTATGTTTTTATTTATCAATTTACCTATTATTTTGCAATATCTATATGCATATATATTTTTTGAAACACCATAATACACATTTATATAGAGGTTGAGAGGTAAAAAATAGTATTTTACATGAAAATTAATGTCAAAAGACCATTTTATCTCTCATTTTAACGGAATTTTGACAAAAAATTGAAGGAGGTACTACATAGTCCTCTTTTTGAAAGTCTGGGTACCAAATTGATCACTTTTAAAGTTCAGGCACTATGAAGTCCGGTTTTTGAAAGTCTGGGTACCAAATTGATCACTTTCAAAGTTCAGGCACTATGAAGTCCTGTTAGTGAAAGTTCAGGCACCATTCATGATAAAAACCCTTTAAATTCTGTCGAGTTTTATAGGATGAGGAATATGTTGTTACATTATGAGGGTCCGTGACTGATGCAGATCATGATACGCTCAATCAATAAAATCGGACTATGAACGAACATATAGAGAAAAAAGAATGAATGGAAGGAACCCTTGCCTTTCAAAGAGCAATATCAACCCATATTAATAGATTTGTGATTTTAGCCCTTGACTATTAGTCATTCAGAAAAAGTCCTTGTATTTTTAGTTTAAGTCCGTTGACCTATAAAGTCTGCTTTTTTATAGAAAGAATCACATTTTGATACTACTTTAAGAACAAAATACTCAAAAACACTACTACACTTTCAACATTACAATATAGTACTACTTTGACACATGTTGATTTTTTATTGGCTTGTATATTGTTAATAGTAATTTTCTATCCACGCGCTCTAATACTACACAGCGCCATAAATGTAACAAAAATTTTTCCCGTGGCCCATCCCTTTTGGCTTTCAGTCTCTTCTATTTTTGTTAACCCCCACAAATCTCAAAACACCCTTTTACCCATGACTTTCTCATCCGGATTCCGTTTGACACGAAACCAATTGAGTTAGATTCGTTTCGCCGCCCTCTTTCCATAGACACCAAGATTGTAACCCCAGACCCACTGTAGAGAGATAACAGGGCATCAACGTCTTCATGTTTTCTAGCGAGATTCTCCGATTCCGGCGACAAATGGGACGAATCACCACCCAAAACTCCATCCTCTCATCATTCTAGACATAACCCAACCAACATTGAGCCTTAGTTTGCAGCGGATCATTGCCGGTGAGCCTCACATATTGGTTGAAACTTTCCGACGAGTTTCCGACGAGTTTTCGGCCAAGGTAATCTTTGAAACTAGTCTAGAAAGTTTTGTTGGGTTGTTTAGATGAAGATTGATATAAAAATCGTATGAATTGATGGTGAGTCAACACAGCTATTCTTTCTCCTTTATTTTGAAAGAACACCTCCTTCAATTTGAAGGATGTTTTTCAATTTGAAGGAGCAGTTCCTTCAATTTGAAGAAGCTATTCCTTCAATTTGAAGGACATCCTTCAAATCCTTCAAATTGAAGGAACACCTCCTACAAATTTGGAAATGAAGGAGGTGTTCTTTTAATTTGAAGGATGTTCTGCAATTTGAAGGAGCTGTTCCTTCAATTTGAAGGAGCTATTCCTTCAATTTGAAGGATGTCCTTCAAATTGAAGGTACACCTCTTGCAAATTTGGAAAAACAGCTCCTTCAAATTCCATTATGTTATTCTTCATCTTCATCACTGTGTTGATTTGCACAAAGCAAAAACAAACTTTTCCAACAGAAAAAAAAAATAAAAAACACAGAGATTGTGAAGAAAGCTCGAGCTTTTAACAATGGCGGACGAGAAGCGTAGAAAGTGCGATGTGGGGTGCGTGAGTCTCACGCACGCGGGCTGTGGTGGGTTTTTTTAATTTGGTTTGATATTAAATTGTAAAATTAGTAGTAAATTGTAAGAAAAAAAGTGAGGTAGTGTTTTTGGGTATAATAAAGGTAGAATAGTAGTTTTTGGGCATAAGCCCTTTTTAATACCTCCAATGCCTTCCTTCTAAACACTTTTAATATCTCATTGTATCTCTATTTTGCATCCCTTCTCTCCCGTTTACTTGATGACATCCCTATATTCTCCTTCACATTCATCTTCTCTTTTGAGTGCATATTTTTTTTTTAATTCTACCTATTTCAAAGGTATAGTACGTCTGTTATTCTTTTTTATTTTTATTTTATTTTATTCTTCTTCTACCTCTTTCGGAGGTATGCTACATATGCAGTTCATTTTTCATTCTTCCTCTTAAAGATACAATAAATTTGCAATTCCTATGTTGTTGAACCTCTATTGAAGGTATACTACATATGCCCTTCTTCTTTCTTTTTCCTCTTGTGAACGTAGGCTTTTTTCCCTTTCCCTTTCCCATCTTCTTAATCTTGGTTAGCTTATCCTCTGAATCTCTCAACTAGCTCTTATCCTTTCCCGTCACTCTCTCTTCTCAAAGTCACCGTCCCGAAACTGAGCTTGCTTGCTTCTTGCTTTAGTTTGAGCTCCGCTTCCGACTTTGCTTAACTTAGCAATTCATGCGAAGATTGGTTATTGGGGGTCTCTAGAAAGTCCGTTTTATGAAATTTCTGAAAGATCAAAAAAAGTACGGATGCTTTATTTATCACCAAGTAAAGATGAATACTATATGGTAGCGGCCGGAAATTCTTTGGCGTTGAATCGAGGTATTCAGGAAGAACAGGTTGTTCCAGCTCGATACCGTCAAGATTTTCTCAGTTTTGAAACTGCTTTCCCAAAAAAAAAAAAAAACCTCCAACAAAAAAAAAAAAAAAAAAAGGGGGTCCCACCCAACAACAAAAAAAGGAAAAAAAAACACAAAAAAAACTCCCCCCCACCAAAAAGAAAAAAAAAAAAAAAAAGAAGAAGAAAAAAGAAAAAAGGCCGAGAAAACAAAAAAAACTAACTCCCCCCCACACCCCCCCCACAAAAAAAAAAAAACACACACCCCCCCCCCCCCCCTCTTTTTTTTTTTTTCCACCGATACTTTGCTTCACATTTCAATCCTGTCAGTTTTCATCGCGAGCGGTGCGAGCTATATTTTGATGTAATGTACGTAAGGGCAAGGAATTTATGCAAATCTATTAGTTAGGTAGACATTTTTTTTCACTTACTAGTAAGGGAGAATGACCTCCAAGGGCAAAATATATCATCTCTCTCCACAGTAGGACATCAATTTCAAATATTCAAAATCAAGGACAAATTGCTATTTTAATTTAGATGAGACCACTACATGCGTATGCCAAACCAAAATTTTCTTTTGGCCAATGCAAGCCACGAGTGCGCCGAGAAATTTAATAAAAAATAAAAATTGAAAGATGCATCCCTCTTTGTAGTTTCGAGTTTCGAACTCAAGACTAAAAATATTTCAAAACACCACTTTTCTTACTTCGATTAGCTTGCAGCCTGCGCATACCAAACAGTATGCCACCGAAGATACTGGTACAACCGAGAATTGTGAGGATGACAATTAACTTGATTGGCTTTCCTTCTTCACCTGAAACAATGAGTTTGTAAAGTTTTTTACCTCAAGTATCATACTGAAAGGGACATGTATATCTTATTAGGAATGTCCAAGCACTATTCTCACTCTTTTACCTAGTTCTGCGTCTGCTAAGCGAATGAATAGATCTACTCCGCCAGAGGTAAACTCTTGTACATCAATAAGGTTATTGGACCAGACCAAACACCCTATATTGTCAGGATATGCATAAGCTAGGCAAGCACAATCATTTTAGGCATTGTATCTTGCACAGATCAGCATCCATATTTGCAATGAACTCATGAATATCTGGAACCTTTACCATTTTCACCTCCCAAAAACCATCTTCTTTGCCTTTTGAAGCAACTGAATTATTTGTGTTACTACCACAAAACAATTTGGTTTTCCTCTCACACCCTCCTGTGCTGTTTCCTTTGCTCCACTCCTCGTCTGAATTTGGTGCAAACCCTTTGAAACAATGGCATTTCGGTGTTGGAAGTTCCGAAGATTTGAGAATCCCGAAAACTCCACATTTTCCATAAGTTTCATATGTATTTTTTGGTGCCTCCCAATTAGTCGACCAATCACTCCCATTGTCCTCCGTAACCATTAACTGGAAGACTCCTTCCGGCGAGATATCTATATATGAGAAAGTAGCGTCAGAAAACTTGTAAGAAAAGTACTTTGTTCCCTGTTGCTCATTGTCTTGTAGAGTATTTCCACTCAGATATCCTTCATTCATTTCTGGTACGCCAATGAACTTTGATTTATCCCATGGCCCGGTTCTCCAGTAAGGAGTTGATCCATTAAACCAAATGAACACCTGAGGAGGCGTCTGGTGTGAAAGTCCAGCTGAGAACAACCCAGCTGATGGATCATTCACACTTTTCCAGGCAGTCACGATGATCCTCTTACCATAATTAGTATCAAATCCCAACAACATTTCTGGAAGTTGTGTGTCACTAGGATGATCAAAGCTCTGCCACAATGGATCAGCTTCAGCTCCAGTTCCATCATCTTTGACAACAAAATTTCCGGTGTTTAAAAGAGCTGCAGATGAACTATTAGAAGGCGCTGAAATGTTGGTTGACCATAGATAATTCTGTTTCCCATCTACAAGCTCAATGTTTCCATAGATGTTGATTATCAAACTAGCTGAGGTGTCTGAAGCTGCAATAGGCTTTTCTCTGTTGGCAACCCATACAACTTTTCGGGGAGTATTTTCTTGTGCCATATCCCCACATACTTGTTGCCAGCATTAGGCTTGAAAAACCCTAATTCAAAAATGTGGTCAAGGGAGAGAAGGCTTTGATTTTGCGATAGCGGTTGGGAACGAGTTATGTTATAAATTTCAGCACAACGGTGCTGTGAAAGAATTAAGCTGAAGAATAATAGAAAGAACATTGGTGGATTCGGACCTTGAAGTCACAGTAGTTTTTTTGTCTCATGACATTTTCAGCTAATGTTCAGATGAGAATTTTGTCAACAGCTAGCGTATTCGCATATCTGTAAACTTTATCGTCGAGAAAAATGACTTCTCCCATTTGGTTATGACTATATTCAACTAATTATGCAAAGTCATGAGATGAGAACTTTAAAAAAACTGAAACTGATGTTGCCTCCTTGTGGAGATATTGATTGGATAATCTACACGGATTATAGAACGGCCATTAATTTTAGGTCTCTAACTACTAATTCCGCCTAATTCCTTGTTTTAATAATTTTCTCCTTGCCTTGGCAGCTTTGTTTTATTGAAGTCTCCAGTTGACCAAAAAAATATCTCAAGTCCAAATCATTGTAGTTTTAGATCATTAGATTACTTGGAGTTACAATTACTTTGGGCTCGTTTACTTACAGGGAATGGGAATGTGAGGAATGAGAATCACTGGGAATCATTCTGATTTCTTAGTTACCCTACATTTACTAACCCACTTGGGAATCAAAATTTAGTGGGCCCTACTGCAATTTAGGGGCAAAAACACCCCAAGGAAATGAGAATCGGATACCCAAGTCCCTTAGGTATCCAATTCTCATTTCCGAACTTTATTTCCGATTCCCTCTTGTAAGTAAACGATAGAAAATAATGGCTGCCGTACTGCTATTTATTTCTAGGTTATTCACATCAATTTCTCTTCTTTCTTTTGTTAGAATTGTTTCAAAATTTATGAAAACAAATACAGTAGTACGCTACTTGTTTAAAAAATTCTCTTCTTTGAGACAATTAAGAAATTAACAAACGCAGTTCCCTCAACCACTCTGATTCAACGCCACAATTTCATCACAGAAAGGGTTGAATATGTGAAAATGTGGATTAATTGTCAATTTGACTCACTCAACATACATATATATTGGCTAATCTAAATGTAAGGAAGTCAAAGGAAGAAAGAACGTAAGGAACAAACCAATTGGGGGAGGTTGCTACGAACGTTGAATCATGCCAGCCAGGACTACTTTTATATGATGAAATGGAAATCATTCTGATTCCTTGGTTACCCTACATTTACTAACCCACTTGAGGATCAAAATTTAGTGGGCCCTACTCCAATTTGAGGGCAAAACACCCCAAGGAATGGGAATCGGATTCCCAAGGGGGACTTGGGTATCCGATTCCCATTCCCGATTCTCATTCCCAAACTTGGTTTATGATTTCCTCTTGTAAGTAAACGAGCACTATATGTCTAAGAACATATCTGAATGACAGAAAGTTGTCGTGATTTTAAAAAGTTTCTAATCACTTATCGACCTTGGATCGTTGTTATGGTAGGCATCATTCACGGAGAGAACATTGTCAATCTGAAGTGGTTGAGGATCAGAGCCAGAGTTTTGGAAAGTAAATATAGGCTCCTTCGGTTGTGGGAGAACTGTCTCACTACTTAGCATCAAAACTACACCTGGCATGGTTGGCCTATCTGCCGCCTTGTCCTGTACGCAGAGAAGCCTAATATGCACACATCTCATCACTTCTGACAAGGAATATGAATCAGCCAGTACTTCATCAACCAAGTCCAATCCTCTTCTTCATGCCATAAGTTCCATGCCTGACATAATCCAAATCAGCAGATTGTTGAAGCTATATGCAAAAGGCTTCTCGGAAATTCACAATCGAAAAGTGTTATTGGTATGATCAACTTACATAAGCAAGTAGAAGCTGGTATTCTCCTGCCACTAATGATCTCCAACAGCAAGACACCGAAGCTGTAGACATCTGATTTTTCAGAAAATATCCCCCCAAGGCATACTCCGGAGACATATAGCCACTGCATATCTGCAGCAATTGATTATTACTCAATTTGAACTTTAGTTGGGAAAAAGCAATGCCAAGAACTAGAAGAAAGGATACTTACAGAGTTCCCACAACCTTCTTAGTGTTTTCTAAAGTCTGTGTCCCTTGGACGATGCATGATAATCCAAAATCTGAAATCTTTGAGTTCAAGTTCTTGTCCAAGAGAATGTTACTCACCTTCAAATCTCTATGTATTACCTTCAAAATGGAATCATGGTGAAGATAAAGAAGCCCTCTAGCAACACCCTGAATAATATTCAACCGTCTACCCCAATCAAGCTCTGCTCTTCGCGTTGGGTCTGATGAATGCAGCCATTTGAAATGTTACCAATAATGTAAATTTTATGTTACAATGCTATAAAAACTTACGTAGTAGTGCCGCTGAAACTAACCGAATAGAAGGGTGTCCAAGCTTCTTTTTGACATGAACTCATAGATCAGTAACTTCTCATCGTCTTTTACACAGCAACCCATGATCCTAACAAGATCTTTATGTTGGAGCTTGGAAATCAACAGCATCTCACTCTGGAACTCCTCTATGCCTTGCCCTGAGCTACTAGATAGTCTTTTTACAGCGACTTCTGTCCCTTCTTGTAGCTTACCCTGCAAATTTATCATTGCGTTATTGTCTGTCATGCAATTGTGACATGTATGACTCTATTCCTTTATAAAGAGAACAGATATATACGCACATTGTAAACAGGACCAAATCCTCCTTCCCTGAGTTTGTTTGTGATGTTGAAATTGTTCGTAGCGGTTAATATAGTATCAAAATTATACATGCACGGCTCTAATGGATCTTGATTTCTAATATATTCTCGAAGAGTGTCTCTTGAATTCTCAGTACTTTCAGATAATGGAAGAAATTTTGTTTTTGCTTTGACATTTCCTGATTCAGAATATAACAGTCGATTAAGAGCCCGCCTGGTAACGTTTCGCAGAGTACCAGAGAAGGAAAATGATAAAATGAATCTGGCTTTTTTGAGATTTAAAAATGTGTTTGGTAGTACATCAGTAAAATATTTTCATAAAACAAATTGTGCAAAACGTGTTTGGTAGAAGTATATTAAAAATGACAAAATCTTTCTCTTCCCATCTCTCATTGCAAAACCCAATTATCTGCAAAACCAAAACTTTTTTTTTTATGGGTAAATTTTCTGGGTAATACAGATCCGAACCCATCCATACATCAAAACCCAAATCCAGATCTGAACCCAATTCTGGCAAGCATGCTCGAACCCAAATCTGGCCGCCGACCTTGAACCCAAAAGTCGGCGCGGCGTCGTCATGGAGTTGTTGGAGGCGTCGCCGACCTGGAAGTTCTGATAGTGTCCGGGCGGAGCTCTAGCAGCGTCGTTGCGGACCAAGACCATCCACGTTTTCGCTCAAGCTCCGCCACTTCTTTGCGGTCGTCGGCATGGCCTCGTCACGGAGCTGTTGCAGGCGTCGCCGACCTAGATTCTTTGACAGCGTCATCGTGGGCCGTTGGCGTCAATGGCGTCATCGTCTGGGTTCCTAGTAGGCGAGCCGTCATCGTCTGGGTTTCTAGCTGGCTGGTCGTCGTCTCTGGTTCTGAGCAGGCGGTCCGTTGTCATCGTCTAGGTTCGGAGCGGGCGAACAACATTTTTTTTCACGCTTTTTGGATTTGAGCGAAAACGTCAATTTGACATTTTTGCATTTTATGTGTTAAACGGCAGAAATGAAAAGGAGATCCCTTTTCACCATTTCTGCACCTATTTTCAACTTGTAGCCACCAAATGCATATCTGTCCATTTTTTGGGTGTGAAAATGAAAACAGGGCCGCGAAAACGTTACCATACGCAGCCTGTTGTAAATCGATGTAAAGCTAGATGTTTTCATACACAATGTAATGTAGACAAACAACTCAAGCTTGTATCTTTCTGTATTTGATTTTATCTTTGTAAAGTTTGTATCTTTGTGTTTGTTTGTAACTGGAAGTGAACAAAATCGAATGCAAACTCAAAGCTCGGCTGCTATTCTTTCATTCAACATAACTCATTCACATTACAAAATCAGTAGCTAGGGTAACAAAGCTTTATACTTGGTTCAATTACATCATAGCCTTACAAATGGCTTAATCTCAAACAACCTAAGCTACCAACTTCGCAGGACCACTTCGTGATAAGGCAGCTGGAGATTCTTGTTTGTTTCTGCTGAGTCACTAACGGTTGGCTGACTCATCCAAGTAGTCCAGTCAGCTGCAAAATCAAACTTCAACTTGAACTGATCTTGGCGCCAATCCAAACTCCTTAATGCCAGCAGTTTTACTTCCAACACTCCCCTTAAAACTGCTTCTTAACTCCCAATAACTCCCTCAAATAGTAATACTTCTCACCTGCAATAGCTTTGGTATAAATGTCAGCAATCTGATCATTTGTACTACAGTAGATCAACTCAACTTCTTTGTCTTCGACAGCATCCCTGATGAAGTGATGCTTGATAGCAATATGCTTGGACTTGTTGTGGGAAACTGGATTCTTAGACATAGCAATTGCTGGTTGGCTATCACACATCAGTGGTGTAGCACACTTCTGCTTCAAATCAAAATCTTCCAGAACCCTTCTCAGCCAGATTGCTTGTGAAGTGCAGATAGCAGCTGCTACATATTCAGCTTCAGCAGAAGATTGTGCAACTGATTGTTGCTTCTTGGATTGCCAGCAAATTGCTCCAGTTCCCAAGCTAAACATATATCCAGAAGTGCTCCTTGAATCATCTTGACATCCTCCCCAGTCACTGTCACAGAAACCAATCAACTGTGGCTTCACTCCTCTTTCATACATAACTCCAAACTCCTGAGTGCCTTTCACATATCTGAGCACCCTTTTTGCCACTCCATAGTGAGTTTCAGTAGGACCATGCATGTATCTTGAGAGTATTCCAGTAGCATAGACAATATCAGGTCGAGTTGCAGTCAGATAGTTAAGACTCCCTACCAGACTTCTGTATTTCTTCTCATCAGCTGGTGCAGTGCCATCTTCTCTGGAAAGCTTCTCACCCTCAGTCATTGGAGTCACAGTTGGATTACATTGTCCTAATCCAAACTTGTCTAGCAATTCCTTTGCATATTTCTTCTGAGAAATGTGAATCCCATCTTCAGATTGCACAATGCTGATTCCCAGAAAATAATGCAGAAGTCCTAAGTCACTCATTTCATATTTCTTCATCATTTCATCCTTGAACTCTGCAATCATCTTCTCACTGCTACCTGTGTAAATAATGTCATCCACATACAATGAAATGATGAGTATTCCATCATTTCCTTCTCTCTTCACATACAGTGTAGCTTCATTTCTGCTTCTGCTAATTCCAGAACTTGTAAAATGCTTGTCAATCTCTGCATACCAAGCTCTGGGAGCTTGCTTGAGTCCATACAATGCTTTCTTCAGCTTATATACTTTCTGTTCTTCATTTTCAACTTCAAACCCCTGTGGTTGAGCCACATAAACTTCTTCTGTCAATACTCCATTCAGAAAAGCAGATTTGACATCTAACTGGTATAAAACCCAGTTTTGTTGTGCAGCAATGGATATGAGCATTCTAACAGTGTCCAATCTTGCCACTGGTGCAAATGTCTCATAGTAATCAACTCCAGGTTGCGTGAGTATCCTTTTGCCACTAATCTTGCTTTCTTCCTCTCAACTGAACCATCAGACTTCAACTTGGTTTTGAAAATCCATTTAACTCCAATCACCTCTTTGTCAGCTGGTCTCTCTACAAGTTCCCAAGTTTCATTCTTCTCAATAACAGCTATTTCATCCTCCATAGCCTTCTGCCATTCAACATCTTTTGCAGCTTCTTCGAAATTCTAGGTTCTCTATGCAGAAGTTGCATCTGGCATAAACTTCATTTAGATTTCTGAACTTCCTTGGTGCATTTGGAGTTGATTCCATTGCTGAACTTGGAATAGATGTAGGAGTAGTAATTATCTGCTGAGGTTGAACTGGTGTAACTGGTTCACAAGTACCAGAACTCTCCCCTTGCTCCAGAACTCGTTCTTCTACTTGTTCTTCATAGTTTGAGATGTAAATGTTCTTCTTTTGCCAATCCCAAGCTGCTGATTCATCAAATATCACATCTCTGCTGGTGATTACTTTGTTCTTCTGCAAATCATACAGCCTGTACCCTTTAGTATGAGTTGCATAGCCAATAAACACACATCTCTCCCCTTTTTCTTCAAGTTTGTGTCTGTGTTCCTTTGGAATATGGACATAAGCGATTGAGCCAAACACCCTCAGATGTGAAACAGATGGTTTCCTTCCACTCCAAGCTTCAATAGGTGTTAAATTCTCAACTGCTTTTGTTGGACTTCTGTTCAGCAAGTAAACTGCAGTGTTTACTGCTTCTCCCCAGAATTCATACGGGAGATTCTTCTCATGCAGCATTGATCTTCCCATCTCTACAATAGTTCTGTTCTTCCTCTCTGAGACTCCATTTTGCTCAGGAGTATAAGCTGTGGTCAACTGCTTTTCAATTCCCAGTTCTTCACAAAAATTCTGGAATTCTGCAGAAGTGTATTCTCCTCCTCGATCACTTCTCAACCTCTTCAGTTTCAGACCACTTTGTCTTTCAACCATGGATTTGAACTTCTTAAATACTCCAAATACTTCTGACTTATTCCTCAAGAAGTATACCCAAATCATCCTTGAGTAATCATCAATAAAGGTCAGAAAATATCTGTTTCCAGCATGTGTTTGAATTTTCATAGGACCACATACATCAGAATGTACCAATTCCAGCTTCTGAGTAGCTCTCCAGGCATTTTCTTTTGGAAATGGCATTCTGTGTTGTTTGCCACTCACACATCCACTGCAAACTTCAGAACCTTGTGTGATCTGTGGTAGTCCATACACCATATCTTTGTCAAACAGATTCTTCAAGCTTCCATAGTTGAGATGTCCAAGCCTTTGGTGCCATATTCTTGAAGATCCATTTATTTCCATCTTCAGTGCTACTGTTTGCACATATCTGAAGAACAGTGGAAAGATTCGGTTTCCTCTTTTCTTCACTTTAGCTATCAACACAGTTTTGTCATTCTTGTCAGTAATCTCACAGTGACCATCTCTGAAATAGACCTCATGACCATTCTCCATCAGTTGCCCCACACTTAGCAAATTTTGGTCAATTGTTGGTACATACATCACTCCATCGATGTAACTTGTGCCTTTAGCTGTTTCCAAAGCTAATCTGCCTATACCAGCAACTTCACTCCAGACTTTTACTCCCATCTTCACTTTGGTCTGCACACTTTCATCAAGCTCTACAAACATGTTCTTGTTCCTGGTCATGTGATTAGAGCAAGCACTATCCACATACCAAGCTTCTTCTTCACTGATAGTAGCAGCATGACAAACATAGAATGCATTTGCATCCGCAACTGGAGCTTCCACATAGTTTGCTTTCTGATAAGGCAATTTAACTCTACAATCTTTGGCCATATGATTGAATTTATTGCACCTTCTGCACCTTGGCTTCCCCTTGTACCAGCAATCTTCAGTAGCATGGCTTGTCTTCTCACAAATTCTACACTTTTGTCCATTATTGCTACTGACAAATTGTGCCGAGGTCTCCTCCTTGTGCTTTGGTTCATACTTCTGTTTGAACTTTTGCTCCTTCTTTTCTTTTGACTTGGTGTTTTGCTGAGCTTTCCCTTTATCTGCGTTTCTGTTTACTGACATAGCAGAAAAGGCAGTCTCTAAGGCATTCTCAGAGTGTCTTTGTTGCCTCTGATCAAAAGCCTTTATTGAGCCTTTAACTTCCTCAAACGTCAGTGTTGACAAGTTCTTGGTTTCCTCAATAATACTCACAATAGGGTCAAATCTCTGAGGTAGACTTATCAACAACTTCTGCACAGTTCTAGTCTCATCTATCGTTTCACCATAAGATCTCATCTGGTTTGTTATATCAGTAAATCTAGTGAGGTAGTCTTTGAGTTGTTCATCATCTCTCATTCTAGCATACTCGAAGTCTCTCCTCAAAGATTGTAACTTTACATTTCTGCATCTACTCTCACCTCTGTACTCTTTCTCTAAAATGTCCCAAGCATCTTTAGCTCTAACTTCATTACTTATTCTAGGGAAAATAACAGATGTTAAACCAGTTTGTATGAGATACAAAGCTCTAGCATCCTTCTTAACCATTTCTTCTATCTGGTTCTTATCTAAGCTTTTATCAACAGCTTCACCATTTTTATCAAGTTCTGGGATTTTAATGCCTTCATCAACATATTTCCATAAGCCATAAGATATCAATAAAGTTCTCATCTTTACCATCCAATAGTCGTAGTCCTCACCATCAAATACTGGAGACGCAAGAGCTGAACCACCTTCTGCAGCACCTTTGCTTGAACTTGCCATTTCTGGAAAAGACTTGACTTTGACAGCAACTTCAAAACTTGTAGCAGATTAACCTAGGCTCTAGATACCATGTTGTAAATCGATGTAAAGCTAGATGTTTTCATACACAATGTAATGTAGACAAACAACTCAAGCTTGTATCTTTCTGTATTTGATTTTATCTTTGTAAAGTTTGTATCTTTGTGTTTGTTTGTAACTGGAAGTGAACAAAATCGAATGCAAACTCAAAGCTCGGCTGCTATTCTTTCATTCAACATAACTCAGTCACATTACAAAATCAGTAGCTAGGGTAACAAAGCTTTATACTTGGTTCAATTACATCATAGCCTTACAAATGGCTTAATCTCAAACAACCTAAGCTACCAACTTCGCAGGACCACTTCGTGATAAGGCAGCTGGAGATTCTTGTTTGTTTCTGCTGAGTCACTAACGGTTGGCTGACTCATCCAAGTAGTCCAGTCAGCTGCAAAATCAAACTTCAACTTGAACTGATCTTGGCGCCAATCCAAACTCCTTAATGCCAGCAGTTTTACTTCCAACACAGCCGACGTTTTCGCATTTTATGTGTTAAATGGCATAAATGAAAAGGAGATCCCTTTTCACCATTTCTGCACCTATTTTCAACTTGCAGCCACCAAATGCATATCTGTCCATTTTTTGGGTGTGAAAATGAAAACAGGGCCGCGAAAACGTTACCATACGCAGCCGAAAATTACATATAGAGAAATAACCCGAGATGCTAGAGTATTTTAAAAATAATAATAAATACAATAATAAAAGAAATAAATAGAATGATAAATACATTGGCTCTTGATAGGCTCTTGCATGACTAGCCCAGATCTTACCGTGAAAACTGTATATAAATAAATCTTGAATATTTCGTAATTGATTATTTTTGTATGTGTTTTGATAATTCAAAACGCGTGTGATTGGGGTACAGTTTTTTTTTTTTTCTTCCAGGAATTGGGGTACAGTTTGTTACAGTACAAAGGTTTAATTTGGACAAGAGGAGATGGGTTAGAATTTCCTAGTTCGTGTAGGATATGGATTGCTATAATATATTTCCTATAGGGTTATTTGTACTTTCCTATTTCCTCTCTGATTTGGTTTCCTATAGTTCTACTCCTTGGTGACTAGCATAAATTGCCCAAAGTTGCTGAACAATAGAGATAAGCAAGTTTAAGCAAGTTTAAGCAAATTTAAGCCTGGTGAACTTTATTACTAAAAGTCCCTCTGCTTTTTCAGAGCAATAAGCTTATAGAAGATGGCCCCTAAAATTAGAAAAAATATAGAGCTCATACGCAACGTGACTGCCCGCAAGACGACCTTTGGGAAGCGAAAGAAGAATCTGTACAAAAAGGCCGACGAGCTTTCAAAACTCTGTGGCATTGATGTGTGCTTGATGGTCTACGAAGCGGATAAGAAGAAGGGGAGGCCAATTGATCAACCGGAATTATGGCCTGAAGATCCAATGGAGTTCAACCGCATTCTCAACAAGTACAAGGCTTGTGACGATGTTCCTTCTGCTGGTATGAGGAGGTACTTTGAAATATCTGATTTTTATGAGGTCAAGGAGGGGGAGGAGGAGGCAGATGTTGAGCCCAAGCAGAAAAGACTTTCTCACAAGCGCATGGACAAGTACCCAACATGGGATGATCGACTCAACAAGTTTTCGCAGGATGAGTTGGGGAAGCTCCTTCAGTCACTGGAAGCCAAGATTGAAGCCTCAACGAAGAAGATTGGGCGGTTTGCTGGGAAACAAAAACTTCCTGTGGAGAAAGAAGAGGCAAGCACTAGTTCTGCCCTGCAACTGATGCCTCCTACTATACCAATGCTGCCAAGTGCATGGATTTCGAGGTCACAATCCGAGAAAGTCCAATGATAATTGCTGGGAGAGGCCTATAATAATTTATTTATTTTGGTTAAATTAAAAAAAAGTTGTAAGTTTCTTAGCACATGAGTTTTAATGATCGGGTACTATGGCTTTAGGGGTGGAATCGGGTTGGGTCCCGACCCGAAAACCCCCACCCCGACTCTCGACCTGACACCCCCTCGGGCAAGCGTCTTCCACCCCGATCTCGACCCCGATAAGCGTCGGGTCCCGACGATCGGGTACCCCGACCCCGTCGGGTATTTGTCGGGTCGGGTGGGTGAAATCCCGACTAATGATTCTCCCTATTCTTCTCGGCCAACCTCCACTGCAATTCCCAGCCAAAACACATGAACAATGTCCATAGATCTATCAAAAATCAAACCCAGAACAAACCCAACACAATCAATGCAAAACCAGAAGCAATCTATCAAAAATCAAAACCAGATCAAACCACAACACAATCAATTATTTTTTTTATAATTATCAAGTTTTATTTTTTTAAAATAAAAGTTCATATAATAGTTCATATTTTGAAACACACAAATTTCCTATGTTACAAATTTTTATACTACCATCCAACTACAATATATTGGTAGCATTTCTGCATATGCCACTACAACAAAAATGGGCTTTAGCGACCAAAATTTTAGCGAGGAAACTATTTTCCTCGCTGAAAAGAGACTTTCTGCGAGGAAATAAGTTGTTCGTTGGTGAAAGTATGCCAAATTTGGTCTTCGAAGTTGTCAAACATTCAGCGAGGAAATATGAGCTATAGCCAGGAAATGTTTCGTCGCTAACACTACTTTTGGCGAGGAATTGATTATTTCCTCGGTGAAAGATGGAAATAAAAGCGAGGAAATGAAGGTTTCCTCGCTGAAAGATGAACCATCAACGAGAAATGGGCGGGATGTTTAATTTTGGTCTCCCGCCTCTACGAAAATGTTGCTACCGAAAATTTTTACCAAGTCTCACTACAACAGTTCAATTTTAGCCTTCTCTAACAGTCCAATTTACAAACAAAAGCCCTAATACCCCAAAATTCAACCCCAACTCCATCCTTATCTCATCAGCCGACGCCTCTGCCAATAGCCAGAAACCCAATTCCGTCGCAGTCACCAAACTCCCAACCCAGAACCCGATTCCTTGCCGTCGCCGTCGCCGAACGCCTCTCTACCAAAAGCCAGAAACCCGATTCGGTCGCGGTCGCCGAATGCCCAACCCAGAACCCGATTCCTCGCCGTCACCGTCGCCCGTCGCCGTCGCCGAACGCCTCTCTCCGAAAGCCAGAAACCCGATTCGATTGCGGTCGCCGAACGCCCAACCCACAACCCGATTCCGTCGCGGTCGCCGAACGCCTCTCTGCCAAAAACCAGAAACCCGATTCCGTCGCAGTCCCCGAACGCCCAACCCAGAACCCCGATTCGTTGCCGTCGCCAAACGCCCGACCCCAGAACCCGATTCCATTCCGTCGCAGAACGCAACCCCACTCGCCACGCAGAACCCGATTCCTAAAGGTAAATCTGATTTCATTTGTTGCGTTTGATTGTTCTAGTTAATGGATATTGGAGTTTGGAGTTTGGCCGGTAAGGATATTGTATATTGGAGTTTGCAGTTTGGCCGGTTTGGCTGGTGTATATGTGTAGATCAGTTTGTCGGATAGGCACAATCGGACGGTGGCGATAGCTCAGCTGAGCACTCTCTTGCATTACTTTGTTCAATGTTTTATGAAGACGAAAGATTAAATTTGGTCATGAGGTTCTATGATTTGGGTTTCCTGGATGAGTTCCGCTAGAGGTCTGGTGTTCATCGTATGTAGATAATTTGACAAAATTCTAAATTGTTCTATTTCATACTGTAGATAAAATTTATGATTGATAGAACATGTGTTCACTTGATGTCCAATCTTGCAAGTAATTAAAGAAGCATTAGAATGTGCCATAAACATCACTTAAGCATGACTACTAGCTAGTCGCTACATTTTTGTATTGTACAAACCAAATGAATGTTACCCATTTGCTGATTTTAACTGAAATTTGAGATGCTGATTATGCTGCTTGGTGTTTTTAATTTATTATTGATTTTGTGATTGATTCTGAAATGTATTTCTGGAGCTCTTGCTCATTTGAAGGTGTATGGAGATTTTATTCATTGATGATTTGAGTTATTTGATTGAATGCAAAGTGATACTTAGGTTTTTAGTAATTAGCTAACCAATTACTAATTAGTTGTCTGCTCAAGTAGCATTATGGTGTTTAATCATTTGGGTTTACTTTGGCATTGCAAATGATACTGTGATTTCGTTCTTGTATTTCAGATAATGAAAATTTTGCAGCATGGGAGTGTTAGAGGTCTGAGCATTATGGCTTTTGAGCTGTAAGTAGTTGGATATACCATTGCTCTGGCATATTGTCTTCATAAAGGGCTTCCATTCTCAGCTTACGGAGAATTGGCCTTTCTTTTGATCCAAGGTTTGTGAAACTCTCTTCTTTTGATCTTTCTGTCAATCTGTCATATTCAGGGGGAGACGCTTTATTTGCTTGGCTGCGGAAAACAAATAGTTGGGGTTCATTGATTATCATAAGTAGAATGATTTTACACAACAAACTGCAAAATGTTTGTTAAATTTGTCGCTCTCATTGTGTGCAATTTTGTAGTATCAGGAGAGCTGATGATGGTAATCATAAGATCTAACACGGTTCTGGTCATGCTTATCTTTTGCAGCTTTAATACTTATTGCCATTATCTACTAATACTCCCAACCTGTGAGTATGAAAACATGGATCAGGGCGTTACTGTATCCTTCTTGCCGAGAAAAGTTTTACTTCTGGCTTCCAATTTTTTTTTTCTCCAAGCTTCATCCTGTTTATCGATAAATGTAATGTGGTCAACTTCTTCCTTAATATCATGGTTTTCCAGATACTGTGCCATAGCGCCAACCATATTAGCTGGACAAATCGATCCTTTTGAAATTCTTTATGTAAGTAGCAACTTCCACGTTTCAATATTTAAAGTACTGGCACCATATGCGGTTCTCCTCCCCTTGTTTTGTTGTCCTCCCTCCTGGGGGGCTGTGAGATAAAAAAAAAAAAAAGGTGTTTTTTTGTTCTTCCCTACCCCCCCCCCCCCCTTGATTCTTTCTTTTCACAGGTATGGATCCGTTTACTCTTACGTATTTTCAATAATATGGTGTCAGTAAACCTGTGTAGATCTATCATGCCTTCCCATTTAACATGAATGCCTGATTGCATGTGTAGGCTTTCATTTCAACCTGTGATCAGCTGTTTAATTTCCTTTCGTTTTGGAGAGTCCAATTCAGCCAGCATTTCTCAACTGCTTTAGTCTCTTTGTTATACGACTAATGTATCAAAATGGTCTGAAGTGTTAAGTCAGTACTTAATATAATTAGAAAACTTTCTTGTCTTCCTGTTTTTGGCTCATTATGATTCATCCATTGGTTGTGTTTGTGTGTTTAGCTTTGTCCTTGATGCAATGAGGACTGTCAATGAACCAAATGCAAGATTAAAAAATTCATTAGTATCGTCAAAGTAAGCGTTGCTTTCCTTTGTTTCTTTCTGACTTGTTTCTATGTATTCATCTTTAAGATCCACTAGAAGTAACTCAGGCATAATTTTGAGACACTCTATTGGTGGCTTAGACCATTTTGGCTTGGACCCTTTTTGTTAGTTTAAGGTGCTTATACATAGTGACTTTGTAATAGGTCTGCAGATCAATGATATTCTGTTAAGATGAGCTTGCTATGTTTAAACAATGCCCTGAAAAAAGGTAAGATACTTTCTATGGATTTCCTCTTCTTCCTCTCTGCTATGTTATACATATTTGATTACTGCTGTTAGTTCCTATTGCAAATCTTTCCGAGCATGAAATTGACATTATGCCTTCTTGCGGTTAGTTCCTATTGCAAATCTTGTAGTTTACGTTGTAGGAAATATTTCGAATCTGATTATTTGATTTGATGCCTTATCATGTTAGATACAAGCATTTCCAGATGGGAAAGGAAATGAATTTGCAGATTACTTTCTAGTGCATGCCTTCAAGTAGTTCGCGTTGCAGGAAAGATATAGAATCTGATGATTGTATTTTTGATGTCTTGTGATGTTAGGTACAAACATATCCAGCGGAGAGAGGAAAAGAAACAGAGAAATCGGGAAAAAATCTGAACGGGAAGCTAGCCTCAGTGCTCCTAGAATGTCAGGTTAATGAAGATTTTGCTCTTATCTTTCTAGTTGGGACTCCATTTCCTTTCCAAAGGCCTTAGAGATTGAATTGGAAAAAAATGAAGATTAGCTAGTTAATATTTTTGATAGCTAGGAATTTTTTATCCACATTGATTGTAATTTGATGTTTGTAAGATACGATTTTGTTTCAATATATATATATATATATATATATATATATAAAAGCTATGGTTGATTGATTAATTCCATTAATCTGTTAGTATTCTTGTAATGGTTCATAATCTTGATTTAAATGGAAACAATAATTCTAAAAATGGAAATTATTAAGTCACAAAATACATTAAAAAAAAAGCATTTGGCGACAAAAAAAGGTACCAGCGGCGAAATATTTCGTCGCTGAAAGTCCGCGGTTAGTTGAATGTTGGCAGTGAGCAATTTTTGCGACGAAATTATCAGCTTTCAGCGACAAAATATTTCGTCGCCAAAACTCTACAGCGAGGAAATTTAACATCTACAGCGAGGAAGTCAAATTCGTCGCTGAAACCTAGCGACGATACAGCAAATTCGTCGCAAAGTGCTTTCCCCGACGGACCTACGGCGACCAGTGAGCGACGAAAAATTTTCGTTGCTAACTGCCTACTGCGACGAAAAATGAACTTTTTGCGACGAAATATTTCGTCGCTAAAGGCCATTTTTGTTGTAGTGTGCAGAAATGCATATAATTTAGAAACACCAATTTTTTTTAGATCAAAGAAAATTGAGGAAGGGAAGAAATGGTACAAAAATCCTTTGCAGGAGGAAGAAAAGAATTTCATAAATGGTGACACAATTCAATAATCAATACAACTTTTTTTGTTACAAAGCTTACAACAAATGCCATTTCCTAAGGCCTCTTCACCATGCTCTTTGGATCGTTGACCTAACAGGCTATGAATTTCACACACAAGGTATCAAAGTTCATCTTTGTTGCCTTCACAAACCCTCCCATTGCAGGATGGGCCATGATCGCCACTTGTGGGGCCCAGCCTATCACCTTTCCAATATCAGCCGTTCGATTGAGGAACCCTTCTGGAAGTACTCCAGTGGGGTCTGCATAGTCACTCGTCATACCCAATTTGCCGTTTGACGGAGGCTGCCGTAGGGACCACACGAACCGGACCCCACTCTGCTCTAGCGCACACGCTGTCTCTCTCACCTGGGTCTCGTGAAAGCTTCCCATGCTCCCGAAGCACAGGAACACCACGGACAGTGGCGGCTGATCGTCGAGCCACTTCAAGATATCTGACTTTTGTCTGGACTTGTCCGCACCGAGGTCGTCGGCTTCATCGCTCTTGAAGTTCAAAAGGGGTCCCACGGGGTACAGCGGTGGAGCCCTACCGTCCGAAAACGAACCGACAACATGGGTTTCCAGCTCCGAGTATGTATTTACCAAAATACCCTTGGTTCCTCTAAACCTTTTCCCGTAATTGAGGAACTTTGTGGCGCCGTCCTTGTCCAAAAGAAGAGTGGGAAACATCTTAACGGGCAGAGGATTGACAAAACTCGGGACGGCCAGATCGGCACCGGAGTCAATCAACTCGGAAACATCCTTTCCCTCCTCGTCCCGAAGCCATTGTAGGTGGAGCAAGTGCCCGAGACTCGCCGCGCAAGTAACTCGGCACCCCAAACTCATTGGCCACGTCGATCATCAGGGTGCAAAATATGTCAATCACGAAGCCGGCAAGCCGAGGAGGCTCCGGCTTTTCGGTCTCGGCCGTGAGTAGCTTTGTGACGGCATCTTTGACGTGGGTTTTGTGGTTTTCGATGAGCGTTTTGATGAAGTCGGTGAAGCCGCTGGGGGCTTGCGCGTCGACGAAGGTGTCGGGGAGGTTGATGAAGTTGATGCGTTGGGAGACTCTATCGGTGCTGGTGAAGTGCTTGTCGTCCGACAGCTTCATGATGAGGACGGTGACGAAGAGGCTGTCGTCTCGAGATACGAGGACCTTCGCGATCTCGACGGTGGACACGATGTGGCCGATCCCGGGGACCGGGATCAACACTAGTTGTGCTGGCTGCTTCATTTTTTCGGGGGAGAAAATATTGGGTTGGTACAGTAAAAATATGTATTTCCTCGTTTTATAGCATAGCATGGGACATTATTAAATTTGGACTAATTAGTCGACTAGTGACGTCATTCATTCGCTGGGATTCTTCCGGTTTATTCAACGGACCTTTCTGAGTTAATTCTAAGTCATTCTTATCTTTCAAAGTCGGTCTCAAAGAGATCAATAGAGAATTGAACCCAAATTGAAAGTTGGACGACATGTGTCCAAAGAAAATTTCTCTAGGACAATCGAAAAGGCAATTAAAGTTGATTTTGGTTCGACTAGTCGTATAGGATAGACCTACTCATGGGACTACGTAGCACACAAACTTTATAGAAACTTATTATCTACAAAGAAAGGTCCAAAAAGATTGTACAAAACAATTCTCCCACAATAGACTTCAGCAATATTATATGTACAATACTAGTTATTGGATTAGGAGGAATGTATTATTAATTTGGAGTAGTGTATTAAATTTTAGACATATGTACAATGAGATGAATGACTAATTATTGACGTGGCATATATACAATGGGTCATCGCGCCAGCGTTTTTCGTTGGTAATTGGCGATCACACGGTACTACAAAAAGGAGATTTCCTAGCTTTCTACATGCTCGTGACGTTTGGGGAAATCCCCATCTATTAATAGTAGAACATCCCTCTACGTCGTTGATTCCGTGGCCACCAAACATTTAAATATGAAAACTCTTGTTACAACATAATCAAAAGGTGATTAAACCAACTGTGAAAAAAGATCGATTGTGAATTGTTGATGAATAATCAAAAGTTGAGTCGTATCAATGAAACATCCCAATGAGATGATGATGGCAGGATTATGTGGGCTGTGATGGAGATTGGCCCAAGTGGTTAACTAAACAGTTAATTAATTTCATCAATGAGTTGATTGGATTTTATAGTTAACTAGCATGGGTGCCCGCGCGTTGCTGCGAGAGTAAAAATAACAAAGACATGGAAATATAAAAGAAAGAAGAGTAAGAAACAATTGGGCTATTAGGATAAATATATATGGAATGTCTGATTGATTTCCTTTAACTGACCCTTTATGAAGGAATTTTCAAACCTAACAAACAAATCACGCGAAAAAATGGAGACCAGTATAACCTTGATCGTTATTAATGAGAACGACAATAAAATATCAATTAACAAACCCAAACTCAAAACTAAAAAATTAAATAAAAAAAAGTCATAGAGCTCAATTGCTCAATGCATGGGAACCTGAAAACTGAGATTACAATTTGATCAATTTGAGCATACATCGAAACCCTAAAATTCACAGTTATACAAAATCACCCATACTCGAAATCCCGTGAAAAGAATTGTCACTTGCTCGTTCACAAAACCGAAGAAAATCAAAGTTTAAAAAAAGTGAATTAATCGATAATCACATAATCAATAGGAAACAGTTAATAACGAACAAATTGATAAATTTTTTAAAATCTAATTGATTAAGAAACTTTTTTGAGCGAGCTTTGCAAGCCTACTGGATAGATTGTCCTTGTCCACTGCCTCTATCTTTTTCAACAGATCACACACCACACCTCGCGCCAATTCCCAATCGAGCAAATTGTTGCCAATTCCCAACAGGTAACTCACCAACTCGCCATGGTAGTGTTGGAATTTGGAGTCGCGATAGTAGTGTTGTGGGGATTTGAAAGCAACGACGATGGCAATGGCGTTGGGGGTGAGCATACCAACTCGATTTTTCAAAAATTCAGACCGACCGACCCAATAGGTACCCGATCAGACTGGTAATTGACCAAATATGGGATAAATAAGTCCCAAACCAGATCGAATTGGTGTAATTTGGGTCCGAATCGGGTTTCGGATACTCAAAACCCGTGGGTACTCGACCCAAACCGAAGTATTTAATTTTCTATTTTTTTTGGATGAAGTATTTAATTTTCTATTAATTAATTGGTTTCTCTTCACTTTTACCTACCTGCCTCCACGTGCTTCCTCCACTTTCTACCTCATCCTCCACTTTCTGCCTCCATCTCTCCACCTTCTTGTTTGCCTCTTTTCATCTCTCCAAACCAAAAATATCATCTCCATCTTCTCTTTCTCCACAATCTCAATTTGACCGCCGTCAAATCAGATAGCGTAGTCATTGAATTCAACACTATCGGCCTACCTAAAGACGTGGATTTGTCACTCGCCGAACCCAAATCGAAGAGGACGGCAGTGGAGAAGAGGAGCTTCTTCATTTTTCTTTCTCTTTGTTCTTGGCTGTGTTGTTGTTGTTTATGTTGTTTATTCTTGGTGAATCTAATAAAACCGGCCTTGTTGTTTTTGTTGTTGTTTGTTCTTGGAAAAACTGATAAAACCCATTACTGGAAGATCACATGTTGTAGATCAGTTTCTCCGTCCCCAAATTTTTTCAAGTTCCATCATCAATTCGCTCATCTCCTCATCAAATTTCTTCATCGGGTTTTAATCCAGAACTAACTGAGTTTGGTGAAGTCTTGGGGTAATCGGCCGATGAAACTGCTGCTGTAGGCGGTGAAGATTCGGAGGAATCCGAGGGCAAAACCGTCCTTTCAAGTACCCGGGCACAAAACTCTATTGAAAACTCAGGGGTATATTCGCAATTTTACTGTATCCAGAACAGTAACCCCAGTATACTCGCGTTTCATATATAGATGTAGATTTGGTATGAAGCTGATGACGTTTTGCATGGCAGCTAGCATTTCGCTAAAGCCCATCCATGCACATGTGATGGTTCTACGTGTCAAGAGACAACGACATTTAGGTTACGACAAAGCACTAGGTTTAGTACTTTCTAACTGAACCGGAAATAATAGTGACTCACTTTATTTCTCAAATTTTCTATAAAGGTAGGCTTCTCCAGGAATGTGCAGGGATGTTACGTACAAAATTACATATACAGGGGTGTATTGGATTTGGATTTTTAGGGATTTTTGAAGGATTCAAAAGTTTAATGGTATTCAATTCAGATTTTTTAGCACTTTTGAACAATTTTTAAAAGTTTTGAGGTATTGGATGGTAACAAGTGACAAACAATCCACTTGTATTCAAAAAATGAAGGATTTTACTAAAACATGGATTCTTTCGGACTTCTAAGAAAAAATGCGTTGATTGTACCCCATGAAAAATTCCACCCTCCCCCCATGTTACTTTTCAGTTTTATGAGAGACTTTTCAACCCCAACCCCTATCAGAACCACCACCCTCCCAGCACCGTCCTCGGTGGCAGCAGCCTCACCTTCCTCCTCTCCCCTGCGGCGCCAGCAGTAGTCAGATTCGGAACATACCGGTTTGGGCTTCGTCGCTATCGAATCCTTACGCGACACCTCCATCAATTTCTTGCAAAATTCACCTAAAGTAATCAATAATCTTATGATTTTTGGGGGTGTTTGATGATAGAGCCGCTGCCAATCAACCCCAATTCAATACCCATATTTTGTTTGTTTTCATATGTTCCAAATTTCCGAGCCGCACCACTAGCAAAATTCACCCAAAAGTAATCAATAATCTTATGATATTTGGGGGTGTTTGATGAGAGAGCCGATGCCAATCAACCCCAATTCAATACC
Source organism: Spiraea crenata (assembly GCA_033992175.1). Classification (NCBI taxonomy): domain Eukaryota; kingdom Viridiplantae; phylum Streptophyta; class Magnoliopsida; order Rosales; family Rosaceae; genus Spiraea; species Spiraea crenata. The sequence goes on from JAVBHV010000019.1 coordinate 3,245,935, forward strand.
CAGATTTTGTTTTTTGTTTTCATATGTTCAAAAATTTCCGAGCCGCAACACAATGAAGTGAAATCAATCCCAATCCAATACTCTTTCATTTTTGGCATTCTTAGGTTTAGAAATTTCCTGCAAGTTTTTATCAGATGAGGTGGTTCATTAGAGTTTTCTGGTGCTTGGTTCGGTTAGTCGCCATAATTTCCGGTCAATCTTATGTTTTTCGTTTGATCACGTGTTGCATTTTATTGAACAAGATATGACCCAGTATAAATGGAAAATCTATGGAAATCCTCTGAAGTCTATAAACAAGAAATCCTCCATTTTAAAAAGTCTTTTGAAATCCAAAGGAAAAAGTCTAAAGTCCTAATAATATAGTTTAGAGAGCTGCTATGTACACTCGAAAGTGTTCTCTGGCACTCATATTTCTATGGACACTCATCTCAATTTATTAAATTTCTTTGGACACTCTAATTTAATTAAAATTTCCACCAATACCCTTTATTATTATTGAAGATTTCCTAATGTATTGTTCCATCAAAACATCAAAACATCATCGAATTTCACCGATCAAACATCAAAACCCAAGTAAACGCAAAAACCCAACTTAGATCATTATGTTCCCACCAGCCATTTTTGCTAGATTCTAATTGAAATACATCTAGTGCATAATCGAACAATCAAGCCGAAGAACAACATCAAGCCCAAATCAAGATCAAAGTACCTCACAATAAAGCTAAACAAAAACATATCAAAGTACCACAACCTCAACATCAAGCCGAAGATCACGCAAGCTGCAGATGGGTTCAGAGGCTTGGAGGGGCGGGAACGTACGCCGGAGGCCGAAGCAGGTGGAGGCGGGCGTCAGAGGCAGTGGTGGCAGCTATGGAGGCCCGAGTAGGTGGGAGAATCGCAATGGGAGGCCGGAGCGTGCGTCGGAGGCGGTGGTCGCACGACGCCGATGTGTCGCTCCTGGAAAATCACCGACGGGGTTGCGGGAGAAGAACGAGTCACTGTGAATGGCATCGCAAGGTGAAATTGCGATGGCTTGGGAATGGCATCGCGATGGTTAAACTTAATTTGCGATGCCCATGCCGATTTTTCAATGGACCCACATGGTTTTGGTTGATTATTTAGTGGTTGTGCAAGAACACTCATTGGCTAATGTTTGAGTGAAGTCTGGGTTTCTCTTGATTTTCACATTATGAATAGATTGCTTGATTGAGGATTTGAGGGTGAGGGAGATAGCTCATCTGGGTATATGAGTTCAGGGATCAGAAAGATGAGAAAATACGAGTTCAAGAATCAGAAAGAAAGAGCAATAATGTACTTAGATGTAATTTGATACATGGATAAAAAAGTAATTGCATCTTGTAAAAACATTGAGAGTGTCCAGAGAAATTTTTTGAGTGTACATAGCAGCTCTCTATAGTTTTATTAGAGCTTTTGGAACATCAAATGATCTTCAGCTTTGACAAATGATAAGTAGTTAAATCTGCTCAATAAAGCGGCCCAACGAAGAATACGACGACCCACCAACCATCAAGGCTTGCTTGCTCTTTTCACTCATCTCCTTCACCTTCTCTCTTATTTCACTATCTTTCTCCATCACTTTCCTTATCGCGCTCTCTATCTCTTGTGCGCTCACCAAAATCTCACCACCAATCCTATAATCAATTTTGACCTCAACGGCCAGTCCCAACTCCTTCACTAACTCAAACGCATTTAATTGTTGCTCCGCGTACAGTGGCCAAGCGGCAACCGGCACGCCGTGCCACAGGCTCTCCAGCGTAGAATTCCACCCGCAGTGGGACACGAACCCTCCCACTGCCGGGTGCGCCAATATTGCCACTTGCGGGGCCCATCCTATCACCCTTCCAATCTCAGCCGTTCGATCGAGGAACCCTTCTGGCAGTACTCCAGTGGGATCCTCGTAGTCGCTCGGCATGCCCATCTTGCCGTTTGACGGAGGCTGCCGTAGGGACCACACGAACCGGGCCCCACTCTGCTCCAGCGCAATCGCTGTCTCTTTCACCTGGGTCTCGTGAAAGCTTCCCATGCTCCCGAAGCACAGGAACACCACGGACAGCGGAGGCTGGTCGTCGAGCCACTTCAAGATATCCGACTTTTGTCTGGACTTGTCCGAACTGAGGAGGTCGGCATCATCTCTCTTCAGGTTCAAAAGGGGCCCCACGGGGTATACCGGTGGAGCTCTACCGTCCGAAAACGAACCAACAGCGTGGGATTCCAGCTCCGAGAATGTATTTACCAAAATACCCTTGGTTTCTCTGAACCTTTTGCCGTAATTGACGAAGTTTGTGGCGCCTTCCTTGTCCAAAAGAACAGTGGGAAACATCTTAACGGGCAGAGGACTGACAAAAGTCGGGACGGCCATATCGGCACCGGAGTCAATCAACTCGGAAACATCCTCTCCCTCCTCGTCCCGAAGCCATTGCAGGTGGAGCACAAACCCGAGAGCCGCCGCGCTAGACGTGAAGAACACGTAACTCGGCACCCCAAACTCATTGGCCACGTCGATCATCGGGGTGCAAAACATGTCAATCACGAAGCCGGCAAGCCGAGGCGGCTCCGGATTTTCGGTCTCGGCCGTGAGCAGCTTTGTGACGGCATCTTTGACGTGGGGTCTGTGGTTCTCGATGAGAGTTTTGATGAAGACGGTGAAGCCGCCAGGGGCTTGACTGTCGACGATGGTGTCCGGGAGGTTGATGAAGTTGATGCGTTGGGAGACAGTATCGGTGTTGGTGAAGTCCTTGTCGTCCGGTAGCTTTATGATGAGGATGGTGACGAAGAGGCTGTCGACTCGTGATACGAGGAGCTTCGCGATCTCGACGGTGGACACAATGTGGCCGATCCCGGGGGCCGGGATGAACACTAGTTGTGCTGGCTGCTTCATTTTTTTTCTGGGGAGAAAATATCGGGGTTGTATTGCAAAAATATGTATGTCCTCATTTTATAGCATGGATATTATTGGATTTGGACTAATTAGTAGATCAGTGACGTCATGCCTTAGCTGGGATTGTTCCGGTGTACTCAACGGAACTTTCTGAGTTTTTTCTAAGTCAATTGTACCTTTCTTTAACCTTTGAATAATAGAATAGTCAGACATTTGGAAAGGAAGGCAAACTAGGACAAAAGAAATGGCAATCAAAGTTGATTTTGGTTCGACTAGTCGCGTAGGATTGGCCTACCAGCTGAAAACTAGCGGCAGTCTCTGTCTATATAGTTCAAAAGAGATGAGGTTCATGGGATTACCACGCAAACTTTAAAGAGACTTATCTACAAAGAAAGGTCAAAGATTGCACAAAACAATTCTCCTACAATAGACGCTATGTTGTAAAACGAATAGAAAATGTAAGTGGCGGAATGTAAAGGAGACACAGATTTAACGAGGTTCGGCAAGTGTGCCTAGTCCTCGGGGCGGTAGTACTGGTTTCTCTCATTATATGGAAATACTGGAAATGTAAAGAGTACAAAGTATCCTCGCTATTCACTCCCCCTAACCTAAGCCCTTCTTCGGGAGAAGAGTTTCCGAGGCTCTTCTCCCTTGGTTGTGTAGGTATAGAAGAAGAGGCATTGCCTCTTTATATAGGCAATGGAGATGGGAAGGTAAGGTGGTGCATGTGTGGGCATTCACCCAACAAACACTCTACAACACTCCCCCTTGGATGTTCACAAATGCACATGAATGTTTCTGAATACTCCGCCCTGGATTGTACTCATTAATTTCTTTCAAGGCTGTAACGGCGCACTCAAATACTTGATTGCTCCCCCTGATGAACATCGTCACAGCTCTGCAAGTGATCCGGGAATGTTGAGGTTGAATCTGGCTGGATCCTTGAATCTCACTCTTCTGCAGAAGGACAAGGACAAGGACAAGGAGAAGCCTGTGGATTCCAGGAAGGTCCAGCGGAGGCTTATGAGAACCGCCAAGATTGGAAGCATGATATGAGATACATTTGCTTCCAATCTCCTTGATATGAGATACCTTTGCTTCTCGAAGGAATGTCTGAAGTTGGTCGTTCGGACTATCGACCTCCAAAGCAGTGTGGTTTGACATGAACTGCAGAGAATGAAGAGCTTCAGCTTCCTCTGAATTAGAAGGACTTGCAAGGTCAGAAGCTCCGACTTGGAGGGGTTTTTTGGAATAAACAATACCACCAATCACCGGTGTATGATATGAGGTACACTTGCTCCTTTAAGCATATGAAAAGCAAATTTCGCATGAAAGGCTGGATGAGTGATCATCTAAAGGAAATTGGGAATGCTGAGAGACTTCTTCTACCAAGTGCAGAATGCTGAGGATATATACATAGAGCAGCAGGAGAATAAATGGTTGAGATGCATTTTCTAATCATCTCAAGACAGGTAAGGCGCACTCCTTGGGATCCGAGAATGCTTTGAAAATATCCCGTGATTGATTCAACGTCTGTTGAAATTAGTCACTCTTGGAACACGTGCGGCCAATCATCTGAAATCTGATCCGAAGTTAATGGGATCTGATTTGTAATAAAGTAGATTTGCCTCTCAGGTTCTCGAAGAAGGAGACCCATTTTTCTCTGCATATCCTCGGTGCGATTCATCTGTGGAAGTCACATCTTTGAAGACTTTCTCTTGCAGACTATCTCAGCTTTAGCCCTCCAATTTTCCTAGCATTTCATACCTTTCTTTCTTTCCAGTAATGGCTTCCTCTTCCAATGTTTCTCCCGATTTGACTCTTGCTCCCCCTGGAGTTTCAACGCCAAGTGTTAAGATTTGGCATCCCACTTTTAATTCCAGCACAGGCCCGCTTACTGTTAAGGACTCAGTAATGCGCAATGATGGTACTGCATCAATAGTGGCCTGCAACATCTCGACTCCGGAGGATGAGATGTTGTTAGCGGGGCGTTCTGACAAAGAAGCCATGACACGAGCTATGGCTTCATGTGTCCAGAGTGCAACACAAGTGTCAAATCTGGCCAAACGACCGCGGCGGCCCGAAACTATGAGCTAGACGTGCTCAAGAAGGATAACCAATCATTGAGAGAAGAGAACCGACGTCTGCATGCCATATGCACTCAGTACTCAACAGAGATGAAGGACAAACTTGACTGGCTGGAGTCCAGATCCTCTGTTCTACCGCATAAGGATTCTTGATTGCGTCCATTCTGGGATAATATCAATTCCAGGACTTTGTGAAAAACTTTATATTACAAGCTTTGCCGTATGCCTTGTAATCTTTGTTTTTCTCACTTTCTTGTAAAAAGACCCACTTGTAACCGTCATGGTTCACATTGGGCGGGGTTTGACAGACTGGTCCGAATATATTACAAGAAGTTCGAATTTGCCTGAATTGCATGTTTCAATCATATCTCTGTATTTAGATCCCCATAGAGATATCTTGCAATCATATCCATAAGCTGCATATTCAGTTTTTCGGAAACTACCAAACTGATTAGGTAGTGGAACGTAACAATGTCCATTATGAGAGAATACATCTCATCGTAATCAATGTCAGGGCTAATGAGAGAAGCCTTTTGCCAGAAGGCGTGCCTTCGCACTGTTTCATTCTCATCATTATGCTTCCTTACGAAATCCCACATGTAATCTACAGGATTCACATTGGGTAGTATGGGAACTTCAGGCCCAAACACTTTTCGCTAAGGAGTCTAAACTGACCTGCATTGTTTCTTTCCATTTTCACCAATTAGTTCAACGTTGTGCTTAATCAACGGAACGCGGTTCGATATCGTCGCACTTTGTGATTCAGTGGCCACTGCATAAGCAAAGATATCATCGATGATTATCTCATTTCGATTCCACAAACTTATCCGGACCGAGATCTCCTTGATTCTCGGAAATTTGGATTTGGGGTATCACCCTGGGACGTCTCCCAGGATACTTCCATAATCCTGCGCAATTTATGAGTTGGATCGGTTGAGATAGCGATAGGATTCAATTGTGCCATAGTTCTCCTCTTCTGGGGAGTGAATCCATCGAACCGAGTCTGTCTCGCTTCTAGCCGAGGACAGAGTATTGGCTAGCCGCCGATGTACCTCGTTCATCATGAACGGAACATCCTACCGGGATGTCTTGTGCGTCCTACAGGACACCTTCATTACAGGCTTGTTTGCAGCTGGTATATGTGATCTCGTCACTTTAGTAAGATCATAGAGGGTGTCTAGCTTATTTACACAACACTCTAAAGATCCGCACTTGCTTATCACAGCGTGCGATGCGGGGATCAAGATGAGACAAAGTGGGTACATTCCACGTCGATTCACGTCGTTCTTTAGGAACGTTGACGTTCTTTTCTCCCCCTAACGGCGGGAATATTGTCTCATCAAAGTGACTATTCGCAAATTATGCGAAAAAAAGAGATCGCCTGTCAATGGAAGGGAAATCATAACCAACAAAGATTTCCAAATTGAGGACCCATATTGGTACGTTGCGGCGGCGCAACTGGCACTAAACTGCACACCCAACATAGCGTAAGTACGGTGAATCATGTCCGTACCCAGTAACCAACTGTAACGCTCAACATGAGTGGGTGGAGATGGGTCTCAGGCAGACCAATATAACTGCATGCAAAATTGCATGGTTCCATGCAGAAGCAGAAAACTTGGTGCTGCCCTACCAAGGCCTTGCGATCATTTGAAGGCGTGTTATGAGTGTTTCTGCGAGACTTGTGGGAACATAGGGAAAGACATGTTCAACCACAGTCCAAAGGAACGTGCAATAATCATCGAAAGTCTTCGATATAAACTCTCTGGTGTTATCCGGTCTTCTAGACTGCCACAGATAACTAGGGTGGTGAGCCCTCAACTTATGCCAGAAGTTTAGCAAATGCAGTATTAATGTGGACAGTAGTCATGTGACCAGCGAGTCGGTACATCAACCAAAACCATGAAATCTTTAAATGGTCCGCGTTTTGGTTGGAATTGTCCACAAATTTCCCCTTTTCAACAAGGTAACTGTTCAATCGAATATCCTTATAACTCAACAAAATTCTTCCGCAATGTGGTGAGTATAAGGCCTTTGTAGGTCTACATGGAGGTATGAAGTAAGTAATATATCTCCATTCAGGGAGAATATCATGCGCAGCCGCGCTATCATCTAAATGATTAACTTCACATTCCTCAACATGGATTAATTGATATTCGAGAACAAAATCCGGATAAGACTGAAACTTAAATCCGGATGAGAGCAAAATCTGCCTCTCAATTAATCCCAATGACTTTTAGTCTGGATTTGATCAAGGAACTTCATGTCTTATCATGAGGATCAAAGACTTCAGGTTCCGATCTCTTGCATGATATAAAATATCAAATAATTGCAAGACTTCATTGCTTATGCTATGGCAATGGCATCCCATATAATATGGGGAGGACGGTATAACCTGCAATGACATTTTATATAATATGGGGCAAGGCAATAAAACCACATTATCTCTCCATAATCAGAATTTAAATTGCTGAAATTAAATATGGTGAGGCGGTATAACCGTCCAACATCTCATAAGCAGAATTTAAATTGCTAAAAGTAAATAGCAGAATTTAAATTGCTGAAATTAAATATGGAGAGGCGGTATAACCGTCCAACATCCCATAAGCAGAATTTAAATTGCTAAAAGTAAATAGCAGAATTTAAATTGCGAAATTAAATATGGAGAGGCGGTATAACCGTCCAACATCCCAATCCTAAGCAGAATTTAAATTGCTGAAATTAAATAGGAGAATTTAAATTGCTGAAATTAAATATGGAGAGGCGGTACCGTCCAACATCCCATAAGCAGAATTTAAATTGCTGAAATTAAATAGCAGAATTTAAATTGCATGAATTAAATATGGGATGGGGGGAATTCCGCACCATTAACCCACAAAGTTAGAGGTTAGAAATGTCATTTCAATGTATTTACGTGCTCAAATGCATTGGCAAAGTGCGTGAGTCTAATGCAAAAATCATGCGATTTGGTCTATTAAATCTGCATGGGTGTGTGGAGCCATTCGAGCTCAAATTGGATTGAAGTCCAATTGAAAATAAATGGGGAGCTCTTAAAAGCCTCAAAACCCAATTACAATTTGGCTTGAAAATAAGGAAGCCCAACCCATCCATTTTCAACACCCAAATTGGCCCAAAAATCCAAGGGCCCAATTCAAAGGAAGCCCAAGGCCCAAAAACAAGAGGGCCCAAATGGCCCAAAATGGCAAAACCCACCAAATTGCAAAACCGGCCCAAATTGACCAAGCCAGCCCAGGTGGCTGTGTTCGGTGGGAGGAACCGAACAATGGGAAGCAACTCAGGCGCTCGTTCGGCCAAGAGACCCGAACAAGGATTCATAACTGGTTCAGGAAAAACCTCCGAACAAAATATATATATGTTCATGCTGGGTTCGGGATAAGCTTCCGAACGCAATTCGTTTACAACCGGGGTCAACGCCAGCGACTCTTCGCCGGATCTTGACGATCCACGGCGGCGAGCATGGCACAAGGACCGCGCCTAACAAACGGCGATCAGATTAGGGTCCGGGTGAACGAGGGCGACCCGGGTCGACTCGCCGATCAAGCGCTTCTACGCGTCGTCGATGGCCAAGTCGACTCACCGAACCGGCGCTTGAATCGCGAAGGTCCGAGCTGCTGGCTCGCTGGCTCGAGGAGACGACTAGCGTCTGCTCTTCTAGGCAGATGCGACGGCGGGCTGCCGCTGAAGCGAGTCGGCGAGCTGGAATGCGTCAGTCACTGGCGGCGTGTCGGAGCTCTCGTCGGCAGCGATACCCTGCCGGGTTTTCCTTCAAGGATAACTGAAATGCTCGTCCTGGATCACAGGGTTTGAAGCCCTGCTCGGTGGAGAGGATGACGCCTGCCGTGAAGCACTTGATTACTAGCGTCGACTTGTCGTACGCGGGCTTGCCTTTTTATCTCGGCAGAGAGGCGGCGGGTCCGGTCAGAGCTGGCTGAAGAGGGCGGCGTGGCAGTCGTCAATTGGTTGTCCTTGCTGCGTAGTATCAGAGCTCAGCAGCAACGACGACTACTCCTTTTTTTTTTCTTCTTGCAAGGGCTAGAGCTAGAGCTCTCCCTGAGCTCCCTCTGCTGAGTTGAGTAAAACCCATTTGGCAAAACCCACCAAAACCAAGACCCAGAAGCTTCAAAAACCAAAAACTTGACAAGCAGCAGCAGCAATGGAGGAGATGTATGGTTTTACAAGGCTAGAGAAATGGTAGATGAGATATGAAGCTGGGGAGTTTGGTGAGAGAGTTTTGGTGAGGGAGTTTGGTGAGAGAGTTTCAGAATCATAGAAACAGCAACAACAACCACAACAAACAGCACTTGGATATAGCTAGAAAAAGAGGAAGGGTGCAAACCCAAAACCCATCTGATGACTCTTTTCTAGTAGGAATCCGCATCCACCACTAACACTTACACGAGAGTCAGTCGTGCTGATAACGTGTTGTAAAACGAATAGAAAATGTAAGTGGCGGAATGTAAAGGAGACACAGATTTAACGAGGTTCGGCAAGTGTGCCTAGTCCTCGGGGCGGTAGTACTGGTTTCTCTCATTATATGGAAATACTGGAAATGTAAAGAGTACAAAGTATCCTCGCTATTCACTCCCCCTAACCTAAGCCCTTCTTCGGGAGAAGAGTTTCCGAGGGTCTTCTCCCTTGGTTGTGTAGGTATAGAAGAAGAGGCATTGCCTCTTTATATAGGCAATGGAGATGGGAAGGTAAGGTGGTGCATGTGTGGGCATTCACCCAACAAACACTCTACAACACGCTAGAAAATTTGATTTATATCCAACTATGCAAGCTCTTGCATTCCAACTATGCAATCCCCTGTTGTCAACCATTCTATCTGCTTCCCAGACTGGATAAGAAGGCATCCTACTGGAACCTTTACTTCAAAACATTCCAAATCAAGAGTACTAATCATCATATGGTGGCAACAAGAAGACATGATTATGGTCCCCAACAGCAACTACCAGCTCAACTAGTCTGCAAAACAATTCCAGATGCCTTCTAGTTCACGGAAGGGTCACCTGCAATTTACCAAATGCACATATCGAATTACCAAACTCTCACATACTTTGTCGGCATGCTACAATATTGCGATACAGGAAACCAAATTGTCTGCTATCAAAAAAATTCGACTGATTCCTGGTCCATAACTATATTGTTTCAGTTTTCACAAGTTCCCAATTCTTCAAGTGGATGTGTCACATGATTAATTGATGCAAGACGAATGCCCATATTTTCTCATCCCGAGTTCAATTACAATTGGGTGGATGTAAAACATGATTTTATTGATGCAAAAACGTACAGTGTGATCTCTAAATTGGGTGTATTCATAGAAATTACAGAGATTAATTCATAGAAATTGCAAGATCCTCAATGACGGCAATGCAGAGAGATTAATTCATAGAAATTAATACAAAAGCTTTACGATCAAATTAAACATATCACAGTGCTAGCTAACAATCAAATTAAACACAAAAATGGATAAAAAATTGCTCAGAAAAGTAACTGAATCTTGAGAAAAAAATTGAGATAATTAAACCAGAAGAATTAGTGGCCGGAAATGAGAGCTAAATCGGGGCCGCTGCTTTTGGGTCGTCGCTGCTTCTGGGTCCAGCTGACGATGCCGATGTCCCACGGCTTCTGGCCACCGCTGCCGCCTCCGCCCTTGCTTCCGCCGTGGGAGCCGTCGTAGTTGAAGTTGACTTTTTTGGATCCGGGCTTGAGAGAGCCGGAGAAGCGGGAGGAGGAGGACTCGCGGCGGCCGGGAGATCTGGTCGGCTACGACGGCGCGAGGTGGGGGACGGAGGCGAGGTCGCCGCCGTCGTCGTCGTCTTGGTCGGAGAACGAGAAGTAGGAGCTGAGCGAGGTCGAACGTTTTGGGAGTTTTAAGGATGAATGGCAAAATGATGTAAATCGAAATGTTAGAGAAGGCTAAGATTGGAAAAAAAAAATTGTTAAGAATTGCAAAAATTCCCAGCGTGTCCCAAATGAAATTATTTTCGCAAAAGCTACCCCTGCTCTACTTTCGATAATCAGCTTTTTGCAAAATCACTTTCGTCTCAAAAGTGATTTCGTTTGAGTTTACCAAACGCCTTTTTGATCCGAAAAATTTCGAGAAATTACTTGCGGATGAAAAATAATTTCGGAAAGCAATACCAAACGGGACCTAAATCTTGATATTATAAAAAAATATCTATATAAACACTAACTCCCATTTGGCCTTTCTTCCTGGATGATGCAGTTCTTGGGCATCCAAATACAATATTGGGAAATGTGTCCATAGATCGAAAGCCAAGTGGAAAAACATATACCACAAACCAATTTCTATGCACCTTTTTCTTCCCGATAAGATTCCTCTCCAATTAGTGCACATGTATCACACATGTTTTATTATGTACTCCAGAGGATTTTTTCATTCACAGGCACCAGTGCGTTATTTTTCTAGATTTATTGAAAAAAATAAAAACTAATCTAGGAAAAAAAAAATATTAAAAATCCAAATCCATCAATTATACTAGGAGTTAACTGAAGAATTTGAGAATTGATGTTATCAATTGATACCTCCTACTTAAGTGCACACACCAATGCTCCCAAGTACTTAGATACCAATGCTGCCAGGATTGGTCACATGTAAATAGATAAGTGGTCTGCTGTGAAACAAAAACTGGCTGTACATGAAGAAGAGACAAGCACAGCAAAGCACGACACAAATTTCTACTCATGATCGAGGCAACCACAAGCAAAGCACCGTACAAAATCTTTGCTCCTGACCAGACTTGTGAATTGGGTCCTTTTAACGGACCAAAGTACTGGTTCAGCCCTGCAATTGATGCCTCCTGCTTATGTGCACATACCAATGCTGCAAAGTGCTTGGATTTCAAGGTCCCAATCCCAGAATGTCCAATCACAACATTAAGTTGGGTCCTTTTCGAATTCCTTCATACATGTTTATTTAGTTGCTTGGTTTGACTTATTTGTCATACACCTTTTGGTTTTCCTTTTGGCTATGGATCGTAGAGGACTAAAAAAAATTTTGTTAGTTTTAAGGTTTCGCTGTTTTTGCAGTGGGTTTTCCAGTCGGGTAGAATGGCTCTGCTTTCTTTGGAATTAGTTCATAAATATTTCAGTCATAGATATTTCTGGGTTTGATGGTTCGTAGTAAAGCTTGAAGCTTTAGATATTTCATGTGTTGCCAAGATTCAACAGCTCCTTGCGCTACCTAAAACAAGCAATTAGATTTTTGTTTTCGGACATGTTTCTAAGAAAATGATATGTTCAAAGCGCAAATGAGGTGCTGGGTATGTAAGAGTTTTCAAATGCATTCACAATTTTTAACAAATTTGAATGGGGAAGTCTTACACATTTTTTTTATCGAAATATATTAAAGGAATGAGATTTGGCCGGATACTAAATGGTGAATACAAATTTCAAAATTGCTTTTGATTCAAAGCACAAAATAAAAATATTTTTTTTTATGGAATGAGAGTAAGAATGTAAATTTATAAATTCAATCTTCTAACATGCTAAATAAAAAACTAACTATTATCATCCGAAAATTAACTCAATATCATATCCAAAATAAAAACGAACAATATTGACATATGACGCGAAACATCCGATAAAAAAAATCTCTCACATACATATTTGTGTGGGTGTGTGTGCAATGAGATTAGTGAGTTCTTTAATTATATTCATTAATTTCACTTTAATTATTTAATCAAATAACCAAAAAAATACAAAATGAAAAATATATGTGGCAAAATTAACTCTCAGTAAATATAGCAGCCTGGCGGGAACCGTGACGAATGAGAGGCTTTCATGTAAAGAGTAGTCGGCGTCAATCCCACCTGTAGCAATTAAAATCCCAATCCAATTGTCCCGTCACTTCAATATAAAATTTCATTAATCTACTCCTAATTTCATAGATTTATGTTCTGCTGACATGATTTTAATGTTAAACTTTGTCATTTAACAATAACAAGTTGGGTTTGCATTTTGTCCGGTTACTCGGCCAGTCAACGGGTTGCGCTGACTGGTAAGATTGACAGCCCGCCTTTGAGACAGTGCGGCTTTTGCCATATATTCTTTCTTCACCATTGATCTTCTCCGAAGCTTCAAAGTCTCGTCTCCTTCAAGATTCCCATTGATTTTCAGAGCATCTGAAGACCAAAGCCTGAAGCTTTTCTTGGTCAACTGTGAGGTATCTGTTTCAGTTTCCAATCTTGTCTGAGCGTCATTTGCACTCAAATCAAGTCAAGAGGGTGTGTCTTTTATGCAATTTTGATTCCTTTCTCTTTGAGAGTTTTGAAAATCTGTATCCAGATTTTAGTTTCCACTACTGAAGATTGGAGCTTTTTCTATTTCTGGAGATGGAGGGTTCATGACCTCCAGTTGGGTACCTGCTTTAGATGCTCATTGTTGATTGTTTTTGGGATTTTTCTCATTGTTGCAGCATGTGAGTAGCAATCCTTGGAATTAAGTGTTGGCTTTTGGGTTTTCAGAGAACATCTCAGTCTACTGCCAGGTTTGTGGATTTTACAGTGTTTTTGAGGAACACTTTGGGTTGGCCCATCCTGGTGTATAAGTAGGGTGATCGATTTTGTGTTTTTGGGAATCATTTTTAGCCTAGTCAAGTTTTCAAATAGAGCTGCGTAGATTTCAAGTCATGGATAACGTGGATGGACTGTCACCACCCTGGAGCTTCACTTCCTCATCCTATCTATCAAATGGCTCCGGTTACAATCCTGTATCTGCCACAGCCAGTTCTCAACCTGTGCCAAGTATCGAAAATATTTGAGTCTGGCCAAACTCAGTGATAATCTTGAGAGACTAGCAATTGATCCTGAATATGACTATAGTGATGCGGAGATTGTTGTTGAGGGCAACACAGTAGGTGTCAATCGGTGTTTATTGGCTGCACGCAGTCAGTTTTTTCATGAGCTTTTTAAGAAGGGCGATGATAATTCTACGAAAGAAGGTAAACCAAAGTATCTCATGTCTGATTTGGTTCCTTGTGGCGCGGTTGGCTATGAGGCCTTCAAGGTTATCTTGAACTATCTATACACCGGAAAGCTCAATTCATCGCCTCGTGATGTATCTGTATGTGTTGATGATGGTTGTGCTCATGATGCCTGTGGCCCTGCTATAAATTATGTTGTGGAATTGCTGTATGCTTCTGCCACTTTCCAAATGAAGGAGCTTGTTCTTCTTCTTCAGGTTGTTCATATAGTTCCAGTTCTAGTTGAAAATTACAAATTGATTGTTCTATTGAATTGTTTCTATTTTTACATATATGCACACTTATCTCTGACAGCTTGTTAAATTGAATGGCTCAGTCAGTACGATAACTACATGCCACAGTCTGCACTGGCTTATGCTAAACTTAAATACTGCCACTTGTTCTGTTTGAACTGTTCTTAAAGTCTTGGATTTGACTGCATTTCCCTTTGGTATATCTTACTAAACCTCTGCAAGTAATAGATTTGAACGCATTCTAGTTTACTGTATAAATTGCACACACATATCTAGCAGAATATAATTTGTTTACACCACTTCTTTCCTGGGGGATTCAATTGCCTATCTGGTCCTTATTACCTGTTGAACGCAATGTTTTCATAACTTCTTTTTGTCTGCCAACACTGGCCAACTTTTAGGCGTCTGTATACTGAATTTCCACCATTTTTGCAGCGCCGTCTGACAAACTTTGTCGAGAAAGCTCTTGTTGAAGACTTAATTCCAGTTCTTGTAGCTGCCTTCCACTGCCAACTGAGTCAGCTTCTCTCACACTGCATCGAGAGGGTAGCAAAGTCAGATCTTGACAGTGTGACAGTAGAGAAAGAGCTTCCTCATGAAGTTTTAAATGAAACCAAATCACTCCGTCTCAAATCTCAGGAAAAGGATGAACCAGATATGATGGAAATGGAGCCGGTGGAGGATAAGAAAATCAGGAGAATCCTCAAGGCATTAGACTCTGATGATGTTGAACTGGTTGGGCTTCTTCTTAAGGAATCTGGTACTACTTTAGATGAGGCTTACGCTCTGCACTATGCAGTTGCATACTGTGATCCTAAGGTTGTTAAGGAGGTTCTTGGTCTAGGCCAGGCTAATCTCAACCTTCGGAATACCCGAGGACATACCGTACTCCATGTGGCAGCCAGACGTAAGCTGCCAGCAGTGATAGCTACTCTTCTAGAGAAGGGAGCCTCTGTCTCAGAAACTACATTAGATGGCCAAACTGCTGTTGCAATTTGCCGGAGGTTAACGAGACCAAAGGATTTTAATGCGAGCACAAAACAGGGAGAAGAAACTAACAAAGACAGATTGTGCATCGACCTTCTAGAGAGAGAGATGCGTAGAAACTCAATGTCTCAGAACTTGTCAATCATATCAGAGGTGATACCTGATGATTTGCACGTGAGACTGAACTATCTAGAAAACAGAGGTGATAATTCTTAACTCTTTTAAGTCTCTCAGTTGATTAATTATTTATCTAAGTACTCAAAGATATTAGTCTAATTTTAGAATATGTGTGATCTGTTTCAATTTTGTCTATTTATCCCCAAAGTGCCGAACAGTTTTCTTTATTTGTCAGTGGCATTTGCACGGTTATTGTTTCCTTCGGAAGCCAAGATTGCTATGGAAATGGCAGATGCTCATCAAACAACAGTTTACATTGGCCTTTCTGGATCAAGAGGCTCAAGTGGAAATTTAAGAGAGGTTGATTTGAACGAAACACCATTTGGACGGAACAAAAGACTCCAAGAGAGAATGAAAGCTCTCCGTAAAACAGGTATGCTATTATTTACATGTGACATGTATCCCAAACCCTCTAGTATTTGTATGATTCTTTGATGCGTGCTACGATGTGTTTCAACTTCCAAGTGTTTCATTCCCAACTCCCTTTAATATGCTCTTCTGAAATCCATCACTGATGGACTTATTGCCGTTCTCCACACTAGGCACAACCTATTGATTCCAAGAATATATAGAATGTGAACTTTCTGTGACCATAAAGATCTGTTCTCTTAATAATTGCATGATGGGGTTGAGAAAACCCAACAAAACTATTTAGGACCGAAGCAGGTCACAAAAAGAGCATGTGCAACTCGAAGTATGCATGAGAGAGCATAAATTGTCCTGATTATTCTTTGAGCTATTAGTTAGTTATATGAAACTTATATCATCTGGTAATGACAGTGGAAATGGGCCGGCGCTTCTTCCCCCATTGCTCAGAAGTGCTTGATAATTTTTTAGACGACGAGATGGATATGGTGGCTGATTTCATCCTCGAAAAGGGCACTCCAGAAGAGCAGAAAGACATTAAAAAGCGCTTCTTGGAACTGAAAGAGGAAGTACAGAAGGCATTTTGGAAAGACAAGGCTGAAAATGATCGAGACAAGGCTGAAAATAATCGTTCAGGCTTGTCATCCGCTTCATCGTCTACATCTTCTCCGAAGCTGGCTGCAAATAACAAAAAGGTCAGGAAAAGGTGAAGTTACTCATAATTTGTAGGAAGCTGTGAGATTTTGATCCAACTTTTAGTTGTATACTATTTTTTCCATTCCATATATGTCATAGGAGCCTATTTTGTAGCGTCTCTTTGTCATAGAATGATATAGTTCATAGAGTCTGTAATGTATGACTTAAAATTATTTGGCTTGTGATTGTATGTTGATACATGAGTTTACAGTTCTAGAGAAAATGGAAATGTACACTCTCTGATTTCCACCTACTAATTCAAACACTCCAAAGCTATATTTTTCCGTACAGATGAGTTTCTTTAACTTCTGCTTCAAAGGCTCTTAATTTCTTATCCAACATTTCATCAATTTTCTTGAGCAGGGACAAAACTAAGTATATCCAACATTTTATCAATTTTCTTGAGCAGGGACAAAACAAAGTATATCCAGCATTCCCAGACTGATCTTTATTGTTTTAATCCTCTGCTTAGCTGTGGTTGGTCGCGTCCGTGCTTATTGCGCAATATTTGAACACCAATTCTTACCGAAAAACCATATCTTTACAGATGTCAGTCAAGTTAGAAATGGCTGATGTACTTGTTGAACCACTTTACACATCTACCGTTGGAAATTGTTCATGCGCATTCATAATTGTTTGTTACATGAGGGAGTCTGACTCTATACAAGACATCCAATTTTTGGTAAAAGAAAAGGATTTTCACACATTATTAACACGTTCTCCTTTAATTACATCCGTTGATTCCGTTTTAAAAATGAGTGTGTCCAAATCAGTTTGATGCATTGTCAATGTCATTGTCGAATCTTCTTTGACCATTTAACACATTGTTGGTTAACCAAACAATGGAATCAAACTTCAGCATTATCCTCTCCACGTGAGCAAAGCTTGTTGTATAGAATTTGTTCAAACAGGCCGAGGCCGATATCCTCCATCACACCCCAAGTCCCAACACCAGTACCAGCAGCAGGCCCATCATTTTCTTCTCCCAATAATTTCCCACTTTTCAAAAGAGGAAAAAAAATACAAACTTTTCTTTAAAAAATGCCTTAAAAGAATCTTTAATTCTTGTTTTGTTCTTTTCTTTGGTTTCTGGAAACTTCACATGATCAATCATCAAACGCCAATCGCGTTGCCGTGCGCAGCGATCCTCTCTCCTTTGCTTGGGCCCGAAGCCTAATCCCAAACCCTCCTTTCTCGCCTCTCTGTTAACACCGCCACCCTTGTTTCTAGCACTCCTGCTCAAAAACCTCACAATTTCTCTCATTTTTTTCTCACAAATTTTAGCTACCCATTTCAATTTTCTTTGCAACCATGGAGTTTTTGCAGTAAAGGTCGCGCCTTTTGGCCGCCGTATCGGTTTTCGGAACGATAAGAGCTCTTGGGTTGCTTTGATTTTGGCGTTTCTTGATGGCTATGGAGTCGTACGACATGTTGGTGAAGCAATTCCTACTTTCCCACCCTTTTGTTCCGTACATTTCGATAGTTTTGGGTATCTTCGCTTGCAAATTGGTACGTTTTTCGCTGTTGAATTGCATAATGGAAGCATAAATTGTGTAAAGATAGTATCTTTAATCTTTATCTGCAATTTGGGTTTGTTTGCTTCTTGTTTTTCAGGTGTATGATCTTAATCACTTGCTTAGTGCTGCCTACTATAAGAGCTATTCGAACCTTTCAAAGATGCAACGTGTTGAGTGGAATAACAGGTGATTTGCTCAGCCGTTTTTTTCGATTACTTGGTGATTGGTTTTCAGGTTTTTGTTCATTCACTAAGGCTTGTATTTTTTGTGATGTGTTGAACTTTTCATGCAGGGCTATGTCAACTATGCATGCACTTTTCATCACGGCTATGGCATTGTATTTTGTGTTTTGGGGTGATCTCTTTTCTGATGAACAACTCAACGCTTACGTGACGTTGCAGAGTTCCCCGCTGTCTACATTTGTGTTGGGGGTAATGATGCTTTCGTTTGTCAGTGTTTTGAGACTATCTTGACATGTTTGCATCTGTTCTTTTTTTTGGGGGGTGAATGACTTTGAGTATTTGCATGTTTTAGCTTGAATATGGTCCTATGTTTTAGTTTTTCGTGTTTAAACTTGAATGTGCTATCAGCTTTCAGTATTTTTTTTTTGTTACATGTTTGATTTCCTGGTAATATTCAACTAAATGGATATTTGTAGCAAATCAATGGGTAAATGTAGTCCCATCTTGAAGTCATAGTGTAAATGAGTAGCAATGTAGGCACTTGAGGAGCCAAATCATAGGAGTTGTACAGAATACTAACAGATGAGATCACCACCTTTTTCTGGTGTCATTATGGCAGGTTTCAGTTGGATACTTTCTAACTGACCTTGGTATGATCTTTTGGTTCTACCCTGCTCTTGGTGGACTGGAGTATGTAAGTGCATTCTGTTTTGAATTGTTTGTTATTGGGCTGAATTTTGTAAACCGTATAGTATATGAAGTGAATGGTGTTGTTGGTTGAATTTATTGTATTTGTGTGCATCTTCCAGGTGGTTCATCATCTTCTGTCTACAGCAGCAGTAGCATATGCCATGTTGACCGGAGAGGGACAGCTTTATACGTACATGGTTTTAATCTCTGAGACAACCACACCTGGCATCAACTTGAGATGGTATTGATTTCTTACTAAAATGCCATTTCTACATTAAAGCTGTGGTTTTGCTCCTTATTGCGGATGCTTGGTGGTTTTCTGAAGGTATCTTGATACGACTGGAATGAAGAGGTCTACAACATACATGATTAATGGGGTTGTAATATTCATTGCTTGGCTGGTGAGTCAAAGCCATCCAAAAGTGTTTGTCAAACTTGCACGGTTTTTCTTTTCTTTAATGATATTTCCGGCTGTAATTTTACTATGGGAAGATGCTTTGGCAAATCTTTCTGTATTTGAGTTTTTCCAACCTTTGATATTCTGTGCAGGTTGCCAGAATAGTCCTGTTCATGTACCTGTTCTATCACCTGTACTTGCACTATAAACAGGTAATTTTCGCATCTGCAAGAATTTCATTTGATAGAATTTGGAAGTGGTTTATATCATAGATGTTTAGTTTCCAAATTGATTATCTTTTTACCATGAGAAAGTGTATTAACTGCCTGCATGACAGATTAAGCAAATGCACACAATTGGGAAATTGCTAGTTTTCGGAGTGCCGCCAGTGCTATCAGTCATGAATGTGATGTGGTTTGCGAAGATTGTGAGGGGATTGAAGAAGACATTAGCAAAGAGGCAGTGAAAGATTTTGTTGATGGATGGCATTGGCTTAAGAAGTGACTGAAGAATCCATCTGTGGTTTATCTGGATGTATGATATGTCCATTCCTGTTCCTCCATTTCCCCCTTGACTTCTCCTTAGCGTGTAAATGGTATATAGAGTAATAGATCAGTATATGGAGCACAACATGTTCTGTGTGAGTCGAAAGATGTAGATGTTCGGAAACCTTTGTGATTTTAGCACACAGTTGAGTATAGTGAAATTAACTTGTTTCATGATCCTGGCTCAAATCAATCTCTTTGTCGCCATGTTGTGATCTTGGGAGGGAGCTGAAATTATTCTTTATCGTTTCATTCTTATCTCAGCATGGTTATCCGGGAAGCGTCAAGCACACGGGTACTTCCCACCACCTTTTCCAGTTATGATCAAGGTTTAAAGTTTTGGTTTCAGTTGAAATTTCGGAAAAAATTTCAATTTCGATGGCAATTTCGGTAAAAAAAAATAAAAAGACGAAAAACATGCTAGAACACCTATAAATTAATATCTCTACTTTCTATAGGCTCTAAAATCAACAAATAATGCAATTTAACACTTAAACGATGCAACATTGTTCATATGGATTAACTTTTATATACACAAGGGAGAAGGTGTTTTGCATTCCACTAAGCTGTCAATTAACATAATATCTTAAATGTTATTGTGGAATACTTAAGGTGAGTCTCATGAAACATACAATAATCATTACATTAACATTACAATATATCATAAGAGTCGTAAGTAATAAATACATCAGAATTACACATACTATAAAACTATTACGATGAGGCTCATCTTTACTTCTTGATATATTATCTTTGAATCGGTAATATTGCTCCCATAACATTTGGTAGCAGGCGGAGTGAATGTAATATTCAACATGCATGTAAGAAAGCCAAAAAATCTATCTATGTAAAGCATATCTATTGTTTTGAGCTTGATAATTGACGGAGGAGTGGAGGTGGTAGGGACAAGTAAATCATAAAGTACGAAGCCTATTGTTTGTTTGTATGATAGATGATGAAGGCAGAGAGAAGTAATTCATAAAATAAGAAGCGTATTGTTTGTTTGTTAGCTTGATAATTGATGGTGGAGGTGGTAGAGAGAAGCTATGTAAATAAAACATCTTCACCAAAGCCTACATCAAAGTTTCACTGAAATTGTACCGAAATTTCCAACATATTTCCGAAATTTCACTGAAATTACCGAAATTTCGGTCTTTTCTGATGATATTGAGACGTACCCCGATTCAAATTTCGGTGCTCCAAAATTACCGAAATTTCGGTATTTCGGCCGAAATTTTGAACCTTGGTTATGATCACCAGCGGAACTATGTTCTGTGCTTCCAAAGAACTGGCTGGTGGTGTTATTTCTGGATCCGTATATGTATAAGATTGTATATAGTATATGAATCCCTGTGACTGTTGTATATACAATGAATCCTTGAATCATTCACGGAAAGATATAATTTTTTATCACATTCAGACCAAAACATCTATAACGTTCTTGCTGGGTTAATGAACAGTGGGCAAAATCTCAATATATACAAGCGAAGGACTTATAATTATTTCTAACTATGGTGGTCGAAACATGTGATCAAATGGTTAAGTCCAAGTTTATGTGATTGCTTCCAACCTCTTGGAAATCTGGAATGTTACTGAAGTGACCGGTTGAGCAGGATTCAGAGCTGTCATGTTCATCAGTTGAAGGCCAGAACTCTCTCTCTTTTCGGTTTTGGCTCTGCATCGGATTAAAGGACAACGACAGCTCACATAATCCATAGAGTTGACGAGTTCCTTCATCGATAGACAATCTGCTGATTTCTGATGTACGCCTACCCTGCAAAGATATTTAGCGAAACAATTTGTTACTGGGTCAGGAGAAGCAGTACAACTGAAGGGGAATAAAACCTGTGAAAGTACCAGAATATTATACCACAACAGAACAGATAAGACCATATAACAGAAGCTTCTTAATAAAAGTATTTGTTCTTAAGACCTCTTCCAACATTTCAATAAGATAAATACATTAGGCGACGGGTCACTATAGGCGATTAAATTAACACTTATTTATTCATTTGCCTCCTGCCACTCTACTTCAGTCTCAGTTTGCCTCCTGTAACTCCAGTTGTCTCAATTTGCCTCCTACCACTCTACTTCATTCTCAGTTTGCCTCCTGCAACTCCAGTTGTCTCAATTTGCCTCCTGCCACTCTATTTCAGTCTCAGTTTGCCTTGACAGTAGTTAATTATGACTTAACAAATTTTGGTTACAGGAGGCAAATTGAGACTGAAATAGAGTGGCAGGAGGCAAATTGAGACTGAAATAGAGTGGCATGAGGTAAATTGAGACAACTGGAGTTACATGAGGCAAACTGAGACTGAAGTAGAGTCGCAGGAGGTAAATTGAGACAACTGGAGTTACAGAAGGCAAACTGAGACTGAAATAGAGTGGCAGGAGGCAAATTGATATATAAGTGTTAAATTAAAGTACCTGATGGTCAATATTAGATTGTTGCATGCTTGCCGCTTCCTCATGTCTGAGCATAGGTGCACTTATTTCGTCATCTGAATCAGAATACATTGCATTTTCGAAGCAGTACTTCTTCGGTTCGTAGCTTAAGTAATTTCCTGATGGCCTGCAGAGGTGACAAAGTAATTAAACAAGAAAGAAGAAAGAAAAACACAGACTTGTTCAATATACATACGCTTATAACTTGACGATTTCTTTAGGAGGACTCTTCGAACTCTTCGGAATTCTTAAACGTACCTGTGAATTTGAGGTGAGAAAGTAGTGGGGATAACATTGCTGCTGTGATCTTGAGAATGTGCTGTAATTTCTTCATGCTGGTGAATCAATGTTAGAAACACATTGGTGATGTTATTGCCCTTGACGCTCCTGTACATCTAGCAATCAATATTCCCAGAATCTAGTTAGTATATTCAAACCTCACATCAAAAAGCATGTCATCGATTGCATCACATATGTTTGATTAAACTAATCACGATAAGATATGATGAACGAAGGAGACCCAGTCCCTGGCTTTTGAGGCTCAACCTGATCATTTTTTAAATCGATTGTTACCTAATTAAAGGGCTACTTGACTATTAATTAACTCTCTGCCTTTGTTGCACCACCTATGAACTAGTTAAAATTTGAATACTCCTGGCTGCCTCAATTTATTGACTGTTCGCTGCACGTAGACATGGATGCTAGCAAATGAATTATGTAACTGACAATCTAACAACATAGTATTATACTACAAAGTAGATAACTAGTATTATCCTACAATGTCTCACCAACAATGAAAGAACACTACTACCTACTCTTTTCATAGTAGTTTAGGCCAATTAATTATGTGGTAGGAATAATTAGGCCATATAACATCCATTCTACTTTTTAAATAATGCCAACAGCTTTTGTAAGCCAATATTCCAAAAGAGCTGATATAGTACACACGTGCAGTTGGCAGATCCAAAAAATGGGGATGCTTGGACAGCCATAATACTTCTCTGTACATTTTCATCGATCGATGTCGATCTATATATATATATATATACACATGGGGTTGGCACAGAGTTCTAACGGGAATGTTTTTGACAGTTTGAAAAAGTTATTGCATACTCCACTTCTTCTTTATATTTTACAAATGAATGAGATGCATGATTACTTTTTTGGAGTACGGATATCAGCACCCATAATCTATAGACTAAATACTTCCTATCAAGAAGGCTAATTAAAGAAGACAGTGATCTATTGGTTTATTTCGATCTGTTTAAGAAGAAGGTTCATTGTCTTCTAGGGTTTCGATTGACCGTACGGTTCTCAAAGTTAACTGCAAAAAAAAAAAAAAGATGTAGCTGAAGCTGATCACACCAGCTGTAATACCTGGAGATGGCTTTTGACGTGAGAGATTTCTAGTCCCTTGACATTCATAGTCTGCAAAATGCGCTTCGGAGTCGCTTCTGCACAATCATAAAGACAAATTTTAGCTTCTTGCTATAGCTTGACCAGCAACCAAATCTACTAATAATATATATATATATATATGGATAGATTAGTACTGAATTATATACTTACTGTATTTTCCACCATGGCTTTCAACAGCTTCAACAAAGAGCTCATGAAGTTGAGGTGTCCACCGGAGGCGCGGAAGCTCCGATTTGTGGTAGTGCCTCACTCCATTTCTCCGGCAACCTTTCATTTCTTTGGTCGATTATATCGAAAAAATAAATATCGATCTGTGTACTGCTAAGATATTCAATACTAGCGCAAGAACGATGATCAGTGTTCATTCATATATATAAACAGATGGAAGTCTAGCTAGCTACCTTGAGTTAATATGAATGCACAGTAGTCTAAGACCAATGACTTTTGATGTTCTAAAAGGCACCTGCTGAGCTATATATGAGCTAATAATTATTTTATCCCTTTCTCGTCCTGATTTTTATTATACAGACAGAATGTTTTTGTCTGATTTTTTATTTTGAATGAATGTTTTGGTCAGATTGACAAATTCTATGAAAATCAAACGAGGTTTTACTTTAACGAAATGGGAGGAAATAGTAAATCGTGGACTGTTTCTTTGTAATTCAGCAAAGTGCAGTGATTATCACACCTTTTTTTTTTTTGCGTTATGCACACACGTTTGTTTCTTAGTTTTATTTGATTATTTAATCTAACGACTGAATAGAAATTGGAATGTGCAAGAAAAGAAAATATGCCAAAACAGAATTTGGGATGTGCAAGAAAAAAAGATGTGCCAAAATAAAATTCATTACGTGACCTTAAAATATTATGTATCAATCAGCCTCATCAAGCGCTTGACATTTTCTTATCTCAGATTCAAACTTTTGAATTAGGATTTGAAGCATGCATATGTTCACAGCACGTGCTAATATTATGTTTGATGTCATGTGATAAAATGGAGTTGTTTAAAAGATCGATCAGGTCAAAGATGGAAACTAACTAGCTATATAGCTAGTGAGAGGAATATTGCTGAAATAATCATCGTAACTTCATATAATAATGCATCGAAAGTCGAACCTATAGTCAGTTTTTCTTCGTCTTTGAAAATATCTGAACTAAGATCCGTATATCTTTATTAGTCATTCACACAACGTAATCCATCAATCATCTCTATTATTTTCAGAAGAACAACTTACTGTGAAATTCAGTTCATGATTACAAACGTGAGTGATTGTGAATCTTATAAATATGCAATATATATAGAATAACGCCCGTTAACTTTGACGAAACCAAAAACATACATTGGCTCGCTTGAGTGATTGTCAATCTTATTAGTTTGTCTCTAACAATAACACCTAAACTTACAATTCCAAAATTCCTAACATAGTTTGTTAACTCACACAAGGAACCAATGATTTGATATTCTCTGACCAAGCAATGGTATAATTACAAAAGGAGCACACAATGATAAGGACACAAATTTTTCCTTATAATTGAAAGAAAACTTAGGACATGTATGATGCATATGCTGTTGTTTTAAACTTTATGGTTTTTGGATAAAGAGCCAAGAAATATGGCAAAGCAAAGGCAAGTAAAGTCAAGGAGTGTGAATTCAATTTAGGGGCCATCTCTTTCTCCAATCGTGTCAATAAAAGACGGTGCCTACTTTTGGACCATTTTGGTGTATCTTTGTGCTGCCGTGTCCCACACTACAAACCCTAACAATTTAACATCAATGTGCAAGAAATTAAGAGAATTTAAGCCGTAGAATGATTTGTTGAAAGTTTGTCATTTGCATGCATGATAGTTATTAGGATCTAGAGTCAGCATTGACATTCGTTTAATGTTGACATCAATGAGAAAATTCAGAATTTAACTGTATGAACTTTTAACCGTCGATGGTAAAAGTTACATATTTGTTCTGTACATGCACCTAGAGATGGCAAACACAAAAGCACTAGCTAGCGCCGGAATTATAGCTCTCTTGCACAAGTCTTCTTATATATAATTGTTATATTGCATTACATGATTGTGGATTTTCCAAAGGCAAACGACAAAGAATGATGAAATAATCATCGATATGGATTAAGGGGTAGAATTAGCCTTCATTCCTTTTGAAACTCTTGAAAGTGACAAGATAATCTTCATTATTGTGCTAAATGGCCACTGATGATGCAAACATCACTACTAGGGTTTTAGCTTAGCTTTTCATAGCTTTTGCTCCTTTTTTTAGTCAAACATGGAATCTTTAAAAGTTGTTCCTCCTCCTCTCCTTCTAACCTAATCAATCTCCACTTCACACTAGAATTGGTTCACCTCTACTATGTTATAGTTACCATCTTGAACTTGAACTTTGAACTTCTTCTTGGTTATCTCTTCAATCTTGTCCGAAAAATTTAAACTTTCTAATGTATGAATAAATATTCTTCAATGACTAAACTAGCCTACAACTTACTTTTTCAATCAAATTTGGTGAATGTAAAGGATGCCTAGACTATAGTTTGGCCCAGCCCGTAGTAAAATATTCCCAAGAATTTCAAAGCCCAATGCTTACAATAAAAAAAGTAGGGATGACAATAGATCGGGTCAGGGCCGGAGGTTCCATTTTTATACCCACCTTCATTTGTGATTTTCACATCTATACCTGCATCCATATCCATTAAATTTTAATGAAGGAATTACATTTTGATACTACTTCAAGAACAAAATACCCTAAAACATTACTACACTTTAAACATTACAATATAGTACTACTTTGACACATGGTGATTTTTTATTGGCTTGTATATTGTTAATAGTAATTTTCTATCCACACACTCAAATACTGCACAGCGCCATAAACGTAACAAAAAATTTTCGTGCGGATTCATCTTTTTCATTTTTGTTAACCCCACAAACTTCAAAACACTCTTTTACCCATAACTTTTTCATCCGGACTCCGTTTGACACGAAATCAATTGGGTTGGATTCGTCTCGTCACCCTCTTTCCATAGACACAAAGATTGTAACCCCAGACCTACTGTAGAGAGAGATCGGAATCGCAACATCTTCACATTTTCCGGCGAAATTCTCCGATTCCGGCGACAAATGGAACGAACCACCACCCAAAACCTCATCCTCTCATCATTCTAGACACAGTCCAACCAATATTGAGCCTTAGTTTGTAGCGGATCATCACCGGTGAGCCTCACATATTGGTTGAAACTTTCTGGTGAGTTTCCGGCCAAAGTAGTCTTTGAAACTAGTCTAGAAAGCTTTGTTGGGTTGTTTAAATGAAAATTGATATAAAAATCGTATGAATTGATGGTGAATTAACAAAATTATTCTTTTTCCTTCATTAAGAAGGACTTCCTTCAATTTGAAGGATCGCATCCTTCAATTTGAAGAAAGTGCTATTCAGATCTGCAGGAAACTGTCCTTTAGATTTTTGAAGGAGCACTTCCTTCAATTTGAAGGATCAAATCCTTCAATTTGAAAGATCACATCCTTCAGATTTTGAAAAAGCACTTCCTTCAATTTGAAGGAACTTGTCCTTCAGATTTTTGAAGGAAGTCCTTCTTCATTGAAGAAAGTCCTCCTTCAATTTGAAGGAACACTGCCTTCATTTTGAAGGAAGTCCTCCTTCGCCATAAACTTCAAAACACTCTTTTACCCATAACTTTCTCATCTGGACTTCGTTTGACACGAAATCAATTGGGTTGGATTCGTCTCGTTGCCCTCTTTCCATAGACACCAAGATTGTAACCCCAGATCCACTGTAGAGAGAGATCATGGCAGTCCTCCTTCCCCACAAATATCAAAACACTCTTTTACCCATAACTTTCTCATCAGAACTCCGTTTGACACGAAATCAATTGGGTTGGATTCGTCTCGTTGCCCTCTTTCCATAGACACTAATATTGTAACCCCAGATCCACTGTACAGAGAGATCGGAACCGCAACATCTTCACGTTTTTTGGTGAGATTCTCCGATTCCGGCGACAGATGGGACAAACCATCACCCAAAACTTCATCCTCTCATCATTCTAGACAAAGCCCAATTAACATTGAGCCTTAATTTGCAGCGGATCATCGCCGAAGAGCTTCACATATTGGTTGAAACACGGAGACGAAGGCGGAGGTGTGGTCATGCGCGTGAGTCTCACGCTCGCGTGAGCTGTAGTGGGCTTTTTAGTGGATTTTTGGGAAAGTAGTAGTATTTTGTAATAATTTTATTGTGGTAGTGTTTTTGGGCATAATAAAAGTGTGGTAGTAGTTTTTGGGTAGAAGCCCAATTTTAATCGGGTATCATCATACCCGCCTCCACTGAGATTACTACTACCATACCCGTCTCTATACCCATCCCGTATAGAAAAAATATAGATAATATTAACAATAAAATTCCATAAACAATCATAATATATTAAATATTTTTATTCATCTTCATTATTATATATATTAATTAATTAAATATATAGATTAATAATTTATATAAATTATCGGGTCGGGGAATAGTATTATCGTACTTGCCCCAAACTCATCATGGTGATTTTAAAAATCTCCATACTCGCCTTCATCCTCAATTACCTTATTCATACCCGCCCAACTCGTTGGGCGAACAATGCCGTCAAGTTGGGCCCCCAAATTTTTTTTTTAAATTGCACATATATATGTAATATACTTATACTTAGACTTAAATCCAATTGCATGTAAGAGTTCAAATTCTTTATTTTTTTTTTATCTATGGGAGTTTGGCGTCTTAATGCGTTATCTTTTATCCGTTGCGTAGTATGCTCACATTGCTCAGAGAAGGGCCCCTCTAAAGCGTTATCTTGATCCTTTTTTTTTGGCAATCCTTGGTCCTTCACGTCGCTCAATTTATAGAGAAAGATTGGAAATTTTCCTTTTGATTCTTGAAATAGAACGCAACCACCTATCGTTTAAACTTGTGTGTTGTTTTCTTATTTGTCAGAGTACAATATTCATAAATGCATATGTAAACTTGTGTTTTGTTAACTATTTTTACATTTAGTTAATATATAATGATGCAAAATTTTGTTACTATAGGGCCCTAATTTTTTTCCCGCGTTGGCCCACAAATTTGACAAAGCTAACTAGGGGCGAATATCAATGGGTACCCATATCGGTAGAAATTTTTGTCATCCCTAAAAAAAAGCCACAAGATTGGTTGGAGGCTAAGCCTAGCTCGGGGGCTCAGCTACACTTTGAAATAACACGTTTCTTTGAGTATTTTTAATCTCCATTCCCTCTAAACCAAAAAAGTACAGCAAAATCATCATTTCTTTGCATGAAACGATGCAATAAAAAATTCACCAAGATAAGTTAATTCCAAAATTTACATATTTCAACTTGAGCTCCACCTTTGAATTGGGCTTTATCTAATAATGTAGTCTAAAAATATAGAATTTGAGAACTCAAAATATCATCTAAATATATAATATTCACCTTGAAACCAACTGCTGAGTTAATTTAGAGGGTCCTATAATGGCTCTACCGTAGGCCACAGGCAATGACACTAATTTCTTTGCTTTTCCTACATAAGCTCGTTTCGTGAAATTGTCGTATCCATTTGCTTCAATGGCATCTAGAATCTGCCTATACAGCAATAAAGAAGCCCACACTGGCCATCTGCTAGCTGAGTTGAGTTCTGAAACACCCTTTTCAGCCTCATCAAAGAACATCCTGGCTCTCTTTATTTGTCCCTTCATGAAACTTTTCCACTTTTCGGTTACTTTTCCCCGGAAGATGTCATCGTCTGAGAGGCCGGCTTGTGCAAGCTCGTCTTGCGGGAGGTATACTCTTCCTCTCCTCGCACTGTAATGACCAATTCAAGGAGTACTAAGATGTAAGTTAGAGAGCACCAAAGTCACAAATGCACAAACGAATGAGCATGTTGTTTTGTATGTGCAAAATGATGACACAAGCTTCTTCTTATAACGTATAAGTTGCTAGACAATATGGCAACAAGTTCACATGGACTTTTTAGAAAGACAAATGTTCTCAGAAGAAACTTACTCTTCTCCAACATCTCTCAGAATATTAGTGAGCTGATTAGCAATTCCAAGGGCCAATGCAGCATTGTAAACAGATTCTGTTGAAGCCTTTGATTCAGGGCTTATCCCCATGACAGGTACACTCATTAGGCCCACAGTTCCAGCAACATAGTAGCAGTAAAGGTAAAGTTCATCAAAATTCTGGTATCTTGATTTTCTCAAGTCTAATCTCATTCCTTCTACCATGTCTTTGAAGGGCTGCAAAACAGAAAAATTTGTATGGTGATGAGTAATTCAGTGCTTCTAAAAGACAAAAGAGAATTCTAGCAAGTGGTAGTAGTAGTACCTGAATATCAACAGGGTATTTGTTGACTGTATCAGATAGAGCAGCATCATACATATCATATGGACGACCTTCGAAAAGATCAGTCAGTCTTTTCTCCCATCTGTCTAAAGCTTTGGGTGTGATGTAGGAAGCATTAGGTCCATCCACTAGCTCATCTGTCCTTCTGCACCACACTGCAGAAAATGAAGCCATTATTTATTTACCATGCACTAATTTGTTTGCTCATTTGCAATGTTTAACTTGAACCGGTAGCTAGTAGTTCTAAGAACAAATTCTTGACCACAAAAACTACAAGAACAATAGATGGCTTAAGCATAACAATCATTTTACGAACCATAGATCGCCCAAACAGCTCGTCGCCTCGCTGGTGTCATGAGTAATGTGCCTTAAATCCACATCAAGAAGCTGATCAATACAGTTCCTTTCCAGTTCATAAATATCAATATCAAGTCCAAAATAGCATAATCTTAAAATTTTCCGGCCTGCAATTCTACTGATACAAAGCAAACGAAAACCCAAAACATATATAGACTGTAAAGAAGCAACCAGCACATGTCTCTAAAGGATTTACAGCTTAAAATAGGAGTCTTCGTTCTCAACAGTCGACAAGTAGGTGAGGCTAATGACCATTGAGATTGTTTCCAAGATAAGGTTATTATATTTTGCATTCAACGATAATCATTTGCTTTGCAATTCCCAAATTTCACTCATTTCTCCATTTTAAGGCAACCAAGTAATGATTCCCAAATTCCTTCAAAGACAAAATAAAGATTCTTATTCTTTCTTCTCATATCTTCATTTTAAGGCAACCAAATGAATGTCCCAAACAAATAACTCTGAGGAAGAGAGAAGATATTAAACAAGATCTGAAAATATTTGTAGTCAAAGAAGAGGAAATTAATAGTCTAATGACAGTAAAGTACTAATCTGAACACATGTGCGAACGTTTTAGAAGAAAAAGTTAATACCAAATCTGCACTCTACAGCTTTCAGAATTAAAAAATGGGCAGCAAAATCCAGTGGTTACTGCACCTTTAATCTTATGAAAAGTACATTAGTATATCCATGAGAACGATTTGACCCCATTAAAAAAACCGTGGAAGACAAAACACCAGATTAACAGAGACCAAATAGCACAGCACAAAGACAGAGACGAACACAAGGAGCTAATCTCGCATCATCCTCTTACCCAAGTAAAATGTTTTGGCGTACTCAGCACAAACTTCACCACACCGATCATAAGCTTGATTCAGCAAATCCCAACTGCCCAAGCCACCAGTTTCAATCCTTTCATCCAAGTCCAGAGCTCTCTCCTTAACGCTCCCCTGCTCTCTGACCAGAGCAGCTTGCTTTAGCACAACTTCGTACACTTTTTCCTCTGAAGATCTTGATGGGTGCGCAACTGCACCCGAGTAGGCCAGAACTCCAGTCGAACAACTCAACCTTGAGCAGAGTTTAGACCTCCTCGGCCTGCCAATTCTTGGCATCAAGCTCAACAAAGAGTTGGTGGCATTCTCAGTGGGACTGACCACCCAAAGAAGAACACCTGACATCTCTAAGCAGATATATGCTTTGAGAAGTCTGATTGATTTCTTGCAGTTTTCTTGGGTTTTTGAGTGTTCTTGGCTTCTGGGTTTTCAATGTTGAGGACTTTTTGCTGTGAGGTTGTGGCCCTCTTATGGAGAGATTGGACTTTGGATGGAAAAGTACTTGGAAAGAGTGGTTGGCAAATGGGTGACCAGTAGTTTTTGTGAGTCGATTTGCAATAATAAACATGTCCTTCTTGTTTATATTGGTTTTTAGAAGGGGAATAAATTCACTAAACGATGTGCATGTCTGATGGTCTTGTTTTCACAAAGCCAAATTCAAGGAATATACTTTATCCTCACTTGCATAGCTGGTGGTTAAAAATGGAAGTATGTGGACTGCGTTTGTAAGACTCGTGTTCAACTAGTAACGGTTATCGATCACTGAAAGTTTTGACCAGAAAAAAAAAAATATCACTCTTAGTCATGTTTATTTCGACAGTTTATAATATTCACTAATATTAATAGAAATAGTTATGTTCTTATGTATGTTTGTTTTTCACAAATTATAAAACAAAGTAAATTGTTTGCCGGATGGGCTGTTTGTTTTGAGAGTAACTTAGTGCTTATTGTAATCAACAAATTAGGTTTAGTGAAATGGTGAGTGAGTGGGGGACTAGTTTTAGCAATTGGAGATTTGTCAGTGTAAGCTCTGTTAGTCTCCGATCACTATGAATCCCATATCAATTGAAGGGTTGGTAAATAAATGCGTGGGGGATTCTAAATGGAAGCTGAGGTTCCATTTTGTATTAATCTTCTCTTTCAGTTTTCAACTTTCAAGATGATTGCATTTAGGAAAATGAAGAACGTGGGTGGAAATTTTACAGTTGGCCTTTGATTGTAGAGTTGTAGAGTGACATTTTCTTATACATAGGCATATTGACAACGAATAGATAAGAATTGAAAAGCAAAATGCTGCTATACTAGATTCATAAAGAAGGTGCATTTTGTGAAGTGATGTATCATTTTAGTTGTGTGTGATTAACTGTATCGGTCTTGTCGTGTCGACTTGTCCTCCTTTCCTACAGTTTCAAACCAATTTTAGCATCTGGAGGAGATAATTACTGAAACTCTTTATGTCCTAAATGGTTGGAACTTAAGAGTGAACTATAACCATAAGAAGGAAGACATAGCGTGATGATACAACTGACCTTGGAAACACTTGTGCTCACCATTGCTACCTTTGGAAATATTTTTATTCACCACCAAAAATTGGTGCACGGTTTATTATTGAATGAGTGAGATCACTTCACGAATCTCAAAAATCTCACTCATAGAATGATAAATGATGAGGTGGTTACTTTAATGCTCTCGCTAACTTTAGTCCTTCACCATTAAAGCACACAAGTCGATCTTATTAATGGTTATTTGATCTGCGTTTGATATGGTCTGAATTGTAATAACTTTGATCCAATTTAATTATGCATTTAGAAAGTCTGTATTTTGAATACATGTAGTAATGTCTCCCCAATCCATATAGTATAAATGGTATTACATCATTGGATATAAATTTTCGTTGAACACTATAAATACCACAATAAAGAACTTGAATGGCTGCTTGTACGTATCTTGGAAGGGCCGAGAAGATCCTCTCCATGTGCTTTTGTTAAGGACTGGCGTCACCTTTGCTTCATCGTTTTGGGTAGCCATCCATCGAGACATGTGTGTGGGTGTAGAAATTCCAAGATAACCATTTGTTTATTGTTCGCATATACATATCTTATCATATACATGCGTTCAACTAGAAAAGAAAGATAGAATTAATACTCTACAAACGCGTATGTGCTATATTAAGTGTCTCATACATAACCACTTGGTCTAATGATAATTCACATAACCACTTGGTCAACTGATAATTCTCTCCATAATATTGATATTCAAATCCTCTCACTATCAACTACGCTTAGTTGTAGAAAGATTTTTAGACAAGAGTTGAATTCAATTAGCTTCTATATTATCTCCTAATAGTAAATACTAATTCAATAAGAATGTTCCACCCTAATATGTTCATTTCACTTTTAACTTTTGTTCACTCTGATTTAAAATTAATAATAAACATGTCATTACATTCATTAGGGATTATAATGGGATACATGCAATGATTAGCAGCATATATTTTTTTCTTTTCTCAAATACACTTAGGACTCACGTGGTCTAGACAAATTTATTCACGTAATATCAATTGAAGATACTCATCCAAATATTGAGTCTATAATAATAAAGCGGGACTAAATAACAATCGAAGTATATATAGACAAGAAAATATTTGAGTGGTAAAATGACTGATACATTGACGTGCCTTAAAGGTAGCCATACACCTCGACTAAAAAAAGTTAGCCATACATATGAATCTCTCCATTTCTAAAATCCCAATCTTTTTATGCACTTTTTGGGTTTCTTTTTGCTGCCGTGGATGGAACAATGCCAAAGGGACCACTACACTACATGAATTAGCTGGAAGTTTCATTGCACACCATATGTACATGATAGGGAGTTCCATCCTTGTGCTTTTGGTAAAAGACAGCGACCCACTTGGCTTTAGAAAATTTAATTGCAGTACAATACAATGAAACCCTTGGAATTGAATTGAAGTGTGGGGAGACCAATTTGGTGGAGATGTTAATTTCAGTTGTTCCTATCACTTCTCTTGGGAACAATGTCCTTTTTCTTTTGGACTCCCTGGCTTGTGGCATGTACACTCCCTGGTCGCTCATTGCTTTGTGTTAGCAGAGGTTTGAATGTTATCTTATTTGAAGTTTCGGGAGAAATGGCAAGAAGAATCAAACTCATAAACTTACACGTGGAGTGAGAAACACAAAAATTGCACAACTCGCACTCCTCCATCGAAATACAAACCTCTAATCATCAATTATCAAGCTATCAATATCTTCAAACAAATTCTTGGGTCTACATAAAGCACCTAAGTTGAAACAATTGTTTTCCAAAAATATATTTAATGAATAAAAGGTAAGTCGTCACTTAAGTGAAGACATTGTAGTAATTTTTTT
The DNA here is from genome assembly GCA_033992175.1 of Spiraea crenata. Lineage (NCBI taxonomy): Eukaryota > Viridiplantae > Streptophyta > Magnoliopsida > Rosales > Rosaceae > Spiraea > Spiraea crenata. Next base: position 3,280,575 of record JAVBHV010000019.1, read on the forward strand.
GTTTTAAAATTTAATTTTATGCACCTTACAATCAAAATACAAATTGTCATGTAGAAGCGTGTGCTGAGATCCTAGTATTAATAAAGAAAAATATTAGATGTCCTTCGGTTACATTTGTGTTTTCTCAAAATATCCTTACTTTTTTCCATCATACCCACAAGGTCACAAATTTTATAACGCCCAAAGTCCCTCAATTGATATAATTTTTTACCAACAAAAACTTTTAAAATAGAGCTGGGTGAAATGTTGAAAGTTGAAACTCAGAGAACCACCAGAGACCCGTTTGGTGTTTAATTTAACAAGACTTGTTGGGCCTTCATAGTGAGAGAAGCTAGCCAGTGAGTGGGCTTGGGCTAGACCATGTTTCATAATTGGAGGCCACATGCACTAAATGAATGAATTTTCAAATATTGTCCTCCTCCTTTCTCACCAAAAAAAAAAAAAAAAAGGCCTTGTGTCCTCCTCCAATTACTAACCAAATGGAACATCAATTATCAGTTGCTGTCCTACCTAAATTAATTTAAGATATGGTGCAAACAATGCACAACATAGCTCCACATTCCATCTTTTTGAGCTTTTGATAATTAAGTCTCACTACTCCTACTCACTTCAAGGTGGCTTCACTGAAAGTTGCCCTTTCGTACAATCTTTTTGGTGGCCCTTGGTTTTCATGTCCTTTCTTTGCATGACATCCCACCCCACAGGCAAAAAGTTGATTACAAATGGTAGTGTAGAGTCCATATGCTTTCGGTAACTGGCAATCCCAATAAAAGCCCAAAATTCAAATAATTATAGCAAATTTTTCTTCGTAAGTAAACATGTCACCGTAATAACCAATTTAAGTACAAAAGTTAATCAAATACTCTCTAGCAAACTAAAGAAATGAATCCGATTTGTTATTTTATTTTGATAATCTGACACTAGTGTACCGAGATAGACGTTATCATGTCTTAATAATTAAACCCGTAATTACAAACATTCTTACTTTAGCACGCACACGCCCTGCACTTCCACATCCAATACAATACTCGCGGTTTCTTTGCATTAAACCCCCAAATATTTCAATTTAATTACCAAATCAGCCCGAGTCACACCACGTTCCACTCCCGCAGCGCGAGTACAAAGAGTAATACACTCGCACGAGTAGTGATCACCTCGAGAAGCTGCTCTAATTTGGCGAGGGGTATTTAGTTTCCCTCGTTTTGTTTGTTCAAAATTCAAAAACGACACAGCAACTCCAAATTCGTCATCACAACACACACACTCTCTCTCTCCTCACTGAATAAATCACCTAAAAAGGAAAACCAAGAAGAAGCTAAAATCAAATCAAATCAATCTAGGGTTTTCCAAATTCTCCATCTTTTTTTTTTGTTTCCCCCAAAAATCGATGATATGCAGGCTGCTGAATCGTGAATTAGGGCTTGTGTGCAGATCGGTGCTGAGGTTTCTCGACAGGTCGGTATCGGGAGCTATGGGCTGCTTCTTCGGTTGCTTTCGGGTCAAGGACGACCGCCACCACCTCCGCTCTCGCCCTCGCCTCTCCTCCCGCAGTAACCCCGAGGTAAGGGCTGTTTCTTGTTTGTTTGCTTCCCGAGAAAATGTTGTGTTTTTCGGGAAATTTGAAGAATTTCGAGTCAATTGGGCGTTGTTGTTGCCATTAGTATTGAATGAGGCAAAGAATTGAGATCTTGGAATCGAAGAGCAATTCAATTTGTGATTTTTAGGCTGTGTTTTCAATTTCTTAGCTTCCAAACAGTGGATTAGTGAGTTGTACAGGACATGATTGGTTTCTTGTTGATTGGGTTTTTTTGATTTTGATCAGGAAGCTGTGATATCTCGAAACCGTTTATCGTCTCTATTTTTATCCGAAAGCGAAGGTATATGATCTTTCTTCCAAGGATATGAGCTGTTTTCTTTGATGTGTATCTGTTAATCTCATTGCTGATTTAGTGTTCTTGTATTTTTATAACTATTAAAGAGAAAGAAGGTTCTCCAAGCAAGGATGGTTTTGGGTCTTCACAAATCGACAAGGAGCTCAGAAATGAGGTATGAGCTAGAACATAAAAGATTGAAATAGTTTTTTCCTGTGCACAGTGAACTATGAAATTTAGATTATTTGGATGGCAAGTCCTCGAAAGTTATATAATTGTTGTGTAGCAGGGCCATCTGTGCCGTTCAATTTTCTAGTTGGTTTCGAAAGAATCTTTCCAGTAATATGGTGATTAAGTGAAGTACCCTTCAGTTTCCAAAAGTATGCTTTATAAGCTAGAGTTTGTAGCGATCTGTGGGGCGTAAGTCCTTTTTAGTTCAGTAGGTGTTTAAGTGCCAATAATCAGTTTCCAAAATGTTTGCTTAATAAGCTAGATTTCGTAGGAACCAGCGGAGCTTACCTCTCTGCTAAATGATTTTCTCATTCTTATGAAAGATATTTGTTACCACTCATGCAATGCACCTTATTCGGCAGGCCAAGTTTCTTAAAGCTTGTGGTACCTTAGCGGAGACCCCAATTGAAATTCGGAAAGCGTCTTCCAAGTTCAGTGGCTCCCTCAATCGTGATAGAGATTCAGAGACTCCAAAGTTCAACTCATGGCTTCCCAGCACATCCATTAAGAAGCTTGGGCAGGAGTATCAACCAGATCAGCCTCCCACGCCCATTCAATTTAGTGAAGGGTGGGGAAAGGGGCAAGGTCCTTTGGACCATACACCTAGCAGGTTCTACTTACAACTGTTTTAATGCTTGAAACTTGATAGATCCGCTATTTAAAGATCACATGGGAGATTGTTTGCTAAACCATAACTGTCGGTAGGAATATTATCATATTGGAAATGAAGTTTTATTGGCCATCTGATCTTTTCCTTTCCTTACTGGTTCTAACATGAACTTGTCTGTAGCATATAATTGAGTCTGTTTCTTTTTGGTGTATTGGTATGAACTTTTGGGAGCCATCACGTATTTGCACACATATCTGATCTGTAGTACTCGTGTCCTTTTGGTTTTTCTCATTTCCCTAAGATAACATACTGTTGTTTCTAACAATTTCCCAAATTTTTTTTTTTTGGTATAGTTGTATATCAAACCCACAAAGTTCTGGAGGAATTTATGTCAGCTCTACTGAAGGCAGCGGAGTCGGCAATGATTCAACAGTGAAAATTCATACTAATCGGATTGACAATATTGCGACTCCAGAAGTCCAATGCAGAAGTAAGGCCGTTCGTTTTGAATGCAATGTTGATACAAATTCCTCTAGAGGTTCTTCGTCTGAAAATTACAGTGGGAATTCGAAAGTATGTGAAACTCCAGGAAGACAGGCCATATCAAAGCATTCAGTTTATCCAACCCCACTCACTCTAACTGATGAGATGCAGACACCAGGAACTGTTTTTCCTGCAAACCTCGAAAACTTTCCAAATGGAAGGGCTCGAATCAGGTCCCAGTATGTCTATTCAGTGCAGAACCCTGTAGAGGGAATCTCCCAGCAGAATGTACTGAAAGACCATGACTCCAACTCCCACGGGGTTTCAGCAGAGCCAAGAGAATCTCTTAACCAATCTGGAAATGCAACCCCTATATCAGAAGAGGGGGTTAAAGAAACTACTAATGGACAAGGGTTCAATGTGGAATCAAGTTTGTCCTCCTGGCTGAAGCCGGTAACATCATCTACTGAAGATGGCAACAATCAAAACTTTGGTTATGTTCCTGGCCGAACTCGTCATTTTGGAAAAACTCCTGGAGACAGGCCAATCATCGGGCTTGTTGCTACTCACTGGAATGAAGATGAGGCTACTAAAATCTCGCCCAAGTGGTGGGATGGGAACGGAATCCCAAACTCAACCAACAAATACAAAGAGGTCAGCCTGACCACTTTTCATTTCATATTTCACCTTTCAATTTTTAAAGCAGCCTGTAAATTGATCATCTTACTTTCAGGACCAGAAGGTGAGTTGGCATGCGACACCTTTTGAGGAGAGGTTAGAGAAGGCGCTGTCTGAAGAAAGTTTCATTTCTCAGAGGTATTCGAGCTTCCTTGTAATCTGTTCTTTTGTCATCTATAATAGCAGTCTGAGTATGTAAACTTAATTTGTTTGCAGAAAGCATATTGAGGGAAAGCCAATAGTATTCGATGAGAGTGAGGAAAGCGATACTGCCCTTTCTCAAATGCAATCTTCATCCCGGAAGTCAGTGGTTTCATTCTGATCAATAATGGTGGTGTTGTCCCATTTTCTTTGTTTGTTTTACATGCTATTTGTCGGTGGAGCAGGGCTCCTGAGAACTTAACTTTGAAGTTTCCCTCTTAGGGGCGTATGATGAAATTAGTAATTGGCTTTTCATCAAAGCCACTGAACGGTTAAAGCGGATTCTGGAAACTTTAAAACTGTGTCCAAAGATATAAGGATGCTGGCAGCATTCTGAGCTGCCTAGAATGTACAGAATTGTTGGAAAATTTAATCAGTTTTCGGACCTATTATCATCAATACATGCTTCATTATATCTCAATTTATCGTTTTATGTTCTTGAGTCTGAACATTGGTCTTTCTGTGCTGGGAGACCATTGGACGCATATTCTCATTGCATGGTTATTTATTTGGAACACGTATCGCAATCCCAAACTGTGCTGGAGCATTAGGGACAAAAGTATATGGTTAGTGAACCGATACATTCAACATCAATTATCGAATTACCTAGGCGGCCAGTTGATGCAATCCAATCCAACTACGTTTCTCTCCGAACAGTCACATTGATATTGATAATCGATGCACATACTGACCATGCTACCTTTTTCAATACGGTAGCAATGACACATGGACAATTCGGCATTCATTTGACGTCCTGGATAGTCACAGTCATGGATGCCAGAAAATCTGAACACAATGATGTGGTAAGGGCCTATTGTAAGTTCTTAAAGTAAGAGATTCATTGTTAAATAGAGATTAGCACTGAAACTAAGCAATCTAAGGATTGTGATTGACTTTGAAGAGTGTATTACGTGTAAACAACCACAGCCTATTCGTTCAGACGATTGAACTCAAAACTTCATTTTTTGCTTGTTATTGAGTTCAATCGTCTAATAGATGACATGAGCATGTAGTTTGAGGTTGTTTATATGCAATATACCTTGAAATTCAATCACAGCCTTCAGATTGTTCAGTTTGACTGATATAGTGAAGCACTTTAATTACTTATAGGCAAGCTTTAAGCACAGCCTTTCTCAAATCTGAATCCGAGTTGGGTTTAGACAGACACACAGAAATCCATCAAATAGGCCCAAATTAGACAACACTTCAGCCCTAAAACACAAAAAGAAAACCCAAAAAACTTGGGTACTATAAATACGAGGTTGCCGGTCGGCGGCGTTTTGAAACAGGGCGCGAGTGGCGGATGGTTAAAGAGGGTTCGGAGAGTTCGGAGGAACGCTCTGCTCGAAGCGGCAATGGAAATCAAACAGCATGTGGACACGAAAATATCTGATTTTTGGGACCGTGATTTTTCCCATTCAATTTTGTATAGTTTTCAATCTGAATATAAATGTTTGATTTCCATTGCTGCTCGTATGAGGTCCACTTCTCTCTCTGTTTCTCACAACCAAGCCCACCTCAAACCCTCGGGACCTTGTGATGATTCGCTACCCTTCTGAAGGTTCCGTTTCAACTTGTATCAAACTTTTTCTGGGTTTGATTGATTATGTTTGATTTTGGTATTTTTATTTTCGAGTTTCCATTTTTTGTATATAATTGGGTGTTGCTGGTAATGTTGTGTTCTTCAAGCTTTGTGATTCGATATAGTTTTGTAATTGTACCATCTTGAAATGGAAGTTCTGTTAAAAATGTTTATTCAGTAAATTTTCAGTCGTTGTTACTAGATTAACCGTAGTTGAATGAATTTATTCTGGTGACTCTTGGCTTTCTGCACCTTGGTCCTTTTGGTTCCTATATACTTAGATAAAATTCATTGTCTTGCCCCAGTCAAGTGTAGTTTCGAATGTTCGTGTGCATGTTAGTAATTTCTATCACTTTTCGGAGTTTCTGTTTGCCATTGTGATGAGCTAAGAGCTTACCAAAGCAAAAGGAATGGAGAGAGACCAAAGGCAAATTGGATACAGATGACTTTCAATTAAACACATGTAGGTTTTGGGAGACAGGAAGTGCTAGAGAGTCTATCTATATATGAACTTGGGACCAAAAACCTGTGGTGCACAAATAGTTCTGATTTCTTGTTTTCTCTTATTCGAAACAATCATAATGGTGGTCAAGGTGTACGGTCCGTTCTACGCTTCACCAAAGCGTGTGCTGCTGTGCCTTGTTGAGAAGGAGATTGAATTTGAGACGTACCCCATTGATCTCATCAAAGGGGAGCAAAAAGACCCTGAATTCCTAAAATTGCAGGTTAGCTGTTGCTATTCTTTCATCTGTTTGTGGTTGGTCTACTCATTATCTTGTTTGATACCATGTATTGATGTTTGCATTGGGTTGTCTTCAAATGTAGCCCTTTGGACAAGTTCCTGTTATTCAAGATGGTGACTATACTCTATATGGTATGCTGTTTCTTGATTTTATCTGAAAGATTGTTGGCTTTTATTCTTTTGTGCTTTGACATGATAAATACTAGTTTGTTCAATAATACTGCTTTGTGAGAGGTGTTAGTTTAGTTGAAAATTCTCTAACCTATATTAGTTTTACACCTTTGATGAAAAGCACATTTATCCTATAGATGTTTCATTTGAAGTTGAATGTCTTTCAGATTAGAAGCCTGATAACTATGTTTAGGTGGTATACAGCTTGTGGATTATACAATATAAATACCTTTGGTTTGAACTTGTTGGATACATTTCCTAAATTTTCAAACTTTTGTCTGTAATTAGACAATGATATATAATAGCTGGACATGCTTTGTGTTGGAAAGATTAGACAAGGATATCAAAGCCCTAGAGTCTAACCATACATCACTTTACATATTGGGAGTCGAATTCAATTCTTTCTTCACTTTGATACTGAACCAATGCACCAATGCAACTATATTACGAGTTCTTTGACAAAATATCCCAATTGAATATGCAGAATCACGCGCAATCATAAGGTACTTAGCAGAGAAATACAGGTCTCAAGGGACTGATCTGCTGGGAAAGACAATTGAGGAAAGAGGTCTTGTGGAGCAATGGCTAGAGGTTGAAGCAAACAACTATCAACCACTAGTCAACAACTTAAAAAATGAAATATTGTTTGCCCCGAAATTGGGCAATCCGCAAGACCTGAAACTCATTAAAGAAAGTGAAGAAAAGCTTGCGAAAGTGTTGGACATTTACGAGGAGAGGTTATCAAAGAGCAAGTACTTGGCTGGTGATTTCTTCAGCCTTGCTGATCTTAGCCACATTCCATACACCAACTACTTGGCCCATAAGAGTATGGGCAAGGAGTACATGTTACAGGACAGAAAGCATGTCTCTGCTTGGTGGAACGATATTAGCAGCAGACCATCTTGGAAGAAGGTCATCGAGTTTGGCGCTCCATCTTAAGATATTGCAAGAAACTTTTTCATGCGACGAGTGTCTACGATATTTGTTTGGTAATAACTTGTCACTTAAACACTGCGTGAGGATATTAGAACATAGATTCACCCTGTGGATGTAAGAATCTGTTTACCTCAGGGGCCTTTGTGAAATATAAGCCCTTGTGAGAATACTGTGGTCTTTTGTTTGTAGTTTGCTTCCTCTCTGCGCATTAAAAAGCATTTCTTGCTGAATATGTAAGTTGTAAGGATGTCAATCGACTTCCAACAAAAGACTTCTTCTCTTCCTTGTTTGTCTTAAAATGTAGTTCGCTTCAACCTTGTTCTCTTAGTTTTTTTATCTGATTTCACCGAAAACCTGAAGTCAAAGCTATCGATCACCCACTTTGATGATGCATGCGACATTGAAATAGTTTCACAGTGGTATTGATTATCGATGAGCGTACTGACATATATGATATATCGTGCTGATGAGACATTGACAACGCATCCCACAAAAGAAAATCTGAATCCGAGTTGGGTTAGGCTAACAAACATACGAGGTCCACCAAATAGGTCCAAATTCCAGAACACTTCAGCCCTAAAACTCAAAACGAAACGAAAAAAATTTGGTGGAACAGAAAGTATTTCTCCGCCCTATTGACTACTGATGAGACATTGAACAACGCATCCCACCCACACCAGAAAATCCGAATCTGAGTTGGGTTAGACAAACAAACATGCATACATACATGCTCCACCAAATAGGCCCAAATTCTAGAACTCTTCAGCCCTAAAAACTCAAAAAGAAATGGCTTTTTTGTACCAGAGGTCCCTGCCTGTGTCACTTGTCTCAGCTTTAGTTCTCTCTGCCTCTAGTGTGTCTCACAGGAGGTCCTGTGCTCTGTCATTGTCCCACCAAAGGTCTCTGTGCTCCAATTTTCAATCCAGCGGATTGGAGTAACTTGAGATTGAAAATTAGAGGCAGGAACCTCTCCTGAGAGCAGTGACAAAGGCAGGACCTCCGTGAGACACATTAGACACGGCCTCCCCTTAACACACTAGCGACATGACCTCCGGAGACACGCGTGAGAGCGCAGGACTAAAGCAGACATGTGATGAGGGAAGCAGGACTATAGCTATAAAAAAGCCTATAAATCAATAACTTTGGGTACTATTCCACTTTTAAGATTATGCGGACACGAAAGTAACTGATTTGGGATCATGATTGGCCATTCAATTTTGATGTTCTCTTTTTCTTGCCCATTCAATTTTGATAGTCTCTGTTTCTCACAACCAGCCCCACCTCAAACCCATGGGACCTTGTGATGATGTACTGAAGGTTCCCTTTCGATTTCAATAACGTTTGTCGGGTTTGATTGATTATGTTGTTTTTCTTTTGTATTTTTTATCTCCTTCAATACCTATGAAATTAGATAAGTTTTTGAACTTTGTGGAAGCGGGGGCTTCCATGTGGTATAGTTGAGATGATTTCAGGGAAGTCACGGATAGGAAGAGTCAGTTAGTAGAGACGAAGCATATTTATTCCATCATGTGACGTTTCATGTGGGACCCACAAGCCGCGCAAAGTGTGCTCACGGAACTCATGAGGTTGTTCATGTGGCGCTTGATTGTATATACCATGCATCTTGGTGGCGCTTTTAATGTTTTGCTTGAAAATTATGATTCGGTATAGTTTTGTAATTGGGGCAATGTGATGTTAGCCCAATTCTAAACATAACTTTTAGGATTAGTCCTCTTACATATATTATAAATTCGAGGGATAAAATTGATCCCTAATTCTATGATTGACTTTTGCTGCCCATTGTGATGAGCTAAGAGCTTATAAAAGCAAAAGAATTAGAGAGACCAAAGGCAAATTGGATACATATGCCTTCCAATATACAGACAAAACGCAAATTGGAACAGATGACTTTCAACTAAACGCATGTCAGCTTTGAGAGAGGAAGTGGTAGAGAGTCTTTCTATAAAGAACTTGGTTACAAAACCAGTGCCGCACAAATATTTTTGAGTTCTTGTTTTCTCTTATTCGAAACGATCATAATGGTAGTAAAGGTCTATGGTCCGTTCTACGCTTCACCAAAGCGTGTGCTGCTGTGCCTTGTCGAGAAGGAGATTGAATTTGAGGCTTATCCCATTGATCTCTTCAAAGGGGAGCAAAAAGACCCTGAATTCCTGAAATTGCAGGTTAGCTGTTGCTATTCTTTCATCTGTTTGTGATTGGTCTACTCACTGTGAAGTTGGAAATTGCATATTGATATTTTCGTTGGTTTGTCTTCAAATTTAGCCCTTTGGACAAGTTCCTGTCATTCAAGATGGTGATTATACCCTTTATGGTACGCTGTTTTTCTTGATTTTATCTGAAAGATTTGTTGACTTTTATTCTTTTGTGCTTTGACATGATAAATACTAGTTTGTTTCAGATTAGAAGCCTGATAACTATGTTTAGGCGGTATACAGCCTGGTGGTAATTTCAAAATACATTTGGTTCGAACTTTTCGGATAAATTTGCCATATCTACAAAGTTTTGTCAGTAATTAGACAAGGATAATAGCTGGAAATGCTCTGTGTTGGTAAGATTGGATTGTATAGTATCAAAGGCCTAGAGTAGAACCATACATCACTTTGATACTGAACTTGTTCTCCGGTTCCTTGTCTGCACCAACGCAACGATCTTACAAGTTGTTTGACAAATTATCCCAATTGAATTTGCAGAATCACGCGCAATCATAAGGTACTTTGCAGAGAAATACAAGTCTCAAGGGACTGATCTGCTGGGAAAGACAATCGAGGAAAGAGGTCTTGTGGAGCAATGGCTAGAAGTCGAAGCAAGCAACTATCACCCACCACTCAACAACTTAGTCCTTCAAATTTTGTTTGCCCCGAAATTGGGTCATCCTCAAGACCTGAAACTCATTAAAGAGAGTGAAGAAAAGCTTGCTAAAGTGTTGGACATTTACGAGGAGAGGTTATCAAAGAGCAAGTACTTGGCTGGTGATTTTTTCAGCCTTGCTGATCTTAGCCACATTCCATTCACCTACTACTTGGTGAATAAGAGTATGGGCAAAGAATACATGATACAGGACAGAAAGCATGTCTCTGCTTGGTGGAACGATATTAGCAGCAGACCATCTTGGAAGAAGGTCCTCGAGTTCGGCGCTCCATTTTAAGGTATTGAATTTGTCTGGTAATAACTTGTCACTTAGAACTCTACGTGAGGGAGACTATTAGAAGAATGTAGAGCCACCGTTTGCATGTAAGAATCTTGTGACCTTAGGGGCCTTGTTGAAATAAGCACTTGTGAGACTAGTGTGGTCTTTCGTTTGTAGTTTGCTTCTTCTCTTAGCACATAAAAAAGCATTTCCTGCTGGATACGTAAGTTGTTACTAAGGATGTCAATCGACTTTGTGGCCAACAAAAGACGATTTCTCATCCTTGTTTGTCTTAAAATGTTGTTGGCTCTAACTATGTACTTTTGGAATCAAAGATGCAAACTTTTAGTTTTATTCTGATTTCACCGACTACCTGAAGTCCAAGCTATCATCACCCTACTTCGAGATCATATATTACTACCATGTTTCCCCATTATTTGATTTGATCAGTACAAAACAGTTCAGATTTCCATGGCTTCCATGCATAACATATGCGTTTACCGAAAAAACAAAATGCTGAACACATGTATTCTGAATAACTTTGGCTCCTCCTGATGGATGCCATACACGTGCACCTTATACCTAGCCTAACCGTCGGCATGAGAAGAAATTCTGTCTAATGTGGTTGTACGTGACAATGTTCTGAGTGAATCGTATGTAAATCATGAATTGTCACGATCAAAACTATTATGCGATTGATTTGAAATAGATTTACCATTGCCCCCTACCTATTATTACTACTACTAGCACACCACACCTTTTTTACTTAAAGGGAATATACAAGCAGAGACAGTCAAAGAGAGTCTATATAAGGAGATCTCCTATGTAAGACTAACGAATCGATGCACTGCGAACTTGTTAGAAGTCAATCTGCACAAAGTCAATCTGCAATCCCTCCGAATCAGCAACACATCAAGATAATATCTCACTGATTAAGTCTATCACCGATTCTCATTACTTGTCAATATTCGGTTGTAATTCACCTTTATAGTCTTACCTTATAAGACTTGTTTTCCATGTATTCAAAGTCAACTTGTACATGTATAAATTCAGATGAATGAGAATGCAAAAGCTCACGGCATTACAACACAAAACAATATTCTTACATGGTATCAACTTAGCCTTCTGACTAGCCGTCGTCTCCTCTCTAAATTCACCCATGGCTTCCGCTGGCTTTGCTGCTTCCTCCTCCTCTCTTCCCAACCTCACCCAAAACCTTCCCACCAAACTCGACTCCAACAACTATCACATCTGCTTGCCCAAATCCTTCCTCTCATTAGAAGTCACCGTCTTCTTTCCTTTGTTGATGGCTCTGCCACCTGCCCACCCAAAACCATTCCGGCCAACACAACCACCAATCCCTCCGCCGTCGACACTCCCAATCCGGAATATGATACCTGGATTCAAAAGGATCAATTTGTCCTGTCTCTTATCAACAATTCTCTCAGCAACAAGATAGTATCCACCGTTGCTCGTCTGGACTCTGCCCGCGCCGTCTGGGCAGCACTTGAAACCCGATTCGCGTCTCCAAATCAGAATCGACTGCTCCAACTTCGCAATCAGCTCTTCCGCACACTCCGAGGCGACCTTAGCATCTCCGATTACCTTGACAAAATCAATGCCATCGCTGACAACCTCGCCCTCTCCGGCTCGCCTGTCTCTGATGCGGACCTACTCACCGTGATCATGAACAATGTCGGACCTACATATGAGAACACGGTGGCCGCCGTTCAAGCCCGTGAAACACCCATAACCTATTCCGATTTGGAGGCCCTCCTTCTCTCTGCCGAACAACGCCTTCGGCCTGCCCAAGTCACCGAAGCACCTGTGACCGCTTTATCTGCCAATCGCGGTCGCGGCTCTTTCCGCAGTTGTGGCCCTGGTGGTTCTGATTCAGGTACCTCTCGTGGTAATTCTTGCTCTGTTTTTACTAATGGCTTTCATGGTGGTCGTAGTTCGAATCGTGGAGGTGGCTCTCGGCGTGGAGGTGGCTCTGGCGGTTCTTATGACGCACACTCCTCTGCTGGTCTTCTTGGGCCGCGGCGAAGTGGGCCTCGCTCTAATGGATCCAATTTTGCTAATGGATCTAGTTATTCTGGTGGACCTAAACTCATTTGCCAGATTTGTCAAAAGCCCAATCACAGTGCCATTGACTGTAGCAACCGTCTCAACCTCACCTATGAAGGTCGTGTTCCTCCTCATCGCCTTACTGCTTATGCCACTCAATATGCTGCTGAGGGTCGCTCTCCCAATTGGGTTTTTGATACTGGTGCCAACGCCCATGTTACTTCGGATATGAGCAACTTGTCATTTTGCCCGAGAATATCATGGTCAAAAAAACGTTGGTGGTGTCCTTGGTGGAGCAGGTTTGCCTATTAGTCATATTGGTCGAGCATATGTTACCTTTCATAATCTACCATATTCTCTTAACGATGTTTTACATTGTCCTGATGCATCCACTCAATTAATTTCAGTCAACAAATTTGCCCGTGATCACAATTGTTTCTTTACCTTTTTCCCTGATTGTTATTGTGTGCAAGATCTGGTGACACAGAAGATCCTTTTTTGGGGCAAGAGTAGCAATGTTCTCTACCCGTTTTCACCCTCATCAAATAAAAGTTCATCAAATAAACCTATGGCCTTTGTTGGTGTGCGTGCAAGTGGAAATATTTGGCACTCTCGCCTTGGGCATCCATCTAATTTTATTTTAAAGTCTTTATTTTCTCATAATCAATTAGCCTTATCGGGCAAAAAGACTATTTCTAATTCTATGTGTCATTCTTGTCCTATGGGCAAAAGTATGAAATTACTATTTATTTCTTCTTCCTCTAATAGCACCGCTCCTCTTGAATTAATTCACTCTGACGTTTGAACTGCTTCCCATAATTCCATTTCCGGCTTCAAATATTTTGTTATCTTTATTGATGATTTTTCTCGTTATACTTGGATTCACCCTATGCGTCTCAAATCTGAAGTCTTTTCTCACTTTCTTAAATTTAAATCACTTGTTGAGAATAGGTTTTCTACCACCATTAAGTCTTTCCAATCCGACGGTGGTGGAGAATCCACAAGTAATGCTTTCAAAGACTTACTCACCAAAAGTGGCATTCAACAACGTCTTTCTTGTCCTCATCATCCTGAACAAAATGGTCTTGCTGAACGTAAAATTCGTCACATTACCGAAACTGGACTTACATTGTTGGCCCATGCTTCCATGCCCAAGTCCTATTGGGCCGAAGCGATGCATACATCAGTTTATCTCATTAATCGTCTTCCCACTAAAGTTCTTGATTTCATCTCTCCCTTTCAAAAATTGTTTCATCAATCTCCGAATTATTCTTTTCTCAAAGTTTTTGGGTGTGCTTGCTTTCCTTATCTCACACCTTACAATACTAACAAAATGCAGTTCAAATCTCTCAAATGTGTTTTTCTTGGCTATTCTTTAAATCACCAAGGCTATCGATGCTTAAATCTTTCCACTAATTGTATTTTCCTGTCCCGTCACGTTTTATTTGATGAACAAAGTTTTCCATTTCAAGAGATCATTGCTACACATGCTCCGGGGGTGCCTTCAATGTCATCAGATTCTGTCCTTACCATTTCTAGGCCTCTTTTGCCGTCACCAATCACCCCACAGCCCAACCCTCCCCAACCGGCCCAAATATCCGTACAGCCCACTACCTCCCAAAACTCAATCCAGCCCATTTCCTCTGACAGCTCACTCCAGCCCACTTCCTCTTCATTTCCTTCAACCAACCCACACAACACGAACTCTCCTACAGCCGCGCCTCAAATTGCTTCCACATCCCCGATTCCTCCTCCATCGGACCACACGCCTTCAAATCCAAATACACCGCCTCTCCCAATTGCTCCCACCACAAACCCCTCTTCAGCCCCTCTTTAGGTTTTCACTTGCCGAGCCCGCCAATCTGCTTCCATCACCAACCAGCCAACAATGTCTTCCTCTCAGGTAACAGACATGTCGTCTCATTCGATGGTAATACGTGGTAAGGATGGTATTCGAAAACCCAATCCTCGTTATGCTTATGTTGCTGTTGCTTCTGATCTTCTTGTAGAACCCACTTGTTTTACACAGGCCAACAAGCATCCCGAATGGCGTATGGCTATGGCCGACGAATTTAATGCTCTTCAACGAGCTGGAACCTGGGCTCTTGTTCCGCGCCGACCTGATATGAATGTTTTTCCCAACAAGTGGGTGTTCCAGATCAAACGGAACTCAGATGGATCCATTCAGCGGTACAAAGCTCGGCTCGTGGCCAATGGCTTTCATCAACAAGACGGTCTTGATTTTGGAGAAACATTCAGCCCCGTGGTCAATCATTCTACAATTCGGCTGATCTTGGCTATTGCAGTTCAGTTTTCGTGGCCTATTCGCAAACTTGACGTCCAAAACACCTTCCTCCATGGCTATTTGGACGAAGACATTTATATGAAGCAACCCAATGGCTTTGTAGATACTCAGTTCCTTAATCATGTCTGCAAATTGAAGTGTTCCTTATATGGGTTAAAGCAAGCTCCCCGAGCTTGGTTCAATTGTTTCTCTTCTCATCTCGCAGATTTGGGATTCACTTCTAGCAAAGCCGATTAATCCTTGTTTACATACTTTTCTGGTTCTGTCAGGATCTATCTGTTGATATACGTTGATGACATTCTCATTACAGGCAATCCAGCTCATGTTGCTACCCTTATTGATAATCTGGGTCATTTGTTCTCTATGAAGGATCTCGGCCCTGTCCATTTCTTCTTGGGAATGGAATTAACTCACACTCCTGCTGGTCTTACTCTCACACAAGCCAAATATACCTGGGACCTCCTCTGCTGCATCAAAATGCAAGACACCAAACCGGTTCCGACATCGGTTGCCTGCGACAAGTGCTTGAGCATTCATGATGGTACTCCCTGATCTAATCCTACTGAGTATCGTAGCATTGTTGGAGCCTTGCAATATTTAACTCTCACTTGACCCGACATTGCCTTTGCTGTGAATCAAGTATGCCAATTTATGCATAATCCTTCATCCACTCATTGGGTTGCAGTTAAGAGAATACTTCGTTATCTCAAAGGCACTATCTCTCATGGTTTGTTCTTTCGGCCTGGTTCTATGGCTCTCTCTGCCTTTTCGGATGCTGACTATGTAGGTGATCCCGATGACCGTCACTCCACAGGTGGTTATTGTCTTTATCTTGGCTCTAACTTAGTTTCTTGGAGTTCCAAGAAACAAGGAGGCGTTTCTCGTTCGAGCACTGAGGCCGAGTACCGTCAGTTAGCATATACGGCAGCAGCTCTTTCTTGGTTTCGCGCTCTGTTTCGGGACCTTCGGCTACCATTGACATGCCCGAAACTTTGGTGTGACAATATCAGCGCCATATCATTAGCCTCAAATCCAGTTTTTCACGCTCGAACACGCCATGTGGAGGTTGATTATCACTTTGTTCGTGAGAAAGTTGTTCGTGGTGAAATCATTGTTGGTTACTTGTCCACTATTGATCAGGTGGCTGACATTTTCACCAGAGGTTTATCCATTCTCAGGTTTCGGTTTCTTACATCCAAGCTTCCTCTGCTTGATTGCTTTGTCAGCTTGCGCGGGTGTGTTAGAAGTCAATCTGCACAAAGTCAATCTGCAATCCCTCCGAATCAGCAACACATCAAGATAATATCTCACTGATTAAGTCTATCACCGATTCTCATTACTTGTCAATATTCGGTTGTAATTCACCTTTATAGTCTTACCTTATAGGACTTGTTTTCCATGTATTCAAAGTCAACTTGTACATGTAAAAATTCAGACGAATGAGAATGCAAAAGCTCACGGCATTACAACACAAAACAATATTCTTACAGAACTGTGGTCTAAATTCGTGGTTTCAAATTGAAAACCATGACAATGGTGGTGAATGTGTATGGCCCTGCCTACGGTTCCTCGAAGCGCGTGCTGATGTGCCTTGTCGAGAATGAGATAGACTTTGAGACCGTCCCTCCCCATTGATCTCCTTAAGCGTGATCACACAGACCCTGAGTTCTCAAGTTGCAGGTTAGCATTTGCTTATTCACACAATTGTGTGATTGGTCTACTCATGATATCCATGGAAATCATATGTAACATCAACAGAATACGATGTTGACTTTTCCACTGGTTTGTGTTTGAACTTTACAGCCCTTTGGAGAAGTTTCTCTTATTCAAGATGGGGATTACAATTTATATGGTATGCTGCAATTTCTTGCTACCACATGAGATCTTCAACTTTGGCATCGAAATCGCATTGATCTTTTAGCATTCTAATTTGTTGGTTTGCTTCAATTCTTTATTTCAAACTGTATTATCTAATCGACACCAGAATGTTAGGCAAAAGCAAAGTAGTAAAATTTTGATTCACAGTAAACTTGTTCGCTGGTATCTTAACAGCTGACAATGCTTGTGGAAGAAGCTATAGTAATATTCTCCTTGGTTCCAAATGCAAGCTCAATTAATGTCTGCTTTTGTCTACATGCTTTTTCCCCTCAGTCCTCACTTCTTTTGACTGTACATGTTCAGGTGGCATGATGATCAGACGGTACTTCGTCCAACCGGTCCATATCCAAGTTCTAACCGGTGACAGAAAACCATGTTGAAAGTTCGTTGGTTAAACAAAGCTTATGTTTCCCAGAAGAGACTGACTAAATGAAGAAATTGGAATGCACATGAGATCTTTCAATGTACAGACAGACTAACAAAACCAAAAAGACTTGTACACAGACAGACTCCATTGAGAGAGAGGACTTGTAATCACAGGTTAAACGTGCTTCATGACAAACTCAAAAGTAGAATCTGGAAACTTCTGTTCACTCCAACTATTCTTATCCTAGTGATCGAAATTCTTCTTCAATATATATACAAAGCTAGTGATAATCTCTTTAATTATCTGTTCAACTCTGAATTGATTTGTATTGTGCTGTCTGGCGATCCCTGTGGGAAAAAGGAAGAAAGATCATAACTACTTTGCTGGAAGCAATTCTTCATATCTATTCTAACAAACAGTAAAATACTATTGGCAAATGCTTTTGTATGGCTTCAATTTCAGCTCATTTTTCTGGGTTGTTAATCTTTGAATGTTATATTTGTCCAAAACCCCTTTAGATGTGGGGTTGTTGTGTTTCTTCCAAATCTGTACTTGGCCCCAATTTGTATGATGAACACTTTATTTCCGCAAAACAAAAAAAAACAAATTCTTAAACGTGTTTCATGCTAAACTCAAATTCAAAACCTGTGTACCTCTACTCACTTACCACTTCTCTCAGATTGTAGTCATTATGTGATCGAAATTCTTGTTCAACTATCTTTCTGTTGAGTTGCATTCGTCGTTGTGGGAAAAAGGAAGAAAGAGCATCATGATTCATGACTACTTTTATGGAAGCAATTCTTCAACGGTACACTGTTTGGAGGGGGCATCCCACACAAGTATACAAAGTTTTTATCTTAATTTAAAAAAATTTCTATGCTCAGGTGAACGAAAGAAAACAATAAAGAAAAGAAATATAACAACTTGTTGAATAATGCTGCGGACAACAAACACTTTGGTCCACTGAATAAAGAAGCTTTGGCATGATCGTATAACAGCAAAGAGAGTATACAAATTTAACAAATAAACCTTCGACGTGCAAAGCCTGCCATCCGTTTCCTGTGCCACTGGAGATAGCATGTTGTCTTATTACCAGCGAAACGCTTCCCATCTCTCACCCCCTGCGTGTCTATGTCTACATAAAGACAATATAAGGTACACAAACCAGTGGCACTTTCACTTTCTACAGCATACAACAAGAGCTAAACAGCCCTCCTCCATGAATATCTCTATAAACTCATCGTCATCTCTTGCGATTATTGGTAGTCCTCCAGCTGCAGCTCAACGGCGATTAGCTCAATACCATCCAACAATTTGGGGCCCGAAACTCATCGACTCCTTCACTACTCATTACACTGTACGTTATGTACAATTCAATCAGTCTTGTTATCAATTGTCACATTACTATATGCTTTAGATTATGTTAATTATGTCGCACATCATGATCGTTTCTGTTTATTCGTTATTATTCGATGCAGTATGAATTACATGGGACCCAATTGGAGAGACTAAAGCAGAACGTTGCTAGAATGTTACTGGCTGCATCTAATAGCACCGATGATGACACTACTAGCACTTCGATTTCAAAGCTCATCGACTCAATGCAGCGATTAGGAGTGGCCTATCATTTCGAGAAGGAGATCAAAGTAGCACTACTTGGTCTTGTTTCTTCGAGTGCCACTGCTTGTACCACAAGTGATCTTCTAACAGTTGCCCTGCAGTTTCGGATACTAAGACAACATGGTATCTCTATTGGCACAGGTAAACCATATAACACAGCTCATGAATTTGTTTGGCTGTACAAATTTGAAGCAACAGCATAATTATTGATTAGTTGCGGATGTTGGTGACAAATTGACAGATGCGTTTAACAAGTTTAAAAGCGAAAATGGAAGATTCAAAGAGAGCTTAAGCAAGGAATTGGAGGGGCTTTTGGGTCTATATGAAGCCACACACCTCAGAATGATTGGAGAAGATGTTCTTGAAGAAGCCTACAGTTTTAGCACCAAGAAGTTGAAACAGTTAGTGGGAACAATGGAGAAGGATTGTTTATTGCAACAACTAGTACAGCAATCAATGGAAACTCCCCTGCATTGGAGGATGCCGAGAATAGAAGCTCGAAACTTCATTGATATGTACCAAAGGGACGATTCTAGGAACATGGATTTGCTGGAGTTAGCCAAGTTGGATTATAATCTTGTCCAATCAGTACACCAAAGGGAGATTAAGGAGCTATCAAGGTAACAGTTCAATCCAAATTTGTTGAGATTTGATGATAAACATATTCTAATAAGTACAAAGAATGTTTATGATCGGATTTCTTAACATAAGGAATTGAGAGTAGAGGAACAGAATTCAACACAATATTTTCACTGAAGAACGTTGGTTTAGATAACTCAGACTTTTACTGAATTAAACAAATGAATTCTATTATAAACATAAATATATAATGCAAACTTCTATACTTATACTGCAAACTAAGTCGGCTTTCCACAATATCCTAGCTGATATTTTGAGTATATATTTAGTAAAGATCTTTACCTACAAAGATCAGAACCAAGACTTAGGCCCAGTTTGGCATTGATGTGCTTTCGCGAAATCAGATTTCGGGGAAATCAGTTTGACGTTTGGTAAACATTTTGTCAAAACTGCTTTGGATGATCCAAAATCAGTTTTAGGTGTTTGGTAAACATTTTTAGGAAAGTGCTATGAGATGTAGATAATGACCAAAACAGACATGTTATTGAATAACTATTTTAATAAACTATTTACACAATAGCATGTAATATATATCCATCAATTTCACAAAAATCAACACAAAATTAATACTTCTCCAATAAAATTTTATTAAATTTTTACGTAGATATTTGAAATAATATAAATGTGTATGTATTCTTTATTGTTATGATATTAATATAGAATCAACTAGAAATTTGTTATAATATAAACTTTTATGTAGATATTGTTCTAATATTAGTACATAACCAAATTGAACAAAACCAAACAAAATTAGAACAGAACAAAAAAAAAATTAGAACATAACCAAAAAATGTCATCGTCTTTCTTCTCTCTTTCACGAACCCACCGCTGGAAACACCACCCCTCCCCACCCTACCCACCTCGCCGCCGGAAACACCACCCCACCTCGCCGACCCCCGACGTCTTCTTTCCCCTCCGGCTGACCCCCGACGTCTGCCACTACCTCCACCATCCGACGAGAGTCGAAGAGCCAAGGAGCCGACTCTCCTCCGTCTGCTGTGGCGACTTGGGCGGCGACGGCGACTAGAGCGGTGACGGCTACTTGGGACGGCTGGTTGGAGGTCGACTGTTGGAGAGGCCGATTCAGTTAGATGGCATTTCAAGTAAATTGAAATGTTAAGGAAGGGCATAATTGGAAAAAAAACTTTCATTAAGAATTGCAGAAATACCCAGCGTGTCCCAAATGAAATCACTTTCGCGAAAGCTATCCTGGCCTGCTTTCGGAAATTAGCTTTCGCGAAAGTGATTAGGCCTCGAAAGTGATTTCGTTGGGGTTTACCAAACGCCTTTTTGGGCCAAAAACTTTCGCGAAATCACTTTCGCACTGAAAGTGATTTCGGAAAGCAATGCCAAATGGGGCCTTACTATTACACAAAAAGATCTCAACCTACTTGGCTTTAAAAATCAAAGACTTCAATTTGGCATCACAAGTTGTATACTGAATATTTAATGCAAACAAATTACATCTAACTAATCTACATTTCCATCTTTGCCAAATCACCAAGTTGACTTTTGTCAACCAACTAAGTGGCCGATGACTACAAAAAGTGGCTGACTCCAGAAATGTGGTCGATTTCTGCAGAGATAATTGTAGCCGATGTAAGGCAAAGTATTAATTCTAACAAAATTAACAAGTGCAATTTGGACCGCACATTGTCAAGAAAAGGTTGAACCAATTTTCTCTGCATGAATGATTATAAACTGCGAATGCAGGTGGTGGAGAGAGTTGGATTTTGAAAACAAGGCAAGTTTCTCAAGGGACAGATTGATGGAGAACTACTTGTGGGCAATGGGGATCAATTATGAACCCGAATGTTCCAAATGCAGGATTGGCCTCACCAAATTCGTTTGCATATTGTCAGCCATTGATGACATGTATGATGTTTATGGATTTCTAGATGAGCTTGAGTGCTTTACAAATGCAGTCCACATGTAAGTCTTACTGTAAGATGTATTGTTTGGTGCTCAGATCAATTAACTTTCCCTCTAATCATTAGAGCCGTTCTCTTTTCGGTTGTTTTAACAGATGGAATGTGAAGGCGATGGAAGAACTTCCCGAGTACATGAGGCCAGTTTGTATTGCCATGCTCAAATTTGGGAATGAATTAGCTGATAACATATCAAAGCATAGTGGTATATGCGTTCTCTCTTACATTAAGCGAGAGGTAGGTTGAGAATTAATGGAATCTAATTAGTTTTTCTTCTTATACCAGCCACCATCTAAATTGCTTTAATCTACGGAGAAATGATCCAACTCAGATGTAAAGGTCAAGTGCATTATTCTGGCCAACTGGCCTAATCCATATGTCTGAAACTTAACTACAGAAATGCTATGCTTGATGTCATTTTAACAGAGGATTCTGATATTTGTGTGCGTGTGTGTGTTTGCAGTGGGAAAATCTTTGTAAGGCATATTTGATAGAAGCAAGGTGGTTTTACAGCGGATACACACCAACTCTAGAAGAGTATTTGAACAATGCATGGACTTCAGTTGGTGGTCCTGGAGCAATGCTCCATGTTTATTTGTTGCAGTGCAGCAACTTAACAAAAAGTTCACTTGAGTCCTTCAAGTATGGCTCTGGGATAATATATTGGTCATCCTTAATTACTCGCCTCAGCGACGATTTGGGCACTTCCAAGGTACTTAAATAGTAACCAATGTGTCACAACTAAACATCAGCTTAATCAACTGCTTACAGCATTCATAATTGGCTAAATTGTACCAAAGTTCCCTGTGTTATGTCACTTGTCTCACTTTAGTCCCTGTGCTCTGTCACATGTCTCACTTTAGTCCCTCTGTCTAGTGTGTCTCACTAGAGGCCTCTGTGCTCTGTCACCTGTCTCGCCAGAGGTCCCTGTGCTCCAATTTTCAATCTCAAGTTACTCCAATCCGTTAAGTCCCCTAGGATTGAAAATTGGAGGTTAGGGGCCTCTGGTAAGAAATGTGGCAGAGCACAGGGGCTTCTGGTGGAGACACAATAGAGCACAGAGACTAAAGTGAGACATGTGACAAAGCACAGGGACCTCTGGTGAGACACACTAGAGCACAAGGACTAAAGTGAGACAAGTGACATAGCATAGGGACCGCTGGTACAAAAAAGCCTTCATAATTCTGATCTTGTGGTTCTATGTTTTGTCAAATTAAGGCGGAAAGTGAGCGAGGTGATGTAGCGAAAGCGGTTGAGTGCTACATGGAAGAAAAAGGCATATCCGAACAAGAAGCGCAAGACTACATAAACGATTTGATATGCTACTCGTGGAAGAAGATGAATGAGGAGAGTGTGAAAACTAGCATACCAAAATCAATTGTGAAGATGACACTGAATATGGCGCGGACTGCTCACTCTATCTTTCAACATGGAGATGGCATTGGAACATCAATTGGGGTGACCAAAGATCGTTTAAACTCTTTAATTGCAAACCCTATCCCTATTACCACATGCAAATGACAAGGATGTGTTGGATGGTAATTCATTACATGCCCCTTAAGGGTGAAAGCAATTGTCTAAGCAAATTTCCAATCTTGGTTCTATCTCAAGTCTGAGAGCTCTGTGGTGTCCTCGATCGCGATTTGGTCAAGTTTTTGAGTTAAATTGCCCAATAGTATGCTATCAAACTTGTTAACAATCATCTAACGGTAGCTATGATGAAAATTCTTCACTTACGCTTGATTAATTTCAAGAAATTCAAACTTGAGATTTAAGAGAAGATGCTGCAGATGAACATCTTACCCAAAAGAAATCCTAAATTAGAATTGGGGCAAACTTCATTTTACCCCTCAAGTTTTAGGCGTCACCATCAATTTACCCCCCAAGCTTCTACTTTCATCAATTTAAACCACTTAGTTTCCACTTTTTATCAATTTAAACCTCATAATCAAAATAAATAATAAAATATATTTATTAAAAGAAATATAAATACCAAAAATTTTAAAAATTAAATTTAAATTACCACCTCCCTCACCCGCACCACCCTCCGCCGAGTCTCCACCTCCATCTCTCTCCGTCGAGCCACCGACGTTGCTAGAGCCTTGGATACCAAATTCTCAATTGAACGCCCATTCCATCACCTGCGAACAGGTCCTGTTCAGTTTCTTTTATTTTCTGTGATTTTTTTTTTTTGCTTATCTAGGTCGTCAGTTTTGGCTATGATTGTTGTGAAAGTTGGAAACTTTGATCAATTCGGCATTTTTTGCATCTGGGTTTTTGGTTGTAGTGCTTGTGTTGTGTACAACTATGTGAGTTGGTGCATATTTTGTTCAAATTTGGAAACTTTCTTATCTGGTTATGTAGTTTGATTGTTTCGTTGCCGATGAAATTATGCAGTTCAAGTTTCATGTACTCAAAAAGTGATATATTTATTTTTTTTTCATTGGTTTTGGTTTTAATTCTTGTGTACAACTCCCAAATTATTGCTTATTTAGTTCAAATTTGAAAGTTCAAGTACAAGGCTCTGGCAGCGCCAGTGGCTCGGCGGAGAGAGATGGAGGTGGAGACTCGGCGGAGGGTGGTGCGGGTGAGGGAGGTGGTAATTTAAATTTAATTTTTTAAATTTTTGGTATTTATATTTCTTTTAATAAATATATTTTATTATTTATTTTGATTATGAGGTTTAAATTGATAAAAAGTGGAAACTAAGTGGTTTAAATTGATGAAAGTAAAAGCTTATGGGGTAAATTGATGGTGACCCCCAAAACTTGAGGGGTAAAATGAAGTTTGCCCTTAGAATTGCAAGTAAAAGTGACCTAGTTTCTTTTTCTCAGCTACTTCCACCATACCTCCCTCAAATCTCTATATGACCACCTATTTGTTCTTAATATGTCTCTTTTATCAAGATTTCCAAAGAAATACAAGCAAAAGAATGGCAGTGTGCCTCTTCCAATGTGTTTGGCGGCGGCAACTTCTGTGCCTTTCTCCCTTGTTTTTGAGCATGAAAAATTCAGAATAGGAGCAACTTGCGTCTTTTGGGGGTATAGCAGGTCATCAGGTGAAGCAATCCAAGCCATTGATTTAAAATCAATGGTCCATATGGTAAAGACAGTCACCACCTTGAGGTATTCAAGAAACTCCGATTCCCTTCCAGCAATAATTCAGACAGGACCCGGGCCTAATCTGGATTTTTTTGAATGAAATTGTCCTATTTCTGGCAAAAGCATTTCTATAATTTTCTGACAACAATGGACATATGGAGCCTGATTAAAAAAAGTTGTGGCCACATTTCTTTTTGGTACAGTCATGCTGCCAAGATTACAAATTTGTAAACTTGGATGTCTAACTAAACGGAAACACCCCACGTTGATGCATCTATAAGCATGGAAATTGCAATTGTTTCCTCCCTCTCTCTTTCCTTTAGATTGGTCACACCTAGTTATAACCAAAGACCATGAACATTTCCACCGCATGCAAGAAGATCAAAAAAGAAATCCTCATCTTCCTGCAATATTGATCATGTCTCACCAAACTCCAAAACCATCAATCCTCCAGCTCCGGCTCAACAGCTGCGGGGATCAGCTCAATACCATTAATATATTGATATTGTGCATATATTTTAAGCCTCGGTTACTTATCAAATTGCTATGCCTTTAAGTTAAACTTATTGTTTTGTTTAATTTTGTAAGTATTGTGAAGGAACATGTTGGACTTTATGGAGCTAAAAGAGCAATTATTGAGACCGAAAATATGCTTTTATGCTGACCAGCCAACAAAACGGAATAATCTGGACTTCCTCTAAGCATATCAGGTAACTAGTCACATATCGTTGTGAAGATGCAGATCTTAACTACACATATAATTTTACATCTTGTGATTTCGAGCTTTCTAGAGCCTGCAATGATCATTTTTGTATTAGTCGCTCAACACATTTCCTACACGGGTTTGCAAGGAAAAAGTATTTGGGAAATTGTCTAAATTGAGAACTTTTGGGAAATTCAAATTATGCATACAGGGTTTTCTATTCTAAAATAAGCATAAGTTTTAGGGTTTTCTATTCTAAAATAAGCATAAGTTTTCTTATTTACTAACCGAGGTCCCTCTGGACTATAACTATACTATAACAATACTATGTGGATACTATGTGGATACTATAAAGACACTATAGTTCTCTCTCTCATAGTATGGATGAAGTCCAGTGTATAGCTACATTATATACCTCTACAGTATGTGTTCCAAAAATAGGCAAAAGTTTTGCCTAATTGCGAAGGAGAAGTCCCTTCACAATTCCATTTTCACAGAGGAGAAGCCCACCCCCAATCTCCCCAAACGAGCACCAGCGTCGCTGGCACCGACCACGTTCCTCAGCTGCTTCGGATTTCCATCTCTCGGCTCTTTGGCGACGCGGTAGCTGGCGAAGAAGGCGTTGAGGCGCTCGTTGCCGCAGGCCTCCATTTTTCTTGATCTGTTTTTTGCCAAAAAACCATCCGACAAACCTCCCTCTGTTCTACCTTTTCCGGTCACCGATTGACGACAACTCCAACTACAAAAAGTTCCCTCTCGACCTCAAGAATATATCCCCAAAGTTTCGGAATAAAAAACGGCGTGAAACGCCGCCGGTGAAACCAAACGCAAAACTGAGCTGCCGGAGTTCTCGCCGCCGTCACTAATTTTCCGGCCACTTTCTCCATTCGGAAAACCTGAACTAGCTTCCCAACATCCCCAAGCACACTCCCACGAAGTTTCAACCCCAAATTCCAAGCGGTTTGCCGCCGGCGAACGAAAACGTTTTTATCTGTTTTTTTGCCAAAAACCGTCCGACAAACCTCCCTCCGTTCTACGTTTTCCGGTCACTGATTGACGATGACCCCAACTACAAAAAGTTCCCTCTCGACTCAAGAATATATCCCCAAAGTTTCAACCCCAAATTCCCAGCGGTTTGCCACCGCCAAATGAAAACGTCTTCGGTGGAGTTCGGAGAAGAAGCAGAGGGACTATGACTATACTATGGTGGACTACGATCGTACTATGATGGACTATTATCACACTATGGTGGACCACGACAACACTACAGTAGACTACAACCACACTTTGGGTACCCAGGGATTTAATCTGTACTCGAAAGACTATGAGGGACTATGAGAAACTATGGCCGCACCATGGGTGCACTTGAGGGACTATGAAAGCGTTGATGAATTACAAAGATTCTGTACTCAAAAGACTATGAGGGACTCTGAGGCACTATAGCCGCACTATAACCCCAGGGATTTAATTATAAATTCACTGTAGCATTTTGCTTAGTGAAGAATTGCCCGCTGCCCTTTGTCTATTTTGGAACACAAATTGACCGGTTGACCTATTTTAGATAATTCCCCAAGTATTTTTTAAAGCCCAAGATTTCAACCCACTAGGAAGAATATAGAAAAGAGGATGCCCAACCCAATTATGATGAGGTTGGATATCACGTGGTTCATTAAACAAATCATCTTCTTCAACTCCACCGCTTTCAAATGGGAAATTAGGGGATGAGTTAGGAGACTGCAGCTTACCCAAAATCAGAGTTCGCAAGTGTTGATTCTATGAAGATTAGGAGTAAATCAATCCCTGGGCTATCAGGAATTGAGTTCCATTAAGGAAAAGAAGAATACGAAAATGATCATTGTGAGCTCTAGGAAGCTCAGAATCACGAGATGTAAAATTTTATATGTAGCTGAGATCTTTCTCTTTGAAACGATGTGTGATTCGTCACCTGATATGCTCAGAGCACTAGTAAAAATATGGGCATTAGTAACCCTTTTTTAGTAACCATTGTTGGAATGGTGACTAATGGTGTATAATATTGGTAATTAAGGGCTCAAAATATTGAAAAATATTGGTTACTAAAGGGTATTAGTAACCCCTCTATAGGTAAATAACACCTTATTGGTTACTAAAGGGTATTAGTAACCAATATTGGTTACTAAAGGGGGAGCTAATGACCAATAAAAAAGGTTACTAATGCCCGTATTTTTACTAGTGGAGGAAGTCCATATTATTTCATTTTTTTGGCTGGTTATAAAAGTATCTTTTTTATCCCAAATTGCTCTTTTACACTAGTAGAAATATGAGCTTTAGTAACCCTTTTTTAGTAACCATTGTTGGAATGGTTACTAAAGAGAGAAGTCAACTAAAAAAGTTTGTTTTTGCTAAAATTTTTGTCACCAATAGCTACAATGGTGACTAATGTTTAAAATAAACATAGAAATATACTTTTTAATTACACTCTAACCAAGTCTGAATTTTTTTGTCTCATGTATTCATTTAATTCACATGTTATCTCCTTTTTTTTGCCGTAGAGCATCTTTAATCTCCTCATCTTTTTCTCAGTTGGTTTTTTTCTCCCTAAAATGCTTCTTCCTCACCCACAACAGAGCAAAGGTACTGCTCCCTCTACCGAGATCCATCTTTGGGTGCTCTCTTCTTCCTCCAAATTCTAACCTTTTTCTTTTGTTTACTTGAAGCTATCGCCTCCGCCCAGATCGAGTTCCATTATTTTATCGGAAACCAAAATCCAAGATCTCTTCTTCCGTGGCTGGCTCCTTCTCCGTCTCTATCTTGATTCATCGCATCAGATTTGCTGAGATTTGAACACGAGATTAAGTGATTTAATTAGTTAGATCCTTATCTGTGGTTATTTTTCAATTTGATATGAAATATTCTTCTATTAGGCATCGTGATTTCATTGCCGCTCAAAGTCTCAGCTCTGCCGGAGATAGCATCGTCGCCTCACCAACCAGATCTATGTAAGTTACTTTCAGATCTGTGTTCAATTCCACTTTTTTGTTCGGAACACATCTAATTATAGTTTTGAAGTTTATCCTATGTATGTTCTTTCTGTCGAATTTGATTGTTTATGCGATGCTGTGTTGCGGGTTAGGGATACACTCTGGGAATTGTATTCTCTGCCTAAAGGCTAAAGGTGTGATTCAACTTTTTCAGTGAACAAATTCTCATGAATTCTATTTTTCCTTGTTTCGTGTTCGATTATTGATTTCAATTTTTTATTTTTCATTGGGTTTTCTTTGCAGGCGCCATTTATTCTCTAAAATTGAAGCAAAATGTACAAATCTATTCTCTTTGCTGGTCTGCTATTGGAATTTGTTGCAAAAAAATGAGGTCGGTTTTGTTAATTTGAGGACCATCTGATTTCTTTATAATTCATAGGAATATTTGCATTGGTACGAACCTGCTGATTGTCTAACTACTATAATTCAGTTAGTTAACTTGTTACTTGTTATCTGCTTCCCTTTATCCGTCAAAATTCAATATCTCATAGGTGATTCATGAATTGGTTTTCTTGGCAAAGTGGTTAGGAAAATTGTCTTTAGAGTATAGGTTTTGAGCTAATCTTTGAATATCTTTAATTGTTTTATACATGTTTGGTAACTTTGTATACGGTTAGAAGGATGCAGGACTTGTGTCTATATGTATGGTCACTTTATATATTTCTGGTGGCTCCTCAAATTGTAAGTTATATTTAGATGTCATCAAGTTTATAATTTCAAGTCAATAAACTGTTTCTTTCAAATTGTGAATGGATCTCACTCAACTTTCGGCTCCTTCATTGATTGGTTGGTTGGCTTCCTTGTTGTTCTTTGGAATGATTTACTCTCTCACTTTTTCTGCTAGGCAAACTTCCATGGCAGTCACACTTAAGCAAACGAGTCAATTGGTATGTTTTAGTCCTCCTCACTATTTGTTGAATTTTCTCAGTTACCAAAAGTCTGTGTGGACGTTATTTGAGTAAGAAATGAGCAGTAGTTCGAATGGCTTATTACAAGAAGCAGTTATGTGAAGCAGTGATTTCTAACAGAGCAGTGCAAATTTTAGAGGAAGCAGCAGAGATATTTGCTCAAGAACAGATTATGTTTGTCTAGTTTTGCTAAGTGTAATGGATAGTGTTTGTTCGTTTGTTGTTTCGAACAAATGTTTTGTCTGTATTTCTTTTTTATTAGCCTTGTATACAAGCAAATACTTCTATGTACACAATTTGTGAATAAATGCAATATTGAT
The DNA here is from genome assembly GCA_033992175.1 of Spiraea crenata. Taxonomy (NCBI): domain Eukaryota; kingdom Viridiplantae; phylum Streptophyta; class Magnoliopsida; order Rosales; family Rosaceae; genus Spiraea; species Spiraea crenata. The sequence continues at coordinate 3,310,084 of JAVBHV010000019.1, forward strand.
TTAATACATTTTTGTTGGAAAGAGAAATATAATGAAAATGAATTAGAAAACAAAATAGCAAAAAGAAAAAAGAAAATTCTAATAATAAATTATTTAATATGGCATTATATAATATAAAGTAATAGTGGTCAAGTTATATCTTAGTCAACAAAATTAGTAACCAATGATGAAATTATTGGTGACAAAGAGCTTTAGTAACCCCTCTCTAGGTTACCAACACTATATTAGTTACTATATGGTTACTAAAGGGTGTTAGTAACCAATATTGGTTACTAAAGAGGGAAGTAGTCACCAATAAAAGTGGTTACAAGGGGGTTACTATAGCCCATATTTCTACTAGTGTTAGCTCCATAAAGTCTTCGAGTTCTAATTCTTTCACAATGCTCACAAAACTAATCAAAACAATCAATTTTACTCAAAAGCATAGCAACTCGATAAGTAAATGAGGCTTAAAGTATGTGCACAATATCAATATATTAACCATCCTACCATTTGGGATACCAACTTATTGAATTCTTCACCTCTGATTTCAGTGTACGTAATTAATTAGCTCGCACTAATTGTTGATTTAATTATTATAGTTTAAGTGAAACTAATTAACAAAATGGAGTATGAACTACATGGAACGAGATTGAAAGCCTAAAGGAGAGGGTTTCTCAAACAAACACTATCCATTAGTAAAAACCACGAAGAAGCTTGCTCGATTTTAAGGCTCATTGACACAATGCTTGGACTTCAGTAGGTGGTCTTGGAGTAAAACTCCATGCTTATTTGTTACAAGAATGCAACCTAACAATAAGTTCTGTTTATGTCGAAATTTGAGGGCTTTGACACGTCACAGTAGAGAGGACATGGAGGCGGGGGCTTCCACGTTGGGTGTGAGATTTGAGTTAGCTTCGGGGAAGCAAAGTGCTCGAGGCGTCTTCTTGGAAGGTTAAAAGTCCTTATAGTAATCTGTAAAGGGGACAAGTGTTAAGCTCGGAGCACCGGTGTGGGGCCGACCGAAGAGGCTCCGATGCTTAAGTCAGTAAGTGACTGTGGTAAATGGTAAGAGTGAATAGTGTAAAGTAGTTACATTTGACCTTTGGGGGTAGACTCTCTTTTATAGAGGTGGCGAAGGGATCACATTCTCCTTTTATCCGATGTGGGATAGAATGCACCTTCATAGTGTTTCTCTTGTGACTTCGGGCCCTCGTGTAGGGCCCACCGCTTATCGTGCAAAGGAGATTAGCGGTTCTATGCGGAGCCCGCTGCGAGGTGGTTCTATGAGGTGTGTTCGGTCTGTCGTGCGACGTTTCGTGTGGGGGCCACAAACCTCGTAAAACGTGCTCATGGGACTCGCGGGATTATCCTTGATGTATTAGGTTGTCCCTGCCATGTGGCGTTTGGGACCCACGAGGAGTTAGGTTGCTTTTCACCATGTGGCGCGTAGTTGTGGATCCTATGTGTCAAGGGTGGGGCATGGTATAAACAAGTTCACTTGAGTCCTTTAAGCATGGCTCTCAAATCATAAATTGGTAATCCCTAATCACTCGCCTCAGGACGATATGCGCACTTCTAAGGTACTTAATGAGCCTATGTATCAGAAATAGTTTAACTCACTAGTACAAAATTGACCTTCCACTATGGACCAATGTTGCCACAACCGTCTTATTTGTCATTTTTTTTATTATTTTTTTTTTTGCAAAAATATTAGTGCCTGTGCTCGTTATTCTACGCCGTGACAACTTTCATATTACGGCAGTTGCATAATATTAAGAAAGACCACTCTTTTATTGTGGCCCAATTGAGAATTGTCAGAACCACTTTGAATTGGACCACGGATGATGTTGCGTACTTTCAAAATAGTAAACCACAGCTGCACATGAAGAACACTTGGAGGCGGATTTGCTGAGAGACTGGATAGCAAATGTTAAGGATTGTGCTGCAAATATTTATAGTGCATATTTTACTTGGTATACGTAAAAGTATACAACAAGTGTGTTTATGAATTTTGATACTATATTTGTACTATTTTTAATTTTTTTGTTTATAGAGCTCTGGGCTCGGCATTGTGGTCTATGAACAAATTTAAGTGGTGTCAGAGATGGAAGTCTCCGAGGTGAAGAAGGCATGTGACTCGCTTGGAAGGAAGCTGACATATGCCATGGCCAACTGAAAAACACCACCACCATGTTTTGTGGCCAATCAGTGGCCGGCCAACTCCCATAGACCGCGAATGTCCGTGGATGTTTTTGGCACATTTTGTCATGGCGGCTCTGTGGTGTATACTCAATTTTCTAACAGTGATTACTATTAGTAATAATTATGTGATCAAACACAAATAATAATATATAATCATATGTACCAAGATCACTCTATGAACATAAATTGTATGAATACTAACCCTGATGATTATATTAGCTTGAAGACATGATGAACGCGATGAACTAAGTAGTGAAAAGCGTCTGCCTGCATAGATCTTCTACTTTGTACTAAGGTTTACTCTCTCTATGGGGCGAGCACTTAATATATGTTATAATACAAGTAGGGACATATATTAGCCTTTATATTAAGAATTAGGTAGACTAACTTTCTCCCATAAATGACTCATAACCAGTCATAATCCCTATAGAATTAGTATGCCGAGATAGTTTAGATAAACTTGATTAGGCACCAATTCCTGTGTACTAAGATTACAGTATGCTCAAGTAACTAGACTTAGGTTAATAATATATTTCTCATACACTAATAATTAAGTATAGTTTAAATGTCAAAATTACTAATATAATATATGTAAGTTCATATATCCTAACACATTGGACTTTCCACCCCTTAATCTCTATTGCAACCATGATGATCGCTTTTATTTGTACCCTCTTGATTATGTTGGAAGACAAAACATGGATAGTGCTCTCGATCACTTCACTTGCTAGTGGACAAGATCTTTTCTATACTTATAGCGCAAGAATATCTCGCCAAAAAACAAGATGCCTGTAGTCTTATGAAAGAAAAAACCTTCATCTCAAATATGTTCATATTTGTTTCTGTCACTTTCGATATTAATTTATGTAGTTGTTCGCTACAGTAAAATTCAGCTTCAAATGGCCTGAGCTTTATTAATTTTTGTTTGCGCACCGAAGACCTAGAGATTCAATAGGTATATGTTTCCTTCACGGTCAACACTCAGTTTCCTATGTGGTTATTCCGACACCAATTGGGCTGGCTGTTCGGATTCTCGTCGATCTACTAGTGGGTATTTTGTTTTCTTGGGCTCTAACCTTGTTTCTTGGTGCTCCAAGAAACAACCGACCGTCTCTCGCTCAAGTACTGAAGCTGAATATCGATCCCTCATGTTTGTGGTGAAACTACGTGGCTTTGCTCTCTTTTACGCAAACTTGGCATCCCCCGTCTGTTTCCTATTCGTCTATATTGTGATAACCTTAGTGCAACATACATGGCGGACATTCCCATTTTGCAATCTCACACTTGTCACATTGAGCTCGTTTATCACTTTGTTTGCAAAAAATGTTGCTCTTGGAAGTCATCGTCATTGCTACATTCAGAGAACTAGCTAGAAGAGATCCGGCCCAACGCCCAGAATGTTCCGTAGACTTTTGTTCACTTGCACCACAGTTTACTCATTCCACTCCATCCTATATATGGATGTGCAGCACTTCTATATATTATAAACTATGATTACACAATCAATCAATTGAGTCGATTATCTCACAAAGAGTCTTCTACATTGAGTCATCAGTTTCTCTATCTTTACAGAAAGTGATCGATCAAGATTCAAAATGTAGATTTTAAAAACCAATAGAGTGTGATTTTAAAGTCAAAGTGTCGCGTAGATGTCTTTGTTTTGTTTGGAATTTTATATTAGCTCCAAAATATTGAACATTTTCCTTTCATATAGTCGCATTGCCATTTCTTCGATATGGGCTAATCGTTAATTTACCTCAAGAGACTTCCATAGTTTGGCTATCCTCCATTGATTTGGTATATAATTTCTCAAAGGAAAATCCTTTAGTTTTCTCTTATCCATAGTCGCCATTCTTCACTTCCAAGCAAGTCGGAACATCAAATTTGATTCATTTTTATGTAACGACATGTCAAATTGTGATTTGCTTGTATCAATTGGTAAAAATATGAACCAATAGGATTATGATTGCATGAAGATGTCTGACAAAAAACTTGTGAAAATTTTTCACATTAACAAACAAAGTAGTACTATCAAAGGCACACGTATACCTATGTTTTATATATAAAAAATTGTAGTATTATTACGAGAGATAAGAGTTGCGTACGGCTGAGGTAATAAAGAGACTCTTCTAGTCTCAGAAGAAGAAGCTTCTTACAGACCATGACTTTTTACTCTATCTAATATCTATAGGCAGGGCATGAAAATCTGGAGATATAAAACATATATACGGGACTTGGACTTTGTCTCGAAATAATTACATTTGAACATCAATTAAATTGCTGACTTCAAACTTTGAAGTCTCTCGGCTTCGATCGACCAAATTCTTTTTCTTCTTCTTTTTCTGCGGCGTGCGGACCACATTCATATTGTAAATACTTTTGCAATTGCTACTGATAGAAGCAGTCAATTTCCATAGTTGTTGAAAATGGAATATGTATGGCACGGACTTTTGTATTGATAATAGCCGGATACGATTTTTCTGTTGACATGTTGTGTACAATACCATCAACACTTTGTCGCCCAAACTGAATTGTCATTTCAATTTCCTACTCATCCCCTCGAAAACTTGTGCAAGTACGTTACGTATGTATGTGGAGTTGGAATTTGTACTAGCAAGACCCATCAACATTAGCGAATAATCACTGAGATTTTTTTCTTTTTGGTTGAAATAAATACCAAACAAAATAAATGCCACTAAAATTACAAATGGAGATTATATCCATGCCTATCATTTCTCTTCTCCTACTCAACACTATATTCTTATCATAAAAACTTTCCAAATTACCCTCAAATGACAGATAATATTTCATAAAAACCTAGTGTGGTTAGACACATATATACTTTCTTCATGGATTTCACAAAAACCAAGAAAGATACAGGGATAGTAGCAAGGTTTGTGGCGAGGGTTTTCGGTCGATGAAGTGCTTATCTATCTTTCAAGTTCACAAAAATAATGTTTAAGTTTGAAAAGAAGTCTGTTAAATTCTTATAAAACTTTCTCTGTACTTTGGGAATAATTTTTAAAACTTTAAGGATAAAAATATAGCATCAAATGACAAAGAAAAATTATGAGTGTGGATGAAAATTTCCAGCTGGAAAATTACCGAATGACTCAAATTTAGGAACGGGGCCTGGTCTATCTAGGAGGGCAGGAAAAAAAAATTTGTACATTTGATGCGTCATTTTTTAGACATAATTGGTGTGTGGTGGAAATTCAAGAGAAAGGTACGTGGCCTGTGCTGGTCAAAGGTGATGCCCGCTCAGGTGGACTTTTTCTATTATATCTATATATACTATACAAAATTTCAAAAGTCATATACGTCACATGTTTTTTGCTTCCATCATCAGATTAGCCTTTCTAATTAATCCTACTAATCTGGACTTAGTAAGAAAACCCCTGCTCATTACTTTTGTTTGTCAAAAAAACACAATTAGTCACTCATAATCAGTACATGGGGGAGACGTAAAAATAAAGAGAAAGTACACGTAAGAGAACGATTTAGGATTAGGATGAGGTTCAACTTCCATAAGGGCTTTGAAAAAGTTACTATGTCCTTGAAGTTAGCTTCAGGTGAGACTTCCGAAGTCCTTGAAAGTTAACGTACAAAAATATTAGCAATGAATTAGGATTAAGATATGTTAAGAGGCTAAAACTCACTACTATACAATTGAGCAATAGCAACCGATTTCTTCCAAAGAACTTGGATGTGGACAGTCACATAAGGACCCGCAGACTTCTTCCTAAAGACCTATTAACTATACATCTGCTCAAAAAGGAATAAAGCCCCATGACTTGACCACCACTAATTAGACCAATTTGTACTATTCTTTCTTTATTATTAATTTATTTAAATCTAATATTAACACTTGCCTTCCCAATCGCACTTAGATCTTTTAACCTAACTGAATATCATGTAATTTAAGAGACTTCCATAGGTTGGCTATCCTCCAATGTATATATTAATCCTTTCTTTATTATAGATTCACAAACTCATAGTTAAATAGTTTTTCTTCTTTACGAAGCAAGTCGCAACACCATTATTTTGTATAATATGTATAAGTCAAGCTCCAATTATCCCATATTAGAAAAAATAGAACATTCTAGCGCGGTTTAATAACTCATATATGTGCTTTTTCCTTACAAGCTATTTTTTTGAGTAAGTTCTACTCCTCGGGTTCTTAACAAGAGGCTAGATCAGTGTTGATAGAGTGGGCCAATGAGAACGTTGGCTACGTGTACGTTAAGACGTATCAAATTATGTTTTTTGCTTTTGCATAAACAACGGAGGACACATAACTTAAATATCTGGTTTTAGTTAAGCATATCAAAGTATTATTATGAGAAATAAGATTTGCGTACGGCGGAGGTAAGACGACCCTTCTTGTCTGAGAGAAGAAGCTTCTTACAGACCATTGACTTTTACAGCATCCTTCTAGTTTCCTCTATAGGGCATAAAATCTCGAGAAATAATTTTATATAGTAATTAATTCAACCGTTGACTTTCGTTGTTTATGACCAAAATGTTTTCTTCTGTCTTCGTTTTCTGCGGTGTGCGGACCACACAGTTTTGCAAGTTATTGCTCCATCAACTGTCTAATTAAGTTTCGTGCTGGTGGAGAGAAGACAATCACTTTCCATGTTTGTTGAAAAATGGAATGTATAGGAGGAAGAAAATCATCAAACCGCATTAATGCAGTTTGTTCTCAAGACTTACGTACCTCTTGTCTTGATCAATGACGATTTTCGTGTTGATAAACGGGAGATAGTAAATACGGTTTGTTATCAACATTATGTGTACATAAAATACAATGCACTGTAAACATTATTTCCCGAGCACTGAATTATCATTTGCTCCTTTTCGTACTCGTCACCTTGAATATATGGTATGAAAAACTACGTAAAAACGTACAGTTGTAGAATTTTGTACTAGCAGGACTATAGAAATGTCAATATCACCGAATAAAGGACATTTGAAATATTCAAGGATGTTATGCCACCACCAAAATACCAAAATTCTTTTTCTGAGTGGCCAAGGGTTCTGGCGTGGTCTATATAGGACCAAAGTAATTCCATTTGATCCATTGAAATGAGTCATCAGATATTCTGTCATGTTTATTGGGATGATGATTTTCTATTTTGGTTGTTTAATACCTTGAGCATAGAATGTTAATGTTTCTATTCGGTTTGATGCTTAATAAGGTACGTGGTATATGTGTGTTAGTCAAAGGTGATGCCCCCTCAGGTGGACCTCTTCTGTTATTTTTATATCATATATAGTACCAAATTTCAGTAGTCACGTGTTTCTTATCAGATTAACCTTTCTAATGAAAGCCTACTACTTCTAAAAAAAAAAATTAAAAAATGAAAGCCTACTAATCTGGACCTAGTAAATTTTCAATTCGTTTCGCAAATCGCAAGTAGTCACACACATAAGAGGGTTGCTATGTACACCCATATTTATTCTTTGGACACCTTTGATTCTTTGCACACCCATCTTATTTTTTGAAATTTCTTTGTACACCCAAATTTGACTACTAGTTTCCATATATACCCTTGAGATTACTTTGAAGGTTTTGGCCATGCCCGCCTCCATGAACTCGACTACAAACAGGAGCTCAAGCTAGAACTCTCATAATTTCTCCAAAAACCAATTTTTTCTTCTTCGTTTTAATCATCAAAACTCGCAACTTTTTCAACTTTTGAGCACTTTTCGTTGATGGATTAAGCTCTTTTATTTTTTATTTTTTATACAACAGCTTGGTAAGTTTGAAGTACAAATTCCATTGATTCTGGTTCTTCATTTCATAGTGGTTAGTTTGAAGTACAAAATCCTTGAGAAATTTGAAGTAGAATATGGTTCTGACACCTTCACCGCCATAAGATTGTGTAATACATTCCAGAAAGCCCCAAACATGTTCGAAAATTTTTGCGGAAACTAGCTTGTTTTGCATTGGTTACTAGACTTTTTGAACAGCATAAATAACTTCTCTAATGTCCTGAATTTTTTTTTCTCTCCTTGAGAAGTAGCTTTGCCAAGTTAAGAGCCCGGCGCTCACAAATTGCACGTGTGCTAGGATCAGTGATTGAATCAAAATCTCCCACATGTGCCACACCGATGATTCGCCTGTCAATACACAGTAATCATAGCATTGTCACGAAGATCAATTAGAAGTGCTGCTGGTAAAGGAGTTGAGATCATTGTTATTATGGAAAAAGTTTGTGAAGAAGAAAGCATATTAAGGGGATATGGCCACTGAAACTGAGGATTGGAGAAGGATTCCAATTGAGAATATATGAATTCAAAGTGAACCGGATATAAATGGGATAAACACAAATCTAACAAAGAAATATCAAAGATTGTTTTTGGTTTGTTTCAAGGCTAGAACTTCAGGCCTTCAATTTCTGGGGTCCATTGTTTATGGGTGGTTTGTTTTCACTATCATCGGCAACCCCAAAGATTCAGCAGCCCCAACCTCCGCCGCTGAAAATCGTTCAAAACAAAATGTAAGCCCTTAAATGTAATTTAATATAAGGATATAATAGTAATTGTATCTCAAAAAAATTTAAGGGTGTCCAAAGAATAAATATGGGTGTACATAGCAACCCTCCACACATAATCATGTACATGGGAGACATGAGAATAGAAAAAAGAACGAAGTACCAAAGGGTCTAAAGACTCGATCAAATGAAAATATAGTTTTATGGGTAGGTAAGTGATTCAGTGCAGGAATAATGAGTTAGGATTAAATTCGACTTCCATTGTAAGAAAAGGAAAAGTCTTGAAATACCTTAAAGTTCGTTTGAGGTATATAATGACTTTGGGCCCTAACATATATGTGCGCACTTATTGAACTTAACCTAAAACGGCATAAGTCATGAGTTCAGACTTAAGGTATATGTTCATATTTCGACTTCCAAATAACAAAGGCTGAAACTAAACTCTTGGGATGTGGACAGAGTCACAGAGGGACCCAGCAGACTTCTTCCGAAGATCTTTTAGCTAGATAAGCTCAAACAGGAATAAGCCCTTGACTTGACTAAGCAAGCACCATATATATAGAACAATAATATTCTTTCTTTAATAATTTTTGTGGGGGTTTATCAGGACTATATGACTTGTTATAAATATTCTATAAAATTAGCTTCCACTTTTGGACCAGATGACTTGTTATAAGTATCTAGCTATCGAGAGCTAATCCTGGTAAAAGTAGTACATCAGCACCACTCTAGAGATCTAGAGAGTTGTATATAAGGGGAATTATGGAGGTAGAGAGGGACAAGGATGAAGATGGAGAAGAGATGCTTCCGGGGTTTAGATTTCATCCAACAGATCAGGAGCTGGTTGGATTTTATCTCAAGAGGAAGGTGGAGAAGAAACCAATTGGTATGGATCTCATCAAACACATTGATATCTACAAATATGATCCTTGGGATCTTCCAAGTAAGAAAAAGACCTTTTATGACCAGCTGCTTTGATTCATGTCATTCACTAATATAGTAACTTGTATTTCAATCATATGTGTATCTCATATGGTTGTAGATTGATTAGCTAATTAATCTGTATTCTGCTTTCAACTTGAACAAAACTCTGGAAGTTGTGGTCTTTGTCGATCTGCCTTAAACATGCTTTGAATCCAGCGAGTTATCTAACACAATCCATTTTGATCAAATTTCAACTTCGACATGTTAATCTACACAGTGTGTGACTCAAACTTCATTAGTTTTCAATCTTTTCGCAAACCCCTAATCTAATTAACATGCAATAATAGATGGAAATTTTGATTCTGAATTCGAAAAATTCGGAAAGAATTAGATGAAAATTAGAATATACCATTCTAATCCGACTTATTTCCGAACATTTCTAAACCTATTCTGATACAAAAATGACATATATTCCCAATATTTATAGTAATTTACTTATGTATGATTTATAATCAATTTTGTTTACTTATATTGCGCATTCGTTCTTACTCTTGAACCTCTATTATTTCTTATTTTCTAGGTTCATAAACATGTAAGATAATGAGAATAATATTGTTAGTTTCAGTATGTATTTGTGTCTCAAGCGTGATCAAATACTATACTATTTCATGTTGAAAGCCCAATATTTCTAAATTAGTTCCAATAGTTCCGAGATAACTTTGATCCGAAAAATTCAAAAATTGAAAAGAAAATTTCACTCCAAAACTTTTTGGATAAAAGTTGAAACCCTCGTTATCAATCCGATTCAACCGAAAATCACCCCTAGATAATAGTTACAGCTGTTATAGTACTTGTAAGCATGTATTTTTCTACATTGACTTAACAATTTGGCATTACAAGTTAACATAAATTTTCTTGTGGTGTAACAATTTCTGAAGAAGTTAGCAACTGTGCGGGGGACAAAGAGTGGTACTTCTTTTGCAGAAGAGGGAGGAAGTACAGGAACAGCGTAAGGCCTAACAGAGTCACAGGTTCTGGATTCTGGAAGGCCACCGGGATCGACAAGCCCGTATATTCAGTCAAAGAACCTCTTGAGTGCATTGGCCTCAAGAAATCTTTAGTCTACTACCGCGGCAGCGCTGGCAAAGGCACCAAAACCGATTGGATGATGAACGAGTTTCGACTCCCTCCGGCAAATAGCCATGGAAAAAATCCCATCTCCGAGCTGAATGCCAAACTTAATATCACGCAAGAAGAAGCTGTAAGTTTCTATTCTTTTCATATGTTAGGGTCGAGTTGTCAGAACTTTGAATCTGAATAGGGAAGTTTGTTTGTTTAAATATGTATAAATGCTTATATTGCGAGACTCAATCTGATAAGTTAATTAGGTTTGCCTATTTTGTTTCAAGAATAAGGGTACTAAAGGTGTCCCAGTTCGAGTAACGGAATTCACCTCTAGTGCCTTAGATTTTACGTCGAGTAGCGACATGGTATGGGTTGAGGCTTTCTCTCTTCGTGTATACTCAGGGCTTAGTTTCTGGGTGTATACGTGACTCTTACTTTATGGCTCTGTACTTGTTGACTTCATTTGATTATGAAATAGAATTTGCCGCTTTCCCCTAAAAAAATTAAAGCCATTGTTAGATTATCTTGCAAGAAAACATTAGCAATATTATGTTTTGGATATAGATTGACAATAATGATTGTGTTCTATTGTTAGATAATTTGCAACATATATAAATGCTTCTATTGCGAGATTGTGAATCTGAAAAGTTTATGTAAGGAGATTTTCTAGCAAGCTAGGACCATATAGCAATATTCGTTATATATAGCAAGTCGCCTAAAGCTAATTACAAGTGTCTGTTATTCCATGACATTGGTTTGCAGGAAGTTTGGACACTCTGCAGAATTTTCAAACGAATCCCATCTAAAAAAAATTACACACCAGCTGACTGGGAAGAAGCTTCATTAACCAAACAGAACATTGTTGATTCAAGTTCGAAAACAGGTAGCTCGGAATCGGATCATTGCAGTGAGCAAGCGGCGTACATTATGAGTCTTGAAGAATCGGTCATTCAACCCTCTCATACAAATCAATGGTTTTTGGGGCAGTTGATGAGCCCTACAGCTGGTCAGGCTCCATTTGAAGCATCTTATTCAAGCTTCAGGGACCCGAATGACAACGATATCTTCGCAGATGGAAGCTGGGATGAGCTGAGACCAGTGGTTCAGCTGGCTGTCGATTATCCATCCCAATTTTAGTTATGACTCTAGATATACAGGTATATATTTAGAATAGTGATTAGTGTGAACTTGGAAGATTTTTTATTTCGTTTTTCGTTTTTCGTTTTTCGTTTTTTCCATTGTACGTACTGTAGTAAAATTCTGTAAGAAAGATTGAGCGACCGCGAGGATAATAAATAAATAAAACTGAAGTGAAATACCTTATTTACTGCTTTACTATTACGCCAAAGGGTAGTTAATCAAACACTTAATATCCTTAGTGCCCCCTGCAACTCCCATTTAGGGAATTTTTGCCCCCTACAATTCTAAATGGGCACTTTGTGCCCCTCACAACTCATTTCCGGGAACAATTTGCCCCCTTTGGCCGTTTTCCGGCCAACCTGCTTAGGTGGACTGTGCCACATGGCAAGCAAGTGGGCCCCACCATGCATAGTCAGCAAAACCCAAATATATCATCTCCCAAAACTTGCGATGCCGCCGTCGTCCTCAGGCCGCCTCTGCTGCTCGACACTCCCAAAGCAAAAGATGAGGCCTTCCATCTCCCTCGCCGAGACTCGTCCTCTGGCTCGCCCGCTAGAGCGACTCCTCCAGCTTCGTCCAGGAGCGCAAGGTCGAGGGTACCCGCGCCGCGGCTGCATCGCCCAACCCCTCTCCCTCCTCATGAAGCTCAACCCCTTCGTCTCCCACCTCGCCCTCTCCGATATCGCCGGAACCCCCGGCATCGCCGCCGGCGACATCGCCGCATCACACACCAGTCTCGAGGTACTCTGCCTTCTCTCTCCTCTCGGTTTCTCCAATTCGATTGCAAAGTTTCAACTTTCTGATTAATTTGGGGATTGTGTTGACTTTTAGGTCTAACTCAAGCTTTGGAGGGAGCCGACGTCTTGATCATATCCGCCGGCATGCCCCGAAAGCCCAGCATGACCCGAGACGATCTCTTCAACAATAATGCCGGTATCTCAAGTCTCTGAGCACTGCCATCGCCAAGTACTATCCCAGTGTGGGTTATCTCTTTCGTTTCTTCGAAATTTTCATATAATCCGGTGATATTTGTGTTGAATTGGGCTGTTGGGTGGTGGTTTTTAGTAGGCGCTAATCAACATGATTAGCAACCTAGTCACACTCTACAGTTCCGATTGCTGTCTTGATGTGGTCAGGGCTAAGAATTTCTATGTGAAGGCCAATGTTAATGTTGCTGGGGTGTTTCTTTTTTGACCGGCCTTGCAAAAGCTCTTTGCTTTGAGGAGTCCGGCCGGGCCGGCGGCCTGAGGATTCCAGCAGCAGAGGCGGCCTGAGGACGACGGCGGCATCACAAGTTTTGGGAGATAATATATTTGGGTTTTGCTGACTATGCATGGTGGGGCCCACTTGCTTGCCATGTGGTACAGTCCACCTAAGCAGGTTGGCCGGAAAACGGCCAAAGGGGGCAAATTGTTCCCGGAAATGAGTTGTGAGGGGCACAAAGTGCCCATTTAGAATTGTAGGGGGCAAAAATTCCCTAAATGGGAGTTGCAGGGGGCACTAAGGATATTAAGTGTTAATCAAATGCAGCAACAATAAAGTATGAACATTGCAAAATCTTCCGTTAAATTTGCTTTACAGAGACTCCAGAGATACAACTTCCACGCAAATAAGCCCTCAGTTAAGAAGGAATGGAATTACACAAGTAAACAATCGGGAGAAACTTTGGTATGCGCCCAGCTGGCGAATACAGTGATCTATGCATGCAGAATCAGCCTGCTGAAAGCTTTGAGAAAAAAAGGGTAAAAGAATACAAGAAAGTTCACACATTTCTCCTATCACTGACTTCTATATAGTCTGCCGCACGGCCTACAAGTTCGAAGTTTTCTGCTCTACAAACGTATCACTTCATTTTCATGGCTGTGGAAAGGAGTTCGCTCCTTGCTCATGATGGTTAACAGTTGGTTGGCTCACAACAGGAATATCCAGGCTACTTGTTCCTGACTCGAGGGCGACTTCTCGTACGTCAGCTACCCTTGCCTCTTGAGCCTGAATATCACTCCATTCACCATCTCCAACTGGCTGAAGGTTGGCCTGATCTCCTGCCATGTGAACTACACTCTCCCCTGATACTGGGATTGATTTAGAATCAGTGAGGCATGCTTTATCAACATTTTCATCGTACAAATCTACATGTTTAGTAAGAGGTGCACTGCCAATATCTGAACAAGACTCGGACTTCTCCTCAAACACTTGCTTCGTATCAATCTGATGTCTGTTGACAAAGGAAAAGGTTAATTAATGCAATGTTGATGATGCATAATTATCTTGGAACAACTTATACATTCACTAAAAAACAAAAGGCATCTATACCTTTGAAGTTGTGCTTGTAGTTTATTTACATAGGCCAAGAGCTCTTCCTTGTCCTTTAGTGCAGCTGATTCTTTCTGCACAGCCTCCTTTATTCTAGCTTCAGCATCTGCCTCGGCAACCCTGACCTTCTCCTCTGCTCTTACAACAGCTGCTTCTAATATGACTACCCTGTCTCTAGCCTTTGCAAGTTCAGAACGCCACATGTGTGCCTCCTGAAGAGCAGAATCTCTCTGCCTAATCAACTGGTCTTTTTCTTTGCTCAAGGACATAACCTTTTCTTCCGAACCTTTAAGCTAAGAGTATAAACAAAAGCCACAAAAAAAAATTAGAATATATAAAAAGTGCTCCTAGAACCAGAAATAAGCTTCTTTTTTCCAAGTTACAAAGCTATAGTGATGGAGAGGGGAAATAGATCACTTTTATCCAAACATATTAAACAATTATGACATTGGTGAGCTCAGCTGTACCTTTAACATTGAAGATTGTTGCTGCTTCTCTGAATCTTTCTGTAAGCGCTCAATTTCAGCGCAAACAATTCTCCTTTGTTCATCAATTGTATGAGCTGCAGAGGCTGCAGCCTCAGCAGCTTCAGCAGTCTCGGTTAATTTCTCTGCTATTTCTTTAATTGTTGAATCACGTGCACGGAGATCCCTAGCCAGATTCTGAAGTTCCTCATCTTTGACCCGCAGTGTCTCCTACAGAACACAGATGCTAGATGAATTAAGTGATGACAAAGAGAAATTAGATTTGCAGTAGCAAAGATGAGTCAACATTCCCAATGGTTAGTTCTAGGGGTGTTTAGCTTTGTTTGATGGCTTGTTATGTTGGAGCGTAGCCAAGGTACAACTCTAGTTTTTGCTATTCATTTCAAAAAGAAAATTTGAAAAAGGTTCAATAATCTTCTAACACTGTTTATAAGAATTTTGATAAAGGACAATTAAAACCATACAATTGAAACCAGAGTTTAATCTTTAACTTTTGACAAACTATACTAACAAACTATACTACAGAGTATACTCAAAATGAAGATAGCGCACTATATTATTTCTGAGAAAAGAGCTAGATCATACGCTGGAGTACCTTCATAATTGCAAAATCATCCATGGGACCGTCATTTGGCTTATTGGTTATCACTCCTAAGGCATTTCTCAAAGAAATATGCATTGCTGCTTCAATTTCCTTGGAACTCTCCAAAGCAGTCGAATTCGCAGCGGCAACTACTGCTGCAACTGTTCCCAGTTTTGCAGAACCATTCCCGCTCAATGAATTCACAGCTTCTTTATGGGCCTTTAGAACCAATTGTGTTGCTCTGATTGTCAGAGACAAAGGTCAAAAAAAAGAAAGAAAGCAAAAGACAATATGAGATGGATTAATGAAAAGTTAATGGCAAATCAGGTTTTCATGGAAATGAGGCACCAAGAAATAAGAGGGCACAAAGGACAGTTAGGTGGAGTTCCACTCCAATATGCCTGTGATTAATTTGCCTCTTTACCTATGACAACGTAAATAATTTAGTTTTCTATTTATAAAGCAGTATCCAAAAATTTCCACACAGGCTTCCTCTCAGTAAATTTAACAAAAATGGCATAAACGGCAAAATTATATGATGCTTGCATTATATCTCAGTATATTTAGCTTTCTATTAGTCTGCATTACATAGTATATGACCTCTTACCCCGGATAAGTCACATTTTAAGATTAGTAATTTGCTAGTATAAAACTCTATGATGTGGAAATACAACATGCCTGTAAACTAGGACCGGATAAGTCACATTTTAAGATTAGTAATTTGCTAGTATAAAACTCTATGATGTGGAAATACAACATGCCTGTAAACTAGGAGCCAATTTCAAAAATGGCATAGCAAAAAAGAAGTAAAACCCTTATATGGCTTGTTATGTTGTAGAATGTTGCTGCAATTGTGTTCTACAAGTTATGTAAACTCGTAGTTACATAAGTATCTAGCTATCGAGAGCTAATCCTGGTAAAAGTAGTACATCAGCACCACTCTAGAGATCTAGAGAGTTGTATATAAGGGGAATTATGGAGGTAGAGAGGGACAAGGATGAAGATGGAGAAGAGATGCTTCCGGGGTTTAGATTTCATCCAACAGATCAGGAGCTGGTTGGATTTTATCTCAAGAGGAAGGTGGAGAAGAAACCAATTGGTATGGATCTCTTTTTATTCACAACACTATGAAAAACTAG
The DNA here is from genome assembly GCA_033992175.1 of Spiraea crenata. Lineage (NCBI taxonomy): Eukaryota > Viridiplantae > Streptophyta > Magnoliopsida > Rosales > Rosaceae > Spiraea > Spiraea crenata. The sequence continues at coordinate 3,326,477 of JAVBHV010000019.1, forward strand.
CATATAAACCAATTGGTATGGATCTCTTTTGATCACTTTTTAACCCTTATACTCCATTCGAATTATGTAAACTACGAGTTTTCAACATTATATAAAACCATAGAATAGGAAAATTCAAATTCTAAAACCCTTGTTTTCTCCCCCCACCCGCCACATTGATAATCTCCAGTTCACCTGTTAACTAATTTCTCATTTGAACCAGCATATAACTCTCTCCTTAACAGGCATATCCTAGAGGCACTTTAGCATATTATAAAGGGAAAGAACTTACTGTAGTGTTGATACCCAAGCTCTAGCTGCACCAGGAGTCTCTGCACAAAGGAAGTAGTCTTTTTTCTGTGGGGTCCCAATATCTAAACATTATAGTTAAGAAGCATGCAAGTTCAGAAATTAAGGGTGCACCTTTATAAAAAATGATTTATATAGCAGTTAAAATTTTTTTTAAAAAAAACCTCATGTTGTTTTTCTACATTGCTAAAAGTACTAGAGAAAACATATGCGGATACAGAAACAGCAGCCATCATACTTTGGCAGCCCACTGTAAACACAAACGCAAGAGAAGATTAATGATCACCGAAATAAAAACGTGCTCGCATTACTAATACACAAAACGGGTCTTTTATGCAACAATAAATCTTACTGGAAGTTCACCGGAGATAGGGTAATCGTGCTATTTGCATCAAATAGAATAGTTCCCTTGACAGACGGCTCGTTTCTCCTAATCCTAATTCACAACAAGGTATAGTGTCAGTCAATGCATTTGCAAAACTTCAACTAAACCAAGAAATATGTTTGCAGAACTAACTTGTATTCCATTCTCCCTGTCGTCGGGTCTAAAATCACCCACCGCTCGTTCCATTTCCTCAGCTGTTACGACACCAAATGCAAAACATAAGCTACGGTCAACTCTTTCAAGCATGATTCAGACCAACTTCAGTTTCCAACTTATCGAGCTTCTATTATATCGATTTGAGCTAACAAAATGTTAAATATCACATTCTACAATTCGAATTATAAACTGTAAAACCGAAAAAAATCCAACAGAGCCCGATTTTCGAATTGGGAATTGACCCAACAGAAAAAAACTGAACTTTCTCAAGACCCAACATTGAATCCTTAATAACATTAGCAACATCGAAAAGAAATGGGAGGTTGGAGGATCATACAGTCTCGGATCGCTTGAGAAGTGGACCCTGCAATAAGTTCCGACCCGAACCCGATGCCAGCTGGCGCTTGATCTTCTCCAAGCTGTTCTCTGCATCTGCAGCTCTCTGCTCCATCAACAAGTCCACAATTTACCCACCAGTAAAAATCAAAACTTTAACACATACATTGACAGAAAAACACAAATAGTAGATGAATAAGTAGACTGATTGATTTGGGAGTTACTGACCGGAGCGGAGCCATTGGTGGCCATGGATTGGTGGATCGAGATTATCGAAAGCCTGGAAGTTTCCGGAAATTGGAGAAGCGCTATGTGATTGGTGAGGTTGAAGAAAGCTGTTAGGTTTGTTTGTTTCACGAGACGGGACTAGCAGGTGAAGATGATGATGACTCTTCTTAAGTTTCCAACAAGCACTTAACAAAGTTAAATATCCAATTTTTCCTTTAATTGACTTTTTTCTCTTTCAGCTTTGCTAGTTGTCGCTTCGATAGTGAGGGTGAGGAGTTTTATGCCTAACCGAGTTTTCAACTTACTATCAGCTTTTTCAGAGTCAAATTTGAGATCTCATCTATTTAGGTGGATAAATAATATCATTAAATTAACTGATTACGTATTTCTAATTTAGTCTTAAACTCATTTAGTTTTGACTTTAAATGGGGAATTTATTACATATCTTACAACTACTAGTCATATGTGTTCGTATGCTTTAGAAGCAAAAGAATGTTGTCAAGCTCTTCAGTTTTCAAAGCCATTCTTCAGTCCAACAATTTGTTACTAGTTCGTTCGTAATCATCAATAGAGAGAATTGAGATTACATGAAAGAACGGGTAAAGAAAGACCAAAAGAACAATTTAGAAGACAAAACAGACGGAAACCTTGATATCCACATGAATGTAAAAATTTAGATTATCTGATCATTTGTGCAAAACATGGTTGTAAAGTCGAACTTGAAGGGTTACGGAAACTTTAAAACAAGTTAGAAGACATAAGTTCAACTGGCAAAAAAGTTTCGAGTTCTCCATATTATTAATCTAAACATTTTTAAAAAATTAAAATAAAGTGTTGAGAATGTGGTGTGTAGAAGGCTCACATTGGCTAATAAAAATATCTACCCGATATTCTTAAAAATTTAGGTTATTCCGTTCATTATGAATTGATTTTAAAAATGAAATCTCGATTTCCTTTATGATATCAGAGCACACAATTATTCATGTATTAGAATAGCATATACCCCCACATTCTCAACTAGTAACGTTAACCTAACCTAAACCCTATTGAATGCTCGTTGAAAAGAAAAATGGTCATCTTCCTCTAGAGAGAAGGAAAGACCAGAGGAGAACCGTAAAATTTCCCGGTTCTTTTTCAAACCCAATTTTCTTCCCCCAAAAACCCTCCACAATCCCTAAAACCCCCCAGCACACAATTAGCACAATTCACTTCACTTCATTCCCACTCTGAGCTAACAACCGCCGGCGATGCTCTTCCGTCCACCGCCATAACCACCGCAGAAAGAGCACAATCTCCAACTCCAACTCCAAAAAGACCCAAACTTTACAAATGGCCGGAATCGTAAAACCGCCGGGGGCATTCGCCGTGACGCCGCACAAGGTCGCCGTCTGCATACTGCTCCAGATCTACGCGCCGCCGGCCCAAATCGCAATCCCCTTCCCTTTCTCCACCGTCAGCCAGCACAACCGCCTCGGCTTGTTCTTGCTATCTGTCACTAAGGTAACCCCACACTCTCTTCTTCTCAATTGCCCATAATCGAAAGCTTCGATCTTTGCACTTGAATTTCAATTTTGATTGGTGAATTTTTGATTTTGTAGTCGTACGATGACATTTTCGAGCCAAAATTGGATGAGCTTATACACCAACTGAGGGGAATTGGGGGTTTGTTGAACTACTGGTTAACCGATCATCTGACCAGTAGGCTTTCGTCTCTGTCGTCGCCGGATGAGTTGTTCAATTTCTTTAGTGATATGAGAGGTCAGTTAATTGTAAATGTTATTGCTTTTTTGTTATGTTTGTGTTAGAATTGCTTGTTGGTACTCATTTCATGTTGATGTATTGTTTTTAGGTATTCTTGCCAGCCCCGACTCGTTAGAAGATGATCAAGTTATTCTGGATCAAAATAGCAACTTGGGGATGTTTCTCCGCCGTTGCATACTTGCTTTTAATCTTTTGTCCTTTGAGGTAATGCATCATACTATTAGTTTTTCATAGTGTTGTGAATAAAAAATTGTTGCATTCTCCTCCCAATATAGCGAAATCAGTGAAAGATGTACTAGAACATTGTAAGAGGAATGTATTTTTAGATTAGGAGCTCAAATTTCAAATGTCTTTTATTGTCTTTTATTGCTGTGTATTTCAGCTACCTGTTGATTATTGCATTGGTGGAAATGATTTTTGTCTTTTTAGACTCTTTTGTAATTACAGCGTGTACACAGAAGTATCATTTCGTAAAATTGTTAATTTTAATGCAGGGTGCATGCCATCTTTTGAAAAGTATAGGAATGTACTGTAAAGAAGCGATCTCAAGTTGTCCTCCATATGAGGCACCTCACTTAGATGATTCCAGTAATGACTTGGAAACACCTCCGGAGTATGAGAATATGGAACTGGAGAATCTCGTTTTCGAAAAAGTCACTGAAGAAATTGAGGCAAGACAAAGAGCTGGTGGAAGAGTTTCTTTTCATCTTCATGCACCCAAAGCGCTTGTTGGATTGGTTGAAGGTATAATACTTGGTGTCATTCTTGTTAATATTGATGAAGCTCATTAATGCTTATTCTTTAAACTCCAATGTGATGTAAAATCATAATCATGCATAATATGGCTAAATATGCAGATATGGAGGTCCCTGGTGACTCAAATTTCAACCATGGTGGCAAACGTGGAGAAGCTTGCCATTATGCACATCCTTCAAACAGTACATTAAGAGATCCTGATCCTGATGGTGCGATATTTCTACGGACGAACTGGCAGATACAAGGATTTCTACAGGAGCAAGCTGATGCACTTGAAAAGTAAGTGATGTGTATACCTGTCAAACGTTTGGTTTATTGACTTTAGTTTGTACTGAACCTCAAAGTAATATTTATTTGGTAGGCAGGGAAGCTCTTTCTCTTTAAATGCTTTCGAAGTTATGCTAAGGCAGCTTCAGAAATTGGCGCCCGAGCTACATCGCGTTAGTAACTTGCATATATTTTTTTCTTGTTTGATCATTTTTTGTTGTATGTACTACTCTAAAACTATGTTGCTTTTGTCATTTTTCTGGGTTTTGATGCAGGTTCACTTCTTGCGTTACTTGAATGGTTTGCATCATGATGATTGTTTTGCTGCTTTGGAGAATCTTCACCGCTATTTTGATTACAGGTATGGCAGAACTTAGCTATGTATTCAGTTTGGTTATTACTTGATCAGATGCTGTTTTTATTTAGTAACTAAAACATTGAATGTAAATTGGGAAATGGTTAGCATGGCTGTAATGCTTCATGATGTTTCACTTTATGGAGAAAATTGTTATCTATCACTACTCTTTATGGCTTTTCAAGCATGTCAAGTGGCATGCTCCTAGTCTTGGTTTTGTCAATGAAAGTTAAGATCGATATTTACTAGTGGGCTTAGGTTAACCGTTAAATGATGGCCTTCGAACTATAATTTTATGTTAATTCACTAGTGTTCTTGTCCATACTGTCTTCTAAATGTATTTATCACAAACAAACTAATCCAATAAATGCTGGTACAAAAGTTCAGGGATTGAAGGTTTTGATTTCGTTCCTCCTGCTTCTGGTTGCAATAGCAATGGAAGATATGAAATTGCCTTGCTTTGTTTGGGAATGATGCATTTCCATTTCGGGCACCCGAAGCAAGCTTTGGAGGTGAGCATGAAGAGGGGATTACTACTTCCCCTAAAGAATCCATTTTCCCATACCCTACTCATGAACCCTTCCCTCCTATTTTCCTGTGGTTTGATGATTTTTTTGGTTTTCTGAATATTCAGGTTTTAACTGAAGCAGTACATATTTCTCAACAGGTAATTTTATCTTATTTGTAACATATTACATTATGTCCGTAGTTAAACCGTGTCTGGCTTTGGGTTCCCTGTGACCATTTTTGGTGATATACATGCTTCTCAGTGAAACAAGAATCCTGATATTATCCTTCTTTTTTGTATATGTTGCCTACTAAAGCCTCATGGTTTTCTACTTGTACAGCAAAGTAATGACACATGTCTTGCATACACCTTAGCAGCTATCTGCAATTTATTGTCCGAGACTGGTATATCTAGTACAACTGGAATATTGGGCTCGTCATATTCACCTCTGACAAGAATAGGAATTTCACTCTCCGTCCAGCAACAACTATTTGTTCTCTTGAGAGGGTCTCTGAAGAGAGCAGAAAATTTGAAGTTAAAGCGTTTAGTGGCTTCCAATCATCTTGCGATGGCTAAATTTGATTTAACGGTAAGCATGGAATTGCAATGTATTTTTAAAGATTCTTATTATAGACTCTTACTTCCCACCTTCCCCAAGAATGAAGGGTGTGTTCTGAGTTGTTTAATGCTGAGCAAATTGTAATTCTGGATAATCATTTGCAGCATGTGCAAAGGCCTCTAGTTTCTTTTGGTCCCAAGGCTTTAATGAAGCTTAGAACAAGCCCAGTTAATGTTTGCAAGGTAGGGGTGACCCTTTGAAGATATTCCAATGTCATTTGAATTCTCAAAAGTTAAATTCTTCAATTCCTTGATATTGCTCCCCTTCTCTGTTGCATATAATTCTTGCAGGAACTTAGACTGAGTTCTCAACTGATTAGTGAGTTTGCAACTGAAACTTCTTCAATGACCACAGATGGTGCTTTTAGTACTGCATGGCTTAAGAATTTACAGAAATCAATGGATTCACCTGTCTTGTCTCCACAAAGTAGATCAGAAAGCAATAGTGCTTTCCAGTTCTGTGCCCAACCAAGTTCGGTCCCAGAATCTGTTTTGCAATTAGTAGGCTCTTCTTACTTACTTCGTGCCACTGCATGGGAAATATATGGCAGGTAATCTTTAGCGAAAACATAGGTTTTGGAATAGTGTATTTCAAGTTGTAAAACTATATTGCCTAGATTAAAACTACCCTGGTCATCTGAAATTGGAAAGTTGAGTGAGTGAGATGATCCTTGCAGTGTATATTTTTGTGATTTGCATTAAATTTTAATGTCATACTATGTGGGATTATGATGTTTTGCTTGCTTGTTTTGATAAATTTTTTCTGTTATATGTCATCAGTTCCGCTCTAGCTAGGTTCAATGCTCTAGTTCATGCGACTTGCTTTCCTGATGTTTCGAGGTAATTTCTAACTTAAAGTTAACAAAAGATTTGCACTTCCTGTTTCTATTCCTAATACATACCTTCTTTTCTTTCAAACCTTTTATAACTTGAGCCTGACTATTTCTTGGATGCCCTCAGTTCATCTGACGCAGCATTAGCGTATTTAAAGCTTATCCAACATCTAGCCGTTTTTAAAGGCTACAAAGGTGAGATAAAATGCTTGATTACTTTTCCAGTTGTATTATTTCTTTTATGGTATGAGTAATTCTCCCCTCATTCATATAAGCACATGCATGCAATCTGTTCATCCTTAATGACTTATATACGTTGTTTCTCATTGTTCAGAGGCTTTTGCTGCTCTTAAAATAGCTGGAGAGAAGTTTTTATCTGTCTCGAAATCACGAATTTTGTTACTAAAACTTCAGCTGCTCCATGAGCGTGCTTTACATAGGTAAGTTTAGTGGTTAAACAAGATCCGTATACAGCAGAACTAGTTATGTCTTTATTGGTCATGACTTTGTCAAATATCATGTAGAGGAAATTTGAAGCTTGCCCAACAAGTATGTGATGAGCTTGGAGTCCTGGCATCATCTATCACTGGTGTGGATATGGAATTGAAGACGGAAGCAAGCCTTAGAAATGCTCGTACGTTGCTTGCCGCGAATCAGTTCAATGAGGTTTGATATATTCAAATACATTGGACTTCTTAGCTTGTAACTGGATTCCATCTCCAAATGTGTGGCATGCTTTTCATTTTATATACTTTGACATTTAATTGCAGGCAGCAGCTGTAGCACACTCCCTCTTTTGCATGTGTTACAAGTTCAATATGCAAGTCGAAAATGCCAGTGTTCTTCTTTTGCTGGCTGAAATCCACAAGGTACTGCCAAACCTATCTTCTTTGCTAGATGTACATTTGTTTATCTGTTAATCTATTTGTATATTTTATCTTGTATGAATTCTGGGAAGATCATGTCGTACTTCTTTAATTTCTTTTTGTCAGAAATCAGGAAATGCTGTTTTAGGCCTTCCGTACGCATTGGCAAGCCTCTCGTTTTGCCAGTCATTTAACTTGGATCTTCTTAAAGCATCGGCCACACTCACTCTGGCTGAGTTGTGGCTCGAACTTGGATCAAGTCATGCGAAAAGGGCCTTGAGCCTTGTGCATGGGGCTTTTCCTATGATACTTGGTCAAGGAGGTCTAGAGCTCCGTGCTCGGGCCTTCATTGTAGAAGCAAAATGCTATCTATCTGATCCAAGCTTTTCTGGTAAGTCAATCATAAGCATTTCTTGTAGTTAACCCATAAGCACTTCTGTTGACAATCAAAGTTCCTAAAAAATGATGTCCCATTTTCTTGAGCTATCATGTATATATATCTGCATTCCCTTGTAACATGTTCCATTGTCGTGTCTTGGCCTTGTTTGGTTGACTTTCGTAACTCTTATTGCATTGGTGTCCTGAATTTCATTTGCCAGTTTCTGAAGATTCTGATCTTGTCCTGGACCCTCTCATACAAGCTTCAGAAGAGCTTCAATTGCTGGAGGTAAACATACTTCTGACTTTGGATGTGTGGAAGTTATGCATTTGCTGGTCAAGTTAGGTGGCACTACTGAATCAGATTAGGAGCCCCATTTGATTTCCTTAATCCTTTCGTTTATCGTAGTCTTCGCTAACGAGGTGACAATTTTTCTGGTGCACAGTACCACGAAATGGCAGCGGAAGCTTTCTATTTAATGGCGACGGTTTATGACAAACTGCGACGACTGGGGGATAGAGAAGAGGCCGCAGCTTCGTTCCAGAAACACATTTTGGCTCTTGAAAACCCACAAAATGAAGAGGATCCTTTCACCAACTTCTGAAGGAATTAATACATGTATAATATTGTTCATGTAAACAAAGCCATTTGAAATGGTTTGATAGTTAAATTATTAGCCCATGCAATAGCTGTATATAGATTAACCAAATCTGCTTAAAACCTCGTACCATAGTACCAGGTGAACGAAAAAACACAAGAATTGCATCATTGATATTATAACACGTGAACACGTCATGCATTTCGTTACGTACTATACTTTTATAGTGTTCTCCGCCATAACTCCCTCCTCAAGTCGCAGCAGATGAGTTTCACACGTCTCCGCCTCCATCAGCCCATATCCACCCACGTGTGCAGCCAATCAGATAAGTTCACCCGCGCCACGTGTACCACCTCTTTCACCTTCAAGTCCACTGTCAGTTACTGTTATATGACCTCATCTTCACCTCCCGCCACGATCACCGTAACCAACTCCATAACCGCCACCAGAGCAGCCGCAACAACATTAACCGCCACCATGGGCCAGGGCACCGACACTCAGCTCAACCTCGTGGGCTTCTCCAACTTCGTCCGGACCAACCCCCGGTCCGACCGGTTCCCCGTCCGCCGGTTCCACCACGTCGAGTTCTGGTGCACCGACGCAACCAACGCCGCCCTCCGATTCTCCTGGGGCCTCGGCATGCCCATGGTAGCTAAGTCGGACCTCTCCACAGGCAATCAAACCCACGCCTCTTATCTCCTCCGCTCCGGCGACCTCAACTTCCTCTTCACCGCCCCGTACTCCCCGACCCTGACCCCACCCGACACCCCCTCTACCGCCTCAATCCCAACCTTCGACCACTCCGCCGCCCGCGACTTCTCCTCCCGCCACGGCCTCGGCGTCCGCTCCGTCGCGATCGAGGTCGAGGACGCCGCCGCCGCCTTCAATTCCAGCGTCGCCCACGGCGCCAAGCCCTCCTCCGCCCCGATCCTCCTCGACGGCCGCGTCACAATCGCCGAGGTCCGCCTCTACGGCGACGTCGTCCTCCGCTACGTCAGCTACTCAAACCCGAGCCACACATCAGACCCGGACCCGAACCTCTGGTTCCTCCCCGGGTTCGAATCCCTAACTCCGTTCCCGCTCGACTTCGGACTCCGCCGCCTCGACCACGCCGTCGGAAACGTCGAGGACCTCAAGTCGGCGGTCTCCTACCTCAAAGGCTTCACCGGCTTCCACGAGTTCGCCGAGTTCACGGCGGAGGACGTCGGGACGAGCGAGAGCGGGCTAAACAGCGTCGTTTTGGCGAACAACGAGGAGATGGTGCTGTTTCCGATGAACGAGCCGGTGTACGGAACCAAACGGAAGAGTCAGATTCAGACCTACTTGGAGCACAACGAGGGCGCCGGCGTCCAGCACTTGGCTCTGGTCAGCGAGGACATTTTCAGGACGCTGAGGGAAATGAGGAGCAGGAGTGCCGTCGGAGGGTTCCAGTTCATGCCGGCGCCGCCGCCGACGTATTACCGGAACCTGAAGAAGAGGGCCGGGGATGTGTTGACGGACGAGCAGATTATGGAGTGTGAGGAGTTGGGGATTTTGGTGGATAGGGACGATCAGGGGACTCTGCTTCAAATTTTCACCAAGCCTGTTGGCGATAGGTAAATTTTGATTGATCAGTTTTTGCTTTAAAGATTTGATCTTTCGTTTCGTTGAACCGAAAATTGATTGAAATCGGGTTGTTCTCGGGTCCACATTGTTCTACAAGCAGAAATTCTGACGGAAAGGCCACTAGTTTTGATCATTAGCGTAGGGTAATTCGAGTTTAGGACTGTTCCGACATTGTAGAAGGAAATACAGTATTGATCATTAAAGATTTGATCTTTATTTTCGTTGAACCGAAAATTGAGTCTGGTTTTTCATGATTCTGTCCAACTTTATGCCATTGATTGAAATCGGATTGTTTTCGTGTCCATATTGTACCAGAAGCAGAAGTTCTGTTGCAAAGGCCACTAGTTTTGATTATTGGCTTAGGGTAATTCGAGTTTAGGACTCTTCCGACATTGTAGAAGAAAATACAGTATTGATCATGAATCAGTATATGATGTTCGATTAATTGGTTCTTTTGTTAAATGGGCAGACCAACCATATTCGTGGAGATCATTCAGAGAGTGGGGTGCATGCTTAAGGATGAGGAAGGGAAGGTTCACCAGAAGGGTGGATGCGGTGGGTTTGGGAAGGGTAACTTCTCCGAGCTCTTCAAGTCGATTGAGGAATATGAGAAGACGCTTGAAGCCAGACAAGTTGCTGAGCCGACAGCTGCATGAATCGCCTCTGTGCATGATACTATAGAATAAAGTATTGTGAAAGCCAGGTTCGTCTTACTCATTCGAAGGCTGGTGTATATGCAAGTGTTCTGCTGTGTATAACAAGCTGTATGGTTGCCAGTGTTGGTGCCTATTGATTTAGGCTCAATTACTCAAATGCTCGTTCTAGTTGTACTTGTCAAGTGTAATCCGTGGTCAACTTCTTGCGCTATGGACATGTTTGTAATGCAGCAACTTCAACGGGGAATACCAATCAAAATATAACTTCTGTACTGCAATCTTGTGTTTTTGATATGATCTTGTTTGTTGGATTATGTTGAAGTTCTGTAAAATGGGTTTTCATATAGCTGCAACAACAATAAGATCAATTCAGTGGGGGCAGAAATAAGTTATACATAAGTATTGAAAAAGTGATGTATGGTAGAAATTCATTGTGCTTTATTCGGGTAGCTAATCCAGATAGATGTCAGGTAAGTACAGTAGTTTTATTTACATTAGCTGATTCAGGATTGCAGTTTGTGTTGAGTTATGAAAATGCATTATGGAAGTTTCAAGTTACTGAGAGTCCTGTTTGCCAGTAGTTCTGGATCAAGTTAACAAAGTCAATGGAGTTCTTTTGTATTTTGAATACTTGAATCGTTTGAACCATAATATATAGTTTCTTCTGATATAGAAAGGATGAAGGGAATCTTCAGCCTGTGGTGTTTGCTAATTTTGAAGTTTCACTGCATTAACATGGGAAATCCCACTATACTTGTACACATTACACTTGCAACAATATCAAAGAAACTTTGCTAAATACGTCTTTAGTGCATCTTCTGAGACAATTTGGTTGGTTTTCGCTGAAGGATGGAAGGCATCCCAAAACACGTACTTGTTTGCATCTGGGCATGTAAATGGATTGTTCTGATTACATAGGAAACTCATCTCAAATAACCCTGTGCCGCAGCATCCCACTCTTGCTTCCTCCAATCCTGTCATCAATAACACAACATCTTTAAACCCAATAGGTTCACATAAAGAAACAGAAAACAACGAGAAGCAAAAATCAAGTTCAAGGCGCCAGAGGGCGGCACACTGTCCTGGGCGACTTCCCTAACCCACATCTGGAAATTCAATCAGTTAAAGCAATGCAAGTCAAAAGCTTACCATATACAGAAGGCCTTGTTATGATGCTCAAGAATATGTCATATACATTTCCATACACTAAATCAAGCCCTGGGAGCTTCTGGTTTAGCTTTGCCACCAAACCCATCAACTTGCCATTGAATTCCAAAGCCACATTGTTGCGTTCCTCCACACATTCGTGCATCCCCATAAAGTTTGTGGCCCTCTCTAATGGCAAACACCCCATCGGCAGAAGCCCTGCTAAGGATATCCTCCGAGCCCCGATGACGTATAGTTCCTTCACAAAGTTTGCAGCAAGCCCAATGAGAAAATCCTCGTACTGTTGCACCGTTAACTGAGATTGTCGTTCCGGGGAGTTATAGTAGTTTTCAAGGAAGTCATTTGTTCCTATGCTAGTCAAATGTAGAGCCTCACTTAGCAGTTTCTTTGCCTTTTTGTCTCCAAGATAGGCCCTTAGTTTCTTCTTGTATTCCTTGTAGTACTCCACTTCCTTCCACAGAGGAATCACTCTCTGCAATATGAATTATAATGTGATATACAGCTTCAGCATGTTTGATTTATCATCTAAAATAGACTAGTCGGTGGAGTGATTTTGGAAGGGCCATAATCACTTGCGGAGAAGTAAAAACATTTACAAGGTCACTTCTAGAAGTGATTTTGGCCCTCCGAGCTTGAGCAAGTTAATTGATTGGTTACTTACTACAACATCAGCTGTTGCATTATCATAGCCCGACCCTGCAGAAGCAAAGCAAACTCCAGTAGCAAAATCGGATATGTTGTACGCTGGGTCCAAGTAGGCAGGGATGGTTGGCTTGAGGCCTAGACCTTCGGAGATGAAGTCAGTGGGAATCCGGCCATTGCAGAACCGTCCAGTAGGTTGGCCTCCCGGAAAATCTTGGCCATAAGGCAGGAAGTTGCTTCTGGCAATGGTTGGATAGAAGTTGTTGTTGCCTGAATCAACAGAAGAATCTCCAAACACTATGACTGCTGGGACTTTGGCTCTGCATTTGGCAACTAGAGTTAGTGTTTGGACCAAGAGAAACCAGGGAATGTACAAGTTTCCCATGCTGCTCTGTGTCCGGTGTGGATTTCAGAAGCTCACAATTGGGTGGAATACTGCAAATATGTAAGTATTGGGATAACTAGAGTGGTGGGAGGAGGAATTAAGATTTTGGATTATTTATTTCATGTAAGAACAGAAAATGTCGATAAAATGGAGAGTGTTTGGTGGGGGTTCTAGTTTCAATGGCCGCAGCAAAGCCAACCAGGGCATCTATATTGATTACCGACATGTGCATTGGCAATATGTCAATATCATTGGCCCAACAGTATCTATTCAACATCGATTTAGCTTGTGCCACCTTTATGGGGTATAGGATTAAGAAGGATGGGTTAAAAATATGGAGCTGCAGTAAATCAGTGAATGCCTGGTTTTCTGCAATGATAAAGTGTTGTTCATGAAAACTAAGGGGTAAAAAGTAAATGAAACGACTAGAAACCACGAGACAAGTTTGCCAATCAGTTAAGCTGGAGTTTCAAATGCCATAAATGTAGCAGGTGAAGTCTGTCAGTATTGGATTATACTGTTATGTGTATTCAATTTCTGCTGTCCTTTTTCTGCAAAAAGAAGAGGAAAAAAAATCTTCTAGTCCTTTTGACTTGAACATAAAAGACATTAAATCCTGCAGTCCTGATAAGATGGAGTTAAAGATAATTGAGTGATCTAGCTTAAAAGTGACTTGCTGGATCATGGAGTTGTATTTTGATGCATAAGCCGACTGACTAATATAATATGAAAAAGTACATGTAAAAGTAGGGTGCGTTTCATGTACTTAGAATTGAGTTTATAAGCAACAGGAGTGAACATGAACGGGGGACGGAAATGTGGCAAGCATGAGTCGGAGTCAGATATTTCTAATTATGCATTGTTCAAAGTGGTTCACTGAACAAAGCCTCAATAACTTTGCATACTGTTGGAGAATGAAGATTCAGTACAAGATGTGGCCTATAATGAAGTGGTGCTAGCGATACATTGAAAGCTTCCTTACTGAGAAACAGCTCTGGAGGTGCCCATTTATGAACAATGCTAGCTAGCTAGCAATATTTCCCTCTCAAGCAATCCTCGAGAACATTATAGCTTTAAATTGCTAGGGTATGTCTTGGCAAATTCGGGACTTCTGAGTCACATATGGCTGTTTTAGATTTGACATTTTTAACATACTCCTTACAAATAATACTTAGTTTGGTAAGGCTTATAGTTGAAAAAAAATGTTTTTAAAGTTTTGAAGATAATAGGCGTTTGGTAAGGCATGTCAAAGAAGCTTTTTCTTTAAGCAAGTTTATTTTCAAAGCTCAAAAACTACTAAAAACTAAAAACTTGGTTTTTGGAGCTTCTTTTTATACTAAAAGCAGTTTCACAAAATCAATTTATCAAACGCTTTATTGTTTTTTTTCACCACAGCTTATTTTAGGACCATAAGTAACTTATTTTCATTTTTAAAATTAAGCTTAGTCCTACCAAACTATGGTATTGTTCCTAGCTAAAAGATATCCAGACACACTAATCTTAGATTTGACTGTTGTCCCTAGTGATCCTCTACATGAATCTGCACTGGATTACGAAAACTACCTATCTTGTTTGTACTAGCAAACCTACGTGAACGCGTCTTAAACTTCCATCTTGCGTATTATTTGTAAACTTGTTTTGCATTTGAAGACGCTTTTATTTCATGGTAGTATCGTACATGATTGTTGAGTCTCTAGAGGAGCATGTGAACACGTATGGATTTTGTAACCGCAGGACTCCAGCCATCTCCATCAAAGGATGGACTTGCTAGGCCCCCTTAATAATATGAAAACTTGATTAAAATAGTTTATTTTGACTGACCAAAGTTCAGGGTAGAATGAGAAATACACAATTGATATGCTGAGACCAAATTTGCAGAACACGCATTATAAAATGTTGAATCTTCTCCCTAATCATACATTATTTTTCGATGTGCAGACTAATTTTTCTGTTGTGTTGCTATCAAGATAATGTGATGCAACAAAATAACCAAGCTCAGTAGGAATTGGACCTAAACTAAAATGGGAAGCTTCTGTTGGTCATCAGCCTATCTGAGCTGCTGTAATGAGGCATCAATGGAGAGAAATCGAGTTCGAAAAGGTTATGTACCGGTGCTTGTGGGAAAAGAAGGGGATGTAGAGAAAGTATGGATACCAATCAAGCTCCTCAGCCATCCAAGCATTGTTGCAGTACTTGATAACTCAGCCAATGAATTTGGGTTTCACCAAAAAGTCTTGCTCAAGATTACACATGCTGTTCTTGTTTTTAAAGGTATCATAGACGGCTTGTTACAACATTCAAAACACAGAGGTAAAGTAGATGTTATACCAGATTTTCATCATCAAGAATACGAATTGGTCTTTTGGTTGGATGCTCCGAGTTCAAAATTTGTAAACGCATCATTGTAAGATTAATCATTATTAGAAATTTGCTTATTTTCATCCTTGTTGATCATATATATGCGTGCAGCTTATGTTATCAGAGTCTCACTATGAGGGCCTAGTAGACAATTATAGATGTTTCATGAAATGATAAATCACGTGATGAGAAATAGCCGAACGACTCCGCTCACAAAGCAAATTGGGCTTCAATCTGCTTGGATTGACCCAATCTTGACCAGTCTTTCTTGGGTTCTGAACTGATTTTGAATCCCTCAAAAATTTTGTCTTGCTACAGTAATTTATTATTATTTAATTTTTTTTTTTTTTTTCATTTTGCTTTGCAATTTGGGCTGGTTTTAAACCAGAAGGAACTGAAGAAAAATTGAATCTTGACCCGTGAAAGCTTTCGACTGAACCTGACCCACTTCGTACTCAAATGGTAATTGGTAACTGTGAATTGACTGGAACCAAAACATAAACTACACCTCCATCGTCCATGACATCATTTTCATATGTAATCCTTCTGAAAATTAAAAATCCCTTGTTCTATACTAAAGAACTGGGCTTCATTGAAAACGAACACATTTATATTGATTGAAAACGTACTTACGTGATTCTGTGGCTAATTCACTACTTATAATTAGTCCTATTTCTTGAACTCTAGTGGGCAAAGCATGAAGCACGAACGGAAACCAAACATCTCCATCAAAGCAAGGACTAACCACGCCTTAATAATATGAAAATCTAGCATAGTTTAATGTGACTGCACAAAGTTTAGCATATAGTGGATAGGATAAACACTGATTTTGTCAAAATCCTTTGGAAACAACATTTTTGTATGCGTACGAAGTGATGTAAGAGTTAGACTAAACAAATGTTGCGGACTAGAACTGCTACAACTGCTTTCATACTATAAACAAACGCATATATATGTAACATAGAATGTTCAAGACCCTACAGAAATTGGAAATATATTAAGATCATATATGATCATGAGAAGAAGTTCCTCCTGTTCATCTTCATCAAACTATGTGAGGTTAGCTAGTTTCAATGAGCTGAAAATGGAGACGGATAGATCGGTTCGAATGGAGAGAGATCGATCGGTTCGGAAAGGTTATGTGCCGGTTCTTGTGGGGAAAGAAGGGGGTGAATTGGAGAAGCTGTGGATACCAATCAAGCTGATTAGTCACCCAACCATTGTTGCACTGCTTAATAGCTCAGCTAATGAGTTAGGGTTTCAAGTTCAACCACAAGGGTTGCTTAGGATTACGCATGATGTTCATCTGTTTAAAGGTATGGTAGGCATTGAAGCATACAAAAGCTAGGTAGCTATAGCAAGTTTACAATAGACTTCAATAAAATGAATTCTCCTCAATGAAAACGACTACGAAGGTTGCATTCTCCTCAATTCTCGTATGTCAAAAACAATCTCGTGCTACAGAGTTCTAGTATGAGATCAAGAGAAATTATAAAATAGTATCGTATTACAATCACGTAATATAATTCGTTCACGTATTATAATATGAATGAAGAATGTCATAATTGATCTTTTTCATAGTAGATAGTGATACACGGCCGTGGATCGTCTATCACGAACCATTGTATCCCATCGTGTCCTCCTATAAGAGGCTGACACGTGCACATCATTTAATATCTCAATTAACGCCACTTAACCCCCTTATTTCAACTCCGTTAACTCTACCAACTCCAACATGTGTCCTCTGTCCACTTCGTCGTCTCACCCTCTAATAGTCGTCGCCACCGCCAACAATGTCGTTTGCAACTTTTCTCCAACTCCAAAGCCCATGTTGCAAGTCCCCCACCACCCTCTAACAAAGCCCAAGTTGCAGATCACCTTCTTATAATGTAATATCGTATTACAATCATGTGATATAATTTGTTCACGTATTATAATATGAATGAAGGATGTCATAATTGGTCTTTTCCATAATAGATAATGATACACCATATCAACATGTATTCTTATTGACGTGGTACGTGTTGATCTGCACACGTGCGATATGCTATCGCTAGCTCTTTTCTCTCTTTTTCATATTCGTTAACATATGTGTTTGATATTGTCTGGTGTTGTTTGAAGATAATCTTCACTTTCATGTCTTCAATCATCTCATAGATTCCTCTATGATCTCGCTTTATTTGTCTTCCATTAGAGCCGTAAATTAATTTCTTACTTTACAACTGTATATGTTCTGTCGAGGACAGTCACTGCAACGTGACAGCATCTTGTCTATATATAGAAGTGATCAGTCTCTGCACAAGCGTCTTATCTTTCTATGAAAGGAAATAAAATGTGTTTCACATGTACAGTGTGGTTTGGTTTCAAACCTCATTTGGTTTGGTAATCAATCAAATGCCATACCTGCATTTTTGGTAGAATACCGAATGCTATTGATGATAACAAAATCCATTATTCTTTACAAAATCAAATTTGTAGACAATCCTATACATCATGATAAAAAAATAATAATAATAAAATAAAAGCACAAGAGTACATACACAATTTAGGAAATCCAAACGGAAATACCCGACTAAGGAACAGAATCAACTAACAAGACATTTTGAATAGTCTCATGCAATTGAATAGGATTCCCTTCCCTAGCCACATGAAAAAAAGAAGCAGTCGACAAAACTAAGAAAAATAAAAACAAGAATTGAAATGAAATGAAACTCTATGCAACGCAAGGCCAACAAGCACATGTACTCTTGTGATGACTAAAAGTCTAAAAGCCCAAAATCCCCACCAAAAAAAGACCAAAAACAATATGAAAAATGTGCATACTTCACATGATCTTCACTAGCCAAACACACTGAAAATGACCAACATGCATCGCATATGCTGACCTTCTTTTCAAAAAGTACACTAATTGCCTCATCTGGATTTGGTAAAATTGCATGGATTTGGTAAAATAGCATGACCAATTACCGTAAAAGGAGCACCTATTCCTTTTAGCCTTGCACGATTGGTCTTCTTCTAAAGATTTGGTCTTTTGTGCAATTTATGTTAATGTGTCTATTTAGGAGAGTGGCAACGCGAATGAGTATATGTTTAATATATTACTAGCATTTTAGCAAATACTTATGTATGTATTAATATGTTTTTATTTTATTTTAATGGTACTAGCATTTTAGCACACGCGTGTGCCAATCTGCATTTCTATTAGGGAATTTATATTCCCACCCAACAATTTTCTCCCCACACCCATCATTCATATGAATTATGTAATTACTTTTTTATCCTTTTGTAAAATTACACTTAAACCCTAAAAGATATAAAATAAAATAAAATATTTCTCACCACACCCAACTTATCAAACAAAACCCTTCCAATTCTCAAACAACGTATTCTAAAAATAAAAAAGTTTCTGCACAACGTGATTAATCCATTCTACACAATCTTAGAGAGAATTTAAGAATCTCTTGATGAATGGAAGGTGAAATCGAAGTTCCGGATCCTTCAATTGAGGTATGAAATTTGAGAGTTTCTTTTCAAGAAATTTGAGAGTTTCTCTTGTCTCTATCTTCTTTCTGTATGCACTGTTTCCATTAAGCCTCACTCGCTAATCTCTGCCACTATTGAGTTCACAAGCATCACTAAATCATTAGCTTCTGCAAACCCAATTTAATGAAAAGTTGTTAGTCATCACTGTTTAATGGCATGCTATAAGCTACCAAACATTGCTTGTGCTCCATCAATGCGAACTGTGCCAAAACTCCCCATTAGGGTTTGGTTGAAAATCAAAAGCTACAAATCCGGTTTCAAAGTTTGTTAATTAAAGGATGCTTTACAGCAATAGTAAGGTTTAACAAAAGGTGAGCTTCACATTTTGTTCTCTAGCTGTCTTTCATGTTTTCACATGAACTTTAAAACATTGCATCGAAATGAAATGTTTCTTTATCAACTTGTCGGTGGCGTTTTGTGCATATATGAATATTCCCTCTCCAGTTGACTACAGAGGAAAACACATACAGAAACTTAAGGAAAGCAAAATGACAATTTTCTTCTCCGTTTGTTCTTTGAGTTCGAGGTATAGAGAGAATCTTTCTATTGATTTGAAATGATTAAGAAAAAACATCAATTGCCGTTTGTTAATTTGTATTGTTTAGAATAGTGATGGGTGCAAGAAAAAAAATCCAATATTTGATTAGGGGCTTTTTTGGAACATAAAGTGAGTGTAAGGAGAAAATTTAAGCTAACTAAAATAAGTGATGGGTGTTTTGAGAAAATTGGGTGTGTTGAGATAAAAAGTGGGTGTGGATATAACCTCCCTTTCTATTATAGTGGTATATGAAATTGACTGTTAAACAAAAAAGATGAAAATATCCTCACTTAAAAATAGCTTACTTTTGATTTATTAAGAATATAAATAAAAATTACTTGTTTCACTTTCTTGGGTACATTTAGCCTTAAGTATACCCAAGTATTTACTTAAATATATAAATAAATATGAAATTAAATTGTAAAATAATAAAATTATTAAAATATTATCAGTTAAATGATGGTTTACCATTGATTCATTAAGGTAGCGTTTGGTTCACGGAATCGGATTGATGGGAATGGGAATAAGATTGATGAGAATAGGATTACTGGGAATAGAGGGTGGGAATGGGAATGGGAAATTCATTACGTTGTTTGGTTATGTTGGGTGAGAATGGGAAAATAGATGAGAATGTGTATTGAGATACGAAATAAAATAATATAATTTTACAATTATACCCTTACTTTAAAAAAAAGTAATAGTTTTGTAAGGGTAAAATAGTAAAAAGCCACCAATTTTGTGATTCCCATGGAATGGGAATCACAATACCATGGGGGAGGTGGGAATGCCATTCCCCCCTTCTTTTCCGTGGGGCCCACCAATTTTTCCGTGGGCTCGGGAATTTCTTTCCCCTTCTCCTTCAACCAAACGTGGGAATGAGAATTTTATTCCCATTCCCCCCTTCCAATCCGTGAACCAAACGGAGGGTATCTTTAAAAAGTATTTGTTTCATCATCTTAGACTTAAATATATAAATAAATTAATCATATCTGGTAATCATAAATGGTCTTCCACAATTTGTCGTTTAGTGGGAAGTTTTCCAAATCTTCCCCTTTTTTTTTAATGGCCAAAATCTCCTTTTTATTTAGCCTTTTTCCCTCATTTTTGGGGTTCCCATGTGTAGAAGTGCCAATTGTAGTAATATTAGTTACACGTAATTTTCAAGAGGACCCATTACGCCAATAATCTAGATCCGTGACATGGCGAAATTTATGTCTAGTTGGGACCCACATTAACATTATATAAATCGATATTGTATTCTGGTTTTTGTACCAAGTAATTGTTTTGAAGCTCATCATCTTGCTTCTTCAAATTTGCTCTTCATATCATACACTTCTTAGAACTTCAATTTCTTTCAAAATGGCATCGTTTGCATCAGAAAACATGCAGTGCGTTCCTGGTAAAGATGAGGAGTTTGAGGACTTCGAGGTCACAGAAGTTGATGGAGCTCTTATGTGGGATTTGCTTGAAGAGTTGGAGAGTGAGGAGGAGAAGCAAAATGCCCAAATACGGCATGTAGTGCAATCACCAGTGTTGAATATGCGAGATGGAGAGGTTTCACTGGAGCAGCAGAAAAATGAAATATGCATCCCTGAATCAAAGTGGGAAGATGTAGATATGGCGGTGCAGACTGACCCTTTAAAAGAGATTTCTGCTTGGTTTGCAGATGACACGGTGGGAATGGTGGATTTTGGGTTTCGTTTTGGAGATTATTCAGAGTTGCAAAATAATGATGGAAACATTGAACCCTCCTGCAATGAAACAACTTACACTCGCTTATGGGGAGATAGTTGATTATAAAACAAAAGGTTTATGTATGGATGTTTAAGGGGGGATAATTAGAGATGTAAGAGGATGATATACTGACCAACTTATTCTATTATACCTCACCAGTTATCAGAACATTGATTTTCTGCCATCTTCTGTTGTACCCAATTAAATTTACGACTCCTTGTTCGCTAACAGTTAGCTTGGTTAATTGAGTATAAAGATACCGTAGTTCTGTAACTCTGTTGTCCAGTCCACTTCATACAAGGATCCAATGTTAAAAGCAGCTGATGAAGGATGCCACTATCTGTCAGACGACGTATGCAGAATGTGATCGTTTATATGAGTGCATACGCTACCGAACCCCACACTACTCTTCTGTTTTCTCATTTCAGAACCTCCAAATTTAGAAAGATACTGAAAGAATCAACAAGATTTAGAAGTTATTGGACACGAGACTAAAAACCACCTCAATCTGTGGACATAAGCTAGGCTACAAGGGGGCGGTGCCTTGCACCATACGGCGCTAAAACCACCCTTCAAAGTTCAAACAAAAAACATTACCCTGATAAGCAAAGTAGATAACTAACACCATCTTGAATTTGAAGTATAACTAACCCAAAACTGAAAACAATTTAGACAAACGGATTTCTTGCAAAATTCGACTTCTCATAACAAGATTATAATGTACAATCAATGCAAGTCAACCACTCAAGTTATGAAGTGGTCAGGAAGCCAAGAATCAATTAATACTTGGAAACTGCCGTGAATACTTTTTGAGAACTTTCCTCTAATATAGCATATAGGAATTTTGATTCATTGTTCTTCTCATGCGTATAACCTATGTAATAGAAACTACATTGAACTCTGAATTTGTGTTCGACTACATCATGATATTCATACGCTGCACTGCCAATCTTGTTAAGCTGCAGATTTTGTCAGTCGGCTTCATTTGATCCAACCATAAACTTGGCTATGAAAAACCCAATTGTATCAAGGTCAGACGATGGATCAAACCTTTGGACCAGTTCTTCCTCACCTGGTCTTAGCCACTCCCTGTGAGGCCGAACATAGTGAAAAACAATTAGTTTAGCGACTTGCTTTAAAGTGTAAGACATTATCTTCTAATTACAAGTCTCATATGTAAGAAATTAAGCATTGATTCTTGTTACAACTGTAAACTACAAGTTTGAGCTGGCAATAGAGCTCTATTGAAAAAGTGTTATTATTGAAACTCCTTTTGGACTTTGACTACTACCTATGATAAGGTTGTATGATATATTTCGCAAAGAAAAATAAAAATCTATTCCTTTTGACACTTCTGAATGAACAAAACTCTAGGTTTGAATATTTTACATATAGCCACATAGAATTAGTGCTTTACAGCTAGAATGTGAACAATATAAGGATTCACAATTAATTGCGCATGATACCAATGTTCAAAGGGTGGTACTACTGAGAATCAATGCAAGCAATTGGATATGACTTAGAAATGAACTTACTCTACATATCCATTGGGAAATTCAAAGCGACCAACAAGACCAGGTCCTCCAATTCTTGGGTGCTGAAAATCAAAGTCAATAACAAATACAAAATCAAAAGATGAGATGCTGACAGTTCCGCAGTGTTAGGAAAAAGAGACAAATTTTTAAAAAATAAATTACATAGATCTCCCCTAAACTATCCAAATCGAACCTGTGGTGCCAAAGACAGGAATTTATATGTATCCAAAGCATATCGAACCAAAGCTTCATTCTCTCCAGGATTTATTGTACATCTATAGAAAAAATAATATCGAAAGGTTAGTTTGATGGTAAGACGATACGCATACAAATTGAAGTTTAATTACTTGCATTTGGACATAGTTGATTACTATGGCAGCACTGTTGTAGCTTATCCGTTAATCAAAGACAGGCAACCTTTCACATAACACTATAAACAAGAGTACGTATGTCTACTAACGTGGAATACACGATAACTCCACCCGCGCGAACTAACTGAACAGCTTGATCAAACATTCTCCTTTGATATATGGCATGCTTTTTCAAGGATTCAATTGTTTCCTGGAATAAGAAACTAACTTTATCAAACACTTACACAAATTTGTCAGCAATCAGCAAAATACCTTGTATATCCATACATATACACACACGGCATTCACAAGACACCAAGACAATTACAGTACCAAGAATAACCAAAAACAAAAGCTAATGTGCAGATGTAACTGAACGTAGAAAAAAATATGATTGGACTAAAATACCTCTCCAGTAAACAGTCGAGGTCTTAAACCAAGGGCAGAACAGGGTGCATCAAGAAGAACTCGATCAAAGCTGTGCGGAGCAAAGCCTTTTGATTTCTCAACCTTGCCACCCACGGACTGGTTTCTTCCTGGACCATTCCGTTTTCTTCGCATTTCCTTCCTGGTTTCAGCTTTGCTAATGTAAGTTCTGTCATTCGCTTTTTCATTGCTAACTAGAACATCAAGTTAATTAGAGTTGAATTTCTTTCTGGTTACCCATGAACATAACAAAATTAAAAGGGTGACAACCATAGCCTTGACATGGAAAAGAAAACAATATATAGAAGATACATTCTGATATAAACTATTTCACACGTTAAAGCTGGATTTCAGGTAAAGTGAAACTCCTGGAGAATTGAAAAATTGGCATATCTTTAAACAAACAAAGGGGGGGAGGAGGCTATGCAGGATTGACAATTTCAACCCTTAAAGTGAGGGACCAATCAGCCTTTTGTACTCGAAGAAAATGAGAACTCTAAATCAATCTTAAGTAAGTATTCAGGATATCTGATCTGTTTCAATTTTAATATGTAATTTACCATCCAAAACACCATGCTAACTTTTTACCACTCAGCTAACCACAACTATTGTATGTATATTTAATGACCTAATTTACCAATTAATAATAACATGAGCCCATCATACCAAGTAGTTCCTGTTCTGAACTAGCAGAACCATGAACTTTTTTTCTAATCAACTCATATGAGGAAAAATTGCTTACCACTCAGCCTTTCAGAAATAAGGGGTTCTATTTTCTCTACTTCTGACTTTGCCAAGATGGAATCTTGCACGATTTCACCAGCATTCTCCTTAGTGCAAGATATATTAGACAAATCATTAGATTCGTTCCTCACACAAACAGCTTTCAGAGCATCAAGTTTATATGGGATTATACAACGCATTCCCATTTCAGCAGCCAATTTGTGAATACCCTGCACCTGAAACAATTTTGTGCATAAGAAACACAAGAAACCAGAGGCCTTAAATCAAAAACCCAAGAAGAGGGAATTTCCATTATGGGACGTTAAAATCCCAGATCGATAAATTTATTTTATCTTGCCGCAATATGACCTAAACGGGGAACCTAGAACCTAACCACTTACAAGAACTACTGACAGCCAGATGTAGATTCCGTGTATGAGAAACTGTAAACGACCATATATTTAAGTAGACTAAGGGAATCATAAAACAAGGGAAAGTGAAACATTGATGTCTACCACATTTCTAATGAAAGTTTACCTTATTGTGAGATCTATCAACGGCAATGATTTCTCCTACATCCTTCATCAGAATTGCAATTGCAGTTGTTTTCCCTCCTGGTGCAGCACACATGTCCAATATGCGCTCACCTTTTTGTGGATCTAAGACGTAAACCAAAAACAAGTAGAAGAATAAAACCACCAATAGAAAAATCTTTGTTATATATTCTAAGATTATTGCAGTAAGCAAAAGCTAGCTAACCCCTATGGAAGGAAGCATATCATGCTTACCACATAACTAAAGAAAAACCATGATAACTATTCTACATATGTGTGTTTGACAGACAGAAAACACAACCACTCAAATCCTCTGATATTGTGAAATAGTAACATATGTCAATTGAAACCATAACACTGTAATAGGTACCTAGTGCATGAGCAGCAACGATGCTTGGCAGATTTTGAAGAAATATTTCCCCTTCGAGCACGTCTGGAAGCCAAGGCAAAAGATCAGGGGAGTTATAGAAACCTTTTTACAGAATCCAAAACCACAAGCACATACCATACATACCAAAGAAAAAAAAAAACAAAAGGTAGCAATGGACGACAACAGAAAGTAAATCATGATAGTACAAGCAACTATTCATCAATTAGACAACAAAAAAATGGCCTTAACTGAAAAAACCAAAGTTACTCAATTTAAGGACACAGGTCAGCTACTAAAGAGAATGTCTTTCACAAATGGGATACAATTCCACATTACATTATTGACAGTACTAGAAGCAGCAAAGAAGTAAGCAGAAACCAAGAATAAAAAGCTCATTTAGAATTTGATAAGCTAAAGAAGGAGCAGAAGCAACAGCTTCAGTTGACACAGAAATACATAGAAGTGAAATACTTTTGTATACAAAAGCCGTGACTAGAGTCTGTAATTTGTGGACAGTTAGTGAACCATACCACGAAAGGAAGGAAGATTAAATACTCTGTCACGCATATCCACAGCAATCCCTTCTGTAACACGGAACATCCCGGACCTTGACATCATTGCTTTTCCTTGGCCGATATACAACCCACTTCTTTCAAGATGATAAGGATCTGTAAACATCATTTCATGTAAACCCTATCAACCCAAGTCACATAATAAAGCAAAAAAACTTGAGAAAACCTAAAAACCGAAAAAAACAAATGTGACTACAAATTTCACTTGTTCATGAATAAATCACACTAAGTTACCGGTCAGTGAACCTTGCAGCACAGTCCCACGAGTGATCCCAACCACCCACCCACCATCAACCCCAGGCTGCTCAACCGAAACCGAAACCGCTACCTCATCCCCTTTCTCAACATGACCACTGCAAGCCAACACACCAGGAACATACACCTAAAATGTAAACAAAGCCACAATCTTTCAGCAACCATTACTAACCAAACAATGGAGAAACTTAAAGACAATGAAAAATGCCAACCTGGGCACCTCGGAGAACCGCCTCTGCACATTTCCGGCTCACCAGAACCTCCTTCGGAGGCTTCCCATCTGCATCACCGTTATAAGTAACGGCGTGAGGGCCTGAACCCTTGACAAACAGAACGTAGTCCATCCCCGGAACTTCACATTTCGAAACGGCGCCTCCGTTATCTCCCAGGATCGCCGTTAACTTTTCAATGACGGCGTCTGGGGTGGTCTTGAGCGTGTTCACGCGTACGCAAGAGTAGCAAGACGGACGCCTAAGCAAAACAAACCCGACAACAAAAGTTAGTCAACACAAACTGAAGACATTGAAGTGGATTGAGAAGAGTAGAATAGAGAGAGATTGAAGCGTACGTTAGGGCTTTGGAGATTTGGGAGAACTTGTGGGGACCGTAGGCATTGTTGAAGTAGTTTTCGAGGTCGGCGTTCCAACGGAGAGATGGGTTGTAGGAGTAGCGGTCTGGTGAGTTGTCCATGGCTTTGTGGTGCTTGGTGAAGAAGGTGAAGATGGTTTTGATCAAGTTTCGAGCTTTCTTCTTCATTCAAAGTGCCGGAAGAGCAGAAGCAGAAGCAGCAGCGCCACCATTTTTGGTTGATTGATTGCAGCAGCTTCAGGGAGAGAGTCGGGGTTTGGTTTGGGGGGTTTTGGTGGGGAATTGGGCTGGTGATAAACCTTTGTGTAAGGGAAGTTTTGGGCTTGGACTTGCTTGGGCCATTTGGCGCCAAAAAGGAAGTTTGTGGAGGTGCTAGCAGCATATTTTCTCTATTTTTTTTTATCAAAATAGAATTTTAATAAATTAACGATCGTATAACACATCTATAATATAATAGATCAAAATGGCTCACAACACTATCGTTGTAAGTCGAACTTGAAACATCCATAACTTAAACATCAACTTTATTGAAAATATATCTTATTTTCGCCACCATTGTGAGTCGAAACTGAGCCTTTCTCCACTAAAATGGAGAGGAAATGACGCTAAACCAACTGGTCACTTCTTCTCCGTTTTAATAAGGAAAGTGATTTTCAGACTTTTACAACTTGTGTACACTCTTGTTTAATCTTGATTCTCCTTTTTTTTGCAATCCAATGATAAAAAAAATGAACAAGAGTTGTAGGAGAGCAAAATAGATGTACCAAAATAAATTTCTTTTATTAAATGAGGTCTCATATTTGACACTCAATAAGGTTGGCATAAGTTGTAAAATATTCCCACTCCCTTTGTCTCTTGTATGAAAGAAAATAGATTAAGAAGTTCGAATCTCATCCAGATTAGCATCTACAAGACCTATCAATGGCACCCACTAAACCTGTATTATCCAATTTATAGGCTTGATGAAAAAGTCGAATGTTCTCAACTGTCGCTTTCATTTCTCCCCTCATCCGATTTGGCGCGCATAAACCAATCGCAGTCCGTCTGATCTCACCACTCCCACCTCGAAAAAAGCACCACCAACAACAACGAGAACAATCGCCTAATCGATTCCATCGCTCCGTCCACCAGCTAACAACAACCACACTCCAACCAAAGCAAATGCTTCGAATCAGCCTCCTCAGATTTCATTCCAATCCCATTTCTCCCAAATCTTTCACCCCAATTCGCACCAAGTTCAGGTCCAAATCCCAGGCAATGGCCGCTTACACGACGTCGTCCGGTGCCTCCTCCCCGAAGCTCCTCTTCCGACAGCTGTTCGAGAAGGAGTCCTCCACCTACACTTACTTGCTCGCCGATGTCTCCCACCCCGAAAAACCCGCTCTGGTTAGTCTCTCGGAAATGTTCAAATTTACTACCTTTTTAATCATAATTTTGATTTTGAATTCATGGTATTTGTTGGTTTGCGGATTGATTGATCGCATTTGGTTTGATTTTGATTTTTTGTTTTTGCAGTTGATTGACCCGGTTGATAAGACGGTGGAGAGGGATCTTTCCCTAGTTAAAGACTTGGGGTTGAAGCTAATTTACGCCATGAACACTCATGTCCATGCTGATCATGTCACTGGTTCAGGCCTCATCAAGGTTTTTCGATTTTTTCGAGCTCCGTTTCGGTTCCTTTTTGACGTATTTTGTTATCATAAGTGCATATTTGTGTTCTTGGTTAATGATGAATGCATTTGCTGTGATGATATTTGGGAAAAAGTATTGTACTTTGATACAATAGACCAAAGAGTGAGTACAATGTCTGTCAATTTTGGTACTTTTCAGTGATGCTCATGTATATTATTTGTGGCAGACTAAGGTTCCTGGTGTGAAATCCATCATTTCGAAGGCGAGCAAGTCGAAGGCTGATATCCTGATTGAAGATGGTGAAAAGATACATTTTGGCCATCTGTTTTTGGAGGTTTGGCAGCACTTAGTTTCGATATGCTGTGTGTTTAAGTATCTTCCAGATTGCAACATGGAAATTGGAACACTTTGATCGTTTATATAGGAATAAATGTATTTACAAGCTTAGTATTCTGCTCATGTCTGGGCTTCCCTATGATCGTCGTATATAAATACATGTGTATGTTCTCTGTAGTTTTCTTTCTTTCTTTGAGTTAATTGCTATGTCTCTTTAGTTATCGTGTTAGATTAAATCATATTGGAATGGTGAGCATATACAGGAAATGGATAATGTCGTTAGTGAAGTTAAAATCCTACTTGGTTCAGGAATGTGCAAATTTTAACTCAAACCTAGTTGGGAACTCATTTGTAGAAAGATTGTTTTGAATTAATTGCTTTTGAGCTGATAAAGTAGAAGAAATTTTCAGTGTGGTAGAGTGGCATTTCGTAAATGTTAAAACTGTAGCAGCGTGCTTGGTTTATATGTTATACTGTAGCAAAAAGAAAAATGACAAAAATATTTCACCTACTGTAACAAAATTGATCTGGTATTGACCACTTTTGTATATGTGATTCCCTTTGTCGAGAGTGTGGTGGTGTGTATGCATGCCTGTGCAGCTGTACATATTCCTGTGCAGTTGTACACCTTCACTTCTGTCTTTACATATGCATATATATTTTGCACGTATGTTTGCTTGTACATATGAAACTTACCTGAAACAAGTTTTTTTTTGGTATTTAGTGATTAGTTTTACCTGTGTTTCTTGGTCGTGTCTGTGTGTATGCAATTATGCATGTTTTTTCAATTCTGCATACATTATCTTATGTGTGTATCCATGTTGCAGGTTCGAGCTACACCTGGGCATACATTAGGTTGTGTTACGTATGTTACAGGAGATGGGCCTGATCAGCCCCAACCTAGGATGGCTTTCACGGGAGATACCTTGCTCATACGTGGATGTGGGAGAACTGATTTTCAGGTACGGTATCTTATACTTTTGAAGCTCTCTATGATGTTATTCCTGTGGCACATTCTGCTGTTTTTTATTAAATGAAAGGAAAAAGAGAATTTTGCAACGCTTTCAGGTTGAAATGTTGACTTGCACTTGAAACAGGAATTTTATGAGCGGGCCTTTGATCAAGTTCCTTGTATTGATTTCTCTAATCTGCTTGCAGGGTGGCAGTTCACATCAACTCTACAAGTCAGTCCATTCACAGGCAAGCACATGATGAGATAATATACTTCCAGTACAATGGGAGAATTGAGCATAAATTTGATATTGAAAAACCACTAATCCCCTTGTGCTTACGATTTCAGATTTTCTCATTGCCAGAGGATACATTTATATACCCCGCTCATGATTACAAGGGATTCACTGTAAGGACCTATCTGTTGTTTTATCGTCTGTTTACCAAATAAATCCAGCCAGCTGCTTATGTTACGTGCTTGCTTGAGATGCAGGTCAGTACTGTGGGGGAAGAGAAGCTCTACAATCCACGGCTTACAAAAGATGAGGTATGTATTTTCTTTTCCTATATGTGGACCCCTTTCAGTTGCTAAATCTAATTTTCCTCAGAAATATGTAACTGCTACTATCTGGTTGGCAAACAGTTTGTAGTTTACGGTTTACTCTAATGAACTTACATGTTGACATTTTCTATGTATTCACATGTTCTTTGTCGACAAGCATTTAACCAAGATGTCTTGGCTGGGCCGGTAGTGGTGTGATTGAACCTCTGCCTAATTTTTTACTAACGGTTAACACGAATGATTCAGAGGTTTTGTAAAGAGTTTTGCTGAAATTGAAGGGAAATTGTGGCTATTGTGTGGAGACTGTTAGCTGACTAGAGTAGTAATCACTGTAGAGAACTTTTTGCTTCTGACCATAAGTGCTTCATAATTTTCACTTCTCTTTCACGTATCATATGGTTATGTTGAACAC
This sequence comes from Spiraea crenata, assembly GCA_033992175.1. NCBI lineage: Eukaryota > Viridiplantae > Streptophyta > Magnoliopsida > Rosales > Rosaceae > Spiraea > Spiraea crenata. Next base: position 3,356,705 of record JAVBHV010000019.1, read on the forward strand.
TTCCTCCTTATCTGTATCAAACTAATCTGATTTTTGAACTATTTTCTGCAGGAAGCATTTAAAGATATCATGGAAAGTAAGTAAAACTATTTAGCTCCAACTTCTTAAAACTGTGGTTTCATGGTTATATGACATATCCAATCATTTTAGGTTTGAATTAAGATTATTTATGGTCTTTTCACAGATCTAAAACTCGCATATCCAAAAATGATTGACATAGCTGTACCGGCAAATATGGTTTGTGGGTTGCAAGATCTGTCTGAAAGGCCTGTGGAGTCTGTTGTAAACTAGATGCAATTGCTACTGCCATTTGTATTTCAGACCAGAACGTCTAAAGGGAGCTGGCGTAACTACACGAATCAATTAGTTTGCCACTATAGTATACATGACGTATTCTACGTCTACCATTGACTGTGCTGGACGTTTGACAGTATACTGATTCTTATATGAGCTCTTTTATTGTGTGTAGAAATAAAAGAACATCTATGGATGAATGAAAGAGCTAGCTAGCTACCTGTGGCTGTTGTATTGGAATCACTACATAAAAATCTCATACTTTATACTATTTCATCTTAAAGCATCGTCATGGTGCAACATCGATCTTCTGCATAGTCCAAACGTCTCTATGAATGACGTTCCAACTGCCCTTCTGTTTGTTTTGAAATCTTAGTTTCCTGTCTAGCTTGAGAAAGAAGATTTGGTATCATTCCTCCAATATTCTGTCTCATAACATCTTTTTATCCACCTTTAGCTGTAATTTTTCCAAGATACAGTGGGGGGGGGGTGTACTTTATTGCGATCCAGCTCGTACAAGGCTGTAGCTTTGCAAGTCTCTTTCAACTTTGCGTAGTTTCTCTCTGCTGCCCGTCCAAATCTTTCAGTACAAACATACTTAGTCATATTATAAACTATGCAAGTTTTAAGTTAGAAGACTCAATTCTTGAACTGTCCAATGACTGACATGCAAGTCTCTTAAAAGTTTTCAACTGTGATCCTGATTACGACGGATTCTTGACGGATTAAAAGACTCAATCAATCACGTAACTTACATTTGGTGGCTGGGCGTAAACTCAACTACTCAATTACATTTGACTTCTGTTATAGTTGTTGTTTATCAACACATCAGTTAGTAGCTAGACTCCTTCAATTGAACAACAGTCATTACTAATCCTACGTACTGGACGAGTCTTGAGATTCATGAGTCCAGAGACAAAAGGAGGGGGAAAAAAAGTCCAAGTCCAAGTAGAGGGCTACGAAAAAGTCCATGTACGTATATGAAGAGAATAATGGTGGTGGCATTTTTGATTCACATCCAAATGCTAGAGGACAGATTTTGTGATGGAAAATCCCATCAAATTTCCCAACATTCAAGGTCTTTTGCGTCCATCAAGAAACAAGCACTTGTTACTGGCCTTTTGAATTGAATAATTTGGTGGTTAATTTGATATACATGAACTTTGGACTCTCAATTCAATTGAGGTTAACCTAAAACGTGATTGCGTGTTGGGACTGCCGCAAAAACCACCTACATTTGTGTGTCAAACCACAACTCTTTTCCACATTCCACCAACACTTTCTCTTGTTTTAAGATAATAGTTCTACTTCTAAGGAAGAAAAAATGGCATTGCCAAAAATGGTGTATTGCCTTCTGTATACGTAATGAGTACAAAATGTAATTTCAACCATGTGTCCTTTGTCATATGAGCATCAATATATAGTCCACTAAAACGTTTGTCATGTTTCTGAATACATTTCAGAGGCTGAGCTTCTTTGATTATAGCCAGCAGTGATTGTTGATTGTTGATTGTTGAAACTACTATTACAAACATTCTCCCTAGTTGCAAGCTTGGGTTGACTGCTCACTAGCTTCACCTAATTTCTCAAGTATAGACATTTATTCCTTGAAATTTCTTTCCCTACATCTATCGCCGTCTTAGCTAGAAAATGTGTTTCCACAAGATTATAATACTCAAAACGATTAGAATGCACGTATTCATATCGTAATCGATTTTGAAAAATATCAGAACTACTTTTTTCATATGATCGAATCGTGCACTTATGCTCTTGCTTCATAAGTTTTATGACTTATCACATTGGACCAAGATGACATCAATGCCAAACTATTAAGGATGCCAAGTGGATATGAAACTAGCTCCAACAAGATCATGGAAAGAAAAAAAAGCTAGGTACAAGATGAGAAAAGTATAACTCAACCTAAATACAAAGAAAAGTTTTCTAGCTGGTCTTTTGCGAAGTAAAGCAAAATTTTCAATGCAAAAAATACCTCGCTTCGAAGAAAATTACTTTTTGTATAAGACAGGTTAGGAAGTGCTTCCCCCTGAAATGGGGAGATTATTTTTACTCCCCTAATTGGACTAGTAGGCTAGTTTGTGTTTGTGGATAGCTAATGGGTTGGTCTCAAAAACTAGTCGAATGAGTACACAATGGGGCTTTTATTCATTTTGTACTTTATATTTATCAATAAATCTGTCAGCAGAAAAAAAATAACTTGGAGCTAAATAGAGATTAAAGGGTCGACATGGATAAATAAAAAAACATATTTGAAAGTCAGCATCACATGGGAGCATTGAAAAATTAACACAAGAGCACTCGATTACACACCAATTTCCACTTTAAAAACTTTGTAAAAATCTTTTTTTTTGGAGTCAACAATAGTTCTTCAAGATCCAACGGTCCAGATGCAAAACAAAACCTGCAGTACAGTACTCATGCAATTTTTGGGTTTTATAAAAGTAATATGGCGGCAACGGCATTTATGTCTGCTAAAAAATCTACCAGCTACCCTCGTTTCTCTCAGTTTTGTACACTTTATGTATTTTTGCGTTCATATTTTTAGGACTCTGTTGTTGAACATTCTGCAGAAATTAATGGCAGACATTCTCTTGTTTAATTATGTATGTATATAAAATCATTTGCCTTTGTTCCCCTTGTTAGCTAATTTGTTTAATTCTCTGTTATTATTTTCACATTTTGTTACACGTAACCAAGATTCGAAGTTATGTTCATGTTTCTTTCTCTTGTTGTCACAAAGGAAAAAAACTACTCCTTAAAAAGTAAAACATAATGTGCTCATTATGGGTTTAAATAACGACGACAAGTGAATATTCCAACAAACATAAATTAAATACATTCAACTTATCTCTTTATTGTTTTTCCTAATAATGATAGTACGTTGGTTCATATCACACAATAAATAAATAATTCAAAGTAATCTCAGTATGAATCTAGTGATTTTGATTCATCACACTATCAACGACTTCTGAATCACAGTTAGTATTGTCAATCAGTTTCATTGCGTGAAAATAGGAGATGGCCATCACATAAATCCCAACCTTTTCGGTGTTTGATGACATGAACTTTTTGGCTAATATCTGGTATTAGGTGATAAGTCAAGGATTTCATTTTCTGCCTAATTTTGTGAAAAGTATATCTATGACCTACAACATCTAACTGATTGTTTTCGTATTAATTCATGCCCTTTTACTAAGGGAACTGTTCTTTCATGTCTTCATTGTGGTCATTGGTCCAATAATTCAAATGAGAAAAATAAAAATAACACTCATGTACCTAAAGTCAAACCATCGACTAAACATCTTCAAAATTAGGATACTGACAGTCTATTCAACTCCTGAACATATGCATAGTCCCACCGTAGTCCACATAGGAGGAGATTATTCTTAGGGACGGTTGACATCAATGACTGATTGGAAGATGCCATTTGTTTGTAAAGAATGCAAATATTTATAAACGACGTTTATACTTGAACTATTAGCAATCGTCGGTATCAATCTGAGCCATCGATTTCTCCGTAGGCACATAAAATGTTAGTCCTCTATCTCCGACAAAGCGCCATGAAGCTCTCATTACTTCCATATCGCAAACTAATCTAGGTAAAAAAAAATGTGTACGAAGAAATATGAATATCCAAAGACAAATGGGTGAATCTGATGTTTGTCTGTTTGCAAAAATTAATCTATTATTTTTGGAAATGGAAAAGTACTTTTTTTTTTTTTGGGCAAGGAAAAATGGAAAAGTACTTAAAACTATTTCCTAAACTAAACTACACGAAAGTCAAAACCAAGACCAAAGACAAAAGAGTTTTACCAAGTAAACTAAAATATATTTCCTTTTACTTTTTGGCACATTAAAAATTATTATACCTTCATCTTCATGGAGCTTTGTAGGCAGCAAATTGTAAAAAAAGTATTAACGGTATAAAATGACAGTCATTCAGAGTGCCGTGAGGAAATCAAGCAGGAAGGCAAGAGGAAAGTTGCATCAGAAGATGAAGACCAGGTAAGAGCTTACACAACAGACCACATTCACAACAACACACAAGATGAATTAAATATTCAACCAGAAAATTCACACAGCCCTCTCTATTCTTTCTTTTATATCGAAACCGCGTTTTCAACTGCACCAGTTTTGAATATCAAAAACAGATTCAAAGTCTTTGGCATTGGTTTTCATTCTGAAGCTGAACACACGTACAAGTATTTGCTGAAGAACTTTCTTTTCTCTTCAATAAATGTGTTGTCATCTCCACGAGCAGACACATGTTCACCTCTAAATAACTCTGCTTTCTGTCCGAATCTCTGTCTCTTCAAGCTTTAATTCAAGTTTCTGTTTCTGGGTTTTTGTTTTCTGTGCTTATAAACCACCCCTGTTTTGTTTCCATCAATTTTTCTACATTTTTTTCATTGGTTCATTGTGATTCAAGCCCTATCTGGTTTTTCTGTTTCTGGGTTTCTCTCGGATTGATATTCCGAGTTGTGTGTTTCATTCAAAGTCTTTCTGGGTTTTTAGTTTTTCCCACTTTTTCTTGCTTTCTCGGGTTTCCATTGTTTTCCTTCTGAAGTTCTCTTCATGTAGGATTTTCAAACGAGAAGAAACGATCACAATGGCTGTTAAGGCTTCAATCCTACTGGTTCTCTTCGTAATCTTCTCCTGCACTTTAGTAGCAATTGGTGGAATTCTCAACCACAACAATCAAAATCCCAATGGCTCCACCCTCGCCGGAATACAGTTGCCGGAGCACATGAGCTTCAATGCCGTCTCCTCCTCCGCCGATACCGGCTGCGGCCTCGCCGGGTCGAAGAAAACCCACCAATCGGATTCAACCAAGGAAGATGAAAAAACACCCCATAAACAAGCTTTGAAGCTGCACCTAAGGCACCGGGAACAGAACAAAGACTCCGGCGAGCGAAAAAGTTCGGTGATCGAGTCCACAGTCCGGGACTTAATCAGAATTCAGACCCTCCACACAAGAATTCTTGAGAAAAAGAACCAAAACACCATCTCAAGGCTACAAAAAGACAGCAAAACCAAGGTCCAACAGTCAAAGCCGGTTGTTGCTCCGGCACCATCGCCGGAGTCTTACGTCAGCGATCTCTCCGGCCAGCTCCAGGCGACGTTGAAGTCCGGTGTCAGCCTTGGCTCAGGAGAGTACTTCATGGATGTTTTTATTGGTACACCTCCTAAACACTTCTCTTTGATACTTGATACTGGTAGTGACCTCAATTGGGTCCAATGTGCGCCTTGTTATGATTGTTTTGAGCAAAACGGACCGCATTATGATCCGAAAAGCTCGTCTTCTTTTCGGGACATAAGCTGCAAGGATCAACGGTGTAGCCTTGTTTCGTCCCCGGATCCTCCTCAGCCTTGTAAGGCTGAGAACCAAACATGCCCCTATTTTTATTGGTATGGTGACAGTTCTAACACAACTGGGGATTTTGCACTTGAGACATTCACTGTCAATTTAACATCGCCTGCTGGTGCGGCGGAGTTTAGGGAAGTGAAGAATGTGATGTTTGGATGTGGCCATTGGAATAGAGGCCTTTTCCATGGAGCTGCAGGACTGCTAGGCCTTGGGAGAGGGCCTCTCTCCTTTGCATCACAGCTTCAATCACTCTATGGACATTCATTTTCGTATTGTCTTGTGGATAGAAATAGTGACACCAATGTTAGCAGCAAGTTGATTTTTGGGGAGGATAAGAACCTCCTGAGCCACCCGAAATTGAGCTATACCTCATTGGTTGGAGGCAAAGAAAACCCTGCTGACACATTTTACTATGTTCAGATCAAGTCCATTATGGTTGGAGGAGAAGTTGTTGACATCCCAGAGGAGACTTGGCATTTGTCTACAGAAGGTTCCGGTGGCACAATCATTGATTCAGGCACCACATTGAGCTATTTCGCAGACCCAGCATACGAGATTATCAAGGAGGCATTCAAAAAGAAGGTTAAAGGGTATCCGGTAGTGAAGGACTTTCCAATTTTAGACCCTTGTTACAATGTGTCTGGTGTGGAGAAAATTGAGCTCCCCGAATTCGCGATTGTGTTTGCAGATGGAGCTGTTTGGAATTTTCCAGTTGAGAACTACTTCATCCAGATCGAACCGGAGGAAGTTGTTTGCTTGGCAGTGTTGGGGACTCCTAAATCCGGTCTTTCGATTATTGGTAACTATCAGCAGCAGAATTTTCATATCCTCTATGATACAAAGAAGTCTAGGATAGGTTATGCACCAATGAAATGTGCTGATGTTTGACAAATTTGTTCGAAGATCAGCAGGTGGAGAAAAACTGTAAACATTTTTGTTCAATTCTTTTATCTTTTTTAGTTTTTCCTCTTGTCAAGGATCAGAGAGGTAACACACAGAAATTAGGTTCATTATTTTACCTTTGTTTTGAGATTCAGGTGATTACATATGGATATAGGTAGACAGGGTCATAATCTGTACTCAAACCAGAGATATCAGTGCAACATTTTTACACATTTTATATTGCTTGGTGTTCCCTCCTTTTGTTTTGCCTTATGAATCAGTTATGAATGTCTTTATGTAAATGTGGATTTTGGAGGGAGGCCTTACATTCTCAAAGCTAATTCATTCCATGGTTTAAGATTAAGTAGCACTTTGTTTATTATTGACAGATTCTTTGATTTTGGAAGAATTCCCAGCTGTGTGCGATCAGTTTTCTCCCTAATATGAATTCCTGGCTCTTGCCCTTCTTTTCTGCATGATCTTTGTTTATCCAAAAAACCTGTCACTTTTAATTTTGATTCGTCTTATCACGTAATCAGGTTGTTGATGAACATACACTACCTATAGACTTTAAAATGAAAAAATGGTCAATTGTTAGGTGTCTGGAACTTTAAATATGGTGTGTAAAAAAAAAATCAAAGAACAAGTCAACCCTTTGGGCTGCCTGTCACAGCAACTGTTGATTTCATTTTCCGTGTACCCAGTTGATAGCTATATATTACTCAATTCAAGGTGGCTCAGATTAGGCTCTTAACAACGTTCCATTTAATCAAAAGTCATTAGCTTGAGTCCCCCGGAAAGCTTTCTTTCAGTCTACTCATATAATAGTCATTCTGGTACTTTGCAATCAGATTGTGCGATTCTCAACTACAATAGTGAAGGCAGACTTACCTTTCTTTGCTTAAAGGATTAAAGGGAGCTTAGTGGCCGAATGATCCGCCCCAATTAGAGGCAACCTAACTTTAGTTGTTTTCCATACATGATTGTGAAAGTATCCTAATGCATTTGGATTTCTGGTGCAAGTCACTAACTCTGAGATCTTTGCTGTTGAACGGTAGTAATCAGTACTTTATCAGCTGATATCTCATATCTCATAAAGAAAGTGCAGGCATATCCACAATCTTTTGCCGTCCATAGTTGAAATGCTTTAAACTTTCTTAATATGGAATAAATATACATATTGTACATCTAGCTAGTGAATCAGAGTTTTCAATCTCTCATCATAACACTCGAGATATTATCTTAAAAGATAATTGTATCTATGGGAATATGAAGTGCTCTCGTCACAAGAAAATCGAAACCTCCTTTAGTGAAAACACTCGAGATATTATCTTAAAAGATAATTGTATCTATGGGAATATGAAGTGCTCTCGTCACAAGAAAATCGAAACCTCCTTTAGTGGAAAGATTAAATGTCTAGCAATGAACTCTAGGAAATTAACTGATTAGATGACTCAAATGTTTCATGATCACCAAACATGAGAGATGATAAGGTGTCCATATCTCATAAAAGGACTTGAATTTCTCTTCTCACACATGCCTAGTGCAATTTGCAAGGTGGGATTTCATTCTCTAGACGATACCACTCTTTCTACTAACCTGTCTCGATAGTTGACCAGCAAGTCAAGGGATCTCCATTCACAAAATCACAAGTTGGAGACTGGATCTACTCATGGTCATGTTAGGCTTTCTAGTAGAAACGTTTTGGGGACCAGCTAAGTTGTTTATGGGCAAAACACTGACTTCCTTTAAATGTCTTAGCCCATCGGGCCATAGAATGAAGACATTTTTGTATATGTATCGGTTCGGTTTGAGGACCACTGAAGCTGTAACCGACAATTATTGATTCCGTACACCATCTGGTAGCCCACTAAACCAAGCTACCTAAAATGTTCATGGTTAGTTAGTTCTGCACTTTTCGGTTTGGTTGGAGTGGTTTCAGGCCGGTTTCGGTTCTTCGGTTATGTTTTCCCATCTCTAATAATATCAGATCATCTTGGAATATCCTTTTTTTTTCAGGCACCTTGGAATATCCTTTACATGTGCCATGTCTTTTCCCATTAGATGAGAACAATTACAGCTTCAAAGTTTCCAAAATCTATTTGAATAGTTTTATTTGTTCAATCCGTGAAACGCATAATAATTATTTTGGAGTATTAATAAGAATTTTTTTATTTAATAGTTTAGGAATCAATCGCATAGTGTAATACTCTATTTCTATGCGCTGCACAAAACCTTTCCATATGCTTTTTCATAAAATAATTTCATGATCGAGCAGGAAGGGGAAACTACCTAAACGGGCCTAAATACGTAGATCTGTAGCAGTAATATAAAACTTGGCCCATGAAAGGTCCATGCAAAACTGAATTGGGTTCTCATTAGACTTTTTAGGGCCCATATTGCAAGCAAAAGGAAGTAGGGTTATAACCATCACTTGTGTGCTCGGTTGAAGAGGAACTCTTTTCAGGGACACACACGCAGCCAGCAGCCAGCAGCGGCGTCTTGCTCTCCAGAATCTCAAATGGGTGTTTTCAGGGTGAGCCGCTATGAAACTCTCTTGATCTAGCTATAACAGTTGAACTCTTTGCTTGCTAGTTTTCGTTTTCATGAAATAAATTTGATGCTTTCATTTTCGTTCTCCATGTTGTTGTTGGATTTTCAGTTTGTTTTCAATCGTTGTTTGGCATTTTTGTTGTCGGAAACATGGGTTTGGAGAGCTTAAGAATGATGGGTTTTGGTTTGTTTTGGTTTTGTGGAAACAGTTTCACCAGTACCAGGTTGTCGGAAGAGCCCTCCCAACTGAGAAAGATGAGCATCCCAAGATCTACCGGATGAAGCTCTGGGCCACCAATGAGGTCCGCGCCAAATCCAAGTTCTGGTAAGCTCTGTTCAATGCAATTTTTGCTCTATTTTCTTGGAATAAGATTCAGACATTGAAACATTGATTTGCTCAACCTACCTGTTGATAGAAGTAATACAGATTGTTAGTGTCTTTCATTTGGAGTGATGTAAATCGATGTACTATAAGGTTGAGTTTAGTTTATGTATAAAATTTATGGAGTTGGCATTGTGTTTATACGTTTCTGCGTTCTCATTGGGATGTGGTACTTTGTTTAAAATTTGTGAATAGGTACTTCTTGAGGAAGTTGAAGAAGGTGAAGAAAAGCAATGGACAGGTTTTGGCCATCAATGAGGTATTCGTCTTGTATTTGTAGACATATGCATCTCTCACTCTATGAGCCAACCTGAGCTAATTTGTTCTTCTATCAAGTGTGGTTCCGTTTCTTAAAGTACCCTGATTCAGATTGAAATTGCGTGTAGTTTAAAGGATTGCATTGAATTCACATTCACCCTAACAATGTTTAATTATAACAAATAGTATAACTGGAGATTTTCATATAGAAAATAGATTATGTGCTTTTATCTGAAGTATTTTAGGCACTGAAGTTGAGAGATTTGGATATCTGACAGGAAGTGTTTTCTAGGCCCCTTATTGTTTAGGATCTACTAGTGTCACTGAATTGAATATTGATGTTGGGTTTCTGACTGCAGATTTTTGAGAAAAATCCAACCACCATCAAGAACTATGGTATTTGGCTGCGATACCAGAGCAGGACCGGTTACCACAACATGTACAAGGAGTACCGAGACACCACTCTCAATGGTGCTGTAGAAGCCATGTACACTGAGATGGCATCTCGTCACAGAGTGAGGTTCCCATGCATTCAAATCATCAAGACAGCTACTGTCCCAGCAAAACTTTGCAAGAGGGAGAGCACCAAGCAGTTCCATAACTCCAAGATCAAGTTCCCATTGGTGTTCAGGAAGGTTAGGCCCCCAAGCAGGAAGCTCAAGACAACATACAAGGCAACCAGGCCCAACATCTTTATGTAATTTTGTTACTTCGTGCTGTTTTATTTCATCGGATGGCTTTTGCACTTTAATTAGCTAAACTAGTCGGACCTAGGGACGGTGATGAAAGTCTGAATTTTTGTTTCTTGGGATTAAGAACAATCTTTTCTATTATCTAAGTGTTTCAGTTTTGACGATTGCGACTTTATAAGTTTATAATGAGTATCATGTTTGCTTTATACTCTTTACTGTCAATTGTGTGTTCATGTCGTTACAATGCGAACCTGAGAGATGTTATCTGGTTATGGAGATTGTCCCGGCTTTGTTTGCAATGATGATGTGTAGTCTACACCAATTTGCAGAACCGATCGTTGACATTCCTCAATTCTCTCTGTTGGGGTTGAAGTTCATGATGAGATCTGAGCGAAAGGAATTCATTAATTTTCTAAGTACATGTTATGACCCATTTTATGAGCCGTGTCTTAATTAACTCTGAGAAATTATATATACTAAATGCGGGATGAGAGCAAGGAACAAAATTTCCATCGAAACATCAAAATTTTTATCGAAATTTTGGAAATTACGGAGGTTCGAAACTATCAAAATTTACCGAAATTTCCATAATTTTGACTATCGAAATTTTCATCAAAACTGAAAGTTTAATCCTTGGTTGAGAGCAGGTTTTAAAGTATAATGTCTTTTGCCCCTTTAAAAATCGCATGCGCTCTTCCGCACACAATGCTCTGTCGACATTGCCCTTTTTGTTTGTTGTGTACTTCGTGGCTTTGCCATTCTGAGAACATCTCAGTTTCAAGTGCTTTTTGCCTTTTGCGTTCTCGCTCTCGCCACCTTCAGCTCTTTCTTCAGCTAAATTTCTACTTCTTTATGCTCACTTTCTCTCTTCTCGCATATCTGGTTGTTTAAGGTTGAGATAAATTTCTATCCTCTTTTATCTCATTTGCCATATCTTTTTTTTTTCTTTCTATTTGGTGGCTTCCGGTTCGCTCTACCTATTGGTTGATTTTCCTGCTTCAATATTTAGGTTTTTTTTCCCTTTTGTCACAAAATCATGAATTTGGCTTACAATCTTCATTTTTTCCCTCAGGCATTTCAAACGAACCAAAACCGTTGTTCAAGTGGTGAGAACATCAACTATTTCATTTTCCATGTGTGATTCCATTTACCAAAGGTACATATATTCTTATTTTTCTTTTGGATGGTTGTTTATGTTTTGTCAATTAATTTCAATCGCAGTTTGGTAAAATGTGAAATTATAGCAAATTTTCATTTCAGTTTCAATACATAACCATATGAGGCGAATAATGGATTTAGTGATATTGCGTATCAAATATGACTTGGATTTGAGTTTTCGATTTGTTCTATAAATAACCATCAATTGACTTATTGATTTGCAGTTTACTTTCATTATTGGTTGTTTGCTGAGGCGATCTTCTTTACTCTAAAAATGGTTTGGTGTTGTGACTTTTAGCTGCAAGTCGAGCTAAGATTCTCCTGAGTCAACATATGCAAGTGTCTGATAGAACATCAGATATCTATTTATAAATTTGTTCCTATTTCCTAGGAAGGAACAACTTAATTCATTTTTGGTTATATATATGGTTATGACAAAATTATCAATTTTTTGATTTTGTCATAAGGTTATGATAAAATTTTTTTATTTTTTATTTTGTCAAAAGATTATAACAAAATTCTAGATTTTTTAAATTTTGTTATAAGGTTATGACAAAATTGTGAATTTTTAAATTTTGTCATAAAATTATGACAAAATTCTAATTTTTATTTTGTTTTATCATAAGGTTATGACAAAATTCTAAATTTTTTGATTTTGTCATAAGGTTTATGACAAAATTCTGAATGTTTTGTCATAAGGTTATGACAAAATTGTGAGTTTTTTGATTTTGTCTTAAGGTTATGACAAAATTCTAAATTTTTTTTATTTTGTCATAAGATTATGACGAAATTATAAATGTTTTGATTTTGTCATAAGGTTATGAAAAATTTGTGAATTTTTTGATTTTGTCATAAGATTATAACAAAATTTGAATTTTTTTTAATTTTGTCATAAGGTTATGACCGCATTCTAAATTTTTAAATTTTGTCATAATGTTATGACAAAATTCTAAATTTTTATTAGAAGGTTATGAGAAAAATTCTAAATCCCTTTTTTTATTTTGTCATAGGATTATGACAAAATTGTGAATTTTTTGATTTTGTCATATAATTTGACATAATTGTGAATTTTTTTTTATATTTTGTCATAAGATTATGACGAAATTTTGAAATTCTTTATTTTATCATAAGGTTATGATAAAATTTTTGAATTTTAAATTTTGTTGAAATTTTTTTTTTTATTTTATCATAAGATTATCACTTTAGTGTTTTCAAACTTCAAGTTACTCATAAACCATCAAGCCACTGTTTTGAATTCCATATCTATGTAAATGTTACTATCTTTCTCTTCAAATAAATGGATAGGTTGATTTTATCCACACCCATCAATTTGATCTTTACACCCATCACTTATTTTATTTATTAAATTACTGATCCTAATACAAAATTACACTTAAAGACCTAAAATAAAATAGAAAATTGATCATTACACCCACCAATACCGACAACCACACACCACATACCGCCCTCGCTAGCCCCCTTCTTCCCCATCCCACACCTACCACCGCGTACAAAATTCTGAGTTTACTTTATTTCAATCACAATCGCAATTGACAAAAGTTCAAATCGGTGGAGAAAATTAAATTTAAGCTGAAAATTGACCCGAAAAGGTTCAATTTTGTGCAAAGAACTCTCTGTAAATCTCAAAAATAATTTAGCAGTGTGAAAATTTGGACAATTTAGCCTTATATATGGTCGTGTTGGATCCAATTGTTTTGTTGGCCGAACCAATTTCAAAGAAATCAAAGAAACCTTAGAAAGTGTGATAGGGAAAGACAATGAAATTGCAGCAAAAATGGTGGTTGAAGGTGTAAAAGAAGGCGGTTGTGGCCAAAAATCTAGTGGGGTGGGGGTTGGGTTATTGATGCCTCCGGAGTTTATCGGAGCGGCCAATGCTCTCTTTTTTAAAAAAGTTTTCTTTATTTTTATACTTTGAACTTCTTTTTAATTTCTGAAATCAAATTCAATGTTAAGTAATGGGTATTTTTGGAACACAAAATGAGTGTAGTAATAAAATTCAAATTAGTCAAAATTGATGATGAGTTTTAAAATAAGATTGGGTGTAAAGATCAAATTGATGGGTGGATAAAATCACCCAAATCACAAAACGAATGATGTATCTTTACGGAAATGAATCATGTCATCTTTTGCATTGTCTACAAATTTGCTTACTTGTTAGGCTGAGAAAATTATTGGACCCTCGACTGAAGTTCGAATTTCTAATTTTGATAGAATCCTTTGTTCAGTTTCTCCTCACCAGTTAATCACAAACCTCTCCACCTACCCACCTCTCCCCACAAAACCCAAAAGGTGAAAAAGCAGTCCAAAAAAGAAGAGACGAGAGGAAATTAAGAGGGTTGGTGGGAGTCACACCCGTAGCTACCTCAATGGATAAACCAAGGCATGTAATTGCAGGTTGTTGGTGGATGAAATTAAACAAATAAAAACTTTACGAAACAAGGTGGTATTTTAAGCAGCTGAGCTATCGGTCTAGCACACAATATCCCAACCAACAACGGTTACATTTGGCAAAAAAGATAAAACAACTGCTCCCCCTCCTTCTGTTGCAGAACCAACAAAGTCCTTCAATGTAAGCTTTCAGTTTCTTGCTTTGATCAACTGGATGTTCTATTAAGATTGCATGTTTTAATTTAGCTCAACAGTTTGAAGTTGAACTGCAATGCTCCTAATTCTACTTTGAAAGACTCAAATGAAATGAACAAGTTAGTTGGCCAAGTTCTGGAACTGATTATCTGGGATTAGTTGATTGCTCAAACCATCCACCATCTTTTTTCTTATTTGGCCGATTGATTTGTTTCTGCAGCTTGTTGGATTCTACTCAACGAGCTATTTTATCGTTTAAATGGCGCAAGAAGTTGTAACTTCAGATGAGGTAATCTCCTTCTGCATGAACATTTCTCTCTCAATGTTAATGTTTTATCATGATCGGTTGATTTCTTCTTGCAATTGGTACCATAATATGATAGTTTCATGCTAATCAGTATATCTGTGGTACTTGTGGGACTGAATCTTTTAGGTTCTTCTTGGAGAAGAAAGAGACCATGTGAGATTGATCACTTTGAACAGGCCCCGGCAATTGAATGTCATCTCATCAAAAGTGGTATGCTCAATGAAGTCAAGTTGCACTTATTTCTGGTCTTGTTGAGTTTTTGATATCTTGTTTTCTTTTGTCATTAATCTACATTTTCTGCTGCGATCAGGTTTCTTTGCTCGCAGAATACTTGGAAAAGTGGGAAAAAGAAGACAATGCCGAGCTTGTAATTATCAAGGTTTGTCCAATTCTTCCTGGAATTTTAGACTGCATTGGCGAGCTTAGCTACATACTTGAATATACAATGTTCATTCAGTTAGGGATATTGTTGTATAGATATCAGCCACCCAATATGCTTTGATGTTCTTGTATAGGGTTCAGGCCGGGCTTTTTCAGCTGGCGGGGACTTGAAAATGTTTTATGATGGCAGGAATTCAAGTAAAGGCCCTCTCTTATAAAAGAATTGAAGTTTTTATTACATTTAGAAAGTGAAGTTGCTCATTAAAGCTTTTGGCAGAGGATTCTTGCCTTGAAGTGGTTTACAGAATGTATTGGCTTTGCCACCACATCCATAGTTATAAGAAACCCCAGGTAATGCTCTAGACATACCAAACTTATTGATCTTTCTCTGATGTGTACCTAAGAGGAGAATATTGTTCCGAGTTTGTCATTACTAAGGGTATCACTCAAAATTTGATGTTATATTTAGGTGGCTCTAGTGCATGGAATTTCAATGGGTGGAGGTGCATCTTTAATGGTCCCTATGAAGTTCTCAGTAGTAACAGAAAAGACTGTGAGTCTAATGATTATCTTTGGTTTTGCCCGATTGATCCATGTTGTATACTGATGCTATTTCTCAAAACTACTGGAAAATAGGTATTTTCCACTCCAGAAGCTAGTATTGGCTTTCATACTGATTGCGGTTTCTCATATATGCTATCTCATCTTCCCGGGCATCTCGGTAAGCATGATGAATTGATGATGTAAAGAAGTTTTCCTTGATTTTCCTGAAACTGATTGGTATCATGTGGGGAATGCAGGGGAGTTCTTGGCCTTAACAGGAGCAAGACTGAATGGTAAGGAATTGGTTGCGGCTGGACTGGCAACCCATTTTGTTCCTCTTGAGGTGAATTTCTCATTCTTAACTATAACTTCCTTTCCTCTAAAACTAAAATTTGAGAGTATTGGCTCACAAGATGTGCCTCAAGTGATCTTAATATCGGAAAGACTGCATTCATCTTCTGGTTTTTTGATATATTTGTTCTCATTATTTAAAAGTTGTTATTGAACTGTTTCTGTATACTAGAAACTCATTGATCTAGAGGAGCGATTGATAAGCTTAAACTCCGGAAATGAGAGTGCAGTCAAAGCTGCAATTGAAGAATTCTCTGTGGAAGTTCAGCTTGATGAAGAAAGTGTTTTAAATAAGTAATAACTGTTAACTGCTGATGTTTAATATCCATTTGCACTTCGATGCTTAGCATCAATAATCCAAACTACAAATCATATTAACATCACTGGACTTTGGTTACCTTTCAGGAAAGCCATAATTGATGAGTGCTTCTCCAAAAATACGGTGGCTGACATTATAAAATCATTTGTAAGTTACTTTCCTAAATTTCAGGTGTAACAGAATGAACAAATTCATCATGAAAGTGCAGATTCGGGTATTTGGTCAGGCATACGTTTTACAGATGTGTTTGTCTTTCAGGAAGAAGTGGCAAAAAAAGAAGGAAATGGATGGGTAGGTCCAATTCTAAAGGGCTTGAAAAGATCATCCCCTACAGGACTGAGAATAACTTTAAGATCGGTACGGTTTCTTGCAGTTTGATCACATGCATTTTGGGTTTTCAGTCATAAAGATATGCATTTCATGCTTGAGTTGCTTCTGACTTTTGTTCCTCCAGATTCGTGAAGGCCGAAAGCAAACATTGGCTGAAAGTCTGAAGAAGGAATTTAGACTCACAATCAACATATTAAGAAGCAGAATATCTGAGGATGTATATGAGGTAATTGATTTTTTAACAATATTGTGAATGAAAACATATAAGATGAATAATCCCATCTGGGAGCAGAGTTTTGGTTCATGTATGTGTGTACTAACAACCTCAACCTGTTTTGACATATAAGGGTATTAGAGCTCTCACTATTGACAAGGATAATGCTCCCAAGGTACTCTCTCTTTCTCTGTTAAAAAGTTTTTGACTACTAAAGGTACAATCAATTTGAATACACTTAAGAAGTCAACCAACTCTGCTATCAAATTTACATACATAGCTAGGATATCTAAAGACAAGCAGATATAAGGAATGCCTTAAGCCTCTTGTTATTGGTTGTAGTGGAACCCTCCATCTCTTGGTGAAGTGGACGATGAGAAGATAGATCTGCTTTTTCAGCCATTTGAAGAAGATTTGGAGCTGCAGATTCCTGAAACGGAAGAATGCAGGTAACTATGCCTTCATATCTGAAGAATGTTGTGGCTCTAAAGTAGGATCAGGTATTCCACTGAAAACGAATCATGAGTATGCTTCATGTTTACCCAATTGCAGGTGGGATGGCAAGTATGAGAGTACACCTTATGCATCTTTGAAGGTGGCTGGGTAAACCAGATTCACATCTGATCAGTATCGAGCTTGGTCTTTGTAGTAGTCTCTCACGTCGTTGGTGGAAGAATCGTTGCCTTCCTCTAGGCTGATTTTCATGAGTTATTTGCCTTTATGAATAAGCTTGCAATTGAACTGCAGCGTTTACGTTCTCAATCTGTGCAATTATTTACTTCAATTAAATATGCATCAATGAAATAAACTACTGGGTTGATCCCTTTTTCCCGCTTCTTTAACAGCATTTGTTTTCCTTTTTCGTGCATAGTAGTCCAGCTAATTTCACTTTTAACCCGAATAAGTCACCCTAATCCAACGAGAATATACGTCTGGAATGCAAGTATGGCCAGGTTGATTATGAAAATCGACGTTGGTATATAGGCCTAATCATTGCATATCTTCCAAATCAGCAGTCACAAGTTACCTCCGACTTGGAACCAGCCAAACGCCTGACCAAAAGTACGAACAATGAAATTAGCATTATCCAGAGCTTGGTCTCTTTGTTTCATTTTCCGAGAAGAGTCATGGCTTTTACAGAATAACTTGCACAAGAGCAAAGTTAACTATACTCATATGACACACATGAACTGATCCGCAATTCAATATTGCATACAAGGCTCATCTGTCTTTACATTCATCCTGTCATGTACAGTGTAAAGAATATGCACACTAAATAGTCGAAAAGATCATCAAATAAATAAAAGAGAAATGGTGGGAGGCAGAAAAACTAGGAAACTCCTAATCGGTCTCTAAGAGTATCAAACAGTGATGAAGCCGCAGCATTCTGTGAGAAGGTCAGTTTTAGTCGACCAAGCAATTCACCGTCTTTTGCCTGGGAGGCAGCATCAGCAGCTTCCTTGGCCATGCCAATCCGAGCATAGGACTGAACAGATTGTAAAATGGGCTTAATCAAAGAGATGTCAAGCACTAAGATAATTTGAGCAATATTAAAAAAATGGCAATGGGTTAAGTTACCTCTGCTCTTTCTCGTGGATCTGTGAGTTTTGGGATATATTTCAAAGCTTCTCCTTTTTCATCTGCTTCAACGCAAGCCTCTACAAATGGCCGGAAACCTGCCATAAGGAAATATGTATCTACTTAGCATGGCTGCCAGACTACCCATCTCCCCAATAAGAGGGGAAAAAAATTGCATTCCCCATGTTGCTTTTTTGTTTTCTTCCTCCCACCTTTCCTCAGCAACAAAAATGTCATTGCTTTCCATAGCTAAAAGAACTCCTTACCAATTGGTGGTCTCTTTTCCTTTGAGAACTTCTCCAGGGCATCCCAATCTCTGATTGTAGCCAAAGCAAACACTTTTAGCCAATACCATCTCTTCTCAGAAACCTGAGACAAGTTCACATTAGCACATTGCAGCTGACGAGGGAAATCATATAATAGCTTGCAAACAAGCACACAAATCCAACTGTTTTATTTTGAATCCCCCATAGAAAAAAGTATTTTTTTTAATAGTTAAAAGGCTTGGAAGGAGGCATAACTTTCAGTCTTACAAACCTTGAATTCTGTTTTCACTCTCATTGCAGCTTTATGGTTTCCCAGAACAATACATGTTCGAATTGTATCACTGATACTGGAATCAACAAAAATGGCCTGCTTTGTCGAAACTTCTAACTCATGCTGAATTCTGTAGAAATTACAAAGTAATCAGAAAACATTTAAATTTTACAAATTTTACACCTTATACGCACAAATGTATACTAAACAAATCTATCATTACAAGAATATGGAAAACGTCTAATCTTTGATGTATAACAGTGTTACACCAATCTTTGATTAATAGGTTGTTTGAAGCTTTGAATTAATTGTTTGTGCAAACTGCAACAACATGCTAAGCCTTAAAGCTAGTTAATGCAATGAATCGCATGGCCCACAAATCATAGTTCACCCAAGCGATACGGAGATAACCAAAAAGAATCAAATCTAACCTCAACAACTTTGCATGTTCTTCAGCAGCCTTTGCCTCAAAGGTATATTCCTTAGTTTCTAAAAATAGATTTTGGGCCTTCTCAATTAGCTTTATGCGCGGGCCATGAAGGGGAGATCCTCTGCTTGCTAATGGATTTTTTCCCAGCTCCCAAGATTCTTTCCACAAAAGGAAAGCCACCTCCTGCAAGATACAAATTTTGTATTGATAGTGAATGCTCCATAACAGATCTTAATATTCATGCAGTATCAGACATTCAGCAATTGATTAGTCATTATGTTCACTGTAGCAACATGATCACTGAATTTCTGTTTGCTAGTATGAACTATGAATGCTAAATTACTCCTACTGCCAAAGCCTTACTTAAAAAGGTACAATTTATATGTCTAGATAAAATGCAACATATGTGGCCAAAATAGGTATCTTCCTCTACCGGACACCCTATGTTATGCAGGGACGTACGTTATGTATTCTTTTAGGCATGGCCTTTGTCTTCCTCTAAGAAAATGTATGTCTATTATCCAGATGCATGCGGACATATGTATAAATGTAAAAACAAAAATCAACTGAAACCTACTTGAAGTTGTCCAGTTGATAGGAAAAAGTCCTTCAAGAATTCATGTTTGTAGCATCTGAAACAGACAGAAAGAAAAAAGCATAGCTTGTTATGCATGCAATATATAGATCCCCTGGACAATACACATGCACCTTAAAATCAGAATTAGAATAAGAATGAAAAAAAAAAAAAAAACCTTTTGACCATAGTTAAAACAAGCTTCTGATTTTTTTATTGAATATGACAGAAAAAATGTACTCAGAAAACCATTATTAACACGTAAATGAAATTAGAAGATGAAATTATTTCAGACTAATTCTATACCAACCGTGCATAAATTATGAATAAATCGCGTGCCAGGGCTCTAGCTTGCATCATTCCAAAGAACTCCAATGGTTGTCTCTGCGGAAAATATAGATTTAAGTTGATGAATATTATAGAGCTTGATCTAATACGTGAAAACTAGTAAAACACACATTGGTAACCATGGGCTTCCTAGATATATTACCTTTTGCCAGATATGGAAGAGCACAAGGTAAATGAGGTCTGTATCACCACTTTCAATTGCCTTTACTAAAGCTGTATCTTCTTCTCCGATACTCAACAAGAGCGGAACCTGTCAAATCCAAATGAATAGAATTGAAACTTTTCACTTTTGCAAAATATGACAACTCTCTGAGAAGATTCTTTTGCGTGACTAATGTACAAGGAAAAAGGGTAATAATATCATCTCAGTTTTAGGATACAAAAATTACCTGTTTGGAGGAGCGTGGTTCATGCTCAACAAGCATAGCAGCTAATTTCCGGCGGCCATTCTTATCTGCATGAGCAGCCACTGCGGCATAGGATATTCCTTTGCATAGTTTCAACTGAAAATATAAAAGAAAATAAACTGATTGTTGCACGAATCAGAATGAAAATCAAAACACAGTAACATATGATGCAGATACAGAAATCAACCTTATCAAGTAAGATCTCAAGGAGAGTGGCATCAGAAATTGCCAAGGAAGCTGTTATCTTCGAACATGCCCAGTGCATAATCACCATGTCCTACCAACAGCGAAAAGGAGAAGAGATAAGTTCAGGTATAAATGGAGTAATTTTACATCCCAAATAGAAAGCAGAGAGTTTATAGGATTTCTGAGTTAAGCTAATATTCAGGTTAAGACCAAGAACACATTGTCAAATTCCAAAATTCAAATTTTCCCAGCTGAATGGCAGCCTCTCTTATCAAATTTAGTCAAGGTTCTAATTCTGGGATCTTAGCCAGTTACAACTTCCAAGCACCCAGCAGAAATGAGCAAAAGAAATACTAGTGATGTAAATAGTGGTATCACATAGACTTACTTGGTTCATTCCAAGGTATTCTGATATCCGTAATGCAAGAAAGTGTTTGTAGGCATTGATCAAACGACCGATCAGAACAGATGGTGTAAGCAACTGAAAGCAGTAACCTTGTTCAGTATAATGCACAGAAAATAACATGCATATTGAGCTAGTTGAAAAATAATAACAGTCAGGTATTAAACCTTGTATTGCTGAATACTAAGAGGCATTCCAACATCAGGATGCCGGACAGCATTTAATACCCGCAAAGTTTTGCACATCTCTTGAATATGATCACGTTGAAAATTGCTGTCAAAGCCAACTGGATATCATTACCGAGAGCAGAAATCAGAACGAATGTTCTTTCATGATCATGGAAACTAAAAGGCTACGTAGCTAGTATGCATTGAAGGAAGACATGGATAATTGACAGGAACAAAGATATACTGCAACAAGATGCATTGCCAAAGTTAAGCAGATAAAATGTTTGACTCCAATGATTTTGAAGCATGAGTAAAAGTTGATATAAATCTTGTTGTGGTAGTTGGACCACAAGAAAGCAAAACACAAAAATTTGGAATTCTTGGAAAACAAAAACGGAAAATGTAGCTGCAATCTTATATCTGTTACTCCACTCATACTTCAGAGCAAAGCAAGATCTCCAAAATTCTATGCACTTTTTATACGCACCAAGATACAAAATGGTAGGAAAAGTAGCTTTCAGCTATTCTAACTAGGTTTCAGATTTTGATACAAGCAGATACATATGAAGCACAATATCCACACAAAGCAATATTCAGAAAGAACTTTATTCAGACATGCAAACCTCACTAAAACTCAGAACCCTGCTTACCGCAAACCATTCCCAGAAGGAGAAGAGAAAGGAAGGGTAGGGCAAAAGTGGCTAGACAACTGACAATGCAAGATTCTAACAAGTACTGGTAAGTTCAAATTCTATAGTAATATCAAGCAAAACAAACCTGCAAAACGCTTGACCATAGCTTGCAGCTCTTAGTAGCGTCCGTTGACGAAGAACATCAAATTCATGCCCAGCAGCATCAATACAAGCTTCAACAGCCTCTGGCAAGGATGGGCGTATCAATCGCAAATTTTCATCTGCCTGGTAAAACATGAAATTAGAACTTTACCATTATAAAACTGTAGATCATTTTCTCATGTGTAAGAAAGGCAGAAGAGACAATGGATCGTATTTTCCTGTACAGCCTTATTACCCGAGAAGTGCAGTAGTGTTGGTTTCTGGTTGTTAGAGTAAATGGGTGGAGGTTTGTTCAGTCTTCTTTGCCTTGGGATGTTTGCAAATTTTCAATCATCCAACAAAATTCTGGATTTTTAGAAGATTATCTCTTTATGTTTGAAAATTTAGTGAACATCTGTTTGATTAAGAAACAATAATAGAGTGAGGTACCTTGGCACTACGTCTGTCGAAATGATCCAAAGCATCATACAACAAAGCTGCAGGTGATGTACTTCCAATCTTGAAGATGGATTCAGTAGAATCAGGCACCCGTTGCAGAAACTCCATGCTGGAGTTAGACAATATCCTCACCCCATCACACTCGGGAATAAGAATGATCGGTTCGTCGTAAAAGTAGCGCACCGGATCACCTCGAGGACCCATCATCAGAAGCATATCATCCCAATAGAGCAACACCGTGTCCATTCCACACCACGATAGCTGCTCCGGAGGAAGAGCTGACTATGGCACAACAATACAAACACACACATTTACAAATATGCTACATTTCCATCATCTACATTACAAAAAAGGATCCATCTTTAATCTTGCATCGAAATTCGAGTTCTTCATTCTTATAACAGACATATAATTCATGCTATGAAATGCATAATCGAAAACGAAAGACGAATAATCTGACCTCACATTCCTGCTCGATCAAGATATCATTTAAATTCGAAGTCATGACGAGCAATCTACCGTCGTGAGTAAACGAAGCAAGCCACTGTCCATCTCTCGAGACCGCCATTTTCTGAACCGGCCCGCGGAGGACCTCAAGCCCTAGCTGCTGAACCCCGTCTTCCTCCACCGCCAAAACGCAGGCGTCGCCGATCCCGAGCAGGACCTCCACGTTCCCGGACATTGTGTACTGCGGTTCGATCACTGCCATACAGAGCGGCGGGTCCTCGATCGCCGGGTCGGCGAGCTTGACCGGGTTCGGGTTCTTGAAATCCGAGACGCAGAAGAGCTGGTTCGACTCGGTGATGCAAACGACGCCGTTTCCCCAGAAGACGCAGTCGACGACGTTGCTCTCGAAGCACTCTTGGCCCATGGAGATGGCCGGGTCGACGATCTCGGCGTGGACGGTGTACCGGAAAACGGTGCCGTCTTGGACGAGGCAGACTAGGATCTGGTCGTCTGTCCAGGACATACCGATCAACCGACCGCCGGGGTGCTTCCAGATGGTCTCGCCGAGGAGGTGGCCGGAGGAGCTGAAGATGCGGAGCTTACGCTGGGCCGATTCGCCGCCGAGTTGGACGATCTTGGAGTCGTCGCGGATGACGGCGATTGGGCCGCCGAAGGGGGCGCAGGCGACCTTGTTGCGGTTGAGCTCCACGTGCTTCCAGCTCATTCGGTAGATTTCGGGCTTGCGGTAGTAGCGGTTGTAGAGGAGCTGCCACTCCGCCGCGACGGAGACGTTGGCCATGTTTGATTGATCGGAATTTCAGAGCTCAAGCAACAAGAGAATAGAAGAAATTGAGACCAAAAAAAAAAAAACCTGAGAATAGTAACAACCTCAAGCCCAGTTAATTTTGGAGTGACCAGTTAATGGGCTATATCTGCATAGCCCAAAAAGCATTCAAGCTAAACCCATAGTTCACTCACCATATAGTAGTTGTACGATTATATTATGGGAGGTTATATCCACACCCACTTTTTATCTCAACACACCCAATTTTCTCAAAACACCCATCACTTATTTTAGTTAGCTTAAATTTTCTCCTTACACTCACTTTATGTTCCAAAAAAGCCCCTAATCAAATATTGGATTTTTTTTCTTGCACCCATCACTATTCTAAACAATACAAATTAACAAACGGCAATTGATGTTTTTTCTTAATCATTTCAAATCAATAGAAAGATTCTCTCTATACCTCGAACTCAAAGAACAAACGGAGAAGAAAATTGTCATTTTGCTTTCCTTAAGTTTCTGTATGTGTTTTCCTCTGTAGTCAACTGGAGAGGGAATATTCATATATGCACAAAACGCCACCGACAAGTTGATAAAGAAACATTTCATTTCGATGCAATGTTTTAAAGTTCATGTGAAAACATGAAAGACAGCTAGAGAACAAAATGTGAAGCTCACCTTTTGTTAAACCTTACTATTGCTGTAAAGCATCCTTTAATTAACAAACTTTGAAACCGGATTTGTAGCTTTTGATTTTCAACCAAACCCTAATGGGGAGTTTTGGCACAGTTCGCATTGATGGAGCACAAGCAATGTTTGGTAGCTTATAGCATGCCATTAAACAGTGATGACTAACAACTTTTCATTAAATTGGGTTTGCAGAAGCTAATGATTTAGTGATGCTTGTGAACTCAATAGTGGCAGAGATTAGCGAGTGAGGCTTAATGGAAACAGTGCATACAGAAAGAAGATAGAGACAAGAGAAACTCTCAAATTTCTTGAAAAGAAACTCTCAAATTTCATACCTCAATTGAAGGATCCGGAACTTCGATTTCACCTTCCATTCATCAAGAGATTCTTAAATTCTCTCTAAGATTGTGTAGAATGGATTAATCACGTTGTGCAGAAACTTTTTTATTTTTAGAATACGTTGTTTGAGAATTGGAAGGGTTTTGTTTGATAAGTTGGGTGTGGTGAGAAATATTTTATTTTATTTTATATCTTTTAGGGTTTAAGTGTAATTTTACAAAAGGATAAAAAAGTAATTACATAATTCATATGAATGATGGGTGTGGGGAGAAAATTGTTGGGTGGGAATATAAATTCCCTTATATTATTTAGGGTTTTTATTTAAAATAGACCAATCGGCCAAATTTTATTCTAAAATCTCCGGTCAGCCAAATCTTTTCCAAAAATAAGCCAAAGTTTTGCCTATTTGCATGCCAAGCCCTTTCACAATAGCCGAACTTTCTTGCCGCCGTTTCTCCATTTTCCGGCCACAGATCGGCGACGACTCCAACAGCAAAAAGTTTCCCCTCGACCTCAAGAGTGTACTCCCAAAATTCCGAAGCCAAAGACGATGTGGAACGCCGCCGGTGAAGCAAAACGTGAAAATTTGACAGCCGAGCTTCTCGCCGCCATCGCTCTTTTTCTGGCCACCTTCTCCGAACGCCGCAGCCACTAGAGCATTCCTGACATTTGAGAGAACATCCCCATAGTTTCAGCCCGAGAAACGCGCTGGAGAGCTGCTGGAAACGCCGGCAACAAGCTCGACGGAATCCGAGCTTTTCCGGCCAAACCAGTCGTCAACGAGTCCTGAAAACCTGGTTTTTGAATTCCTCTCATTCCGTAGATGCGTTTTGACATAAAGATTGCTTGATTTGGTTGAGAATTGAGGAAGATAGGGGTTTGAGTAATCAGGGTGATTTGAACGAGCGTTTCCTTTTTTTTTTTTTGGTTTTTTTTGTTTTTGGTTTTGTTTTTGGATTGGTAATTGATTGGTTGATGAAATGAGATGTGAAAATGGTTTGTTCAAGAAGTCGATGGTGGAGCTCATGAGCTGATGTGGTTGGGGAGATGACGGCAGTGGAGTTTGGAGGAGAAGAATGGTGTGAAGTTGCCGAGTGACAGAGAAGCACTATACGACACTATGGCGTACTATAAAAGACTGTACACACTATAAGGGACTATGTGCAAATTGTGAATAGTAATTTATTTTTAGAAATTGATATGAACACACTATGATGAACTATAATCACACTATGTCGAACTATGGCTACACTACAGTGGACTACAATCACACTATGGTGGACTGTGGCCACACTTTGGGTACATAGGGATTAAATTGCAAATTGTAATTAGTAATTTATTTTTTGGAAATGTACTACGACCACACTATGGTGGATTATGACGGACTATGATGGACTATAGTGTACTACAACGGTTTTAAGTACAAAGGAGTTACGTGCAAATTCACTATACAAATTTGCCTACTGAAGAATAACTCATTGCCCCTTGCCTATTTTGGAATAGAATTAGGCCGGTTGGCCTATTTTAGATAAAAACCCTATTATTTATTACATATATCTATAGTAATAAAAGAAAATTTTGGGTATACTTAAGACTAAGTACACTCACGGTTAAATTTGTGTTTTCCAAAATTTATCACTATATAATAAAAATATTAAACTTATTTCAGCTTGACTATTCTATATTAATAAAGGGAAATTATGGGTATACCTAAGACTAAATACACCCACGGTTAAATTTGTATTTTCAAAATTTACTCCTATATAATAAAAAGATTAAATTTACTTCAACTTAACTAATAAGTCTAAATCTGTAAAAACAAAATTTTACATTTAAAACCAAAATTCAATATACAGTAAAACCTCTACATAAGTTTGGACCACATGATTTTTATGACTATAGGAGCTTATTCTTCAAGAGAGGTATGATTAGAAAATTAATTTCTTCCTTAATTTTTTTTTTCTAAGAATTTTTTTACCTAACCTAAATTATATAAGTTTTTTTTCCCTATTACAGGAGTAAATTTAGATTATATTATTTGATATCAATTAGTATCGAGTTTTTTTTTCACTTGTCTTCCTAGAAAAGCAGTCATGTCACCCAAGCGATCTCTGATCTCATACAACAATGGATAGATATTTAACTTCATTTAGAATTTTTATTGTAGTATTAAGTACTATATTTGTAGTCTTATTGTAATTATGACTATATGGATGCAAATTTCTAAGAACGAGACTTAAAAAATACATGGAATATGACAATATGGAAGTTATTCCCAAAATATAACTGGTCCCGAGTTGAGACCAAAAAATTTTATGATTATATAGAGGTTATTCCATTATAGAGTATGCTTATATGAAGGTTTTACTATAATGAAAAATAAAAACACAAATAAGAAAAGCAAATTGGTACTCGCGTGAACAAATGCTAATAGGCTAGTAATATATAAATTCGTAATGTATCTGGTCAAAAAATTGAAAGTTTGAGGTCCTTGTTGAGACTTCTAATCAAGGAATCTTCATCATAAGAAGCTACTTGATTATGCTTCATTGAGATGAGAAATGGATTGGTTCATCCATCTACTTAAAGTTCTTGGGCAGACATTCCTGATGCAGGATTTAAAGGAGGTCTCATCTTTTATGCTACTTTATAAACTAAATAAGCTACCAATGATTGCCCAACACGTT
Source organism: Spiraea crenata (assembly GCA_033992175.1). NCBI lineage: Eukaryota > Viridiplantae > Streptophyta > Magnoliopsida > Rosales > Rosaceae > Spiraea > Spiraea crenata. The sequence continues at coordinate 3,384,168 of JAVBHV010000019.1, forward strand.
TGTAGTATTTTGTTCAAGGTGATAATCATGATTAAGTAGACTTAATTAACGAATTATGTTAAAATCAATGTGACATGTCAACAACATCTGCGACATTCATCATGTGAGATAGCGTCCGTATGCATCACGAGTCTCTACAAACAAACCACAATCCACGTCCAAACACAACTTCATCAGTACGTACCGTTCAAGGGTTGGACGGTGCGTGTTTGATCAAATGATTACTCGTTGCGGTGTACTTTCATTCCGAAGCTCATTCATAAACACAGGTTCTTGGTTTGCTGTTATCATCATTTTCATCAAATTCACAACTCTCGGTATGGACAAGATAATTCAGCAGCAACGGACGACAAATAATGTGGCACACTACCTCGGTCAAGAAGCTGCTAATATTCGTTCAAGAAATTTCTGGGAAGGCGACACGCCTCTTTGGTTGGATTCAATTCTTTCACATGAGATGCATGTTTAGTTTGGTGGATTTAGAGTTTAATATAGGCTTAATTCCCTCTAATGGTTAGGTCGTAAGGAAATAGACTAGGTTCCTATTTCTTCTCCTGATGGCTTTGCCGTAGGAAGATGGGGCAAGTTTCGGACTGAGCTCTACGCCCACTTTACTTTATTTTTCGAATGCTTATTTGTTTTAGTTAGGAGTATGAGGCTCTTTTCCTCCTCTTTTTTTTCGAGGTCTTTCGAGGTCGTAGCTGTTGCTTTGTTGCTATTCCCTTATACTCCAAACCCTTTTTTTTTTTTTAATGAAAATACATTCCTTTTGATTTTTAAAAAAAAAAATCAAACAAACCAATGTGCATTATAGTCAGGGATTAAAATTTCGGTTTCGATGGAACTTTCGATAGCCAAAATTATGGAAATTTAGATGGAAATTTCGGTAAATTTCGATAGATTTTAGTAAATTTCGGTAAATTTTGATAGTTTCGGAATTTTGTTACTTATAGCCAAGGTTCAAAGTTTCGGTTTCGGTTGAAATTTTGGTCACCAAAATTTATGGAAATTTCGGAAAAAGTTTCGATTTCGGTGGAAATTTCGGTAAAAAAAAATAAAAGATGGAAAACATGCTAGAACACCTATAAATTAATATCTCTACTTTCTATAGGCTATACAATCAACAAATAATGCAATTTAACATTTAAGCTATGCAACATTGTCCATATGAATTAGCTTTTATATACATAAGGGAGAAGAATTAGTGTTTTCATTCCGCTAAGCTATCAATTAGTACAATATTTTAAATGCTATTGTTAGCATGGAGGAGTGGAAGTGGTAGGGAGAAGTAAAACATAAAGTGAGAAGCCTACTGTTTGTTTGTGTGATAGATAATTGACGATGAAGGTAGAGATAGGTAAAGCATAAAGTAACAAGCCTATTGTTTGTTTGTTAGCTTGATAATTGACGGTGGAGGTGGTAGAGAAAAACTATGTAAATAAAATATCTTCACCAAAGACTACATCGAAATTTCACTGAAATTGTACCGAAATTTCACCAAAATTTACCGAAATTTCACCGAAATTTACCGAAATTTCCAACATATTTCCGAAGTTTCACCGAAATTACCGAAATTATCGAAATTTCGGTTTGTTTCCGATGATATTGATACGTACCCCGATTCAAGTTTCGGTCCTTCAAAATTACCGAAATTTCGGCCGAAATTTTGAACTTTGCTTATAGCTTAATTTAGCTGAAAAGAAAGGAACCTACAAGAACATAAAAAACAAAAGTGCTTTTGGGTTCTTAACATTTTTCTGATTGAAATTGTGGATTAAGGTTTTTAGTGATTGCCCAGAAGAAAGTTAATTTATAAAGACGAGCTTTGTGCCAATTTATATGTAACAACAAGCATAAGGCACAAATTTGTCATGATGAAGTTCAAGGAATCAAGTGCTGGATTTCAAAAGGGAGGACCACAACACCAGCTTTTCTTATATGCAATCTAGATTAGATATCCCACAACAAAGAAAAGTTTTCAAGAGCTACTCTTTGCCCCACCTGTCTAATACTATATGAGTTGATCCACCTATATTTACTGATTGTAATGCAAGTGCACAACTGGTTCAACCAATATTAACAGGTTGGGTTACTAAATGGGTTGATCTACCTATATTTGCTGATTGTAGTGTTCAACCAATATTAACAGGTTGGATTAGTCTGCAGTAATGACATACATAAACCAAAAACACAGCTGATGATGTCGGCAAGTATATCGAAACAAATATGGATACCATAACATATCAAATTATGATTGAAGAATCTCAATTTGTGTCATGTTTTGCTGAATGATGAGTAGTTGTAACCACTTAAATCAGAATTGAAGGATTGCAAAGACAACATTAGTTTGTGAACCCTATCATTAGGGGCTTAAATTTAATGCAGACAGATATCAATGAATACATAACAATTGCACCAAAAAGAAAGAAGACTGTATCTTGTTCAAGTTTTTTTATTATATATTCAGGTACTTCAATGCTTGAACTACAAAAAGTCATAGAGATTACTATTTAAAGTATGAAAGATTTTGTTTTCTTTAATGGGCTGGTGCAATATGTTAGTGGGAAGCAGAAGAGATAATGTTTTCAACCAGAGATTTGAAAACCTGACATTCTTTGTGCTCTGATATTCCACATTCTTCCATCAACCAAAAAGCCTGTCAATAGTGGATCCCCACAACCACAAGGTTGAAACATCCATTCATACCAATTATTCCCCACTTTCTTTTCTTAACTCAGTTAGACCATCAACATCCATGCAAATTCCCATCTTTCTTACATTAAAGAACCTCACTTTGCCTTCCTTTTAACCAGAAAGCAACAGAATGAAGAGCTAACTACACACTTTTAGAATCTTTCTTCAAATTTCTCACTTTCATTTCGACATATCAGACTTTTCGAGGTGGGGATTTGTTGCTGCCAAGTGTTGTTATGCACTAAAATCTATCCTCTGTACCTTAAGTTATTTTCTTCTTCACTCTCAAAGAAAAAGAAAGATGAAGTTTCTGCAGAGATTAGGCTTCTTCTGTATTCGAGCAAGCGTTCTTATTTTCGTTTCACCATTGGTCAGCTCATCTCAAGAACACATGAAGAGTGTAAAAAGTCACAAAGATAGCATTCACAAGGTATTTCAACCGTGCTGTTTATAAGTATAATGCTTCCATTGCATATTTTGTCAAGGAGGTCAAGTTTTCATAACTAAGGCATCATGCAGATGGGTCACAAGCTATCGTCCGAAATCGCTCTCCACGGGTTTCTTCTTTGGGCATCAGTTGGGTTCTTGATGCCTATTGGCATACTTGCCATTAGAATATCACAGAGAGTGGAATGTGGAAGAAGGCTCAGAATTCTATTCTATATCCATGGTTTATCAGAGGCAAGTTCATCTATCATGCGCTGCAATAATCTAGAAGAACAAAGAAATCTGTGTTTTCTTTTCCATCAGTTGAACTTCATTCACTTAAAAATCAAGACTACAGTGTTTATTAAAAATGAAAAAAGAAACATTAATTTTTTAATAGTACAACTTTGCTAATTAGGGTCAGAGACCCCACTGTTACTTCGAGTGATTGGTGAAGGAAAATTTAAGCAAAATCATTTGTGATTGCCAAGTAGTTCAAGTAGCCCACAGTTAGTTAACAATCAGCTTTGTTTTTATTTTATTGAGAAGACTATCATTCATGCTTAGAGGGCAAGAATATGATTCATTTCTGGTTCACCGGGAACTCGGAACTTATTATTATTATTAATTATCTCAAATTTGGCACATGGGTGGGTGGGTGTATGATGAGCATAAGTGTAGTGTTTGTTGCTGCATTTACTAAATCTTTCACTTCTGATTTAATTAATTTCTACATGATCTTCATTTCATGTTTAAGTATTTTATGTTCAACAGATGCTCTCTGTACTCCTTGCAACAACAGGAGCGGTAATGTCCCTCAGAAATTTCGACAACTCTTTCAACAATAAGCACCAAAGACTTGGGGTTGGCCTGTATGGTCTGATATGGTTGCAAGCCCTGATTGGGATTGTGAGGCCACAGAGGTAAAAAAAATATCAAAATCCATACCAACCAATTTTAATATATTTTGGATGTCGTGCCATTATGTGTATCAATATTGTTGGTAACATTGATGTCTACACATAATCGCTGGTGTCTTAACAATGATACCAACAAGGCAACAATTCAATATTTATTAAAAATCGGACATCTTGTACAGAGTCAGACGTCTCTTTGTTTGCATCTTTTTTGTTGAACTTTTAACCTTTACAGGGGATCCAAGAGAAGAAGCATATGGTTTTCTGTGCATTGGATACTTGGGACTACAGTGTCCATGCTTGGGGTCCTCAGCATATACACAGGTTTACAAGCATATCATGAGAAGACATCAAAAAGCATAAAGCTTGGGACCATAATTTTCACTGCTCAAGTCTGTTTTATCACCTTCTTCTACCTCCTCCAAGACAAGTGGGTGTACATACAACAGCAAGGAGTGATTTTGAGAAACGAAACAGTAAGGCCTGCCACAGATGAAGTGGTCTTGCCAACAGAAAAGCAAAAGGAATCAGTGATCCAGTCTTGTTGAGAAGGCAATTAACCAAATAGCCAGTTTTCAGTAGCATGGAATTCGCGAGTTTCCTCTTTTTCTTCTTCAGATATAAGTATGTTGAACGCTTTCCTAGCTAGGGATGGTTGTTTACAGCAGGTGATAAGTCATCGAGATTGTGTCTAAATGCCAAAAATCAAGATGTGCAATGGTAATGGGTCGGTATCATTTTCCAGTACAGTTAAGTAGATAGATCAGGTGCTGGGATGAAGATTTCTTCTAATGACATGAAGTATGTTTCTGAGCTAATATTCTGATGATATGTTTATGTTTTTTTATTGAAACACACACCAGTTGTTGAGGTTTGTAAGTTTGTGGATTCTGTATAACAGTTTGAGGTTTCCATGAGTGAAAACTAAACAGACTGTAAATTCACAAATCAGTAGAGGTAACTTCAAGAAGTGCGCATGATCTGCAGAAAGAAAGTCTTTAAACGTGACCTTGTCAAACTCATTGGTCTGTGTCGAAATAAAACTAAACAACTTTATCAATGGGCTAAACAACTTAACATCAAGTAAAAAGCATGCAATTTGCAGAATGCAGCAGAAAAATATATGGTATTTACTAAAATTTCAGTGCAAACGAAACAGAAGTGTTGTATTTGAAGCACAGCGTTCCCACATAAAATCTGGAGATTCAAATTCTATATTCAGTGTAGTGTATGTATTTTATGGGAGAAGCTGTACATAACCTGTTAATACAGCAATTCCTAATATTACGAGAGGTGGAAGAAGTACAAATGCTCCGATGGTGGAAAAGAAAGCTGTATCGTTTCTCTTTGATACTTCGTTCAAGTAAGCCTGTCTTTTGATGTTTCTCTTCTGCGAGATGGTTAACTCTTTGGCAGCAAACTTCTTCAGGTTTTTACCGAGTGGAATGGTGAAGTCCCCATCTCTATCCCCAACCAACTGGGCTAGCTGATCACGGATTGTTAGTTTCTGCGAACTACCGTCACTTTCATAACCTGGTAAAGAAACAAACAATTCTTAGCATTCTTTTTCTGAGAAACATATGATATGTCTGCTTGGATACATGGACAGACTTCACATACCACCATCAACTGATGCGCTAGTGGAGGTAAGTTGCTCCAAAAGATCCATCTGAGTACGAGCAGATGATGAAGATCCTATACAGAAAAGGCATATCAGAAATGAAATCTCCCAATTAAGGGACTCAATATACTCCAAATCCAAGCCGAGCTAGTTGTTTCACTGAACTTCAAGTAACCAATTCCGAAGTTTCAAAGGAAACAGAACAAAAGGTTGACAACCAGAAGTCAAGAGCAGGATTCTTCTAGGTATCCATGACTATGAACGATGGTTCGGAACTTCTATATGAGAGCAGTGGATAGAGTCTAAGGGGCAAGATAAGCCTCTTGCTTTTTCCACAATAACGTATCGCTACTATGGATCATATGGCATATAGCAGATAGTGAAACAGCTTTAACTAGATTGTTTAGAAAGTGCCCCAGAGGAAGTCATTTAAGTTCACAAACAAGTTCAAGATTCTCCAGTGTTATTGCTCCAATGTTTCAGGCAATGAATTAAGCTAGTTAAACTGACCAAATACAACACTTCTATGCTAACTTCCAAACAGATTGAATAATCCAGTAAAGCAATTGTATGAAGACGACACTGAAACACAACCTAAGACTTCCATAAGCTGTGAATTAAGACAGCAATGGCGCTACATAACTTCATGGATTTCAAGTCGCACAGTCGATCAAGTTTATTGATTAAGCTTTTGTTAAGAAACAATGACAAGTGTTCATAACATCCCCAGATGTCCAATCTTTGTTCAGTTTGTTCAAACAAAGAGTTTAGAACTTCAGATTGTTCTAACGCAAAAGAAGCATACTTCAGAGGAAACATGGAAAAAATACATCCAACAAACAACCAAATTCATAATAAGCTAACCAGAGAGAGAAGCAGGAAGGTCTTCCTCTTTAACCCAATTCCCAGTTCCTTCCGACTGCGCAGATGTTCTGAAAGAAGATGGATATGGTGAATTGAGCTTCAAGTGAGGTGTGTGTTTTGGGTTTAGAAATGGAAGAACACTTGAAGAAGAAGAAGAAGAAGAAGGGTTGGGGTAAAGAGAAGCAGCAGCCAAATTCAGGGCCATATTTTTGTGAAGTTTGTGAGTTTAGTAGAAGGTTCTCTTTCCATGGCCGGCCTTTGAGGCTGTAATTCAGTTGGTCCAAAAGTTCTGTCACGTAACACCGACCTCAATTTATATGGGCTAAAACAATTGCGGGAAAAAGCTCCTCCACATAAAGAGAAGAGAAAATGGCTATTATTTATTATACAAAGAACGACTATTATCGCAATTATTTGTAATTAATATAATAAGAATTGTTATTCCCACTCCAATTTTTTCAAAATGCACTCTACTTTCTTTTTAATTTTTATATATAGATAGAATGCACAATGAAAAAAGTTGAGTGCCAATAACATTTCCCAATATAATTAGTTAATATTATTTACCATCTGAACGTGATTACCAAACTTATGACCTCCAAATTTAAATTTGAGTTTTCTTTCAAGGAATGCTAGAATGTCATTGAAAATTATGCGACTCGATGTTTTTCACAAGAGAAGTGATGATCATTTCTATTCCATTTACACCACAAATCTGTCTACTTTCCCACAATGAGTTTTGCTCTGGCATGGCCCTCATTGATTTGGAACTGCTCCCCTATGCCGAAATGAGCCATCAACAACCAAACAAAAGTGACAAGCTCTCCACCTTTACTCAGCAGCTGAGCATGGTCGTTCGCTCTGCAATGACTCGCAGTGTACGATAGAATTGCCACCCATACATCACTCAGTAGTTCCCATTTCTTCTCATTCAACTTCATCAACTCTTTGGCCAGAATACACGCATCAAATAGTATCGATTTGCTCCTATCTCCTTTGACTGCAACAGGTTGAACATTTGTATTAGCATCAAGGAGTCTTTCACAAGCTTCTTTCACTGATCCGGACCCTAAATCCCTTCTGCTAAAGAATTTCTTGGCTTCAGCACATGTGTCCCAGAACCTTATTAGTCCATTTCCTGCTACAGAAGACATCATAGTAGGCTGCATAACTAAGAGATACGCCATATAGTCAAGAAATAGTCTTACTATATTCTCGCCGTATGATTTCATCTTTGCTTCTGTCTTCCTTGTTATAGCACAGTTCCATAGCAATGTGCCACAACGGAATGCTTTTGTCATATTCCACATTAACAATATAAGCTAGCAGCTTAGTGATCACTTGAGGGTCCGAATCGCTGTCCTCAAGAACCCAATCGCCTTTCGCAGCACCTATTTTCCTTGCAGTTTCAGGATCATCTGCGAGCATGGATTTACTTTTCAACTGGTTGAAAATGAAACTCCATAAATCTTCAGTGAGTGGCTTGCTAGACCTATATTTAAACTTTTCTAGAAGATCTTTGAGGCCAAACGGGCTGATGATTTCAATGCATGCAATACCAAAGTATTCAAGAATTGTAGGGGACGATGGTCTACGTTGCTTGACAGAATAATGTATCAAGTTGAATTCACAGACAGATTCATACCACCTCCGAAACAAAATTTTCCTAATCCACTCCAAAGAGTCGGTTGTTTTTCTGGACCACCACCATGATCTCTTGAAACCGAGGTACTTTGCATGCTATGGCTAAGTGGATTTGGGGATTTATCCACGACCTAAAATTGATAGAGCTGTGTAGACCCTCAATTACTGTAATACCATTGCAGGGTGCAAATCGCATGGCAAGTGCAGTTTCGTTTGGATTGGTAGGGTTCAAGACATGAATGAACATTTTGTTTGGTTAATTTCTTTAAAACCAGTTTCGGATGGGTTTTGGGCTTGCTTTGAGATACTTTACCTTAATAAGGTCAAAGGTTCAAGTGCATAATCAGCCTATCATGTTTAGGACCGATCTTCTGATGGAGATCAGGTAAGTCGCATTAGTCTCTTCCACATATCATTTAACCATAAGCGGCGCTGTTTGCTGTTCAGATTTCACATTGTGTTGAGGATGAATCTATAGCACTTGCAGATCTTTTTTTTTTGGTCAAATAGCACTTGCAGATCATATGGATACTATCTGACGTAATGTGGGTACTGCAGACCGGAGGAAAACAGACAGGTACTTGAACTTCGTTAGATCAATCTTCACTTGTCACTGACCTATTTGATAGACATGCTAATGTGAAGTATGAACAGATACCGGTGAACAATTACCTCGTCACCTCTACTGTTTTGCTTCAAACAGAGTTTCTTGTTGTGCTAACTGCTATTTTCACACATTCTGGTTTTGCCATTGTGAGTAGTAACTTAGAAGAAGAGAATACTTTCTGCATATAGCTAGCTGTATCATGTTTATGTGTAGCAGTAGAGTAGTAATCCTATTTGTACATTTATTGGATTTTCAGCTGGAATATTGTCGCTAGGATGAAAGCCACTGAAAGTTCTGCCTCCCATTAAGAAATATCAAATTCTTCGCATTCCTTTCGTTCTGTTGGTGAAGGAAATGATCATATGGAACAGGCGGTAACAAAGTGCTCATTAACTTTTTGTTTCTGTTTCATCTTTACCAATTATAAACACTAGTACTACAAGGCTTTAGGTATTATTGAATATTATCCTTAGGTTCTCAATGCAAAAGTCATACTTCAACTTCAAATGGAAATTACTTTACTGAGGAGATGCTGCTTTAGGTCTGCCATAATTATTTGGTTCTGTTTGGCATTTGTGGAAGGTTGCATGAGGTTTTTCTGCAGTTAATTGCATCATGCTCACAGATGGTCTGGCAATTTTATTTCGGGTATGTTTGGACAATGTTTTTCTAATTCTCCTTGTTTTCACTGCTTATTTTTTAGGTTAGTACTCCACCATATTCCGGAGTATTTTGGAACTACTTCAGCTTGGGTTAGAGTTTCTCCCCTACAAAGTACTAGGCAGATATATAGATTGCATTGACTTTATATATGTGAGCTCAAAAGGCCACAAAAGAAGATGATAAAAGACTCCAATTGGACGTTCTTTTTCTTTCTTCGTTAATGGTCTCCGTCTATCTATAATAACAGAACACTGGTAGATTGTGTCAACAAAACTTTGTGCTTAACTTTTTTGTGTAGGAGTTGTTGCTCCAAGATGGTACGGAGCTTCCTGCTTTCATCCTACTGCAAGGTACGTAGTAATTGTAATAGCACTCCAGGAAAAGTCATAGCCCACTTCACTTCTTCCGCTTTTTGTACTAAAGATATTGCTTTCCCCAAACAGGACCATAGCATCTCTGGCAAATGTAAAGGTTTCGAAACAGCCTGGTCAGTGGGAATTGCTTAGCATTCCTGAGAAGTAAGTTACCAGATTCACATTCACCTTGTTTGTTACATCTTGATCATTTCTGTTTGTGTAATCTTATTTCTTTATTATGTTATTTTGTGCATTCTGTATGTTTCTTGTCCCATCTGACTGTTTATGTATCTTTCCTCTCTGTAGCATCAAGTCAATTCTTTGTCATAATTACTTGCCAAGCTTTTTTTCCTGAAAGCAAAGATGATGTAGTAGAGAAGGAAGATCCGAAAGTGAGGTTCTTGGAGTTTTCAGTTTGTGAAAAGGCATGGCTATTGCTTAGTTTGATAGGCATTTGCATCATTAATCATAACTTTCTTGGTTGAAACTGAATTGCAGCGTCACCTGACCGATTCTTTCATAGACGATGGACTTCTTGAAATAATTGGTTTTGAAGATGTTTTGGTACCTGAGGATCAGAATGAACAATGGGTTCGCCTTGATCAGGTCATCCATCATGTTGACCTTTTTCAGATTGCTTGTTTTTTTGTTTTTTTAAGACTGATGACAGTGACACTAGAAACTTGTGAGCTGTGTGCACTTTTCTGTTCTATACTTCTTACTTATTAGTCTATAAAACTTGAGATCTTGTGTTGAAATGACGTCCCGATTCACAATTACTTGAACTACAAGAAACTTATGGAGTGACATATGCTGTAGACTCATTGCAGGAATGTTGTCCGGTGCCCACCAATTCCAACTAAAGTCAATCCCCTCATTGACTCTGATTGCTAGATAGAAGAATTCAGTTTTGTTTGTTATCTGACATCTAATTCAAATGTGGTTAATGATGCCTTTGCCCCTTATTAGGTGCGGGGAATTCGCTTTGAGTTGATAGAGGGTGCAGCAAAAGTTGTGAACATGAGGACTGATGGAGCAGCATGGAAAAAAATTCCAGTAGCTGGTTTGGTTGAGATTATTGAAATCTCTTGCCACTCTCAAGTCAACATTCTTGCCCTTCCAAATTTCCCAGCAAAATGTATCCACGAGTCATCACCACCAAGCAGTTCCAGAATCACCTGTGCTAGCTTTACTGAAGAGAAAAATTCTTTGTTCTATGTTCCTTAAGTTATTGATGGATTGGATGGAAAGAATCCCAAGCTTACATTTGAGGATAGATTTATTTTCCCGCAAACCGATTTTCTCAGATTGATACTTGGATCAAGCTAAAGCAGTTGGAGCCACGTTCTCCTTACCAGCATTGTTTGCTTCTTTTCCCAAACCTATGTCAGAATTCTTCAATCAAAAAGCAGGAGTTCTATCTCTTCACTGGTGACTTGAATTCCACTGCTCAAAAGGAGAATCGACTTAAATCTCTTGAAAGCAAACCCTGCTGTCTCTCCAATGTTTATGAAGCTTGTTGCTAGCGAAACAGAAGGCGGATTGAAGAGATGGTTTGGTGTGAAGCGGAGGGTTGGAAGTCTCTGCTTCTGAAACAGATGTTTGATGAGAAGCCAACATATTGCATACTTCTTTTATGAATATGTGAATGAAAGTTCTACAAAATATATTATACGTATTTACTAAGGATAAACACGGTATGGTTTAGTTGAAATTAAGCTATGTAGATCTTAAAAGGACAGAGCCGCTCACCTAAGGTCCTCTTTTTGAGGTCTTGTAAGGTCCACTTTAATAAGAACCCTTAGATTGATCCAAGGGCAAATAACATTATTAAATTTACTAAACCTCAGTAACTTGTTTCACCCAATAATCTAAAAAGAAAAAAGAAAAAAGAAATATACTCCCTGCGATTTCTTCGTCTTCCTCCCTAGCCAACAACACCTTGGAGCAGGACCGAGGTCGTTTTACCGCCTATCCCAAGATCATTTTTTGCCACTCCTTTCTTTTCCTGCCCCGCATATCGAATACACAAAAGCATCATAGTCAAAATTCCGGCCGTTATCGCCTCGCATATAATGCGCCAAAGTCTCACTATTGGAATCCATAACCAACGAATTCCCATCTTGCTCCATGTTTGACTCCAATTCTACCACGAAAGTTCTATAATGCAGGCCCGCGGCAAAGGATGTGGCTGAGATTTGTGTCGCCCGGGATGATGCCTAAATTTACCAACAAGGTGTTATTGACAGGGGAGGAACCGAAATTTCAGGGAAAATAAAATATTTTTATTTTTTCCTTTAGCATTTTAGGTTTTTATTGGGTGAAACAGTTGTATGAGGTTTGGTGAATTTAATAATTGCATCTGCCCTTGGATCAATCTAAAGGCTCTTATTAGGGAGGACAAAAGACCCGAAACTTTCCATCGAAATTTCTATAATTTTTTTACCTTGCTCCAGTAACAATCGCCGAAATTTTAATCCTTGCCTATATTATATGTATTTACTATATTATACGCATTTACTAAGGATAAACACGGTATGGTTTAGTTGAAATAAGAGGACCTAGGTGAGCGGCTCTGCTTAACAGGATATTTCCAAGCCTTAATACCAAAGTAAAACCTTTGACTTTTAGTCACCCCAACTGTCCCCCTACCAACATAATTAATCCAACTGGCAATCTGTTGCCACATCCAACGAAAGGGGCAAGAAATATCAAATGACCAGAATAACCTTCTTAATGAATTGCCCGATACGCAGTGTCCCGTTCTAAACTAATACGGAGATCCTAACTTGCTTGTCAAGAAAATCATGAAAGGGAAGAGTCCGGACAAAGGAAAAGAGGGTTAGAAAAAGGCTGTTTATGGAAGCTTTCAAGATCGAAATCTATGAAGTGAAGTAATTACAAAGATGAAATCAAGTTAGCAGTCTACATGATTGATTTATCTATGTATGAACCTTGTAATTATGAAGATTAAGCGCCTCAAAGAGATTATACCTCCTCCATTTCTCCGATGGTTGCTTGGCTCTTTACAAATGTCTAGTATAAATTTCACACACGTATCTCTAGATTTCAGGTTATTTTTTTTATATATATTGAATCCAAAGTAAATTAGTTTAGTCCAAAATTAATATAATTACCTTTTCATTTTGTCTTACTTTCTCAAGACCTATTAAGATTTCTTTTATTTTGTTGGATATGAGTTCAAGTATGTAGATTTAGATACTAGATTGAGTAACTTGATTTGTCACAGCACTAGGCGCAACATGCATATACATTTAGTTTACTTCTGTCGAGCCTATGCGTGGCCCAATTGCACAATTCATCTTTTGTGGTTTGAGACTGAATGCTAATATTAGTGGTTAAATATACATAATCAATCTTAGACCCAATCGAACTTGTCGATTTGATCTGTACTGTAACTTGAACATGCTTTAATCAAGCTTCCAATTTAGTTTCTCATGAAAATTACATGAGAAATTCCGTTCATGACTCAGTAGATAATAGTATGCTTTCATAGAACAAGAATCATCAGTGGAATTTGAAAAACAAACGTTATCATCAAAACTAACCGAAACCGGGGGTGTTATGGTCATTTTGCAGATTGAATCCGGTCAACATGAAGGCAAATATGACCGTTGGAGCCCAACAAGCATCAGGCGTTTCGAATCAAATAATTAAATCAAAAGCGAAGACGCGATTAGACGTATCCCTATATCACAAGAATTTCCTCATCGAATCAGATTCCAAGTAAAAGACTTCGCGCACTGAATATCCAAAACCTTTGCTTTTCCAAAACCCAACTCAAATCTCCGCATCTATAACACGCCATGCAAAGGAACCCAAATCAAAGAGAGGAAGAAGAAGAAGCAGCAGCAGCAGCAGCGGGTGTGCCAATGGCGGCGGAAGGCGGTGGTGAGGAGATAGCTAAGGAAGCTCTGCCGGCTGAAGCTCATCCGTACGCCTTTCATGTGTCCGGGCCTCGGAATTTGACTTCTCCGAATTGGAGGGATCTTATAAACTCCAGCTGGTGAGTACCCATTTCAGTTTTTTTACGATTTCTGTAAGATTTCGTGGTTTCCGGTCATGGGTTATACTGTTTTTGGTGTTACAATGCGTAGATGAATTGTGCACAAATTTTAGCAAGATGGGTTTGTGTTCAAATTTGGAAATTTGTAGATGGAAGGGGTCAATTTTGAGTTGTATTTATTGGTGTAGAATATAAAAGGAAATTAGCTTTGAAACAGAGAAGATACTAACAGGGTTTTTGGTGTTTTTATTGAAGAAGGCGTAAATTAAGGGAAATTGATCTTGGATCTCAGATCTTTCCAACTAGGGCTCCTAGATTTATGGGTTTTGGGGGGTTTATCTTATTCCATTGTAAATTTGTAATATGAATTACTTATGGAAGGTTACTTGCGGTTTAGTCATTCTGATTGTGTGTTTTTGGTTGTCTTGGCACACCATTGGTATCTAGAACTACCGGAGCATTAAGTTCAAATGTTGGCTATGCTTCATATCTAGGCAGAATTGGTTTTGGGCTATGCTTATGCTTGACTTTCAAAATTGGGCATCATTTTGAATATGTTACCTTACTGTCAATTACAATTCTCATGTAGTATAGGGGAGAAGAAACCGTATATCCTACTGATATGACTAGCTTTATTTTTATACAGGAAGGACGGGAATTATAAACGAACTGTAATCGCATGCTTCATTCAAGGAATATATTTGCTAGAACTCGACAGACAAGAGAATAGAGATGAATCAAATGCTTTAGCTCCAAAGTGGTGGATACCATTCAAGTACAAGCTATCCCAAACATTGATAGATGAACGGGATGGATCCATATTCGGGGCAATTCTGGAATGGGATCGATCTGCAGCACTTGCTGATTTTGTACTCATGAGACCAAGTGGTGCACCAAAGGCGGTTTTAGCCCTAAGAGGAACATTGCTTAAAGGTCCAACTATGAGACGAGATATTGAAGACGACCTTCGTTTTCTTGCTTGGGAGAGCTTGAAGGGCTCTATTAGGTTCAAAGTAGCTATGGACGCTTTGAAATCAGTTGCTGGAACCTATGGAAGCAGCAATGTGTGCATTGCGGGACACTCACTGGGGGCTGGATTTGCTCTCCAAGTAGGAAAAGCATTAGCCAAAGAAGGGATGTATGTGGAAACTCACCTCTTCAATCCGCCTTCTGTTTCGTTAGCAATGAGCTTTAGAAATATTGGAGAGAAAGCAGGATTTGCTTGGAAGAGATTTAAGTCGATTCTTCCTTTGAGCGGTGGAACTCAGGTAAGCAGTGAAGACGGGGATAAGACTCCTGGTCTCGGATTGAAGAACTGGATACCAAACTTTTCAGGTTTGAAGAGTCCTGATATCGGTTTGGGAAAATGGGTACCTCATCTGTATGTAAATAACAGCGACTATATCTGCTGCTCTTACACTGAGCATGATGGAATAGAAGCAAACAATGCTGGCAAGGAGAATCTGGCTCCAACAAATGGGCATGCAGCAGCAAAGCTGTTTGTGATGTCGAAGGGAAACCAGAAGTTTCTGGAAGCCCATGGGTTGGAGCAGTGGTGGTCCGATGATTTGGAACTTCAACTGGCTATGCATAACAGTAAGCTCATTAGCAGGCAGCTGAAATCCTTATATAGCCTCCCAGCTCCACAACCAACACTTCCTAGATAACAACGGGTTCTTTTTCCGTTGTCTGTTAAATAACTCATTTTCCATTTGGGCATTCCATACTGTCGTGTTTTTTTTTTTTTCTTTGTATTGTATACGTTTATTGACATCAGTCCATAAGGCTTTTGCCTTTGTCAATCATTGATAAGTTTTTAATGTCTGTCACCTGGGTTTTCATATTCTTTTTCTTTTGTTCAACTGCTCTATCTTGGGCAAAGATACCTGAGAAAAAACACTCTGATATAATTGGATCAAGATGCAAAAGTCAGAGCACATTGCAAACACTTTAGTCCTTTCTTCACATCTGTCACAACCTAAAAGAGAGAAGGACAGTAAACCAAAGGAAGTAAGATGCTGGATGGGTTTTGGGGAGTGCTTGATTTATCAGACTGACCATCCCCTCCGCTGTAACCTTCAGGACAGTTCTTCAAAGGAGATTTGCAAAGTTCTTGCTGCACCAAACTTATGTCCTTCAGAGTAATCCTAAGCATCGTCATTGTCCTTAAGAGTTACTGGGCAGTTTGGACGGGCAAGACGCTGACTAGACAGCGGTAAGAGATTTTAATCTCAACCAAACCATCAAGTGTGTGTTTATTCCATGGTGTCCATCGCTCCTCATCTTCACAATCTCTGCTGCATCCTCTTCAACCAGAAGAACCCGAATCCCCAAACCCAACAACAAATAGGTAATATCATCACCTTCCTCTAAGTTTTGCTGTGTGTTTTTCTGATAGAGTGTATTCATGTGTATTAAAAAACTTTCATAGTCAACAAAAGACACATGCAAACAGCTGTTTACTTAGCAGCTAATTAAAAAAAAATTGTGAAGTCTTTCTTGATTAGCTTTGAGGTAGAGAGTATCCATGGCTTAATATACAGAGACTATATTCATCAGGTCTTCCAATTTCAAATTGGATAATATTAGTTCCCTTTTCATAGTTTATCATAATTAAGCTACACTTGGCCACCATGTTGCGTAAATTGTTGTTAGATACTCTCTTCTTCTTCCCCTGTGGTTTTATTCCAGCATCTCAGTGAAGTTACAAGCATATAACTAGACTTTACAATTGACTCTTGGCATGGTCCAGAAGTCAGAAAGGGATCAAAAAGGAAATTAAGTAGGCAGCTGGCTCTCTATTATTAGTACAACTCCGGCTGTGTTTCCAAGCCATACGGTTTTTCTCCATAATTCTTCTAGAGAGCTGCTATGTACACTAAAAAATTTTCTCTGGACACTCGTGTATATTAACAAAATGTAAAGACTACTTTACCCTATTGCGAAATGACTTAAGAGCCCTAAATTATAAGTTAACATCTATTTTTAATCAATTTAATATAAAACTTACAAAATTATTTTTTTCTGAAAAATAAAAAATAAAAAAGGGAGATGGTGGGGATTGTGGCGCTGCGAATCCGCCATTGATAAGAAGAGGACCAATCTACAATTTGCAGAGAGAAAACAGAAAGTTGAAGCGCCAAGCTTCAAAATCAAAGGACAAGTAGCTAGAGCTAAATGTCAACGTTTCAATCGAAGATTTGCTGCAAAACCCAAAAATCTCGGTATGTATGAAGTAATCTGTTTGTGAAAAAGTTGAGATGAACGAATGCCAAGTGTGAATTTTGAAGTAATCTGTTTGTGAAAAAGTTGCCCAACTTTCATGTTAGTTGATGATAAAAATGGTTAGCCCTAAAGCATATGAACTCTTCTATTCTTTTCCTATTTTACATGTGTGTATTATTTAAAATTTAGTTTAGATCAAGGTTATTGTTGGTATATGTCAAATATATCGGGTGTCCAGAGAAATTTAAAAATAAAATTATGGTGTACAAAAAAAGGAGAGTGTTCAAAGAAATTTTTTGAGTGTACATAGCAACTCTCTTCTTCTAATTTATCTTCACACTTAATTATGTAAACACCCTCTGCCACTTCATTTTTATCTCACTTTGCCACCTATAACTTAAATTGGCTCACTTTACCCTCTGCCACTCTATTTAGTGTCTCCCGTTACCCTCCCGTCCAAGTTCTGGTAAATTGTGGCTTTGGATTCCCACGTGTCACAGTGTAAAAAAAAAACCTTAACTTCAGCTGCAGCCCTCCACCGCCACCTACCACCCTCTTCAATTACCGACTCCTGCAGCCGCCGACACGAGCACGTTCACCCCACGTGAGTGAACACCAGCGCAACCACCGTGACCGCCGCCAGGAACCCCATCACAACCCGGTCGCCGATCTCGATTCCGGCGACCTCCAGCAGCCGGTCGCGCGAGAAGTAGAGCCCAATCTGATGCTTATTCCACTCGAATTCGAGGACTCTTTGATTTCTTGAGATTTGCGTAAGATTCGAGTATTGATTTGCGGGAAAAAGTTGATCGTTTTGGTATGTGTATTCTTGTGGGGTGGTGTTTAAATTGGACGAGTTTTTGATTAGAGAGACTTTTGGTGGTTTTTGAAATATTGGGTTTGTTGGATTGAGCTGGATCAGAGGATAAATTTGATTTGTTTTAGGGTCTAGTTGTAGTGGGTTAGACTTTTTTTTGTTGCTGATTTAGTTAGATTGTTGGGGAAGTTGAGAAATTGGATTTAGCATGTGGTAACTGGTGATGAATGAGATGGGTTACTAATTTGGTTGCAGTGAATTGTATAACTGTGTTTATCGAATCGAATTTCTGGGTTGGATGCAGTGATTGTTGGATTGAAGAGTGGTTTTTTTTTCGGGTGAGAGAAGAACTTTGACACGTTAATTGGTTCGTAGCTGGGGTATATTTGTTGGCACCGAGAATTTGCAGAATGAGCTTAGATCCCCATTTACCGGAATCGCGATCGGCGACCGGGTCGTGATGGGGTTCCTGGCGGCGGTCACGATGGTCGCGCAGGTGTTCAGGCACGTGTGGTGAACGTGCTCGTGTCGGCGGCGGCTGGAGTCGGTAATTGAAGAGGTGGTAGGTGGCGGTGGAGGGCTGCAGCCTGCAGCTGAAGTTAAGTTTTTTTTTTTGTGGACTTTTAATTGGTCAGTGACCAATCACACTGTGACACGTGGGAATCCAAAGGCACAATTTAACAGAACTTGGACGGGATGGTAACGGGAGACACTAAATAGAGTGGCAGAGGGCAAAGTGAGCCAATTTAAATTATAGGAGGCAAAGTGAGATAAAAATGAAGTGGCAGGGGGTGTTTACATAATTAAGTGTTATCTTCATCCTCATCTTTCTTGTTCTCTGCTTTTGTTCATGAATTGTGTTTTTACCCCAAAGTAACTTGGGCTACACCCATGGGAGAAAAGAAGAAAGCCCAATTACTTTTGTATAGCGGTTGGGCACAAGGAGAATGGAGGAGGAAAAACCGGAGCCCAAGGCTCTAGTACTGATTTAACCTCTAGAGTCTAGATTGACATATCTTGTTGGAGGTAGGGTAGGGGTCACCATTTGACTTGCAAGTTCATAGGCGGATGAGGATCAACCCATTCCATAGGCCGAAACGTTCAATCTGACTCGTACAGGCTATGAGTCAGCTCGACTCATTATTTGAAGCTTATGGAATAGTAATATATGTTTTTATTATTGTAGAAATTTTTATTTGGGTATGATTGTGTAAATTAGAAGTAGGAAATCTTGATGGACTTTGTATTAGCTAAAGCCCATTTCTATTGGGATTGGTTGAAACCCTAACTTGTTTCCCTATAAATAAAAGCACGGAAGACAAACACACCTCTCTTCTATTCATCTATTCTATTCTCTCTTACTATTAATTCTCTATATCTAAGGCTTAGCAAATAATTATTATTGCAACATTAATTTTATTTTTAATTGATAAAACTATTTAAGTTTGAAATTTTGAGTTGATGATTTAAAAGTCTTTTTGTGATAGATATTTCCTATATCTAGACCCGATCCTTATGGCGGGGTGTGAGCGTGATTGGCCTGACCCATTAAAGCCCAACTCAATGGGCGGGGCTGGGTTGTGATTTTGCTAGAAATGCTCGGCCTAATCCAGCTCATTAATCTCATTATTTTGTATGAGGGCTACTATGTACACTCAAAAGTTTTCTTTGGATACTCATATTTCTTTATACACTCATTTCAAATTATGAAACTTTTTTGGACACTTAAATTTGATTAAAAATTTCCACATTTACCCTTTTCATTAGTTTATTGTATAAATATTCTTGAACACTCATCAATTTTCTTTGGACACTCAAAATTAAATTTTATCAATATATTCATAATATAAAATCGAGGAAAATCGTTCAACTTTAGTGATGAATATTTGCGATATTCGCGTTTTCTATCGTCTTATATCTAATAAAAAACTCATCAGAATTTAACTTTCATTCAACATGAAAAACTCATATTCTGTATTTAAAAAAAGTCCACACCTTAACAAGAAACTATTATCAACTATTACAAACTCATACTCTATATTCAAACGGTACTATAATCAATGTTCTAAAAAGTATTAGTTATACTTTTTGTATACTTTCACTTAGCTTAGCTATAGGATAACAAGCATTAAATTAGAACAAATGATGATGATGATGATGATGGTTCCTATATTATTGCAGCAGGGGCGTCAGTCTACTACAATGGGAGTATGATACTTTTTGGCAGAGAGGGCGGCTTCAATGATTTGGTCTGGGCCAATATCCCCATCCTTTCTCTAGAACAGCTCCATCAAATTATTGTCGATAAGGCCAGGTAATGTTGTCACCCCTGGTTGTGTACAAGGCACAACCGACATAGAGTTTTCTTGGCTCAAATTCCCAGACCACCAAGTGTGGCACCATGTATTCTTTTTATACTTTCTCTGTATTTCTTCATCGTGATTCTCCCATCTCTTCATCGAAATCTCATTGAAGTCATGCAGAAACATATGCTGGATCGAAACATTGTCCTTCCCTCGAGCGTTCACCTTCTTAAGATACGTTCTAAATATTAGGCGATAAATTAATGGAAAACAAAACACCGAATTCCAAAATTTTAATGAATCGAGGAAAATTCTTACATTTTCTTCTCCGGATTGCTCCGTCATTGTGTCGTTCATCCAAAGTACGAGATTGCATGAGGATTAGGATTTAGAAACATTTTTTTTCCTAACTTTGATGGGTGTTTAAATGGAAGCCAAAAAAAAAAAATGTCATTAAATGTAATTTAACACATGTATATAAAGGTAATTACATCTTATAAAAAAATTGAAGGTGCCCAAAGAAATTTTTTGAGTGTACATAGCAGCTCTATTTTGTATTAGCACAGCTCGGCCTGACCCAAGCCTACTATTTTTGGGTTAGGTGTGACTTGGCCCAGCCCATTACCGAGCGCTAGATTGAGGTCTTGAATTAAGGATGGTCTTCTACCTAATTAACACAAACAAAGTTATGCTTTATCCAAACAAAGTTTTTCCGACTACTTTCTCTAACGAGTTCGTCTCAAAACAGACTAATCGTACTCTATACGGGAACTTATCTATATATGAAGAAAAAAGATTAAAGGCCAATTAGCGTCCAAGGTCCCTGTAGTGGCCATTCACTAGCGATTTCACCCTTGTGGTAAAAAAAACTCCCAATTTGACCCCTGTGGTGGGTTTTCGCTAGCAAATCGCACCCAATGTCAATTTTAGTTAGTTTTTCAGTCAAATTAGGGGCAAAATTTTCTTTTCAAATTATAATTTTTTTTTAAAAAAAATTTAACATTTTTTTAAAAATTCTTTTTTTAAAACACCAACTGTTATGTGTTATGCAACTGACTGAGTTTTTGTAATGGTGGTGGGATTTCCAAATATGTTATTGGATCGAAATGATCATAATTTAATGATCATTTTTGGATAAATTGTTTGTTGTAAATTTTTTAATATCGGATAACATCAATCTTTTCCAATTTATTTGTGTTTGGTGTTTTAATACATAACTTGATATTAGGAAAATAGCCTTGAAGACTTCATCAAAGAATTACTATAGTGAGTGAAAATAAGGTTAAAAAAAGATTAAAATGAAGTTAATGAAGAAAAAAAAATTAACAAATTAAAAAAAATTTAAAAAAATTGAAAAGACAATTTTGCCCCTAAGTTTGACTGAAAAACTAACTGAAATTGATATTGGGTGCGATTTGCAAGAGAAAACACAGGAGGGGGGAAAAGGAGAGAAATTAAAGAGAAAGAAAAGGGAAAAAAACGGCACAGGGACCTTGGACGCTAATTGGTCAAGATTAAAACACAGCTTCCAATAGCCAATTGATTCACTGCTCTGCCAACTCATATGACATGATTTATCTGCACTGAGACACCGACTCTCACTAGATATGAATCATGATCTCTCTTCACGGCTAAGATTGATCACAAAACAAAAGGCTTCCTTCCTACGCGGATAGCTAGGCCTAAACGACACCGGGCGGTAAGCACACTGTGTCCCCCTGTTACTGTTACCTTATATTGGGAGTTACTATGTTAATTCAATGCCACAAGTTTTATCCTTCAGTTACATAACATTTGCTTATAAATTTCAAATATTGGTAAAAAGATAAGTACATTTCCCTCTATCATAACTAATCTTTTTCATCTGAAGTAATATGTAGAGTGACACAATTTATTTTTGCAGCGGAGGTATTGGGTTGTTCCTAAGAAGGAAGCCTGAAGTATGACGTCTTACCTTATCTTAATTCTATCACATTTAATATGTGGTATCAGGCAGTGCATCTTCTTATGATGAATGCGCTTAGTTCCTGATGTTTGGAATTGAGGATGATGTCCAGCGTTGCTCTGGAGACTTTGTTTCTTTGCTCAATAGAGCTATCTATCAAAAAAAAAAAAAAAAGTTACATAGCATTTGCTCACTCACTCAAATTTTGTCATAAGATTATGTCAAAATAAAAAATTTCAATAATTTTGTCATCAGGTTATGACAAATAAAATTTTTTAAAACTTTAGTCATAAGATTATGGTAAAATTCAAAAATTTCAATAATTAAGTACTAAAGTTATGGTAAAATCAAAATTTCAAAAAAATTTGTCATAAGGTTGTGATAAAAATAAAAAATTCAATAATTTTGTCATGTGGTTATGACAAAATAAAAGATTCAACAATTTTATCCTAAGATAATGACAAAATCAAAATTTCATAATATTTTGTCATAAATTTATGAAAAACTAGGGATGGGCACACGACAGCAGGATGAAGGTGATCCCGTCCCAATTCCGTTTAATTGTAGTGGGATGGGACGGGTTAAGAGATTTTGAGGATTGATCCCATCCAATCCTGTCTTGATGGTACGGGACGGGACGATCCCACTCAATTTTGTTAGATTTTATAAACCTGTCAACATAATCAATTTTTCACAACACAAATTCATAAACTACAAATTTTCAAATGAAATACCAGTCTTCAAGTGTACTAAAGCAGTCCACATATATTTCAAGCTCCATATTCATATTATAAAAGAAGTTTCAATCTCCATATCATATTATAAAAGCTAATTATTATATGGTGACAGCAATTAAGTCTATTATTACAAATACTAATTAAATGGGACGAGGCAAGACGAGATTTCGAGATATTACTCATACCGTCTTGTTCCGAGAAAGTTTAAAAGAAGATGGGAGGGGACATGATACACTAAAATATAAATAAATTCCGAATGAGAAGGGATTTTTCGGGATGAGTTTGGGATGGGAATTCAGGATAAGGGATTATTCGGGACTTTATGCCCCCCTTAGACAAAACCAAAATTTTTTTAAAAAAATTATATTATATGGTTATAATAAAATAAAAAAAATTTCAATATTTCGTCATGTGATTATGACAAAATCAAAACTTTAATAACTTTTTTAATAAGGTTATGACAAAATCAAAATTTCTATAAATTTCATTATAATGTTAGGAAAAATTCAAAAATGTTGTGGTAAGGTTACAACAAAATCAAAATTTCAATAATTTTATCATCAGATTCTTGCAAAATTAAAATTTCATAAAATTTTGTTATATAGTTATGACCAAAGTTTGTCATAAGGTTATGAAAAAATCAAAATTCAATAATATAAAATTTCATAAAATTTTGTTATAAGATTATGACAAAATAAAAAATATTGAAATTTTTTGATAAGGTTATGGCAAAACTAAAAAATTAAAATTTTTTTGTTATAAGGTTATGAAAAAATCAAATATTCAAAATTTTTGTCATAAAGTTATGACAAAACCAAAAGTTTTCAAAATTTTTATCATATGATTATGACAAAATTAAAAAATTTTGTCATAAGGTTATGACAATTGAAAAATTCAAAATTTTGTTATAAGATTATGACAAAATTAAAATTTTTAAAATTTTATCATAAAGTGCAAAAGAACCACAAGTTAAGCCTACAAAAAATTTATCATAAGGTGCCTCGGGTAGGTTTATTCGTGTATATGTGGGCATTTTCTTGATTTCTTTCACTGCTGGATTCGTTTGTTTGTTTCTTTTTCAAGCTTTACTTTTTAATAGCTCGCTATCGTTTCCTTAAAAATAATATTAACGTTTATTTTAAACAAACAAAGATGAACATTGAACCTGTTTTTCATGAGAAACGCAAGGGTCAAAGAAAGAAACAATTTGATGAGAGTACCAATGAAAAGGTGATCAAGCTCATAATTCACTGAAGAGCAAATTCGAGGTATTTCAGAAATATCAACAAACTTTAATATAACCTTTGAATCTAGAAACGAGAGGCGAGCAAAATTTATGTAACCTTTAATGTCCTTTTATTTTGTATTTTCGTGTCCCATCAAGAATAAAAATTCAAGACCAACTATTTTATGGTAACGTACAATAAGGCCCCAACTTAGGAAGTTCACCTACAACCCCCGAAAATCTATCATTGACGAGGTCTGGTGTTTTTACAAAGAGAAGGGGAAGAACACAATTGAACTACGATGATACTATATGTATACTACGAGACTATTAGGATATATTATGATATAGGGTTATATATATACATTGGACTAGATATGAACTGTATGAGTACTATGTGAGGCAGAATTATAGTATGCTTATAATACACATAGTACCATTATAGTATTATTATAGTCCATAGGGGATCGGGCAGTATATAAAAATAGTTGTGCTCATTTTAGTAAAGAAAAAATTGACCATCCATTTTGGTAAGAAATTATCCAAAAGTGCTTATTTTGGATAATTTTCCTTATATATATCTGCGGGGGTTGCTATGTACACCCATTTTTCTTCTTTGGACACTATGAATTTTTTTTATAACATGTAATTACATTTATACCCTTATGTGAAATTACATTTAAGGGTTTAATTTCTTATACACTCATCTAGGTTTAGAAAAACAAAATAAAATCTGCAATTCCATCTTGCATCCTACCTTATGTTTCTAAATCCTAAATCTCATACAATCTCCTATTTTTGATGAAATACACAATGGAAAAATATGCATTCGAAGAAGAAAAGGTAAAAATTTTAATTGATTGTATTGAAGTCTTGTTGCGGAAATCGACCCCTTCAATTTGGCGACACATCGGCCACAAAAAGAACTGGCTGTCAGTGTTATGTTGTTCTGAAAATAAATCATTCAATATTTATGCCTCTTATGCTTCATAACAAATCTGGTGAACTTCTTTGAATATAAATTTTAGTTTTTGGTGAATCCTAGAGGTATGACGGGGTAGGGAGAGATGAGTTTAGCAAATTTTAATTTTGGGTGTCCAAAGAAAAGTTTAAGGATGCTAAAGAAAATTTGTTCATTAAACAAAATAAGGGTACAAGTGGACAATTTTAATCAAATTTGGGTGTTCAAAGTAGTTTTAAAAAAAAAAAAAGATGAGTGTCCGAAGAAACTGCGTGTCCAAAGAAGAAAATCGGGTGTACATAGCAGCCCTCATATCTGCAGTTGGATTTGTTTCCGTGAAAGCCCACAGCTGGTCAGGCTTGGTTTTGCAAATAGGATCAAGCACATGGAGACTTCGAGATTTGGAATAAGAGCATGTCCACCGCGGTACCAATCGGGGTCGATCGCTGATTTCGAACTGAGGGCAGAGCCGAGCAGCCTCCAGTGTGGTGAAATCGGTCGGCGCAAGGGAGGTCGGGCGAGGGTGATGGCAATTTTCGCCTTCGCCTTCGACTGAGCAATCGGCCCAGGCGATGGCGTCGCACCTCGTTCGCCTTCGCCTTTCGCCTTTCTTGCCCTCGCCTTTCGCCTTTCTCGCGGTGGAAATCGACTGAGCGATTAAATTGCCCACAAAATTGGTCGAGCGAAAACCCCCCCTTTCGCCCGCTACTTCGGTCGATTTGTTGCGTTTGCGGTGGTCTTGCTCTAAAGGCCGAAACCATAAGCCAAGTGAGCACAATGCATTATGCTTATGAAACTAAAGGACACAGGAAAGTTTCTTGCAAAAGGTGGTACCAACGACACAGTGGCTTGCTTTAGTTTTGATGCCTACATCTCACCATACCTTTTAAAACTGTTTGTAGATTGTACTCAACTAGAGAATAAGGAATATGAACATGATATATAAAGCTGGAGAAAGACCGGATACAAAGCATGCATGGCATAACTTACGTACCTCTCAAATTTGGTAAACTTGACACAATCAAACTCATAAATCAAGCGCACCATGGTTTAACTTTGTCAAACTTTCAACTTTCCATTTAGGGTGTATGTAACAATGTGGACCATGCCCGAAAGAGAGCAATTAATTGCAGGTAAAGAACCAAATGAAACTTGTCATCATGTTTGAGCTCGTCTTATGGTGAAAAAAAGAGAGACTATATCACATAGATAAGCTCATAGAAGGCAAGTCATTCCAACTAATGTGGTGAACTAATCACACATATTGAAAGAAAGACTATGTCAGCAACTCCAGAAAGCATAAACTACCGGCACTATTCATTATGCTCATCTACACTATATATGATGTCTAAACTCTTGCCACAGTTGATGATGATGAACACATTCCATGACTTTATTACATATCAAATACAAGAAAAGAAAAAACAAACCTAAGTTAGGTAGTTTCCGGTGTATCTGCTAAAATTGGGCGGCGCTGGTGGAGGGATGGGTGGCCGGGACACTAGAGAGGTTTTTCCCTGGCGTCTAGACACTGTTTAAAATTAACGGAATTGTTTTATTAATTGAAGAAATTATCATCCTTAAACACATTAACAAATTGATTCAGGAATCATATGATATATCCCTTGAAGATGTTACAAGCAAAGCCAACGAGAAAAAAAAGCACTTGATTGCTTCATTCTGTCTTTGTTAATTCTTCTTCCGTAAGGTGTTTCGTCTAATTGTCAATGTACACTCATTTTTTTTAATAGACTCATCAAAATCTTGGATGAATAGTCCGCCATTTTGAAACTCTCATTAATTCCTCTTGACTTGAGTTTTCTAGGATCTGGAAAACTTTTTGAAAGGAAGGAAGCCATGGTTGCCCCCATTCCTCGGGACGTGAAGAAGATATGGAATGAATGGAATCTCCGGGGCTTTATCATCTTAAGCTTCTCATTGCAAACCTTTTTAATTCTTTGTGCACCCTTGAGAAAGCGGACTTCCAAAATCTGGTTAGCCACCCCCCTTTGGTCCGCCTACTTGCTCAGTGACTGGGCTGCCGGCTTCGCAATCGGGTTGATCTCAAGCAGCCCAGGTCATGACAATACAGCTCCCGGAAGGCCCGGCTACATTGACGATACTAAGGGCAAATCTTTTGGTATTATGGGCCTCCTTTCTTTTGTTGCACCTTGGCGGTCCAGACACCATCATTGCCATTGCTATGGAAGATAGCGCGCTATGGCCAAGGCAGTTAGTTGGACTCGTTTTCCATATCATAGCCTGGAATTATATCTTCATTCTATCACTTCCCGACAACAAGCTGTGGATTCCTTCACTCCTCCTGTCTCTATCTGGGATCATCAAGTACGGTGAGCGTACATACGCATTGTATCTTGCAAGCTTGGATGGCCTCAAGACAAGCTTGATTAGGAAACCTGAACCTGGCCAGAGTTATGCAAAGTTCATGCAGAAATACTCCTCAATCAAAGATCGCAACATTCCAATTTCTATAGAACTCACAGTACCACGTAACAGAGAACGCACCGGCGTCATGGAAGAAGGCAATCGGAAAGATGATCTTGCAGTTGTTCACTGTGCTTACCACTTTTTCAGAATGTCCAGGCGTCTTGTAATAGGTCTTCTTTTTAGCTTCAACGAGCGCAAAATGAGCCGTGAGTTTTTCCTCCATAGAACCTCAGAAGAAGCTTTTGAGTTACTCTCAGCTGAGCTCAACTTTATATATGAAGCTTTCTACACCAAAGTTCTTGTTGTGCATTCCAGGCTGGGATACTTTTTCCGGGCTGTATCTTTCTGCACAATTTGTGTAGCCCTTATATTCTTCTATAACTTGGGGAAACGCAGTCTCCGCGAGTTTGATGTGCGGCTTACCTATACTCTGCTCTTTGGTGCCTTAGTCCTGGATGCAATTGCTGTTTTGATGATTGTATTCTCTGATTGGACCGTCGTCAAACTGAGCAAGTCATGGGATAATTCTTGTATAGCCACTCTTTTGAAAAATTACCTCCACTTCAAGAAATCAAGTTGGTCCACCAATAAATCAAGTTGATCCACCAAAAGAAATTGTTGGGAGTGGACAAGGAAAATTCTGTTTCGAAGATGGTCTGAGTCTGTATGGATGTTCAACTTAATAGATTATTCAATCAAAGAACCTTCAAAAGTAGTAGATAGTCCCACTGATATCGACTTCTTGGGCCTAAAAAATCTTCGAGATAGAATCAAGTATACGTCCAGCAAGCCACTCTCACTGGAGTTATGGGATTTCATTTTTCAAGAGTTGAAAAGGAAATCCGAGTTCGCAGGTGATCCTCAAACTGGCAAGAAAATTTGTTCCGCTAGAGGCGATTGGATTCTCCAGGGTACTTGCCGTGACTTACTATATTCTGTTGTTGAGTTCAATTATGATCAGAGCATTCTGATGTGGCACATTGCTACAGAAGTATGCTATAACCTTGATAAGAGCAATGCTAATGATGATCATTACCGCGAACATAGTAAGACCTTGTCGGACTATATATATCTCTTAGTTATGCAGCCTACTATATGATGTCTTCTGTAGCGGGTATTGGGCAAGTCGAATTCTGCAGATGTATTCTTGAGGTAAATACTGATCTTACTCCTGCTGTAATGTGGGGAAAGAGTAGATCAGTATTATTTGATGCATTTATTCTAGCCAAGCAGCTGATGGAACAAGGAAACAAATGGGATGTAATCGCTCGAGTATGGGTGGAACTTCTGTCATATGCTGCAAGTCATTCCAGAGTAAATAGCCACGCCGAATTGATGAGTAAAGGTGGAGAGCTCGTCACTTTTGTTTGGTTATTGATGGCGCGATTTGGCATAGCGGAGAAGTTCCAAGTGGAAGACAATAAAACAAAAGCAAAACTTATGGTTAGAAAGTAATAGCATTTCTGTTTGAATCTTTTATTGTCAATTGGGACTAAATTGTACTCAATTCTTATTCATTGTCCAGTGCCAAAACTTGTTGATCGGTATGAACAAATTAAACTTATTGTACATATTCCTTCATGATGAATTTAAGTCAGTAAAAATGTTGGCATAGGTAACCAATTATTGGTTACCTAGAGAGGGGTTACTATTGCCCTTTAGTAACCAATATTGGTCAATATTGGTTACTAATACCCTTTAGTAACCATCTAGTAATCAATAAGGTGTTGGTTACCTAGAAAGGGGTTACTAAAGGGTATAGTAACCAATAAGGTGTTGGTTACTAAAGAGTATTAGTAACCAATATTGGTTATTAATTTTGAATATCAATGTAATTATTAGGAACAAAAGTTGGTTGACTTTACCTTTTAGTGACCATTCTTTTATTGGTTACTAAAACCACGTACTAGTGAGTACTGTAACCAAAACCACGTACCGATTCAAAGAAACAAAACAGAAATAGTACTTATGCTTCATTAAAGAAAAAAAAAAATTTTATGTTTAGTTCTGCATCCATCACATGAAAGTCCCATCTCCTCACTAATTCTATAGAGTGTCGATCGGTTTATCTCCGGATGTTGGAAGGTGATTCTACAAAGAGTGATGTTGCAGTACGGTCCCATGTGTTTCTTGTGGTGTGGACTTGTCTAGATCCCAATAAGTGAAAGACAGAAACAAAGATTAAAATTTCGATTTCGATATCAAAATTTATGGAAATTTCGGTTAAAAAAAAAGAAAAAAAAAATGAAAAACATGCTTGAAAACCTATGGGCTTATCCCAAAAACTACTATTCTAGTTTTATTATACCCAAAAAAACTATCTCACTTTTTTTTCTTACAATTTACTACTACTTTTACAATTTAATACCAAACCAAACTAACAAACCCACCACAGCCCGTGTGCTTGAGACTCACGCACCCCACATCACACGCCCCGCGCTTCTTGTCCGCCATTGTCAAAATGAAGGATGTGTTCCTTCAAAAATATGAAGCTGTTCCTTCAAATTCAACGGAGCTCTTCCATCAATTTGAAGGAGGTGTTCCTTCAAAATGAAGGAGAAAGAATAGATGTGTTGACTCACCATCAATTCACACGATTTTTATATCAATTTTCATCTAAACAACCCAACAAAGTTTTCTAGACAAGTTTCAACGATTACCTTGGCCGGATTCTCACCGGAAAGTTTCAACCAATATGTGAGGCTCACCGGCGATGATCCGCTGCAAACTGGGGCTCAATGTTGGTTGGGCTCTGTCTAGAATGATGAGAGGATGAAGTTTTGGGTGGTGATTCGTTCCATTTGTCGCTGGAATCGGAGAATCTGGCCGGAAAATATAAAGACGTTGCTCTCTCTCTCTCTCTCTCTCTCTCTCTCTCTCTCTCTCTCTCTCTCTCTCTCTCTACAGTGGGTCTGGGGTTCTTGGTGTTTATGGAAAGAGGGCGACGAGACGAATCCAACTCAATTGGTTTCGTGTCAAACGGAGTTCGGATGAGAAAGTTATGGGTAAAAGAGTGTTTTGAGGTTTGTGGTAGACTAGCAATTTTTTTTTTTAGAGAAACAGATTCAACGATTTTAGAGACGTAGTCACGCACTTTTCCAATATAAAAATAGTATTATACTAAAAGTAATAGTATATTGTAATACTTAAAGTGTGAAAGTGTTTTTAGGTATTTTGATATTCAAGTAGCATCAAATTGTTATTCTTTTTATATCTCTACTTTTTATAGGCTCTAAAATCAACAAATAATGCAATTTAACATTTAAGCTATGTAACATTGTTCATATAGATTAACTTTTATATATACAAGGGAGAAGAATTCGTGTTTTGCATTGCACTTAGCTATCAATTAGCACAATATCTTAAGCTGATGTTCATGAAACATACACTAAACATTACATTAACATTACAAGATAATGTAAAAGTTGTAAGGAATATAATACATCAGAATTACACACACATACTAGTCAAAAGAGAAGATGTCAGGAAATTATTGAAG
The DNA here is from genome assembly GCA_033992175.1 of Spiraea crenata. NCBI lineage: Eukaryota > Viridiplantae > Streptophyta > Magnoliopsida > Rosales > Rosaceae > Spiraea > Spiraea crenata. Next base: position 3,415,147 of record JAVBHV010000019.1, read on the forward strand.
GCAGCAAGATGATTCAAAAGAAAGTTGTAAGGAAAAAAACATTATTAAATGCAAGAACTCATTCAACGTAAGAAGGTTGAATTAAAGTAACAAAAAATAAAAGATTGAATTGAATTGAAGTGACAAAAAGCAACATCTTCACCAAAGGATACATCGAAATTTCACTGAAACTATACGGAAGTTTCACCGAAATTTTACAACATCGGTCATTTTTAAGAGCTTCAGCCCGAAATTATCAAAATTTTATCGAAATTTCCATCTTTTTCCGATGATAATAAACTTGAAACTTAGGATTTTGCTGGGGATGCTTCACAAACATCTTAAGCCTTCTCATTAATTGTGGATTGTTGGTATTTTGTACCCCATTTGAAGCTCCAGTATTGAAGATAGTTCGAACAAGTTGCAACAGAACCCAAGATATAGGAGTAATCATTATTTATTACTTCATACAGACATAGTTCAGCTGAAAATACAGAAGATAATTGCCTAGATTATTCCATATAAAATAAGGGGGTATACTTAAATACTATAATCTTCTCAAGTGTGGTTACTAGCCATGGGCAGCTGGGCAGTGAGGCCACAAGCAAGTGCCTCCTTAGGAATGTATTTGAGGTGGTGAATACCTTGATGAAAGACCACTCCCATCCCCATATGCAAATGCGGTTCAATGTGACAATGGAAAGCCTAAGCTCCCAAATTATCAGGCACAAACCACAAGGCCGTCCACCTGTAAGGGTAAAGCACCGCCGTGTTCTTCATCGGTGGGTTTTCTAAGTTGAGTTTCTCCTCATCCTTGTCGGAAAACTCGCCCTCTCCGTACCCCAACACCCAAAAGTCATGCCCGTGCAAATGCCACGGGTGAATCTAGCTCACGTTTCCGTGGCTGTGGGCATGAATTGCGTTTTGAAGTATGATGTGCACCGTTTTGTTCACTTCAAGCTTGTACACCCCGCTGCTGCCGCCACCTGTCCCCATGTAATTATTTAGTCCATACCAAACGGAACCGAAGATGGGAGTGGATGGTAGGGTCAGGGAGACGTTGTTGATTTCCCACTTGATGTAGCCGCTGATATTGCGCTGGGTGTTGAGTAGGGTGATCCGACGGTGGAAATTACTCGGAGGCTTTAGGGAGTACTCTTTGAGGGCAAGAACCTTGTTGGTGAAAGCCTTGCTGTGGTTGTTATCATTCCACTGAGGAGTGACCGGAGGTGAAGAGGTGGGGATCTTCAATGATGTATTCCATGTGTGGAGGTAGTTTAGGAGGGTGAGGGCTTGAGTGGTGTTGGGTTTTCTGTCTCTTACTCCGATTGAAACCCAGTAGTTTCTGGAAGGGTCTTGGGTGGTGTTTATGAGGACGGAGTAACTCTAGCCGGAGTAGATGTCCAAGTCCTTCACCAGAAGCGGCTTGACGTAGTTTCCGTCCGCTTCCACAACCTCCATTGTGTGATTCTACAACGTTGACCAAAGTTTAATTAACCAAAAGCATCAAACATTGAGGAGAAAATTGCAATAGATGTGATGACATAACAGTGCTAGTTTTGATGTTCTTATGAAAAAATTAACTCTTATTGTAGTCTATTTTATTTTTTATATGATTGTTTTTAAAATTGACTACTCATTTTGGGTACGACATTATGTCGCGTAAATTAGAGAAAGACTAGCGCAGCAACCCACTGTCATAGACTCCCACATAAAACTTGGTTTGAATCCAGCATGAATCGAACCCATGATCCTGAGTTCGCCCTTAAATTTGACTATTTTGTCTTCATTCATTAAATTGGTTTTATTATCACACAATAATATGATTGTAAGAGTCCTTTCATGTTCTTAATGCGCTTTGGGATCTTAAATAATGGGATATTAACCCAACAATTTTAGTCTTATTAGACTCATACCCAATAGTAATATTTTCATTGACTAAAGCCCAATATTCAAAATCACTGCCATGTAGGATAAGTATTTGTCCTCACATTTATACATTATTTACAACATATGTCATTATAACCTCCCAAAATATTTTTTAAATCACCTAATATTTTGCTAATTTTTAATTTTAATAGCAAATAAGTAAAAAGTATAATCACCTCAATCACACCACATACTTAAAAAAACCAAATGAGTACAAGAAATATATAATCACATAAGTCATGACACCTAAGTATAGTCATATTATTTGATTTTGTCAACACCTAAGTCATTCCACCTAAGTATAGTTATATTATTTGGTTTTGGAAACACCTAAGTCATTCCACCTAAGTATGATCATATTATTTGGTTTTGTAAACACTTAAGTCATTGCACCTAAGTATAGTCACATTATTTGGTTTTGTAAACACCTAAGTCATTTCACCTAAGTATAATCATATTATTTAGTTTTGTAAACACCTAAATCAAACCACCAATCATGCCGGAGATAAAGAGAGGGTACAGAAGAAGAGCACAACACAAGGAAAAATGATAGGAAGGAGCAAGGTTCGTTGTGAAGAATCAATCAATTATGAGTTATTAGTCTTAAATTCCACCAAATTTAATGGGAAATAACAACTAATAGGGGTATGTTGGGTAGAGTAAATTTACAAATCTGACTAGACAATGAATATAGAGTGCATTTTTGCTAACCACCAAAAAGGGGTGGTGAGCATTACCATCCCCTTTTCCATCATTGATTTGAAATCAATGGTGGAAAAGGGGGTGGTAATGCTCACCCCCCCTTTTTTAGGTGGTTAGCAAAAATGTTTCTATGAATAAATGGAAAGTTCTCCAGTAAGAGTCTAGTCAATGGATTTTATTCACCAAAAAAAAAAAATTATGGTGGATTGCTATTCAAAAACAATAATATTCATGGGTGTATATATATATATACCTCAATGGCCAAGTCGAGGGAAGCAAGGGCAGTGGTGCTAGCAATTCTAAGCCTATAGATCTTTTTCTGATCCACCGGGAAGGTTTCGGCCGCGCAATGTTTGCACTCGCTGGAATTGACGATGGAATTGATATTGTGCGCTGCCAGAGAACAGTTGGTCTTGTGGTACTGTCCCTTCCCATTGGTCAGCAATGTCTACATCAATCAATTCACGTAGATGAAAACATCTCACACAAGGTTAATTGATCAACAAATATAAATGAAGATAATGAAGGCTAATATGACAATGAACCGACAAAGGGAGTAGGAAAATATGAGATATTCTAAAATACATCCAAGTTTTAGGTCGTTGGATCGCCATTTTTAGTGGACTGAACAAATTACAGCGATTCAACAGCCTTAAAGTCCAATGCAAGCAGTACGTCGATATGTATTTTAGAGTATTACCTGGGGTTCATTAATTCAGCGCATAGGGCTAGAAGAGAGGCCAACTTCTTGGCGGTGAACACTCTCGTGCCACCAGTCGCTTAACAACATGGTGAACTCGCCGTCGTAGTGGAATGGCTCTTTCTTCTGTTGGTCTCAAAATCCGTCAAGGGATTTCGGACTCCTTCTTCGTCCTTCTTGTTTGTGTGCGCAGGCGTGCCACCTCACCGACGAGGAAAAGATAGTTGTAGGTATGTATGTGGTTGCGCTGATCTGACTTCTTTCAAAACGATTGTGGACCAAGGAAGGAACGCATCTCAATCGAGGGTTCACCGTGCCTTGGCTGCAAGGACTTAAAAACGGCTTTATTCGTAAAAGGATGGTATGATGATGGTGGATGTGAATTTGGTGATCGAGAGTCTCCTCAAACTTTAACGAAACTGTTCGCAAAGATTGAATTGACACAAACTATAAAATTTAACCAAAACTAAAGATTACACAAAATTAAAAAGATAGGGATAGAAATTGCATAAACGTGAAGAGACAACAAAGTAAAAAGGTAGGGACAGACGTAAAGGGATAGAAGTTGCATAAAAATAAAGTAGCGGCAATGGAATTGCGAGGAACTAAAGAGCAAGAAGATAAAAGCGATAATTAAAGTGCGAAGAAATAAAGGACATGAACTTGAAATTGAAATATAAGAAAAGGAATTGAAAGACAGGCACGCGAATTGAATCGTCTAAGAAGAATTAAACTACGTGACTAAGAATTGAAAAGATAAAAGCACGCTTGGTGCGAGTAAAGCGAATAGACGAGTTGATTGTGTTGTTGTTGGCTCCTTTTCTTGGTGTTGAAAGCATTGTATTTATGTTAGAAAATTAAATAGGAGTTGTTTAATTTTTTAATAATGTGAATGGAAAATAGGTGGTGGAAACGAAGTGGTACTAGTTCTGAAACTTGGTACTGGATCAATGTTTGAATGAAATGGTACTTACCATTTCAAATAAGGTCATGCTTTTTCATATTTATATACGCGAATCAATGAAAGAAGAGTTGCACCGATTCATCTATTGAAATCAATAACTGTATATGATGGATGAAATGCATTGGTTTGTGTTGCTGGACTCACGGCCTTTCCGAAAGGTTATGAGATATCAGTTGTGACTTTTCCACAAAGAGGTTTCAACACCTATATATACAGAACCCCAACGCTAGCATTCATCATACAGATAGAACAATTCAATCCATCCAGATTACTTGGTTTATAGAGCATTCATATTGTAGTTTTCTAGTGGTTTTGAGAGAGAGTTCAAACACAATTTGAGTTCGCTTTTCTTGGGGATTGAAGTGCTACTTCCGCAAGAAGTCGATCGTTGTATCCTGGGAGACGTTTGCCAACGCAAATCCTAAAGCACCTGTGAGGAGGCAATTTCGTCTTAAGGAGATAGAACCCCGTTCTAGACTCGATCATCTATAAAGTGTCTTTCCTCTTTTCTTGTTGATTTAATCGTATAGTTTCGAGTTATATTGTACTTTCAATTTCTTAGTTCAATAAATATAGCAATTGTCACTATTTATACTTACAATTTATACTAGCATTTGATGGTCAGGCTTCATCTAGAATCGGCGTAATCTGCTCGAGCTTTGATTTCGTCCACCTTGATTGCATGCCGATTTTTTCTTCTCAGAATAAATTCCTTGATTGCATCGTTCACAAGTCTAACTTTGATATGATTCCATTTTCAATGCTTGATTTAGGTCATATATACACGTCAAGCACTTTTCACCTAACCAAATTGGCATACGATTGCCGTTTTGACTTAACCAAATAACACATGATGTACATATTTCACATGTTTGAACTTCACTATTAACTTTATACGGTTAAGGGAAGTGATGACCCTGGTTAAGACCGATTTTTGACTTTTGATCCATATAGTTGAGCCTCGGTGACCTTGGTTACAGCAGTGTTGTATGATACCAAAGTAAGTCTACAATAGTGTTGTACGTTTCCCACCATGGCGTTAAGCATTCCTGTACCAACCAAGATTTCAAGGACGTGCGCGATCATGTGTAGTTTCAAGGACGCGCCTTGGTAAAGTATTCCTATACCGACCAGGATTTCAAGGATGCACGCGGTCATGTATTCCTGTACCGACCAGGATTTCAAGGATGTGCGCCTTGGTCATGTATTCTTATACCGACCAGGATTTGAAGGACGCGCAGTCATGAATAGTTCGCCCGGTCATGTATTCCTATTCTGACTAGGATTTCATGGACGCGCGGTCATGCATAGTTCGCGCGGTTGCATATGGTTTGCCCGGTCATGTATTCCTATTCTGACCAGGATTTGAAGGACGCGCGGTCATGTATAGTTCGCGCGGTCATGTATTCCTATTCTGACCAGGATTTCAAGGACGCGCGGTCATGCATAGTTCGCGCGGTCATGTATTCCTATTCTAACCAGGATTTTAAGGACGCGCGGCTTGCTAGGCCGTATTGCAAGTATGTTCACGGCTTAGTAAGCCGTGATGGCATACTTATTTACCAAGTAGGATTGCAAAATTAGGTCCAAACATCTTCCCATCTTCTACGTCCACGATCAGAGCTCCGTACAACCCCGCTGATCTTTGCATTCCGTAGTGCCCATGGTAGAAGTATGTACCAAGCTGCACCATATAATTACAGTAATCTCAGTGTCTAGTTCAAAAGTGCTAACGAACTTTGTCTTTTTTTGAAAATATAAATATTAATTTGACCTTGTCAAGTTTGAACTTGTCAGTAAAGGTCTCTCGAGGGTTGATGGCACATTGTGAGATCGATGCAGTTCCATCCGCCCAAGGACTTCCAAACTGAAAACAACAACACAAAATGAATATCAAAGTACCAATAATATATGTTGTTTAACTATTAATTACAAGTATGACACCTGTCTGATGCCATGCCAATGAATAACAACTCCTTCGTGTGGAGTTTGTTAGTGACCTCAATAACAACTGTGTCCCCAGCTTTCCCCCGGATGGTCGGACCCGGAAACTGGCCGTTGATCCCCATCACGACATTCTTGACGCAGTCCGGCGACCGGAAGAGGTACTCCACACCTCCCATTTCAGGGGTTCCGAAACCACCGACGATTCGGCCAGCAGCAGAAATGTGCACAAGATAAGTAACGTTGGAGCCTTGATTGGCCTCCTAACATTATTACTTGTACCCATTAATTAACGTCTAACTTATTTTTCTGCTGTAGCTTGTAGCAAGCAATGAATGGAGCTAAAGGATGGAGCTACTTAGTTTTCAAGCTATACTATATTACCCTGCTATATATAGGCCTTCAACTGTGCATTATTTTTCTAAGTTAGCTGCATGTGCTTGAATACTTCTTCTAAAGAGCATTTCTTTGGAAATCTACAAAAATATAAGGTAAATATGTACTTTGATAACTGATGTGGTACTATACTAATTCATTTAAGTAATCATTAAAATGGATCACTCTAGAGAAATAAGCAAGTAAGTTAAGTCAACTAATATTATATCATAAATGGTAAACTTTTAACTCAAATGGAGTCTAACTTATTCTGAGAAGTGGAGGAAATCAACCTTTTCAATTCAGTATATTGTATATGATCTATTTTTACAATATTTACTAGAGTCTACAAATATATATATTATACTAAACTTTGTATAATTTGCAGAGTCATTTACAACATTCTTTGAAGGACTATTTTACTGATATGGCATTGCAAATTGAGTTGGTAAATGCTCTAATATATATTTGGGAGTTTTTGACCCGATATCTAGCATAATCATATTCGTTACTCTACCCACTGTCACCACTTCAAGCGCTGATGGCATATTGTTTAGAACCACCGTCCATGTGTGAATGCAAGTGTTTTGTTTGTTTTGGGCCTTGGGCCACAGTTTATAAAAAATAGGGAAATTGGCTAAAATAAGCTCATAGCCAAATCCATTTGCCAAAATATTGGGTCAGCCAATTTTGTGCTAAAAATAGGCAAAACTTTTGTTTCATTTTTTCGTTGTTCGTTTGTCTGTTTCTATTGGTCAAGGCTTCGTCACCTCGTCCGGGTGATGGCCGCACTTCCCGGGCCCCACATTTTGGGGCGGGGTGTGTCACAGATTCACAATCTGTTTAAATTCCCAATCTTCCTCACTAATTACTCAAATTCCAAGCAAAAAAACACCAACCCAAATTCACAATCAACTTGAATTCCCAAACTTCACCACAAATTACTCAACTTTCAATCTGAAAACACAAAACCCAGAAAAATTCAACAGTTTAGATGGGAAAAGTTCTGACCTTTACGAAGGGCATTTGGCCTCTGAACATCAAAACGACGCCCATTTGTAGGAGAATTCTGAAAAATATCACGAATGTTATTGACATTGAACTCCTTGAAGCTCTCGGACCAGTCCCCACCTTGAAGCATAAACGCGTTGCCCATGGCGGCCTCGTCTGCCTTGCCCATGTCGTCTCCACTCCGCCGCCGTCCTTCGGGATCCTCTTCTCCACCACAGCCACCACCGCTCGGATTAAAACGAACTTTCTACATAGAGAGGAAATTCTGGGATTTTGGTGTAAGTGGCTTGTAGTGCAATTAGGCAATAATTGTGTCAATTTTCAGAATGAAAATTGCTGCCCAACTATTTTGGAATATGATTTGGCCACTAAGCCTATTTTAGATAATTCCTCTTCTATTTTTTTAGCCTTTTGGTTTTTTTTTTCCCTGATCTCTATTCTTTGAGCATTATGGAAAACCAAAACTGCAACCTACGGCTCATGAATATTCGATGATGGTCTCATTTGCTTCCGCGAAAGCCCAAGACATGGTCAGGCTCGGTTGCAAAGGGGTTTATTCACTTGGCAGTTTTGGGGTTTGATATGGGCTTGAACCTGATAACTAGTGCTCAAGCATATGAGAATTCGAGAGTTGGACAACAGGCCGGAACCATAACTATCGTGCTATGTTAGATAATCACTAGATCTCGAAGCTGAAGCTAAATGACAGGAATTTTCTTGAGTAATTATCAAAAATAGGCCAAGTGGACAATTTGTGTTCCAAAATAGGCCAAGGGCAGCGGGCAATTCTTCACTAGGCAAATTTGTACAGTCAATTTGCAACGAAATCCATGGTAGTCGTAGTTCACCGTAGTGTGATTATAGTACAACTGTAGTGTGGTCATAGTCCAATTATAGTGTGATCGTAGTCCATCGTAGTGTGTTCATAGTCCATTTGAGAAAACACAAATTCACTATCTTCTTCAGCGCCCCCAATCTTCTCCGCCGCTGTGCACGCCTCCGCCTCCGCCTTCACCTTCGGCTCCTGCAAGCAGGGCTGGTACTAGCTTTTCCCAATTGCTTTTTACGGCGTATGAGGTTGTGGGCTTGTGTGAAAATAAACCATTCCTAACCTTCCATCCCAAGAAGTCGAAAGCGATGGCCAGCGATCTAGATCGAGATTATCTGACGAAGGACGACGACGAAACCTACATATCTGGCACCTTCGGAGGAGGCAGCATCCTCAACAAAGCCCAATTCCCTGCCCTCGCCTCCTCCTCCTCCTCCTCACCGCCATCACAAACACCAGTAGCTTTCCACGCCATGGAGTCATCTCTCCAACACTTTTCACGCTAGTCCCCCGTAGTGTGTTCGTAGTCCAATATAGTGTGTCGTTAGGGGTGGCATTTTAATACTAACTACCAAATACCTCCCGTACCATACCGTACCATACCGATTGGTACGGTACAATTTCGGTACAATCACTATTCGGTAACGTATTGTACCGTACCGAAAACTTTGGTACGGTATATGGTATTGAATGTCCAATACCATGGTATACCAAATACCGAGGATATATATGCAATTTTTACCAAGGGTCTATTTGCAATTTTCTATAACCCTAAACTAAACCTAAATTCCTTCGCGACTTTTCCTTCGCTTGTCTGTCTCTCTCCCCGCTCCGCCCCCTTCTTCCCCACTGTCTCTCTCCGTCGTCGTCGTCTCTTCGCGTCGTCTCTCCGCGTGGTCTCTTCGCATCGTCGTCTCTTCGGGTATATTGGGTAGTCGTCTCTTCGCGAATCGTCGTCTCTTTGGGTATATTGGGTACAGAAGCTCTTTTTGATATTTGGGTATGGATATCAACTGTGGGTGTCTGCTGCAGGTTCGGGTTCGAGTTTTGCAAGGTGATGATTTATCTGTTGCAGGTTCGGGTTTTGCAAGTTGAATCTCGCGGTCCAATTGTGGTATTTGTTTTTTCACCAAGATTTGTACCAGGGCTTTTAGGGTCCATTAAAGTTTTGGTTGCTCTGATCCCTTTTTCAGATCTGGTATTTGTTTTGTTCTAAATTTTCTATGGCATTTATTTGGTCTTTGGTTGAATTGAGTTGGTCATTCAAAATCTGTGCTGTAATTTACATTGAAGACACTAAACTTGAACATTCAAGACATTCAAGAGCGCCGTTTCAATAGAAGATTTACCCCAGACCACGGTGTTTCGCAATTGCAAATTTTTCCATCTGTGTTTTTTGTTTGGTTTTCTAGTTTGTTGCATTTGGTTAAATTTGTGCGACTCTGGAGATGTTGCTCTGAGGCTTCGGAGTACTGCACTGGGTGAGCTTTACTTTTGTCAGTGCCTGTTGTTGTCAATATAATGGTTTCTTGGTTAAGCTCTTGAAATTAGTATTGTAAAATCTATAGGTAAATTGCTTGGTATTGTACCGATACCGAACACTACCGTACCGTACCATACCGTACCGAAACTTTGGTATGTTATTGGTAGTCATTTTGTAGAAATGCTCTTAGTATGGTTGGTACACGGTATTGAGAGTTTGGTATGGTATACCTACCATACCCACCCCTATGTGTCGTAGTCTATCATAGCGCTGTCATAATCTATTATAGTGTGGTTGTAGTCCTTAAAAGCTTGTAGTGCAATTAGTCAGTAGTCCATAAAGGGCTTGTCGTGCAAATAGCCAAACTTTTACCTAATTTGGAATGAATTTTGCTGCCCGTCCCTTTTAGAACAAAAACTTGTCACTTAGCCTATTTTTGATAATTTCCCAAATTTCTTACAAATGATTGTACCAAGGCCACAGTGTGGCTGCTTTACTTTTGATGCCAAGATTACCATACCTTTAAAATGATTGGAGTTTGTACACAACTAAGGTTAAAGAACATGATATATAAAGCTGGAGAAAGACCAGATATAAAGCAGGGGATTCCCCACCTTTCAACTGTAGCAAACTTGACACAATCAAACTTATAAATCAAGAAGTTTGACTGTGTCAGACTTTCAACATTCTTAGGGTATCTAATGTAACCATGTCGACCATGCCAGAAATAAAGCAAAGAGTTAAAGGTAAAGCGAATGTGGTTGGAATCTAAATCAATTGTGGACATATGCGTAGACAACCAATTAAGAACATGGGACAAAATTATCTGCAATCTGCAACTTACTAATTAGTTTCCACCTTTCTAAATCTGTTTATATTGATTGCTCAATCCTCCCGTGGTCCCATGGCTTCCCTGGTAGCTGTTGAGGATGTGAAAGGTTCTGCCACATTAGTTAGAAAAGGATCTTTGCAAGTGTTTATAAGGAATTCGATTACTCCTCCCATTGCCAATTGATTTTGGAGTGGAACCTCTATTTCGTCCTGCTTTTACAAAGCTTACTCTTATTTATGTTTAGATGAACCATATGCCAAACAATGGTGAATCAAGTCAAATCATAACTCTTATGGCAATATCATTACTTGATATTGGAGGATTATTCAAAGATACAACAAAGCGCACAAAAGGAATGTAATTGCTCTTGATAGCACAATTGGCAGGATATTTACCAACTCCAACTTACACTCCTACTTGAATAGCGCAAGGAACTATCTTTACCTAAAAGCTAGCTGTGGCTTTATTAAGATAGATCTCTCTTTGGATGCTTGATATTGCAATTAAAGATAAGGGTGGATGAAAAGGCCACTACGCGGCCTTGTTCAAGCAAGAAAGGACTTAACCTTCCTTTTGTTATTTGCTTAGGAAAGAAGTTATAATTGTAATTTGCCTTGAAGAGGTTGCGGTTGCTTCATTAAGTAAATAAAGGATTCGGTGTGCTCACCAATGTTAAAGCCAATCAGTGGCTTGTCTTTCAAGGACTTAACCTTCCTTTTGTTATTTGCAAACCAAAATATTTTGTCATCTCAAGCATATTTCTAACTTCTTAAGGGATAACTAATTTAAAAATGAATTTTTATGCGTACCTCCATAAGTGTATAACCATGTAAAATTTAAACTTTTAGTCCCAACAATATCTTTATTAAACTGGGGTGCATCTAAGTCTAAGTAAACGTGCACTGAAGTTTGGTTTGAAAATTGGCTTTGCTGTGTAAAGTTCAATTCTATGAAAGCTTTCTTCACAGGCGGGGAAAATCAATGCCGACTGTGAAAAATGAGATGAAGATTAAGATTTAGATTAGACGGGGTATGATCAGTGCCGCCGCAGGCGACAGAGAACCAGGCCCCACTTCAAAGGGGGCCCCAAAAATATTTGTTATTTTTTGTTTGTTAAATTATTTATTCATATTTTTATTTATTTAATATATATATTTATTTAAAATCATTTTTATGCCATTTGTACTCCAATATGCACCATTCTTTCTTTGTTTTGGTAATTCGCTACAATATTTTTTTGGCGCGGATAATTATCTCTTTTTTTAGTGGGTAGAAGTTTTTTGTGGGTTATTAGATTTTTGAAGGATAATTTAGGTATAAAAATTTTCATTCATGGCGGAATCAATTTTCAGGAATTCCAATACCACCTCAACCTAGAGAGTCCCATTCCTTGAAAATCAAGAATCGCATTCCTGATTTTGTGGTGGGACATTTGATTATCAAACATTAGTAAACACAGTAATCACCAGGAATGGTAATGACTCCCAATAATTTCATTCTCATTCCACATTAGTAAACATGCCATAATGAGTACTATGGGAACTGAGATAAGCAGTCTTATTGAATGTGTTTCTTATGGTTTGCAAATTGGCTTTGATGTGTAACGTTCGATTGTATGAAAGCTTTCAACTTTATGCTTCATTCATTAGCACTGCGCACTTTTGTTAATTCACTCACTGCTCCAAACATGGTTGAATTGGAGGTTCATGGGTTATCAATTCAAGTAGGTGTTGATGACTGAGTACACACAAATGGTGCCCTTAACTAACTTTCATACATTTCTATATCGCTAGTTTTCATATCAAGCGATGCTAGTATCTTTTGATTCGCTATGTCTAAGGGCAAAAAATTATCCAAAACCAATTGATCAAAAGATACGTTCGCACTGCTCAAGACACAAACTAGCAGTATTATAATGTAGCGCTGTGAATGAAAAAACCCCTCGCACATGTGTATGCTTGCGTAATGAGGCTAGTGTATTTATTTATAGAGGTTTTACTGTAATTAACTAAACATGATGTTTAATCTCATAACTGGTACAAACACATCCCCTATTTTGTTACAGTCTCAGAGGAAAGGTTTACTGTTTTAAAGTGGGAAATGAATTTTTGATCAACTAGTCTCTTGATTCGATAGTGAGGCCTCCCTACTTTTTATTTTGTAATGATAAGTAAAGGCAAGGATAAATCTTGTTATCCGTGATTTTAATTATAATGAGCCGTTGATGTACTTGATACGGATCACTTTCAAACTTCTACAGCATTTGACACATGATCATACGGTTGATTCAGTTGGAGGAAGATTTTTGGAGGAACTAATGGCAGCTCAAGCAGATGTTGCTCAATTTCTGCAGAAAAAGTTGTTGGCATGTATTGGAGAGGCAGAGTCTGCTGGATTACCAGGTTCTTTGATCCTCGCTCCATCCTTCAACGCTCTCAAAGATGTGATAACAAAGATACAAATAATTCCAGAAGATCGTAGACAATACAGTGCGATGATTTGTACCATTAACAAGCTCAAAAACACAGTGGTGGAATACCAAATCCTTGCAAGTGATCACGTCAAGGACCATTACAAGAAGTATGCACTCTGCAGACCTTTCAGTAAGTACTATTTCATCCTGAAAATGAAGAAGCAGCTGACAACGTTAACACTGGAGCTGGAGACTTTGGCAGAACTGCAAGACAAGACTTTCCGGGAGGGGGAACGGAAGGAAAAGATGAAAGAGAGAAGGGACGAAGATGAAGTTTTGACATACGACAAGTCACAACTTTTTGGACACAAGGATAAGGCAGTGAGATTTGAGGAGTTGCTCTTCGGTCGTCAAAGAATTTCTGAAGCAGAACGCATGGGTCGTATGGTGATGTTGGTCGGTGGTCTTCAAGGAACTAAAAGTGTTAATAGATTTTCTGCAATTGGAGTAGTTGGCATGGCTGGTGTAGGTAAGACCTATTTCGTGCAAGGCGCTTTGCTTAGCAAGGAACTGAAGTATGCGTTTTATCCTCCAGTTTGGTTGTGTTTGTCCGATATAATCAAAGAAAAACAGCCAATGCAAGATCCAGATACCACCCTTGGGATAAGAATTGTGAAGTGCATTCTTAAGGAGTTGGGTGATGTCAATGCCCCACACGAGGAGGATGCACCAAGTTCTCTCCAGCTTGGTGAGCTCTTGAAAAGGCTGAACCGATTTCTATCAGATAAAAGGTATTTGATTGTGTTGGATGATGTATGGCACATTAATGAATTCTATTCGGATTTAGGAAAGGAAGGTGACGATCAGCTAAATTGGGATCGATTATCGCATGGATTGCCAAAGGGTAGGGGTGGTGCGGTCATTGTCACTAGTAGGATACCGGAAGTGACTCAACTTATGGTCGGTCCAAATAACTTGATTCATCTTGAGCCTTCAGTGATAACTACAGAATGCTGGGATGCATTGCTCCGGAGTAATAATGACATGCAAACTTTCAGCAAGTCAAGTTTGCAAACTTTACAAGATGGAGGGTGAAATTAAGTATCGATGTTATGGTCTGCCATTAGCTGCGAAGATACTGGCCCAAGTCATTCCCCAAAAGATTCGTCAGATTGAGTACTCTTCTTAACTACTCTTTTCCCAGCTTTGTTTTCTTCTTTCGTTCGTCTGGAAGCTGTCATTCGTGCTAGAACATCGTTACAATGCTATAATTCTTTTAATATAGTCTACAAATTAATATGTTAATGCAGGGCTGACCGCTTCTTCAAGGAGATGTATATGCCTGATGAATTGTTCGGACAGCGTGACAACGATGTTGATCTTAAAAATGTCCATGTTCCAGAATTCCCTGTTTTAGTGTTTATTGATATGAAATATAAACAGCTGGGAGAAGAATGTTTTGAAGAATTCTGCTACCGTCTTGGTAAGAAACAGGTAAGAAGACTTGAATTTAAATGATTGCATGTGAATTATTCTTGCTGTTTATGGTTGTTTGTAAACGCTTGATGAAAATTACATTTTTTCAGGTTCATGCTGTGTTGGAAGAGGATTCAGATTATAAGCAAGGAGTGGCTCTCAGTAACCCTGAGAGGATACTAAATGAGTTCTATAGCAATCAAGAAAATCATAAGCGTAGAGGGTCCAGGATTGCTTGTGAAATTCAGAAGAGGATGCGGATTATTGTGAGTGCCAATAGCATTTCATTTTCTAGAGATCATTTTTCTTGGTCAGGCACTATCTATTTTGCTTATGAATGTTTCTTCTCAGATTGTTGGTGGAGATGTTGTTGCTAACTGGATTTTGGGAGTTATCTGTGATCTCAAATTGCCAGAGCCACCCTCCATTGCTCTGATACCACTTGAAATGGAAGGAAGCATGCCATTTTTCCTTCCATTTTCCTTTGGCTGGGTACGACAGTTCTTTGTTTATCGAACATATATTAACTTGAAACTCTGAAGACTGTGAGTAGCTCATGACCGGTTATTAAGTTGCCACCATTTTTGCTGATTTCCAGAAAAAGCTTGACGCTGATCGTCAATCAGTGACACTGTTCCTGGATCAAGTAACAAAGGCAAAACAGATGAGAGCCGACAGGTAATACATACTGGAACTTCATATACTTTAGTAGAAGTGCTTAGTATTCAGCAGAAATACCAATTTTCCATGTTTAGTTTCTCATAGCGTTGCTTTTCAGCTAGAAACTTTCATGTATTTATGCGTGTCACACTTTTCAACTTATTTTTTCATTTTTGAATATCAGCTGGCATATTAGGATGAAAGGCACTCCAAGTTCTGCAGCTCATGAAGAAATACCGCATTCTTTGCATTTATTTCGTCCAGTGCATGAAGGAGATACGCAGAAAATGGTACACACACTATCAAATCTTTTACAGGTACCATGATCATAAAGTGGTCATGCTATCTTCACTTTAATCTTACCCAAGTTGATGACATGTATCTCTGCCATCATCATTTTATTATATTTCGCATTCAAGGGCTACTGTTTAGTTTCATAGATTCCTTCTTATTCTCCTTCTTATTCCTTAGGATAATTCAACTTTTTGCGGAGCATTTTGGAACTACTTCAGCTTAGGTAAATACATGACCCTATTTTACAAATGCACAACGTTTCTTCATGAAAAGATAGAAATGGAAGTAGAAAAGCAAATTCAAGTGGGTCTAATTTACATAGTTAAGGTGTTATGGCATTGTTTCACTTTAGTGATCTAAATGTTTACTTTAGAACAGAGGACAGTAGATTCAGTAAATAATAGTTCATCCTTCTCTATAGGAGTGGATGCTCTGAGATCATATGGTGGAGCCTCCTGCTATTCTTCTACCTCAAGGTATAAAAACTTTGACAGAGATTATATACACACTTGATATGTTTATACCTCAAGCTACGCTAAATGCATAATGTATGTTACTTTCCCCAGCAGGACCCTTTCCTCTATTGCAACAATAAAGGTCTTGAAGGGTGTCGGTGATTGGAAACTTCTTCGCATTCCTAGTGGGTAAGTAATCTTGAATTATTTCTTCAGTAAGTCTTGATGAAGCTAGCTAACTTCTGTTACTTATCTCACCAGGATCAACTCGATTTGTTGCTTAAACTTGCCTACCATAGTTGGTGGACGAAATCTCTTGGGAACTGAAAATCTGAAGAAAAATCGAAAAGTGAGGTTCCTTTTACCATATAGGTTCTGCACTTTGTACGAAGAAAGGATGTAACAGTAGCTGTTAATTTGTAGGTTTGCCATATGCTATTAGGGTATAGATTAGTCCCAATCTTGAAATCTGTTCTGACGAAACGCAACTTCTGCCATAGAAATGCCTTTCATACGCTGCATAGATGTGTTTCTGTGATTGATGATAATATCTGCACCTTCTCATTAAAGATTCGTTGGTTGAACTGACTTGCAGAAACCCCTGCCCCAATCTTTCATAGACGATGGACATCTTGAAATTGTTATTTTCAAAGATGTTTTTCTTCAGAGTGAACGTTGGAGGTGCCTTGATCAGGTCAATAATGCTCTTCAATTGGTTTAAGTAGAAGAAAGTACTTATTCAAGGTCACATATATATATATATATATATATATATATATGAACTTTGTCCACTGCACCCCACTTGTTTACATATTACCAATTTGTTAGCGCTACATCTGGTATTCTAGTCAACGAGACCATCTTCCCCTTGTTGTTACTTGTTAGGTACGGGGAATTCGCTTCGAGTTTAGAGAGGATGCAGCAGAGGTCTTGAACATAAGGATTGATGGAACACCATGGAAGAAAATTCCACTTGATGGTTTGGTTGAGATTGAAATTTCTTACTACTGTCAAGTCAACATTCTTGCCCTTTCCAACTCCCTAGCAAAAAGTATCCAGGACGTTTCCCAACCGGCCCATTCTGCTTTAGAAACCGGTGATGATAACGCTGGAGGACTCAAGAACTTCGGTGCAGCGAGCACTTTCAATATCCCTAACAGCACTGCTGAAGGAATTAGGAAGTTAGGTGAAGCAAGCACTTCCAAAACCCACTAAGCCCACAGCTAACTTCCTCGGTATTTTAGTTGTCCTACTCTCCTTTGAGTTATGGACGGATGTGAAGAAAGAGAGCCTAAGTGCTTCTATATTGTGTTCTGCTTTCCTTATCTTAATCAAAACTATATCAAACTGGTTTTCTGATATTTTAAAGTTTATGAACGATGAAAGCAGGTTAATGTCGAGCAATGCATAAAATACAAAGCCCAAAGCATGGAATGAAAAATGAGCTGCTTAACAAACAACGAAAATTCATTCGGAGACATTTTTTTAATGCGATTATTTAATAAAAATGTTTGACAAACCACCAAATAAAAAGAGTACAAGGAAAGCAATTAAAATACAACATCTTGGGGTCTCATTAAAAAGGCTCGTAATGTACGAGGAAAAGAGTGTCAGGTACACCTAAATTAAACAAGATCATTCAAAAAAACTAGATTTGAATATATTACTAAGTCCGAAACCCGCTACTTGTCCCTACAGGAAAACCATCAAGAAAAGAAAACAGGAACCTAAACGACCTCCTTACGGCCTAGCCATCAGAGGGAATTAGGCCTAAACCAAGAACAATATCCGATCCACAAAAAAAATACTAACTAAAAAAGCAACATTGCAAGCCTGGCGAAATCTCCAAAGTCAAGGAAAACGGTAATTGGGGAAGATCAAATCGCGGACAGAAAGAGAAAGAGCAAAAGGTGAAGTAGAGTCCCACCAAGTGAAGCCTAAAGAAGATGCCCCAAAATTAGCCAAAGCATCAGCAACCTGATTACCCTCGCGAAAAATATAAGAAGAATGAAACTGAATTTGCAAGATACGAAATAGACAATTCTTCCACTCCACCTGAAATTGCCATGGCACAAGATGATGAGAGTGAATAAAATCAAGAATCAGAGAGGAGTCAACCTTTAACCATATATACTTCCAATCCCTAACCCAAGCCAACTCAATAGCTTGAATAACTGCCATGACCTCAATTGCCACTAAACTTGGAATATTCAAGTTGGAGGAAAAAGCACCAAGAACCAATCTCTTATAGTCACGGAAAATACCTCCAAATTCACCTTTTACAGTAGAACTCTTCCAAGCACCATTAGTATTATCCTTAATAAAACCATAAGGGGGAGGATGCCAATGTACCTCAATCATTTTAGGAGGCTTGGGAGGACGACAACGAACATCAAAATGCTTCAAAATTCAAAGCTTCTGAATAGTATTGAACATACAACCAAAGACAAGGTGACTAGAATCACGAACATGGCTCACAATCAAATTACAAACTCGGTTTACATGAATCACATCCCCATCAAAGTGAGTTTTGTTTCGAGAATGTCGTATAAACCATAGCGTGGTACAAAAACAAGAAACCCACGGATCACAAATCTGTTGACTTCTCCCTGTCATAAAACCCACTCTCAAAAGGGCCAAAATAGAATTAGGGAGAGGCATATGAAGATCAAAGAAATTCCACACACGATCTCAAATGGAAGAAGCAAACGAGCAAAACAAAAACACATGGTTCAGATTCTCCTCATTGCAACTACAAAGGCAACAAAATGAGGCAAGTGACATAACACGTTTGTTGAGCATGTTGACGACACAGATTATCGCACTCTGATGTCTATGATCTTCCATAATTGTTTAAGTGTATTTGTCTTACGATAACTTTTGTTACGTGTCAGTTGGCTTTAATTAGGGATTGGAAGCATATTTGGTTAGAGATCCTCTTTGGTTTTTGATTTATTCACTCTCCTCATCTTGTGCTATGGCAATTGCGGGTGGAGTGGAGGATTTGTCTATTTGGTATCTCGTAAATGCAGTTTCATTCATCTCATATTTTTGCGAGGGTAATCAGGTTGCCTATGCTTTGGCTAATTTTGGGACTTGGTCTTCTGCCTTCACTGGGTGGGACTCTACTCCACCCTTTACTCTTTCTCTTTCAATTTGTAATTTGATGGGTTTCCCCAATTACCATTTTGCTTGATTTTGGAGATTTCGTCAGGCTTGCAGTGTTTTTTTATGGTTGATTTGTTTTTTTTGTGAATTGGACATTGATCTTAGTCTGCGCCTAATTCTCTCTAATGGTTAGACTGTAAGGAGGCCGATTAGGTTCCGGAATTTCTTTCTTGATGGCTTTGCCGTAGGAAAAAGAAGCGGGTTTTGAACTAAATAATATATTCAAATCTACTTTTTTTTTTATAAATGTTTTTCTTTAATTTAGGTGTACTGGACACTCTTTTTCTCGTACACTGAGATTTTTAATGAGACCCCAAGATGTTATATTTTAATTGTTTTCCTTGTACTCGTTTTGTTTAGTGGTTTGTCAAATATTTTTATAAAATAATCGCATTCAGAAAAACTTTTATTACATGTCAACAATTTTTTCCTGCATAATTTGAGCAACATCTGCTTGAGCTGCCATTCAGCACCAAAAATCTTTCTGAGACTTTCAACTTTCCATGTAGCAGGGGAGAACCGCTGCAGGCTCCTACAGTGTTTGTTTAACAAGAACCGAAGTCTAGTGATCTGATCAATCCCTATGCTTATTTTCGAGTTCATATAACCACAAAAGTTGCATACAGCTTTAACAGTGTCATCAACACAGACAATTCCGAGGAACTACTAAGATGTATATAACTAATACAAATCAAATTAAAACCATAATACATTCAGCTTTCACTCCAAAAAATGTCCTCATCATGTTCAATTTCATAATCCTCTTTAATCTCGTGGCAGTTAATCTTCAGCAAACGCTTCAGACAAGGAAACTGTTGCTGCAACTGTTCGAATCCTATTTTCAATTTATCCAAGTACTGGAGTCGCAGGATTTCTACTTTCCACTCGAACTCGGTCTCTCTATGAACCAAGCTAGAAAGCTCCCCACCTCGTATGTAGAGCTTCTTTAGATTTTGAAGTTGCCTCGGGTTCAACCATTCCTGAACATGTGGTAGAGGCATGCCTTGAAGTTCCAATTTTTCCAAGTGCGGTGGGAATGCAAATTCCAAGGACCGCGCAGCTATATTTCCTTTCAGTTGTGGCCGAGCCAGTCCCCATGATATTTTGAGTCGGCGAAGGGATAAAATGTTCTTGAACTCTTTGAACTCGCCTTCCTTCACTACACCCGCATTGCCGATGTGTATGCTGAGGCGCTTTAGATACTTCAACTTGGCAAAAGCACCAATTCTGCAGGGAGTTCCTTCCAAGTCTCCTATCACATAACCTTTGAGTACTTGGAGGGAAGACAGTTTGTCAATCCCTTTTGGCATGCGGTCTAGCAAGTAAGATTCTGACATGTCCAAATGCGTGAGCTTCCTTAATGGAGAAATATCAGAAGGCAATTCCTCTAAGGTGTGACATGCTTTGAGATCCAGGATCTCGAGGTTCTTAAGCTTCAGGACAGAAGAAGGGAGTACCGCAATTCTTGATATTCCTCGAAGGCTGAGATACTTCAAGTGCTTATGATGAGGAGTGAAACCTTTTAGAAAATCTTGGTCATCCACTTCAATGTGATGTATAGGCGACTGCTGCCACCGTCCCAGCTGAAGTACAGAAGCCTTGGTCAGCTTCTTAAGCCATTCAGAATTTAGACTGAGGTACTTGTTGTTGACATTGAAAACGGTGGATAGATCCGCGTGACAGTTATGAGCCAGATCAGGGATGGGATTAGGAGCAGTTAAGCACGCACGAGTACAGCATAGCGAACCCAGGGCATCATAATAAGATGGCGTCCTTGGCCATATTCGGTCAAAGCTGAAGAGCAAAGCTTCCTCGGCCAAAGAGATCAAGCCGTGGCGGATCCAAGGGTGCATGGTACAATTATTCGAAACTGCCGGAATGGGAGGAGAAGTTGAATTTACTTTGTATATATCATTGTAATCAAAGTATTTAGAAGAGCCAAGTGCTTTGCTGTATATTGAGTGGAACCACCTAGTGTGATATATTGATTTGAACCACCAAGTGGGAGTGATACTGAAGAGTGAGGATGGTACATGATATGGTTGAATCAAGCCCTTTGTCATAAGCTTGTGAAAGAATTCTTCTCCAACCTCTTCAGCCGTCTTCTCGAGGGTGCTCGTGATGAATCCCTCGCCAATCCACCAGTAAATTAGAGGCCTCTTCTTCATTACAGCATTCTCAGGGAAGATTGAGAAAGACAGGAAACAAAGCTTCAAATCAGTGCTCTCAAGATCCTCATAACTCCTCCTTATAATTCCATCCAACGGTCTATGATGATCATCATAGATTTCAGTCACCAAGTCAAGTTGTGACCACTCTTGTGATACGTCTTCTCTCCGTCGAGCTAGCTCCCCCAACTCTGGATACGACTTGCCTAATGCGTCCTCCAGGCTCAGACCATATTGTAACAGTGTTTGAACTGGGAGCATTAACGGCAGGTCACTTACATAATCGGCATGCCCCAGCTCTTCAACTATCCGCCGGAGAGGTTCCAACACATGATTCTTCTCGTCATGCCTCAGGTCGCGTTCAACGGCACTGAGCTGTTTGAACAAAGTTGGATCCCACTGGTTCATCCTGGGCAATTTGTATTTGATATACTGAAGATTGAACCAAACTTTAACCTTATCAAATGAATCAGCATCCTTTGCGTTGGCTACGAGTAGGATCAGCCGATCCACCAAATTGGAAATGGTTTTCTTCTCGGACAGTTTTGGGGAAGAAGTCCACATATTTGTCATGTGCAATGAATGAAAATGTGTCGCAGATTGAGCTTCATATATAAGAGACGCAACTGAGTAGTGCAACTTGGCTTGCAAATAAGAGCTTCATATAAGAACCTATGCATGATAAAAGCATAAATCAAAAGCACAATAAATTATGCATCGAGTTTAACTTTGTCGGGCTTTCAACTCTCAAGCCAGGTTGTATGTAACAATGTCGACCTGGCGGGAAGAACTGGAAGCAAATTTTTCAGAGGGAAAAGCAATTTCGTTGGAATCAAAAGGAATTGTGGACAAGAATCAAGATATATTTGTACCTTCCAAAATTAATCCAGAGAAAAATAGATGGATATAGAGAGAGAGGAGAAGACAGGAGCGGTACAATAAAGAGAGACGCGAGGACTGTTATTTACTTTGGGCCATACGAAACACTTTGAACTTGACTATCACTTTGTTCCTGAAAAAGCCGGATATCGCAGCTGTTGTGTGTGCTTTCCCTTTGTATATCGAGAGCTGTTGCGGTAAGGGCTTAAAACAAGAGCCGATTATAAGTGTTCACCTTTGGATTAAAATGAACAGTGCAAAAAATTGATCTAAGGGCTGAGAACGAAAATTTACAGTGCACCACATGTAGACAAACAACCCCAAGAATTCTCTTTCTCCTCACTGTCGGACTCAACTGATGTTTCTCTATTCTTCCTCCTTCAATTCGTACTACGCCTCCGAAACCTTGTGTTCGAAATCCGCAGCGGAATTATCCCTTTTTCTTCCTCTTTCGAACATAAGTTGGGCAAAATTATTTTGTTTCTCGAACCCACATTCTGAACTCACCGAGGGCTTCGACTATGAGCTCTACAACCCCAACGAAATCAATCTGATCTTGGGCCCAAAAGCCTCCTGCATCTCCTTCAAGGAATCTGCTTGCCACTGCTTCAGTTTCATGGTCTCAAGAAGAAGTACATCTTCACCATTGACTACGACTGCTTTGATAGATATTGACACATATCACTTTCGGATTCATTAGTGAAATTTTCTGATGGATTTCGATACATGGCATCATTCAATTGGTCGAAAATTATATCAGAAACGTTAATTGGACACGTAGTACAATCACATCAATTGAATATGAATTAATCATCGTAAGATAATTATTTGATATATTTTTTTAAAATATATAATAAAATATTATAAATAACAAATTACCCTTTCTCTCTCCCTCCATAGGTGAAAATAGCGAGGGCAATCAAAGTGCCCTCCCTTGTTTGCCCTTGCCTTAGAGCGTGTCCACCAGGAGAGAAAATGGCGGGGGGGTTTGGGGCAATTGAGTGAGGTGTCACCCCCAACTTCAAAAATCTTGTTTCCACCAAGGGGATGTAGCCCCGGTACTTTTTGGAGGAAAGGGGCAAGGGGCAAGTTTCTGCCTCTCTGGTTGCCAGGGAGGCGAGTGATATCAGAATGACGTCATTCTCCACCCAGCAATCTTTATATTTTTTTCAATCCGGCGCGTGCACTACACGCTCCATGAAAGCGCGTGAAGCCAGTGATCAGATTCCCTAACGGCTAAGTAACCTGATGTGCGCTTCCCACGTGGCGTGTTTCTGGCCGTCCATCTCCAGATCCGACGGCCAAGATTTTTTTGACAAAAATTGTGAAAAAAATGTAAAAAAGATTTGAAAAAATTGTGAAAAGAATTTCTAATTACCCAATCATATTTCTACATTTGCCACATCAAAGCTTCACAAATTCTCTCTTCTTATAATCTATCTTTCATTTATGTCATTGCTTTAGTTACAAAATGCCGGCATCCAGTTCCGCAACTTGGACGAAGAAAGAAAACGTCCAGACAACCAGAAAAAAAAGAACGGAAACGAACAACCCCCAACAACAAAAAAAAAAAATTGTGGAATAAAATCAAGGAGGGATTCGAGAAGCAGTGTCCCGGAACAACCTGCACCGACTCGGGTATTCAAACCCATTGGAAACACTTGATGAAGGTGTTCAATGCCTGGCGATATGCTCTTAAGGAAGGAGGCAAGATTGTACTCCCAAGTGGTACAAATATGCAAAATTTGGTAAAATTTTTTTTCCTTGTCATTTATATAAAATTTTGTATTTATCTTTAGGTGCTTATCTAATTATGCATGACCTTTTTGTAGGAAGATACCATACAAATATTTTACAAATCCAAGGCAAAAACCACTAGGAATTTCACCAACCAAGATTTATGGGATATTGTGAAGCATAGTCATCGCTTCAAAATTGTACAAGGTACACCGACCAATATGCACATCAGTGACAAGACGGCCGGCTAAGATTCCCCAACTCCAGAGAATATATCTGATGATGACTCCCACAAAGCCTCAAGGGAGAAAAGTGGCAAAGGAACCAAGGGCGGCAAGGAAGACAACTCCCGGTGAGAATTCAAAATTCTTTGAATAACTTGGTTTGCAAGGCGCAATCAATATTGAAGATAACATGGCAAGAGAAGAGTAAGAAAGGCGAAAATCCAACAACGGGCGGATCAACTTACCAAGAAAGAGCAAAATGAAAAAGATTGGCAAATTATGTCAATGGATACAACCAACATGTCACCCCTAACGTCCAAATGGTGGAAGGTACAACGTAGGGAAGTCATGAGGAGAAATTGTTTCCCATGGATGATCCTGACATGGGTGGAGAGTCAAGCATCGGCCAAAGTCAACAAACAACATACACTAGAGAGAAATTGGATGCAGGATGATGAAGAATAAGTTGCATTGTTGAGCTTATAATGGTTATTGTTTTGTGTTTAATTTCCGCAAGAAGGTTGTTTTAATTATATGTAATGGTTTGCTTGAGCTTTTAAATAAAAGTTGTATTTGTCTCATTTTTCTTTTGTCGGTGAATAGTGATCGCTGGCCCTTGCCCCTTTGCGGTGGAATCAAAACTGAAAGGCGATTACTATTTGGGTGGGTCATACATGAATAATATCCATTTTTGGAGCAATTTCCTTGCCTCTTGCCCCTTACCCTTGCCTTTTTTGGGGTGGAAATGCTCTTAGGGCAATTGCCAAAACATAGGTGGAAATGCTATGGTTTAACCAAAACTGGACCTACCGCAGTTTGATTTGCTTCCGTGCCCTCAGGCTGGTCAGACTTGGTTTTGCAAGTAGGATCATCCACGTGGGCATTTTGGTGTTTGGTTTTGACAACTAGTCCTCAAGCATATGAGAGCAAATGCGGTAAATAAGGTAAATCAATAAGGCAAATTTGTTGTTTGATGGCTGATGTGGCATATTTGTCTTGAGAATTTGCCTTAGTAAAAATCTGTTGCATAAAAAATAAGGCAAATCCATATGATTATTTTATTATTTTGATATATTAAAATATTCACATATGCTAATTTTTTAATCAAAAAATTAACTCAATAATATTAATATTAGTTCAAGCAAACTATTTTAATTTTCATGATGTTTAGTTTGACAAATGTTGTCACTATAATCTTTTGTGCAACTAATTATAATTTTTGTATATTTAATTTTACTTGTTAAGATATAATCTCTAATTAGTTAGAAAAAAAATAATGAGAAAAAAATTATGTGTAGAATGTAAATCATTAAATAATAGTTAAGTTACATTTTTTAACCCTAAAATAACATTTGCCTTATGGATGGATAAGGCAACTTTACCTTATGGATGGAGATAAGGCAAAGCTGACTCAGCATTTGTCTTATTTGCTGCAGACATATTTTGCTGACGTGGCGTAACAAACATAATTTATTGCATCAATTACAATATTGTTGAATTTCATAGTAGCGCAGCAGCGGGCCGAGCATCACCGATATTGTCCCCAACTTAACCACATGTCAACCTCAGGTGTGGGGTTTTATTAAAAGGCTTCGGTGATATGAAGAGATAATTATTTTGTTATTAATTGTATGATATTTGCTGAATCTCCCGATGTGGGACAAGATATCATTTCAACACTCCCCCTCACATGTGACCCGATACTATTGGGGTACACGTGAAAGGTAATGCTAGGCAGAGTACCCGAATTTGAAATAGACCACATTGGGCCTGAATAATCAACCGGCTCTGATAACATGTGAAGTTGATGTTCACGAGAATAGGTACTTCATTGATAGGCTACAATTGATATATACAATAGTAGGAAGATATCTCTACAAGCTAGGAAACTAACTAAGAAAGTAATCTCCTAATTACAATACACTTGATTCTACTTAATTACAAATCAATTTCCTAACAATTATCTACCGTAAGTGCTCTAAGATATCGAGATTTGGATAACTGAAAAGCTCAAGCGAGCACTATGCATTACCCAACTAAAGATTAAAGTATATGATATATAAAGCTGGAGAAAGGCCAGATATAAAGCAGGGCATTACCCACCTTTCAACTATTGCAAACTTGACACAATCAAACTCATAAATCAAGAAGTTTAACTTTGTCAGACTTTCAAAATTCTATGTAGGGTACGTAATGCAACGATGTCAACCATGCCAGAGATAAAGCAAAGAGTTAAGTGTACGTAAAGGCTAATCATGTAACTAGTTGGAATCAAAATCAATTGTTAAACATGGGACCAGATTGTCTGCAACCTGTAACTTACTAATTTAGTTTCCACCTTTCAAAGATCTGTTTCTATTGTCCGATCTTCCCGGATCCCATTGCTCCCCTGGTAGCCAGGAAAAATATTTACCAATTATAGAGGCAGTAGACCGGGCGTCATGATGCTGAAATTCATTTTGGAACTTATTTTCAAACATTCCTTTTCACTTTTATTCATATTTGTTGATTTCATTTTAATTATTCAATTTAACGGCTAGGATTAGAGAAAGATGTGACAGAGGTGAAAATGGTGTACCAAAATCAACTACGTTTATTGTTAGTCAATTTTGTATTTTCATCATGTTTATGTTTGCCCCTAGCTGGTTTGTATCACTAGAATCAGGGCCGGCCCTGAGGGCATCTGGATGAGACGGCCGTCTCGGGCCTCCGCTTCAAAAAGGCCTCCCATAAAAAAATTATATATATAAATAGTTGTAAGTCCTATTATTTATGTTTGAAGTATTCTGGTGTAGTGGTAAATTGTTTTATGTGGCACTTTCATGACCCAAGTTCAATTCTTTTTGGAGCCACTTTCTTGTGTTTTTTTTTTTGTTTTTTCAAACTTTCTATTTTCATGGCCTTTTTTCTTTCCCATTTTGAGAGTCCGTCTTGGGCCTCCGGATTCTCAGGGCCGGCCCTGACTAGAATGAGATCTGGTGTTGATTTAATGCGAGAGTGCCACGGCTAGATAACCTGCTAGCAAACAGCATAGTTACGGGTTAAAAGGTTTGCGCCCCAAGTATATTGACTTTCACCAAACGAATTGTACAGTGAATGGGACACTAGTTCACTTGGATTCTTTTCTATGCCTCAATTAAGAGGACTTCACAATTTATCGTTTAGTTGAGTACTAAATAGGCCAAAGATTACATGAAAGTTGAAACATAATGATGAAATAAAAAAAGATTTATAATTCATGTTTGCTCGACAAGGGAAAGCAATTCAATTAACGTATCCTGAATTTGAGATATACATGAATGATGAAAATGACATTGAAATAACAAAGAATAGCCTTACTGAAAAGAGACTCAATCGAAACGATGCTAAATGTTTACCTTATAGTGTCGTTAAGACGAGGAAAGGCCTTGTTAAGCCTAGGAATCCGTATAGGATTGAAGCCTTATGCTTTGTACCTTTCTTTTGTGATAATAAAAATTTAACCCTAGTGAGATGTGAGATCTCGATTAGGGATGGCAATGGGTCGGGTCGGGTCGGGTTAGGATAGTGCTCTATCCATACCCATATCCATATGTGATTTAAATCTCCATACCCGCCTTCATACCCATAAATTTTTAATCGGGTATCCCCATACCCGTCTCCATGGAGATTACTATCTCCATACCCGTCTCCATACCCACCCCATATAGAAAAAAATATATGGACAATATTAATAAGAAAGTTCCATAAATAATCATAATTTTTTGTATTCATCTTCATATTTCAATTTATAAAAGAAAGCGAGATCCGTGAAAATGACTTACAAACATGTTTGCAATACATAAGTAACCAAAAAGTGAAATTAGTTTCTCATAACTTCAAAAGAGCAGATTTTCTCTATGAAGTCTGCACTAGTATGTATGTATATATATATATATATATATATATATATATATATATATATATATATATATATATATATATATATATATATAATCGGGTCGGGTTCGGGTTGGAGACTAGTAATACCATACCCGCCCCATACCCACCATGGCGATTTTAAAAATCTCCATACCCACCTCCATACCCATTTAGCTTCTCCATACCCGCTCCATCAGGGGCGAATACCCGAGGGTACCCATACCCGTGGAGATTTTTGCCATCCCTAATCTCGATATAGGAAATCATGCCGTTTGTGTTGGCAAAGCAATGGACCGAGTCCAAGGGCGGATCCAAGAGTGGTCTCTGGTGGTACCAGGACCACCCAAAGTTGCCATAGATAGCTATTGTGGCTGATTTTTAGCCACATATATATGTGGCTAATGCCTTTTTTACATCAGAACCATGCAAATAGCCACGGTTATATGTGGCCAGTGACATTTTTTACATAGAACCACGCAAATAGCTACGTTTATCTGTGGCTAGTGTACCCAAATAGCCGCGGTTATTCGTGGCTAGTGACTTTTTACACCATAAGCACCAAAATAGACATTATTTGTCTGTGACTATTATATTTTAGTTATACTTTTGTCTAGTAAATGCATGCCCTTTTTTTAATTCATTTTACCTTTTAGTTGCACTTATTGACTATTAGACACAAATATATATACCTTTTACAAATTAATTATAATAAAAATTTATTTTACGGTACTCATAAAAGTTCAAAATAGCAATTTTAATGTAATTCTTTACTTGAATTTTAATGTAATTCTTTACTTGAATTATCATATATTAATTCTTCACAAACATCCTAAGAGTGTTATATTTAAAAGCAAATTAGGTTTTAACCCTTGAAAATAACTA
Source organism: Spiraea crenata (assembly GCA_033992175.1). NCBI lineage: Eukaryota > Viridiplantae > Streptophyta > Magnoliopsida > Rosales > Rosaceae > Spiraea > Spiraea crenata. Next base: position 3,444,151 of record JAVBHV010000019.1, read on the forward strand.
GTTTTAACAAAAGTCCTCTCATTTTTAGTTAAAGCCCAACTAATTTTAATAATAGCCCTAACCCCTTTTATGAGTAAAAAATAATAATTTTTAATCAATTTTCTGTTTGTTCATATTCCTTTTTTACCCTTCAAGAGTTGACATTCTCTAATTACTTTATAAATTTATTTGATTAGTGTTAATAATTCTATTTATGGCGAAAGTTATGTGCATTTTTTATCTCCATAATTTTTGAGCCTCTAAGACAGGTAAATCTTCAATAATCTTAGGATGAGGTACCTTCCAAATAGGACTGCTCCACCTACAATACCTTCCAGCCAGGTTCACAAATTTTCCCTACCTTCCAAATAGGTTCACGTATAATTCCTTCTAAACGGATCACTGCATAGATATCCTTTCCTTTGGGAGATATTATTTAAGTTAAATTTTTGTTTCTCTTCCCCTTTCATTTTTTTCTTCCTTTACCCCTAGATATCTCTTGTGAAGGTACGCAGTCCATAATAGAAGACAAAGGAGAATACAATTCATACAAAATAAAAGGAAAGGAATTTTTTTTTTGATCAAAGGAATGCAAAGGAAAGGAATTGAACAAAATGAGATTGAATAATTCCTACGGACGATTAGTACAGGTTAGACAAACCCAGTCCACCCCCTTCTTCCTTCCCCCACCAATTGACATGATCGTTCCCCCCCACCCCCCCCCCCCCCACGTGAAATTCCTACCTCTATATCAGGTTAACATTCCATCGCCTTCTTCCTTCCCCCGCTGATCGACTTGATCGCCTCGTCCTCGTCTTCCTTCCATCGCCTCCGCCCCCACCCCCACCACGTTAAAATCCTACCTATGCATTAGGTAGACAATCCTTATTCCCTCCACCGCCTTCCTCCCCCCAACCCCCCAGTTTCTAACATCCGTCACTTACACTCCATCATATTTATAGAGAATTGTAGTGAATTCAAATTGAATGAGTTGGAAACGGTCGCCAAAATTTCTACCTTCGGAAGTGGTGGCAATGGTTGTAATGTATTTGAAAAAGAATGGGCTTAAATTTACTATCATGAATATTTTTTTACTTTTTCTTAATATTTATTGTAAAATATATAGCAAAGGATTAATCATGAAAGTTATCTTATGTACTGGGCTAAAATCACAATGCCCCTATATTTAATTGAGGATTTTTGGCATTCTGTACCCCATCTCAAGCTCCATTGAAGATAGTTCGAACAAGTTGCAACAAAACCCAACATATAGGAGTATGTTGTAGAATAATATGGCCATGGAGAGAGAAGGAGAGAGAGGGATTTCAGAATAGGGGATTCATCTCTGAATGTGTGTTTACCCCTTGTATAGTGCCTGTATTTATAGTGGAGGATTCCTAGGGTTTACTAACCCTAATAGGAATGGGCCTCATTAATACATAGAGTCCAAACAGTAATCCTACTTCTAGGTTTACACAGTCATACAGTTTATAACACTCCCCCTTGAATGTGTAGAACTTAAGAAGTAGTCGCATCAGATCTTCGTAGGATGTTGATGAAGTCAATGTAGTAGGCACTCAGGAATACTTATGTCCAAAAGGGATCCATTCAGGGATACGCTAACACCAAAACCTTGCTAAGGAAAACCCAGTGGGAAAAGGCCAAAGTGAAGGGAAAAAGGTGAGCATGCACATGTCGACACTAAAGCAGTCAGACGTATGAACAACCCAACGCGGGTGCCTCGTTAAAAACCTTGCTAGGCAATAAAACCCAGTGGGAAAAAGTTAACCTGTGCTAAGGGGAAAAAGAGTACATTAAGGTCAAGTGAGTACACTTTCGTATACTCCCCCTGAAGTCGACAATGCTCCCCCTGAAGACTACATACGTGTCAAATCTGACAATCGACGCAATCCGATTCCACGAACGAGTTTCTGGAAAGTAGCCTTCAACTGAGACTTGGTGAACAAATCTGCGAGGTTGTCTTGTGATCGGATTTGCTTGACGTCAATCTTCTAATGCTCTTGTTGCTGATGTGAGAAGAAATTCTTCGGTGCGATGTTCTTGGTGTTGTCTCCTTTGATGTATCCTTTCTTAATCTGGTTGATACATGCGGCATTGTCTTCATAGATAGTTTTCGGGACATCACTAACGAACGACAATCTGCTAGTCTGCCAAATATGCTCAATAACGGCTTGCAACCAAACACACTCACGTGTGGCTTCGTGAAGGGAGATGAGCTCGGCAAGAAGTCACAACTAAGGTCTTCTTTGTAGACCTCCAAGATATTGCGATATTCCCAATGGTAAAGACATAACCAGTCTAGGAACGTGCCTTGTGCAAGTTTGATAAATAACCGGCGTCAGCATTATTAACAAGGCGAGCATCACTCCGATGATCAAGGGGGAAATGATCCATCTTGAGATGCATAGGGATAGAATAAGTCCATATCCGTAGTACCCTTAAGGTAGCGGAAAATGTCTTTAACACCATTCCAATGGCGGCATGTTGGCGCAGCTACATTGAGCTAACAAATTCACAACAAACGAGATGTCCAGCCTAGTGCATTGAGCTAAGTACAATAAAGCGTTGATTGCACTTAGGTATGGAACTTCTAGTTCCAATAACTCTTCATCATCCTCTTTAGGACGGCATGAGTCTCGTTTTAGCATCTAGCGTTTGGATTACCATGGGTGTACTCGAAGGCTTCGCTTTATCCTCATTAAAGCATCGCAACACCTTGTAGGTGTAGTTGGACTGATGAACGAAAATACCATCAGTGTAGTGCTCAAGCTCAAGGCCGAGACATAATCGAGTATTCCCTTTCATCTCAAATTCCGATTTCAAGTGCGAGGCAGTAATCTCAAGCTCTTCTAGAGTACCAATGAGATTCATGTCATCGACATAGACTGCAACTATCGAAAATCCGAAATGTGATTTCTTGGTAAACACGCATGGGCATAGATCATTATTCACATATCCCTTACTGATCAAATATTCACTTAGACGGTTATACCACTTCCACCCAGATTGATTCAATCCGTACAGTGAATGCCTCAATCGAATCGAGAGGGTGTTCTATGGTTCAAAACTATTTGACTCAGTCAGCTGAAGTCTTTCTAGGACTCTCATCTATATCTCTGTATCAAGATCCCCATAGAGATAAAATATAACCACATTCATAAGCTGCATGTTCAGTTCTTGGGAAACTACCAAACTGACAAGGTAGTGGAACGTTATTACGTCCATTACGAGAGAATACATCTCATCGTAATCAATGTCAGGGCTAATGAGAGAAGCCTTGCGCCATTAGGCGTGCCTTATATTGCACTATTTCATTCTTCTCATTACGCTTCCTTACGAATACCCACATGTAACCTACATGGTTCACATTGGGAGGTATGGACGCTACTAGTCCCAACACCTTTCACTTTGGTAAGGAATCTACTTCGACCTGCATTGTTTATTTCCATTTTGACCAATCAGTACTATGTCGACATTCATCAATAGAACGCGGTTCGATATTCTCGCATTTTGTTGTATCAGTGGCCACTGCATATGCGAATGTATCATTGATGATTATCTCATTCTAATTCCACAACTCATCCAAAACTAGTATAATGGACAGAGATCTCCTGATTCTCGGGAGTAGGATTTGGGGTCTTCCTTAGGACGTCTCCCAGGACATTTCCATAATCCTCATCAATTTCATGAGTTGGATCGGTTGAGATAGCGATAAGATTCGGTTGTGCCATACTTCTCCTCTTCTAGGGAGTGAATCCTTCGAACCGACTAATCTGCCTCGCCTCTGGCCGACGACAGATGATTGGCTAGCCGCCGATGTATGCTGTCTTTCTAGGACGGCACGTCCCTCATGGACGTTTATTCTTACAGGCATGTTTGTAGCTGGTATATATGATCTTGTCACTTTAGCTAGATCAGAGAGGGCATCTGGCATGCACGTGCAACACTCTAAAGATCTAGAATACATCACACTTGCTTATCATACTGTGCAGTATGGGGATCAAGATGAGACAGAGTGGGTATAATCCACGTCAATTCGTGTCGTTCATCAGGAACGTTGACGTTCTTATCTCCCCCTAACAGCGGGAATACTGTCTCATCAAAGTGACCATTCGCAAATACGAGAGAAAGAGATCGCCTGTAAATGGCTTGTAAAATCACATAATAGAGGGGGATTCATAACCAACAGAGATTCCCAGCCTTTGTTGAGGACCCAAATTGGTACATTGCGGTGGCGCAATTGGCACATAAACTACACACTCAAATATGCGTAAGTACGAAATTCAGATTTGTACCCAGTAACCAGCTGTAACGCCAAAGAGGGGGTTGGGTGGAGGTGGGCCGCAAGCGGACCAATATGGCTACATGCAGGATTGCATAGTCCCACGCAGAAATAGGAAGCCTGGTGCTCATCATCAAGGTCCTTATGATCAACTAAAGACGCTTTATGAACGCTTCTGCGAGACTTGTGGAAACATAGGGGGCCATGATGTTCAACCACAATCCAAAAGGACATGCAATAATTATCGAAAGCCTTCGATATAAACTCTCCGGCGTTATCCAGTCTTCTAGACTTCAATGGATAACTGGGGTGGTAAGCCCTCAATATGGGCCAGGAGTTTAGCAAAAGTAGCGTTCATGTGGACTATAGACATGTGACCAGCGAGTCGGTTCATCAACCAAAACCATAAAATCTTTAAATGATCCGCGGATTGGTTGAATTTGTCCACAAACTTCCCATTAAATCCGCTGAAGAAAAGAAGGAGAACATTAAGTATCTTTGCATGGGAAGGTAGAGTATATCTCGTTCCCAACGAGCATGCTTGGCAAGGTGTATTTAAATACACAAGATCCTTAAGAACATAGGGGTGCCCGTTGAGGATACGGCGCATCCACTTCGACCAGGATGCCCCAAACGGTCGTGTCAAAGCAAATAAGTGCTCGAGTTGGCTTAGCTTCATGCTAGCTACATGGTGCGCCCTAGCTTCATGCTAGCGACGCGATACGCCTCAATCGATCAAATGATTGTGTGATGCAACTCATGCGAGAGGCATTCCATCTTCTCCAATATACGCTCATGGCCGTATAAGTAGGAGGTAATGCAAAGATATTCCTTACCATTTTCTTCCGCGGTTACATCATGGTAATTGTTCAATCGAATATCCTTATAGCTCAATAATGTCCTTCCAGAACAGGGTGAGTATAAGGCCTTTGTAGGTCTACATGGAGGTATGAAGTTAGATTTTTATCTCCAGGCAGGGAGAATATCATGCGCAATCACGCTGTCAGCCAGACATCTAACGTCCCACTAGACATACCTCAATATGAATTAATTGAATTGGTCACATGATCAAGGAAACTTCTAGTTCCAATAGATTCAATTAATTGATATTCGAGAACAATATACAAGTACTAAAACAAGCACCAAATACTGAACTAAATCCAAATGAGAGAGCAAAATCTCAGTTTGCTACATAATCATCGGCCAACAAGGCCGTTCCATGTCTCTCTTTGTTGCATATCGGAGTTGTACTCATAATCAACATTAGTAGGGGCGCTATGAGTGCGCAATTAATGGATGTACCACTACCACGATAGCATATGATCGGCTATTTTGTGATTGGGAAGGATGAACATTTCCCTAACTCTTGTAGTTTGGTGCCAAAGAATCGCGGTTTGAGCTCCTAGAAAATGCTTATGCTTGCTCTAGGCAAGGGAGCGGTTCGAGTTAATGGGACACGAGCTGTTGTGCTTTTCAGCAAACGACAAAGCACTAATCGGATCCAGGGACTTGATGAACTTTCACTCGCTATATTTCTGCTTCATGAGCACATTAGGGGTATAGAAAGTCGAGAAGGTCTACTATAGGAGACCATTCTAGGTCAAGTTCAGCTTGTACAGCCCAATGCGGGATCAGATTCTACAAATTTCAAACGTATGTTTATTCACAGACTTCAAGTCTTGAAACATAAGTTTTGCCGATCATGTCTTCCTTTAGGCAAGTAGATTAAGAGACCATGCTTCTCGTGATCTCTGAACAAGAGACGAGCGTCAGTTTTGTTCATAAACAAAACAACTGACAATACTGGCATCGACGGCGCCAATGGGGGAAACCATTTAGTGGGCGTGATCTCAAAGGTCTTAGCTGAGAGCTCAAGGTCCTTACTGCCATGAATCCGGAGAGATTAAAATCTCTGCGACGAAAGATTTCTCTCGGATTTAGGCATGGAAACTTCAAGTTTCACCATGCGTGGTGAGTTTTAGGAAACATCACATTTCTATGCTCGAAACTTCAAGTCGAGACTTTTGTATGAACTTACAGTTCAATAATATTTGTGTACTCATGCACATTGCCAAAGTGCGCGAGTCTAACGCAAAAAAATCATGCATTTTGGTCTTTCGGACCTGCATGGTTGGGCTCAAATTGGAGTGAAATCCAATTGAAAGAGGGGCAATAAAAGCCCAATTTATTATTGTGTGAAAACAATAATCTAAGCCCAAAAAAAATTGGTGAAGTCCAACCCAAAATTATTGGGGGGAACCAACTAGGCTGGCCCAAGGAAATGCCCATAATTGGCGCCAACCCAAGCCCTTTTCCAGCCCAAAATTAAATGGGGAAGGTCCAAAAAATGGCCCAGTTTGGCCCAAAAATGGCGCCGGCTCAACTCAGATTTGGCCCAATCAGGTGGCCCAATGTGCGCTGCCCTGTGTTCGGGGAGGGCTTCCGAACAAATGGGATAGCCTTGCGCGCGCGTTTGGGCAAGGCTGCCGAACATCTGCAAAGAGCCTTGCGCGCGCGTTCGGGGACTACATCCAAACTTCAGGTGGGCTTGTGCACGCGCGTTCGGGGGCTACATCCGAACTTCAGAAGAGTTTTTGCACGTGCGTTTGGGGACTACATCCGAACGTGGAAAAAACCTTCTCGCGCGGGTTCATGTGGAGTCTTGTCAACTGACTTACTAGGAGTCCTATTGGTCACATAGTTAGCAGTTTTCAAGGCTTCTCCCCACAGAAACTTTAGTAGGCTAGTTGTACTCATCATGCTCCTAACCATGTTCAAATAAGTCCTATTCCTTCTTTCAGCAACGCCATTTTGCTCAGGGGTCCCTGGAGTTGTATACTGCCTTGTGATGCCTTCTGATTCAAGAAACTGAGCAATGGTCCTTTGTGTTGTCCAGCTCCATCATACTTGCCATAAAACTCCCCTCCTCTATCTGATCTCACCACTTTAATGACTTTCCCCAAGTACTTCTCAGATTCAGCTTTGAAAACTTTGAAGGTTTCTAAAGATTGAGATTTTTCAGAAATCAGAAAGATTCTGCAATATCTGGAAAAATCATAGATGAAGGTGATGAAATAGTAGTTTCCACAGATAGTTCTGGTCTGAAATAGACCACAAATATCTGTGTGAATGAGTTCAAGCAGGTTTGAACTTCGAACATACCCCTTTTCCCTAGCATTGGTCATTTTCCCTTTAATACATTCCCTACATTCTGATAAATTTGAGCAGTCAAGTTCATGATTTATCAGTTTTTCTTTGACCATTTTCTGCAAACGTTCTTTAGATATGCCCCATTCTCGTATGCCACAAATCAGCTGAGTTTTCATCAAACCTATCCCTTTTATTCCCCACAAGTTCAACATCAAATACTTCTGTAAAATAACTGCAATTCAACTTCCAGTGACCAAGAACAAGATTTGCAGTAGCAATAAGCTGGGAATTTTTATTGAAAATCTTCATACAATACTTATCACCAGTAAAAATATTGTCATCTTGAACCAAACAAGACATGGAAATCAAATTTCTCCTCATAGAGGGAATACAAAAAACACTATCCAACTTAATACTGAAACCTACTTCTAGAGCTAGTCTAGCTTGTCCAATAGCTTTGACTGCAACTCTAGATCCATTCCCAACAGCTACATTCTGCTCCTCTTTGCTTGGTCTTCTCCTTCCAAGCAACTCATGTGAATTATTGATGATGTGAATTGGTGATCCAGTGTCTAACCACCAAGAATTTGGTGAAATATTTACCAAATTAACTTCAAGAATGTAAGGGTTAAAAGGGATAACTGTAGGGGTACGTCGTTTGGCTAACCACTCTTTGAATTGCCTGCAATCCTTCTTAATGTGTCCAACCTTATCACATTGAAAGCATCTATCAGATTTGGGATCCTTATCTTTGTCCTTGTTCTGTGGTTTAGGGTTGGGGTTTGGCTTCTGCAGGTTGGCAATGAGGAGGGTATTAAAAATAAATCCCTCTTGTTTAACAAGCAGCACAAACAATAATCACAAAGATGATCAGTCACCGTTGTGATGAACTTGACAATTTACTAAGATTAATCACTTGACCAACATAACTTGTGGATGCTTGTGATTTGTTCAACAACACTCAGATGCTATGCCAACTTCGGTTCCCAACGAAATCAGTGAGTTGATATTCGTGAGCTATCCACAACTACAACTTATTAAATCCAGCGTTTTCTAATGCAGCAGTTAAGATGACCAGTTAGGCAGTTTTGTCCAGTTTGCATGTAAAGTGATTTGGTGCAAAATTAAATCCAATTTTAGTTAAGTCAAATGTTTAACAGTACACAAAAATGGACACAACGTTTTTGTACTCGGAAAAATCCATTAAGGGATAAAAAACTGGGGGTCTATCAGAAGACCGGCCTTCCACTATGAAATGGCAAAAGATGCCCAGTACAAGGTTCAGACCAAGCTCAATATCTAGTTACCTAACTTAGATGCAGCAGTCCCTCGTGCGGCTTCTTCTCAATCACTTCACTTCCAGTGGATCCTCGCTTGGTCAACACGCTACAAGGACATACACAAGTATTCCTCTAACATGGCACCGTAAATGTATGCTGTGGTGATTTATGACCAGTCACAGATTTATTTCCAAAAAGCAGTAAACTTGCAGGAAATAAGACGGTGACTGTGTTTGCTTGCTTACAGCTATAAACTGGGCAGAAAACCAACTTAGGTCAAAGACCTCTAATACTCAACAAAGTCTACAAACATGCATGAACATGAGAGACTAGTGTCGCATACTACTAACTCGACTCAAAGTATGGAAACTTTAAAACAAGCCGAACTAGGAAAGATGAACCTTCTTTCAAAGTTAGCTTAATGTGTTTTCTAAGAAAAACAACTTTGAAAACAAGATTCAAAAGCTAGCAAACCTCACAATCTTATGGAGCTTCTATATAAGTGAACTAGGCACTCAAGAAGTCAAGTAAGAACTGGAGAGGAAAAATGCAGCTAGACAAGGAGAGTTTTTCAGAAAATATTTGAAGTATTTAGCATAAAAACCCTAACCATTTTTTAGAGTGAAGTTGTGTTTAAATAGACACAAAGAGATAAGAAACAAACGGTCAAGATTAAACCTTAAAACTCTCTTTTAACATAACCTAGGCAGATCCGAGTGAAGTTGACTACCCGCTGGATAAAAACATACACTGTCTAATCAAATCTGCCAGACAAGTGGTCAACATTCACATGCAGGAAATAAATGACTAGTCACGGAAAACATGAAATCCTTATTTTTGTGAAAACAAGTATAAAACCTTAAAGTGTTTTAAAACTTTTTGACTTGTAAACATAAGGACCTATATTTTGACACAAAAGATTTATGTAAATGAATATTAAATATGAATGCATCTTCAATCTTCAAACTTCCAAGCTTCTTCAATTATCCTAAAAATCTAGAAATAAAACCTTAAAGACTAATTGAACTTGTTACATTCTTTACAATGTTTTTGTGACAAGGATAGTCAATCATAAAATACCCTAAAGCTTCTGTTTCTTAAGGTCTTTCTTAACAAAAGGCTTGTCACCCTTCTTGAACTTGTCCTTGTTTGAAGTCCCATGCTTTTTAAACTGTGGTTTGTTGGCAGTGGTCATCAAATTAACTTGAGTAGTGGCATCAGTCATTTTGCCCTCCTTCTTGGTGATGGTTTCTTCAGCAACAGTAGTGGCAATGAGATGGTTAACATCCCATTTTTCTCCAACAGCAACATAATTGGACTTCAATTTGCTAAAAGCAGGTGGCAACTTCCCCAAAACGTGGCAGACAACAAATTTGTCATCTAACCTCATTATGAGATTCCTCAGTTTAGCTACATAATCCAACTTCTTCATTATGTAGTCCCTCACACCAGTTCCATCATATTCCAACTCCATCATCTCCTCAAGCAGTTCCCCCCTCCTTCCATTTGGGGATTCCACACACCTCTCTGGGGTTTTCTCCCCTTATCCAACAGCCCGGGAAGAGGGGGCAAACCCCCCTACACTGGGCTCTCCATTTTTCTTCTTCTTCAACGGAAGAGCCACCTTGTAGGTTATTTTATGATTGGCTATCCTTGTCACAAAAACATTGTAAAGAATGTAACAAGCTCAATTAGAATTTAAGGTTTTATTTCTAGATTTCTAGGATATTTGAAGAAGCTTGGGAGTTTGAAGATTGAAGATGCATTCATATTTAAGATTCATTTGCATAAATCTTTTGTGTCAAAATATAGGTCCTTATGTTTACAAGTCAAAAAGTTTTTAAAACACTTTAAGGTTTTATACTTGTTTTCACAAAAATAAGGATTTCAGGATTTCCGTGACTAGTCATCTATTTCATGCACGTGAAGGTTGACTGCTTTCCTGACAGAGTTGATTAGACAGTGTAGGCTTTTATCCGCTGGTCAGTCAACTGCACCCCACTCACTCGGATCTGCCTAGGTTAATTTAAAAAGGAGAGTTTAAGGTTTAATCTTAGCCGTCCATATCTTATCTCTTTGTGTCTATATAAACACATCTTTATCTTCAATAACGGCTAGGGTTTTCAAGCTAAACATCATTCATATTTTCTGAAAAACTCTCTTGACTAGCTGCATTTTTCCTCTCCGGTTCTTACTTGTCTTCTTGAGTGCGTAGATCACTTATATAGAAGCTCTATGAGAAAGTGAGGACAGCTAGTAATTGAATCTTGTTTTCAAAGTTGTTTTCCATTGAAATCACATTAAGCTAACTTTGAAAGAAGGTTCATCTTTCCTAGTTCGGCTTGTTTTAAAAGTTTTCATACTTTGAGTCGAGTTAGGAGTGTGCAACACTAGTCTCCCATGTTCATACATGTTTGTAGACTTTGTTGAGTATTAGAGGTCTTTGACCTTAGTAGGTTTGCTGCCCAGTTTATAGCTGCAAGCATCAAACACAGCCACGATTTATTTCCTGCAAGTTTACAACTTTCTGGAAATAAATCTGTGACTGGTCATAAATCATCACAGCATACATTTTAGGTGCCACGTTAGAGGAATACTTGTGTATGTCCTTGTAGCGTGTTGACCAAGCAAGGATCCGCTGGAAGTGAAGTGATTGAGAAGAAGCCGCACGAGGGACTGCTGCATCTAAGTTAGGTAACTAGATATTGAGCTTGGTTTGAACCTTGTATTGGGCATCTTTTGCCATTTCATAGTGGAAGGCCGGTCTTCTTATAGACCCCCGGTTTTTTATCCCTTTGTGGATTTTTCCGGGTACCAAAACTCTGTGTCCATCTCTGTGTACTGTTAAACATTCGGCTAAACTAAAATTGGATTTAATTTTGCACAAGTTCACTTAACATGCAAACTGGATAATTATGCCTGACTGGTCATCTTAACTGCTGCATTAGAAACGCTGGTTTGATATAGTTGTAGTTGTGGATAGCTCACGAATATCAATCTCACTGATTTCGTTGAGGACCTAAGTTGGCATTGCATACGAGTGTTGTTGACCTAAGCACAAGCATCCACAAGTAATATCCATCAAGTACTTAATCTGTTAAAAGTTCATCACACTGTGACTGGTCATCTGTGTGATCTGTTTGTGTTGTTTGTTAATTAAGAGGGAAATAATTTAAAATACCCCCTTCATTGCCAACCTGCAATTGGCATCAGAGCAGGGCTTTAGACATACTTAAAGTAAGGTCTTGGGTTGGTTGGTTTAAGGGTCTAGACAATGGAGAGAGATCGAGTAGCCGGTTCGGTGAACTCACCTCCATACTTCGATGGCACAAACTATGCTGCCTGGCGAGATAAGTTCGAAATCTTTCTTGATGCGTATGATGAATTTGCTTTCCAATATTTGTCTGTTGAATGGCGTCCTCCGTTTAGAATTGTTGACGGTGAGAGAGTGAACATACCTAGAGATGACTGGACAGAGGTTCAGGTCAATGCATCAAATGCTAATAAAAAGGCTAGGAACGCCATAGCTGTTGCAGTCTCCAGTGCACAATATTCACATATTCAGCACTGTACAACAGCTAGGGAAGCGTGGGACAGGTTGCGTGTCATTCACGAGGGTGATGACCAGGTTAGGGACCTAAAGCTTGAAATGGTCCTGTCCGAGTTTGAAGAACTCAGGATGACTGATTCAGAGAGCTTCTCTGATTTCTATCTCAGACTTGAGAGTGTCACCAATGCCGCGATGAGTCTAGGAGCACCTATTTCAGAGTTAACAATTGTTCAAAAGATATTGAGGGTGTTACCGAAGAGGTTTTCCGCGAAGAAGACCGCAATCAAGGAATGTCAAAACATGTCCGACATAAAACTTCCAAAACTTGTAGGAAAATTGAAAACCTATGAACTTGAGTTGAAATTGGAAGAAAGCATGCATAAGAAGGATAAAGGTGTTGCACTGCAGAGTGTGACTGATCAAGTTGAGCTGAAAAGTTCAAAAACAGAAAAGTCATCTTCGATTGATGATGACATGGCTTTGTTTGTCAAAAGATTTAGAAGAATTCTCAAGGATAGGAAGGATCACAAGGGTGGTGCGAACTACCCTAGAGAGTCAAAATTCAAACCACAGGGTGAAGGGTCAAATGAAAGGAAATTTGAAAAGAATTTTGGATCAAGAGATAACAAGTTCAAGAAGGGTCCAGTTAAGTGTTATACCTGTGGTGGGACTGGTCATATTTCTGTGGATTGTGCTAACAATAGGAAAGGGTCTAACAAAGGCAAGGATAAAGCCTTGAAAGCCTCTTGGAGTGATAGTGAGGATGAGGAATCACATCACTCTGACTCTTCTTCAGATAATGAAGATGATGAGATTGCCTTTGTTGTTAGAATTTCTGATCACAACTCAGCGGGTGAGGAATCCGAGTCGGGTTCACAACACATGACTGATGACGACCAGTCACCTGAGATGTATTGTCCTGTTTTTCATGACTATGACTCTCTTCCCGAGAATCAAACTTATGAGAAGATGTGTGAAAGGTATGATGCCTTATTTGATGAAACTTGTGTGATCAAAGCTGATAGCATTGAGCTGAAAAAGCGTTGTAATGAATTAGAGTTGGAAAAAGCTGCACTTTGTCTCACTTTGCAAGATTACGAGACCGGTCAGTCTAGCAAAGGAAGAGAAAATGCAGATGCCCAGTCGCATAGGTCAAGACTTGAGATTATGTATGAACAGTTGTCTGTTGATTTTGAAAGAGTTAAAAAGGAAAATATTGACCTTAGACATCAGTTGAGTAACTCGGAACACAGTGTTAATCTTATGCATAGTAAGAGTCTTAAGTTGAAAGAAGAAGTTGAGTCACTCAAACAATCTAATGTCTACTTGGTTGGGTACAATAAATCACTGCAAGAAAAAGTTAATGACCTGTCAATCGGTTCAGCAAAGTTAGACAAGATGCTTAATGTTGGAAAAAGTTTTCATGATAAAACTGGTTTAGGATATGTTGCTGGTGAGTCATCTACTTCAGTTTCTCAACCTAGGTTTGTCAAAGCTAGTGAGCCACACTCACCGAAGTCACTGGTCATCACAGTTCCACAAGAACCTAGGGGAAATAATCATAAAAAGAGTCACCAAGTGTTGTCTAGTTCCACTGCTCACACAAGAACCAGATTTGTACCCACGTGTCACCACTGTGGAGTAACTGGTCACATCAGACCTAAGTGCAGTAAGCTAAAAGTCAAGAGTTTGTCAAAACACAATAGCTCACTTAGAGAACAGGTTGATTTGTTGCTTGTTGAAGTAACCAGAATTTCAAAGCTTGTTGAGTCATCCTCTTCACCACCTAGTAAGTCCAAGACTAAATGGGTAAAGAAAAAGGAAAAGTGTTTGGTTGCCTTGTCTGTCCTGAATTTGCGTGATCCAACTCGTTGGTACATCGATAGTGGCTGTTCCAAACACATGTCTGGTAACAAATCTGTCTTTGTAAAGCTTAATGATTTTGATGGTGGTTTTGTTGAGTTTGGGGGAGGAGAAACAGCAAAAATGACTGGTCAAGGAAGTGTTCAACTTCCGGGTTTGCCTCTACTCGAAGGAGTAAGGTATGTAGAAGGCCTTAAGTCCAACCTCATTAGTGTCTCACATTTATGTGATCAGTGGGCAGATGAAGTCTGCATGTCTACAAGAGGTTGTAGGATTGTTGATAGCAATGGTCATGATTTAATTCAAACAGGTAGGTCAAGTGACAATTGCTACACACTTGATAGTCAAATCTTGGCTGCCAAGTTGACCTGTCACTCTGTGACTGATAAGACCACGTCCTTATGGCACCAAAGGTTGGGACATATGAATATAAATGATTTGTACACCTTGGCTAAGAAACAACTTGTTAGAGGTCTTCCTAAGCTAGACAAGCCGTCAAAGCACATCTGTGGTCCTTGTCAATTGGGAAAACAGTCACGTGTTGCACACAAGAGAGTCAAAGATGTTGGAACTTCACATCCTCTTGAACTCATTCACATGGATCTAGTTGGTCCGGTTCAAACCGTGTCTGTAGCAGGTAGAAAGTACATTCTTGTGATTGTTGATGATTTCTCTAGATATACTTGGGTGTCCTTCTTGAGAGAAAAGTCGGATACTTTTCAAAATTTTGTGACTGTGTTCAAACAAATTCAGAATGAGGTGTTGGCTGGTCATCCCTCTATTGTCAGAATTAGGACTGATCATGGTACTGAATTTGAGAACTCTTTGTTTGCTGATTTCTGTGCTAGCATGGGGATCAAACATGAATTTTCGGCTCCAATTACTCCTCAACAAAATGGGATTGTTGAGAGGAAAAATAGAGTCTTGATTGAGATGGCTAGGGTGATGCTAAATAGCAAAAATCTAGCCAAGAATCTGTGGGCCGAGGCCATTAACACTGCTTGCTATATCTTGAATAGAGTCTACTTGAGACCAGGCACGGACCAGACTCCCTATGAGATCTGGAAGGGAAAGAAACCCATGATTAGTCATCTTAGGGTGTTCGGCAGCACTTGCTACATTCTAAGAGATAGGGAACACTTAGCGAAATTTGATCCAAAGAGTGATGAAGGCATCTTCCTTGGATATTCCACTACTAGTCGAGCCTATAGAGTCTTCAACCTTAGAACCAATACCATCATGGAGTCCATTAATGTCACAATTGATGATCTTGATGCATCAATTGATCAAGCTGTAGATGATGATGGGTTGTTCCCGGAAAAGGTCAATGAGTCTGCTAGTGAGACTCAGGCAGAAAATGATGATGGGTCATCAGATTCTGACTCTGACAGTTCAGAGAGTTCTAGACAGCCACCGAAAAAGAAGCCAAACTGGGTAGTGTCTAGACATCCTGAAGATAATATCATTGGGTCAGTCAAGGAAGGAGTAAGGACTAGAAGTCAAATCCAAAGTGCAATTGCAAATGTTTGCTATGTGTGCACTGTGGAACCTAAGAATATTAAGGAAGCTCTTGTCCATGAGGAATGGATAATTGCTATGCAAGAAGAACTAAATCAGTTCGATAGGAACCAAGTGTGGACTCTTGTCAAGAGACCCGTCACTTCAAATGTCATTGGGACTAAGTGGATCTTTAAGAACAAGAGTGATGAGACCGGGAATATTGTGAGGAACAAGGCTAGACTTGTTGCTCAAGGGTACTCTCAAGTTGAAGGGATTGACTTTGAGGAAACATTTGCACCCGTAGCTAGACTTGAGTCCGTTAGGTTGTTGTGTGCTATTGCTTGTCATCTTAAATTCAAGTTGTACCAAATGGATGTCAAAACGGCTTTTCTTAATGGTTACTTGAATGAGGATGTGTTTGTTGAACAACCAAAAGGTTTTGAGGATCCTCATATGCCGGATGGTGTTTTTAAGTTGAAAAAGGCATTATATGGTTTGAAGCAAGCTCCTAGAGCTTGGTATGATAGACTGTCTAGTCATCTTCTGTCCAATGGATACACTCGTGGATCCGTTGACAAAACCTTGTTCATCAAGCGGTTAAAGAATGATGTGGTTGTAGCTCAAATTTATGTTGATGATATTGTTGTTGGGTCTACTTCGGAATCTCAAGTTCAACAATTCATAAAGATTATGACTAGTGAGTTTGAGATGAGCCTAATTGGTGAATTAAATTACTTTCTTGGGTTGCAAGTTAAGCAAGAGAAGACTGGTCTCTTCATTTCTCAATCCAAGTATGCTGCAAACCTTGTTAGCAAATTTGGATTCTCCTCTGCCAAACCTGCTAGGACCCCCATGAGTAGAACCACTAAGTTGTCTAGTGATAAGAAGGGCAAGAGTGTTGACCAGACACTCTACAGAAGCATGATTGGCAGTTTGCTGTATCTTACTCCAGTAGACCAGACATCTCCTTTTCTGTTGGAGTTTGTGCACGATTTCAAAGTGATCCTAGAGAGTCTCATTTGCATGCTGTGAAAAGGATCACTAAGTACGTTAGTGGAACTCTATCATTTGGTATTTGGTATACTTTTGATACCAATACTAACTTGGTTGGGTTTAGTGACGCCGATTGGGCGGGTTGTAGTGATGACCGGAAAAGTACTTCCGGTGGTGTGTTTTACCTTGGCAATAACATGGTCTCTTGGTATAGCAAGAAACAAAATTCAGTGTCACTGTCTACTGCCGAGGCTGAATACATTGCGGTAGGAAGTTGTTGTACACAGTTACTATGGATGAAACAAATGCTTTGTGACTATGGTATTATTCGTGACCAGTTCACCATCTACTGTGACAACACTAGTGCCATATGCATATCTGAAAATCCCGTGCAGCACTCTAGAACCAAGCACATTGATATTAGGCACCACTTCATTAGGGATCTCGTTGAGTCAAAGATTTTAATGCTCAAATTTGTGCCTTCGGAAAAACAACTTGCTGATATTCTGACCAAACCCTTAGATGATCAGGTCTTGACTGGTCTTCGAAAGAGTCTTGGAATCTGTGTTATGGAATAATTGTGACTAGTCATAGTTGGTGCTTGTACATATTTCAGTTTCCTGCATATCATGCATCATGAAAAATGGAAAATACACAATCAGTCTAGTCTCTTTGAATTGGTACTCTCAATTAAATGATTGTTTAATATAGTTGAAGTACTAGGTTAAGTCACATGTTCATAATCCCATTTCTTGTCAAAAGAGTAAAGAGTATGAGTTTTAAAGTTTGATTGGTTTAAATTTGTTCTCTTCACTTTTCTAAAAACTCTTACTTCTTGATGATGATCAATTGTGTTACCTCTTGTGTTTTCAAAAGAAATGTGTAGTCAAAAATTGGAGAATTTCCTCGAAAATGAAAACGAGAAGGACAATAAGGCCCTAACTCAAAAAGGAAAAGAAAAAAATAAAAAAATAAAAAAAAAAATAAAAGTTTTGGGCTTGAGTCAAAATAAAGATGTGTCAATGTTACACCACTCCTTAAAATTCAAATGTGTTCATCACATACCTACACTTAAGATCAAATTTCCAAGTTGTCACTATTTTGAAATTCTATAAGTGTTGTGGGTACATGATTTAGTGTGTAATCAAATGGTAGTCGATTTTCTTTGCAATTCCTACTCAATATGATTTAGACTTCCCATTCCCAAATGTGTCATGTGACCTAGTCATTAAATCAATTATATTCTCTAATCATGCTATTGAGAGTTCGAATTTGAATATGAGTACAAGTTTGGTTATAAAAAATAAGTCATGCATTTTATATTTTGTCACATCCATCACTTGTCAAGCACTAGCTATTGGGTTGTCACATTATGATCCATACCTTAGTATAAATCCGATGTGCTTGTTTGATCATTAAAATCCTTGTTTCGGATACTTAGTATGTGTGTGATAATAGTGTGTGGTTGCTTAGTCTAAATTAATGCACCGGTTGAGTGTGGTTGGGCTGGAAACGTATGTGTTTAAGAGAGTTGTCTCTTCAATTTCAAATCCACCTTTTGGCTTCCACTAGATGACCGACACGTATCCTCTGGTGCATGTACCGAAGGGTTCTTCCACGTTCCATTGCAGCTTTTGGGAAGGTTTTGAGGAGCTTTAATGCATTAGGTTTCCCATAGTCTCTTGATTAATTCGCCACTCTCAGAGAAAACCTTTGCTTTCCCTCGAACTCTCTCTGAAAAATTCACCGAATTCTTCAAATCTCTCAGCCCAGAAAATTTCCAAATTTCCAAAACTGCTCGGAAACATGATGTTCCTCCTTGCTCTTGCTTCTTTGGTTCACATTGTCTTCGAGTCGGCAGACTCTGACGATGAAGTTCAGGTGGTCAGACCAAATTCCCCTCCTGCTGAACCTGCATCCTCGTCAATCTCCGCTGTCGGTTCGGTCTTCAACGGTGCTAGGCCATCTCGACCGGTTATACCCATTCCCGTCGATGATGAGTCTCCCCCATCTGAACACTCGCTCCATACCGAACCTGCAGAACCTACTGCTCCTGTCGATGAGGCCGAATCTGCTGACCCTGCTGCACCAGTCGAACCACCAGCACCCACTGAACCGCCCAAGGAGAAGAAGAAGGGTAAAAAGAAAGTGAAAGCAAATCGCCAAAGAAAGTCTCCTCGAAACCCTCTGCCTATGGTCAACCATACCCGTTTTGTGAATGAAAGCGCGCGAAGATACTATGACCAAGTCTCCACACGCATGGTTGTTACCGAGCGTGAGTATCCAATTCTTGGCTTTTCTCTTGAATTAGTCAATTCCTTAGGTCTAGGATGGGTCCAAAATGTTGTTAGGCACTACAATCTGTCAAATCTCTTATCTGCTCCTTCGAATTCCTTTAAGTTCAATCTCACAGTTGTTAGAGAGTTTTTCGCAAACTTTCCTAAACTCAATGCTTACACATATGCTGTCGAGATTTTTGTGAGAGGTCGGGTCATTCAGTTTAGTCCTGCTGTTATCTATGAATACTTTGGATTCACTAGCTATGATAATCATGATGCATATACTGCCTATCTAGAAGAGTCGAGTCGATTTCAAATGGCTGATTTCTCTGTCATTGCATTTCATGATCAAGATTTGGTTCTAGGAGTAGGTGATAAGCCATGTAGGTCTCACTTGTCTCCAAGTTATCGTTTGCTGCTTCACATGATTAAGACAAACATATTACCCACTGGCAATGCAGCAAATGTGACCTTGGAAGCCGCTAGACTAGCCATTCTTATTCAGCATCACTTTCCAATTCCGTTTGGTCATGTTATCTTCGATTCAATTCTGTCTAAAACGCGTAACACCGGAAAGATTGCGGGCACTCGTGCTTCAATTGTCTTTCCGTGTTTCATTCACCACCTTTGTGAGAGGGCAGAAGTTCCTATGGATGAGTCACAGGATGATTATATGTGTTTGAAAGGGCCTATGAACGAGGATATGCTGCAAAAGAGTGAGAAAGCTGCTGTAAATGCGCGGAGTGCTAAACTGTCCATTGGACCAGTTTCACCAGCTAATCTGTCTTCAACGATCAATGCTGCAGTGAAGAAGGCTCTTAAGGAAATCAGTGCTAAACGCAAGAAGAAGGCTTCGAAACATGTTTCGAAGAAGAGAAAGACTGATCATGTGTGAAGTAGTTTGATGGATGGTTGTTGTTTTCTGTTGTGTCTTTAATTGTGTCCAGTCAAGAACAATTTCTGTTAGGTTTGTTTTGTTGGTATGTACCTTAATTGCCCGCTTTGAACATTGGGGCTTGTTTTTTTGCTGTGACTAGTGCTATGTCTGTTTATGGTTAAATTGCTTGCTTGTGTCTAGTTGTGTTATTAAGGGGGAGTGCTCCCTCATTATTGCTTGCTGTTTATTGCTCATGCTCTCAAGCTCCGTTTGTGTTATATTCTCTCTCATTGCTATATATTCTCTCTTTATTGTTGATTGATGCTCATATGTTTATGCTTCCGTTGTTTCCATACTCTTTGATTTATCCTTTGTCTTGCCATGACAAAAAGGGGGAGTAGATATTTCAATCACATGCTTAGGGGAGTACTTTTTCGCATATACATTAACTCTGATATGAATATGCTAGTTAGGGGGAGAATACATTCTATTGCATGCTGCCTTGAGTTTTTCCTGCAGGTACATTTTGACTAGTCAGCATAGTTAGAATTGGTGAGTGTGAGCGATGTGAGCTATGGGGTTGTTTTTGTCAAGGAAAGCCAAAGGGGGAGATTGTAGGTTATTTTATGATTGGCTATCCTTGTCACAAAAACATTGTAAAGAATGTAACAAGCTCAATTAGAATTTAAGGTTTTATTTCTAGATTTCTAGAATATTTGAAGAAGCTTGGGAGTTTGAAGATTGAAGATGCATTCATATTTAAGATTCATTTGCATAAATCTTTTGTGTCAAAATATAGGTCCTTATGTTTACAAGTCAAAAAGTTTTTAAAACACTTTAAGGTTTTATACTTGTTTTCACAAAAATAAGGATTTCAGGATTTCCGTGACTAGTCATCTATTTCATGCACGTGAAGGTTGACTGCTTTACTGACAGAGTTGATTAGACAGTGTAGGCTTTTATCCGCTGGTCAGTCAACTGCACCCCACTCACTCGGATCTGCCTAGGTTAATTTAAAAAGGAGAGTTTAAGGTTTAATCTTAGCCGTCCATATCTTATCTCTTTGTGTCTATATAAACACATCTTTATCTTCAATAACGGCTAGGGTTTTCAAGCTAAACATCATTCATATTTTCTGAAAAACTCTCTTGACTAGCTGCATTTTTCCTCTCCGGTTCTTACTTGTCTTCTTGAGTGCGTAGATCACTTATATAGAAGCTCTATGAGAAAGTGAGGACAGCTAGTAATTGAATCTTGTTTTCAAAGTTGTTTTCCATTGAAATCACATTAAGCTAACTTTGAAAGAAGGTTCATCTTTCCTAGTTCGGCTTGTTTTAAAAGTTTTCATACTTTGAGTCGAGTTAGGAGTGTGCAACACTAGTCTCCCATGTTCATACATGTTTGTAGACTTTGTTGAGTATTAGAGGTCTTTGACCTTAGTAGGTTTGCTGCCCAGTTTATAGCTGCAAGCATCAAACACAGCCACGATTTATTTCCTGCAAGTTTACAACTTTCTGGAAATAAATCTGTGACTGGTCATAAATCATCACAGCATACATTTTAGGTGCCACGTTAGAGGAATACTTGTGTATGTCCTTGTAGCGTGTTGACCAAGCAAGGATCCGCTGGAAGTGAAGTGATTGAGAAGAAGCCGCACGAGGGACTGCTGCATCTAAGTTAGGTAACTAGATATTGAGCTTGGTTTGAACCTTGTATTGGGCATCTTTTGCCATTTCATAGTGGAAGGCCGGTCTTCTTATAGACCCCCGGTTTTTTATCCCTTTGTGGATTTTTCCGGGTACCAAAACTCTGTGTCCATCTCTGTGTACTGTTAAACATTCGGCTAAACTAAAATTGGATTTAATTTTGCACAAGTTCACTTAACATGCAAACTGGATAATTATGCCTGACTGGTCATCTTAACTGCTGCATTAGAAACGCTGGTTTGATATAGTTGTAGTTGTGGATAGCTCACGAATATCAATCTCACTGATTTCGTTGAGGACCTAAGTTGGCATTGCATACGAGTGTTGTTGACCTAAGCACAAGCATCCACAAGTAATATCCATCAAGTACTTAATCTGTTAAAAGTTCATCACACTTGACTGGTCATCTGTGTGATCTGTTTGTGTTGTTTGTTAATTAAGAGGGAAATAATTTAAAATACCCCCTTCATTGCCAACCTGCACATCTTGTTGGCGTGCATCCACTTTTTGTACTTGCCCTCCTCCCCTTTTGGCCTTCCCTTAGTAGGTTGGGCAGGTTTTGGTCCAAAAAAGGCTAGGGGGAACCCACAAAAGGCAGGGGAAACTCTCCCCCCTTCCCCCCCCCTAAAAGTTTGAACCTAGGGGGGAGAAGGGGGGAGGGGGGGGGAGGGAAAAAAAAAAAAAAGAAGTTTACTATCAAAACTTTTGGAATGAGAACTTAAGTGTAAAAACCAGTATACTTAGCAAACACCACACAAACGAAATTGGTTTTCTTTTGTTTTTAAATTAACCCCATGCTACATAAGTTATCATATCAGACATATCACAACAGAATATAATATCCTTTAAGTTCATATAACCAACTCTAACTAGTATGCAACATTCATGTATGATCATATCTAGAGATATAAAAATCAGACAATAAATCTTAACGCACACCAGTTATTGTCATTATATGCTATTCACAAATCCATTCTAAGACACAATGAGTCTCATATAGTAGAGATAAATTCAAAATGACTAATGGGTTATGAATACAGGTTTTGGTTCTGAATCCTAATGAATCTGCAAGAGTAACCTTTTGACGTTTGCTGAGGCAAAATTTGCAAAAGACCTCCTCACTGATTCCAGAAACCAAAATGAGACTGAATCCTCACATTCATGACCGAGCAAAGCTCTTGGTCATGAACCAGTCTCAAAACTCAGCAGATAAATCTACAGGTTCGCATAATTTGGGAGATATTTTAGGCAGGGGCGGATCCCAGTGAGAACGGTGGTACGCGGCCGCCCATCCGGTGGACGCAAAAAAGCTGGACTGGGAGTCGATTCCGCCCTCTTGCTCGAGCCCAAAGCCGCGCGGAAGGAAGAAGAAGGACGGCGTCGCTCTCGCCGTCTGCAATTCTGCCCGAGTGCAGCGCCGAAGAAGACGACCCAACCAACGGCGCCGTTTCTTGTTAAAAGAAACGGTGTCGTTTCTTTTAATCAAAATGCGCGTTTTGATTGTAAACGGCCCCTCTTATGGAACGCTTCTATGAGAGCGCACGTCCTTCTCCTTCGAATAATCTGGATAGTAGTAGTTCCGGGCACTCCTCTATTGCAAGTAATCAAAGAACAATGGGTAGTTCAAGTGAAGTGGCTAAGTTAGATGAAATTTTGGCTAATCTTCCTATAGATCCGGGACTTAGACTTTAAATGACTTCTTATGACTTCAACTTTAGGGAAGCAATCCGAAAAGCCTATCTACAAAAAGGTCCTTGCCAACCGAACAACCAAAAAGAAATGCCCTTTACAACTACGGGAAGTGATCCTCGTCGTTTTGTTGTCAATTGGTACAAGGAATTTTCATGGTTAGAGTATAGTAAAGCAAAAGATGCTACATATTGCTTTCCTTACCTTTTCAAATGTGAATTTGATAAACATGGGACAATTGGAAATGATGCTTTCACTTTGTTGGGGTTTAAAAATTGGAGAAAGGGACCGGAAAATTTGAGAGATCATGTTGGTCGTGTTGGAAGTCTTCATAACAAAGCCACACATAATTGTCTAGATTTAATGAATGAGAATCAACATATTGAACACGTTGTGATCAAGAAGACAAAAGAATATGTTGTTAATTATCGTACTCTATTGACTGCTGCACTTGATTGTACTAGATTTTTGTTGAAACAAGGTCTTGCCTTTCGTGGTCATGATGAAAGTGAGTTGTCTAGCAATAGGGGTAATTATGTGGAGTTGTTGAGATTTCTTTCCGATCATGATGAGAAAGTATGAGCTGTTGTGTTTGAAATGCTAAGGGGAATCTCAAACATATTGCTTCGGATATTCAAAAAGATCTTGTGAATGCTTGTGCGGTTGAAACCATTAATGCTATTGTTAATGACATGGAAGGTGTATTCTTTTCTTTAATGGTTGATGAATCAAGAGATATTTCTGTTAAATAGCAGATGGCAGTGGTGGTGCGTTATGTGAATAAAAGTGGGAAGATAATTGAAAGCTTTTTGGGGGTTGAATATGTTGCTGAGACATCTAGTGTGACATTAAAAGAGGCCATCGTTAGGTTGATGTTTAGGACAAAATTGAGCATGAAGAATCTAAGGGGACAAAGTTATGCTGGAGCTAGCAATATGAGAGGTTATCTTAATGGTCTTCAAAAGATTATCAAGGATGATTGCCCTCAAGCATACTATGTCCACTGTTTTGCACATCAACTCCAACTAGCGGTTATAGCAGTGGCAAAAGGAAATGAGAATGTTGCCACTTTTTTCACCACTTGCAATAGCTTGGTTAGTATTATTGGAGCATCTTGTAAGCGTCATAATGAACTTAGAGAGCGACAACAAGCTGAAATTGTGAAAGCTCTTGAACTTGATGACCTCCACACTGGCCGAGGTTTAAACCAAGAGACTATGCTTAAGCGTCCATGTGAGACACGTTGGAACTCTAATTATGGGACGTTGATAAGCATTATTTGTTTGTTTAAGTCTGTGGTCTCCGTGCTTGATTGGATTGTCCAAGATCGCAACCCGGATATTCTAGGTGAAGCACATAGGTTATTGAATGAAATTGGAACCTTTGACTTTGTATTTCACCTATTCTTCATGAGGCTTGTATTGGGCATCACCAATGATTTGTCACAAGTACTACAAAGGAAAGATCAAGCTATTGTCAATGCAATGAGATTAGTCGGAGTATGCAAACGCAAACTACAAGCCACGAGAGATGATGATTTTATGAAATTGCTTGGAAAAGTTTCAAAATTTTGTGAGGACAAAGATATTGATGTTCCTAATATGGAGGATGTATTCCATAAGTCGAGATTGCGCCAAAGGGGTGATAAGCTTACAAATCTTCATCATTACCGTGTGGATGTCTTCTTCCATGTGATTGATAAGCAACTAGTGGAATTGAATAATCGCGTTAGTGAGGAAAACACGGAATTGCTTCTATGCAAGGCTTGCTTGAGTCCGGAATCAAACTTCACATACTTTGACAAAGAAAAAATTATTAAGTTTGCAACATTTTATCCGGAGGAATTCAAAGTTAGTGACATTTTGATGCTTGAAGATCAGCTTGGCATTTACATTGTTGATATGCAAGCATTGTTGATATGCAAGCCAGTCCTGATTTTTTTTCATTGAAAACCATTAGTGAGCTTGCAGAAAATTTGGTGAGTACAAGCAGGAGTCGAGTATATAAATATGTATATTTGCTTATTACCTTGGCTTTAGTTTTACCGGTGGCACTGCTTCAGTGGAGCGAGCATTTTCTGCAATGAATATTGTCAAGACCCCATTGCGCAATCGGATGGGGAATCAATGGTTAAGTGATAGCTTGGTGGTTTATATTGAGAGAGACATTTTTTCTTCTATTAGTAACGAATGTATTATGCGACGTTTTCATGATATGAAACCGCGTAGGGAAAAACTTCTGTAATATTATTTTCAATTTGTAATGTTTTATTCTATATAAAGTTTGACATTAGTACTATTATTTTCTAGACATTTCGTCTTCAAATTTCCACCCCCTCGCTCAACAATTCCTGGATCCGCCACTGATTTTAGGTTTGTTATTATAACAATCGTCACTGATGTATTCTAACACACAAACATCAACAAACCTAAAACAATCATCAAAATAGCATGCTAGAACAATATCACAATATCAATCAATCATCAAATTTCCAGAAAACAGTTCAACATGCATTCAGGGCCATTCGAACTAAATTAATCTATTCAGACCTATGCGCGCCCCCTGAAAGAACGCTCTAATAGTTCTATATGGTCTTAAAACATGAATTTGATTTATATTCAACTTTAGGATTCCGAAAACTTATCTGGTGTCCATAAGCAAGCATCCTTATCATCAGTGGAAGCAACTAAACTCATAAACAGGTTACCACAAGACCGAATATGCAATTGCGAATGAAAACCCCAGAAAAATTTGAACAAATAATCAATAATTTTAATCAATTTTTGCAGCGAAATTCATAAGAACCCTAAGCCCCAATTCTATTTGCCTATAAAAATATGACCATTGCCTTCATCCTTTTAAAACAGGCATTTTTCACATGTCGGGTAATTGTGACCCGCGTGTTTCCAAACAGGTCGTCATGTGTCTGTATTAGGGTCATATTCGACCCTTTGCGATTTTGAAACGGGTTTTAGCTTTTAACCAAAGTTTTAAACATCACATAAATCCTAATTGAAAACTGTGTTGATTAAACACAATCTGAATTTTGTTTTCAAAAACTAACAATTGATCTATGTCCCACCGAACGGTAGGCGCTCTAACAACACTGTGACATTGAGCACGTTTAAGATCATAGACACAATGTAATTCATATAAATACATAACCATGTATTACCTTTGGAGCCGGTCATGATTAAGTGAATTGGCAAAGATCTTCTATGACAGCTATCACCTTAAAGCGCTCTTCTCTATGGGGCAAAGATGTTGAGAACGGTGTAGTGCATAGGGACCTAAGCATCATATATATATAGTAGTCAATTAGGTCAAGTATAGTCCTCCCATAAAAGACTATAACGCCCTAATTGACTAACTTGTGCTTTAAGTAAGTCCTAATAGGACTAGGCACATGGCCGGCCCTATAACAATGTGATCTTGTGTTTCACTCAGATTCTTAATCAAACACACCATAATCATAAGTAAGATATGGACTATAACTCAATTACTTGGTCCATAGTAATATTCGGTTTACATGTCATACAAAGTCCACTGCTTACAAGGAAAGGGTGACCCAAGCAAAAGTTAGAGCCAAAATAAAGTCCGTTGGGTTGAAAACCGGAAAGAGGCGTGCTCAAGTAAAAGTTAGGGCACCAAAAAAGTCCAGGAAACCAAACCCTCTTCAACTGCATTATGACTTGATCCCTTAGTTTCTCTCAACATATAATGCCAGACTACGAAAAAATATGCCTCCTTTCAGGTTCCCAATTGTGTCTCACATTTGCTAGCTTTCATTTTTTCTGTCATTTCAATTATTTTGTTCCAATCTCGTCGCTGCCAGACTAAGGTTATTGTTTGTAAGAGTATCTCTATGCTCTCTTAGGCCACAAGAAAATTAGCAATTTCAAACATGAAACTCAGGATTTTGCTGATGATGCTTCACAAACATCTTAATAATTGTAGATTTCAGCGTTGCATTTCAAGTTCAAACAAGTTGTAAATAAACCATGGAATCCATAAAGAATTATGTCATCCAGATGTACTTAATTCAAGTTTCATACAGAAAATCAGATTCAGATCACTGACATTGTATATGATCACTGGGTTACATCAATTGAAAGATTCAGTGCTGAGATTCAGTACTTTCATGAATAGAGAAATTCAAAACAAATAGAAGCTTCTATCTAGTATTCTTTAAGTACTGCAAATTTGAAGTTAGAAAGATGTTCACCACTTGACTTTTCTGCATAACTTGTGTGATCTGATTTTCTCCAAACACAAATGGTATCTAATACTAAAAACTTTTAGCAAAAACGATATTGAAAACATCAGACCTCAGAAGCGACGTGAGTGTGTGTTTGGTAGATCTTTCCTAACCATCAAGGCAAGCTTTAGAGCGTTGCCTTTTACGCACAAAACATTAAAGTTATCAAGCATACACACGATTCAGATTTCCCCTGTGGAATGTCCAGATATCTGAAGGAGATCATTAATCTGGAGTCAATAGTACAGAGTAATTTGTAAAATTGGAAATGTGCTCTTTGTACAAAGAATATACACACTGAATAAACATATCTTTTGCTATATATGAACATTGTATACTTAAGCATCATGTAAATTTTACAGAGAAGATAGGGCATATACGAACAAGCAATTTCGATCATAATAGACCCGACAGCTCATAGTCAAATATGCTGACTTGTTGATCAAATTGAGCGTAAGCATTGCTGAAAACAGGATCAAAAGTGTGATCAGAGTCCAAAAGCCATGACTCAACATCTTGGAAAGGTAACGATAACATATTATCCACCATTTGGTCCGCTGTTGAAGCTTCTAAACTCGTCGTTGGTGTATCATCAGAATACAGTTGATGACACAATTGGTTGAACTCTTGGTCACTCATGAACACTTGGTTGGATAATTCGGAAGAATCAAACGACGCGTCAGTGGACACATCCAAACTGCCTTCCGGCTCTGCATATTGATCCGGAGAATCAATATGCACAACCGGAATTTGCACCTCCTGCTCGACCACCCTCTTGTGTTTCATCTGAGGTTGGAGTGAGGAAGTAGTACTAGTAGGGACATTGATTGAATCCGAGGCGCCATTGCCGGTGAGGTCTTGTACAAGGCGCTTGAAGCTTGAGCTGTCAGTGATGTAGACTTTAGGCCTCAAGAATTTTATCAAGCTGTTAAACTCTTTCTTTTCTTTCTTAGATATCTTCACTGAAGTTTGGTTTACTTTCTTCATCCCCATTGTTTCTTACGATTTCGCCGGCCTCGGTATCAACTCCCAGCTGTTATGATGCTAATGTCGGGGGATTCTAGGAGGTATAAATATTATGGTTATCAAAGGAGGTGAGTGTTGAAGATTGTGGAAACAGAATAAGACATAAAAACATCACTATGCTGAAAATGATGTTTTGTTCAATTTTTTTAATTTGGTAACAAAAATGAAAACTTCATAAAGGGGAATCCATGTATGCATTATTCAGCAACCTTAAATCACACTCTATTATGTGTCTAAATCTTTTCGATTTTGAGAGGATGACCAAAGAAAAATGCTGGATTTTGGATTTACATGGGGAAGATGGAGACATTGGTCAATTCAAGAGGATGAGTTTTGGGGAATTAAGATATGTGGTAAAATAATATATAACACTGTTTTGGGGTGTATGGGGTAGAGGAGCAGTCAGGGCACGCCGCTAACTATTCAGGAATATTTAAAAATGGGTAAGTTCTGTTTGATAGTTTCTGTTTGATAGTTGCTTGCTCTGCTTCCATAAAATGGTACACTACCTAGCTGACCTTTGCGTGCCTAAAAATAAAACAGGGGATTTGGTTAGTATAATCCCATCATCTTGTCATCCTACATTTGCCTAATTATATCTTAGTCAGACATTCCAAATTGTGAAAATATTGATCCTAGATATGGTGAAATGAGGGATAAGGAAATGTAGAAGCTCGCCATCCTGATCGAAGGGTCCAAGATTTCTTATTTGGTTATCGTTTGTTGAGTTGATCTTAAGAAGTAACAACAGTTTTGATCAATCAATCACCATAAAAAGATAGACTGAAGAAAAAATAAGTGTTAAAGGAGAATGTTCGGGAAAAAAAGGTCTGTTAGCGTTAAGTGAAAAGGAAATTTTATTTACACCTTATTTTTTTAATGAATTCATCAAGGTATGAATAAACCTCTCACTAATTTTTCTTATCATTAAATTATTTTAATATACTCCTTATTGACCTAAATTACTTTTATTGTGAAAAAACTTAATATTTTGTGTACTCTTATTGAAGACAAATCCCTTATTTGCAAAATTGATCTCCTTATTTTTATAATGTTCTTTTTGGTCAAATCCCTTCTACCTATTTCATAAGGTTGAAACGGAAATTGAAGACATTAACATCAGAATAGGGATGTATGAATGCTCTAGCCTCCATGTCCACGTCCCCCCAGTCATATCAAAAATCTGGAATTTTGGCTTCTGGCTGTCGATCCAGCCTGTTGCTAATCACAGCACGCCACATTGCAGTTCATGGTGGCACTGCAGATAAGTGAAGTTTTAACAAACTGATCTTCAATTAAATACGAAATTATGCTGTAAACCTTAATTAAAAATTATAACGGGGCCCCATCAAGCCTCATCATGATCTTGACTCAGTATGGTTATGGATTTCAGCATCTTGATGTTCTTACCATACATACACGATTAGTATTTTTAACACGATAACCATGAAGAAAAGCAATTCGCCAATATTGAACACGAATCAAAATGCTTTTGTTTGGTGTACCAGAAGAAAATGCTTTTGTTTGAAGCTGGTCGCATGAATTAACTATAATACACTGATTGGAATTGGGAAGTAAAATGTCTGATCACGAACGTGGATGTAAAGTCAATCACACACCAATTTGTCTTTATTAGCTGCCAAACGAGTAGTGTCAATAGTGTAATGACAAAAGGGATGCTTGAGACTTACAAGTTTCATTGAGAAGATGTAAAGATACAAATTTAATTTAGAGCATTTATTTCTGCATTCTAACAAAAGTTCGACGTTGAAGCTCTAAGCCTTGGGCCTCGCTTTAAAGAAAAGTTCGAGTTCCATTGACTATCATGCCTTGTCCTTGTTTAAGAGTAATACTTCCATGATCCATCCTCACCTATTGCGTTTTCCAATTTATCTGATGAGTTATAGCATTAGAGTTTTATTACGCCTATTATTTCTTTTCATGCGGCACAGAACATGATGAGTTATAGCATTATGACATCGGAGAGTTAACCCGTAGATTTCAATCGTGAAAGAACACGTGGATAGTCAAAACTAATACTCAATGTTTATTACCGGAATGATTCCATACATCACAATGATTTGAAATCGCCATCCGAAAGTTTGTGGAATAATATATTGACGAGGACAAATGTTGCTACCGTTTGAGATTCAAGAAAATTACAATTCACTATATGCATCTATCTACTTTACATAAAACAGAAGGTAATATCACCACAAATACAAGGGTGAGAAGGAGAAAGAATGGATACAAAGCCAAATTATAATGAATTATCAATGAACTCGAGTGCTGATGTTGTCTTCCAGAGTTGATCAGCTACTAACCCGTCATATGACCTATCAAAAATTGTTTTGAGTATAGACCTAAATCCTGAAGAATAGCAAAGAGATCAGCAGAACGGACATGGGGAGCACAACGTAGAGAGAAATAAAGGAAAAGCAAAACCTTTGTACCTTACAAGAGGTATACCGGACATCAAGGCTTTTGGGTTGCAGGAGCATTTTCGGTCAGTGATGATCCTAGTTGAAGCATTAGAGGATAAACAGGACTAAACTCTTTTTCTCCTCGGGCCCTTACATGAGCGGCATAGTCATCTAGGGTTGCTTTGATACCTTTCCAGACCTGATCCTCTCCTTGAGAATCTAGCCACAATGAGTATTGCAAAGGTGTTAGTTTGTTCCTCTGCAGAGGTGATTGCAATTCATCAGGGCCTCGGGAGTAAAGATGGTGAAGTATGACGCTTGGTGGTAGATCTTGAAGAAGAGGAGATCCTCCAAGTTGGGATGTCTCCAAGAAAATGAGAGGTCGAAATGCACGAAGGGCTCTGTATGGTGCACCAAGTTGCTCTACTGGGAACAAATTTTGGCCTACAGCTAATTCCAGCTCAGCCATGTCCCTAGCCATCCGTAGCTTCCCTGATTCTGAAAGGGGTCTGACAAGAGAAGCATGCCTGATAAAGAATATCAATACCCGTGCAGCCATGCTCCTTACGAGCCTAGTACATATGGTCTCTGTTCCAATAGGAGCCGTTTTTGAAGGCAACAACCTAGACAGGAACTCACTACGGAAGTGAAGAATGCACTTCTGCAACTCCTCCATGTAAGGAGAGGCATTGTTGTCCTTAGAGGCATCCATGCCTAGCGAACCAAATTTCTGTTCATGAACTTGCAAGATGCAAGACTCAAGACGGTCAAGCATAGCTTGGAACAAGGACGTCACTGAGTCACATGCAACCCCGTATATTGCACCTAATGATGGGGACAACACATCTGCAGCAATAGAGGGCAATCCTGTAACCATAGAAGATATGCGTGTGTGAAGTTCTTGGAGATGCTGACATAACATGAAGTTCTTCAGTTGTGCTGGAGTTGCAGGACCACTGACTTGACGAGCTTCAGGACCAGTTGATATCTGCCATTGAGATTGAGATGCATTTACAAATTGAGAAAAACTCAAATGTAGGCTAAAGTCACTAGTCAGAACAAACGGATCAGCATATAAGTTTCCATGATAAGAGTAAATATTTGGTCAGATAGCCAGTCAAGTGATATACAGAGTGCGTAATATTCAAAAGAACTGGCCATCCTTAATATTCAATCAAGATTACAAGAACCTAATATTGATGATCTATTAGGAAGCCAAAAATTCTCATATAACAAGATTACAAGAACCTAGTACATCACAGATCTTAGTCTACCAATGTCATCATCCTTTCCTTTGGCTTCTTTTATAGGGTTTATATCATGAATGATGACTGGAATTTCAATGATCGGACTTCATAGTGCCTGAACTTTAAAAATGATCAATTTGGTACCTAAACTTTCAAAAACAAGACTATGTGGGTACCTCCATCCTTTCTCCATCCAAGTTCCGTTAAAATGAGGGTTAAAATGATCTTTTGACCTTAATTTTTCTGTAAAATATATTTTTTTTATCTCTCAACCTCTATATAAATGTGTTTTATTGTGCTTCGAAGAAAAAATAAATTATGCATATAGCTATTGCAGAACAATACAAAAATTAACGAACGAAAATAGACTCGAACGATAACAAAGATTTCTAACATAAATTGAGTAATGGTAAAAGTCCATTGAAAGTCCAGCACCATTCATGATAAAAACCCTATTTATATTGATATTACCTCCATGAGTTAATACATGTCCTCAACTTTAAGTTAGCCTCATTCCTCTAAATTCACATTTAGCCATAAGATTCACATAATTTAGATATTCAGCAACTGAAGTAGCTTTGACCATGACTGTAAACAATAATTTATTATTGCAGCTATGCATCAACTACAATGGAGTCCATAAATTGACTTCAATGTATGTATGAGATTATTTTATCTAACTTTGGACATCTTACACATTAGTCAAAACAAGATTACAATCATTTGGCTGCATATGTAATATACTATTATTGAAGATAACTAAAAGATTACCTGATATTCAGCTCGTTCAGCAAGCAGGAGAATAACCTTTCCAATTTCACGCAATACAAGAAGAGTCAAGCGCCCATCCAACTGAACAGCTTCTATTTCTTCTTGAATCCGTGATATAATTCTTGAGATATGTTCTTTCGAGGGAACGCTTCCACGGCTGGACATTGGAAACACATTATTCACAAGATCAGACAGACGACCCAAGCAGAGTCCCAAGAATGATGTCTGAAATATTTCAACAGCTGCAACCAGTTGTTCCTTTCCCTCTGGGGTAATAGCCGGTAAAACCCCTTTGACATCCGTATCACGAGCAATTCTGTCAAGAAGGTTATCTATCATAGAGAAAAGCTTTGGATACCCCATAGTGAGTACTTCTTTAACAAAACTTGATGCAGTGAAGGCAGACTTCATTTGGTTAGCGAAAGCCTTCACAAGCGCCTCCCACACTCTATCAGTTATCATGGGCTCACCTTCCTAAGCAAGTAGTATGTAAAGTGAGCAAACGATATAAACTTTCAGACAGGATGAAATCAACTATTGCCAAGAATATTAGCCACTAGGCAGCAAACTTATTCCAACACTAACAGAAAAGATCAAAAATGCCTATTTTCTAGATGTCTTGCAGGTAGAAAGTGCCAAACAATCTTCATACACAGAGAAATATAATGGTTCTTTCCTAAACACAAATTCAACGTAAGCAGGCAAAACTCCAGCAGCTCATGTGTACATGATTCACATTTACAGATAAGTTTAAACTTAGCAGGAAATCGGTAGAGATGATCCGAAAAGGAATAGAGACCAACTTAGAACAACAGACAGCCAATGATTGGTCAGACTTCAGCAAGGCCAGCATATGATATATATCATCTTCTTAGAAAGAGTCTATTTAAAGGATTGGGTTCAAACTGACTCCATTTATCAACTTATACATCAACCAATGCAGAAACATAAGTAAATTTTGATGCTCTCTACAATCCATATACAATCAAATACTCAAAAAAATTGAAAAATGCAAACACAATTGGATAAAGCATCTCACCTGAATAACCTCATCAAGCAGCAAAACATGAGTAAAAGGATCACGCTTTTTCGACAACACCCTCTGCAAATGCCACACCGCCACCATAATCGAATGCAGCTCATCCATACATTTCCCCATTTTCTGCCAAATCGCCTCCCTCGCCTTCCCTCCACCACCAATCTGCGGAGTCCCACCGCCGCCACGTATCCCACCAGGCCCGAAACCACCACCCGAAATCGCCTTCATGTCCAATGCCGCACTCACACTCTTCACCCCCAAACCCTTATACTTACTAACCAACTGATCAATGGCTTGCCTCAGCTCACCCAAATTGTAAAACACTTGCAACCCAGTCCCAACTTCAGCCTGGTTCAAACCCTCCATTCCTCTTTCTAGAACCTTCATCGCCTCATTTCGGAGTTTGTCTCCGGTTTCTTTGACCCAATCGAGCTCGGAATCGACGACATCGATTCCGGCGAGGTCGTATTCAGTGTAGAGGGTTAAGATCTCGCAATGCAGCTGGGCGGCCTTGGCGAGATCGAGGCGGTCGGGGTCGTCGGCGGAGGAGACGACGGAGCGGAGCTTATTGCAGAGGCGGAGGGCTCGGATCGAGTGGTGGAGGTACTCGGAGGAGGTGTGTAGGTTCTGGAGCTGGATGGTTAGGGTTCGGATGGAGGTGAGGGGGTCGGAGAGCTCGGATCGGGCGCGGCGGAGGGAGGACTGGAGGGATTGGACGGAGGATCGGACGGTGGAGAGGGCGTGATCGGCGTGGTGGAGGGAGGAGAGCTGGGAGAGGAGGTCGGAGTGGCGGGAGAGGACCTCGGAGCGGAGCTGGGACTCGAGGAGGCGGATGGCGTGCTGGAGCTTCTCGGCGGTGGAGGCGGGGGAGCCGGAGGAGAGGGCGGCGGAGGAGAAGGTGGTGGAGGAGAAGGAGGGGGAGAGGAAAACCGAGAAGATTGGGTCCGAGGCGAAGGTGTCTAAGGGGGACGCGGCGCCGGCGGAGGTTGGGGGGGTGGTTGTTGGGGTGGAGGATTTGAAGGTGGAGAGGCGTTGGAGAGGGGAGGCGGTTGTGGATGCCGGCGATGGAGAAGCCATTGTCGTCGTCGAGACTCGAGTCTCCCTCTCTACTAGACTGTTGCTATTTTACTTCCCATTTCTTCTTTTTCTTGTACTGGCACTGGACTGGACTGGTGTGTTCAAATTCTGAGCCCAAATCGAGGTGAGCCCAAGGCCCTTTTCTTGTTTTGTCTGCGAATGAACCAAACCTCATTTTTTATTTAGAACGAAAAACACTTCTGTTTATAAGCTTTTTTAAATAAGTTTTCTATGGAAATACGATTTGAAGTGATTCTTGGAAAGACATTTGGCAGCGTTTCTTCAAGAACATATACAGTATATATTTCTTCAAAAGTGCTTTTATAACTTATTAGCATCTTAATTAATATATGCGGTTTTGATTGTAATGGTGTATAAATCTTCACATAATTTGTGACTTACTTTTTATTCATTAAGAGTATTTTTTAAGAACGCTTGTCTCCTTGAATACACTTAATCTTATGTGTACCAATAATTTACTAGAATATATAGATAAATAGATGAGTACATTTATATTTTCCAACTTCTAACCAAGGGATGATTGTCTGAAAGCTTTGCTTGTAAGTCTTCCAAGAGGGGACTCAACACCGTTCCTAAAGAATCCTGACTTTTCATGTGTATCAACATCAAAATTTATAATTTACTAGTAATCTCAAAAACTAGTCATTGGTGAACCTTTACAATGCAGTCATTTCATACAACCGATTTACTGCCTCTATTGTGCGTATCAGTCTCATTGGTAGCTGTGAGGTTAATTGCAAGTAATTCCTTTCGCAAAAATGAATTCTTAAGATCAAAGTTCATCGGCAATCAAGCGAATAGCCCAGAAAAAAAGATAAATCATAAAATATAACAGAGTTCATCACTTCATCATCTTATTTTCCAAAATGATAAACGACCGTTACACAAATGAATTCTCAGTAGGACCAAAAATCTATCTACTCACAGGCTTCTACCCCCAATTTTCGGCAGAAAAAACAAAAATTAAACCATCAAATTAATACCAAATTATACAGAAAGACAGAATTAAGATGTGGATTAATTGACTAATGAATTAGAATCAACGCAGTGATTAATGAAAAGTACGTTAGATGTGGCAACCGCAGCAGAGGAAGAAGAAGCAGAGGGTGGAGACAAGAACAACGGCCTCCACGACGGAGAGTATCTTGTAAACGACGTCGTCGAGGATGGTCATCTGAAAGTCCACGCGTTTCCATTTGAACACGGAGAATTTCCTCGGCCACAGCTCCTTGCTGATCACCTTCTTTAACGACCACGCCGCGGCCTTCTCCTTCTTAGCTGATTTCTGTTCTGCATCTTTTTCAATATTGCAAGAGTTTTCAAGTTCGAATTTCTGAGCTCGTGGATCCACATTCTTTTCCATGGCAATCAACTTGTAACTAACTATTTTTCTCTCTAATACGGTGTCGTAGCTTATGCAGTTGATGTGCTCAGGGAGCTAGAGGTGGTAGCTGGGGGTTATATAGGATGGAAAGTAAGAAATGCTTGTGCTTTGGTTTGTACAAAAAGAAATGTGGTGCAGCTGGTGATGGCCCTGCTGGCCAAAGTTTTCAACCGGAAGGGTATTTCAGGAACTATATATTGTTTGGTAAAGCAAAGCTTTGCTTAGTGTAGGAATATTCTACTTTAAAAGGGGAGTTTGGTTTTACAGCAAGACAAGCAAGGCATTTGATTTATTGAGTATTCGATTCATTTCTAAATTTGTTATAAGAGCACAGTAATACATTACACAAACAACGCAAATGTTTGTTACTGTTGACTTATTCCGTATTTGATTAGTTTTTAGATTTTTTTTATAAGAGGAAAATAATGCATTACATAAATTATATTCCTTATTTTTATACCTTCTATTTCGCTTTTTTATCATTCAGTTTCTTGCCTTGCAAAGTTGAGTGAAATTATTCGTTCAGGTCATGCTATAAGAAATATTATTGCCAAACCATTTTGATTTGGTAAACCTTTCACGTATAAATCCTTAAAATGGTGCATTATAGGAGCATCAAAACCAAAATCGGAGATAGGAGAAAGTAAAATGAAAAATGTAGCTACCAGAAAAATAACTACCTTAATTCTTATTTTGACAATGTATAACTGCCTTAGTCATTGAGTATTTTTCCTTAGGCTTGAAAGCCTAGCTCAAAGATAGAAGACAAGACAAAAACATCTATACAAAAAATATTGGCTTGTGAAACAAAAAATAATGCTACAACAACAAGCAACACGACCAAGTCAAGTAATTCTAAACCCCATCATTTGCTGCAACGGTTCGTTAAAAATGCTTTAAAACGACAAGTTCGGCAAATGTTGGTTTGATCAAACAACGGGTTGGTAGGCTGTGGTCCACTACTTGTAATTGTGTCTCCAGTTGGTCAAGCTTTTATTTAACGGCTAGTTTTAAGTTAGAACATTTCAGAGAATATTATTATTGGATGCTTGCTTGCTACAATAATCAGTATTGGCAATTGGAATGCAGGGTCCAGTTCATTATACATGCATCACTTTGTTGACTTTTGATCAACGTTAAACAAAGCTTAATTTTCTGTTGACAATTTTCATGTTTTAGCTTATGCTATGATTCAATTCATTTTTGGCTCATGCATTACATCACATATTATGTGGAAAAACATAATTAATTTTTTTATTATTTCGATTTCAATCAAGAAACATTTGATAAAACACTTTAATATCATCCGATAAACTTTTTTTTCTTTTCGAAATAAGAGTCGTTGCTTTACATAGAATGTGAAAGGAAATTGCTAAAGCACGAGGTATGCGTGTGCGATCAATACACTATGTATGTACATTCTAAAATCTTCTTGGTGACATCTTCCCCTTCATTAATTTATAGCTTAATTCCTTGTTTCTTTTTTATTTAGATTGTTAATCTAAAGATGAAATCAAAGGTACACACATGCAAGGATTGCAGCCAAGATTTGTTTTTATGGATACTATACAAAATTATTTTACAGGGAGTCTTGAGGGAATTTGCCCTGGTCAATGTCCAGATAGACTACTATTGGAATAGTATGAGGAGACAGCACCTCATCATTAGGTTGGCCACTTAAAATTTCAGCAGAGGAATCTTTAGCTCTCTCTCCAACCGCTCTGAATCCTGGATAGTTTTTTTTTATAAGTAAATATTATATATAATGAAATGTGAATCACTGTTCTGGCTACAGTGATTCATTGTTCCTGAAAATTATGAAATTGCCCCTCAGTTTTGTGAAGAGTTTGTGCTTTTAGGGTTCCACTGTTCCCAAAAATTATGAAATTACCCCTCAGTTTTGTGCTTTGGGCTTCTGTGTTGGGTTTGTTCCCCATTTTTGTTCGTTCGATCGGTGCTATGGCGCACGTCGGCAAATTTTTGTAAGATTAATATATTCATTTTACATATTACTTAAATATCATTTGCTGCTCATTTGTTGTCTTATTTGTAGCTTGCTTGAAATGTTTATTGTCTTATTTAATATTCATATAGCAAATTAATTCTCTATTTACTTTGTTATTATTTGACAACAGCATTATAGGCATGTCAAGGAATTGAGGTTGAACCAAAATTGACGGAAGTGGCCCGAACAAAGCAACCAGTGGAAAATAGATTGACAGTGTCGCTACTTGGAAAAAAAGTTAAAACAAGACTTGCAGCAATTAGTAATTGGACGATGAAATCTTTTTCAACAATTTTTGTACTTAATAAAATCATTTTGAACAATATTTGTACTTACTGATCGTTGCTTAACATTATAATATATTTTGTTTGATATTTGCTATTCAAAACAAAAAATGATACTACTTATATCTTTTTGCATATATAATTACACTGAATTTTAAAAAAAAAACCCGCAGCATCGCGCGGGCACTCATGCTAGTGTATATTGATGAGGGCTAATACCCTACCAGCTTAGAGCATCTCCACCGCAGCAACGCAATATCGACCGAGGGCAAGGTCGATTCGTCCTTTTCGGCCTGGTCGATTTCATAGGCAATTCAATTGCCTGATCAATTTCCACCGCTTTCGGCAATCACCCGAGGTTGATTTCTCCATTCCGTGGATTGAGGCAGGCTTGTCAGACGAAGACGAAGTCGTGGGTGACGTTAGGAACGGGCGAAACCGCGGGCGCGTCCGAAGGCGAGGATTGCCTTCGCCTGCGCCTTCGACCTCAAAACGCGTCCGATTTCACAAAGGTGGAGGCCGATTTTGCGGGCGAATCCGATTTTGCTAGCGATCTACCTGATCGCCGGTCCGATTTCGGCCCGGTGGAGATGCTCTTACAAGGCAGATCGCCAGGAAGAACAACAACAAAAGAGCCAAAAGGCATAGCCCCAAAACGGGGAAAGCAGAGGAGCTTACAGGGCAATATTCCAAGGCATAGCTAATTGACTATTGCCCACAGTGGGCTTAAAAGACAAAGAACAAATGTTACGACCCGTCCCCGAGTTTTGGGTCAAATGACTAGAATACCCCTGAGACTCTGCCGTTGACTTTTTGCCAGTCGAGAATTGCATAGTCAATATTGGACTCTATGCGAAGAGCTCGACGATACGAGCGTGTCGGCGAAGACGAAATTGGATTCCGAGTTATATCGAAAAAGTTAAGGCCGAAAAACGATTTGGTGGGATTGAGTGGAGTGCCACGTGGCGCGTGCGGATTGGTTGGAAGGGGCTGGATCTTTCTGGAAAGCCCAAACCGGCCTTTTAAAATCAGTCCAGCCCGGGTTTCCACATTTGGAAACCTGAACCAGCGCCCAAACCCGTCGACCCCTTCGCCGTCGATCGCGGCTTTCCGACCGCCGATCGACCTCGCCGCCACCTGAAAAACACTCCCCGCGATGTCACGAGCATTTCCCACTAATTTTTGGAGTCGGAAACTGAGCGGTGTGGCGCCGGCGAGTTTCCAGCCGAGGTGAGTTCCAAAACCTTGTTAGATCGATTCGTTGGGTTGTTTAGATGAATTTCCATATAGAATTTGTGGAATTTGGTGAAGATTTGAAGAAATGGGAGTTCGCTGGAAAACTGGAAATTTTTCGGCGAAATTTGCAGTTTTCGGCGCCCAGCGGCGGCGGTGCGGCAGCGCCTATGATGATCTCCGTATTTTGGGAATTTTCCAGATTTCCGGCACGGCAACTATTCCGGCATGGTGGCTCCGGCTCCGGCTCCGGCTCCGGCTCAGCGGCGATGACGTCAGCGCTGGTGTGTTGATGTCATCGCCCAATCAGCTGCCACATGGGTGCCACGTTAGCAACACGTGGCTGCCACATGGGTACCACGTCAGCACCTTGTCAGTGCCACGTCAGCTCCGGCTTGCTGACGTGGCAGTCGTTGACCGGCCACTTTTCTGATTGGAAACATCGTTCCAGATCCAATGGCGACCTCCGTTTCGCCATCCGAGGTACGGTTGAACCCCGATTGGGCAAAACATGGGTGTTTAGGGTTTTGAAGGTGGTGTTGATTTATGGATTTCTGATGGTTGAATTGTGGAAGACTTTGTAGGTATCCGAGCTCCAGTGAGACGCCGCAGTCGTACAGTACAGACATACGTGTTGGACCGCTTGGATTCACTGTGAGTGGATGGGAATCACTGTGAGTGGATGGGTTTTGTTTTCATAAAGTATTGGTTTTCATTATAGTTCAGTATATGGTATTAGTATACAAATATTTATGCATATGGATTTCAGATATCAGTATTTCAGTATTCTAGTGCACATAGTATCACACGTACATTTTAGTACTCGGACTATGGCCGTAGGACACAGTTCTCACATCGTTGCCTGATCCGAAGACCCCACTTGCTAGCTTTATTTCCGGTGATAGCGGTCCCTGCACGTATTCCAGGGACTGGGGGTGATGATGTGAGGGGGAGTACACAGGGGTTTATATTTTCAGATGTACACAGCGGTGCCTTGCGTAACCCTGACACTGGGTGTGGTATATTACGTGCACTTGACTGGCGCCTACCAGAGTATGTTACCATATTTTCAGTATTTCAGCACAGTACATGTTTTTACAGCAGGGGGTTATGTATTATGTTTTCATAAATGTTTTTGAAAACTTATTTGTTTTTCCATCCACTCACCCTTTGGTTTTGCGCCCCCTCAGGGTTTAGTAGCCGAGTTGACCAGAGACACGAGGAGAGGCAGTTCGATGGCTCTGCATCCATCTCGAGGGTATAGGGGCATTCCCGGTTCAGTCCAGGTGGCTTGTCGTTTCCGCTGTTTCTTTTATCTTGTCATAGATGCTCTGATGCTGTTGCAGGTGTATTGTGTGATTGGTATGGGCCCAATTGTGTCTTCGGTGGTCTTATTTTTCGTAGTTTTGGTCTTGTGTGTGCGAGTTTAGGCTTCGTCACCGTTCGGGGGATGGCTGTACATCCCGGGCCCATTTTCTGGGACGGGGTGTAACAACAAAGCTCACAACTGATAGTATTAACAATGGACACTAACACCACAGCTGTCGGCTTTGAGACGTTTCTAAACATTATGTTATTCATTTCCAACCAAATGGAATACACTGTAATCGACAAAGACAACTTCTTGATAGTGGTGGACATGCTCTTCCCCTTCCAATCGGCAACATAACTCACTAAAGATGAAGGCCACGGTGGGTTTGCCCAAGGAACTCCACAACGAGCCAAGACAGCTCGCCATAAACCTTCCGAGAAAGGGCAAACAAAGAAGAGATGCTCATGAGACTCCAAAGCAGAATTGCATAAGACACAATGTATTTTTTTTCTCAAAAAAAATAATACTAATAAAAGTTTGATAACTAACCAAACAAAAAGTACAAAGAATAATCAATTACATCGAGCCTCGTAAAAAAACTAATAGTGTTCAATACTCCTACACAAAAAAATTATATTCAAAACAATTTCAAACCCCAATAGGCCCAACAACAAACAATACCAAACATGCTCCAAAATGAGTGAAGTTTCTGCAAATCCAAACTGGACTGGAATACATTCATTGGAACGAAGAAGCCATTAGAGCACTTCCACCAAGTGGGAAAAAGGCAGGGGAATGGGGTAATTTGATGAGGTGTCATCCTTAAGCCAGAAAAAATGGCGTCCACCAGGGGAAAAGTTGCATGGCGCTATTTAGGAGGAAGGGGCACACGGGCGGGCCAAGAGGCAACAAATTGCCCGACTGACTGCCTCTGGATGGAATGACATCAGCTGATGTCATCTTCTACTAAGCAACTGTTTTTTTAGAAACAATTACATTTTGATACTACTTGAAGAGTAAAATACTCAAAAACACTAGTACACTTTAAACATTACAAATATAGTACTACTTTGGACACATGTTGAATTTTAATTGGTTTTACACTTTTAATACAAAGTTACACTCACACGCGCTGCAAAATATGCTCACTCTCTTCTTCGACTTTCCCTGCTCCGTGATCCACGCCAGGACCCTCCATCTTTTTGTTAACCCTCACAAACCTCAAAACACTTTTTTACCCATAACTTTCTCATCCGGACTCCGTTTGACACGAAACCAATTGGGTTGGATTCGTCTTGTCGCCCTCTTTTACATAGACACCAACATTGTAACCCCAGACCCACTGTAGAGAGAGAAAGTGGCAGCAACGTTTTCATG
This sequence comes from Spiraea crenata, assembly GCA_033992175.1. Taxonomy (NCBI): domain Eukaryota; kingdom Viridiplantae; phylum Streptophyta; class Magnoliopsida; order Rosales; family Rosaceae; genus Spiraea; species Spiraea crenata. The sequence goes on from JAVBHV010000019.1 coordinate 3,486,777, forward strand.
TTTTCCGGAGAGATTCTCCGATTCAGGCGACAAATGGGACGAACCACTACCCAAACTTCATCCTCTCATCATTCTAGACATAGCCCAATCAACATTTAGCCTTAGTTTGCAGTGGATCATCGCCGGTGAGCCTCACATATTGGTTGAAACTTTCCGGTGAGTTTCCGGCCAAGGTAATCTTTTGAAACTAGTCTAGAAAGCTTTGTTGGGTTGTTTAGATGAAGAAAGTGAAACAGCGGGAAAGGTGAGTTAACTCAGATGTTCCTGCATTTTGAAGGAGTTGTTCCTTCATTTGAAGGAGATGTTCATTCATTTTTGAAGAAGCTGTTCCGTCATTTTGAAGAAGCTATTTCTTCATTTGAAGGAGCTATTCCTTCATTTTGAAGGAGTTGTTCCTTCATTTTGAAGGAATAATTTCCAATTTGAAAGAACAGTTTTCAATTTGAAGGACCTCCTTCAAATTGAAGGATGTGTTTCTTCAATTTGAAGGATGTATTCCTTCAATTTGAAGGATGTTTTCCTTCAAATTGAAGGAACTGGAACAACCCCTTCGATTCTATTTGAAACTTGAAGAATCTGTTCCTTCAAATTGAAGGAAGAGCTTCATATTTGAAAAAGCAGTTCCTTCAAATTGAAGAGAGAGCTTCATATTTGAAAAAGCAGTTCCTTCAAAATGAAAAAACACGTACAAATTTAAATGAACAACTCCTTCAAATTGAAGGATTTCTTCCTTTAAATTTGAAGGAACCGATCCTTCAAATTTCATTATGTTATTCTTCATCTTCATCACTGTGTTGATCTGCATAAAGCTAAAACAAACTTTTCTAACATAAAAATTAAAAAACACAGATTTAGGATGCAAGCTCGAGCTTTTGAAAATAGCTAACGAGAAGCCGTTGAGGAAAATTATTATGGCGTTCAAGGAGTCGGAGGCGAAGTTGTGGGGTGCGTGAGTCTCATGCACGAGGGGGTTGTAGTGTGTTTTTAAGTGTGCTTTTGGGAAAATAGTAGTATTTTGTAATACTTTTGTTGTGGTAGTGTTTTTGGGCATAATAAAAGTGTGATAGTAATTTTTGGGCAGAAGCCCTTTTTTTAATGGTGCGTGCAATACATGCGCGAGAGGTTCGTATTGCAAGCTTGGAGATAGAGCAACGACTCTTTTTCTAAGCCATGCGGCACTATCCTGGGCCTCGATCTCCACATCCAACGACCAAGATTTTTTTTACCAAAAAATTTGAAAAGAATTTCTATAAATACCCGTTCAAAATCATGTCGGTGGAAAGTTTGAAAATATCTGTCGATGTAAAGTTTAAGGACATTTCTCTCTCATTTTTTTCTTGGTGAATAGTAATTGCTCATTGCTCTTACCCCTTTGCGGGATAACCATAAATGAAATATAAATACTATTCACGTGGGTTATATGTGAATAGTACCCTTATTAGAGACAATTTTCTTGCCTCCTACGTTTGCCCTTGCCTTTCTGGGGTGGATATGCTCTTAGAGCATCTCCACCCATGTTGGGTGGATTGCCTCTAGTCTAAGGGCAATTTTGCACAAATTGCCCTAGGGCAATTTTTACTCTCCAAATTGCCTTTGTTGTTTCCACCCAACAAAGTCAATTTAGAGGGCAATTTGGAGGGTATGGATTGCATTTCGTTTATGTGTTAAATTTTTCCTTGTAATGTTTAATTTTTTATTGTAATATATTAGAAATATTGTAGTATTTATAGGAAAAAAAATAAAATTTAGGGTTTTTTTGAAATATTTTTAAAACATAATTACAAAGCAACCCCAAAAAAAATTGCAGAACAGCCCCAAAAATTACAAAATGACCCCAAATAGAATTACAAAAGAAACTAAAAAAAAAATTAATTACAAACTGACCCCCCAAATCAACGGCCCAGATCTGCTCGGCAGATCAATCCAACGGCCCACAACACCCCCCCTTGAGTGCGCTGACGTCAGCAGCGCACTCACAATATTTAAAAAAAAAAAAAAGGCTGAGCTTGTCAGCCGCTCGCGTGGCCTTGTCGGAATTCCGAGTCCGAGAACGCAGTCGCGTCCTCAGTCAATCGCCGGACTCGGACGCGTCGTCGACCGCGAGCTCGAGGGCGATTTCGCACCGCTGGAGGCCCAAATCGTGTTGCCGGTCCGATTTGCCACCCTCGGACGTCCGATTTCTCCCCCGCTGGAGATGCTCTTAGAGCATCTCCACTCATGTTGGGTGGATTGCCTTAGGTCTAAGGGCAATTTGCACAAATTGCCCTAGAGCAATTTGGAGGCCAACAAATTGCCCTTGTTGTCTCCACCCAACAAGGGCAATTTGGAGGGCAAGTTGCATTTAAATAATATTTTACCATATCAATTTGATATTTATTCAATATTAATAAACATTACAAATAAAAACATTCAAAACATTCAAAATAAAAACATCTTAAACATTACAAATTAAAACATTAAAAATTAAAAAACTAAAAATTAAAAATAAAAACATATTAAACATTACAAATTAAAACATTAAAAATTAAAAAACTAAAATTAAAAATAAAAACATCTTAAACATCTTAAACATTACGAAGAAAACACAGAAATACAGCTACATGTTCCCCATCGAGAGTAGGATAAAAAATTTGATTAATGTATGAGTAAAATTAGGTTAATGTATGAGTATTTAGAGAAAAAATTAGGTTTTTTGGGGTTTTTTCCGGATTTAAAAAAAAATTAAAATGGAAAAAAAATGGACGGCCAGGATGACTTGAGGGTTTATAATCGGACGGCCCAGGAGATAGTGCTTGCTGACGTCATTGCTGATGTCAGCGCACTCACAATTTTTTTTTAAAAAAAAAGTCGTCCGCTGTCAGGAGCTATCGGCCCCTCGCGGACGAGTCCGACGGCGATCGATGGACTCGAACTCGTCGTCGACCGCGAGCGCGTCCGATTTCGCCCCTCGGACGTCCGATTTCGCAACCGCTGCAGATGCTCTTAGAGCATTGGCACCCCTAAGGGCGAGGGCGATTGAGGGGATTTTCGCCCGCAGGTGATTAATAGTATATCGCCCTCGCCCTCCTTCGATTTTGCAGTTGGCACCCACGGAGAGGCGTCTACTACATTTGATATAAAAAAAATTTATTTGTGCCTAAAATTGAACATTACATACTAAAATTTTTTTTGATTTTTTATAGAAAAGAAAAAGTTTTTGATTTTTTATATAAAAAAAAAAAATTTTGATGTGTTAAACGTTCGGCCGCCATTGCCGAACAAAACAGCATTCGGCAGCCACTGCCGAATACTTCATCTTTCCAAATTGCGTTCGGCCATCACTGCACCCACATCGCCGCCGTGAATTTGATCCGAAAGTGGACCTGGAGCTAATGTGGTCTTCGCCCGCGGGTGTGGGCACGGGCGATTGTCTCCCTCGCCCTCCTCGTTTTCGCCCGCCAATCGCCCTCATTTTTGGGCTGCGGTGCTGGCTGCAAAAGTTGGGCGCGGGCAATCCCGCGGGATAGCCCTTGGTTTTGCCCTCCCGGTGCCACTGCTCTTAGGGGTGAAGGGTTTTGAAAGTTGGACATATTATAAGAAGAAAAATGACGTTTAAATCAAGTGCTCATAATGTATTAGTAAATTACGTTAAAAACTCATTGCTTCATTTTGCTAGTTGGCCGTAGGAACAAAACATGACACAAGTTCCAAGCTATCATTTTATGATTTCAAAACTTCATACGTACCTAGCAATTTTTGAACATGGAAGTTCAACTTGCACTAGGCCAAAAAATGGCTTTAACAACGGCCATTATCCGTTGTATATTCCCTCTCAGTACCGTTGTCTAAGTGACCGTCGTCTATTCCTGCCCCATTTAACAACACCTAAAACCGTTGTCTATGCCACATTAGACAACGGTTTTCACACGAAAACCGTTGTTAAATGTGGCATAGACAACAGTTGTCTTGAAAACTCGCGGACAACGGTTAAAATCCGTTGTCTGCACTTGTTTTTGGGAAAATTTTCTGGGCATATTTGTGCTAATTTGGGATCCACTATTCATTGAAAATGAACCACCTGTATAATTTCATTCATTCCAATCATTTCATTCATTCAAATCTCATTCAAATCATTTCATACATTCATCTTCAAAGTGAGATATTATACATAAAGCAATAAACACATTTGTTGCTTAGTATAGGCTAAAAGTTCAAATAAAAGACAGCAAAAGAGAGTAACCTAACAGTTGGCTGACAAATGGTTTGACATCAAAACTTCAAACTCATCCATGTGCTCTCCTATTCCAATGAAAATAACAGGACTCTTTGTTGCTGCCACACTGCAAACATATAGTAAAACAAAGTTTAGTCATCAAGCGGTCACAAATACTAACTAGCAAAGATTTATAATTTCCCTTTAACAACAATGAGAAGTGTCGATCTACAGACCTAAATTAGAAACATACACCAAATCCACAAACTTATGTTAAGAATGAACCCTGGGCGTAGTGTTCAGTCTCAAAACATGCGTGTTCTCATGTAAATGTTTACTTAACTGTTAAATATATATTTTCAATTTTTCATGCCACACCATAGAAACTATAATTTCATGTCCAGCATTTAGACATTCTTCTATAAGCACACCATTGAAATGACTTCTGTAAGGCACAAACCAGTTCCAAATGAGAACCATATGGGCATTATATCCACCTTCAAACAATTCAGTTAGAGATTGCCAAAGTTGCATTAGAACTTACGCACTAAGAGAGCCACCTCCCTTTGCATGACCATCCATTTTTGTAACAATAACAGCTCCAACTGAAACACTTTGCCTAAAGGCTTGAGCTTGATCAAATGCAGCTTGACCAATACTGCTATCCATGACAAATATAACAAGATCTGGATTCTGAAATATGAAACGAAATGAAGTCAGAGATAGATCTTATTCAGAGAATGAAATCGGCGAGCAAATTACATAATATGATGTTTCATAAAATATACCGTTGCTTCAGAAACTTGACGCATTTCTTCAAAAAGAGCAGCTTCTTGTTTGTGACGTCCACTGGTATCAACAATTATGAGATCACAATTCTCTTTTCTAAGTGTTTCAACACCTTCCACTTCAATTTTCACAGGGCCTGACTCCATGTAGCTGCAGGGACAAAATATTATCAATCACTTGAACGCTAAAAAGCATCAATTCTGTATGAGGCAGTACAAAAATAAAAGGGATAAGCAAGAGGAGACCATGGATTTCCGGTTTTACAAGTTTCTGTCTAATAGATTCCCCCATTCCCTTCCCAAATGACAGCTATGGATATAATTTGGAAAACATACAGTTCTAAACAGAAAACCAGAGTATGAGACCAAACTTTTAACCGTTCTGATACTAACACAAATATTACCTTCAACCTGAAGGTAATATTTGAGCTACCCAATCGTGACACAAATATTACCTTGATAGATTAATATAAGATATTGAGATGGCCACGAAAGAATCACCTCAATCTTCGAAACTTCGTTCGCCAATGCTGTCTTAAGAAGCCACCTCGAACTTCGTTCACATATATTTCAACAATGACCTGGACACCCTACAGAAGCGAAAAGGAAATCATGGCAGTTCAATGTTCCATCAATGAAATCCAATGAACACAAGAAACCACATGGGTCCTAATATCTCAACTATGATATAACGTGCACGAAGTTTGGTTTTATATTCAGAGATAGATTAGGATGCGATTAGAGTTACCATCTTGCTCCTCTCCAACTCTCCGCCACTGTCAACACATTCATCCACTGGTGGTTTCCTGACAAAACAAATACACCAGTGAGAAATTGACTATATCCCTTGGATTATGATAACGGAACAAGAACAGACCATCTAGCGTACCATCTTTTTGATATGGCTCAATCATTAGTAGCAGCATCGGAGTGACCATGAGTATAATCAGGAACCTTGCTGACGATGTCCCTCAGAAAATCAAACACATTGTAGCTCTGTACACAATGCCTACTGCAATCGGGGTACCACAAAAAAGAAATTATTACAAAGAAAACATTAACTAAAGTTAAAGTGAACAAAATAAAGCAAAAGTGGTCAAATGAACCAAAAACACCATTAAGTTTTCATCCTGAAAAGGCATAATTGGGCATGAGACACTTGATGAACTAGCAGTTCACATACTTAACCCATAAGAACAAATTAGCAGAGGAGTTTTTACAGGGAAAAACTCTATCCTTTTACAATTTTCCTTTTCTCCATGACTAAAAGTAAGACCATAACCGGAGCTGGAAAGATTGAGCAGTCCTCTATGATGAGCAACTCTCTTCCTCGGATTCCAATGGATCCATGCCTGGGGTACTCAAACTTCATCTGGTCTGACATTTTCCTCCAACAATCAAAAGAAACAACACAAAACCCAGATGTCCTACATTCTTACGATTATAATTACTCATAAATCAAGAAGATGGGAAAAAAAATGTCTCAATCCACACACCACGAACACCACCATGAATCACCAGCGAAAGAGGATCCACATTGAAATTAAACAAATCCGAGAAACAAACACCAACTTTGAAGAAAAGTATAAGGAGAGGTTGTAAGTTACTCATTTTGAAAGACTGAGCAGGAGATTCCTACCAGAATGTCAAATGATCTCTTCTTCAACACAATCCTTGGTCCTTGACACAAAAGTGTAAACATGAACAAGAGGAGCAGTCCCAAGCTAAATTACACCAGATATAAGAAAAACCCAATATAATTTGCAAAAGAAAAACAGAAGAGGAAGATATCAAAAGCTTCTAACGCTGGGTATATGTATAGTGTAGTAAGTTCGTATTTCGATTTTCCAGCAAGGCAATTATCAAGCAGTATAATTTGAAACAAAGCAAGTAATTTCACAACAACAAAGCAAAATTAATCTATCATTTCATCATTTATGCACCTTGGGCTTCGAATTGAGGTAAGCAAACAAGCGGGAGTGGGCTTCGGAACCCGGAACGAGAGCTAGAAATCAAAAAATGCAGAGAAAATAGGGGCGGTGAGCTTGCGCCTGGACACAATCGTAAGGCGAACAACGCAAGCTATTCTGCGGACTTACTGTCGCGTTTTAGGGTTTTCGCGTCGAGAAGCAGAGGAGTTGAAAGGAGGAGGAGCAGAGACAACGCGGCAAACTGAAATTGAATAGCCATTGTTATAACCAGAAGCATTCAAAACAAGATAAAGGGAAGAGCAAAGACAGGAAACAAAACATTCTGATTACCCAACACAGGAACCGCTAGGTCTACCAACGAACAACCCAGAGTCGTACCTGAACTCCAAACGCTCTTGCCTTCTGGTTATGAACTTACACACTGAAATTCCAAAGACGTGTACGAAATCCAATCTGAGCCCCAAAGATGAGCTCCAATTCGAAACCTCGATGTTGTTGCTACTCCCCCTTTGCGAACCCTAGATTTCTCAATCTGAATGGTTCGATGTGAGAGGTTATGGTTTCAGTGGGTATGTCAGAAATTAGGGTTTCTGTGGGTTTGAGTGGTCGAATTGATGGGTGAGAGATGGAGTTTGAGATTAGGGTTTCAATGGGTTTCCATGGGATTCAGTGGGTTTCAGCTGGTTTCAGTGGTCGAATTCATGGTGTGAGAGATGGAGTTTCAATGGTCGAAGCGGGAGGCGCGAGGTGAGGGATGGGAGTTTGAGTTTGAGTTTGAGAGATGAAGTTTGAGTTTGAGAGATCGAAAAATTAGAGAGGCGCGAGGTGAGTTTTAAGTTCCCGCTTATGATTTTGGTTTCCCACTTATTAAACAGTAACCACCGCGTTTTTGAATTACAACGGTAATTCCAAAACACTTGATAGCCTTTGTGCCCCCTGCAACTCTCATTTAGGGAACTTTTGCCCCCTACAACTCTAAATGGGCACTTTATGCCCCTTTCAACTCAGTTTTTAAGACAATTTGCCTCCTTTGGCCGTTTTCCCGGCCAACTTGTTAGGTCTATGCCACATGTCAAGGATGTGGGCCCCACCATGCACAATCAGCAAAACAAAAATATTATCTCCTCCTCCCAAAACTGCTGCTGCCATCGTCCTCAGCCCGCCTGTGCCTCTGAACCACCACCGCCATTCTCCACCTGAGAAATCGAACCCAACCGAATCAAAAACCCTAAATCCCCAATTCACAAACCCAGAAAAAACCACACAAAATGGAAAGGGAACGCCGACCAAAATCCCCAATTCACAAACCCAATCGAACCCAACCGAACGCAAGGACTGGGTTGCTAATCTTGTTGATTAGCGCCGACCAAAAACCACCTCTCCTTCTTAGACTCCTGAGGCCGCCGTCGCCGCGCGTCACCACTGGGCTTCTCGCCATGGGCAGAGCAAACAAATGACGATGATGGCCTTCCATCTCGACACTCTCAAAGCAAAAGATGAGGCATTCCATCTCTCTCGCCAGATCCGTCCAGGAGCACAAGGTCGCCATCCTAGGCGGCATAGGCCACATCAACACCAGATTTGAGGTACTCCGCCTTCTTTCTCTTCTCGATTTTCCGATTCGATTGTAAAGTTTTCAACTTTCGATTAATTTGGGGATTTCCGATTCGAAGAGCAGCTACCTCACGCTTTGGATGGAGCCGACGTCGTGATTATACCCACCGGCGTGCCCCGAAGCCGCTTGACCCGAGACGATCTCTTCAAGTTTAACGCCGGTATTGTCCCAATGTGAGTTTCCTCTTTCGTTTCTTCGAAAATTTTGACATTTTCGTATAATCCGGTGGTCTTTTTGTTGAACTGGGTTGTTGGGTGGTGGTTTTTGGTCGCGCTAATCAACAAGATTAGCAACCTAGTCCTTGCGTTCGATTGGGTTCGATTGGGTTTGTGAATTGGGGATTTTGGTCGGCATTCCCTTTCCAATTTTTGTGGTTTTTTATGGGTTTGTGAATTGGGGATTTAGAATTTTTGATTCGGTTGGGTTCGATTTCTCAGGTGGAGAATGGCGGTGGTGGTTCAGAGGGCACGGGCGGGCTGAGGGATGACGGAAGCAGGAAAAAAGGCAAAAAAGGAAAGAAAAAAGAAAAAGAAAAAAAAAAAAGAAACCACAAAACTAGCAGTTTTGGGAGGAGGAGATAATATTTTTGTTTTGCTGATTGTGCATGGGGGGGCCCCACACCCTTAACATGGGGCATCGCCCCCCCAGCAAGTTAACAAAAGAACGGCCAAAGAGAGGAAAAAAAAAAAAAAAGAGAGGAAGGGGGAAACCTAACAAAAGAAGACGAACTCGCAAAACAAAGCAAGGGGGGCGCAAAAGAAAAAAAGATAAACCCCAAAACGCATCAAACCACACACGGAAAAAAAGGAAACGAATAAAACATAACAAAAACACCAGAAAACAAAAAAAACCCACTCTAGACCCTCTCACCCACCCCTCCCCCCCCACTACACCACCCCCACCTACACCACCAACGTTGTATGTTGCAATGCTCAATATCCTCATGCGGAAAAATTTTGCTGAAGTAATTTTGGTCAAATCCAAAGTTGCAACTCTGGAGGTTTAGTGCCAATGGTGACAGTGACCAACCATTGTGCGATTTGAACCAAAATGATGAAAGCGCAATACATACGAGTAATGAGTTAGAATTATGCTACTTGATGACGAGTTTGATTTATTTCAATGTAACTCAAGAAATAGCTATAAGCCAAACTAGGGAGCAGAAATCGAAGTGCAAGGCATTTGATCTGATCATTCTTAGTGGAATATCTAACCACTTCCCAAATTATCCTAAATATCTTTGAACTTGCAATTTACAGTAATTTGAGCAATACTAACGTTGAGATTAACCGCTGTTGTAGAGCTAATGTTGCTTCATTCACTTCACACAACAAGAGAGAGTCAGAAGCACGTACATCGTCAATGGCATTGTGACCATATTCCAGAACCAATACGTGTTGCCATCCGTTCACATATATTTCGTAGGATGATTTAGCATATCGACATCTTGTTTGGTTATAGGGGCCACACAAACAAAATAGGCACTATCTGTCTGTATGCATCTGTGTCCGTGGTCCAACAAGATCATAAGATCTCATAATTCTTGTGGTGGATGTTGCAACTTTTGAGTCTCATTTGGCCCAATCGAATCGCATGGGTCTTTAACTCCACACAAACGCCCCGTCCAGTGCTAATTCTCCAAATTGTCCCACAAAATGTGTCTTAGTCCCTTAATTAGATTGACCCATAAATGCGACGAAAGGTCGCCGGAGAGGGAAATTCCCACTTTTCGATTTCAACCTTCGTTGATAAAGTTTTTTCACGACAGTGGCTGCCTCTTGGGCACCAGAAACGCTCCCTATCCCATGCATATATCTCCAATCATATACGAAACATAAGTTTTACTCCCCGAAGGCAAACCTTAGACCGAAGGTGCCATGGAGATATTTTCTAATTCCAGTATGCGAGATATTGTATTTTACCTCACAAGAATAAATCAATATGATCGTAAATAGATCGTAATTCTTTTTTACGATTTAAAATAACTTACTAGGATCAAATTGAGTATATAACACTCATTATATAGTTCATGTAATTAGTAATTTAAAGAACGCAATACAATCAAACTGGATATGACACTCTAAAATTACACGTAATATTATCTGTTATATAGTCTATCTGTAATTAGTAGTTCATATTATGCTGATATTTTCATGTCTTCACGAAGCTCTTACTTGAGTCAGAAATTAACTTTTGCTAGCCATCTGTTTTTTCTCATAAAATCTTGTTTTTGTAGCTTTTTAGTTTGAGGACAAATAAAAAGTTAAAAAGAAAACAAAGCTAGAAAAAGAGTCCTGCAAATCAACAACACAAACACAAGTGACCTGAGCCAAATTCATCTTGTCTTCTTGTCCGACCGTACAATCGACGATCCTCTATATAACTGATTTTGCCAATCACTCTGGTTTCCTAAATTAGATTGACAAATACTGAAGAGAGTTAACAGTTGAAAAAGTCTCGCTTTTTACCCTCTGGTTTTTGGATAGCGGAGGAAGAAGAAGAAGAAGACGAAGATGATGGCCTTGGAGCGAATAGTGGGCAAGAGCCATTGCTCCCCTCTGGACTTGCTTATCTTCAATCTAGCTCTGGCCTTCTTCAATGGCGTTCTTGCTGTGATTGCCTTTTTTCAGGTCTGTTTTGAACACCTTTATCTTTGAAATTTACAATCTTTTTGGTGTTTGTGAGCACAGTTGACAATTTCGTTATGTGGGTTGGCCTATTTTTGAGGGATTTTCTGATACTGCATTTTCGTTGGATGAATTTTGATCTGGATTAACTGGGGTGTTTGTGTTTGATTGCCGAGAAAGTGGAGGAATAATCGGAATTCCACAATTGATACTGCATTGATGTTATAGATTCTTCAAATAGTTTCACCATTGGAAGTTCTGATTTTGGCACAGTTGAGTTGGAAAATGTGTAAATGTGCATTAGTGCCCTGGTATCAAATTGTAGGCTAAGCACAAGGGTAAATTAAAGACTTGTTGTTGACACCTTGATGCCCCCTTATTTCTCTCCAGTTACTTTCCACTATCACCTTATCTTTACAATAAGTCTCCTCACTTGTATACAAGCCAATTACGCATGTATAAGAGCCATTATTAGTGGAAGTTACGCTGTAGATGCTAGTATCATCTGTTCATATTTTTAGTTTGTGATAGAATATTTCTGAAGTACTTTCTTGTGTATTTGCCTTTTTTTGTTTTCTGAGTTTGTAATCATCGTAGAATATTGTGTCTCCAGCTGACCAGGATACACAGGCGTAATCAACTAAGTGGATGGACACGGCAAAAAGTAAGAACATCATCTCTTGCTTTGAAGTTTTTTTTTTTAATTATTTTTTTAAAATTCAATCTAAGAAGAATTTAGTATCACAAGTTAATATATTAACGATTTAAGGCAGAACAAGCGTGTTTTCCTCTGATGTTCTTACATCCTCCGGTACATTTTAACAGTGCTATCAGCACTTATGTGAAAATGTGGTTTTAAAAATTGGTTTTTGCAACTTCATTTCAAGTATCATATAGAAATTTCTATGAGTTCACCTTCCCCACCTGTATGTTGATTCCATCAATTTACTGTTTCTCTTGTCGATATGCATAGGCTCTTTTATGTACTTCCGCTATACCTAAGGATCCTTTGACTGAACTGGTTGCCAATATGCAGGTACTCCACCTCATGATTGGCTCTTCTAACTTGGGTAAGGCTTGTGGTTTATATCATCATTTTAGGCTTTTTCTCTGTCAGTTATATAACTTATAACATCACGTTCCTTCTCTTGGCAGGTTACTTCATATATTTTACATCTACTCTGGTTGCAACTTGCAAGCAGTGGTTATGCTGGTCTAATGTCTGCGGATTCATCCTGATGGGTATATTTTCATTTAGTTATGATGATTGACGAGCAGCTTCAGCTGTTTGTTTTTAAAGTTTCTTTGTAGTGAGTTCTTGGTGATTTTAATGATGAAAACTGTTGCTACAGCCTACCCCAAAGTTCTGTTTATCGCAGCTTTTCTTCTACTCCTATCCTTCTGGTAAGTTTTCTTATTCTATAGTAGGCTTTCCCATGTTGTAATTTTAGAGATGCTTTGGTTGATTGAAAAGCATGGCAGCTACTTCTCTTTCCTAGATCTTTGTCTTTTCACCTTTGATCTGTTAAAACCATCTTGCTAAGTGTATGTTCCTTCTTAGTGTTTGATTAAAATCTGTGAGGCTTTTCTTCTACTCCTACCCTATGTTTAAATCTGTGAGGTTTGTAAAAATAGAAATGTATACATATGCAGTTTAATTTATGAGGCATACAAATTCGTATATGAACAATGACTTTGTAGGGTCGACCTTTGCCATCAGGCAAATGATGAAGAGGATGATGAAGAGGACGATTGTGTGCAGCAGGCCTTGTTGGACGATTCAAAAAATAAGCCTGATTCATCAAAAACAGATGGTCATCGGATTTGCTGTTCATTCCATAGCATTCATGTTGGAAGCCACCAAAAATTTGTGATTGCAGTATGAGAAATAGAATTGTTTGTTATTTGTTGTACAAGAGTCATAAAACTTTCGTTGACACATTGTTACCACTCGTCTTCTGGTGATCTAATCTCAAATGTTTCTCTCATTAGGTTGTTGGGCTTGTCCTTATCCTGATGATGTCATTTGCTATGGTAATTTGGATTGGTGCGGGTAAAAATCCTATTGATTCTTCAGCAGTGGCTCAGGTATGGAGTAGTCTTTCTTACTCTTTCTTTATTTGCATTGAGTATCAGATGACCTTATGTCTTGAAGTTCTTGGAAGATTTTATAACATGGTAATTTATGCTGGGGCATGATCTTGATCAGAAACTTAGGTTCTAGAGAATTAGAACATAGCAAAGTTCAATGCATATCTGGTATTTTGATCTTTCATATTAAAGAGAATTTGAAATTTCACCTATGGTTGTTATTCCTTTGGGAGATTGAGTGGTTATCATGGCCTAGGTTCATTTCATTTTTCTGAGAAAATTGCATATTCTCGTCAACTTGATCTGCTATTCATGTGTGGATTAACTTTAGTTGAAATATGTGTTTTTCTGTCCCCTTATTTGTATACAGAAACTGTTATAGACATCTAGTACAGGCGTGACCCTGTGAGACATCACCACTTTGTGTATGCTTGATACCTCTTGAAATTCTGAATAATATCTATCCTTTATTCATTTCTGAATATATTGATTGGATGAATTTTTCTTATTTCTCACTTGATATGTGTCTTTATTTATCTATTCTTTTGAATTTGGCAATTGTCAACGGCGATTAACTGTATCAATTGTACAGGTATATGAAGACTTTCTCGCTTTCGCAGTTCTTTTAGTAGGAGGAGGATTGGGTTTCTATGGTGAGTACCGACAACTTTTCATAATACATTTGTCTACTTTGGAAGTCATGCCACATATTATCATTTTCACTTGGGTGTACTGGGTGGTAAACCAGGGTTTGGATGTATCATCGGCAAAGTGACATATTGCCTTTGTAATGATGCTTTGATGTGTTCTCTGAATTAACTTCACTCTTCATTCTAAAATTCCAGGAATTTTACTATTTCGTAAGTTAAGGCAAGTACGCTCTGATAAAGCTTCATCCGAAATGTGGAAGGTATAAAACTGACAGATTTTTTTCTTCTGTTGCTTTTGATATAGTCAGATATTTATATTCTTGAACGTGCAGTTACTGCTTTACCAACTCACTCTTATTGTAGTGGTATTTCTCTTCCTAAATGTTGGAAAAGGTCCCAATTTCCAAATCCCCCTCCCCCTTGATAAACAAAAGAAAGTGCACTCACATTTGCTTATTTTGAACATATAACAACTACTTGTGTAGCAGCTGAAAATGTCATTTACTAATTTCTGGCTAAACTGGCCCATAATTGTTTTTGTGTTTAATAATTTTTGAAATTTTTGTAAACAGGTTGCTGGTTTGGCAGTTACTTTTTTTTTTTTTTTTACATCAAATGCATTGGCACCCCTTCACACACACACCCATAAAAGGAGAACGGAACCCCCCCCCAAAAACCCCCCCACCACTTTCCCTCTCTTTGCTCAAAAACCACCGCATTTTCTCTCCCCCCCCCCCCCCACGGAACTGTTTGCCAGCTATATTGTCAAGCGAGTATGAGAACTACATATGGCGAAAGTGCACTAGCCTTTTTGATTCTGTACTATTTTATAGGTAATGCTATTTCCCTTCTGAGTTTTATCTGAATTTTCCTCAATTTTGTTCATCAGATATTTAACTGTATCTTCGGTTCCCTCCCATCCCTTCTCTTTTCTGTTAGGATCTTTGGTGCCCTCAGTTTTTGTATTATGGGTTGTGAGAGAATTGCCGCCCCCAATCACTAATCGCCAAAGGGAACAATCAAGAACAATTACTTTCGTCAGCTATGGTGCAGTGGGCCCACATCATCCTCATCATTGGACTACATTAACGAGTTCAAATAATCAGGTCTTTTTGCTACTCCTTTGCAGTCTTCTGAAATATCATGATTTACATGTGTTCTTCTCGGATCTGACCTAGTAATTCGTTCCATCAAAGTTGTTGATTCTGTGCAATTTTATGTTCTTGGTTCAATGGCTTTTTGCTTGCATTGCAGACATCGAGAGCAAGTCCCATATAAGAAAAACTTATGGAGACGGAACTTTGTTTGATCCCCGGGGGGGAGGGGGGGGGGGGGGGGGGGCGCGTAAGAAAGGCCCGAGACCAAAACCCACCGGGAGAAAAAAAAAAAAAAAAAGGGGGCTGACCTGTGAAAGCAAGCATTTATACTGCAGATGCATGGCTTGGTGTCCCATTTGGTTGATGATGTACATAGTTAGACAGCAGATCTGCTGCTAGGGGATCCTTTTTTTTTTTTTTTTTTTTCTTTCCAACAAATGCTTTCATCATGTCAAATAATCATCCCTCTGGTTCTTAGTGTAGACATCCATTTTACATGTAGAGGCCTCTAAACTGAGTGCTTCACAACGACGTTACAGCGAAAAGATCATACATAATTGGTACATAAACCGGGAAAACTAAAACATTGCGGAGCTTATTGCAAAGAGCTTTACTCTTCTGGATGTATTTATGTGTTATAAAAGGATTTACGTCGTAAATCTGTGATGTCTTCAATCAGAAGCATTTCCTTTATGGTTTTTTTTTTCGCAAATCTCGTATAATTTTGACTGAGGAACAAGCAAGAAACAAGAGAATCCAGGATTGGGAGCTGTCAAGGTGTTTGCTTTAGTTGTTAAGGTTCTTTTGGTGGGAAACTAATCCAAAAGATACGAAGTTCGATTCTTGTAGAGGACACTTCGGTTTAAAGCTCATCCTGAGTATCCACTGAAGGTTCAACCCACATTCCTAATTGCTTAAAATAAAAAGGATGAGAAGAACAAATAATTAATTACTTAAGGCATTTTATCAACCAAGAAAGGGTTTTACGTACAATGGTACGGCTTTTTGTTCTTACCCTCCCTTAAGAAAGTCATGTCTATGAGATTTGATTGCAGCATATAATCCAGCACAAGAAGTTGAATACGAATACTAAAACATCGATCGTTTTAATAAGTGGAGACTAGGCGCAATTCGGTTCAACGATCCTTCTTTAACATAGTGGAGATCAGATATCACTAGATTAAACGATCATTAAACATGTTAAGAGTTGGGTTAATAAACCATAATTAAGATAATCAAAACAGTACGAGTTGCTGACTAATGTAATGAATATCAGATATCACTAATCATGTTAATGGGTGGGTGGGTGAGTGAGCGAGGCAAGTAAACCATGATTAATGATGAAGATTTCTTCTCCAGTTTCCACGTGTCACCCTCTAGGCCAAATGGGCCCCACCACCTTTCTCCTTTCCGCAGCCACAATTCCCGCCCAGTAAACTTGCAGGACGAAGCAATCTCTCCTCCACCACCTGATTTTCAAAAAAAGCGATTCGACACAAACAGAGCACCACCTGATTTTAAAAAAAAAAAAAGCGATTCGACACAACAAACAGAGCAAAAGCGATTCTGAGTCGCTGCTGGGTCGATTTGTTTTATCAAAAATCAGCAATTCGAAAAGCAAAAGCACTTGGAAAAAGAGCCCGAACCCAAACAAGAGTCCAAAAAACCCCAAATCCGCCATCGCCAATTCCTTTCTTGCTTTCGGAGCAAAACCCCACTTTGGCTTTGCTTTGCTTTTCCCCACCTCGCTCCCAAAGTATCTATCTACACCCAACTTTCTCGCTGCTGGGTACAAATACCCAAAAAGATGCAATCTTTCGCCAATTCGAAGACCCAAACGAAGCCAGCAATATCCGAACCTGATTGCATTGGCGGCGTTTTTCGGAAATGGCGAGCTCCAGCGGGACCAAGAACTACCCGGGACCGCCGCGGTCGTTGTCGAGGGGGATGACGAGAACGGAGACTAGGGTTTTGGATTTGCCCACCGAGGAAGAGGCACTCGACAGCAGGATCGTGCCCTCGTGCCTTGCGTCGATTGCCCCCATTTTTCGGGTGGCCAATGAGATTGAGAAGGACAACCCCAGGGTTGCTTACCTCTGTATGTTTTTTTTTGTTTTTCATTAATTTGCTATCTGCTGTTATTAATGCTGTTTTGTTAGCTTGTGTATGCTGTTTTTGTGATCAGTGAACTGATGAGTTGAAAGTTCGAAATTTTATCAGCTTAACGTACTGTTTTCGGAACCAAATGACCGAAAATAAGAGTGATTCGAGCAGATTATCATTTTATAAGTGTCTTTGAGGTTTAGTCGAGTTGAATGTTTCCCGATTTGTACGAGGTCTTTAATTTTTCTCAGTGAAAGTTTGACGCTTCTAGATAAGAAATGAAATGATTGTCTAGTAGACGTGGTTTTTTGTAACCACAAACCACAATGTGTGCATGTGAAGTATTTTTATGGTGCTTCTGGATTATGGTTTGTGCGGATAGAATCTCAATGACCTTGCGTCGACTATCCCTGCTTAGCTCAGTAATAGTTTTCATTATGTACGCTCAACAATTGTGGCGGAAAGTATTTGGGGAGTGGCAGAAACTGTTATTATTTCATAGGTTGATATATTCTCTGCAATTAGGCCGCTTCCATGGATTTGAGAAGGCACACACGATGGATCCAACATCAAGCGGACGGGGTGTTCGCCAGTTCAAGACACATCTTTTGCACAGACTTGAAAAGGTGAACCTTTAAATTGTTAATGGCTTCTGCGATTAATTTTTTTTTTTCCCCCGAAGAGTGATTTAATCTTGGCACTGAATTTATATTTCTCCTGATATGCGTATGACTGATTCACTTTGTGATTTCATCTGTAAGTTAACTTAATATGAGAAAGGATTATTCTACGTCTTTTCTTCCTCTCCTCCTTTATCTCTTTTGTTCCTTGAGAAGCGAATGTTCTGGCCTAATCTTATCCTGTGTGCCGACTAACTTGTTGGCTAAGGATGCATATTGCAGGGCCTTTGTTGTTTAGAAAATTTTGTTTGTTCATATGCTTGTGAATTATAATTTTCGCATGTGAAATATATGTATGCATGCATATTTTTCTAGAACTCTCTTTCATGGTTTTTACTGTAGGAGCTTCTAAAAGTCAATTGAAGTGCCTTTTATTTGCCTTTTATTTCTTAAAACTCTATTGAGGTAGTACCATAACCACTCTGAAAATTCTATTTCGTTGCAGGAAGAAGTAGAGGCAGAACGTCAGCTTGCTACATCTGATACAAGAGAAATCATGAAGTTTTACCACCAATTTTATGACCAAAATATCAAAGATGGGGAATACACCAAAAAACCGTAAGGCTTGTTTTGAATTGTTGATATGCTATCTTTGTTTTTCTCCTTTGCCTATTCATTGTATCTTTTACTTTTGGACTTGAAATCTTTAAGGGAAGAGATGGCTAAGAATTGTCAGATTGCTACCGTATTGTATGAAGTGCTCAAGACAGTGGCACCTCAATCTCAAACAGATAGAGAGGTTTGCTTTGTATTATTGCAGAATTGCTCAAATTCTTAACAGACTGTCTGGTACAGAAGGTACTCAAAACATGGATATTCCTTTATGTTTTCACTACAGACTCAGGAAATTGCTGAAGATGTCAAGCGGAAAAGAGAGCAGTATGTGAACTATAACATTCTTCCTCTGTACACCATTGCTGTTAAACCAGCTATCATGGAACTTCCTGAGGTTGTACAGGCACATTATATTTGATTCTCATTCCTCTCCAGTTTAGTTTTGTGTTGCGCACTGTAATATCTTATACTTTGTCCTGAAAGTCAGATCAAAGCAGCACTTCGTGCTCTTCAAAATGTGAATAGTCTTCCAATGCCAAGAATGCACGCACAACCCGCAAACCCAAACCCAGATAACAAGTCAACAACTCGTGCAGAGAGGATTAAACCTGTCAACGATATACTCGATTGGCTTTCCTCTATTTTTGGGTTTCAGGTAACTTGTGTCCTAACTGCCTTTCTCTTTAACTACCTTTCTCTTTCATTTTGCCTTGATTTTACAAGCCAGATGATATCCCTAGAACTAACTGAGCAACTGTATGGACTATGGGTGGCGTCCTTATGTTTCTCAAGGACCTGTCTTGATTTGTGGATCTCAGCTAGAGAATGCTAAATAGGAAGCTATAACGACTCAATCATAACAGGGCTGGAGCCTGGTCTATGTGGCATTTAGTGTAGGTCAATAACAAAATATTATCTAATACCTGTCCAATAGATTATAGGGTAAATAGTTAAAAGAAACGACAATGGATAGATGCAAAAATTAGATTATGATAGTTTTTCTCATAACCGGTCAATACTGATTAATGCTGAAGGTTTAGGGAATATGATTCCACCACAGAGGATGCTATTATACAAACAAAACAGATTTTCCCAGCCTTACATTGAAGAAGAAATAAAGGAAGCACTTTTCCTGTGTTCTTTTGCCTCTTCCCTTGAGTTTTCTGTTGCCTTTCTAGTTGCTCAAGATAGGAATCACTCCAATAACCATAATACCATTTGAACCCAGGACAGATTTAAAAGACAATAGTTATTGCAGCACGAAAAGTGTTAAGGTGTTACTTTTAAATGTTATTTTGTATCAGTATGTTGTTTCATATGATGTCTCTTGTCCTATTCGTGAGTCATGGCCTAATAACTGTGGGAATCAACTCCATGTGGTCCTGGACCTCCTGCACCCAGGGCCCCAGTTGATCACAACGATATATTAATCCATTCAGAACCAACACAGAAGTTTTAAGAGAGGATACTGACCAGCGGGAGATGCTTATTTTGGCTGTTCTTTTAGTCTTCTGTTGATTACAGAACATTCTTTGAAGTGCTGTGATTGTTGTTCCTGCACCTAGCAATTGATTCTCTGATGCAATAGACTACTACTAGATATATTTGTCTTATTACGTATGATTCTATGACAAGTGAAATATTGAATTTTCTTACTTAGCTTTCTTAATTGTTTTGGGTTCGAAGAAAGGGAACGTGGCAAATCAGAGGGAACACTTAATCTTGCTACTAGCCAACATCGATGTAAGGCATAGAAATCTTGAAAACTACACTGAGGTAATGCGCTGTTTGTTTGATATGTTTTCTGTTTTATTTCTTTGCTTTGATTTCTAGACTGTATCTAACATGAAGATAGTTTATTGCAGTTGAATAGTAGCACTGTACAACATTTGAAGGAGAAAATTTTGAAGAATTATCGCTCATGGTTTAACTATTTGCATATTAAAACAAATCTTAAGTGAGTGATTTCAATCCTAGTAAAGCTATAACTTGATGCCCTGAAAGCTCAATTTGTAGAGACTTGGGACCATTCCAGTACTACAAATTTTCATTTGGTGTGTGTCTCTCTCTCTCCTTGCCCCCAACCTTTTAGGTTTCCTCAAGGTTCTGACAGACAACAGCTGGATCTTATATATATTGCACTGTATCTTCTCATATGGGGTGAAGCTTCAAATATTCGATTCATGCCTGAATGCTTATGCTACATTTTCCATCAGGTAACCTATGATTTCTTTTCAAATTAGTATAGCACTTTGAATGGTCTGGAGTGTTACATATCATAGCATTTTTCTGTTTGTTACTTACAATGGCCCATTTCAAAGAAATTTTTTCTAAAAGTTGGCCAAGCCTTTTGAGTAGTTTCTATTATTTCTTGAACTCTTCTTACCATAGCTCTTTTTTAGGGGCAAATCCTGTGACTTAGTCTATCAATTTCTCATTTATTCATTCCAATAATACTGTTTAGAAGAATGGGTATTGTGAAAGAAATAGTTACCTGGTAATTGATTCTACGGCGTCTTGTATAAGATATAAACATTATTTTCTAAAATTGCTAAGGTCTCATGCCTGCTTTTAATACAGAACATTGCCTAAGTTATTTGTCCTGAAAGTTTATATAAGGTTTGACAACAACTTCTGTTCTCTAATTGCTCAGATGGCCAATGAGGTATATGGAATTTTATATAGCAATGCTCATCCGGTTAGTGGAGAAACATACCAAACGACAGCACGGGATGAAGAATCTTTTCTGAGGGATGTTATAACTCCTATTTACCAGGTCTTGTACAAGGTAAAGATGGTATTCTACTTCTCTAATTACTGACACAAATCATCTTTTCACCACTTTTTTAATACAAAGTTTGATCTTCTTTTTGTTGTAAAGGAATCGAAGAGAAACAAAAATGGCAAGGCAAGCCATTCAAGATGGAGAAACTATGATGATCTAAATGAGTACTTTTGGTTAGTATCTTTGATGGTCAGTCTTTTTTTTTCCTGGCCATGAAGATATAAAAATGCTGATGTCTGTTCATTCTTTCTAGGTCTGACAAATGTTTTAGACTCGGGTGGCCAATGGACGCTAAAGCAGATTTTTTTAGGCATTCAGATGGGGCTTCACTAGTAAATGAGGTACTTATCGTAATTGCTGTGTTTGCTTATCTATTTGGGTAGGAAAGGGCCAGCTAAAAGCTTAGACATGTTTAGAATCAATATTAAAGTTCATTCGGTTTTATCTTGAGAAGGAATTATACTTCTAGTTTTTTCTTGAGAAGATACTAAACTTATATTAAAATTGCGTTCTTTGCTCACAAGTTGGACATTCTGCGTTTGTACACGTTCATGCATACATGTTGATAGTTTACATGTCTGAATACAACATTGTTGGCATGTGCGCTGGAGTTATTTTTGTTTAATAAGTTGCGTTACATTGTTGACAGAGGCCACAACAAGCTGCAAGTGGGAGGAGGAAACCTAAAACAAATTTTGTTGAAGTACGAACATTTTGGCACCTTTACAGAAGTTTTGATCGAATGTGGATATTCTTTATATTGGCTTTCCAGGTATTCTTGAATGTTTGATTATGTCTTTATATTTTGAGTAAATCAGTCCACCTCCCTTAAGGTTGTGTTTGGTTCAAGTTTACAAGGTGGGAAAGGGAAAGAAAAAAGTTAAGCCGGCGTTTGGTTAAAGGAGGAGAGGAAAAGGATTCCTGGGCCCACAGAAAAAATTGTGGGACCCACGGAAAAAGAGGAGGGCTTTGCATTCCTCCCACCCCCCTGGTATTGCCATTCCCATGTTGTGGGAATCCAAAAATGCTAATGCTTTTACCATTTTGTCCCTACAAAAAAATTGTTTTTTTTTAAAAGTAAGGGTATAATTGTAAAATTAATATATTTTATTTCTTATCCCAATACACATTCCCATCCATCTTTCCCATTCCCACCCAACATAACCAAACAACCTAATGAATTTCTTTTTCCCATTCCCACCCTATATTCCCAGTAATCCTATTCCCATCAATCTTATTCTCATTCCCATCAATTCGATTCCGTGAACCAAACTTAGTGTTCTAAATTATACAATCATGATTTTACACTAAAGTCCATGTAAAGAAGTTTCTGTTATCAGTGGAATGAATAAAAATTTTGTTTTGTTTTTTGATTGCTTAGTAAGTTCTTACAAATAACATTGGCTTTTTCCATGCGCTTTCCTATCCAATCAATATCCAGAGGATTGGTACTACAAGTGCAAACTTCCCTTGGTACAATAAGTACACACTTCCCTCTGTAATTCGGCACTAACTATATCAGTTGTTTATGAGGTTAAAGTGCTATAATGATCTCATTTCCGTGCCCAATTTAATTCAAATCAGGCCAGTGACTTGAAGAATTTACCTACAGATAAAAATAATGAAGTCACTGACTTGATTTGAATTGAATTGTGCACAGAAGTGAGATTATAAGCCTACAATGAAATTTTTTATGGAATAGGTGATGGGGCCAGTTTTAGGCTTATGATAATGCTGGGGACTTTTTTGGTTGAGGAAAAGCCGTATTCAACTTTTCCTCTGAGGATATGAATGGAAATATGTTCAATTTTCTGTCTGCTTGGGTAAGGATGTGTTCACGTATTGAATGTTACTCGTGATACTTGACCTTTGGGGGAGCTTCTCCGTACGATTCATACTTGCAACTCTTGAATACAAGGCAGGTTAATATATTTCCCAAGTTAAACAGGATTGTATTTTAGACAGAACTAAGGGGAGGTTGGAGAAATTCTGTCCTTTTAATTCTTTACAATTCTCTTTGTGATTGTTCCTCACAATACTCTGATGTTTAGGCTATGGTCATTGTTGCATGGAGTCCTTCTGGATCTCTGACTGCTTTCTTTGATGCGGATGTCTTCAGAAGTGTTTTGAGCATCTTTATCACTTATGCTTTCCTCAATTTATTACAAGGTACTGGTGACATCCTTAATACTTGTTTCCATATTAGGTTATGGTGGGAGTTCATTGTAATCCCATTGCTGTATAACCATATTCTCATGGTGTAACGTCAATTCAGTAACTGTTTTTCTATTTCACCTCCTTATCTTGTCTGTCTGTGTTTTTCAGCCACTCTGGATATAGTGCTTAGTTGGAATGCCTGGAAGAGCTTGAAATTCACTCAAATACTACGATATCTCTTGAAATTTGCAGTAGCAGCTGGATGGGCTGTGATTCTGCCTATTGGCTATTCTAGTTCTGTGCAGAATCCTACAGGACTCATTAAATTCTTCAGCAGCTGGGGAAGGGATTGGAAAAATCAGTCATTCTATAATTATGCCGTTGCAATATATATGCTTCCTAATATATTGGCTGCGTTGCTGTTTTTTCTTCCACCTTTACGGAGAAACATGGAGCGATCAAACTGGCACATTGTGACTCTTTTTATGTGGTGGGCTCAGGCAAGAATGTTTTCTGTGATTTTGACCAACGTTCTTGTTGCATTGTGGTTGTTGTAGACATATATTTTCGCTTTAGTTATGGACAATTTGAATAATTTTTTTTTTTTTTGGGTGTTTCTGGCCATGCTACAGCCAAAACTGTATATAGGAAGAGGCCTTCATGAGGATGTCTTCTCACTGCTGAAGTAAGTACTGACTATTTTTGTTATTATTCTTCGTCTTTTGAGAGAGAGGTGTTGAATGTGTGGGTAAAGCTCAGAGGGATTAGCCATTGTGTTCCTTGTCTTCCACTCATTAGTCATTATTATGGATATCGGAGTGGTTCTTTTCTGCTGATATCAATGGAATTACCCTTTTTCTTCAGGTATACATTGTTTTGGATCATGCTGCTGATTAGCAAGCTATCTTTCAGCTATTTTGTGGAGGTATTTTCTCTTCAATATTCTTTATTATGATATAAGTACCCTTATTTTATTCTCTGTTTCTGATTCATGTTCACAATCATGCATAGTTAGACATTGGCATATGCATGTATGTTTTTTATATCGTTCTTGATTTAAACAAAAAATGGAATGAAGAGCTCATTGGGAAAAAGGATGCCCAAATGCTTTCATGTACCCTAGAACTCGGGACTAACCAGTCACTTTCTTGGGGGATGTGATCACTTAAATGTTACAATGTAGTTCCGACTACTCTAATGCTAGATTTTTGTTCCAGGATCAGTTGAATTCATATTATACACAAATTCTTGCAGACCATTAAGTCCACAATCTAGAAAGTTGAGTCCCAAGTACTGAATCATGTATACGTGGCCCTGGAACAAGCGTCTAAAATCCCTTTCTTTGAGTGCGATCACTTAATTTTAAAATCATATTTGATTACAATTAAGCTGGATATTTCATTCGAGGATTCATTGGATTCATTTTATTTTTTTTACTAAGATTAATTTGTATGTAGATAATGCCGCTTGTTGGACCAACAAAATTGATAATGGAGATGCCTATTGATAATTATCAGTGGCATGAGTTCTTTCCAAATGGTAACTTTTCAAACACTATGTTACTATTTTTACTTAAGAAGTTTGCAACTGTCCTCCTCTGCCTTATAGAAATTTATATTTGTAACTGATGTAGTAACTCACAATATCGGCGTTGTTATTGCAATATGGGCTCCAATTGTCCTGGTGAGTAACCTAGTGAAAAGATTGTATATTAGCAAAATCTTTTCCATATGCTAATAAATGCATTTTATGTACACTTGTTATACTTATTACCTTGGTTTACTGATTTATTGGTGCATAGGTTTATTTTATGGATGCACAAATATGGTATGCAATATTTTCTACTCTCTTTGGTGGGATTCATGGGGCCTTCAGCCATTTGGGTGAGGTCAGTGGCAAATTTGTCAACGCTTTCACTTTTTGTCTCTTATTTCCTTTGTGTATTTGTATAAACCGGGCTTCTTGGTTATCTCCCAATAATCCCTTCACTCCATTTGTTGTCTTTCAGATACGGACGCTTGGGATGTTGCGGTCTAGATTTGAGTCTGTGCCATCAGCTTTCAATGACCGTCTTATGCCATCCGCCAATAGGGATGCCAAAGAGGAAAGACAAATTGTGGTACTATATTCAATCATCTTTTTGTTGTTGCTCTCTAGTGAATAATATTTCAGTTGATTTTGCTCCATGTATTGCATTTCATACCAGAAATAATTTGCATACAATCTACTGACGTGGGTTATTTGTTTGGCACTTTTGTACTAAACTAACGTGACTTGGAGCCTTTAATCTCCTGTCTTTGGCTGAAAGTAAACACTTTGATATGGCAGGGTGATGAACAGGAACGAAAGAACATTGAAAACTTCTCTCAGGTGTGGAATGAGTTCATCAATTCAATGCGATTGGAAGACCTGATTAGCAATAGGTTGACTGATTCTTGCTCTCAAATCTACCTTTAACAAAAAATTTGTAAGTTTCTGATTGTAATCCTTCACCTCAAACCATTCAGTGATAGAGATCTGCTGCTTGTTCCATATTCTTCAAGTGTTGTGTCTGTTGTCCAGTGGCCTCCTTTCTTGCTTGCTAGTAAGGTATGTATGGCTTCATATTTCAATTTTATGTTTGATTTAAATCCCATACCTTACTTTAATTTTTGTTTTCACATGTGAAGATCCCTATAGCATTAGACATGGCAAAAGATTTCACGGGGAAATCAGATGATGATTTATTCAGAAAGATTAGAGGTGATGATTATATGTACTCAGCAGTAAATGAGTGCTATGAGACACTTAGGGATATTATATTTGGCCTTCTGGAAGACGAAGCAGACAGAAAGTAAGTCAGAAGCACGCTAGCTTGCATGTCTAGAAATCAACCCACAACCTGCTTCTACAACTTTTTTATTTTTTGAATAAAGCTCATTATGTGCCATTATTTTATAAGAAGCATTATGACAGTTTGTATCATCTTATATACCAGGATTGTAAGGCAAATATGTTATGCAGTAGACAACAGCATACAAGAGCGGAGATTTTTGAATGATTTCAGGATGAGTGGGCTACCATGTCTTAGCGAGAGGTTGGAGAAATTTCTAAAACTCTTGGTAATAGACTTCCTCTGATGCCTTTCTAAAATTCTTAATGCTGAGTTTTTCATCAATAAGCTGAAAACATTGTCTGGATATTCTACTAGTCCTGTCTGAGTACTGAAGTTGGTATATTGTCAGCTAGCCGAGGAGGATAATGTCGAGAATTCTCTTCGTCAGATAATCAACGTCCTTCAAGATATCATGGAGATTATCACACAGGATGTAATGATCAACGGTCATGAGTGAGTACGAAAAAAATAAAATAAACTGGAGATGGACCATAACCTGTTATATTGTACCTGTATGTTAACAGTATTCCTTTTCTCTCTGCAGAATCTTGGAAGCAGCTCACTACACTGATGGGCAAAATGTCAAGAAGGAGCAAAGGTTTCAAAAGGTTAACGTATACCTTACACATAATGCATCTTGGAGGGAGAAGGTAACTTTGGTAGACACTCTTTTGTGAATGAACTTAGTTGAATATTGAAGATCTTTGGTCTTACTATCTTCCACATTGACATAGGTCAATAGACTACGTTTGCTTTTGACCGTCAAGGAATCTGCCATCAATGTGCCTCAAAATTTGGAAGCTCGCAGGCGCATCACTTTCTTCGCGAACTCCTTGTTCATGAACATGCCGCGTGCTCCCAGAGTTCGTGACATGCTCTCATTTAGGTCTGTCATTGTGAACACCAAGTTTTATGATCAATATGTGATTTGTTAAATGAACAGGGAATTAACAAAACAAAAAACAAATAACCTTCCTCGACAACTGACATATTCCAGAGAATTGTTACATGTGAAGGATCAATATGGTTGTTGAATTAACATGTTGAAATTGTCTTAAAGATATTTATCTCTTACTTCTGTCGAGATTTGCTGATTTAATTCAGGGTCTGTATCATATATGTGGATGCTTATTTTTAGAAACACCACTATATTTTGTGGCGTTCTTATAATTAGTTGCTACCATAAGCTCAAGTTTTCTTCCTGATTTATGGTTCAGTGTTTTGACTCCTTATTACAAAGAGGCTGTCCTCTATTCTGATGCGGAGCTTACTGAAGAAAATGAGGATGGAATCTCAATTCTGTTCTACCTGCAGAAGATATATCCAGGTGAGTTGTTTTCTCATTTTCTCCGTTATTCTTTGTATTGCTTGGAATTGACTTGAACCTACTCCTGCCAACCAACTATGGTTGTCAATTAGATGAGTGGACAAATTTCCAGGACCGCGTAAATGATCCTAAGAATGAGTATTCCGCTAAGGACAAGTCAGAGTTGATTCGTCAGTGGGTATCTTACAGAGGACAGACACTTTCTAGAACAGGTTTGAATATTGAGTAATTTTTTCTCTTCTACAAGTAGAATTTATAGATTTTAACCTACACTTTCTGTCTATTTTTTTTCTGCCAGTGAGAGGGATGATGTACTATAGGAAGGCTCTAGACCTTCAATGTGTCCTGGAAACAGCAGGAGATAGTGGTTAGTGGTTTTTGTGACAGTTACTGTCTTTCCACAAGGTTCCTGATTTTTGGTTTCAAAGTTCTGTAAAAGCTACTAAAATGGCAAATCGTTATTTTGCAGCTCTCTTTGGAGGCTACCAAACCGTGGGATTAAGCGAAAACGATTGGAAGGCTTTTCATGAGCATGCACAAGCTCTGGCAGATTTGAAGTTTACATATGTAGTTTCTTGCCAGGTCTATGGTCAGCAGAAAAATTCCAATGACACTCGAGACAAAAGTTGTTACACTAATATTCTCAAGCTGATGTTAACGTGAGTGACATCGAAAGAATAATTTGTTGTTTCGTTTATTATTTAAATTGTTGATAGCATCTTAAAATGTGTAAACATTTTGTAGGTATCCATCCCTGCGTGTTGCTTACATAGATTCAAGGGACGAGCCAGTGAATGGAAAATCACAGAGAACCTATTTCTCTGTTCTAGTCAAGGGAGGCGACAAATGGGATGAGGTATGAGAACATACTGCTAGCTATGCACAGAGTGAAAGTTTGCATAGCATGTGCCTTGCACAGGAAAATAAAGCTATTGTGTAACATGGATTATAGAAGTATATTATCCGCATAAGAGACTGGATGGGATACTACTTCAAATTCATGTTTTTTCTCAAATTTAAACATTTAGGTTTTATTGCAGAAGTGAGTTGTTCTCGCAATCTTGGTCTAATCTGTCTCAGTACTAGATTTCTGTTACTTTTATCATGCAAAGCATATAAAAGAACTTCTAATATCTGTTTCAGGTGTATAATGATATATGCAGAAACTCATCGGATCTTTTGAATAAGCATTGAAAATAATTAGTAGTTATGGTCTTAGTATGGGAGATAAGAACAAGACCAAGAGTAGCAACATAAGAGAGATAGTCGATTCTTCTTGATAAGTAACGGGATGCAATCTTTAAATATTTTAATGCCCCCACAAACAGTATCAAGTGTGGCGATTCGTTGATAACCACCAACACTTGGTATTTTTTTTTTTTTTTTTACATTGCTAGGAAATATACCGCATCAAACTTCCAGGTCCTCCAACAGAAATTGGTGAAGGAAAACCTGAAAATCAAAATCATGCTATTATCTTTACTCGTGGAGAGGCCTTGCAGACAATAGACATGAATCAGGTAGCTTTCCTTGTGTCTTTTTGTAGAATAGTTTGACAGGGTCATTGTCATTCTTGTTGCCAAAAGAGTGTTATATTGTGCTTGTTCATCCTTTTGCCCAGGATAATTACTTCGAGGAAGCTTTCAAAATGAGAAATGTGTTGGAAGAATTCCTAAAGCCTCGTCGGGGGCAACGTAAACCCACGATATTGGGTCTGAGGGAGCATATATTTACGGGAAGGTCAGCCTTTGATATATCTCTACAATGTATATATTGGCAGTTAAATACTGCTCTGATATGTTATAGTGGTTTTTTTATAAGTATGTCATACTGGTTAGGAAGGCAATTCAATTTTCATGCGCTAATTTGTCTTTTCTTAGTATACAGTGTTTCATCACTTGCTTGGTTCATGTCAAATCAAGAGACCAGTTTTGTAACTATTGGGCAACGAATTTTGGCAAATCCGTTGAGGTAAGCCCTAATTCTGCATTACTTGAGCTACATCTCAGTTTAAATTTGCTTTCTTTCTGTGGCTATCAATTTTTTTTATCAGAACATTACGTACGTAACGATTTCTAATATGTAAAAGTTAAAGAAGTGAACAGAGCGAATGAGAAGTTGGGAACTGAAGGGAATGCCAATGATTACTATAAAGTTGTTAGAACCTCAATTACTTAGAGAATGATCAATAGTCTAAGTCCAAATTCATGTGAAAAGTTTTTTATGCATGTACGCATCCTGAAGGTGGAAGCCTAGTTTGAATTGGTGTCATTTCAGTAACTTTTGTGTTTAAATAGAACCTATCCTGTGATATGGGTAAATTATTTAATCTTGGTTTGGACTTGCGTTTCCATTCGATGCTAGCCACCAGAATCGTCATCCTCAATTCTCCTCCTCTTACCATAGTCCAGTCCTTTCTTCCCATGTCTATAACCTATTACTGTTTCTGTATCTGTCTAATGCCATTAAACTTGGCAGGGTACGCTTCCATTACGGTCATCCTGATATATTTGACAGAATCTTCCACATAACAAGAGGTGGCATAAGCAAAGCTTCAAAAGTAATTAACTTAAGCGAGGATATATTTGCAGGTAATGTTTCCATTCATAAGAGTATCCCTTACTGTTAAGCATCTCTGTCGACTAATTGCATTGATGCTCCAGGGTACAATTCAACTATGCGTGGGGGATTTATAACACATCACGAGTATATCCAAGTAGGCAAGGGGCGTGACGTGGGAATGAATCAAATATCACTTTTTGAGGCTAAGGTTGCAAATGGAAATGGAGAACAAACACTTAGCCGTGATGTTTATCGGCTTGGGCGTCGTTTTGATTTCTATAGGATGCTGTCGTTTTACTTCACAACGGTCGGATTCTATTTTAGTAGTATGGTATGTTATCTAAACCCTAATTTCCTTATATTGATTTACTTAGTATCTCTACTAGTTTAGAGTGAGTAGGTTGCTTGGGCAACTTGTTGGATTTTGTTGTCAGTCTGTGTACTTAGTTAAAGCGTCCTTCGTCTAAAGGACTACATCGGGTGTGTTTGATTTTTGCCGAGGGATGAGACTTTCCGAATAATTGTATGGATGTTAATTAGGTGCTTACCGATAATTATTTGGTAATGCTGCTTCTTTATTTTTAGTTTTTGTTATCTATCACATGGTAAGTTGAGGCCATCTTTAGCAATGGAATTTAGGGGTAGGTTAAACACTATTAGCTCTATTTTTCTGTAAAATATCATCTTTAGCAATGGGGTTGCTAAAGGGTTAAAGGGCCAGTAAGAGGGCTAAAGAGCTTGAGGGGTAGCTATCTTTAGCCCTTTAGGTAGCCCTGTATCCTCCTTTTTTGTGGTTCTCACACCATATTTGTCAAGTCCATTTGCAAGCCCCCCTCAACCACTAAAGATGATAAAATTTAGGGGTAGTCTAAATCTTAAAAATTATTTTTTAGATGGCTAAAATTTAGCCATATAGCCTTTTAGCACCTTGCTAAAGATGGCCTAATAGGAGGTCAGTCACATTATAGAATCAAATTGGTTGACTGTATGAACTGGTTAGTTTTTGCTTTATATGTGCACATTGGTGGAAGGGTGTAGCATTTCACAACTAAAGTCTGTATTGCAGCTTGATATGAATGTTATACTGTTTCAGGTAACTGTGCTGACTGTATATGTCTTTTTATATGGGCGTGTATACATGGTTATGAGTGGATTAGAGAGTGCGATTTTGGAGAACCCAGCCATACATGAAAACAAGGCCTTCGAAGCGTCTTTGGCCTCTCAGTCTGTCTTTCAACTAGGCTTGTTACTTGTGCTTCCTATGGTAATGGAAATTGGTCTGGAGAAAGGGTTCCGTGCTGCCTTGGGTGATTTTATCATCATGCAGCTGCAGCTGGCCTCTGTTTTCTTCACATTCCAACTAGGAACAAAAGCACATTACTATGGAAGGACTATCTTACATGGAGGATCGAAATACAGAGCAACTGGCCGTGGTTTTGTTGTTTTCCATGAAAAGTTTGCTGACAACTACAGGCTCTACTCACGCAGTCACTTTGTGAAAGGGTTGGAGCTGCTTATACTGCTGATCGTGTATGGAGTCTATGGACAATCTTATAGGAGTTCAAATCTATATTTTTTCATCACTTTCTCCATGTGGTTCCTAGTTGCTTCGTGGTTGTTTGCTCCTTTTGTGTTCAATCCCTCAAGCTTTGACTGGCAAAAAACAGTAGATGATTGGACAGATTGGAAGAGGTGGATGGGAAATCGTGGAGGTATTGGGATTTCACCTGACAAAAGTTGGGAATCATGGTGGGATGAAGAACAGGAACACCTCAAACACACGGTCATCCGTGGAAGACTTCTTGAGATACTGCTTGCATCTCGCTTCTTTTTCTACCAATATGCAATTGTTTACCACCTTGATATAGCTCATCACGGCAAGAGTTTACTGGTATTATATGCGTTTCTTTGTATTTGTCTATTTGTTCATTGTTGTTTAGGTTCGAGGCCTTACAACCATTGTCTTACTTCATTTGCAGGTTTATGGACTTTCTTGGGTAGTTATGGTAACTGTTCTTCTTGTCTTAAAGGTATACAAATAGAAATTCAAATAATCATGGTGTGCAGCTGTTGTTTAGACTTAATTTTGACTGGTTAAAGATGAAAAAGTCTTCTTTATCCATTTATGCCTTTAGATATTGGTCATGAACATCAGTTCTATTTTTTCTGGATAAATTTGGTCTGATGTTGCTTATTTTGCATGTTTCCCCCAGATGGTTTCCATGGGTAGGCGAAGATTTGGCACCGACTTTCAGCTCATGTTCAGGATTCTGAAAGCGCTACTATTTCTGGGTTTTATGTCAGTCATGACAGTCCTATTTGTTGTTTGTGGCCTTACTGTTTCTGATCTATTTGCTGCTATCATTGCCTTCTTGCCCACAGGATGGGCGCTTCTTCTTGTAAGTTAAACCTTCTCTGTAGTTTATGCAATAGTTTGTTGAGAGTTGTCACTTTCAAAATACCACTTGAGGAAAGAGTACGAGAAGGGTGGGTTGAGTTCTTTCTGAATGTCCTTTTTATCCCTGGTATTCATGGAGGTTTTTGTTTTTTCGACCACTCACCCCTAACTTAAAAGGAATAGTATTTTGTTTTCGCTTTATAAACGGCAGGTTTTTCCAATGGATATATACACTTAACCACTTGCTTATTTTGTGTTTTGAAGATTGGGCAAGCCTTGAGGACAATGTTTAGAGGACTAGGATTCTGGGACTCAATAAAGGAGCTGGGCAGAGCATATGATTATATAATGGGACTTGTAATCTTCATGCCCGTAGCGGTTTTGTCATGGTTCCCATTTGTATCAGAGTTCCAAACGCGTTTGCTTTTCAACCAAGCTTTCAGTAGAGGCCTGCAAATTTCAATGATCCTTGCAGGTAGGAAGGACAAGACGGCATATCGAGGAACGACTTAAGATTCAACTTTTTCGCATCTCATGTTCATAAATGCATTAGGAAACAACTAATTATGTGAAAATTCCATACACTCAGCAAATATTTTTATGAAGATCAATTAGAGTGACTTCTGTTTCAATCTCTTTGCCACTATCTGCATATAAAGTCTCATGTATATCAGTAGAATAGAAACTTATGGATTCCTGCTATTCATGAACATGAACTGGTATCAAGTTTCGACCTGTGAATTGTGACATTAAATTAAATGTTTTGGATGCTCATTGGAATTGTGAGATGCATATAACAATGTGCTTGGATTTGAAATCCTTTGCTTTGTTTGATTTCGTAGTCACCGTACTCTAAAGAGTAGTGCTAAAGACAAAAAAATTTGTATACAACTTAAATATACAATAATGTAGCTTAGTACAAAGAAAGGAGAAAGTCAGAATGGTAGGATATGCTCCTCAAATTTCATTAGTTAAACATTATTGTGTATCAAATTGCGCATAAATTTGATGTATTTTATGTCTCTGGCGTTGCAAAACACACCAATCTATAGGCCACTTTTTGCAGCTGACTACAGTAGGTTGAGGAATAGGGGCCTGAACTCCATAGTAGGTTCTTGTGACACTAATTATGAGCTTCAAATTTCATATTGAATTTACATAGAGGAACCATGTCGGTGTTCTAAGCTATAACAATAATTGTTGTTGGACTCGTAACGTCTTCTAACGAGGTCATGAACTCAAACAGTAGGCTTCACATCTAACCGAAAATAAAAAGTATGCCACACAAGAAGAACGCCAACATTTGTTTTCTGATTGTTATTATATGTAATGATAAGAAATGGTAGAAACATTTATATTTTAGTTCTATTTTAAGATCTTAATTACTAAAAAATTCTTTTTTTTTTACACTAATTAGTCCTACTTGATGCGTAGTAACCCCTATCCTAAATTTACATGAGCAGTTCTTGATTTGCAAGAGCAATTCCTGTATTTACAAGAGCAATTATTGGAATTTGAGGAACAGTTTGTAAAAATTGGTATGGATTGGTGTTGGCACTAAATGATGAGTTTAGGATGATTTAGTAAGGAATAAATAAGATAGGTATTTTGGTAAGACTTTATTTTCCATAGGATTATTTTATCAAAGCCCCATAAATAGTACGGGTAATTTTCCATGTTTACAGCGGTTTCCATGTTTTCGGGTTTTATTTCATTGGCTTTTTTGCTCTACAAGGTTAACCCGTATAATATTTAAGGGAAAATTACAATTATATATAGTGTAATTTGGGTCAAATATCAATATGATGATACACATAGTTTTTTCCTTACATTTTAGTACCTTGTACTTTCAAAAAAAAATTAAATAAGCTAAGGACCCCACGACATCCACATCAGTTTTTAACTGTGGAATTAACGATTCTTATAATGATAGAACACATTTGCAGGATTATAAAAATACACGGTACTAAAATATAAGAAAAAAAATAACAACTGACCATATTGATTTTTCTTTTTGGACTGACAGCTGTCATATTGATATGTGAATCGATGGCAATGGGTCGGGTCGAGTCAGGGGAGTATTATCTCCATACCCATACTCATACCCATTTGTGATTTTCACTTCCATATCCATTAATTTTTAATAGGGTATCCCATACCCGCATCCATGGAGGTTACTATCTCCATACCTGCCTTCATACCCACCCCGTATAGAAAAAAAATATATAGACAATATTAATAATAAAATTCCATAAATAATCATAATATATTACATTTTTGTATTCATCTTCATATTTGCATATATAAAAAAACAAAATAGAGTAGAAAGACCTGTACAATCATGTTTGCAATACGTAAGTAACCAAAAGTGATTAGTATTCATCTTCAAATTAGATATGTATATATAATCGAGTCGGGTTTTAAAAATCTTCATACCCGCCTCCATCCCCATTTATCTCCTCCACACCTGCTCCATCAGGGGCGAATACGCATGGGTACTGTAGGTTGGCAATGAGGGGGGTATTTTAAAACTAATTCCTTTTTGTTTAACAAACAGCACAAACAATGTGATGAACTTTACAGATTAATTGGATTAAGTTCTTGATAGATATTACTTGTGGATGCTTGTGATTTGATCAACAACACTCAGATGCTGTTTGTGTCAAAATCTGGGGACCTTGACACGTCACAGTAAAGGGGACGTGGAAGCGGGGGCTTCCACGTTGGGTGCGAGTTTGAAGTAGCTTCGGGGAAGCAGGGTGTTTGAGGCGTCTTCTCGAAAGGCTGGAGCTTCTTCGAATAACCTGTAAAATAGACTAAGTGTTAAGCTCGGAGCACCGGTGTGGTGCCGGCCGAATGGGCTCCGATGCTTAAGTCAGAAAGAGTGACTATAGCAGTGAATAGTCGAGTGAATAGTAAAGTTTAGTTACCTTTGACCCTTGGGGGTAGACTCCCTTTTATAGAGGAGGTGAAGAGATCATACTTTCTTTTATCCGATGTGGGATATAGTGCACCTTCATAGTGTTATTTTTGTGGTTTTTGGGCCCTCGTGTAGGGCCCACCGCTTGTCGTATGAACGAGGTTAGCGGTTCTATGCGGAGCCCGCCGCGAGGCGGTTCTACGAGGTGTGTTTGGGCCGTCGTACGACGTTTCGTGTGGGGGCCACGTATCTCGTAAAACGTGCTTGTGGGACTCACGGAATTACCCATGAGTTATTAGGTTGTTCTTGCCATGTGGCGTAAGGGGCTTACGAGGTGCCACGTGGCGCTTTGGTTGTGGATCCTATGTGTCAAGGGTGGGGCATGGTATAAACAGATGCAATGCCAACTTAGGTCCTCAACAAAATCAGTGAGTTTGATATTCGTGAGCTATCCACAACTACAACTATATCAAACCAGCGTTTCTAATGCAGCAGTTAAGATGACCAGTCAGGCAGAATTATCCAGTTTGCATGTTAAGTGATTTGGTGCAAAATTAAATCCAATTTTAGTTAAGCCGAATATTTAACGATACATAAAGATGGACACAGAGTTTTGGTACCCGGAAAAATCCACAAAGGGATAAAAAAACAGGGGGTCTATCAGAAGACCGGCCTTCCACTATGAAATGGCAAAAGATGCTCAGTACAAGGTTCAGACCAAGCTCAATATCTAGTTACCTAACTTAGATGCAGCAGTCCCTCGTGCAGCTTCTTCTCAATCACTTCACTTCCAGCGGATCCTTGCTTGGTCAACACGCTACGAGGACATACACAAGTATTCCTCTAACGTG
This sequence comes from Spiraea crenata, assembly GCA_033992175.1. Classification (NCBI taxonomy): domain Eukaryota; kingdom Viridiplantae; phylum Streptophyta; class Magnoliopsida; order Rosales; family Rosaceae; genus Spiraea; species Spiraea crenata. The sequence continues at coordinate 3,522,981 of JAVBHV010000019.1, forward strand.
GCACCTAAAATGTATGCTGTGATGATTTATGACCAGTCACAAATTTATTTACAGAAAGCAGTAAACTTGCAGGAAATAAAACGGTGACTGTGTTTGATGCTTGCAGCTACAAACTGGGCAGCAAACCTACTAAGGTCAATGACCTCTAATACTCAACAGAGTCTACAAACATGTATGAACATGAGAGACTAGTGTTGCACACTCCTAACTCGACTCAAAGTATGGAAACTTTAAAACAAGCCGAACTAGGAAAGATGAACCTTCTTTCAAAGTTAGCTTAATGTGTTTTCTATGAAAAACAACTTTGAAAACAAGATTCAAAAGCTAGCAAACCTCACAATCTTATGGAGCTTCTATATAAGTGAACTAGGCACTCAAGAAGACAAGTAAGAACCGGAGAGGAAAAATGCAGCTAGACAAAGAGAGTTTTTCAGAAAATGCAAAAGATGTTTAGCTTGAAAACCCTAGCCGATATTGAGGATGAAGTTGTGTTTATATAGACACAAAGGGATAAGAGATAAACGGCCAAGATTAAACCTTAAACTCTCTTTTTAAAACAACCTAGGCATATCCGAGTGAGTGGGGCGCAGTTGACTGACCAGCGGATAAAAGCATGGGCTGTTTAATCAATCTGTCAGAAAAGTAGTCAACCTTCACGTGCATGAAATAGATGACCAGTCACGAAAATCCTAAAAACCTTATTTTTGTGAAAACAAGTCCAAAGCTTTCAAGTGTTAAAAACCTTTTGACTAAATAAAGAAAGGACAAGGTTTTTGACACAGAAAGACTATGCAAATGAATGTGTTATATGAATGCATCTTCAATCTTCAACCTTCCAACCTTCTTCAATATCCTAAAGATATAGAAATATAAACTTAGTGACTAATTGAGCTTGTTACATTCTTTACAATGTTTTTGTGATAAGGATAGCCAATCATAAAATAACCTACAGGTACTCATACCCATGGAGATTTTTGCCATCTCTATGATCCATATCACAATACATGTAATTGTAATTTACCCAAAAAGGGTATCCCTTATCGAAAAGTGAAACCCAATATTAGGGATGTGTTTGCAATTAGCTCCAAAACGGAAACTAAAGCCAAGAAAACCCAAAACTCAGGACTGAAGAAGAACCAGGTCAATTTATCTCCCCCCGATCTCCATTAATTTTCGAATTTCTCTTCCCCGCCTCGCGTACGGCTATTGATTCAGGTACTCTCTTTCTACATCTAGTGTTTCATGTCCTGCCTTCTGTTTGGCTGCCCGGAAAATAAACGACGAGTTGGAAAAAATTAGAAAAATGCTGTTTGCCTCTTCGGTAGCCAATTGGTTTGTTGGTTTTGTGTAATCTAGGATTGTTAATCGACTATTGGCCTTATCGTTCTGGAACTACTCTCGATTTTGCAATTTGGAAGCAAGAAATGCAATCTCGTCTAGAAAGTCAAATCCAAATTGTGATTAGAATGCCGTAATTAGTTCTGTCATCTAATGGTTTTGGATTGAATTAAAATAGAGATTTCCCTATTTTTATGTTTTCAAATAGCTAAAGTATACTTTTGAAGAGAGATTGATGACAGTTTGTGTTCAAAAGCTTGTATGTAATAGAATTGGGAAGAGCTTTGGTGGGTTTGAGATATTATGCTCAAGGTTTATAGGAATATAAGCAAATTGTTGGATATTGTTCAACATGTCGTATTTAGAACATTGACATAAGATACGCTAATGCTTTAGATGTCCGCGGAATTGAAGATGCATTGAGAAGATTCTGATTAGCGTTGTTATGAACTTTTGGCTATTTTACCTGTCAAATTAGCAACTTATGTTTGATATTCTGGAAAAACCTGCCTTTCTTTCATTGCTTCTTCAGTTTTTCCCATCTGTAACTTCTCGTTGGTGGATTAAGTGACCTAAATTGATAGCTTGATATGCAAGATTTTGCCTGACAGTATAATTTTTGATTCAAAAAGGGTTTCATTTCTTAGTCGTTCTCATTTGTTTGTCCCCCTTTCATTTACTGAATGCAGTGACTCTCAATTCTCAACGTGCATAGTAAAATGGCGAAATCACAAGGAATCACATTTTCCCTTCCTGCGCAGCAGCAAGGAAACAAGAATGTTCTGACTGGACGCCCCCATAGTGTGCCCGCGGCCTCAAGCTTAACTAAAGGAGTTGCAACCTTTGATGAGTTTAAATATGGATTCCCATCAAATGGCTTATCAACGGCATCTAATAAATGGTGGGGAAGCAATAGCCCTGACAGTTGTGAAGGCCTGCATGGAGTAGTAGCTGAACCTGACAAAGACAAAAAAATTCAGTCAGAGGAATTGGCAGATGGTAGCGCAAGTTCAATGGCAGTAGACAAAGAGAAATGTGAAAGTGGGAAAGAGGAGGACATTAGTCCCCGAGGAACAGAATTATTGTTGGCTGTGAGAAAGAGAGCTCTGGAAGAAGCGCAAAAAGCGCTTAAGCTGGGTGTTTTTCGGGGTTACGGTGCAAAGAAACTAGGCAAAAGGGAGAGGACATTGCTTCTCCGAATATTCAAATCTTCGACACCAAAACAGTGGATACACGAACCCTCTTAAAGTAGGGGTAGATAATGGTCCTTGTTAAGATTACATAGGTTGGTTTTCCTTTTCTTCACAAGAAGATTGTACTTGGCAGTTGACAGCTATTTTGAATTCAAAATCTGAATGCTATTTCCTTTTCCACTTGGCCTGAGTCTGAGTGTTAGTGGTAGTGTATTTTGCTTTTGCTTGAATCCTAATTCAGTTCAAATCTCACCAAGGGTTAAGATTCTGTTTCCTTGGCTTTGCAGTTAACTGCACAAATTCTAGAGCACAAATCATACGTTCTCCTATTGATGCAATACCGATTCTTTTCTCCTTATCCTTGAAGGTTATAGAGGTCATTTGCCTCATTGTCGGAGTACATGGCCAAATTCTATTGGTTGGTTGGGTTCCCTCTCCATTTTTGTTCCTGTCTTTTGAGCTTACTAGTGGTGCATGACAAACATGTTACATAAGTGGAAATGTGGAAGCCTCAGTCACAAATAATACAGGCGACTTCAAGTGGCTGGCATTAAAACATACGAAGTGTAAAACTGATTTTTACTTTCTCTCGATTATGTTTTCTGTTTTCTGAACTCACTAGTGGATCAGCCAACTGGAAAGAGGAAACAAACAAATGAAAAATAAAATAAAAAATCTTCCAGAAAATCTCGAAACTTCATTTTCACCAATGGCAAAGGAGATGAAGATATCACATAGATAAGTACGGACCATGCTACCAAACTATAAGTACACTCACTGCCTACTCTTTCCAGACACAACAAGAAGCAATTAGCACTCCCACAAGCCTCGGTATGGCTTCTTCAACAATGGCTCTTTCCTCCCCATCCCTAGCTGGCCAAGCTATCAAGCTCGGTCCCTCCACATCCAACCTCCTCGGCGAGGGCCGAGTCACCATGCGCAAAACTGCATCCAAGTCCAAAAATGTATCATCCGGTAGCCCATGGTTAAGTACTTGGGCCCATTCTCTGGTGAGGCCCAGACCGTGTTAAGTACTTGGGCCCATTCTCTGGTGAGGCCCCTTCTTACCTCACTGGAGAGTTCCCTGGTGACTACGGATGGGACACTGCTGGACTCTCGGCCGACCCCGAGACCTTTGCCAAGAACCGGGAGCTTGAGGTCATCCACTCAAGATGGGCCATGCTTGGAGCTTTGGGCTGTGTTTTCCCTGAACTCTTGTCCCGTAATGGAGTCAAGTTCGGCGAGGCAGTTTGGTTCAAAGCTGGAGCCCAAATTTTCAGCGAGGGCGGACTTGACTACTTGGGGAACCCGAGCCTAGTCCATGCCCAGAGCATTTTGGCAATTTGGGCCACACAAGTTATCTTGATGGGTGCAATTGAAGGCTACAGAGTTGCCGGCGGACCTCTCGGTGAGGTGACCGACCCATTATACCCCGGCGGGAGCTTTGACCCATTAAACCTTGCGGAAGATCCAGAGGCTTTTGCTGAGCTTAAGGTGAAGGAGCTCAAGAATGGAAGATTGGCCATGTTTTCCATGTTCGGGTTCTTTGTTCAAGCCATTGTTACCGGCAAGGGACCAATTGAGAACTTGGCAGACCACTTGGCTGACCCTGTTACCAACAATGCTTGGGCATTTGCCACCAACTTTGTCCCTGGAAAGTGAGAACAGGTTGTAGAAGAACTGAAGAAGTGCTTGTACAAATTGTGAGCAACTGTTGTGGAAGGGATCTTTTCTGTGTATGTAATTTATGCTAATGAAATTTGGTGATCAATGCAAAAAGAGTCACACAAAAAAAGTGCCTTTTGAGTATAAAGTTGTATAAGGATGTTTCACCCTACTTCAAAGATTCAATTTCTTAGTTACTGAACCAACAGTATGGATTACAAGAAGCACATAGAAAAGATTGAAACTTTTCACCAACTAAAACGCATCCCATCTTGTCACGAAAAATTTATGACTAATTCACTTACAAGAGATTGACTGATACAATCTAATTTCTTTTTCCAAATTTTCCACTTCAGATTTGGAAGTTTTAGTTATCATGACATCTTAGATGTGGTCTGAACTGAAAAGTCTAGTAGAATAGAACATATTGTGGATCAATTGGTGCGGTTTTCTGAAATGAGGTATTATGGTGCAAATCAGTACGCAATCCTTTTTTTGCCGTAGGAGCATATAACAATTGAATAGTATCTGTAATACTGAGAAAAGAAGGCTGAGTGTAATCTGACAATGATAGTGAGTTGGTTGATTGCTTTGAATCAATGTTTTAAAACATTAAGATGTAAAGCGAAGGATTGAGTGGTAGCCTCACTGAGGCGTAAGCCTAGATGTCTGAAGGCGCAAACCTCAATGGATTTAGTGAAGCATAAATAGAATACATTATCATAAATAATATTATAGAGAAATATTATCCAATATCATTCATCTATACATAATAAACTTCAAGATAACACTACAATTATCCATGTGATCCAACAAAGAAATCAAATCTTAAACTATATCAATACTTAATAAACTCATTTCATTAAGAATTCGTGGTTAAGCATCAAAGATACAATCTTTTAAATCTTCTAAACTTAAATTATCACATCTAAAACTCTTTGGGATTGTTGTTCATCCAATTTCTTTGTAAGTGACCCTTGTATGTTCAATAGAAAATCCCCCTGAAACCTTTAAAAAAAAAATTAATCGAGGCGTACGCCTTATGACCAAAGCATGTGCCTTTTTGCCTCGAGGTATGCACCTTTTTGCCTTGAGCGTACACCTTTTGGCTTGAGCGTATTCCTTTTGTCTTCAGGCGTAAGCCTTTTCAACGCCTCTTGGGACAACACACTTTTTTCATGCGCCTTAAAGAATGAAACACTCGCTTCGCCTTGAGGTGCGTTTTAAGGAGAACCTGATGTGCCTTTTTTTTAAAACAATGCTTTGAACATGTTGTATAATCTGACACTTTATCAGTTCCATTGTATTGGAATCGAATTACTTTAAGTCGGCATTGATCTAATCTCTCTCTATTAGTATTCCCAGTTAGTATCAAACTGCCAATTTCAAATTAGATTCATATCCTGCAAAAGAATATGAGCACCCTTAGATTTTTCTTCCCTGATCCCAGATTCTTAACAATTCATTATCCTCATCAAAAGCTTACGTGGCCCAATTTTATTGGCTAGAGATAGCAGCATGCCAAATAAATCAAAAATATATCCCACTTCTTTCTGTTTTTCATGTCTTTTGGAGCAAGCTAGTGTGGAGCATATGAAGCCAAGTGTACCAAGGAGGCAAACACTGTAGGATGGCTAGTTTCACGTGGCTACAAACAAAGCAAGTAATTTGCAAACTGGATTCATCATTTTTGTCCAATTCGGAACGAGATGAGGATATCAGAAAGATAACGAAGGGCCCCCATGCCATGCCTAAATCTTCAACTACCAACTTCCCTACCTAAACAGCAACGACTTCTTCTCTAAGAAGCAGACATATTGCAAAAATGCTGATAAATAGAACTTAACCAAAACAAAGACAAAAATGTTGTTTTTCAACAAGCTGATATCATGGATTGGTTAATGTGAAGTTGTCACAAAGATTTATATATCCGAAAAGCCCCAACCAAAGGTCAAGACTGAATTGACCCAAAAAAAAAAAGGCTAAGACAACAAGATGGTTATTTCATTTCATGGCATAAATGGCACGGCAGGCATCATTAATTACTTCGACCCAGGTAACTATCGAGTTGGTTATAAACTTCTTAGTGATCAATACAGAATTTGCAGAACATTAAGCCACCTGATATAAGCTGGTTTTATTAAACGGACTGTATGTTTTAAATTGTCATCACATAATCGAGTTATATACTCCATTGTGTTTAACATATCAAAGACTCGATAACAAATATCTTATACAAGAATCCAAGTCTAGAGATGAATGGAAAAACGACTTAAAACAGATCATCATGGTGTCTTAAATTGTCGTGGTTTTGGAGCTGACTAGTGGAGCAGATCAAGCCAACTGAAAATGAGAGAAACAAAACTGGACAAATATTCTAGTGGCCAGCAATCAAAGCATGCATATGACATTGTCAATATAAAGACAGACTAACCAACAAGTGGCTAACAATCAAGCCAACTAGAAAAGATGGGTGAAAAAATCGTTAGAAGATCATTTTCCCCAATGAAAAATCTGATGAAGATAGCACGAGGATAAGGGCCCCTTGCACCAAACCACTACATATATACACCACCACCAGTCTACTCAACACAACAGCAAGCAGTGCTCCTCTCTCTTCTTCATTGTCTAAAAGAGACTCAATACACTTCCATTTTTTTTTTCTTTCGCAAATGGCTTCTTCAACAATGGCTCTTTCTTCCCCATCACTAGCTGGCCAAGCTATCAAGCTTAGTCCCTCCACATCCAACCTCCTTGGCGAGGGCCGAGTCACCATGCGCAAAACCGCATCCAAGCCGAAGAACGTGTCATCCGGTAGCCCATGGTACGGCCCAGACCGTGTTAAGTACTTGGGCCCATTCTCTGGTGAGGCCCCTTCTTACCTCACTGGAGAGTTCCCTGGTGACTACGGATGGGACACTGCTGGACTCTCGGCCGACCCCGAGACCTTTGCCAAGAACCGGGAGCTTGAGGTCATCCACTCAAGATGGGCCATGCTTGGAGCTTTGGGCTGTGTTTTCCCTGAACTCTTGTCCCGTAATGGAGTCAAGTTCGGCGAGGCAGTTTGGTTCAAGGCTGGAGCCCAAATTTTCAGCGAGGGCGGACTTGACTACTTGGGGAACCCGAGCCTAGTCCATGCCCAGAGCATTTTGGCAATTTGGGCCACACAAGTTGTCTTAATGGGTGCAATTGAAGGCTACAGAGTTGCCGGCGGGCCTCTGGGTGAAGTGACCGACCCATTATACCCGGGCGGCAGCTTCGACCCATTAAACCTTGCGGAGGATCCAGAGGCATTTGCGGAGCTTAAGGTGAAGGAGCTCAAGAATGGAAGATTGGCCATGTTTTCCATGTTCGGGTTCTTTGTTCAAGCCATTGTTACAGGCAAGGGACCAATTGAGAACTTGGCAGACCACTTGGCTGACCCTGTTACCAACAATGCTTGGGCATATGCTACAAACTTTGTTCCCGGGAAGTGAAGCTGAAAACTGAAGAGAGAAGACGGTTTTTACAAAATGTGTGGGCAATTCTTGTGTATTGGGATTTCAAAGTGTGTGCTTAAACATGTTGTAAAGGTGTTTGTTTATCAAGAAATGAGATAAATGTTTTGTGGAGTAAAATATAGCTTATGAATTTTAACATGATTACAACCAAACCAATTGCCTATGAATACTCAATTCTCTTAGTTTTGATTCTGAATGAATCACGGCAACTTTATGGAAGTTTTTAGATCGTGTGAAATAAGATAAAACACAATATCAACTCTAGTTACTAGAGAAAATCTACTACAATTGAAAGACTATAGAGATATTGCAAAATAAAAAAACCTACCACGAATGTAAACTACACAAAAATATCGCCAATTTAAGACACATGAGCGCATGAAATTACAAAATATGAAATTGTTTAATCATTCCATCAAAAATTAGAAATCAAATCAAACTTGAATAGATAAAAATCATGTGACTTACCTTATTCCCCTATGAATTAATAACCGAGGGGAATTAGCAAGTTAGCAACACGAATGAAAATTAAAAAATAAATAAATAAATAAAAACGCGCCAACAATTTACCAAAATTAAAAGGCACGAAAAACCGGTAAAACCCCAAATATCTCATATTTGTTCCCAAATTGTCAATCCGATCCCGATTGTCCCCAAACTCCAAAACCCTAACAATTCAATCAAACCCAAGGTCGGAGCTTTGATCCGATATCGGCCATGGCTTCATCTTCCTCCCAATTCACATATGCGAACGGCTCGTCTTCATCGTCGTCGTCCTACTTTCCCATGCCCTTTCACCTACAGCAACCCCAGTACCCACCTCCGTACGCCACCGCCGCGCCACCAGTCCCGACCACCGCCTACCCAGCTCCGGCCCCGGTCTCCGGCGTCTACTCTCTCCCTCAGCAACAGTATCAGCAGGTTTGTTTTAAACCTTAAAATCTCACCCCTTTTGTATGCTTTATATCTTTGTTTTTGGGTTCGGTAATTAGGGCTTTTGATATGATTGTAAATAGATAATGTGATTCTTGATTTTGGGGTTAATTACATCAAGATCCATCATCCTTGGGGTTAATTAATAGCTAATCTTGAGTTGGGTATAATTTGTTCTATTTGTGTGTGGATTAACAGGCGCAGCAATTATTTCAAAAGGATGCACAGATGATTACACCTGCAAATCTTGAGAGTGTGAAAGCTGCCCTTGCAAACAGTGAAGTCGAGAACAAAGCGGAAGCTAAGAAGAAAGCCATTCCCCGTAAAGCTGCCGGACAGGCTTGGGAGGATCCAACTCTTGCAGAATGGCCAGAAAGTATGAATCTTTTCGCTATTGATGTTTTGGCCCTATCAAATTAGTCATGTGCATTATGATTCCATACCGTGGTATAGCTCGTTAAGAATTTAGCTGCATACTCGCACAATATCGGTTTTGAATGTCGCCCTTATGGCCTCTTGGTTCACTGCATTCGTGGGCCCTTCTGCCTGTTCATATGCCTCTTAGTTTTTTGATTTGTGAGGAAGTTGTCTTTCATAATATTAGCATGTTGGTTTGCATCGTCATGTCTTCTATATTATGCATCTTTATGCCTTACAGTTCTGTTGGGTTTTCTCTTTTGCAGATGACTACCGCCTATTTTGTGGCAATCTTGGTAACGAGGTGAATGATGATGTTCTTTCTAAAGCATTCATACGATTTCCTTCCTTTAACATGGCCAGAGTAAGTCTCTTCCTCAAATACTCAGTACCTTTCCTCCTTTTAATTTCTTTTACTACTGGAAATTATTTGCATGGTGCGAACTGTTTACATTTTGTCTTCAGATTATTATGTGAAGAGCACAGAGCATTGAGTGTTTTATTTATACTAGGGTAGGTCTAATCTACAGTTTACATTATGGTTAGATATGTTACCTTAGGAATAACTTGTAAGTTGCAAAACATGATCCCTACTTGCATTTTTCTGAGTTCATGTACTTCTAACACTAGAGTGTAATAGGTGTGATGACAACCTACACCAAGCTACCGATTTTTCAAGTACTTGCTCTCTATTTTTTAGTTCTCAAAGTTAGCCAAAATCAGGTATAACCATTTAATATAGGTTGGACAGCTGGAGTCAACATCTGGAGCTTGAGTTGGTTCAATTTGACCGGACTCATGGGCTAGCTTGAGTTTTTGCTTTTGGTTCGATTTGAACAAGTTTGGAGTCAGGTAAATAACCGGTTAAGCTGCAGGATCTATTTTTGTAATATCTTTATGAACTTTAGGCACGGTCTTTGGCCTATCTTTGGGATTGGTCAAAAATCCAGTTTAAAAATATGAAATTTTACTTTAGGGCGTGACATAAAAGGAATTATCAACTGTTGCACAGCTGAGCTTATAACCACTTAACTAACTGTAGATTTTCTTGTCCCTTGACTCTCAAAATCATATAAGGCTTGGCTTCAATAAGCATCTTCGTAGGTCATGTAAATCCTAATTTGAAGTTTTTTAAACTGAACTTGGAATTTAAAATATGTCCCGAGTCTTTTGGCTGCAGCATCAAGTTTGAGAGAACCAGAGAGGTGGAACGAAGGGGGTGCGTAGGAAAAGGAAGTTGGGCCAATGGGTATCCAAGCCAGCAGTTGTAGATTATATTTTGTTTTTGGTTAGTCTTATGTATCTTATTTTCTTGATCTCGTTGTTTGTGAGCATATAATTGGTAAGAGTGACACCACTATTGTCTCAGAGTCCACTTGTTTTTCGTATGTTCCCTTGACAGTGCCTGGGACGCCGTTATAACTTTTGGGATTTATGGTGTTCTGAATTACTTCTTTCTGATTCATCTGCTTGTCCTCATAGTATCTGATCTTTTAAACCCATTGGAAACTAAGGTCTTTTATATGCCTACTTTATCAAAATCTTTAGGTTGTCAGAGATAAGAGGACTGGAAAAACCAAGGGCTTTGGATTTGTCAGCTTTGCCAGCCCTGCCGACCTGGCTGGAGCAGTGAAGGAAGTGAATGGTAAGCTGAAATACTTACTCAGTATTTTGCTTTTCGTTGGCAGTTCTAAGAATAAATGGCCATATTGCTTTCATATGTTTAGATCTATTTGATGACTATTGTGTGCAATTTACCATCATTTCAGGTAAGTATGTTGGCAATCGGCCAATCAAACTACTTAAAAGTAATTGGAGGGAGAGGATAGATCATGACGCACTAGAAAGACAAAAGGTATCATGTCCTCTTTGTCGTTTGGTTTTAATTTCCGGCTTGACATACTGTTAGCTGTACTTACCAAGTGTGTCTGATCTGTTTCATGGTTTGTTGCAGAACCACACACACAAGAAACCAAAGCTTTCGAAGAAGAGCATATTCCACAAGTGAGCCAGAGATCTGTAGACAGACTGGTGGATATGGAGATCGGTGCAGTGAAATAGTTCTCCCTATTTTTCTCATTGTCCAACTCGTGTCTGGCGTTAAAGTCCAAGTCAGCCACTTCGGGTTAATCAAGTTGATGTAGGGTGAGTTAGATGATAATTTGCATGAATGGTAAACAAACTTCCTGTGGATTGTGATTTTTTGGCTGCATTTGGTCTTGGTGTTTACATATTGTCTTAAACTTGATTCTATAATGCAATGTATGAAAATGAAAAGGCAAACCGCTTACATTTAGGTAGCGTTTGGTTCGCGGAATCGGATTGATAGGAATGGGAATATGATTACTGGGAATAAAAGGGTGGGAATGGGAAAAGGAAATTCATTAGGGTGTTTGGTTATGTTGGGTGGGAATGGGAAAATGGATTGGAATGTGTGTTGGAATTAGAAATAAATGTGTTAGTTTTACCATTATATCCTTATTTTTTAAAAAAAAAACCAATTATTTTATGGACAAAATGGTAAAATTGGCATCAATTTTGCAATTCCGTGGGCCTGGGAATGCCAATATCATATGGGAGGAGGGAATGACATTCCCACCAATTTTTCCGTGGGGCCCACACAACTCTTTCCCCTTCTCCTTCAACCAAACGACAACTCTTTCCCCTTCTCCTTCAACCAAACGTGGGTTTGGAATTTTTATTCTCATTCCCCCACTTGTGATCTTGAACCAAACGCACCCTAGGTACTTTGAGCACTGGGTTTAACTGCTATTCTGGGAAATGGGGCCACCAATGCAACATCTACTCTCTTTCAATGGACGTGAATTATTAAGGTGCGTTCTACCATCTAAAACCATCGAAGGTTTTCCATGGTTATATAAAACGAGCCCTGACCTTCATATGTATATGTCAAATACACAGTATTCGACCCAAAACCTGCAAGGTCGATCAGTTTTAGACTCGGGACTCATCTCTCGTCCGAAAACCGATCACAATCCTTTCTAAACATTGGTAAAAATAAGTTTTTTTTATTTTTAGTATGCTGAAGTCATGTGACAATTATCATCCCGAAGAGTACGTGCCCAAATTCTAGAGGCCAGAGAGCAAGGAAATAAAACATCCAAAACTAGCTTTCCTTATTTGTATATATTCCAGTTATGGAAACCAACTAGTGGAGAATATCCACGTCCGATTTTGAAACCAACTAGTGGAGTGGAGCACATGGAAACCTACTAAAATCAAGCCAACTAGAAACAAAGAGTACATGGAAATCAATTCTCATGGCTGGAAATCAAAGCGTAGATATCCACGTCCGATTTTGAAACCAACCAGTGGAGCACATCAACCCAACTCAACGTGAATGCAAAGGGAGTCATTGTGAAAATCTTCAAACATCCAATTTCCCCAATAAAAAATCGGATGAAGATATCACAAAGATAAAGGACCCCTTGCACCAAACCAGTATAAATAACCAGCAAGTGTGTTTTCCCTGAACTCTTGTCCCGTAATGGAGTCAAGTTCGGCGAGGCAGTTTGGTTCAAGGCTGGAGCCCAAATTTTCAGCGAGGGCGGACTTGACTACTTGGGGAACCCGAGCCTAGTCCATGCCCAAAGCATTTTGGCAATTTGGGCCACACAAGTTGTCTTGATGGGTGCAATTGAAGGCTACAGTGTTGCCGGCGGGTCTCTCGGTGAGGTGACCGACCCATTTTACCCGGGCGGCAGCTTCGACCCCTTGAACCTTGCAGAAGATCCAGAGGCATTTGCGGAGCTTAAGGTGAAGGAGATCAAGAATGGAATATTGGCCATGTTTTCCATGTTCTTTGTTCAAGCCATTGTTACTGGCAGGGGACCAATTGAGAACTTGGCAGACCACTTGGCTGACCCCGTTACCAACAATGCTTGGGCATATGCTACAAACTTTGTTCCCGGGAAGTGAGTGCTTTTATAGATTGTACTTGTGGCCAATTGTACAACATGATGTGAAATGAAACTTTTGTTTATATATGTGCTCATGTCGATAAAGGTAATTGAACTTCCAACGTAATTGAATCAGATTGAGAATTAATTGCACATAAATATATGGGAGAAGCGTCATTGGCATCTGTTTTCACCAACTTAGATTCATCAAGATAAAGCTCCAAATAGCCAGCAACACTGCCCTAACTGGAATTAATCAAAGTTAGGGAGTAAAAATTGGATGCGTCCCTTGTTAAAATACAGAAGAATGAAGCATGGATAATGGATAATGGGAGGGGTGTGAGAAACACTAAACAATTTGGAATAGTTTTTAGAGGCCTCGTGCAAGCATCCAAGAATTTAGCATCTTCTTGGAATGTAAACGGGAAAGATATAGAGTTGGGAAAGTTTCCTAGCTACAAAACTACAAGATCTTCATGTTTCTTTTGGTTTTATTAAAAGTGGGAATGTTAGGGATTTGAAGATTTGTATATATTAACGGCATGTGGAAGATATACTAAACTAATCAGCATGAAAGTGCAAGCAACTGAATTATGTACTAATGAGAAATGTTATCCACGCTATTGTATTCATTGGCTAACTTTATCCCATTGGTTACAATTTTGAGGATCTATATGATGTAAATTTATAATGTTTATGTTCTACTACTAGTGAAGTAAGTTTACTATCATTGTAAGGACTTCTATTTCAGTTAATTCGACTACATTTTATCCCTAGTATCGCTTGGATCACGTAGTCTACTTGTTAAAGACATGTACACTTCATTAGCTTTGAAAAGAAAACGCACGTCATTAGAGCATTTCCAAGAGAGCCAAATGACACTTGGCTATTTTAGCCCAAATGTTCATGTTTTTTTGTTCCAAAAGACTAACCATATCAATAGCAAAACTAGCTTTATGAACAGTATCTACCCATATCTAACCAAGAGGAGAGAGAAGGCTAAACTCAAACTAAACGTAAACAATATATGGGCTAACTTCTCTACTTTAAACTAAACAAGAATTAATTTATCATTATTTCATTTTTAAAAATTAATAAGTTATTTAAAATTATTTAAAATAGCTGGTATTGTTGCAACTTGCAAGTTTGTGTGTTAAATGGACCAGCTAAAATTGATTTAAATTCATTTTTGAGTTAAACTAGCCAATATTTGGCTCGCCTTGCTGGAGATGCTCTTTGCTCTCTTTGCTGGATAGGGCATTTTGAAAGTATTAGGCCTAGAATACAGGAGTAGAATCTCATGAGCTGGAAGAACAAAGATCCTTCATATTTATGAGCCTCATATATTAATTGCTCTTATATTGATTAGGGATAGCATTTTTGGTCCCGTCATGCTTGTAACAACTGAATTCGAAATTTTTACAGAATCATCGTATATCATCATAACTAGTGTTAAAGCAGAATTTGAACTTGGAACAAAGAGGGTAGAGTTATATATTAGATTAAGTACAGTCAATCTCGTATATATACAACTAACTAAGCACAATTGTGCATAATTACTTATGAACAAATGTTGCATATTTCATGATTACTAATAACTGGTAGTGTTTTTCGCAGTTCAAGAATATAATGTTCAAATCTGGTGTATTGTTATCCAAATTTTCCAAACTCCAAGAGAGGAATATGCAGAAATTTGTCTTGTATATATATGATGCAATCGTTCTTCCCCATGTCACCACCAAGCATGAAAATATTCCCCCCACACACTCAATTAAGAAAGTCTTGCTCAATGCATATTAATTATAAATAAATATAATACCATAGCAGCAACAATGGCTGAAAAGGAAAGGCCGAAGGGGAATGCTGTGGTGTCTGCGTGAGACAAAGTTCCAGCTTTAGATTCGAGTACTCCTGACTAGAAAATGACGGGTCCATTTATGTTATATCAATCTCACATATTTTTGTGGTTAAAGATGGACAACCTAAAATCGAACAAATTTATGTAAACTTGTGTGTAAAATTTGATATCAATTAATCAAAGTAGCTACAATCTCATTTACTTTTAGTGAAAGATCACCATTTTTGTTTAATATAGGCATGACTTTCAGTAAGTCGGATCAGAACATGTGCTTCCGATTCCAATTCAAAAAATTTCGGAATATGATTTTTCATTCCAATTTCGGAATTTCAGAAATCGGCAATGTTTCAGAATTTCTTGGAACTAATTTAGAATCTAAAAAATTGACAACATGTCAAAATTTCCAACGTGAAATGATATAATAATACAACATTCACGCTTAAGGAACAAACATATACTCTCTAGTACTAACAATATTATTGTTATTTTCCTATATGCATCAAATGAGTATAAAAATAACAAATGCAATAGAATTAAACAATATATATAGACATGGAAAAATAGATGTCATGTTTGGCGGAATAGGTTTGGAAGTGTTTGGAAATAAGTCGGATTGGAAATTCAAATTTTTGAATCCGACTGATATGTTCTAACTTTCATCAATTTTTTTTAGAATTTTCGAATTCGGAATGTTCGAATTACGGATTAAAATTTATCGGTAGGAATCGAAATTTTATATTCAACCTGCACCCTACTCTAATCCATTTACAAGATGCTAATGGAAGTTAAAAGCACATGAGTAGAACAACTCGAAGCATGGGATTGGCCATTCAAGTAAGATTATTTTGGGCTCACAGATTATCTAATGTGGATCCTATCAGATGAAGCCTACTTGGTTAGAGAGCTACAATGCACACTATGTTTTCTTCTCTGGATATCTTGCCATTTTTTCTAAAGTAAACTTATTTTTATACCCACATATAAATTTACATTAAAGGACTTATGAAAAATATGATTAATTTATTAGTGTTCCTTTTGTAATTAGCTTTAGTTTATATCCAAACAGCTAAAAGTTATTTGCAACCCAACAAAACAAGGAATGTCAGCCACATCCAACCCTTCCACCGCCACTTCCTTCTATTACGACGGCCGCCGTAGTGAGAATTGTGGTTTTGGTGGAAGAGATATATTATAGGCCTTAATTGAATAAAGTTAAATGAAGGGTATATTTAAAAGTTTAGAATATAATTTAGGTGTCTAAAGAATATTGAAAAATTTAAAATGGATGTGCGGAGAAACACTGGTGTCTAGAGAAGAAAACCACGTGTACATAACAACTCTTATTGGTTAATGCCCAAATAGGTACATGTCACTCTACACTTTTTTGTTTTGTTAAAATGGAATGTTTATAATCTATAACGATCTAAAATGAGCTTATAGCCCACTCATAATAAACCTAAATAGCCCACAAAGTAACATTGACTTCACTAAAAAAATATATTTTATTTTCACCACAGTTGCAAGTCGAATGTAAGTCCTTCTTTATTAAAAAGGAGAGAAAATATCATTAGATCAACTAATTATATACAGTAACTCTATAGTTTGAGTAGTATAATAACTCCCAAAATAATTTTTAATTTTTGTAAATCTCAAAAGGAATGGTAAAAAGATTTCAATGGGGACAGCACTTTAATCAAAAGTTATACTTGAAATCAAAGGTTCTGTTTGCTCTCGCAATTGGAGGCTTTAGGCCCCTAAGTCCCAGGCCATGATGATGATCGAGAAAGGCGCATTTGTTTAAAATAAACTACATTTTCTTTGTGAAAAGTTTACAAGGTTTGGTATTGTCATATTGTATTGACATTCCTACCCTTCAGAACCGTTGCAACAATTTTTTTAAATTTTTGCTGGCCTGGTCAAAATTCATGGTATCCATTATGAATAAAAAAGACAAAGTTAGCTAGATAAGCTTAACAACTATCTTAGTGGAAATATCTGTTAATATTCATATGTTTAAGTGACTAAGATATGTTTAAGTGACTAAGGAATGAGTAAACTTGCACAAGTAGTTGATAGGGAAAACAAAGAGAAAAATTATATATGTTTCTTACAAACTTCCAAAAGTAGTTGATAGGCAAATTTGTGCATATCGTTTAGGTAGATGCGTGCATGCATCCTATTGTTTGACTTGAGTTTGCTTGGATGATGCAAACAAAGTATAATTGCTGTATCAGAACTTAATTGGAAGAGTGTGCTTAATAAGATGTTACTACAAAGTAAGATAACTATAAGTAGAATAAAGCATGAGTAGAGTTGGCATTGTATTTGAAGGTTTGACCCAAGTACGAAGATATGGCCTCCATAAAACTTTGACAACAAAATAACAATAGAAATGTCAAGAAAAGAGTACGTATGTCACAAACAATTATCTTTGAAGGTTTGGCCCTGAAAATCTATTATGTGTGCTACTAACTAGAATTTGAACAACATCCACTTGGGTGTGATGCAGAGGTTCTTTCCTCAAATTCTTCAGATACAGTTTAAATTTGAACTGTATTAAATTCTTTTAGATACGGTTTAAATTTACTCAGATTTGATCTTTAATATTTGCAATCATCATTTAACCTTATTTATCACTAAAGAATTCTTGAGATACGGATATTAATTTGCTTAAATTCAACCATCCATATTCTGGATAATTCCGATATTTGTCACACCATATTCACCCATTCACCCATTCATATTTCAAATTATTGATTGCCCAAGATTTATCACAAAGATAGTGTATCTAAATTTACTCAAACTCAGCTATCCATTATTGATTGACCAAGATTTATAACAGTTTTTTTTTTTCAATGAACATTCAAAGATTAAGTTCTGTGATAAGTTTGGCCATTGTAGGGTACAATCTTATTCCCATACGATCTTCCCTGAAGGAGAAGTGTATTTACTGTGATGTATATAATCGAGTGCCATCATTGTGTGATGATTGAGCGTGACTAATTTTCACCTATGGTATGTTATAGCGTGAAACTTCCAACACATGGAGTGTGAAAATTTCATTACATTGGGTGATGGTTAAGGAAATTATGTCACAACTAGATGAATGTCACTTTTTTTGGCGCCAACATATTACTATATCTAATCATCTACATGGATGATTCGATTTACGGAATCATGAACTTTCACTAAGATCATCCCTAAAAAGCAAAGATATCTAAAGGACAGTAACGTTAAATAAATAACTCTTACCAATGAACTCGACAAATTGTTCAAGATTATTCACCTAAAAGAAGGACAAATTGTTGTAGATGTTTCTTATTGTAAAAAATATTAATAAAATGATTAGCACTCCAGACAGTATGGAGGTATGAAAGATAAACATGCTGTTTAGACTTCCCTCAAAGTTGGATAAAATATTTAGAATTTGTACCAAAAGATATACAAGGAAATTAATATTTTTAATTTTATTAAAATGACTAAATTGTGTATTGACAAAGTAATAAAGGTTGTAAATGCCACATTAAGAAAATAAAAAATATACATGTTTTATGGACCTCCACTCCTCCAAGTCCAAAATTGTCTGTCAATTGCAGAGAAGAATGCCATGACAGGCTATTTAGGCTCCCATTTTTGCTGAAAATGAAATAAAATACAGATTTCGTTTCCAAACACGATTTGCTTTAAGACATGGGGACAGTTTGGTAAGTAAACCTCATTGGCAAGCTAGATTTGCAGTTTCCCTCCTGTTGTATAGTGTTGAGTTGACTCTCTCTCTTCTCCCATGTTTTCCAACTTTACTTTTGTAGCTTAATCTATAATACTTTCTTAACCAGCTATAAATGCCCCCATCTCTGTTCACCTCATTTTTGCTTTTCCTTTACTGTTTCTCTCTCTTGATTCCCTTCTCTCTCCTCTGGTTTCCTCCATTGCAAACCAAGCTTCCCTTTCCAGCTTGCTGTGAGGCCCCCTCCCCCCCTTCAGACTCCCAAAACCACCCACCAACCATCTTTACCCACCTTTCCTTTTCAGCTCCTCTAAATTCACCCCATACTTCATATTTATAAATTCACATTTTCCCTTGAAAGATTAGGTTTTTGTCTGGCCTCACCTCTTCCCCTCTCTTTTCTTTTTGTGTGTGTTTTTTAATTTATCCAGTGTTCTAATTATCTGATTTCATTTTTACCCACTTGAGGACACATCCCCCTCTACTTGTAAACTACTCCTTTGAAGACCTTGGGTTTTTGGAAATTTGGGCATCTTGTTTGTGTTATTTGAGGTCAGCATTGGCCTATCTATGCTTGTTGAGTCTGTTTTGGTCCAAAAGGAAGCCCCTTTTTTGCTTCTTTGGGTTCTCAAGGAAGAAGATCAAGGGGGTTAGCCCAGATCCCTGCAAAGGTAAATGCTTTCTGCTTTGAATCACTTTTTTGGGTATAGAATTGCTTGCATTTCTCTTTTTTGGGTCTCTTACTTGGATCATAAGTGATGCTGCTTGAGATTTACCTTTCTCTTTTAATATGATGGATTTGGAATTTCATTTGTGTGTTGGTGATCAAAGGCATGTTCTTTCGTTATACATGGAATCTGGAATTTATGATGGTTGATTTGTGAAGAAAAATATGCCTAAAGTTTACTGATTTTATCCTGTGCTATGTATTTTCTGGTGCAAGTTATAATGCCAGTGTAATCAAGGTGCTTACTGTTTTCAAATAATCAAGCTGTTTAGGTATTGTAATAGATTCTTCCTTGTATTGGGTACCTTTGGTTATTCTTAATATGATTACTATTTGATAACTAATAGAAGAACTAATATCTTCAAACTGAATTGAACAGGCCTCCTCTTTTATTATGGAATATGAGTGTTACATAAGAATAAGGATGCAATGGGTTAGCTAAAGAGAGAAGACCAACTAACTAGCATTGTTAACATGTAGGCCTTTTCAGAACAATGACATCTGAAAAACTAGAAATTAGTGATATCTTGGCCATTTTAATGTTCTTTGAGTTGAGTGATTTGCTTATTCTGTACAGGTTGGAATGTCTTAATTTCTCTTTTTCAGGTTTGATATTTAGCATTCAGAAGATCAGAAATGTCATCAGGGAGTTCTTTGAACGTGGAATTATCAAAAAAGGTTGGAGTTTTGGGTTTAAAACTGTGGGTTGTAATCGGCATATGTGTTGGCGCATTCATTGTTTCGATCCTATGTTTCTTATCTATATGGGTTACATTTCGGAGGAAGTCTAGAAGATCACTAACCAAGTTCCCTATCAACCAAATACCAAATGTCTCTAAAGATATCACTGTTGATAAGGTTGGGGCTCAGAGTACTCAGGATCACCCTGATACTTTATTTCATACAGTACATGATAAAGCAAGTGATAAGAATTCAGAGAAGATGTTAGCTCATTTGGGCATGAGTAAATCCAGTGATCCTGACAACATGAGTCAGTGCAGCTCAATTTATCATCATGAGAGGGCAGGTAGTTCAGAAGAAGGAAGTTCTGGCACTGTGCGAAAGCAGTCCTCACATGCAGGACTTGTAACAGCCTCTCCTTTAGTTGGTTTGCCGGAAGTTTCGCATCTTGGATGGGGCCACTGGTTTACTCTTAGGGATCTACAATTTGCTACAAATCGTTTCTCTGCAGAAAATGTGCTTGGTGAGGGTGGATATGGGGTTGTTTACAAGGGAAGGCTGATCAATGGAACTGATGTAGCAGTGAAAAAGCTCTTAAATAACTTGTAAGGATATAAACTCAAATGCACCATCTTTGTTAACATGATGTGTATGAGCTTATAGTTACTTTTTGATCTGGTATATAGGGGGCAGGCGGAGAAAGAATTTAGGGTTGAAGTGGAAGCAATTGGTCATGTTAGGCATAAGAATCTTGTCCGGCTTCTGGGCTATTGCATAGAAGGGGTTCACAGGTTAGATTTACAAACTTCTATTTTCGTATGAAGATCCTGATTACTTAATCTTGTCTGCTAACATATTAATTTCACATTAGTAGGGGTTCTGTCTAATGTTCCCCTATATCTTTCTGCCTTTATTACAGCTTGGCATTTAGATTCTAGTTCAATTTTTGTTGTACTTGCTAAGTTTCTATCTGTTGCATAGGATGCTGGTGTATGAATATGTGAACAATGGTAACCTAGAACAGTGGCTACACGGGGCCATGCGCCAGCATGGCACCCTTACTTGGGAGGCCCGGATGAAGGTGATTCTTGGTACTGCTAAAGCGTAAGTTCTCATCTTCAACTCAATCTGTATGGTAGTTTTGCTGTTTAGTTTGTAGATCCTATTGATTCTGGTCATAGATATATGCCCCCATCTCTCCAATTGTCCTAATTATGGTGAATTTCATCTCATGATATCAGTCTGGATAAAACAATTGCAGATAATTTCTTTCTTAAATCATCCTGACCAATGTCGCTAGTCTGAATTTCAATATTTTGATTTTAACAATTATCTCCAACTGCTGGTGATATCCGTCCATCCTATACTTTTACATGAGACTTAGTTAATAGTGAGATTCTGTTTTACACCAATTGACTTACATATTGTATTGCAGACTCTCTTACCTTCATGAAGCTATAGAACCGAAAGTAGTCCACAGAGATATAAAATCAAGCAACATTTTGATTGATGATGAGTTCAATGCCAAGGTTTCTGATTTTGGATTGGCCAAACTCTTGGATTCAGGAGAAAGTCACATTACAACCAGAGTCATGGGGACTTTTGGGTATACTTATAACTTTAATTTATAATAAATCATCCATGAAGTCTCCATAGGGTCATAACATCTGGTCCCTTATGCAGTTATGTAGCACCGGAATATGCTAATACTGGCTTGTTAAATGAGAAGAGTGACATCTACAGCTTCGGTGTCCTCCTGCTTGAAGCAGTTACCGGAAGGGACCCTGTGGATTATGCCCGGCCTGCTAATGAGGTACAAAATTTTCAAAAGCATTGCTTGCTATTTCTGTGTGTCTTCCTTCAGTAGTCCCCATGGCTTTTCTCTTGTCAAAGATTACTAAGCATTTTTAATTCTCATGGCAGGTCAATCTAGTTGAGTGGCTAAAAATGATGGTTGGTGCAAGAAGAGCAGAGGATGTTGTTGATCCATTCCTTGAAGTTAAACCTAGTACCCGTGCCTTGAAACGTGCCCTTTTGGTTGCACTTAGGTGTGTTGATCATGATTCGGAGAACAGACCCAAAATGAGCCAAGTTGTGCGTATGTTAGAAGCTGATGAATACCCATTTCGTGAGGTGCGAATTTACCCTTGAAGTAGTTTCTGTTGCTTTATTAAATACTATGTACTTTCATTGAGACAGTCAAACGCGAGTACGTGAAACTTTCATAAGGATTTTGTGTTTGCTTATTAGAAGTTGCAGAGATTATGGCCTTACATAGGGTGGAGTGGTGAACTAAATTATAAGATTCATGTACCCTGTAGCTTACCTCAATTAGTTGGGACTAGTATTCAATGGAGTTGCATATAATTGATTTTCTTACTTTCAGTTGCTGTGGATTTGTGAGTCAACGTCATGCTTGGTTTAAGTAGGATTGTTGAGTTGGATGAAAACTGATGCGATACCACATCTCACTTATCTCTTTCAACCCATATCCTGCAATTGGACACTTAAAGGTTCAGTTTTATAGACTTATAAATTCAAATGTGTGCTGATGAAAGGGTCTAAACACTAAGGTTACATAAACCCTTGCAGTCTTCATTGCATTAGTGGCATTGTCATGGGCTGCAAAGGAACGCAGTTAGTGCTCCAGCACATGTTCTTGGTAAAAAATACTAATGTAGAATCACCCCGTAGGCAACCATGTCCATGTTCAAAAGGGCTATCCTAAGTATTATTGCATTACTTTACTTATTTGAAATAATTGGGAGTTTTAGGATTTTGGACTGACAAAATACCTTTCAGAACTTTCTTCATTATTGCCTCATGTGCTGTCTTTTTTTTACTCCTGGTTTTTGGATGTAGTGACTTAATTATTTTGAATTTGTACAATTCAGGATCGAAGAAACAGAAAGAGTCGTACAGCCAGCATGGAAATTGAAATGAAAGAAAGCTCCATCTCAGCTGACATAGAAAGCAAGGCAGGGGATCTGGAGAGCCAAATATCCGAGACAACCCATGGACGGGACTGACAAACGCAAGATCTTGGCGAATGAGTCCTCCCTCACCTGCCCGAGTAGCTTTCAGTAACCCATTTTAAGTATACATCTGAAAGTTCGTTTTCCAAATTTTTTTTAAGTTAAGAGATGATATGGATTGGAGAGATAGCCCATTTTGATGATGCAGTATTTGATCCCGATCCTTCGAGAATGAAGAGAGGGGCTTCCAACTCCATTAGCAGGGATGTTTTTCAGAGAGTGGCTCTTGTTGTACATATGTTTCTTCGGAATGGGGAACAGTCGGCTGCTATTTCTTGATTGTAATTTCTCCTCTTTTTGGTTTCATAGATTATTGTTCTTCCGAATCCAGATGGTGAATGACTCCTATAACTTTATTTATTTTTTCATTAATTTTATATTTAAGTTCATAATTTTCAGTCAGGAAACAAACCATTGAATTAATGTTGATGATGATGGTGATTCCTTTTTCTCTCTATGCAGTTGCATGTCTTGCTCTTTGTTACAATGGAAAAATGTATGCTACTATGTTTTTCCACCAGGTTCTAGTTCTGATGAAGTATCATGATTTCAGCAGGTCTAGTAGCAAGCTGGGTGCTAGATGAGGTGGTTATGCTCATCGTCGCTTTCGTTCTTGTGCCGAGTTATGTCAGTTAAGGAGCCGAGCAATGTTCTTTTGGAAATAGCTTCCCGTTTTACCTTTCCCTCGCACGCACACAAGAATGTCCTAACAAACAAACAATGTGGTCCTAGTTAATTCACTCTATGGAGCAGATGCATTATCCATCATTATCCTCTTTATCCAATGGTGGAAGAATTTGCCATTCAATGATGTCTGGGTAGCCAATTCAGTCAAATGAATCATTAAGTTTTTGTATGACAAGATGTCCTTTTGTTGTGGAATAAGTTTTTCTTTGTGTTTCCAAAAACTCTCAGACAAAGAGACAGGTTATAAATCATGGTCATGGATGGAGTGGGCAAGCTGAGCCTGCTGTATTTGAATTATGAGCTTCCCTAGCTTTTGACTTTTCGGTCCAACGGTCATCTTTTGGATTTGATATCTCCAAGCAAAACAAATTTTTGTTGTTGGAAACTTGGATGGAAACAAGCAATCATATTTGGGGGCATTTGGCAACATTTTCAAAGCGTCATTTTCATTTTTCGGTTTCGGGTGCGAAAAATGCCCAAATTTGAGTTCGATACACATGTGATGAAAACACCCATGAAAAACTAAAATCATTTCACGAAAATGAATTCAACTTTTGCACTACAATTGTGAAATGTTTTCATCCAATTGTGAAAATACTATGTAGTATTTCTCTCGGCAATGATTTTTTATTTCATTCATTAATTATTCCCAAGTTCGCTTGAAATCCTAGCACGCATGCGTTTTCCAAAGCCTTTTATTAAGCGCATACCATGTGAATTAATTTAGTCAACCAAGGTTTGGCCCAATAGAATATATGGGTGATATTTGTTGAGGGCTGCTACGTATACCCAGTTTTCTTCTTTGGACACGATGAATTTTTTTATAACATATAAATACATTTATATCCTTATTTGAAATTACATTTAAGAATTTAATTTCTTATACACTAATCTAGGTTTAGAAAAAAAAAAAAAAATTTGCCATTCCATCTTGCATTCTGTATGTTTCTAAACCTTAAATCTCAATCTCCTATTTTTGATGAAATACACAGTGGAAGAGGATGAATTCGAAGAAGAAAAGTTTAAGGCTGCTTAAGAAAATTTGTTCAATAAACAAAATAAAGGAAGGGTACAAGTGCAAAATTTTAATCAAATTTGGGTGTTCAAAGTAGTTTCAAAAAAATAAGATGAGTGTCTAAAGAAATTGGGTGTCCAAAAAAAAAAACCGGGTGTACATAGCAGCCCTCTATTTGTTTGATTTTGTGATTAGGTGATGCATACATGTACATGCATCATTTGTATTTATATGATGAATCCTAATTTCAATTGGGATAATTTAAGACAACTCTAGTTTACTATGAATTCGTGTACAACGTAAGACGTTATTAACGGTATTTACCCGGAAAAAAAAAAAATTTGAAGAAATTCTCAAGAATGCTTCACTAATTGAAAATAGAATCCAAGCAAGTATTCTGTGTAAGTACGAACTCGGGAAAGTAACTTGAAAGAAGGAATGAGAACTTGATAAACAAAGGGACCTTGGTGAACAAGTTCCTCATATCGGACGGTAAGATTTCTTAATTACGTGTAAATAAAACATGAGTTAGTATCTGTTTCCATCCCATTTCCATTTGCAAGTCCACTTTTAAAGTCTCTGCCTTCACAAGTTAAGGTTTCTCTCCCACAAAACCATTAAGAGGCTTTGTTTTATGCAAAAGGCATCGCTTATAATTTTCTGATGTTGTTGCTTTTTGATTTTTGAGGATGATTTCCACGAATACATATATGGGTTATTAAATGGGCCCTTAGCTTTGCTCATAGTCCTTGGACCATCTCAAGCTTTGCCAATCCACTTCAGGCCTTTGATTTTTGAGTGTTCAAGCCGGAGTGCATCAATGTTCCTTCTCAATGGGAATAGTATTTTTGGGCACATCCAATCATTCTCTTGTCCCATTGTACAGGTACGCACTATTTGGTTCACACCCGTGTTTTGGTAGTTTTTGAAGTTTATTTTTCTGGTGAAGATTGCTTGTAAATTTGATTTATTCAGTAGCTAGGGGCCAGGCCAATGTACACATATGGGCTAGAAGCCTAGAACCCAGCCCGTCGGCAAACCATTTTTTGGAACGTTGTTTTGTGAGATAATCTATGGGCAACAACATAATCTGTGGGCAATATTGATTTGATTTTGTGATCAGGTGATGCATACGCTTGTACATGCACGATGCATCCCAGTTTTGGTTCATAATGAATTCGTGTACACAAATAAGACCTTGTTAAAGTTAATTACTCACAAAGTAATTACTGTTCGATGCTGCCTTCTACCACCACCGGAAGAGATTCACACTTGCAAGATATCCTAAGAATCATCAGCGTAATCCAATATGTAATACAACAAGAAAAATAAAAGAACATTAATCCACAATGCACAATACTTTGGTTCAGCTACCTTAAAGATCATTTCTTAGATTGTTTTGCTATCTTATTGATTATGTATGTACGCCAACATGAGAGCAACCTATCTATGATACCATGAAGAGTGATTGATGTTAACATGAGAGCAACCTATCTATGATACCATGAAGAGTGATTGATGTTCCACTCCAAAAGCAAGGTCATTTCATTAGCTAATGTGGAACTTTCATGCACCACATTCTTGACAACTAGCAAAATTATGGGACTTTCAGTACAAACCATTTATATCTTTTATTATAGTTATAGGATGACCAAATAATTCTAGATTTGAATGAAGTTTACACATATTGACCAAATAAATGGTTTTGATCATCATTGTATGTGGAATTTGATATGGCTCCTTGTAAGTGAGGAGCTAAGTATTGTCAAGCTTTCTTGAAACGAATCGCTACAAATATAAGAAGCTAATTATATATAAGAATCCAAGAGTTATCCTTTTATACATACTCTACCCATTAATGCTCTTCTAGAGAACCAATGTGCTTTTGCCCATCCAAGAAATTCTAAGTACAAAAGTTGAAGTTCTAGTCACGAGACATTATCATTTTTTTGCACATATATATAGCTAGCAATCTCCATAGGTACTAGTTAGAACTCAATGCTCTTGCTTGTGATCAAACGAGGGAACTAAATCATGCAATAGACCGTAGTCCGGAGCATGCAGCTGCTGCGACTGTTCCTGGTGATGATGATGATGATGACGATCTTCGTCATGACGAGGAGTCATAAGGTTCGAATATGACATCGAATTACGTGCCTGCTGATCTTGGTCATGGAGATGGCTTGGCAACTGCAATTGGTTGGTCATAGGGAAGAATTGAGATAAGAAGTCGTGTGGAAACCTCGATACGCCGTTAAGGGACGCCGACGCCAAAAGGGAATTAGGCGACAACATTCCCGCACCGGCATTGAGATTGAGATTGCCACGGAGTGTCGCCGGGCTCTGGTGGTTGTGCTGGCCTTCATATGTTGTGATCACAATTGTTGGATCTTGGAACGATCTCTCCACTCGCTTCTTTACGATGCACTTCTGCGTCGTGCATCTGTAATAGCTTCTGAAAAAAGTTCAAGAAAATAATTCAACAACTTGTGATGATGAGTTCACCAACTACATGCAAGTGCAACTATAATATCATTAGACTAAGAGTTAGTAATAATATATCAGAGTCAGAAATATTCTCAATAAAACAAAGCATTATTGACCGGCCGGAAACATAACGGCTGTTGAAAAATTGGCAATTAATTCACATAGTATAAACATCATTGTAACTTTGATCTTAATAAGAGTTAATTAAGAGTTAAGTATATATATATATATATATATATATATATGACCTAGGATAAGGGCTGTTCTTGACTGCCTTCTGTCCGTACTTTCTCCATCGGTATCCATCTTCAAGTTGATCGACTTCGCTCTTGGTCAAGAAGGCGAACCTCGGCTCTCTCTTCTTCTTCTCTTTCTTTTTCCCTTTGTTCCTGAATCATATCATATCATAGCATTTCTAATTAAGAGAGCGAAATTAATGATGTAATAATTAGCATCCTTTATGTAAAAGTTTCTAATTATCCTTTTACCACGAATCTAGCTACTGCTTTGCCACAGAAAGAGCCAAAAGGACCTACCCTTTGTTTGACTTGTCTTCCTCATCTTCAGCAACTTCCTCAGACCCTAATTTTGGCTGCTTCTCTTTCTTGATCGTCTGATCTTGATGATCATTTTGATGAGCTTCGTTTGATGAACAAGACACCGAAGAATTCGGTGTCGACGGGTTTTCGGATGAAGGGTGACGATCTCCTACACCGGCTATACCGTGCTGCTGAATCGTGGAGTTGTGATCATGATGATCCAACGGTGGAGAAATGACTTCCGATGAGGAACACGACAAGTCGAAGGCTTTGGAGAGGGCGGTGTAGTCGGTTGAGCCGTGGAGGCAGTGGGTGAAGCTCATCAAGGACGGATCCGGATGGTGGTCGGGTTCGAAACCATCTAGGGTTTGATGGGGTTGTGGTGGGTCTAGTGGTGGTGGGGGATAATAATTGCTTCCGTAATTGAAGAGTGAAGGGAAGCTTGATCTGTCGGTTTCGTGGTGGTTGTAGTCGAACGGGTCGTAGTAGTAGGGATTTTTCGATCCATTCGACATCAGAGAAAGAAGAGGAAGAGGTAGAGGAAGAAGAAGGAGAAGAGGAAGTTAGTTTGGGAGATAAGATAAGAGAGGAATGGGAGTGAGATTCTTGGTTTATTGTTTGGAGAGAAAAATGAGGTTTAAGTTTGATTTTTTAGTTTTGCCTTTAATTAATAATAAAGGAAAGAGATGAGAGAAAGGACTTTGATCAGATGTGGGATTTAGTAGCTTTTGGATACTTTACACACTTGTGCCTTTTTCTACTTTTGCCTTAAGACTTATATACGTGAGTATATGTGTACTCTTGGAAATAAAGAGTATAAATCAAAATGGCATTGTACTCTTGGTATCATATTGATTTTTGTTCTTTCTTTCTGGTAATAGTAACAAAATAGCTTTAAACAAGCAACTATTTCTTACCGATAAAAATATAAAAGTGTAAAATAACATGATATTGTTCCTTGTCGGCAAGAATTAATAAATAGTGTGAGAAGAAGAGGTTATCGGAAAAAAAATTCTCGCAAAAGAACATTATTTGTCATGTAAATAGAATGATTTCGCCTCTTAACTTTTTATTTGCTGGAGAAATATATCTTCTTTCGTGAAAAATAAAAATGAAAATGAAAGGTTCATTTTCTTTTAACTGTCAATAGAGAGAGTAATACTCAATTAAGCGAATATAATGACCATCGAAACTAAATACACCCACACCAAAGTTAAAATTTTCCAAATTAGAAAGTTAACTAAAAAACTGCTAATCGGTGGCCGTTTTAAGGTTGGCAAGGAATCACAAGGGCTTTGACGAGACATTATTGCAGCCAGTAGGCAGTGGAGAGTGGACTGCACACACATTATTTGGTTTAGGGTTTTGGGGGTAGCTACTAGACAGGGACCCACAGGAGGGTGGTGGTGGTCAAGATGGTCCAGCAGCATGACCAAACATTACGGTATTCATACACGTGTTAGGGATTGGGCACCGTCATTTGACCGTAGGTGGCACGTGGGAAGCGACATTCTGTTCCTTGGTTCACGCCTATGTCTATGTCTTGCTGATTGAGTTTTTGACGTCATCTCCGTTACAGGAATCCCCCGTTTTCTGTGGTTCGCTTTTTCGTGTTTCCGTAAAGCCGGTCAAACGCATTCTTCTTCTCTCTGATGAATGATTCGAAGGTTGGTCAAATACCAATTTCAGATGAAAGCGATTTCCATATCTGCAACTTAACAATTGAAGTTCTTCATATGCAACTTTAGATTCCTCTTTTTTTCTGGGACATAAATGATGTGCAGTACGTACTACTCCATGATGGGATTTGCGTTTGGTGCATAAATATTATGCTTGCAAGATCGCGAGTTCATGAGTATGGCTAAAGGGTTGAAATAATTGGAGGTAAATCATCAAACCCTACTCGCTAGCTTGGAATATAAGGCATGTGCGTTGGGCGAAATTCATGAAAGTTTTTATATGATCAAAGAATGCATATTAGCCCTATACATGATTTTCAATTGGCAATGCAATGCGATCATGATACAAATAATTGGAGGCAATCATCAAATCTCTATAAATTCATATTGATGGATCCAAAACAATTTTATGAATTTATAGAGGTTATTCTTTTAACTATAAAATTAATTTACGATGTAGGCTATAAACATTTAGGCTTCAACAACAAGATGTCTATGTTGATGAATTATTACGTATTTTAAGACTCGAAGACATGATGTGAATTCTAAAGATTTAAGGAAAGTATTTTGTTTCATCTCAAATTTTTATACTACTATTGCGTATTTTCTATTTTTCCAGAAATTATGACTTTATAAAGGTAAATTTAATACGATGGGACTTAGGAAAAGTATGAATTATTCCATTATGGAGGTAATTCCGAAACTATAACTATCCCAAATTAGGACTGGGGATTTTTCATGATTTTGTGGAGGTTATTCCTTTATAGAGAGGTTCAACTGTAGAATGTAAGACCTTCCATGAACAAATGAGCTACATATTTTCTAAACTAGATGCTATAAATTAACTAAAGTACTCCCCACATTGTCCCATAAGAAATGAAATGAAAATGATACATCCACAATCAAAAGCCAATAATAGTATACATGGGTTAAAAGAATGTCGTGACCAATCGATATTGATCGATGTAATGGAGCCATAGTGGTGTCAAAGAGATCATGATGAAATGGATCCATCCAAGACTATTCTTTATGACAAATTCATCTATTTTACGAGATCACTCATGCACAGAGATCGGACTTTTAATTAAGCTGACTAATTTGAAGTTAAGAGTGCGGGGCCCCTCCCCGAGCAAAACCCGGCGAAACGGCTGTCTTGGGCCCTGTTTGACATAAGCCCTCTGAAAAGGAAATTATATGCTTATATATATATATATATATATATATATATATATATATATATATATATATAATAATCGTAGTTAGTTTAATACTTGGAAAACTGCCATGCATCTTCAAGACATGGTTCAAGTCTCCTTGTGCCCAATGTTGTGGTTTTTTTTTTCAAACTTTTCATTCATGGAGCCCCTAAAAAATGATTTCCTTCCATTTTTCACTAATGTATTCCTTTTCACTTACTAAAGGAGGTTTTTTTTACTAAGTTGGATAAATTTCTTTACATGAAAAAAGACTAAGAATACATTATAAAAATCATTCCAAAGTTGAAGTTGATCAAGTCCTACCTTCCCTCAACTATGTCACAAAAATGATTGGATGTATTAGCAATATTATCAATTGAGAAATATTTGGTAGAACAATTAGACTATGTGAATTTAATTAGCACATTTATGTCTTAACACACGAGACGAGCAATATTTAGGTAAATTTTTATATGCAAGTATCAAGTAAAAATATATAATTTTCTTCTTTTTGTCATATTCATTTTTGTAAGCTAAAAAATTATACATTGACAAGTAATTTTTATATTAGTTTATAATAGCGTGCAATGAATGAAAGTAAAAAATTATTAGAACCTCATTTTGAAAGTTTATCTTGGGCACCTGAATTCTCAAGCCAGTCCTGGGTGCACTGGATATATTTTTAAGCAGATAGTCAAGATTACAATCGCCCCCCTCTAAAAGATCCATGAGAAAGATATCGCACGGAATATTTTTAGTGGTGTTGCTTTTTTGATAGGGAAGCATAAAAAATCTAAAAAGAAATAATTATAACTATACAAGAAGATTGAAGAGGTAGCTATAGGGAGCTTGAGATTGTTGACAAATTGGTCTTTTTGTGTCCTTTGTAAATGGTAAAAAGGAGAATGCCATCGGTATCTGACAAAGTGACCAGATATATGTCATTGGGGGCATCCAGTATATGGATTTGTTAGGTCGCCTAGGCTGTACGATCCAGCATCCTATACACAATAGACACAGGGGATTCAAATCACTTAAAAATTAATATTTATGCCTATACTTCTATTAATACATAATATTTATATATGCATACAATTCTTCCAATCCCAACAGTATGTATTTATAGAGATTTTATTGCAATATTTACTATTAAATTTATTTGTCAAATGACATGTCAATGCATATGTCGAAGTCTTTATTTCTTATATATATATATATAGAATTGTATATATAAGGAATTGTTCATGGTTTACATTTTTTTATTGAAAAACAAACGAAAACATCATTATATATCTTCTAGAAGTGAAACTGCAAAATATGTATAAGATTTTATCACAAACATATATATATAAAAAATTTGACAATGAAATGTAGGGACGCAAACCATATATGTGTGATCGAGTAGGAGCTAACGTGTTTGACTGTTGTATTTTAAGTTCATGTTAATTAGGCAAATCGACTTTTCAGAGGGAAAACAACAAACCCTTCCCAAGTTCCATATTCCAATTTACTAATGCTAAAACGCAGAGTGTATTTGCGTTTTGGAAATCATGAGGATGTTGAGGGTTTGTCAAAGTCCAAATGTGAAAGGATCAATTAAGTCAGAAGCATTGTTGACTCAAATCCAACTACTAAAGCGTTCAGATTGAAAGGGAATCTATTCAACCCTAAACCTTTTCCTTTAATTGATTAATTCTATTTCTATACTATATTTTATATAAACTCTGATTTTCTGAATTGTTCAAGCGAGCACCAGACGAGATGAATTTATATATTATTGTTTGATTTTTACAGATGAGATGAAAGCGAAAGAAAATGACACTTGTTTCATAATTTATTTGGACTGGTTGACTAGTCCTTGTTTAATTATACAGGAAAGCAGATTTTGACTTGGGGTTAATTACTATTATACGCCCACCCTGGTTATTTAGCAAACAAAACATTCTAGGGATGTGTGTATTTTTCTACTGGGGAGTTTCTTGCTTGTATGGAACTCCCCTCGGTGCGTGAATCCCGCGCAAGACGACAAAACTATACGTACCTAACTGTATTATATATACATATTTTTCATGTACATGTGTACATAATCAACATTAATGCAAAGAGAAAGCTAACCCTTCACGAGTGCGAATGGATATTACTCGATCACAAATTGTAGGTTTAAAAATTTAGTTCGTTCCGTACGCAAAGCATACCTAATAGGCTAATGTACAGGGTAAATGAACATGTCATGGACACTGTAGACAGTAGATTAATGATGCTAGAATGAGATTATATCACCAAGTCAAACATTAGACCCAAAAATGCGGCACATGTAAGACAGTTGTACACATCAGCAGCTACTTTGGGACTGACAGTTTGATTAACATATGCTTATCTTGATCATCAACTAATATGCATTTATATCAATGAAGGATGAATGTTATGTTGCTAGATGATAAATCCAAAATAAAGTTCAAAAGTGAATCATACACCTTTCATATTTATATAAGGATTGGTTGCTCAAGTTAGAGCAGTCAAGGAGTGCTTTGATCGATTTTTCCACACTTTTGATTGACATGGATCGTGATCTAAATAATCATTTTAATAATTATACAAACATATGCATATCTTGATCATCAACTAATATGCATTTATATCAATGAAGGATGAACGTTATATTGCTAGATGATAAATCCAAAATAAAGTTCAAAAGTGACTCATACACCTTGCATGTTTGTATAAGGATTGGTTGCTCAAGTTAGAGCAACCAAGAGCTGCTTTGATCGACTTTTCCATACGTTTGGTTGACATGTATTGTGTTACGAACGTTCATTTTATTAATTATACAAATAAGATTATCGATGCAAAAAATCACTCAAATTCAATATCATTTGGCTATTTAACTTCATGATATATATGAACGGTATAATTAGACATTAAACGAGCCATTTACATGTTTCACAAAGCTAGATAATTAAACGATCTCGAATTTAAGTAATTTTTTTGCAGGTATGATCTAATATTTATAATGGATGTATGTTCACAATACGCCTCAACCAAGAGCGTGAAAAATAAAATCAAAGCAGCTCTCGAAAAATTATCCTTTATAAAATATTGAGCCCACAGAGAGAATTTCAAGCACTGAACATTTTGTCAAGCATCCATGCATATGATTCCACATTGTTCAAGTAATGAAAGCAAAAAGGGAAACAAGATATGAAAAAATATATGGCATCTGATATAGACTGCAGTCCTAGGTTTCTTAACTGCTACATGCGTCACCACAATTGACATGAATTTTCTTTCTAAATAACGCTTTTAACCGTTAAATTTGACTGCAAGTTATCACAACCACATTTGCAATTCACCAGAAAATGAATTAGGAGGTTGTCAAGATCACTCTTTTGAGGTTGAGTGTTTGAGTGTGGAGCGGGTGGTGGGCGTTGTTGATGGGATGCTGTCATGACTGACTCATGACATTCATGATTTATAATTTGGCTGGTATGGAGGAGCAAAACTGGTGAGTGATGAGCGATGACATTCATGTTATCCCCTTGCTTGTTTTAGGTCAAATCATGGGCTCTCAACACTCGAGTAGTTTTCGGATGACCTTTGTACGTGGGCCCAAATTTCTGATGGACTCAGTCTACCAAAATCCAAGGGAAGAAATTCTCGTCAAGTTTGGGAGGACAAGGATGGGACACAATAAGGAAAAGAAGATTCACTCATTAGAGTCCTCAATTTGATACAAACATAATTCAACATATTAAGAGTAACCTACCTGCCTTAGAGTTTGATGAATTCATCGCCTTGTTCCCTTTGAATCAACAATTATAATCCTAATTATGTTGAATTAATTATCAGAATATAAAGTCAAAGTACATAAAGATTACACTTGAAAGTACCATGTACTTTTAGCTTTATTTCTGCTAATACTAATTGCGATAACCATGTTCTTATTGAAACATCAACTATAACCTTGCGAGAGCTAATGAGTGGAATAGAAGTCTAATGAAGAACTTCGCTTGAATAGACCCCGTACTTTACGAGCGTATTTGCATGCTGAAAACATGCATATTTCAAATGGGCAAGCCCATTTAGAACAATAATTGATGAAAAGATGGGCTTCACCGCTTTTGGGCCTGATCATTGACCTTCTTTCATCCTTTTGACTTTCATCTGAGAGAAAGAACAGACACTGCAGAAAGAAGATGTTACCGGTGAAGATTGGTGGTGGCACAGCCATGGCTGTCCTCCCACGCAGACCTCTGCGGAGGCCTATGTGCTTGGCTTCCAACTTAAACACAGACCAGCTTCGTGTCCAGCTCAACCAGCTCCATTCAGAGGCCGAGAGCGCCAGAACCAAAGGTATATAATATAACTAGTTCTCATTCAGTTCGGACACCTGCTTGTAGCTGTCTTTTCATGACGTTTCTGTGTGAATTTTGAGGTACCCATTTGCCTTTGTCGAGGAAAACCCACATCTTGGTTTGGTTTCTTTTGTTGTCGTCAGTACTTTGGTGGGTTGTTTTGTCATTGTTGATGATAGTGTTCATTGCAAGCCTTTGTGTTTTTTGCTGAGTTTTTAATCTGTTCAAAAGTGATTAATGTTGGGATCGCTGTGGCTTAGCAAACAATGCAAGATCGAGGTTTTTGCGGCTGTCAGAGGCAGCTCAGAAGCTTAAACAGCAAGCGGCAATTAATGTGCAAACGGGGAGGGAAGATGATGCAAGGGAACTGCTTGTTCAGAAGAGACTGGTCGTGGAAGCATTGGAGAAGTCAAAGAACCGCATAGAATTGCTTGATGAGCTTTCCACAAAGCTAAATGAGGTAAGAACAGTTGGTAATGGTATTGAAGAGATTCGATTGTTTCAGCTGAAGAATTCACTCGGTAATATTGCTTTTAATAGACAATTTAAGATGGAAGTTCACACCTGACTGATGGTTTGTATGCATGAAGCGTTCCACAAAGCTTGCTTTTAATAAACAAACTCTGTACTGAGGGTGGATGGTTCTTGTTCATTACTGCACAGAAGCAGTTCTTATTAGATATCTTAACTTAGTTGAGTGTTCGGAAAGGAGGTCAAGGTACAGTCCAATTTGTAGCCTCATTGCTTTTTGTTCAGAAAGCAAAGGCCAAAATTCAAATCTCCTTCCGAACTTTTCATAAATGATAAAAGAAAAGCCTAAGAACTGGTAGCATACATTTTTTCTTTACTTATTTTCATC
This sequence comes from Spiraea crenata, assembly GCA_033992175.1. NCBI lineage: Eukaryota > Viridiplantae > Streptophyta > Magnoliopsida > Rosales > Rosaceae > Spiraea > Spiraea crenata. The sequence goes on from JAVBHV010000019.1 coordinate 3,558,789, forward strand.
TGATATGTAGTGTTTTTCATTTGAGAACTTTACCCTTCAGCCTATTATATGATCAAAAGAAGACTAATTTGGTTTCAGGCGATTTCTTTAAAAGAAAAGCAGCTAATTGGGAGTGTTGCTTTGGATCTTGAAGTTGTCAGAGAAGATGGTTCCAGTCCAGTCAGAATTGTATCACCAACACGGGAAGTTGCAGAAACTTTGGATGAGGGCAAAGTATTGGTCCCTAATGATCTGAATCTCAATGATCAGGAAGAAAGGCTGCATCTTGTGGAGAACCAAGCAAGTTTGCCTGTTGAGCCAGAAAGGGAGGATCTTCAAAAACTTCAAAATAGGATAGCTCGGAATGAAGATGAGGTAGTTAGTAGCTTGATAGGAATAACCTCTTTTGAGAACTTCTTGGAACATCTGGATCATCAGCTTAACAAAATTGAAGCAGAACTTGTCACTATTTTGAGGATCTCAACCCTGGTAGTGGATAGCCGGGAGAAACCAAAAAATTTTAAGGTGAAACAAACAATGGAACTTCTTGACAGCATATCTGAAATTAGACAGAGGTATGCATATTAGTGAACTCAAAAGTTGGTATAGTTAACTATGGTTGGACGAATGTCCCGTTTATTGGACTTGACAATCATTTCTGGTACTACTCTGGGCTTTGTGGTAATAATTTTTTGTTGAATCTAGATGCTCAGTGATAACTTCCTTTTTGATTCATGACCTTTGCCGTCACAGAATTTCAAGTATCAAGATGGAAAATGTGGAGGTGCAGGCACAGAAAGGCTAGATTCAACAATTCGGCTGCAGCTACAGTATCAACAGAGGCAGAGACCTATGCACCTCCGAATCAATGAATGCATCTGGAAACAGATAAACTTCCTCTTCATAGTTACTGGTTGTGTTTCCGCAATTATTATTTAAATGTATATATAAGGCTTTATGCCCTTAGTGAGTAACATATTTTCACCCAATTTTCCAGCAAACACTCCTAATATATGGTAAAAGTAAATGTAGAACAATAATTTACATGTGCAACAGAGAAATTAATGAGCAGTTCATTTGATTGATGATACTCTCTTTGTCCATACTGTGAGGGCCAGGTCGGCCAACTATATTCGTAGTGCATTGCATTTTGTTATAGGGTTGTAATGTCCTGTCATAAGATTTCGGGGTTGAACGCATTTTAGGAGACAGTCTCGGAAACAAATGATTTTAGTTGCTTTGCCTATATTATCTGATTCATGCTTATCCAATGGTAAAAGTTAAGTCATCCGGTTCAGCTGCCTGATGTCCCTGCTATTGTACCAAAATGTTTGGGTTGCATTAGAAATGAGATAGCAGGCTGCATATGTTCTGAACTGTGCACAGAAATGCATGTTAGGCAAACAAACAACAATGAAACGAGATCTTTAAGGTACCCCCTATATTTGAAATTTGAAGCATTTACAAAAGAATCGAATCGGGTTTTCTGCTCTGTAGTGAAACCCTCATGTTCATGTGCCTAATTCTATGTACATGTATCAAAAAAAAATATTCAGCATTCTCACAGTTTGCTACTGTTAATTGCTGTAGCAATTTCTCGATCATGCCTTTATGTCTATATATCATCTACCTTTCTATTATAGGGACCATACTGGAAATACATTGCTCCAGTCACTTGTTACCTTCCATCAGGTCAACAAGAGTAATTTTGTCATTGTTACTATGTTCCAATGAATCAAATTGCTTGCATATCTGCACGATATCGTTCTCAGATACTCTTCCCATCTCCTTAAGCTTGTATATGACAAATTCCGATTTGCTGTAGGCATCCAAGATGAAAAAACAGAAACTTAGAATACATAACAGAAGATAGTACCTTTATCAAGAAAATTAGGATTTTGCTGTATACCTGATGCTTCCATCATTGTTAAGGTCTGCAGACATTAAATCCCTGAGGGTGACCTCCTTCTGAAGAACCCATTTGGCTATTCGGCGATTCCTCTTGTCGATTCTAAGCTCAGTCAAGTACAAGAAAGCCCTAGCAACAGCTAATGTGCTCACTAGTAACCAAATTATTGCAAAACACCTTCCTCCAACTGTCTTGAAAGCAAAATCTCCATAACCTACAGTTGTGACTGATGTAACAGAGAGGTAAAAACTATCAACCCAGGTCATCTTCTCCAGAAAATGCACTACAATTGTCCCTATACCTATACAACCAATTACAACCGACAATGCCAATCCCACCTTGATTCTTATCCTCATTCTTCCCTTCTGTTTATCGATCAGATACGTCTGAACCATGTTGTTGAACTTCGTCTGGTCCATAGTGCTCAACAAGACCGATTCTTGCCTATCACATATATAAGCCACCAACCCATTTAGCAGGATATCAATGAAGCCAAAACCGATCAAGATGTAGAAGCAAGTAAAGAGCTTGGTAAGCGTTGTCTTGGGCACAATGTCACCGTATCCGATGGTGCAGAGCGTGACAACAATGAAGTACAATGCGTCCACAGGCTTGTAAGTCGCTGCCCCTTTGAAACCTCCAGTTGACACATAAAGAACCATGCCAATTATCACATACACAATGACGCCGATGAATGCTTGACGAACAATGAAAGGCGTGGATTTTGGTGCTGGCCTAGGATCCATTGAGCCCCGAATGGGCTCCGTGGCGTCAGTGAACACAGATGGAGCAGAGTGCGAACGTCGCTTTAACTTTCTCTTGTTCTTGTTCAAGTTGGCAATCAGATTGACATAAGAAGAGTTTGGTGTGGTGATTATGGGGACAATAACATCACCGGCGCTTGAGAGACGCCGGGACGGACCAACATCAAGATAGCTCGAGGGGAAAGGACTTCTTGGTGTTCTGCTTCTGTTGATAAAATCTTGAACTTCTTGATCTTCTTGGTTTGATGATATTGCTGTGTCAATCCTGGGAAGAAGAAGTTCATCCATGGGGGAAACTGGTGTGTTAATGATTACGTTTTGTTTCGAGAGAAAAAAGAAAACGAAAGCTCCAACTACAAGTCAATTCACTGGAGAGGAAAAAGTTAGCTGAAGTTGAGTGGTTGTTCGTCTAATTAATTTGTACCTGTTTTCACTACTTGCCGCTTATTTGAATATGACGGTTGTTTTCAGTTGTAACTTGGGGGCTCTTACCCAAAAAAGTTACTGAGCTAATTCTAACTTTTCGACGTTACCAAATCGCTTGTCACTTGATCACCATTCCTCTCTTATGGCGTGTTTACTAACCTGGAATGAGAATGAAATCATTGAGTCATTCCCACTCCTGTTGATACCTGTATTTACTAAAATTTGGGAATCAAATTTGTGATGAATAAGGAATGCGATTCATGATTTCAAGAAATGGGACTCCCCTGGGTTGAGGTGGTATCCAGGTTTGAAATATCGGAAATGTTGACCGATATGTCGATTTTTCAGGCCTCCGATATGGATATGGGGGGTGAAGTGTGAAGCTTCCCCCAAAATCGGCGATGTCAAATGGTGTCGACGATATCGGCCGACATATCGGCGAAAGTCAGCAAGAGCGGTGAAGAGGAAGAACGGCGAACCCACGATCCCAGAAGATCAACGAACCCAGAGGCGAATCTGCTAGCTGCTTTGGTGAGTTTTTCCGGTAGTAGTACTTATGATGCGTTGGTGAGTGCTTGCATTAGTTTGAAATCCGATTAGGGGAGCGAAGAAGGTTTCGAATTACATGATTAGTAATGGGTTTGAATCTGTTACTTTGTGTAGTAAGTGGGAAGGTAAAGAAGTTGCATACCAACTGTTTGATAAAAGTTGCCAATGAAAAACTAGAAAGAACCAAATATCGAGCAGTTCAATTTTAATTGTTCCTCTAGTTCTTTGAAGTCTAGTCCTTTACTCTGATACATTCCCTAGGGTAGGGTGTAATCGTAATAGAATGTAATGACTTGGCTTCAGATTCTTAAAGAGATTAATACATTTTGTAGGTTCCATAGAGGCATTGAAGAATATACTCAGTTTTTTAATGTATCGATACTATTTGTGCGCAAAGTTTCAGCTTAAACGATAGAAGCAATAATAGAAGAAAGTGCGAATTCAACAATTCCGTTGCATTGCTGCGTCATTAGTAGCTTTGGTTTAGTGTTGATGTTTTGGCTTGCATATATTCCTGCATCATGGAAGTTTTATATGATTTCAATACTGCATTCGAGTTGCAAACTCTTCTTGTAGAACTACTCTAATTCTAAATCCTTTAGGTGTATTTCTTTGTGTTAATATTTTTCAATCACGTAACCATAGATAAGTGGAATTTTGAGTAAAACTTTCCTGGTTGAACTTTTGACCTGTTTGCAGGCAGACATGGGTGTTCCTCCTCCAGTCAGGCAAAGTATTACAAAGTACCTAAATCCTTATGTCCTGAAAATGCACTTTACAAACAAATACGTGCACGCCCAGGTAGTCCACGCACCAACTGCCACCATAGCCTCTTCTGCGAGCTCCCAAGAGAAGGCATTGAGAGAAAGCATGGAGATTCGCCGGGATGTTGCTGCTGCTGCAAAGATAGGGAAGATATTGGGGGAGCGTCTACTGCTCAAGAACATTCCTGCTGTAACCGTGCAGTTGAAGAGAGAACAGAAGTATCATGGTAAGGTTAAAGCTGTCATTGACAATGTGGTCGAAGCCGGTGTCAAACTACTCTGATTTTCAAGTGCGAGATGGTAGTGGAAAGTTACTCGATGTTGCTTACATAATGGTAGTCTGTATCACTTGCGTGGTTGTACTTGGATCGCTTGGGAAATTATCTTTCTGATGTTCTTCTACTGTGATGAATACTATTTGCAATTTGATCCTTAGTGTAATGGATGTTTCTTCTGCGCTTAGAATTGGATTTGAATGGTGTTTATTCATGGCAAATGTATCTTAAAGAGTGTTAGCAAGAGTCTTAAACATGTATTGTGAGATGATTAAACACTTCCTACAGTTTCATTCAAAATTTCCACTTTTTAAGTTGATTTTCATCCGTTTCTTTTACGGTCGTCGATATCGACATCAATATCCGAAATATCCGTCTATATATCCGTAAACTGAGTTATCGATATTTTTGTCGACATCGATATTTTAAACCTTGGGTGGTATTGGGATTCATGAAGATTGATTCCATCATGAATGAAACTTTTATACCTAAATTATTCTTCAATTTAATTTTCAATTCGATTATGGACAATTAGTAAATACTTCAATGAGAGTACTTCACTCCGATTCCTGCTCATTTTGATTCATACTCACTCTGATTCATGTTCATTTCGAATCCTGCTCACTACGAAACATGACATTATTGGTTTGGATTCACCTTCAGACATTACTGGAGGTTACCAAGTCTTTTGTTTCAATCATGAATTTACTTTGAAGTAATATACAAGTATGATTGATCTGATCATGTTTTGACGTAGATTAGTCAATAACATCATCACGTGAGAGAGTAATAACGCGGGCCAATAATTATTCATTCAGCTTACCAGTCATCCAAAGTTATCGACCCTTCTCTTACTCCATCCCATCACATGCCGAGCATGCGTTGACCAAGGTAATCCGGCCACCGCCAGGTATGCCTATGATGGTCCATTTTTATTTTCTAACACCCAACTGGAAATTTGGAGTTGGAAGTTTTAAATAGTACTAAAGTAGCAATCAAGAATCCTGATTACTATTTTTAATTTCATATTCAGTCCAACATCAATCATCACACATGAATGCTTACTATTTCCGTTTGTGAATTTTCTACCAATTAAGTTCAGAACTGTCTCTTTGTGCATTATACAACTGGGGGTTGTCTTTTGTTGCATATTTTTGTTCTCTCACATTATTTGATTGATTATTGACTTTAAGGATTTCGATCCAAAGCAATAATTCTCCAACAGTATGGGACAAAGTTACTCTTTTATGTGCAAACGATACTAAACCTGTCCATTTTGATTTTTTTTTTGTTTGTGCATTTCAAAGAACAAAGAACTTTTTTTGGGTTGTGAAAATTGAAGTGTGAAAACCAAATTTAGAGAGCAAAATATCCACTGCTTTTACTGGAAATTTCATTTCATTTGAACTATGAGGACACTCCCATGTAAAACACCAACAAGAATAAAACACCGACGATCGTTTGCACTAAGAACTAAGACGTAAATATGCATTACTGCATGAAGAAAGTGCACAATTAACATACTGCTTCATATATTTGTTCGGCTAATAGACCAAATAAAAAGAAACTGGTTCAGCTGACGAAACATAATGGCGTGTAATCATAATCTACCTGCAAGAATGAAAGGGTTTTGTTAATGCGGAAGCAGCTCACCCATAAACTAAAATGTCACTAAAAACTCTTTGTAATATGAGGTACAAAGGCGCTTACTGCATATTAAGCATAAGAACAACTTGCTAATATTTTGTGGTCAGCTGATGAGAACATAGCCCGCAGCACTCTCTGGGAGTTACCAGCAGCAGTTGGGTTGGTTTTGGGAACTGTTTTCCGCACCTGAGCATGAGACTCTGCCTCTTGCTGAAACATTTTCACCACTTCTTGGAGCTCGAGTTTTCTTACTTCAACATCCTCTTCAACTATCGGTTTCTTTAACCCAAGGTAAACCAATCCACTATCAATCAGTACAACCCCCAACAAGACCAGAACAGCAGAGAACAGAACAAATGCATATTGAGATTCTTCGTTTCCTGGTATTCCGTCCACATTGATCCCAAAAAGTCCAGTAATGATAGATAGAACAAGGCCACAACCACCAAAAAGTCCCAAGTTATGCGTCACCGTGAGACTTTTGTCCTGGAATTATGGTGGCAAATTATGAGTACCACAATGTAACAGCTCCAACAAGCAGATGAATGTTAAGGAATTGCATTTCCATTCATAAAGTTTATAATGAAACACTGGACATATAAGGAAAGTTATCTGAGAGGCAAACGGATGATAATTTTAAGCATTTGAGTTTTCATGTAAACCTGCAACCATGCACGAACAGAGTTCTGCATCACATCTTGGATAGTAAACAAGCGACCAGAAACTGCTTCTTGCTCACCAATCATTTCCCTTGCACTCTTTCTGACCCCTTCTATCAAGCTCTTTGTGGCATCCCCTCTCAACTGATGAAGAAGCTCTAACATAATTTCCTCTCTTGCATGGAGTACCCACTTCACTCTTATAACCTTCAGCATGAGCATCAAGTTAATTAAGTGGGAATTTGTACCCTTTGCATGATTCAACCTAATTGTTATCGACTAGACAACTCAAAAACTCGTACAGGAAGAAAAGTAGATGTACAGAACAGGAATAATGTTCTCCCTTGAAACGGATGCACTTTTAGACTTCAATTCATTTGCATAACTATGTACCCACTGCCTCAATACAAAATTTTATTTCAACATTTTCCTATCCGAAGCCGAACTCCTAAGAGTGAAGCATACAACTCATCTTGACCCAAAAAAGAGAAGCATACAGCCCATGAAACAAAAATGCGAGACAATCTGCCAACTGGCATACAGAAGATAACAGCCATTATGCTATATAATAAGACGAAGTAATCAACACTCCACACTAAAGACAAACTTCTAACTATACTACAAAACAGAAAAGTGTGGAGAAAGGATAACTAAGTATCATACCTGGACTGATAGCCTTCGAATTTCTTGGTTCAATATTATACTGAATAGATACATATCTTCATGGATTCTCCTATAAGGGAATATTATTCGGTAGTATGATGGCATACATAATCAATATGGCTACTTCCAATGCGAATCTTTTCAATGTAAGAGGATAAAATGGGTGACTGAAGCTCCTGTTCATAAACTTCAGCTCAAATATGGACTTTCGATATAACCTAAAAGTAATGAAAAATACCCAACAAAAAAATTAAAGAATGAAAGAAATATGTCATTACCAATCGTTAATTACTACAATATACAGAATACAGTACAAATTTTGCGTGCATATGATGAAGTGCGTAGTGGCCGTTCTACAACTAGTCTCTTCTTAATATATGATACCATAAACTGAGACGTTTAATTGACTAAACATATGTACTATAATGTGCATAAGGTGAATCATGAAGCGTGAAGTTTTATCACCTATCATCCCCAACATGCAAGGCGACAGGCTAAATGTGCTATGACTTAAAAAGTTTAAGCATGTAAACCGAGTCACAAGTTTGTTGATTTTATGCATGGATAAGGCTTTCATGAAAATGAACACACCTGGACTTCTGATATTCCTAACACATTAGCATTTGGTGCAGAACCCTTAACATGCAATGCTGTTACTAAAAGATTTTGTGACTGCCATGACCGTAAGACAATGGGAGTGTCATCTTCTTCAGCAACTGGATCACCTGCTGACTGGCCCAGGAGCTCAAATAGCAGTCCAAAGCAACCCTTACGAGAACCTTGAATAATGATGGGAAATAATTAGTATTAATTGTAATTTGTAACACACTCGAAAGTTAGATAAACTATTCTGAAGGATAGAAAAATGAAGGCACGGCATAGATGCTAATTAGCATGCAAGAGGGAATTGCATTTCAATCATTACATGCTTGCAAAAGCATCTATTAGTAAGAATTTTATTTAACTGTTTTGTAAAAAGATCATAAAATAAAAGGTTGGAAGGAATTCATGCTACCTATTCAAGTTTCTAAATCATACAAGGACTGCTATACATGTTTCTCCCAGAAACAACAGATTTGTCCACTTGCATCATCTCATTGGAAAGAGAAAAGAGATAAAAAAAATACATGCATAAGTTTTCTCGGGGTGTTTTAGATATTCTAAAGTCAACAAGACTGTCCATGATATCCATTCATGTGATTGCAAATATACACATGGTGACAGCTTAAATGTGCAAAACACAGGAAGGGCTCACGTTGATCACAAAGATATCTGCAATGTAATGTATGTTAGACAAATGTATTGTTATCTTTACTTTCTCTTGGTTTAGCATTTAAACCGTCTAAGCACCTAAAAACTCTTTGATGTGGCATGCAGCACATATTTGACAGTCTCAATGATGACCAAGTACTTTACCTCATACAAAAGGTGTTTCATTCTCTCACTTATCAACTTACTTTCATCTGGCAGAGCGATACCAACAACAGGGTGCAACCACTGAGCAGTACTCAACCATGAATTGATGTATGGATGACCACCAGCAACATGGCACCACCAAGTAGTACCTACTGGCCGTTCCCAGTAGGGAGCTGCTACATCAGCTACACAAACATTCTCATCATCTTCTATCAAGTTTACATGCTGATCCCAGCACGCATCAACTTGTACTGTCTGGACCAGTTCAGATATCCTTTCCCAGCCGATTGGTACCCAACAATTTCTTGGAACCCCTTCTTTGCAACAAAAATGGCCTGAAGGAGAGTCCCGGATGTGGTTATGGTCTTCTAATTTACCATGATCAACTCCAGAATTTGTGTGGCTCGAGGAATCACATATTTGGTTTCTGTTCTTTTTGGGCTGTAACGAATTATTTGATTCATGTGGAGAAAGTTTCTTGTTTGCCACATCTCTGATAATTTGTGGGGCGTTCAGGATCTTCTTATGTTCTCGAACAAAATCAAATGCACAAATGAGTCCATCAGTCCAAAGATCAGTAACAGGATTGACTTCTGTAGGATTAGAGTAGCCATTCTGATTATCTTGTTTCTTAATGGAGAGGCTATTGTCTTTATTTGAGAGGCTATTTTCTTGCTTCTTCATTTCATTGCAGACTGAAGCTGTCATCACTGATACTGCCTTCTGTAAGTCAAAGAATCCGAATAAGTAACAAAATATAAACTGTCATCACAAGAATAAGTGAACACTAGGAACACATCAATGTTTGGACATGTATCAACAGGTTCTGATGAACTAGATTACAAATGAACTATTATCAACCACAAACCGGTGAAACCCCATATGAAAAGTCCAGCAATTTCTCATTCCTTAAACTATTTTCTTCTCTCTCAAGAGGGAAGTTCAGAAATCTTGCAGCAGACAATAATTTGGTCCAGAAACAATAATTGAACCATTCACAAAAAGCTCATAATGACGCTTGAATGCCAATCAAAGATTAAAAACTTCAGCTACTATTTATCTAACTAACACAATTCAAGGAGCCAAATAAACAGATTAAACTGGAACTGCGATCAATTTGAGCATAAGCACAATACAAGTATGAACTATAAATAGTAAAAGTGAAAAACAAAGACATATTCATTGTTCACTGATACAGTAAACTAACGCAAGAGAAACACAACCTCTCAACCCAACACACATCCATCAAACTCTAAACCTTCCTATCTAACTAACCCAATACAGGGAACCAATGAACAGATCAGATTGAAACTGAGATTATGTTCAACATAAACCCAATCATGAATCATACATATGAAAAATGAAAACAAGCACACTCATTTTTATTTAATGAAACAGCAAACTGGTAAACCACAAAAGAGCTACAAACTCAACCTCTAAACAACCCAACACAACAACAAGATTCAAATTCAAAAACTTCTCACCAAATATCACCATCAAATCATCAAACTCACGTGGCCTAAGATGGGCTTCAAAATTTCCGAAAATAGCGGCCGATATGTCGAGCAAAGGGCCTCATGCGAAGCGGTCGGCATGGGCACGTGGCCGCCTCTACAGTGAAGCTGCATCGTTGCACCTCTTCGGCTTTTGCCACAACACTTGACCCTCCAGTGAATCAGGAGGAGCTTTTATTGCTGCAGAGTTCCAAACTTTTGTTTTTCCGCCGACAAAGAACCAAAGTAGCAGCAAACTTTTGCCAATTGGAATTCTGGGTTTGATATTTTTGAGTTCAGAGATTGGACCTTTTCTGTTATGGCGTTGTTGTCGGGTTCGTCATGACACTTGTACAGGGCCACGAGGAGGAACTGGGACCCTGTATTTTCAAAGAACCGTTGACCCAATTTTATCCGTTGATAATCAAACTATCCGACCAAAAGGGAAATTTTGTATGTTTAAAAAAAAAAAAAAAAAAACGCTTTGAAATGAATGCAAGGAAGATGCTTTCTCATGCAAATAGAATTTCAACATGATTCTTGAAATTTCTCTGTTATAAACTTTTTGCATAATATGCTTCTCTTTCAGCAAGTTGGGTATGTTCTCTATTTCTATGCACGAGTTATATTGAAAATGTATGGAGGAATTCATAGGTCATATCAATCATATTACGTTTTGGGTACTTATAATTTGATTCATGTTGTAAGAGTGAGGCACCATACAAAGTTGAGGAAGGAAATTTGTTGAGGGGGCACCAAATTGAAAGTAATCTACCTCGTCATCTTCATCCCAAATTTCAAATCATTTTCTCAATAAGCTTCATTGCAGTCGTTCTTTGAGTTTTGACCAATAGCAAGCCATAAGTTGTACTCTAAGAAAGCATTTATTATTTTGAAATTGCACAATTAGGGAGGGGTACGAAACGTACTTTAGTGATTTGAGTGCACGCAATCACAAAAATCTTGTGCAATTTATGGAATCTAGTAGATGATGGTAGAAGAAATGGAAAGTAAAGCAGCTGAATGAATGACAAGAAAATGAGAACTTGTATAGTGTTGAGTAAAACTATAAAATATTTAGGGGGTTCCATCTCTTTTTATAATTTACAAATATTACCCAAAGGGGGAGGGGGCGCACTAGTATGTTATGTGATCAAAGACTATAATTTATATGCAATCAAAATATTGATAGTGATGTCAAAGTGCATTCAAAAGATTGATGCTATTAGTAGAGGAATACAATACAACAATCAATGTGTCAAACAACTTGGGACGGTAGAGCACTTTTCTCCTATCAAGCAACCTAACCAAAAGTCCGAAAGAGAAAGCTTTGGCCTCATGAATCCAAATAAATAAAGTAAAAAGGAAAAAAAATTCCTGTAAATAAATGAAAATCTTCACCATTTTACTTTGATGACAAGTACTGACTCCGCATCTAACCTAAAAACGACCCCGAAATCTCCCCAATCTCACGGTCGGTTTTACACTCAAACTGACCCCCATATACCACGTGGCACCCCATCAACCGACTGTCACAAAAACAAATACAACAGCCAATTAACATAGCAAAGCTCCTTGGCTTCTTGTTACTAACTCACTAAATTCTAAATTCTAAACCCGGGCCACAAAGAAAAAGTGAAAACCCGGCCCATATATAAATAAAACCCCCAAAAAAGATTTATTAATTATTATTATTTTTGGAACTGTCGTTTCATCAGATAAAGAGTGAAAGAAGAGTGAGGGTTTTTGGCTAATCAGAAAATTGTTAGCCGCAAAGAAAATTTCCGTATTTTTTTTTTCCGGCGAAAATTTTCTCCAGATTGTTTTCGTATTCAAGTGAAAGAGCGACGACGACGACGACGGCGACGATGGGCACTGCGACGACGAACGGAGTGACGGCGGCGGCGGCAGAGGCGGCGGTTCCGGCCGGGACGAAGAAGATGATACAGAGCCTGAAGGAGATTGTGAACTGCCCGGAGCCGGAGATCTACTCCGTCCTCAAAGATTGCAATATGGACCCCAACGAAGCCGTACAGCGCCTCCTCTCGTTAGGTTTCGCACGCCACCACCTTTTGTTATTTTGTGTGTTTTTGAAGCGATGTGTGAATTCGGATGCTTTGGTTTTGGGTAAAGAATGGAGCTTTTTGTAGATTTTGGTTAGGGTTTGGTGTTTGGATGCTGAGAAAATCATTTTCCGAGGGGATAAAAGAAATGTTTGGAGGTTCGAATGCTAATGGGCTTGAGACACCGGACATTTTGCCAGAAAAACTCTTTTTTGGGCTTTTGTATCTGCATGCTGTGAAATGTTGGATTTGTTTTTGAAATTTTTGATTTTTTGGTGCTGAATAGATTGGGAGATATGAGTTTATGGACCAAATTGGCTGTAGAGACTAGAGGATTGAGGCAATTGCAATGTGTTAATGTGTGGCCATGCATTTGGAAAATTTAATTTCTTTTTGCCATTCTGTGTACATTTACTTTCTGGCTGATTGTTAAGAGAGCCAGTACGTAGAAATATTAGGAAAATGTGACAATGTATGGCCTATTGTGAATCGTGATACTTGTTGATTCCTATTTTAATGGAAGGGACACCCGATTGTCGGTCTTAAGACGGGCATAGGCATGCTAAGTTTACTTTTACTGAATTTGTTTTCTCTGTCTATTAGAGTGCTCTGTTTGAAGTTCATATGTTCTATGGAGTTTTCTTCTGCTGTTTCTTGATCTAATTGATTTTTGAACTCCTTATTGATTTAGTGTTATGTAATTGTGTAGATTCTTTTCATGAAGTGAAGAGCAAGCGTGAAAGAAAGAAAGAGGTACCCTTGCCAAAATGCGCGACTATAAGTTTATGTCTTCTGCATAACTTGCTGCTTTAGTCCATCTGATGGTTTTACGTACAATCTAATTGTCTTGTGCATGAAGCTAAATGTATTTTGAAAGACAAGTGAGCAAGGGTACAATTTTTTGGGAACTGATCCGAGATTATATGGCACGAATTGATATTGTTAGTTTTCCTTGAAACATTTTGTGTATCGTGTCATGGTTCATGAGAATCTTTGCTGTCCTATTTTCCATTATTAAAAGTTTCAGTTTAAGCTTCCTTTTCCTCTCAGGCTCTTTATCCACAGTTAGTAATGTAATTGTAATTGTCAACAAGGCTGCCATCCTTTTTGTATGCTATATTGTTATATTTTTGTTTCTATTTCGGTATTTTCTTCAAATTTCAAATAGTTTGTTTTATCCAAAAACTTTTCAGATGAAGGAGACACAAGACTCCAAGTCGCGAGTTCACAATGGTGGATCAAATCGTGGAGTTAAAGGTAATAGTGATTGCAACGCCGGTTGATTTAGATCAATTCAAAGTAGCTCGAATGGTATATTGAACTCATTGTGTAATGGCACTGTCTAGGACTTGTAGGAGCGATACTGAATCAACATTCTTCTGCATTTTGGTATTGCATATTTTAATTTGTCAAATTTTGTGTTCCTCCTGTTAGAGCTTGGGAAAGCTGCATACAAAGGACAGAATGGGTTCGTTGCTTCTTCAGTATATCCTTCAGATTCTCATTATACAGGAGGAAATACAAGCCTACCTTCATCGCACAGGTATGTTTTATAATGAAGTTCGAGTCTGTAATTCTTTCTGTTTTCTCATACAGATGTTCCAGTAGATTGGGCGCATGAATAAACTTTAAGTATAGTATTATTTTTCTTGTCTTTCCTAACATGCTGGAGCTATACCTTTCTTCAAGCAACTTTCTTTGTGGACTTAGGGTTGCTTGATGGAGGTATAATTCTATAACTATGCATCCTAAGAGGATGGAGTAATAGTTAGTTAAAGCAAAAGTGGAGAAATGTTAGTAGATAGTATAGGGGGGACACTCGGCCGTCTTTCTTCCCCCAACTTGTTTAGTTGAGTGGTCAGCGGTAGGATGCCTTGCTATAATTTTTATTGTTTTGTTGTTTGTATAACTTATGAAAAACTAGAATAAAGAACAGTCAATTAGTTTGGTACATATCTATATTTTTAACTACTCATGTAAACCATCTCTGAATATCTGGTGCAGTGATTCTTTTAGTAGTTCCGTAGGGCCAGGGGATCCCATCTCCACATCTCTGCAACCTTCGCCAGGGAACCAATCTTCTTGTTCTGGAACCGGCTCAGCACATTTTTCAATGGCTGATGTTGTTAAGATGGGTAAGCCGCCCAGTAAGGGCTCACATATTTCATCAGAGACATCTTTGCATCGGGGTGTATTTGGTACAAGTTCATGTAGTTGCCATGTGGAATCAGAGAGGCACCAACATGGGAACTCTCAGAATTCTTCTTGTGGGTCAGAGATGATCCATAAATATGGTGATACTGCTGGGCAAAATTCTTTCCATGATGAATGGCCGGAGATCGAGCAGCGAACAGTTGCAAGTGGGTCATCAGCATTAAATGCAAATGTAGAGACGCATGATAATAAATCTAACGTTTACCAACCACATAAGGTCCAAGTATCAGAAGGGAATACCGGTGGTGGAAATCTTTGTTCAGACCACAATTCTTATGCTTTTTCTTCCACCAGACAGAAAGTGTTGGATGTGTCAGATGGAAGATCTTATAGCGTTGACGATTTGTCGTCTAATTCTAGTTCCTATGATTCTCATAGGTCTGCATATGAGAACGGGGCAGGTAATTACTTTGGTATTTAATACGTACTTGGGATGACTGTTTCTATTTGAAATAAAACATAGGAGATATTCACCAATGATATTCATGTTACTGAAAGTGAGATCAATTCGGGTATCATACATGTAGTTTCCAAAAAAAGAATGAAAATCATGATGCTTTTGTTGAATGCCCTATGTTTTGTTTTTCAAAATCTTTCTAGAACATTTTTAGGACATGATTTGCGGATCTGTTGATGCTTTCCGTTACCTTAGTTCTCAGAGGCTGGAATTTGAAAATAAAGCTGAATTGTCTTTGTTGAAGGTTTTTTGATAGATTTGGTGATTGCACATTTTTTTTTCATATTGTCAAATATGTGACCTAATAAAGAAGGCGGTTTTGACTGTAAGAGTTCATTATTACCATCCAAGAAGAAATATATGCTACCTTTTCTTATTTTCTAGTTTGCTTTTTGCTGCTGAATAATTTCAGGAACTGGTATCGGTTCAAATACATCGTGTCCTCATCGCTCCAACTTTAATGATGCCGTAGGGTCTGTGTCATCAGCTACCATGAGCATGCAACACCTGAATTTAGGAGAGGAGGAGCCTGCCAATAATTGTGCAGTAGTCCTCCCCAACAATTTGCAAGAATTAGCTGCTGATTGTTCACATTTGAGCTTTGGCACCTACAGGTCGGGCCCTAGCTCCTCATTATCTAGGTCGCCATCTAATTCTTCGAAAAATGAATTGGGAAGATCCTCTGCAGGACTAGATGTTTCATCTGGGCACTTGGATACAGGGTATAATTCCTTGACTTAGTTCAAATCTATAATATAAGTTGTAATGTCTCACAATCATTTGACTTTTTCCGTGTTCAGAAATTCTGGGTTCAATCATGACGAGCTTCTTGGGTCCTTCTACGATGCTGGGAGAGCAACCATAGATGCTAAAAAGTATGATTTCCTTGTACCTTCACAGCCAGAGCAGATAAAACAGGATATCTTTGAAACCACCCTGGGACAAAAAGTCATCACCACCTCATCTTTACCTGATTTTAATTCCGAGTACATTAAAAGAGCAAGCTCTGGGTTGTCTTTTGCAACGGAAGATCCCAAATTTAGAAATGCCCCCCCTCTTCAAAATGACATGGTGAGAGTTATATTTTGTTAACTTGCTGCATTATATAGTCATGTACAATTCATAAACCGGATTTGTTTCCTTCCAATGAGAGGAAAAGGAAAGTGTTCTTGTATAGTGACTGAATTTGGTTTTTGGTTGTGTGCATTGAAATGACTTTTAAGTACCCCGTTTATATATTTGACATAGTATTGGACGAAGAACTGTTGTCTTTTGTGATGCAACCCTGCTTTAATCATTTGTTGTTTATGGAGTTGGCTTGATAGGTTTGTAATGCTTGTTATTGCTCTGGGGTATCTGAGCATTTTCATACCTTTGTGCACACTGCACTCATTTAGAAATTATATTGGACAATATGCTTGTCCACAGACTGTAACTCTGATTTGCCCACTGTCTAGTGTGATTGAATCTGTGTGGTTCCATTCCAGTTCTAAAGAGAGAACAATATCGTGATTATGCATGTACCCTCATTTCCTTTTATGCATGAAGATTCCTTTTTTTTTTTCTTATGAAAAAAATCTGCAGGAATATTCAGAATCTATACAAAGTGATGTATTGGAGTCAATCTCGCAGTTTCTGGTGACACCATCAATGCCTTCAAGATACAATAGTGCAGTTTCATCCATAAACAATCCAACAATTTCCCTGTCTGAGGTAAGCAATTGGTGACCCTCCTTTGCTTCATACCAATGTGACCATGTGATGTGTCCGTTTCATCGCTGTAAACCCCTTTTGTCTGGGCAACATGCAATTTTCTTTTATTCAACAACTACATGTAAAAAGACTATATTGATGCGCTTGGCATTAAAATCATACAGGCTCTGAGACCTGGTGCCATACCGGCTACGGCATCTTCTGTACTTCCTCAGCACCTGACGGCCCGATCATACCCTCAGCCTACCATGAATTATGAACAGTTAGCGGATATTATTGGTTACCCTTCCAATCCTCAGAGCTACTCTTCCATGCCAGCAACTTTGCAGCAAGCATATCTAGGTAGCAGTGCATTCCATCAGTCTGTCGCTGGCAAGGAGTACAGCTTCCCGCAGTATAGAAATGGGGCCGCAGTAAGTAGATTGCCAGAGTCTGTTGCCCCTGGTGGTGGTCGTGGAAGTTTTGGGACCTCTAGCAATGCATATGGGAGTTTTTTGCGCAATTCACCTGCTGCTCCCATCAGCATGAGTGAGTATGAGGATGTTTTTCGCACTCAGTACAAGGATGGAACTCGTTTGAACCCTCCTAATCAGGTAGAGACAGCATCTTGGCACTATGTTTTATAGAAGTTTCTACGTAGTACATTCCATCTTATGTTTGGCGTTTAGAGTGTGCTTATTATGGGGGTGCTGTTTAAGGATGTGTTATTATTTGTTGGTTGGCATGCCAATATTGCGTATGAATAGATTTATGCGTATGAGGTTAGTTCCTTTCTTGAATCATAAATTTACGCCCCTGCCATTTTTATTTGTGCCACTTATTGTTTGCTATGTTCTTCACAGCAGTAGTTCACCATACGTATGAATAGATTTATGCGTATGAGGTTAGTTCCTTTATTTATGCGTATGAGGAACTCTGATGCGATGTCCACTGTTTAGGTTATAGGCTTCTAATGCTTGGTTGGTTTTCACCATTTGTGTCCTTTACGTTTCTCCACTTTAAAGTTCCTTTTTGTTGGACAGGGCCGAAGAACTTTGTCTTCCGTTCCAGACAGTGGATATAGCAACTTACTTGGGCAGTATCAGCAGCTTGCAGGATATCAACGAGGACAGACTGTACAGCTGCCCTCACAGACGCAACATTATGGATCTTCCGGGTACCCCAATATCTACCAGTCTCAAATGGAGTTAAGACAAGAACGTCAGCGACAAAGCATCAGTGATTTAGGGTTAGGTGGTATTCAGGACCTATCACCTCAGCAGTTGCACCAAATTTGGCAACAGACCTACTAAAGTTTTTTCCCCTTCTCATTTTTTCCGTTTTGCCTTGGGGGATCGTAGTGTCCAGGTTGCCAAATCACGTTGTTACTATAGTTCGGAAAATGTGGTGATTCTGTCTAGTTGTCCAGTTGTACATACTCTAAACAGAGAAGTTATTGTTTTGTGCCTTATGCCTCAACGTTGTATCTTACGAACTCTGTTGAGGCATTATTTTTAAAATCAATTCGATTACCAATTTCAATTTTCTATGGAAATGCGCATTGAATGTCATTACATAACATGATTTCTCAACTAACATGGAGGAAGACTATGCTTAAATAACTGAGTTGTACGGCTTGTGAGATGATTTAAGTATTATTCATGCAACACATTGGTATCTGTTGAGGACGGCAATTGACATGAAGTAAAAGTCAGTTGGGAGGTAGGCAGTATGATCAATGTTGTTTTGATAAAAACTAGTGATAATTTTGGAGGTTGGTTTCACTTAAACATCTCCTAACTCTGGTTCATTCTTTCTGGTTTGTTTGATAAAAGTATTGGCACAAATGCTACTATTTAAACATACATTCTCTACACAGCTCATGGTGAATCTCTGGGGATTGCATAGGCTGTGTGCTCCAACAGAAACTAATGGCAGGAGGTGCAGATCTAGCAGTGCCGTCTGTTGTGTCCAAAACTGTGATCGACCGAAGCCAAGATGTGGAGAAGAGTAACAATCACCACAGGCCTGGCATTGACGCAACACTTACGGCACCCAAGATTCCAAAGGCAGTGCAACCGGTTTCTGCAGTAGCTGACGGGGAGACTATCCGGCGTCCACGTGGCAGGCCAGCGGGTTCCAAGAACAAGCCAAAGCCACCCATCATAGTCACCCGGGACAGTGCTAATGCGCTTCGTGCACATGCTATGGAGATTAGTTCAGGCTGTGATGTAAGTGAAAGTTTAACCAACTTTGCAAGGAGGAAGCAGAGAGGCATTTGCATACTGAGCGGAAGTGGCTGTGTGACGAATGTGACACTCCGACAACCAGCTTCCTCCGGCTCAATTGTTACTCTCCATGGCAGGTTTGAAATTCTCTCATTGCTCGGGTCAATCTTGCCCCCTCCAGCCCCTCCTGGGATCACAGGCCTTACTATTTATCTAGCTGGTGCTCAAGGGCAGGTTATTGGTGGCTGCGTTGTTGGTGCACTCATTGCTTCAGGTCCTGTTGTGATCATGGCTGCATCATTCATGAATGCTACTTTTGATCGTCTGCCATTGGATGAAGATGAAGTTGCTGCGGCTTTGCAAAATCAACAATACCAGAATGGTCGTCACCACCATCTGGATATTTCGGATTTGTATGGACTTCCACCAAACTTGATCACTAATGGTAATGTGCCCCCTGAGATGTACTCCTGGGCATCTGGCCGAAGCGTGTCAAAAACTTAAACATGATTTGCAGCAAAAGCATGCCTCTATTGTTGTGGTATTAAGACTCTTCAAATGTACTTTTACTATAGCATTAAGCTTGAAAGAGTTCCAACTGCTTTGTTTCTCTTTGTTTTTCCATTTTCTTTTTATGTAACCTACTTAGGTATATAAATCATGTAACGAGTGCAAGAGCAGCTATATAAAATACAGTTGGTCTACTTCACTTCTGTTTGATACCTTCACTTTGTGCACTAGTACAAAGATTTTGCTGCTTAGAGCATATCCAATAATACTAGTCAAATTTCAGCTGATTTAATCTGAAAATTAATTAAAATTTATTTGAGTTAGTCCATTTAACCCATGCACTTGCAATAATACTAGCTATATTAGTTAATTTAAAATATTTGTTTTAGTTTTAGAGGAGAAAAGTTAGATATTAGAGAAAAAATTTAATATTGGTTATGTTTAGTTTGAGTTTAGCTTTCTCTCTTCTCCTGATTAAATATGGCTAGGCACTAGTCACAAAACTAATTTAGCTATTGATATGGTTAGTCTTTAGAACAAGAAAGCTTGGACTTTTCAGTTAAAATAGCTAAAAAAAGTGTCATTTGTTAGTCTCTAGACGATGCGTATAGAAAGGAAGTCTAAGTGACCTAATACTGTTCAAAAGATCATAAGGCTTGATTGGATATGGCATGGGTAGTCACCATTGAGTGTATCAGTAAGAGTAATCCCATCATCAATATTCTGAGGAACTTCAACAGAAACAGGGAAGGGTTCAACTTTTTACATTTAGCAGAGGGTCTCTTTTTCATGGCTAATTTGGTTTCTGATAACCAAACTTAGTGATCGCCGAATGGCCTTGAAAGTTCAACTTCTATTCTGATATTCTACCAAGAACTCCAGAAGTGACTCCCAGCACCTAAGAAGGCCTATTTATCACCACCTATCCAATTTCAGGCAACATAGATCCCAACTTATTCAATAGAGAGTAGATCTCTGGGGCTTTGTGGTGTAGCCTTCCACCAGCTATAAACTCATGAACTTCCCCATCCACTTCTATCAAACTACATCCTGGTTCTTTCTTGATCTTCTGCTCCTTCATTGAAAGCCTTTCCTCCATTGCTTCCTGAAACTGACTAGAGGCAGCATAAATATTTGACATAAGCACATAACCACAGCTGTCACTTGGATCCAACTCAATGACTCGCTTTGCTGCGCGTTTAGCCATCTCAATGTTTCTATGCTGCCTACAAGATGAGAGCAAGGAACCCCAAATAATGGCATCTGCTTCTATTGGCATACTATCTATAATCTCTTCCGCTTCTTCAAGAAGCCCAGCTCTGCCTAACACATCCACCATGCAACTATAGTGCTTTATTGATGGTCCAATCTTATATCTCTCTTTCATTATTGAGAAATAATCCCTTGCTTCATCAACCTTGCCCGAGTGATTACAAGCCGTTAGAACACCAAGAAAACTCACATCATCTGGTATGCAGTTCGAAGATTCAAGCCGTTTGAATAGCTCAATTGCTTCTTCCTCACAACCATTAGTGGCCAGTCCCATAATGGTGGAGTTCCAACAGGATAACACTTTTTTCGGAGCTGCCTCAAATTCACAAATAGCTTTTTCAATGTTTCCACACTTGCAGTACATGTTTATAATTGCTGTCACAACAATGCCATTCATTTCAACACCATTTTTCTTTATGTATTCACGAATCCACTCCCCTTGTCTAATTGCTCCCAACTGAGCTGAAGCATTCAAAAGGCTCACCATGGTAAACTCACTAGGCCTAATCCTCTCCTCCTGCATTTCACCAAAAAGCTCCAGTGCCTCTTTATGCATACCATTCCTAACAAAGCCACTAATCATGGAATTCCATGAAACCGAATTCCTCAAAGGCATCTTATCGAACAGCCTCTTCGATTCACTGACTTCACCCGATTTTGAAAGGCCCATTATCATAGAATTCCATGCCACATTGTCACATTCCAAGTCCTCATCAAAAAGTTTCCTTGCTTCACTCAAAACCCCACAGTTTGCATACATATGAATGATGGTATTCAGTATAAACTGATCACTTTTGAGGCCCGATTTTATAACTCTTCCATGAAGCTGAGCTCCATCTTTGGCTAAACCAGCTTGAGAATATGCCTTGAAGACTGAAGGGTAAGTCAATCTCATTGGCTCAATGCTTGAACTGACCAACATTTCAATGAAAAGATAGATTGCAGCTTCTGGGGCTGTGCTTTCAGAGAAGCCTCTAATCATGGTATTCCAAATGAAGAGGTTTGGATTCTGGATTTTCCTGAAGACCACGTGAGCGTAGTCGATGTCTCCAGCTGGGGAGGCACAGAAGGCCAAGACCCTGCTGGCTGCAATGGAGTCATTGATTAGGCCGGTTTTGATGAGGTGGGCATGGATTTTGTGGAGGTCTTTCATGGTGGTGCATTGGTTTTCTAGCATGGCAAGGTGTGGTTTGTCCGAGATGAATTTAGAAATTGAGGTTGAAGAAGAAGTGAAAGAGCAAGAAAATGGTGTCATTTCTTGTGGCTCTTGTGTTCTGTGTTCTGAGTTCTATCTAATCCTCTGGGTTATAAACAGACAGTGAAACATGAGAGAAGAAGTTTTGGCACTACCTCAAATTTAAATAACGCATAGAAATATGACGCTGGTATAAGAATTTTGACACGTTATCGATGTATGTATTAATGAGTTAGTAACCACTTAATAGAGAAAATCCAAAGTAAATTGACTTTTTTTGCACATAGCCTTATACAAAATGAGATTATTCTACTTCAAAATGGTAATTCATTCTTGAACATAAGTTCAACCATGTCATATTTAACATGGGGGAAAATTGAATTCCACAAAACGGACCAAACGTACTCATTCTCCATTAAAATAAAAGGTGAATACTTTTTCACCAACAAAGTGAAAAATGAATATCACTAGACTAAACAAAGGAGATCCAACTAAAAACTAATTTGTGAATCTCAGTAAGAACTCTCAAAAAGATATAGCTACATAAACACAAGATTTGTCAACAAAGATGCTTATGATGAAAGCTACAAAAGAAATAATCAAAGCCTAGATCCTTGGCCTCCAATTAGTTTATACTCAATAGTCTCAATCAAAAACATTCCCACCGAAAACTAATGGGGAGATTATGGGAGTAACAATCAGAAGCTGCCTTTACTTACAACTAAAGTGTAAAGCAAACTAGGGTTAATAAATTATACACATGTAGGTATATTTTGAATCCAATTGGTCAAAAGTGCAAGGCATAGGATAGGGTATTTAGACGGTCCACTTTAAGGACTCATTTCAGCAATTAAGTTTGCTTTCTTCCTACAATCTACCTACACAAAGAACTATATAATACATATGTTTGTCCTAAATTTCTAACTGAAACGGCTATCAAAGACTAATGATCATTATTCAAAGTAGCATCTTCTCAAACTTATTGGTAATAGGGACCACATATCACCTATTATGTCAGCTTCTAATAACACTCATGCCAAAGTTATCAAAGGGCAACGAAGAAAGTCCTTGGATGAATATAATCATGGTTATGAGATATGATGGTTCTAAAACATCAAAATATTATCAACTCTCTATTCTTATGAAGTTTTTCTCCGTATAAGACATTCAGTTATTGATTAAATATATGATATTATTTTCAAGCATTGGATTAATCTTAAATTCTGAAAGTTGCTTTGTATTTTGTCAAAGATTAATCTAATGACTAAAAATGATGTCATGTAGACTCATGATAATCTATTTCAAGTTTTGAAACCAAGCTCGGTTTTACAACACTCCCACTTCCTACCTTGAACAAGTTATATTATCCACCCACCTGCAATGCAATGTGGTTGGTTTAATTGTTACTAGATAAAATGGTATCAAAACAGCAAAAAGAGAAAGGCAAAATGCCCACATCACTACCATGATACCATCCATCATTACAATCATCACTAACCAGCCCAACCCCAACCTAAATTCCAAACAATTCTTCTCCCCCTCTCTTTCTCTTCACCTTTTTCTTCATCCTTCTTCTCTCCCCAACCTTTTTGCACCACCCCTTCCTTCCACCTCTTCAGGTGCACTTCAACTTTTGAAACAAAATTTGCAATATTTAAGTGCATGACAATTGACAAAGTGTACATATACCCCCTTCTTTTCAACAACATCATTGATGCTTCTCTAGTTCAAGTCATATCTCCTCTTTTCTTCCTGTATTTTCTCTCAAACCAAGCTGAAAGTCGAAACCAGATTGAAGGAGAAGAAGCAGAACAAGAAGACATAACTGAATCAAGCAACCTGAAAATCCCAACTATACGCCTTAATTGTCCTACATCAAACTCATCAAAGAGAAGAAGAAGAAGAAGTAGTGAGGAAGAGGATGGTGATGGGTGGAAGGTTTTGTTATCCTATAATTCTAGTCTTCTTCATCTTATTGGGGCATTTCCTCTGTTCAGGTGACATCATTTGTCCTGTTTTGATTTCTTAGCTGTTCAGTCTGTTTAAATTTGGTTTTGGTTATAATCTAGTGTGGAATCTAAGTCTGTCCTCTTCTTTTGATAAAATATTTAGCAATAATCCCATTAGCTTCTTTTTCTTTTTCTTTGTTTCTTTCTGCCTTTGACAAGCAAATTTATCTTCTTTCTTCTTCCCATCAACTTTAGGATTGTTGAGAATCTATGTCTGCATAGAGTTTGGATTTACAAATGAATATGTAATTTTAGCTCAGAATCCTGTCATCCCAAATGTGCTTCACAATGTTTCGCATATTGAAGAAGTTCATATCCAGTTCTTGCAGCATTGTCTGTTTAAGTAGGGGTTAGAGCAACTTTTTACTGTGTTCGCGGAGAAAACCCCGAATAGTGTTAGCAACATAGAAAAGATTGAAGCTACCTTTGGTTTTGCATTTTCTAGTACAGGTGTGAAGGCGACAAAAAAGGGAAACAATTTTGGCAATCAAAACAAAGGGCAACAGTTCACAACTAGTCCAATTTCCACCACCCAAAAAGACATCACTACACCAATAACAACCGTTCCCACAATAACTCCGGCCACCACCGCCAATCCCACTTCATCTACACCGATTGCAAACCCAGATTCAACCCCGGACACATCCGCATTTCCGGTCACGACAACCCCGAATTTGACCCCATTCACCACAGGACCACCATCTTCCCCTGCATCCACTGGTTCTAGTTGGTGTGTGGCTAGCCAAAGTGCGTCGAAAATGGCATTGCAAGTTGCTTTGGACTATGCTTGTGGCCATGGTGGCACTGATTGCTCCGAAATTCAGCTCGGTCGAAGTTGTTACAATCCAAACACTATCCGAGATCACGCTTCTTTCGCATTCAATAACTATTATCAGAAGAACCCAATTCCAAATAGCTGCAACTTTGGTGGAACTGCTGTGATCACTAGCACTGACCCAAGTAAGATATGTCACATTGGTTTGGTTTTTTCGAACTTCACACATTTTACTGACTTTGCAACTTTGTTTGAATTTCAGGTACTGGGACATGTCAGTATCCTTCTACTAGGTAATCAACTCTCGCATCCCATCGACCTTTTGTTTTTGTTTTTTTCATTTTTGATATTTTATACTACTTTTCTTTTCAATGCTTGTTTGAAAAGTGATTAATATCTCACTAAAATTGATTATCTTGGAAACCAGAGTATCGATGCGTTCAATGAAATTTTTGACAGACCAGAATTAGTATCGAGCAGAACCGCTTATAAGCTCTTAAGTTATTAGTAAGATTGAGGTACTCATATTTGTATTTTTGTTTTGGGTTTGCAGCACAAGTTCATCAATCTTGAACACAACAAATACAAGTGGCTCCACTGTTTTTGGTGCAGTACCTTCTGGCCCTACTACCTCAGCAGCACCAACAGATGCTGAACACTCACATGGCCTGCGAAACTTTTTCATCATGGCATGTTTGATTGTGTTAAGAACATAAAATGCCTATACAAAAATTGAAATTTTCACATCTCCTTGTTTGATTTTGCATATTTGTGTGGCAATAGTATGAAAGCATATGCATTTACACAGGTGTGGCCTTGTAGGTAGGGATAGACAGCATATGGGATGGGTTTCCTTGCAGGGTATATTTACTTACAATAGAGAATCAGATATGGAAATAGAAAATGGGAATTAGTTACCGATTACTTGAAAAGTTTTATTCATAAATTGGAGTAAGTCCCATTAAATTTTGATTCCTAAGTACTAGTAAACATATGAAAAATAAATGAATCAGAATCATTTTTATTCCGTCTATTTCCTTTCTCTTAAGTAAATATGCCCGTAGAGTACTTCGGCTTGAAGTACTAATTTGTAATCAATGGGATTGAGAATCTTGATTGGCACTTGGTACTTCAGGGCTACAAGTTCCAATACCTGACATAGTGTTTAATAACTCAAAGTTTCCGCTGCCGGCGCGTGCTGCGTGATGTCGTCATCCCTGCGCGGTTGTCGTCGTTGCCGCCACTCGTGCCAGCCAGGGCGCCCAGCCGACTTTGCTTGCGTTCGATCCGATCATGATGTGGATCTAGTCCGATCCAACACCGCTTAGTGGGCTTGGTAATATTTGTGGGTCGGGTGATGGGCAGGATTTCACTAGATCTCCAGAGGTGGACGATCTGGCTCTTGCCAGGTCCTTCCCCATTTAGTGGGCTTAGTGGGTCCTAGAACGCACATCGAAGAGGAAGAGGTTTCTCTGTTCCACTTTGGGTGAATCACTTTTGTTCCACTTTCATTTTTTCGATATCTCCGATGATTTATGTTATGATCCAAATCGTTCACTTTTTTTATTATCTAGCAAAGATCATCCTTGCAAAAAAATCATTTAAATCCGTGATCGTTCGGTTATCAAACAATGAAACATAGCCGAATCGACTTTATAAAACATAACCGAGTTTTTATATAACCTAAAAAATCACGGATTTGAATAATTTTTTGCAAGGATGATCTTTGCTAGACAATAAAAAAAGTGAACGGTTTGGATCATAACATAAATCGTTGAGATGTCGAAAAAATGAAAGTGGAACAAAAGTGGTTCACCCACTTTGGAACAGAGAAACCTCTTCCCATGGAAGACTAGGGGTGCTCTAATCTAAGTTATGGCCGTACGAAATTGCCCCTAGGTAGTCTAGATGGTCTAGGTAGGGCTAGTGGTTAAGTTGCAATGTTAGTTGTACTTGTATGGTTGTGCAGAATGCTAAGCAATTGTTGTATACTTTTGTCTTTATTAATGAATCTTCCGTCTTTGTAAAAAAATAGTAATAAATAATAGAGTAAATTACAATTTAGTACCATGTGGTTTGGGTTAAGTTTCAAAATGATACCCATGCTTTTTTTTTTGCATTTTCGTACTCTATACTTTCAAAAAGTTGCAAACGTGTTCCACCATTAGAAATATTGTTAAGTGTCTGTTAAGTTGCTGAGGTGGCTTATGTGGGGCCCACCAACGACAGTTTTGGAGACTAAATATGATTGTTTTTGTTGTTTTTCTTTCCATTTCTTAACAAACAACGGAGGCTTCTCACCCAAAAAAAAAAAACGGAGGCGGAACTGCGCGCCGACGAATGAGGAAGACCAAGAGCACCACCGCTAACGGCGCCGGCGAATCCCGGCGAAAACATGTGATTTTTATTCAATTTTCCAGCATTTAATCATTCAAATTCCATCCTGACCTTCTTCTTCAATAAGTCCGACAACTCATCCATTCATCCCCACCACCGCAGCCGCCACAACACACCACAGTTCCCCAAATCCATGGTCAAATCTTATTCTTCCTCTGTGTTGTAATCGAGAACTTGTTGTAAACATAGCAGCATCCGCCATAGAGCTCACGACCACCACTACGAGCATTGACGACGGCGTCGGCGAGGATCATCCTCTTCCACTTTTACCTTTCTATATTCCAATTCTCCACCGCCAATCTTCCTTTCACCTAGACTCATTCCTAATTAATTTTCATCCTTCCAATTTCCTTCTTAATCTCATCTCATCTCTGCATCTAATCAACTTCTGTTTCCTGCATGTTAATCTAGCTACGGTATTTCTTTTCAGCAGTTGTAGTTTCGAAAATGGGTCCGAATTTGCTCTACCTTGGTTGCCTTTTGGGGTGGTAACTCTGTTTATTTATGGGAAGTTTCTCAAGGGTTTGTTGGGTTACTCTGTGAAGGCAGATGAAGAGATAAAGCTTTAAACTCTCTGTCTTTTTGCTTATATTTAATCTGTAATTGGTTGGGTATTTGCTCTGGGTATCTTTTAGGGAGTGTACAAATTTGGTTTCATGGGGTTTGAATCCACTTTGTATAAGGAGCTTCAATTCCTGTTGGGTGGCTGCGTCTAAGTACCTGATGGTGTCTTGGTGCATCTTTGTTTGGTGGAATTATAATGAAGAAGAAGGTCCGGATGGAATTTGGGTCGGAAAAAGGATAGTACTCTTTGGTGTGTAGGTTAATTAATTGCAGAGTCTAATTGTAATAGGGTCGGGTTCGGGTCTAACTTTCGGTTTCTTCGCCGCCGTCTCTGTTTTCGCCGGGATTCACCGGCGCCGTCGGCTGTGGTGCTCTTGGTCTTCCTCATTCGTCGGCGCCCAGTTCCGCCTCCGTTTCCTTTTTTTGTGAGAAGCCTCCGTTGTTTGTTAAGAAATGGAAAGAAAAACAACAAAAACAATCATATTTAGTCTCCAAAACTGTCGTTGGTGGGCCCCACATAAGCCACCTCAGCAACTTAACAGACACTTAATAATATTTTTAACAGTGGAACACGTTTGTAACTTTTTGAAAGTATAGGGTACGAAAATGCAAAAAAGAAAAGCATGGATATCATTTTGAAATTTGACTCAAACCATAAAGTACTAAATTGTAATTTGCCCTAAATAATAACTCGAATCCGATTCAATACGGGTCTCTTTGTAAACTTGGGTTGCACCACCTTCATTTATCTCTTCAACCCATTGATGTTTCGCAAATCATGACTAACTCGTACTGATCGTGCTTTGCTTTGCTTCACTATAGTCTAGTACCAAATATCAACCAAAAATGGAGTATGTAGTATTGTAAATTCAAACTGGTTTCAAGTGATTAAAAAACATTCACCATGCCGAATTATCTTTTGCCCACTAGTACGCATATATCCTTGCTTTTCCAGAAAATACATTTGTAATAAGTTAGGTACATACATGTGTTGGTCTTTCCCATTATGATAGGGGATGTGATCCACATGGGTTGTGGGGGACCCTAAACATTTAGAAGCCACTTGTTTTATCTTCCATCTCATAAATCCTTCTTCTTTCATTTCCTATCCATCATCAAATGTTGCTTGCTTCTTCATCTCATAGTGTATTCTTCTCAACAATGGAGGACCAACAATCCCTCCTCCAACCCCTCATCCTCCATGAAAGACCAACATCAACAACAGCCACCGTTTT
Organism: Spiraea crenata; assembly: GCA_033992175.1. Taxonomy (NCBI): domain Eukaryota; kingdom Viridiplantae; phylum Streptophyta; class Magnoliopsida; order Rosales; family Rosaceae; genus Spiraea; species Spiraea crenata. The sequence continues at coordinate 3,587,944 of JAVBHV010000019.1, forward strand.
GACTAACGACAACGAAGTTTTCATTCGTTTTCTCTTCATCATCTTCATCGGACTCCTCGCGTTGTACGCCAACCACGAAGCATCCAAAGGCTTCAACGTAACCGTCATAAACGACGCCGGAGACTCTGCCACAGGCCACCGCTTCGACCTCTTCTACGTCTCCAACGACAAAGCCATCCGCTTAATCCTCGACGCTAGCAATTTCGTCGAACACCTTCTTTACTCTGAGAATGTACGCCACCAACAACCCAAGAAGCACATAAACCATGTCGTGTTGATGTTCTTACTCTGAGAATGTACACCTTCTTTACTCTGAGAATGTACGCCACCTTCTTTATTGACCACTTTTTTTCACTTTTTTTTTCGGTTCGAATAATATGATAAAGAAAGAAAGAAAAAAAAAAGAAGAAGAGGAATTTATCTCTCCCTTTCGTGTAGAAGCCTTCGTCATTTCTCATTTGCTTTACCTTCTCCTTTCTTTCTCTCCCGTAAATAAATCCCCCAATTTTCCTCTAGATTTGGAAGCCTCTGAACACCTCCCCTTTGTTGCTCTACCTTCTCCGATCCATCAGAAACTTTATTTTATTTATAAATAAATTTCCACATCATCTAACGAGATCGTAAGCAAGTTCCCTCTAATTCTCGATCCGGTGATGTTCTTCCATGGGGTGTTTTCCTTCTTTATAACTCTCGATTCGGTTTCGGATTAGTTGCCATGGTACCGAAGAATCAATTTCATCGAAGTAGTTGCTGCTGTGAAGTGGTGTCGATCGGCACCAATTTACCTCTAAGCCATCAGCGTCTGAATATCCCACATCGGAAGATCGCATCAAATGAACACAGTTTATGAACCGGCAGCTGCAAACTGAAGAGTGTCCCCCGTGGGATGCACCAGTATAATCTGCATGCATGCAGATGCGAGGACTCGGACATTGAACACGGACCCTATACGAGACACTTGCACACGGACATGGACAAAATGCTGGACTTTTAACAAAACACTTATATATCAATTTGCCTAAGTGTTAACAAAAACCCAACATAAAAGGAAGGTGTGGCACCCTCTGTCATCAACATCAAAGAGCACACGGTGGCAAAATTTCAACTGGAGAGAGGGGAAGAGGAGAAAAAAAATAGAAAGAAAAGGACGGAAGTGGTGGAGAAAATACGGCGGTAAATTTCACCGTTAAAAGCTTGTTGGGTGGAAAGAGAGAATTAGGGGCAAAATGGAAAGTTTAGGTAAAAAATTATGGATATTGGGTGGGAAGAGAAAATTGTTAGGTGGGGATATAATTTCCCTTTAGAAATTAGTCTGTGAATAACGGATTGATCTGTACAAAGAAGAAATGAGAAAATAAAAAGCACTTTTATTTCAGTAAGAGTTTAAGCCTCCTCATATCATGATATTGCTCTTGTGTTGTCTTTCCAATGGGGAGGGTGACTTCCACTTTCACTCTCAATTGTAGTCGGCCAAACAGCGTTGCCATTAGTGGTTAGATGGTTTGAAGATATGATTTTCCATTGTTCTTTGTTGGGTGTGATGAGAAAATTGATTTTTGATTGAAGGACAAACTTGGATTTTACAAATTATAAAAATATAATTGGGTGGGGAGAGATAATTTTTGGGGGTGTATAAAATCTCCCAAATATAATTGGGTGGGGAGAGATAATTTTTGGGGGTGTATAAAATCTCCCTTTCTAAATAACTATGTGAGTTATCATATAAAAGCTATAGGATAACTGCTAGATTTGATGACTGGATAAAAGTGCAAATATGAAAAATGAAGTACATGTAATAACCGTGATGGTTTCAACAAAATTAGTCTTACTACTTTAATCGACCAAAGCCAATTTCCTCACGTCGAATTGAAATTTCATGAAGTAAGTTGAGATTCTCTCAAAAAATTATTGATAATTGTGGAAGTAGTTCAATTTTTTAGAAACACTCACAAGGCCCCTTACATCCTCAAAAAATTCACATAATTAACTCAACTTATTATGATCTAAACCATGAATGAAGGATATGGATATTTGGATTTCTAAATAGGTCGGAGTATATAGTGTATATAAAAACATTCAAAAGGGCAGATAGAGTAGCTCAAGTTGTTCAATTGTTTTGTCAACTACGAAACTTGTAACCCAAACCCAATTCATACATTTTCCAACCTAAGTTACCGATAAAGAAGCTTGGAGACATATCACTGTTTCCAACCTAATTCAACGAGACAAAGAAATTAAGAATGCATTTACAATTTCATTCATTGCAATCTGCAAAGCACAGAACCCTTCACAAACCTCACCCATCACGCTCACGCTTCTCCATACACATTTGTTGCAGACAATAGAATTAATCTCATCCAGGTCAACTAGTTCAGCCTTCCTCTAATCTTTCCTTGTATACATAATTACATTCAAACTTGAGAAATGGCCAATTACAAGAAGGTTGCTTTTCACCTTATGACACTCATCATTCAATTTTGTATGTCATAGCAATTTGGATCACCATGACTTCAATTTATTTCATACAATTAGTCCACAAATTATAGCAATAAAACAAAGAATCAATTATGTAAAAATCTCAAAACTGATTTATAGAAGAGTAACTAATTACGATTAAGGCTATTTTCTCTTATTTTCATGGACAATGCCTTCATTCCCAGCCAGAATCAAGTACTTGTCCCTCCTTGTAAGAGTTGTGCACTCGAACCCCAAAGCATCAGCCAATTTCCTCTGTATATAGTTAGCCACTTCACAGCTGGATTTGCCCCCTGCGCAAGTGAGATTCTTGGGTAGCTTCCCAAGAAACTCCACATAATATCCAGGCCTGGGGTTCATCAAGAAGAAAATTGGGTCCAAACATTTCAATCCACTGGCTGTAGTCCCATAGAACATGGTCACATTGGTGTTCATCGCCACCGGAACAATCTCATCAGCCAATTCGGCAAAAAGTGAGCTGAACCTCAGCAAATAAGGCTCCCTGCAAGTTGTTCCTTCAGGGCAGACCACTAAATCACCTTCACTCAACAGCTTCTGCATTGTTTCGCCATCCTTTTTTCGGTCTCTTGTTAGCCTCACTGTCTTGATTGGGGCCATGATTTCAGACATCTTGCTTAGGCTGTAAGTTACTGCAGTCAAAGGCCTGCTAAGAGATCCGCTGAGGAAAACTGGATCCAATAATGTTCTGTGAGTGCAAACATATAGGACTCCCCTTTTTTCATGGTGCCATTCTGGAGAATTCGGGTTCAAGCCTTTGACTGAGAGGCTGACGCCGGTTGAGGAGGCCAAGAAGAGGGCTAGTTTGCAGGGAAGTAAGATGCCTATCAAAATTCGGAAAATGGCTAGGATTATTCCAAAAGGGAGCCAAATGAACATGGCAAGAGTTGCAGATGGTGTAGGCAAGAAGGCTAGCCTTCCATCATGGAAAATTACTGGTTTTGGTTGTTTTTGCCTTTGGATTGCTGATGAATATGAAGAACTCTTGATGTTATCTCCATTGTTCACTACATAAGCTTCCTGCAGTTACAATCAGATAGCATAGAATTAATGGGCAAGAAGGCAACATCACTAAGACGTTCTAGAACTAATTGAAGCGGGAAATTCGAATTTGGGACCTCTTTCAACATTCTAAAGTAGTAATATCACGAGTTCAACTACTAGCTACATGAAGTGTCATTTAATTTGACTGTCATTTCCAATAGCAATAAGTTGACATGTCAAAGGTGTGCAAGCCGTTAAGGAAGGAAACCCAGACATGAAAGAAAAAAATTTTGAAGGATGGGAATTCTTGTTGGGTTTTCTTATCAATTAAATTAGTGTTTACTTCTTGTTGGGTTTTCTTATCAATTAAATTAGTATTTACTTGCAAACACAGTATTAGTAATCATAAACGTTCTAAAGTACGCAAAACCAGAAAAGTAGTTGATAAGATCCTACCTAACTAGTTATTGGTTAGGTGTGTTGGATTAAGCATTATACAGATCGAAGCATTAACAATTAATCATCAAATCAGTTACATGTTATTTTCATGAAAACTTTTGAGAGATTTTGAAATCACTACTGTTTTTACACACCTTGCAAACGGAGAGGAAGAGATGATCATGGAGGGTAGAAGTTCCAAGCCCAATAATATCTGGTTTTTTGTCTCCAAAATGTTCCTTCAAAGCTCTGTGCTTCACAATAACACCAGACTTGGACAGCAAGCCTGTGAAATAATCTCCAAGAGTTTGCAGCTCAGTCCCTATAACTTCAGAAATCTCCAAATACTCCTCTAGAAACCCTTCCATCATGACTGTAGGGACACTTGTAAACACAAGCCTGGATTTTGTTGTGGCTAAAGCTTGATATGCCAAAAGATTGAGGTCTTCAAGATAAAACTTGGGCAAAACAGCCCTGGCAACACTCTCCATGTCTTTTTTCTTCAGACCACAAAACGTTATGAAAATCATGACCCTCAATTTGAGCTCATAGTCCAAAACCCACAAAAGGGGGCTTGAAAAAAGCAAGAAAAATGCTCTAAAAATGCTGCCACCTTCAAAAGCAACCAGCATGAAGAATGGGAAGGGGGATTGAGATTTCAAAAGGGTACCAAAAATGTCACATGCAATTCTGTCATTCTCTCTACCCTCAAAGTCAAACTTGGTCAAGTCAGGAAATGAAAAGGGTTGTTTTTGTTGCTGTGGTGGTGGCGGTGGCTGTTTGAAGCCATAGTTTCTCACTTTTCTCGCAGCTCTGTAGCATGAATTTGCTAGCAATTTGTACCAGACCAAATCTATGAGCTTGATAAATACTGTCGGAACTGGAAGGACCATGGTTTTTGGTCAACAGAGAAAACAGAGGAATAACAGAGGCAGAAAACAGAGGATGTTTTAAATGGAAATGAGGTTGTGTTATTGTGAAGTAGAAGAAAGGTTGCAGTCTGTATTTATAAGGAGTGAATTCAAAAAGAATGAGAAGGAAAGCTGACCAAAAGGTTTTGGTTAGGACACACTGTTAGCATTAATTCAAACCGTAGCAGTCTATTCATCTTTCATTCTTTTTTAAGGTTTTGGTTAGGAAAGTTGACCAAAAGGTTGCAGTCATTCATCTTTCATTCTTTTTTAAGTAACGTTATACACATTAAGTTTTGTTCACTAAATGATTTGTTAAGTACTAATCCATTGCGTAATTGTTTGTTGAGTTTTTATCAAAAATATACAAAAATTGACCCCCAATTTCAAATATGTCACTTTTTTAGAAAACTTTCAATTCTATACAAATTGTCACTTAAATTGACTTAAATGTCCTTCTTTTAATTCAAAACTGCTTTTAAATAGAAAACAACATATATAAGTTAATCTTCTATTCTTCAGCCGTGAATTTCTGCAATTCCTTACATAGTTGGGTGATTATGCTCGAAATGCTTTAGTATTTACACATATGTAACCTTCTCGATGCATATCTCTTACTCTTTATAAGCTTTAGGGATAAGAACATTAAGACACATGTAATTGGATGAACCATTGATGGTGATCTGAAAAGCAAAGAAGTGCCGATAAGTTTTGGATTTGACACCGCATGCAAGGTATAATGCTCTGCTATCATTTTACATTGCTATACAATCAGTTTATACTGTAGCTTGTATCCTCTTTGTCATAATTGGTGTCTGAGCCTCTCTTTTCAGCCATAACATAAGTACTCTCTACTTGGTTTTTGGCTGGTGCAAGGACTCATAAAAGCTTTAGAGTTCGGGTGAAAGTAACCTTGCTTCCATTTTATATATACACGCAGGTCCAAAGTAGAAGCCCGCTGGCAATCAAAATTCAAGTACAAACACAAACAAAAGTCTAAAAATTTAGTATAGCATATATTTACCTGTGAAGAGGGAAGAAATTGAAGTGTGTTCTTGAGAATAGAAGCGGCATGCAATTCACCAGAGAGAAGCTTTGTGCAGGATGGGTAAATTTTAGGGTTTTGGTTTTTAAGTTTAATTGACTTTGAATTAGATTAAGGACATTAAAGTCAATTTAAGTGACAATTTGTATAGAATTGAAAGTTTTGTAAAAAAGTGATATTTTTGAAATTGGGGATCAATTTTTGTATATTTTTGATAAAAACTCTTGTTTGTTTGCACATAGACATCATTTGAACAAATTCGACGTGGAAACTCTACACAAGTGCCTTAACATGTTGCCAGGCAACTCCCTTTTGAAATTTCCTTCCTTGATTACAGTAGGTCGGAGTGTTGGTGACCGCCTTAATTTGCAATTTTCTCTCTATTCCAATGGCATTGACAAGTGTGTACAGTTTTAAGGATGCAATTGAATTGATTAGGGGTTCTTGGTTATCCACTGCATGGGAACAAATTCTGGAGATGGCTTACAACTATTTTAATCTATCAGGACCAATAGCATGAGTTAGATCACCCATACACCATCTGATTTATTGACTTTTTTTAACCATTCAAAAGATTGCAGGTAGTCAAGAATGCTAGCCGTAATTTGCAACCACTTTGTCCTTTGACTTTTTTTGGTAATAACATCTTTTTCTGGTTTTCCCAGCAATGCCAACTGTGCATTGATCAGATAGATTCAGATTTTGGGTTCCCATCACTTAATGTATGTAGAGACAGCTCAGTTGTTAAGTTTACAGTTTTAGGTTTTGAACCGCCTTCTACTTAAGCTACCATGACCACTAATCTCGTGTTTTACAAATTTTTTTATCGGCATAACTGGAGATGAATTGAGGATGTGTAAACAACATTTTGCCGCCTTTGCATTTTAGGATAAAGAAAGTCATATATTCATGTGAAAAATATTGGTCAGAGATGGCAACAAGCATGATTCATTCAGTCACGAAATCTATTAAATCCAGTGGCTTTCTTTTGTGTTTTTGGGTTTGGCAGTTAGGGTCATGCAATTCTGATTAGCAAGTTGGTGAACTCTTAATCATTTGGTATCGGTGTTTGATTACCAAGCGTGTTGTTTGCATGAAAGACCAGAATGATTTACAAGTCTTTTCTTTTTAATTCAGAATTCCAAACTTGAGTTTTGCTCTTCTTTTCTTCCAGCACATAACAATGACGACAATGAAAAAGAAAAAAAAATCGATTTTCCTATTAATCCACACACCTGTAGAGGAATCGATCACAAAGCAATAACAGGTGACCCACCTTAATCCTAAAAATGAAATTTGGGCTCGGAGCATTTTTTTTGCTTACCAAATTAGCTTATATATGTTTGACAGCTAGAATTTTGCGTAAGGGGCAATTCGTTTATTTTTGTAATGTTATTATAATATCTCAAGAAAAAGTCTTTTTAATATGTGACGAAATGTCCCAATGTTATGATGGGATGGGACAAACTTTTGATTGATGAAAGTAGCAAGTGGAAGTTCAAAATGAGTGATGCGATCTCAACCAGTTAATAAAGCATTCCCACATCAACTTAAGATTTTGACCAGATTTGGTGTCATTTATTTTTTATCCCAAAAATAAATTTCAATTGTTCTTTCTTCCGGTTTAAGTGTTTGTGCTTGCAAGTGTGTTTCTAGTGATCTGAAGGGTTATAGTTCAAGTGTCTCTTTGCTCACCACCACTTTTCAGTTGTTCTTTCTTCCGGTTTAATGTCACGTTTACTAACTCGGAGTAGGAATGAACATGAATCGGAGTGAGCAGGAATCGGAATGAGCAGGAATCAGAGTGAAGCACTCCCATTGAAGGGTTTATTAATTGTCCAGAATCGAAGTGAAAATTAAGTTGATTGCCATTAATTTGTTTACTAATTTTCATGAATCGAAATGAAAATCAATTAAATTACTAAAATACTCTTAATGTAAAATTTCAGTTTTTTCAACGTAAAGGTGAAAATTAAAGTTTCAAGTACAAATATCTTCTGTCACCGAACATTTGCTACTTTGTTTTATATAAGCAGTATTATTGAGAATTGTAGTTTAAACATAATTATGATCATAGTCTACATAAGAAAATAATCATTTTCCCCACTAGAAACTCCATACCAAAACAATTGTAATCTCCATTTAAAAATGGTTCTAACTTCCATATACCTCAACCTACCAATCTTCACCAAAAATTCATAATCACCATAGAGGAGTACTTTGCTATAAACTTTATTGCAATACCACCTCAACCCAGGGAGTCCCATTCCTTGAAAATCAGGAATTGCATTCCTGATTTTGTGGTGGGTCCCACCACAAATTTGATTTTCAAATTTTAGTAAACACGGGAATCAGCAGGAATGAGAATGACTCCCAGTAATTTCATTCATATTCCAGGTTAGTAAACACACAATAAGTGTTTGTGCTTGCAAGTGCGTTTTTGGTGATTTGAAGTGTTATTGCTTTTTTGCTCACCACCTTGGATGAGCACAAATGATCAAGCTCATGTAGATGGTGAGCAAAAATGTTTCCTTATAGTTCATAAACCTGTTGTCCTCTAGCGTGGGCCGTCTATGCGACTCTTGAATAAGTAGGTCCCCTTTAATTTGGGATTAAAATTAGATAGTCAGCATCTTTTGCACCTCCATTAATGAAGAACTAATCTCGTATAAATATCTGCTAGCATTGGTGCCCACGAATACTTGTGAGCATCATGGCAATTTTTTTGCGGTAGTGGGTTTTGTTCTTATTTTATTTTATTTTTTAAAATTACAGAAATTTATGAGATTATGAATTATTTTACTATTATACCCTTTATGTATTGATTTGTTTAATCTGTTTTTTTAACAATCAAGGATTTTTAAAATGACAAATTAATCATTTCTCAATTGTTCTCATTTGAAGTGCTTCATTGCTAATTTCATGTTGGGTTTACTCGTGATCGTCTATTGTATTTGGTGCAATAGACAATTTGCTTAGTTGATGCTCATCGAACTTGGTGTATGCTTCTGATTATGGTTGCGATTCGGTGTGCCATCTTCTTTCTATTTTTTAGTTGTTTCAATTCAATAAATGTATGGGTTGTTCTCTTTGAAGGATTTTTTTTAATGGTTGTTCTCCCCTGGTTGGCCTAGTTGTTGGCAATTGAGATGATGGATGATTGAGTTTAGATAGATGGCAGCATTCAGCTGTGAAAAATGCTTTGTTTTATTACTAAATATACTCATACTTTAATAAATGCATCTTCTGCTTTTGTAAAAAAAGAAGAAAAATAATCATATAAAAAGGTTATTTTGTACATATGTTCCATTAAGTATTATTTGACAATCATCTACATCTAGGTTTATGATTTAGCCATTATTTAATGAGCAAAAACATATTAATAATGCTAAAGGCATTTTTTTTTTATCAAAGAAAAAAAAAATGCCTTTAGCATTATTAATATGTTTTTGCTCATTAAATAATGAGCAAAAATGCCTAAACCCTAAAGGCATTTGGGAGATAAAAGTTGTAAGATGGGTTATGTTATGCTGGAATTATAGAATCTATATAGTAATTAAAATGAAGTTAATAAGTTGATGGTCCACTCTTAATATCACTGATGCCTTTTAAGATATAAAATTTATCACTTGGTAGGCTTTCTAGGTAGTTAAGTTGGGGATAATATCCATGATAGTGGATCGCACTAGGCCATGTTTAACATGTGTTTGGACATATTTGTACAATAGGGCATTGTAATAGCCCTTATGAAGGAGCATACACACATATACTTATGCGTATAGGCATTGTCATCGCTGTGCAAATGCCTTGGTCTAAAGTCTAACACTAGATGCCAAACATGATTGTTTAGTGCAAATTAATCCAACCATCAATTGGAGCAGAAACTTTATATTCAAGGTTGGTACAAACTCCAAATGTATCTAAGAAAGTCCCTTTAAGTCTATAACACCACCAACCACATCAATATATCTACATGTTCAAAATTTTGCTTAATAAACTAGTATTTCTTAAATAGATAGCTTCATCAACGGGAGATATGTTAAAATTAGAAAGATCATCCTAAATACCAACATCAGTATAATGAACAAAAACCAAATTACGAGATCTTAACCAGAGGTGCTCCTGCCATGACTTACATACAATTGACTGACCCAAATGCTCGGAATAATAAAAAAAATATTGTGTGAGGAATGGAATTTTTTATGCAATATAGTCAATTTGCTGAGTTGATGCTCATCAGTTTTGGCCTATGCTTCTGTCTATGGTGGTAATTCGATGTGCCCTCTTCTTTCTACTTTTTTTGTTGTTGTTTTAGTTGAATAAAGAAGACTAGGGTTGTCCTTTTTAAAGAATTCTATTTTTTAATTATTTATGATTGTTCTCCTCTAGTTGGCCTAGTTGTTTGGTCAGTCGAGATGATATGTGATTGAGTTTAGATAAATGGTAGCATTCAGCTGTAAAAATATTTTCATGTATTGTACGATGTACTCTTACATTCATTAATAACTCTTCCACTTTTTTTTTAAAACGTAGAATAATCGAACACATAGATTATTGTGTACGCATGTTCCATTAAGTATTAATTTGGCAATCATCACATTTAGTTTTACAATTTGAATTGGCGCAAAAACATATTAAGGCGCATACAAGAGATAAAAGTTGTGGGATGGTTTATGTATTGTTGGAAGAATAGAATCTTACATCGGATAGTTAAGAAAAAAAAAAGTGAATGGATGATCCAATTTTAATATCACTAAGGTCGTCTAAGATATAAAACTCTACACTTTATAGGCTTTCCAAGTGATTATATTGGGGATGATACCGGTGATGATGGACCATGCAAAGCCATGTTTAACATATGTTTGAATATATTTGCACAATGAGGCATTATGACAGCTATATGAAAGAACATACACACATATACTTTTGTATGTGGGCGCTGTCATCGTTGCGCGCAATAGTGACAACACTGCTATGGCACACGCTAACTCTTTCTATTTATATATCTAGTTATGGGTCTCACCTAGCTAGGGATCCACCACTAAGTAGTGAAGTGCACTTTACTCTAAAGCCATTGTTTGTCAAAGAGAGGTGGGGGATATGAAGTTGAACCACAACTCTGTTTGACCATATATGCTATTCCATATTCCATATTCCAAATTCCAAATTTCAGACACCTTTTCTTAACTTTCATTACTAAATAAATATGGTCGGGAATCAATTCTATCTAGGAATTGTATTAAATCAGTTTGCGTAGGTTAACATATGCAGAAATGGTCTTGCACTTGCCAATTTGGATAATCAACACAGTAGAATGGGAGTCAACGTGGTAATTATCATCTACTATCTGACAATTTTTCGGGGAATTTGAATTCAGTACTTAAAGTTGAAACCAAGTTCCCACAGAAAGTAGAAGATGGCATGGCATAAATGCAATGCAATCTCTCCTATCCATTATTGGCAACTTTGCATAGACCTTGGTATCAACTTGTTTTTCGATTTAAAACTTTTCTTTCAAGCAATCCCTATGTAAGAATGTTGTGGAGTGTTATCAACAATCTAAGATGGTCACTCTACAGTCTAAGATAGTCATTTGTGGGCTATTTGTTAACTGTAATTTTCATCATTTTTGTGTAGAACTTGAGTTGAAATTACCCGTAGTGTTACCGTCTAGGACAAGGTGGGCTAATTCTAAGGAGAAAGTTAAGAAACACATCTCTATAACAATACTTAAACGGTCGATTTCATGTTATTCCCCAAAGACTCAAACTAATATAATTATTGTAATTAATTTTCAAGTGAGACACATATGAAGTGCTTAATCATTAGTTATGGATGTCACGAAATTACTCCTCAATCAACTCACACTCTCCAAACTAAAGTGCATATTGAAAATTGAGGAACGACAATACCCATTCCAATAATTACCTTTTTGGGAATGATAGGGGTCCCGTTAGGTTTGGTGAATTTGGGTAACTTTGTTACGAGTAAAATAACTTTGGGTTAGTGGCAGCAGGTCATGGGATTGGAGTCAAACTAGTAAGAGTAGGCAAAACAAGTCTTTACAACTTAACAATTACAAGTTACAACCCTGGTTAGTAAAAACGGTACGCGTATAATACGTTAAAATTACGTACGTGTATTATTCTGTAAACTTACGTATATCAAAATGGTAAAAATTCGGACATAAAATACGGAAACGGCAAATTAAAATAATACATACGTACGTGAATAATACGGGTTGTCATGAAAAATACATACCTAAAAATACGAATACATAAATGAGTAATTTTATATGTATTTTTTTTTATCTAATATTGAAAAAACAATAATTTTAAGAACAAAGAACAAATAAAAAGATAACAAATTGATAATATTGACCCAAAATAAAATAAAAGCAAATAAAGCCCAATCACCCCCACCAATCAAACCTATTTTTTTAAGGGTTAACTACATATAAGCACACAAACTATGAAATCAATTTCAAGTTGATACCCAAACTTGTAAAACTCTACAAACACATATTCAAACTTTACAAAACCTTACAAATTAAGTCATCTGTTAGTAAATACGTCAAAACTGCCGTTAATTGCTGACTGGCTATGCCCAGTTGGTAATATCGTGCTGATGTGGGCTTTTGACTGACCCCAAAGCTTCATTTTCCCGCCCTTTATGATTTAGCCCCACAATGAAATATAGCTCTTTTATATTTATTATCAAGCCTTGTTTCCAAAATTAAAAGCCACAATATACACAGCAGATATGCATCTTAAAGACCAATTTTGATCATTAGTGCAGCCAACACAACCTGATTTCATTACTACACAAAAAGAGTTCCATACATAGCTCAAAATGGCTCCATCAATGGCCACTTAATAAGTTTCATACACAACTCAAAAAGATAATCACATAAGATAATTCATCACATATCACATAATCAAAATAGACATGTTCAGAATACCATTGTACCACAAATACCAATCTTTCCCCAAAAAATTGTGGCCTAGAACATTGCTCACACTAATCACTTCCTACCATCTCCAGTGGTTGCCTTTGGAGCAGGGAAATTATGCTATGGGGTCAATCAAAAGCTCATGTCAGCAAGAAATTGCCAACTGGGCATAGCCAATTAGCAATTAACGGCAATTTTGACGGATTTACTAATGGCAGAATTAATTTGTAAGGTTTTGTAAAGTTTGGATATGTGTTCGTAGAGTTTTACAAGTTTGGGTACCAACTTGAAATTGACCCCATAGTTGGTATGTTTTTATGTAGGGGATTGTTACTCCCGCTCCAGTTTTATCAATCCCCTATATGTAAACCCTTTTTTCAACCCCTCTTTCTTTCTCAGCCTTTCTCCCTTCTCTTTTCTCCACGCCGCCACCCCATTTCTCTTTCCTTTCCGACGCCGTCTTCTCTTTCTCCTAGCCGCCACCTCCTCCTTCTCTCCCTTCCTCTCGACTACTCTCTCTCTCTCTCTCTCTCTCTCTCTCTCTCTCTCTCTTCACCGTCTCGTGCGGGGGTTTAGATATCGTCGACCTCTCATCAATTCTCATCAGAATTCAAAGGATTTTGCTAGATCGGACATCCATGGCACCTTGTTAATCCAATTCGTAATTGCTTTCGGTGTTGGGAATCAAAGAGTTCTGCAGACTTCAATTTTAACTCTCTCCAACTCACATTTTTTTCACCCGTATTATACGTTTTAATACTTTTACATTTAAAAAAGCGCGTATTTTTCCGTATCTTTCACTTTAGGACGGAATACGCACGTTTTTTTTTATCAAAAGTACGTACGTACGCGTATAATACGCGTACATAACAATTGCAACTGCGTATCTCACTCGTCTCCCTAAAACCCTCCTGTTTTGTCTGCGTTTGCTTGCGGGCTCTGTTCCTTTCTCTTCAGATAGACGGCCATGGACAACAACAGCAACCCACAGAAGAAGCACCTTTACCTCTTCTACTGCGCCGAATGCGAAGACCTTGCCCGGCAGGTCGCTTCTCAGTCCGACAACATAATCCTCCAGACCATCAAATGGAGGTCATCATCTCTTTCTCTCTCTCTCAACCATATGTTCTAGCTGGTTTGCTTTGCTACCCATTGATTGTTTCAGCTTGCTTTGTGTTTTAATTCGTATCTTAGGTGTGAATTTGAGGTGGGCACTTGTTATTTCAGCTGACTTTTTGGAAAGGAAAAATGGGTACAACTTTTTGTTTTGATTTGTTAGCTTTCTGGAGGGAGTGATGCAATTGCATTGTTAAGAGAACAACCCCGAATGAGCGAAACTTATGATCTTCTGTAAAGTGGAGAACTTTGATTAGTGAAGGCTGAGTGAATTGATTAGCGAAACTTTGTAAGAGTTTGGGAAAGTGTGGAACTTGAATGCTGAGTAAATTGATTAGTGAAGGGTAATTACAAAAGAACGAATCTTTGAGAATTGAGACCAGAAAAAAGTTGATAGATTAATATCAGGGATGTCTTTGACTAATTATCGAAAATTGGCTGGTCCATTGTTGCCTACTCATATGTTTACATTTTAGTTTAAATTGTCAATATGTTAGTGATGAAGGATTTTGATACTCCAGTCAAGAGAGATGGCATAGACTAATTATTCAGTTCAGCATACATGCTCTCCATTTTGTCCCGGTATGAAACTATCATAAATGCAAGGTACTTATCCTCTTTTGTTTAGAGATGTAATGCATAGGAGACATGCATGCATTGGTATCGTGTGATTCAAGTTGCTAGTTCTGTGTATGTTTGCCATTCTGGGTTTTAATTCGATATATTGCAGTTGAGGAAATATGAAGTTAAGTCTGTATAACAGCTATTTGTAATTTCAATCATGTGATGAGAGCTATGTCATGCACTAACCTCACATGTACTTACCATCCGTGAGTTGGAATGCTGATGGGATTTTTTTATGCAGGAATTTTGATGATGGATTTCCAAACATTTTTATCAACAATGCCCAAGATCTTCGAGGCCAACATGTTGCCTTCCTCGCATCCTTTAGCTCCCAAGGAGTTATCTTTGAACAGCTTTCTGTGATTTATGCGCTCCCTCGGCTGTTTGTTGCATCCTTCTCATTGGTATTGCCTTTCTTTCCAACTGGTTCCTTTGAACGAATGGAAGAAGAAGGGGATGTAGCAACTGCATTTACTATGGCAAGAATGTTGTCCAATATTCCCATATCAAGAGGTGGCCCGACCAGTTTAGTCATCTATGACATACATGCTTTACAGGTTGTTTGCTCATTCTGGTTTTTCTTTCCCTTTTACTCTCATGGACAAGATTTTTAGTAATTAAACTGGTCATATTGTTCACTATTTGTATGCAGGAAAGATTCTATTTTGGGGACCATGTTTTGCCTTTGTTTGAGACTGGAATTCCTCTCTTAAAGCAGCGTCTCCACCAGCTCCCTGATGCTGATAAGGTGAGTCTGCTTGAAGATCTTCCATTTGTCTCACAGCGCTTTGGTCCAATTAGTTTCATTGGTTCTATACCTTTTCTAGGAAAGTCCGCTTTGTTTTTTGTATAAATCATTTCCATTCTAATTATAGTCCTCTTCCAGATAGTTGTTGCATTCCCTGATGATGGAGCATGGAAGCGATTCCACAAGCAGTTGGATCACTTTCCCATGGTTGGTCTGAATTTGATAGTTATTTTTATCATAGATGTTTTGATACTCACCTTTCTAACTTGGATGCTGTTAATGGCAGGTGGTGTGTAATAAGGTTCGTGAAGATGATAAGAGGATAGTTCGGATCAAGGAGGGAAATCCTGCTGGCTATCATGTAGTCATTGTTGATGACTTGGTGCAATCTGGTGGCACCTTGATTGAGTGCCAGGTACTTTTCTGTTCTGAGAGCTTGATGACTAGGTGACATTCGTCACATCTCGTAGCTTTGCATCTGTAGATGTTGTATGTACATCAGAAAAGTTAAGCATGTGTTGTAAGTAATTGATGCTTGCAAGTTCAAATTTCCCTTGATCATCCTTGTTGTGTCTTTTCCATTCTGGCAGAAAGTTTTGGCAGCTCATGGTGCAGCCAAGGTTAGTGCTTATGTCACCCATGGTGTGTTTCCCAAACGCTCATGGGAGCGGTTCACTCACAAGGATGGTACGTACTTGCATGCTATAGTATATCATGTCGTTGTAATAACTTCTCTCTGTCGTCTTTGTAATTTATGTGCTCTTATTTCCATTTGATTTGATTTGTAGAAGGCTTGGAGAAGGCATTTGCCTACTTTTGGATCACAGATTCCTGCCCTCTTACTGTCAAAGCTGTGGCAAATAAAGCTCCTTTCGAGGTGTTAAGTCTTGCGGGTTCCATTGCTAATGCTCTACAGACTTGAACGTTAGACAATCCAGTTAGATGACTTGCATAACTTATGACCGCAATATTCTACCGGGCATGTTCCGTAAGAAGGCGATTTCGATTTCAGATTGTATTATTAGAGTTCCACACTCTAGAACATGTCCTGTTCTAAGCGTTATAATATGTCACGAACATAATAATTTAATTGAGTGCCGACCTTTTGCTTGTGTTCTGTTCTGGATATGACTGAGCTACTCATGAACTTGCTTTTAATAGGCCCATCTGGAAACACTTCCAATAGGCACTTAGACTTATAAGCAGTGCTTACTAGAAAACATAAGAGTACTTTTACCAAACTTTGTCACTATTGCTTCTGGTTATTTGAAAGCACTTTTAGTCCTGCCAAAAGTAGTTTTAAACAAGCTTTTGGCAGTTTTAAATAAGCCCTTAATCTATCGCGAATGAACGTCTAGACTTTCTGTACAACCAACCAGAAAAAGCTAACATTTCGGTCGGTGACACATTAAGCATGTCGTGTGATGCATGTGCATTGTTCATTTTATATGTATTGTTCTCCCGGCACAAATTATGCATTGTCCACTTCAAAATGAATCGTGCTTAGTGCCATATTTGTGCCAAGTTCAACCCATTTCGCACCAACTTTAACCAAACATTCTCCTTGACAATCCCTGCAGGCGCATCATCCAACTACACTTTCCTAAATAATGACATTGAGAAAAACGCTTTTTTGTACAAATGCACATGAGTACGAGAAAAGAGAGTGAAGCATCTGTACATCAATATATTCATTCGATTAAATACAAATTTGTTTGGTACATGGGCAATCTTATAAACAAGATGATTCTGTTTGTCTCCCTCTATACAACCCTCTTTTCTGTTTTCTTCCTTTTTTTTTTTTTTTTATATAAACAAGTGATCATATTTGCAAATGGGATTAAAAAGACCCAGGATTAATACAGAAAAAAGGGAAAAACCAAAGGGAGAACTTCTGCACAAACCGGCAAGCAAGGCATATGGCTGCAGAGAGACTACTTCACAATTCAGCAATATGCTTCACCTTATTCTACTCCCTTGGTTGAAAATAATTTGCACCTCTACAAATTAACAAAATGCTCTCTTCCGCTTTTCCTTCGATACCCTTCTCAGTAAATATCAGAGGTATCCTGCACTCAAAAGCGGACGCTAGCCATAATTTAGTTATTATACGCCCCGTTCCTTCACTTCTCTTTCTCTAATCTGTACACTTTACTAGTTAGCAGCCCAATCCTTGCTCAGGCAAGTAAGATTACCAGTACATTGTTAACTGTACTCTGGCTTCTCATCCAGATCCTCCTTTGGGCTGTCTAATGAGTCGCCTGAGTAAGAGCCATCTGGCTGCCGGATGCATATGTTTAAGTTCCTGGAAAGGAAAGTTTCCTAGAGGATCGGCAAACATATAGGTATCATCAGAAACCAATACTGGTAGTTCAAATGACTTTCCACAATCTATTTTAAGATCAAATTGGGCCAATTGGAGCAGAAAGCCAATATAATTATATTAACGAAATAAAACAGATAACTCAAGTATGTAACCTGATCGGTAGTCTCTTGGCCCTCTGAGTGGAAGAGAATGGGCCGGCAACGCTTGTCCTCGTTCATTAGGCTTGAGTTCTGAAAATGAGTCACAAGGGCAGATTTGCCCTGGATTCGTGCATATGCCAGTGAAGCAACTTTTTCGCTATTGAACTTCTCCCACTTCTTTCCATTAAATGCCTGCACCAAATTCAATCGTATAATATGTAAATGCTTCAAAAAATACAGTATCAGCATTTTCAGATTTCCAGCCAAGTATCAGGACAATTTGTTCAATTCTTCCTAGAGATTAAAGCACCCAAAATACAGATCAACCAGCAACAAACAAAGAGATAAAAAGGAACCATACTAACCTCATAAAACGCTACAATGTCGGAAGGAGAGACCATATTAATGAAGGCATAACCAACATTGCACTTATTCTGTAGAAAGGGAAGGTAGTTATTAGCATTAGATCACCTCCAAGAGACTCAGCATTCACAATGAATATAAGTGTAAAGAATCACCTTAAAGTCAATTGGTAGGTAAAGAAAATCATATGAACCACGATGATTTTCATCAATAGCAGCCAACAGCATTTTTGAAGTGTACCTAATATGAGAGACAGTGTAGAGTAAAATGAGAAAGGCATTCTCGACCAAAAAAACCCAAAAAGAGAAATATTAAAGATAAAAGTTGCAAGCATCTACATCCTAGGTTGTGGTCAACTTTTTCTTACTTGTTTGGGATATTTTTGATCATTAAAGTAGTCCTAAGATCTTCCCCTTTGATAATTTTTTCCAAATCAAGTTGATACTGCTTCTTGCTATCCATCTGATTCCCAGTATTATCCATTCGTCGACTTCTACCACGATCAGCCAATATCTCATTGATAGTTGATGGTGGTCCAGCATATGAACCATTCCCAAGGTACACAGGACCATGCTTTGGCATTGATGTCATTCTGAAATTAGGCGAGCCACTTTCAGTGATGTTTCCGGGAAGACCAACACCAGCAGTCAAAGTTGTACGGCCACCCATGTTCATCATGTAATTCCCGCTGTTCCGACTTAGAGGCATGCCCCCAAACACTGGATTCATGTAGGACGTTTCTGGTGACTCTGGAAAAAAGCCAAAATGCCTCTCCAGAGGAATACCGGATGGAGCAGATCCCACATGATGGTTCTGTGAATTGAGGAAAGAACCATGCCTGCTAGTCAATGAAAAACCTTGTCCCTGTCCACTGGATGAAAATGGGCGCCCCACAGATGAGGTTGACCAGGCAGAGGAATTCTGCTCAGCATATGGAGATGGACTTCCCCAGAGAAACTGAGGACCTGAGAGCGTTCCAATCCCTGATGTATTTGAACTTGACTCGCCATATGATATGGGACCTGGACTTGCGGTTAATTTTTGCTCTGGATAGGAATGAGAATGCTGAAACGCTATTCCTTGTGGTGAGGCAGAGTTGGCGTATATGTTATGTACATGATTTGTCCTGCCTGGATCCTTACCAATAGGAGCAATCTTTGGAGAGTTAGACAAATGAGTTGGGAGAATTGAATGTAGCCCAGGCAAATGGTTGCTGTCGGGACTAAGGCTTCCCAGAGCTGGGGTCTTACTGAAAGCATACTGATTATGCTCAATGGGGCTTCCAATATGCACCCAGGTACCTGTCATGGTAGCCATGCATTCTCGTCACGTACCAATACAATCAATTGATGAAAGCAATGCATGCACATTGAGTTCTCAGATAAATACATAATGATGAGAGATCTACCTGGAGGAGAACTCGTAATTGGTGAACCCACTTGATGTCGGAAACTTCGAGTTTCATCTTGTTCAAGCTCTTGACTTAGTTGTTGCATCAAGCTAAACAAAAGAAATAAAGTATGATGGACCAATTCGCTAACCAAATTAACAATGGATTTAAAATATCACCAGCACATCTGTAGTTGTGGAACTCAAGAAAAGTAATACAACAAAAAAGGAGTCAAAAGTTCTAAAAAGATGGAAGTAATCACGGAAATGTTAATAAACATTATAAAACAAATAGGCAACATCACGCTTATGAGATCCTAGGAAACTTTTTGCCTCAGTATTTATTAAAGAAATATAAAATTAACAAGATGATTAAACTCATTGCAATGTAAAATGTGCGAGCTCAAATAGTCAAACTGTTGCAGTACCAGTAAGGAAATTGATACTTACTTTCTACGTGCTCCACCAGGGCGGCTGGGTTCGAGCTTTATGCGTTTCCCAGCTATATCACTCCGATTTAATGCCCTTAAAGCTGCCTCCGATGCTCTAACATCATAGAACTCTATGAATTTATGGTGCCTCTTGTGTGGTGTTTCCCGGATCTGTATATTGTCCTCATTAGATTTTGTACAACCAATCTAGACACTGCAAATGTGCAGAACGGCACTTGCAATACATGGATGACTAAAAATACACATGTAACATTTATGCACAAACTTTACCTCTTTGACTTCTCCGTAAGCACCAAATATCTGTCGAAGGTCATCATTGGAAACTGAGGCATCCAAATTGAACACCACCAGGGTTCCTTGGTTGACGTCTTTTTCTGAGGGGTTATCCTGAATTTCAGCAGAGAAAGAAATGCATTATGAAGACGTTTATTTAATCACTAGTGCCTGACCAAAATATATGAAGACATGTATTCAGAAGAAATTTAACAAACCTTGGGAATGGAAAAATGAATGTCGAGTTTCCTTCGTCTCAAGGGCTTGTTCTGTAACGCACGCATTGCAGTGCGAGCAGCTCGGATGTCATAGTAAGATATCATCACAAAGCCCCTATGCTTGCATGCAGTGTATAAAGTTCTGATATCCCCATATTGCTAAGGAAAAAAGGAAGAGCTCCGTAAAAATTAGGTTAGTGTAACAACAAAAACACCTTGTTCAGTTGCATTTTGAGATAACAAGTGAACACTAAACCAATACATAAAAAATAGAAGACCAACCTAATTAGAAAGGGACAGAGTCTAAGTAGTCGTGACTTATAGTAAAGCAGATGTTGTAGAATACCTCAAATAGAGCTTTCAATTCAGAGTCCTCAACATTACTATTGATATTCCTGACGAATAAGGTCCTTGATGGATGCTCGCCATATGGGTGTTCCCCAGCCACAGATCCCCCACTGTTTGGAAGAGCGAAATGACCAATCCCATTTGGCAGAACCCCATCAGATATGCTTAGTTTTGACATGCCAATTCCCAGGCTATCTTGGGGTTCAAAATCCAATTCCATTCCTCCTCCACTGCCAAAGAAATCGTACTCGTCCATCTCTTCCAGCTGATTAGGCAATCGACTGAGATCAAAATCATCTGTTATGCCTGCTAAGAGATCATCTTCATCATCAGGCAGCATGACCCCAAATGCATTTGAGTCCTCATTTTCGAGTGGATCGTTGATATCATTTTCTTGCTCAACACTGTTTAATTTGGGCAAACCGTCATCAACAGACTGACCCAAATGCTCCGAATCAGAAAAGTTCACTGCATGAGGAAATTGAGTTTCAATTGTCAACAAGTATTCTACACATAGGGATATCATTTACATTAAAATAGAAACTCGCACGTACACTTTCCATGTCGAAGGACAGGCAATGAGCTTGAAAACAAGCTAGTATCCGTTGAAGTATGATATGCCTCAGTTGCACGAACAACCCCCCATGCAGTAGTATCCAATTTTCTAGGAGTATTAACCGGTGGAATTTTAAAGGCCCCTAAAAGAAGAGTTACAAACAACTGGTCAAGAAAACAATCAAGCATACATAAGCATATATAGAACATATATATACGTTTAAAAAAGAAAAAAAAAAAGAGAGAGAAAGGGAACCTTCAGAACTACCGAAGACTGAATCCTCTAAACGTTGCTTCATTGAGTCGCTATCTGCAGAGACAAGGGCAGTACAAAAATTGGAAGGTTCATGTACCAAGAAACTCCCAAAATGTATGTTTCAGCTAATTCAGAAAACATAAATATGTTAATACTGATACATGAACATATATAACAAATAATCAATACATACAGAAGTCAATGTGGAGCAAAAGAAATGAACAACAAATCAATAAGTAATCATAACCAAGTTTTTTATTTTTTATTTTTTTGCTAGACAACGAATTCACACAAATTTAGATGCATGCAGAGAAGAATATAGTCAAGGAAGAAAAGTATTAGCATCAAAATCAAATAACAACCAGAAACCAATGACAGAAGGGTCGATCAAAAGTTTGAAGACCCACACAAGTTTGCTAATTGGTAGGTAAAACTACAACAAGCTTAATAGATTGCCCCAATAGATTGCCCCAAAATCAATCTCAGAGCTGAAATC
This sequence comes from Spiraea crenata, assembly GCA_033992175.1. Classification (NCBI taxonomy): domain Eukaryota; kingdom Viridiplantae; phylum Streptophyta; class Magnoliopsida; order Rosales; family Rosaceae; genus Spiraea; species Spiraea crenata. The sequence continues at coordinate 3,610,071 of JAVBHV010000019.1, forward strand.
AAGTCATGCAAGACTCAAAAGATGAGAAAATAAGTCAAACACAATCTACTTTGAATCAACATGAAAAGATTCCAACAGATAAACACCTCAGCAGCTCAAAGACTCCAACTGGGTACCCAGCAATTAAACTCCTCAACTCAAATTCAGCATCTAATTCATCAAAGGGGCTTAAATGTTGGAATACCCCCTGTCCACCTACCTACCTCACAACCCCTAATTAGCTTAAAAACATCAAACTTTCTCTCAACACCAAAACTAATTCCACCAAAGTAGAAAAAACCCACATGCAGCATCATCAACCAATCACATGCAAAAATCCAAAACACCCCAAAAAATCCAAACTTTGAATTCACCTCAATCAATTGAACAACTTTGCAGGTACACAAAGTAAACAGCTGAGAATTGAAATCACCTTATAGAGAGGGAGAACACAAGCAAAAGGAGCGGTTACAGAGAGTCCATTGTGGATGGCTTATGTGGCATGCTCAAAAATCCATACTTGTTTGTCATGATCAAGCAATATATCTAGTGAGAGAAAGACAGATGAAGAGAGAGAGAGTTTCGTAGAAGCAGAGATATTTGTTTCTTTCACTCCTCTACTTCCTCCTCCAGCGCCGAGAAACCAGAGAGAAAATGTAAGAAGATTTTTCCGAAATTATTAATCCAACCCAAAAAAAATAAAAGAAAAGATTGGGAAATTTGAAAAAAACAGAGTCACATGATTGGAGGTAAGGACCAGTGGTAACAGCAGAACATGAAACAAAGCATTATTAAAATATTTTCAGTTTCAGGCACTCCGCACACAACACCATAAAAACAAAAAACACAACAACAACAACAATAACACAAAGCAAAGCAGAAGCTCTTTCTCTCTCCACTTTCTCTCTCTACACAACTAGAAATTCGGCTGCATTTGAATTTCATTTGGCGTCCGTTGACACGAAGCACAAGCGCACCACAATCCAAACTCCTCTCTTAAGAAAAATTCAGATAATTTCGCGGGTGTGGAAATTACGTAACTGCCATCGTTCCCCTTCGCTTTCCTTGCTACGTGGGCGGTTTTGATTCACTGAAGAGGAGGTTGGGCGAAATGGAATGGGTTACAGGGGATTGTGGCTTTTACTTTATGGTGGTGGGGTTTCTGACGTGTTGTTGCGTCGTCGGCCACATTGTTGGGTTTTCACTACTTTGGTGCGGGGTGGCCCGCGGAATAATCGCAACCAATTGGAAGGTGCCACGTGTTCAGGATCATGGGTCGACTTCGGACGGAGCCCCGGCGACTGATGGGTTTGGGCCCGACCTTTAAATTGGAGTTGGACTTTCACTACCTATTTTCATTGAGAATCTGCAAGAAAGAAAAGAAAATTTTTTTTGGCATTCTACGCTTTTGTTGTGGAGAGTTACTTGGCTGCTGAAATGGGATTCTTAAGGCTTCCACGCTAATGAAAATTATGATCTGAACCGTTCACTTTATTTATTACTCAGTAAACATCATTTCTGTAAAAAATCAATTCAATCGGAGATCGTTCGGGTTATCTAAATGTGTCAAACATACGAACAGTATAATTAAACCGTTCGTATGTTTGACACATTTAGATAACTCGAACGATCTCCGATTGAATTGATTTTTTACAGAAATGATCTTTACTGAGTAATAAATAAAGTGAACGGTTCGGATCATAATTTTCATTAGCATGGAAGCCTTAAGAATCCCATTTCAGTAGCCAAGTAACTCCCTTTGTTTTGTCATGCTTTGGTTGAATTTTGTTTAATATATTCATCATCTGGAAGAAACATATTTGTGCTGTGACAATTAGTATAGAGCAAAGGACATCGAGGGATTCAGTGGGCTAGTGATGGTTTTGGAATTTTCAGAAATAATAACTCGTTTGAAGTGCATGATTTTTTTTTTTGATCAGAAGTTTGAAGTGCATGATTACTACTTTAGAATCAAAATAATATCTAGAAACCAAAAACTTACTGGTAAAAGAGAAAGATGGTGCTTGGGTGTTCATTGAATTCATCTTATATGAACTTTTATTGGTTATGGGTCATGGAGGGGGCCATTCACATTATTGGTAGCTGGGCTATCGTTTGTGTATGGACCATGGTAAAGGGATATGGAATTAGTATTGGTGCCATTTCCATGTGTTGCAAAGTATCGAATATATTATTTACTAGATTTCAGTTTATGATTTGGTTAAGGATTAGGAAAGTAGATTGATTTACCTTTTCTACTAAGTTTAGTATTTCTCATACCATAAGAATTGTAACCCAGCCTATCCCTATAAATAGAATGGTTGGGAGGAGAGTTATCATATCATAGTTTCAGAAATTGAGAGTTCATATAGTAAAGTTTATGCAAAGTTTCATATTATTGCTAAGTTTCTAGTTGGTATCAGAGCTTAGGGTTATTTTTCCTAGGGCTTGTTGAAACAAAAAACAAGGGGGAGGGGAAGAGAGAAGAAAACACCCACACGCCTCACAAATAGATGTCGACCACCCAACCCAACTCATCCATACCACTGCACCAATTGCACCAAATTCCTTGCCGCACCAATATTTGATCCATAATTGCTTGCGCGTTTGACACGCCGTTTTCGCAACTGCTCCAAACCTCTTCACACAAGAAACATGGTTCGACCAGAGGAATCCTCAAGCACCAAGGGCACTACTCCGATTATCATACAATCTGAAGGTTCCGGATTCAATGCTGGAATGACTCTAGACGAAGCAAACTATGATGTATGGTCTCAAATGATGGAGATGCATATTGCAAGATGATTGGGTATGGAGTTAATTGAAAGTCAGAATGTTCCAAAGTCTCAAAATTCTGAAGTTTTCAGATTGAAGTCAAAGAGTACCAAAGTTGCAGTGTTAAGTTCGAAGCAAAGTCTCAAAGTTCTAGTTTGTTCTTGGCAAACTCATGCTACGAGTTTGAGGGGGAGTGTTGCAAAGTATCAAATATATTATTTACTAGATTTCAGTTTATGATTTGGTTAAGGATTAGGAAAGTAGATTGATTTACCTTTTCTATTAAGTTTAGTATTTATTATACCATAAGAATTGTAACCCAGCCTATCTCTATAAATAGGATGGTTGGGAGGAGAGTTATCATATCATAGTTTCAGAAATTGAGACTTCATATAATAAAGTTTATGCAAAGTTTCATATTATTGCTGAGTTTCTAGTCCATGTTCACTAAATTAGTAGATAGCTTAGCTTGCAAGGGTCAAAAGTGGGGTAAATTTTGAGATTTTTGTCTTGAAATCTATAAAATCTAACTAAATAGAAGCCCACTTTGATAGAATGGGATCTTTAAAGCTTTTGAAAGTTGGAGTAAAATGACTTGAGAATCAGCCCAAAATAGTTCTCGTCAAAAAAGGCCTAAAGTTGGGTTGGGTGTGCTTCTGCCGTCAACGTGCTTTCTATGAAGTTGTTTTTATGTAGAGTGCAAATAGAGACATAGAAAAATGGTACACAATTTTGATTACAATTTTGATATAATGATGTAACATAGTATAAAGAAGGGAGAAAGTTAGAAAGGTGCAATAAGCTTCTTTTTTGTATTAGTGAAATATTGCTATGCTATGTACACCAAGTTTATTTCTTTGGACACCCTTACTTTTTTGTACACCTATTTTAGTTTTTTGAAACTCTTTGGGCACCCAAATTTGATTAAAGTTCTCCACATATACCATTCACAAATTTGCTTTTTGAACATCCGAAATTGAACTCTCCAGCCATCAATTTTGATCTTTAACAGGACGCAATGAAAAGCTCCCAGTCAAAACTAAGGTTACAGAGTACTTGATTCAGGATTAAGCATCATGCCATATGAAGCTAAAGACGGCTATATTTTGTTACCACAGATTGAGCATCAATAAATATGAATTTCATGCCACTTAGACTATTTTAAGTTGCCTTCACTTTCAAGTTTAAGTTGTGCAGATCTTCTTACATCATTCCAACTGCCTCCTATACACTCATCTACCGTGAAATTGCAAACCAAAAAGTAGAAACGAATTGACTATCAAACCGCCTTTAGCTGTTTTACTAGATGGATGTAAATGTGTTGTGCATATTTTAGTTTGTAAGTCACTGTCGGCTTGCCGGTGATTTCTTTCCGAAATATTTGATTTTTATTCTATTTTTTGGGTTGTTTTGGTGCAACAGACAGAGAAGTTTAGGACCCATCTGATGAACAAGCTTTCCAAGAAAGATTTGTACGAAGATTTGATAGAATAGGTGGTAGGAGTCAATATCCTCCTCGTCTTCGTTTCGACGGGGAGGTGTGGTGACTATTGTTGGTGGTGGTTCTTTTCAGTAGTGGAGGTGGCAATTTTACCGGTGAGGGCAGAGGCGATCATTCGATAGGTGGTGATCTTTGGTCCTTTGACGTAATTTAACACAAGGATATAATAGTAATTACATATTATAAAATGGTTAAGGGTGTCCAGAGAAATTTTTTGAGTGTAAATAGCAGCTCTCCTTTTTTATATTAAAACGAAAGAGATTTATTGTTGAGGATCAAAAGAGTACACAGAGCAGAAGAAACTCCGTTCATGCGTTCAAATAAAGATTATCTGAACCTAACTCGACAAAGCAATTATAACAAAGTACATAAATAAAAAATAAATAAAAAAACCCTTATTTTAGGGACAAAAATAGCTACCCAACTCTACGCGTAGCTCATTCAGCAATAATAAGCTAGTCTATTAGCTCGATTAGGGGAAATTAAAAAAATTAAAAAAGTCTACAATCCCTTGGAGGAAGCACCCTCTAGTCTGTCTTGGACGTCTTAACGTCTACGGTATGATAGGCCCAGCCAGCCCTAAACAGGTACCGCAGCAGGATATTTGGGAGCAGCATGGGTAAGGGCATCAACATCTAAGCCCAATCCTAAGTGAGCCTGAACACGCAGGCCGACCCGAATCCAGACCAAGCACTCAAGTGGATCGGGCAGCCTATCTGAATCATCTCGGAGCAATCGGCTTGGCGATACACTGCGACTCAGGAACGATCAGATGTCCAACCCCGCACGCGGCGAAGACTCGCTCTCCCTCGTACCAATAATTGCACATCTTAATCGTGTACAACTAATGTGTTGGTAACATTTTCCTTTTCTGTGTTTTGGTGTGGAAATGGAAACGCGTTGACATATGTGCTTCACCTTGATTGTTATTATTTTAGGATGTAATTCACCACATGCAAAATGAGTTGGGCAAGTGGAAACATACACACACAGTATTTTTATCAGCTGATTAAATTAAATATGTTATTTAAGTAACCTAAAAAGCTGCTCTTACTTTCTGTTCATGCCAATTGTGTGCACAATAATCTTACCTGTCCTTCTAAGGACAATTTTTTTTTTTTTTTTTTTCCAAATCCTTCTAAGGACAATTTCAAAAGTGAGTTGTTTACCAAAAAATAAAAATAAAATGGAAGTGAGTCTCTACATGTTCAACATCTCACATTCCAATTGAGTCTTGAGTTTCAATATAAGAGCATTTCCACCCACGTAGGTGCAGGCGCAGACAATCGGAAGGCAATTGCCCACTTCTTGCCTTAAAGCGATGAATTGTGATCGCCCTCTCCTTTTCATTGAAAACGCAGCTTCCACCCACGAAAGGCGTAGGCGCAGGCGATCACTATTTACATATATTTTTAATATTTTTTGTTGTTAAAAACGTGTATAATAATTTTCCATGTCTTACTTGGATTTAATAAATCTTTCCTTTTATTGTCAAATAAATTTTATTTAAATTTAATATTGAATATTACATACTAATAAATTCTTCAAATAAAATAAAAACATCAAAATTGAATATTACTTCACACAAAATTGATATAAAAAAATACTAATAATTATCATAAAAAAAGATGTAGAATTATCATATGTTAAATTTTATTTGTGCTTAAAATTTAATATTACATACTAAAAAAAATTGTGATTTTATATAGAAAATAAAATGTTGATTTTTTATAAAAAGAAAATGTTGATTTTTTTAAGTGTTCGGCAGCCACTGCTGAACAAGAATTTATGCCCAAACACACTGTTCGGCCTCCCCTTCCGAACACGGCGTTCCCTCCAACCACCTTCACACGCGCATGAAGTGCACGCGCCCGAAATAAAAAAAATAAAAAAAGAAAGTGCGTGTGACGTCAGCTGGGGCCCACACCGCCTGTAGGCGTAGGCGCGGGCGACGCCCGCCTATGCCCTCGCCCGCCGACTGCTCACCCTCCTCTAGCCTTCGCAAATCTTCACCGGTGGAGGGTGAATAGTGCCGGTGAAGGGCTAGCCCGCGCCCTCGCCCGCGTTTTCACCCTCACGGTGGATTTGCTCTAATCCTCTAAGGTTTTGTAAAATATAAGTTGGAATCAAAATTCTGACATAAGTACCACAAAAATAATCTATTAACATTTTATACAGTTTAATTAGAACGTTTTTCTACATGAATAGCAATGACAATCACTCGCGTGTGCACACATATATTAGGTTTGTGCATATATCTTGAAAGCAAAACCTTTGTCCACTCGAATCCAGCTACATCTCCAACGAAGATGGAGAAAGTAGAGAGAAAAAACAATGTAGAGCTTGGCAAAAGACAAACATATACAGTTGGATGTTAAATGGAAGTAGATGGGACTAAACTTTACAAGGCAAGTAGTAAACATTAGAAATGCTTTTCACTATATGTGAGTTGTCCTTTGTTTCTTAGTACAAATGCTACTTGCATAAAGCTAATAAATAAAGAACTCCAAAATGTATACACTTGGATGAGAAAATGGAAGGGGATGGGACTATTGTTTTCCGCCCACTTGTGTTGTTCCCAGTTTGTTTTATATACATGATGTTTATTTACATTATAAATCAACTTAAATGTTTTAATTCAACCGAGTACTTATTTGGATCGTTCGGATTATTGTTTTGACACACTTACAATAAAGGATTGCAAAATTTTTTCAATCCCTTTGTAGGTCTAATATCCGACATACATAATTACTAAACTTGTTTTGAGCCAAATTCCCCGAAACAAAAAGTCATTCGAGTTTTAAACTCGGACAAGACCGAAGAAAACACCCTTTGGAGCTAGGTGGGGAGAGGACACATCACCGAAATTCACCGTATATATGCACTTTGATTGTCTGGTTGAATGAAGGTGCAAATCATGCACCACATTACAAATTGTTTGAGAGGCCTGCAATTTGCAAACCGACATCTGTGGGATCCACCTAATGTGTTTCGCGGCGGTCACTTGCTCATGGAAAGTTCGCAGCACGTGGCCACGTGGGGCGCGCATTGCGCTGTACTCTTCCCCTCTTCGCTTGACATGACAACGTCTACTTGTGATGGAGGTTACGTATATATCCCTTTCCTTTTGCCTTTTTTCCGAAATACGTATTCGTATATTTGAATAGATACGTAGAGCCTCGTATCACATGGGGGACCAGAAGCAAATACGTATTTGGTGCTGCTTATTTGACTTTTTGGGATTACGGAACCGGGCAACACATGACTGCTCAGCTGTGCAGTGGCTCGACGTGGTTGGAGGGGATTGGCTGGAATTCGGTTTGGTTTTGGATTGCTTGTGTATGCTGTATGGGTCCGGCTCCTCTGCAGACCGGCTCTCTCCAAGGGAGCCAGGGTCAGGCAGAACGGGCCCTTTTTGGGTGGTGAACAGTAATTAAGGTTCATTTGTAGCTAATCTAGCAAAGATCATGTCCACAAAAAATGAATAATTCGACATCGTTTGTCACCTAATTGTGTGAAACATATACGAAACAAATGAATGGTCCAATTGAGTGACTATACTAGCCGTCCATATATGTAGTATTTGTTTCGCACAATTAGGTGATCAAACGATGTCGTCATTGATTAATTTTTTTATGGACATGATCTTTGCTAGATAGCTACAACTAACGGTTCACTGTCAAGGAAAAGGCCCCGTTTGGGTCTACGGCTCTCAGAGGCGGTCGAGAGGAGCGAGCCAGGGCGGATCCATGTGAGAGCGAAGGTACGCGGCCGCCCCTCTGCTCGCGGAAAGTCAGCGTCTAGAGCCCATCCGCCCCTCATCCTCAGTGGTTTGCCCCGAAAGCCCCATCACCAAGTGGCAGAGCCGCTCCTGGCTTCCTCCCTGGCTTTCCCTTCCCCCGATCTGAAAACTCCATTGAAACAAGCATCACTTGCAGGTTTTGTGGAGGCCGCTGTGCGCGGAGAAGATGATGTCTTCACCAAAACGGCATCGTTTTCATAAAGAAATCTGTGCAGAGTTCAAAGAAGAAACCCCCTTTTAACCCATTTAAATGGAACGGAGCGTTTCATCATACCCTTTTCCATCTTTTTCCTTATTATTTATTTATTTATTGTTAAATAATTTATTTCTTTTTTTGGACATGTCCTGCTTGGCCGCATTAATTGACATTTTTGCGTGGAGACATTAGCTTAAAGGCCAAATGAATAATTTTTCATATATTTGACTAATTATGCTAGTTTTATTACATATTTATTGAATAAATTGATTTATGTCTATGTAGCTGAAAACATTAGTGTAGAAGCTTTTTAAATCAATGTTACATTGTGTTGCATATTTTTCTACATTGTAGATTCTAGTGTTTATCGTTAGCTAAGTGAGATGCAAAACGCCTACTATATTTTATTTCAAATTTAAAGTTTATCTACGTATATAATGCGAGCTATCGTTAGCTAAGTAAGATGCAAAATGCCTACTATATTTTATTTCAAATTTAAAGTTCATCTATGTATATAATGCGAGCTATCTTCTTTTTTTTTTGATAGATGCTAGCTGTCTATTTTATACGTAAACTATTTGCATAACCAGCTCTTTATAGGAGGTTGAGACATATAAGTATAGGTTTTCCAGCATAATTTTGACCTTTTTTTCCCCAAAATTTCAAACCCATTTCCATTATTTTCTTCCACAGTCGTATATATCGTAATATCTATCAATATTTTACGCAGACTGTATTGTTGATATTTTTATCGACATCGACATTTTAAATACTGCCCAAAAGCAACAATCACAAAAAGTCTCCTTGGACTCATTGCTTCCCCTAACAATGCGCCACCGACGGCTGTGGACAAGGAACAAATAAGTATCCTTTTGTTCATTCTTTGTGGTTTCTATTCTTTTGGACTGAAAAGGAATTGAAGTGATTTGATTGGAATTTTGATTGGAATTTCATGGCAGTTGTTTTGTTTTTCTTAGTAGATTTCGTTTTTCATGGCAGCATTCTCTCGATGTCTCTTCTCTTCCCGTTTTCAGCTTCCCAACCATGGAAAATCGACTACAGTAAAGTAGATCCTCTGAACGGCAAGTGGCAAACACTGATCCAAATTTTCGCCCCTCTGGTCCAAAATTCCCGGATCCGCCACTTGAGCCGAGCCCATGTTGTATGGGGTTGGCTGGCAAGTCATTTCTTCCATTAAATGAGGGCCATATTTATGTGGTACCTATAGATGGTTAGTAGGTGGTCATCACTTATCAAAAAAAAGAAGAAGGTGGTCATCACTTATTTATAATTTTGTTAATTAACATTTCCATGTACACTAAAGTGTATTGGGTGCAATGAGGAATGGGCAACTAAATTGAAAAATCGCAAAATAAATCTAATCAAATCGCTTGATGAAGTGTGATTTGGCTTAAATATTTTTCTAAGATACGTGGCTTGCAAAAACGAACCGCACCACATATAATGGTGCGATTTTTGATTTCCAAATATTCAAAGTTGCGGTTCACCGCACCACATTGCAAAAATTAATAAGTAATTTAATTTATATAAAATAATTAACACATGTAATCATTTCATTAATTGTTATTATATTACCATGCATCTTTCACAAGTAATCAAAATCTCAATTCTAATTAATACATGTTATTTTTAAAATAATAATTTTTTATGAATTTTGATCTACTTGTATTATGTATAAATTTCTAAAATTGGGAAAATGCATATGAAGTCAAACCAAAACGCACCAAACGGCTAATTTCAGTTTACCGCACCGCTTGAAGTTGCTAGTAGGTGTTTTGACATTGGTTTGAGATTATGCTAAACCACATAGGATGGTGTGATTTGCGGTTTTACCCCAAAATCACACCAAACAGCACCGCGCCCACCCCAAAGTGCAATGACGTATGCTATCCTTTTTATCTTCTTTATATATTCAAAATCTATCACCCTAATTGGCCAAAAAAAAACCTATCTCCCTATCTCTCAAGCTATGAGTGCTCACAATCAAGCACTACTTCAGATTTGGGCAACATAGAGTAGATTATCTGATATAAATAATGTAGATACTAATCCATATGTGAATGTCATTGTACCCCTTATTCCAAAAAAAAAAAAAAAAAAAGAGAATGTCATTGTACCCGTATCGATGAAATATATCTAAATATGATATATATGAAATGTTCTTGGTATACACAGCTAAAGAGCAAATATCTCAACTTAACAACTTATTCACAAGTAGTCCATTACACAATCCCATAAGATCCAAGTTCGAACAACTTAACCTTGAGAGCTGTGACTTCATTTATCATAATCTAGTTTTATAATAACCTCGAACTGAATTAAAAAGTAGACTTTGGAAGATCTTGAGAGAAGTCCATATAAATTGGGCAGTCATTTAATTATATATTCAAAGATGGGGCAAATGAAGCTAAGAACTCATGGTAGCTAGGAATGCCCAATGGGATCTAGTAGACATGCACAAAATATGACCTATTCCTTCTAGAGGACAACAAAAGAAAGGAGCTTATCCTTTAATAATGTGGTTACGGTCGATTACTGGCTAGCTTTCTAGGATTAGACTATTAAAGAAAAGAATAATTAAAATGATTAAATGAAAGTGACAACTTTTTTGGTGGTCAAAATTGGATCGGGCATCAATTTCCCTTTTTCATGCGTGATTGTGAAAGGAAGCAATACAAACAAAACAAATATAATTGTAGTCCTCTTTAACTTTTGTCGCAAATCATCTTTCTCCAATCAAGATCGTGTGGAGTTTTCACGGCAAGTTACTGGAGAAAATGAAATGTACACTTTTATAATCTACAGGACAATTTTGTTTATTCTAATGCGTCTTCCCAAATAGTCTTTTGCTTTGAACCACAAGGTAATTATCAAATTCATGTAATTGTGACAACCAAACACCCATACAGGAGAACACGTGTGATATTATTTTAGTTTGTATAGTCTGATTGAAGTATATTCTACGTACTTTGATCATGCATCGTATTTCAAATGGTTGCGTGTTCTAATCAAGGACAATTTTCTCCAAAGCTACTTGTCTGATGTTTTTACACCACCAAAATATCATAATAATTTATGTTATAAAAACCGGGATTATATTTGGCCAAAAAAGAATGGAGGAAAGAGTGACAAGACAATGAACTTTTCTTTTATTTTCTCTCTTATATGAGTATAATGGATGCCTACAAGTCCCACATCACATGTATAATGGATGCCTACACTCTGCCTCCCATCCCAACTTTTGTGGTCGGCCTCCACTTTGAAACTTTTCTGTGATTTGAAGTGATCAAGATGTTTCTCTCTTATTTCAGAACCAACTTTTTTCCTTTGCTCCATAATTTTATTTTCTTCTTTGTTCCCTTTTAATAGCAACATTAACATGTTGTATAACCTAACTTGTTCCTCTCTCACTTATATAAGGTGGGTTCTTCATGTTCATTTAGTTACAAACACTTGAGTTGGCATATATGAAATGCAAAATTTAATGTATGCAATATTTCTACTAGTGTCAACCTTCTAGATCTTAATCTCTTATTTCATATTCAAATCTGTCATTATTGCATGAGATATATCGTTCATTCTCACAAAATTACTGTGCAATATATAATACCTCATATAAGGCGTAATACATTACAATACAAGACAACCAAGACATCTACAAAATATGTTTTCAAATGTTTTGATCTACGAAAAATGAAAAAACAAAAAATAAATAAAAATTGTTGGTTCACCAATCATCTTAGGTTCAACCTTCAGTCCATTTTATAATTCCTTCCATGGTTCTAAAAAGTAGTAGCTACCCTAAAAAAATTTTGATTCCTAGGAAATAAAACCTAGGACCCGTTTGGTTCACGGAATCATATTCTCGGAAATAGGATTCCTATGCATTTTCCTGGGAAAATGGAATTCAAGATTCATCCCATGTTTGGATAGATCAATGAATCATGCTTGGGAAACAACAATTTTTTCCATTCCCATCTTTGGTGCATAAAGTAATAGGAATCATTATCATTTGTAAGGGCTTATGCCCAAAAACTATTATTTCACCTTTATTATACTCAAAAACACTACCTCATTTTTTTCTTACAATTTACTACTATTTTTACAATTTAATACCAAACCAAACTAACAAACCCACCCACAGCCCGCATGCGTGAGACTCACGCGCCCCACATAGCACGCCCCGCGCTTCTCGTCCGCATTGTCAAAATGAAGGATGTGTTCCTTCAAAAATATGAAGTTGTTCCTTCAAATTCGAAGGAGCTCTTCCTTCAATTTGAAGGAGGTGTTCATTCAAAATGAAGGAACAGATGTGTTGAAGGAAGTGTTCCTTCAAAATGAAGGAGAACTTCCTTCAATTTGAAGGAAGTCCTTCAAAATGAAGAAGGTGTTCCTTCAAAATGAAGGAGGACTTCTTTCAAAATGAAGGAGGACTTCCTTCAAAAATGAAGGAGAACTTCCTTCAATTTGAAGGAAGTCCTTCAAAATAAAGAAGATGAGAAGCTCCTTCAAAATGAAGGAAGTCCTTCAAAATGAAGAAGGGGTTCCTTCAATTTAAAGGAACTCCTTCGAAATAGCTGTGTTGACGAAGTAGTGTTGACTCACCATCAATTCACACAATTTTTATATCAATCTTCATCTAACACAACCCAACAAAGCTTTCTAGACTAGTTTCAAAGATTACTTTGGCCGGAAACTCGCAGGAAATTCACCGGAAAGTTTCAACCAATATGTGAGGCTCACCGGCGATGATCCGCTGCAAATTAAGGCTCAATGTTGGTTGGGCTATGTCTAGAATGATGAGAGGATGAAGTTTCGGGTGGTGGTTTGTCCCATTTATGGCCGGAATCGGAGAATCTCGTTGAAAAACATGAAGACGTTGTTGCCTTGTTTTATCTCTACAGTGGGTTTAGGGTTACAATCTTAGTGTCTATGGAAAGAGGGCGACGGGACGAATCCAACCCAATTAATTTCGTGTCAAATGGAGTCCAGATGAGAAAGTTATGGGTAAAAGAGTGTTTTACCCATAACTTGCGGCTTGCTCTACGACTCGTATAAAGGTTTGTTGGATATGATGAATGCGTTAGAGGAAGCGGACGCGCGTGAGTCGGTGCCTGCTATGTGTAAATATTGTGTTATTATTAAAAATATAAAAGCCAATTAAAAAACAACATGTGTCAAAGTAGTATCATATTGTAATTTTTAAAGTGTGGTAGTGTTTTTAGGTATTTTACTCTTCAAGTAGTATCAAAATGTAATTGTTTCTATTTGTAAATATTTTCAACAATATCTTGTAATTATTTTAAATTAAAGAGTATCTAAATGATAATTTGTGTAATTTTAGATTTTTATGAGGATATTTTCGTTCAAAAAGTTTTGATTCCTAGGAAAGAAAACCTATTCTCATAGGTGTGGGTGGGAATATGATTCCTTTATTCTTTATTCATGGGAATCCTAAACTCCCTTATTCCCCTCATATTCTCATTCTTTTCCTTACCAAACCTGAGAATGAAATTTTATTCACATTCCCAACATCCAATTCCATGAACCAAACCGGCCCAAGGTGGGAACAAGTACAATTGTTTTTACATTTCAATTACAATGTCGTTAATCTAAATATCTAATTGTTTATAAAATGGTCTGAGACCTGACAATTAGGCATGCATTTTTCCTAGCCCTATGTACAAGATTCAAATCAACACAATAAGTCAATTGAGGTTGGATAAAACGTCCATGTTTAGAAGGTGTGTATCATGCTTTCAAATGCCCACAAATTTCACAGAAAATTAAGGGACTAAGTACCAAACGAAATATAAAAACTCTAAAATATCTAAAAGATCTTCGAATCCATATCAGCCAAATAATTGCTTATCTATCCTACAGTGATTTATCAAGAACTAAACAACCCATATAAATATATTATACATAAGTCAAAAATGCAGGGGAAAAATGTAGGAGAAAATAATGTGGGTATGATAAGAGGTGTGACCATTCAAGATATGGCACATGGAACTAGATTTGATATCAAGTAACTGATTGATATTGACTGTCATAATTCATCCAATCAGGGAGCTTGAATTCTTAAATCAGTTGGAAGTTGAAAACTACTCATAATAATAAATGCATTGTCTTTTTGATAACTCCAAAAAAACTTCAAAACTTAATTAACATGTGTGATGAATGATTAAAAAACTCATGAGGTATGATTGATCAGTCATTGATAAGTACATTTGTGTATGATGCAAATATGATGATTTATGATGTGATTAGGTTTGTTTATTCGAATATGAGAATTTTATTGCTAATAATGAAAATAAGAGTTACAATGTCAAATTTCGGCTAAGAGGGGTTAGGTGAATGAAATTTAGATATATTGGTTTGGACTTAAATAGATTTGGTTGATCAATTAGCGAGCGAGTTCATTTGAGCTTCAAACGATAGTGATATTAACCTTGACTTATCAACTATTTCTAATCTTGTAGTACTTGTATCCATTTAGTTGAAAGATGATTCATGTTCTCACATATATATTCAATCCAATACTTAGTTGTGATAATTTGAATTAATTTCTTGTGGCAATTTACTATTAATGTCATCATAATTATTATTCTCAACTTATCAAACTAAACCCTACACTTAGCAATGTGGCAACTTATAGACCTCCCCTTGTGTGCCACCAAACTCCACTCCCCCAATCAAAACTCACCGCATGTACTCCACCACCATTCACCACCTAACTCTCCGATTTGTTTTGACAAAAGAAAAAGAACTTCGTGATTTGTGAATCAGCAACGATTTGAAGCATGGGGGCAAATCCAAATGCCAGTACTAATGTCAACTAGTCTATAAGTAACAACAAAGTAACGTCTGTGTAGTTTGTGATGTGATAATTCGTTCACATATTATAATATAAATAAATTAAAAAAATAAAATTACGGATCTTCAAATTAAATATATAAATCGTACTACTTGATAATTTTCATCGGGAATTAGAATAAGGAATCATTATAGAGAATCTACCATATTTTGCCACCTCACTCAAACCACATGATCCTAAAAACGACCCCCCTATATTTCCCCACAATTGCATCTCACCACCTGTTTCCTTCAGCCCACTGTACATTTTTATTTTTAAAAATCCTTTTCCGTATCCATACGTTTCTGTAAATACGATTACGATAGCATACCACCCCCCACCCCACCCGTCTACTACTTGGCCAGCCCGCCCCCTAGATTTATTCCCAACACCTCTGTAAATCTTTCTCTCCTCTCTCTCTCTCTCTATCTTTATTTCTCTTCTCTTTGTGCCCTCCCCAACCCTTTTGTCGGTGATATCAGATCTTGCAGGGTACAAGCTCTGTTGGCTCAAAAACTGTTGCTTTTTCATCGAATTCTTGTTCAAAACGACGTTAAATCGCCAAAGGGTGTCCTTTGATTTGTGGGTTTTGTGTCTAGGTTGGGAAATGTTGAAGCTTTATGTGTTTGGTGGTTTATGGTGGTAGTTGGTGGGCTGTTTTATTGTTGTTCATCAGTGAGCTTGGAATCGGAGTTGGAGGAGTGCATGAGGGATTTGGTTTTGTGGGTTCTATGCTGGGTGAAGTTGGGGTTGAGAATAAGGTGGGATTGTGGGCTGGTGATCAGGAGCAGCGGTCGGTGGGGCAAATGCGGCTAAGACTTGTTGATTGGATTTGATCGTATTTGAGACCTGGGTTGTTTCTATTTTTGGTTGATCTCAGCTGGGTAAGGGCTTTTTGGATCAGTTTTTTGAGATTTGGAGATCTCTCAAGTTCTGGGTTTTGACACCAAAATGCAGCAGGATCAGTTAAAGAAGGTGACTTGACTTTCATTGGCTTCAGAGAAAAATTACCAACTTCTTTAATTTTTGATTGAGTTTGAGTAATTGGGGTGGCAGTAAATTGTGTTTTGATAATTGGAACATGACTTGATCCGTTGTACTCGTGAAGTTGTTTGTGATCATGTTTGTTTTGTACTGGTTTATAGTCAAAGTTGGGATCTTTCTGCAAATTGATCTTTGAAACGGAACTTTTTTTGGGTCTGGGGTTGAGTGGGGCATATGTTAGCTGGAAATGTAACATAATTATTGGTTATGATTCTTGTTATCTATAATTAAGTGCTAAGGAGGTTCCATTTTTGTTTTATATAACAGCCATAATGGATAACGGCATAAGTTAATGCGAATTCCCTGAATGATGTGCTTCCATTCGTATTCTGGAATTTGTCCGTTGGTTTAATGCTTTTTCATTCTCTTTTGAAATCATTATATGCCAATTTCATGGCTCTCTCGCTTTCTGAACTAGATTCCTGTCTGCTTAAATGATATTTCTGTCGGGCTGGGCCTTATAAACATCTGGTTTTTTTCCCAAATCAACGTCTCGTTGTTTTCAAATTTCAGTTGTCCTTAACTTCTAAAGCCTTAGGAATTGGAGTTATTTGTTTGTTGTGCAGTTTATGTTCTCTTTGAGAGTCCTGGAGTTGACATTTAGGAATTTCCATATGTTGTGATAGTATCGTAGTTCAGGATCCCATACGATATTTGTTATACTTGTATCTGTCAGAGTTTCTTGACGACGTAAGAAATAGATGCACAGAGCTCCCATTGATTTGGAGAAAGCTGTGATTGATTGTGGTGATATATGATGTGCATGACTTACACTGCCTTCTGATCTGAGTGGAATTCAATGCAACAGAGTCAAACAGAGATGGACTTCTTCTCCGATTATGGTGATGCCAATCGCTACAAAATTCAGGAAGTCATTGGAAAAGGAAGCTATGGTGTCGTTTGCTCAGCAATAGACACTCATACTGGTGAAAAAGTGGCAATCAAGAAAATACATGATATTTTTGAACATATATCTGATGCTGCTCGTATTCTTCGTGAGATCAAGCTTCTCAGACTTCTACGGCATCCCGACATTGTTGAAATTAAACACATTATGTTACCACCCTCTAGAAGAGATTTTAAAGATATTTATGTTGTTTTTGAGCTCATGGAATCAGATCTTCATCAGGTTATCAAAGCCAACGATGACCTAACTCGAGAGCACTATCAGTTCTTTCTTTACCAGCTTCTCCGTGCATTGAAGTATATTCATACTGGTACTTTTCACTCTCCAACTTCTTTCCTGCCTTACCTTGATACCTTTATATTTGCAGAAGTGAAGGAAACAAAATCATGATGGGTTTGATTGCTTGCGAGAAGGATAGCCCTTATTTTTGCATAGGGACTTGTGTTCTGTCATGTTTCTAGTGGTTGATTGGGTCTGTTATGCATTTAGGTTTTTTCCTTTTGATTGTACCCGTCTGTTTGGAGGGTGTTCATGGGTGATGATGGTTTATGATTCTTACCTACTTGTATGCAGCGAATGTCTACCATCGAGATTTAAAACCAAAGAACATATTGGCAAATGCAAATTGTAAGCTTAAAATCTGTGATTTTGGGCTAGCAAGAGTTGCCTTCAATGATACGCCTACAACAATTTTTTGGACGGTAATTACTTTGTAATGTTGTTCATTTTATATATGCTAGAGTTATTTCCAAGTAGCACTTAAACCATTTTCCAGCACCTATTTTGAATATGGCACTGATAATTCTTTACCTTTGATGGGATATCTGCAGGACTATGTTGCAACTAGATGGTATAGAGCTCCAGAGCTATGCGGATCATTTTTCTCTAAGGTAGAGCCTTACATAGAATTTGTAAACATGTTAAACTTCATTCCATTCTAAATAAGGCATGGGTTCACAAGTAGGTTTATCTGAATTTAGAAACTGAGTGCTGCATCTATGCTTGCATTTGGCCACGAGTATTGCATTCAAATGCAATAGAGTTTCCCGTCCCCTCTGTTTCTGTCAGCTTCATTCTATTGACTATTACTTCCGAAGTCCAGGCTGGATGTATTATCCGTAGGATAGACAGTTTGTGAGGATGACATGAAATAGTAAATTGATGATACTTACTATTGCAATGTTGTGGGTTGTAGTTGTCTTTTGTTCTTGTGCATTACATCGTAATATGATTCTAGTTCTTGAGTAAGTGTTTATTTATTTATTTACTTTACTACCTATTAATTTGTGAAAACATGTGAATGCAGTATACACCTGCAATCGATATATGGAGTATAGGATGCATATTTGCTGAGGTATTAACAGGAAAGCCACTTTTTCCTGGAAAGAATGTTGTTCACCAACTAGATTTGATGACTGATCTGCTGGGGACCCCCTCATTAGATACCATATCTCGGGTATGGAGACCCGTCTTTTCCTGTCCAATGCCTTTTGTTTCTATTTGTATTTGTTATTGTTTTCTGTGCTGTAGTAACAGTGCTAATACCAACCTTCTGCTTGTCTGAATGCAGGTTCGAAATGAAAAGGCAAGAAGATACTTAACTAGTATGAGGAAAAAGCAGCCTGTGTCATTTGCACAAAAATTTCCTAATGCTGATCCTCTAGCACTGAGACTCTTGGAAAGATTGCTGGCCTTCGATCCAAAGGACCGACCAACTGCGGAAGAGGTTTGTGATCTTGTATTTGACTATATACTTTCTTTGTGTATATACTTTGTTTGTGTATGGTCTATCTCTAGATAGAGCATGATTTAATCACTTGATATTAAAGGTGTTGAAATCAGCATGTTTTATTTTTACCAGGCACTTGCTGATCCTTACTTTAAGGGACTGTCAAGAATTGAGAGGGAACCTTCATGCCAACCTATTACAAAGATGGAGTTTGAATTTGAAAGGCGAAGGGTCACGAAAGAGGACATACGTGAACTAATTTTTCGGGAGATACTGGAGTACCATCCTCAATTGCTTAAAGACTATGTAAATGGAACCGAGAGAACAAATTTTCTCTATCCAAGGTACAAACTAGCTGAAGTCGGTTTCAAGACTTACTTATTATTACAGAAATTGATTAAGGTCCTTTATTTTGCTATCTTTGCCCTGATTCTGTTGATGTCTTTGTACACAGTGCTGTTGATCAATTCAGAAAGCAGTTTGCACATCTCGAAGAAAGTGGTGGTAAAAGTGGTCCAGTTATTCCACTTGAACGCAAGCATACCTCTCTTCCTAGGTAAAATTTGTGTTCCTTTTCTTCATTACTGTACATTAACAAACTGCTGTCGAATGCAATCTACCGAGTACTGATTCTCTGTAACCACGGTATTTTTCTATTGTCCGACCTTTAATATCAAACAATCCCCTATTTAAGGTACATCTTCTTGATAGGTATGACCAGCAGTGGTCTTCCTTCCCTAGAAAGATACAAGTACGACTTGTATTGGATTATCAATGGTTCCAATGATAATTTCGAATGTGTTGAATTTTGCAGGTCCACAATTGTACATTCAAATACAGTTCCCCCCAAAGATCAACAAAACTATCCATCCTTGAGAGATCAGAAAAATGCTGAAGAGGCATACAAGAATTCGAGGGACACAGAAGGAATTCATGTAAATCTGTCAAGAAGCATGCAGCCACCACAAAGAATTTCGTTGGGTATGCACAACAATTGTAGGAGTTTTTAGCTGTTCTATTCATTTCTTCTTTTGCCGTTTAGATCTAACTGGAATTTGGTACTTTTGCAGCCAAACCAGGACGAGTTGTAGGACCTGTTGCACAATACGAGAATGGAAATATGATGAAAGATACTTATGACCGAAGGACAGTAGTTAGAAGTTCAGTCCTCCCCCCACAGGCTGTCCCTCCTGCGTATTGTTATCGCAAGCCCAGTACTGGAAATCAAGAAAGGTCTGCAGTGGAAGTGGACAGGAACTTGTCCGGACAAGCCAAGCAAGCCACACAGTATGGCATGGCAACAAAAGTAGCACCGGATGTAGCTATCAGCATCGACTCCAACCCTTTTTTTATGACTCGGGTTGGACTCCCGAAAGTTGAACATGATGACCGAATTGCTATTGACACAAACTACTTGCAGACAAAGGCTCCGTATGGTGGGATTGGTGCTGCTGCCGCCACAGCAGCAGCCCACCGCAAGGTCGGAACCGTTCAGTTCGGCATGCAAAGGATGTATTAGGGACAGCACTTATGGATGTTGGGTCATGAAAATGTTGCCTCATGAAGCAGCTTGTGCCGAGCGGGGAAGATGGAGCGCAGCTCATACACGGCAGGGAGGCTCCATGAAGGGAACGGATAAGCACTCCAAGGGTGGTTGTGAGCAGGTGATGGGAGTGCTTTGCTTTAAAGAGCCAGCTTTTTCTGGTTATGCTACATACGAGTACATTTATCTTCGTTTTAGAAACTGTGTCATCAAAGTTATACAATCAAATCCGAAAACAGAACTCTTGTTTGTCTCTTGCGGAGGTGCCTGTAGAGTCGATATGAACATGAAAATGTGCATGCCAAAGTATGGATTTCACGAGTGATAAACGAGGCCTTGGTTTGGTGTTCATCTTTGTCCCCTCCCCTCCTCAGCAATGGTATTTCATTAGACTAAATGAACTCGGTCTTTCTTCCGGTAGTGGCTCATGCCTTTCTGGACCCAGACCGAACCAAACTGGTAGTACTAGTAATTGAATTTTGACAAAACTTGAAATCTAAACTTACACTGGTGTATTTGGTTTGGATCATGACTCCACGTGAAATCTGAACGTGGATGGTTGAATTTTGTTCATGACTCCTTACCAGTGAAACCTGGACCACATTGGAACTACAACTCGCTTTGCAGTTACAAAATTACAACGTAAATCGAACCAAACCAGACCGTGCTTGCCCCTACGACAGACCACACGATTCTAAGCATTTGGCCCAATTTGAGAGAGCACTGAAAAAACACATGAAAACGGATATGTACAGTTTTGGTGGGTGAGAATGTGGGAGTAAATGAGTGGGCAGCCATGGCTATCAACAAACTACAAGGCAATAGTTTCTGACTCACACAAAAATGCAGTAATGCACAAACACACACATCACAGACAGAGATGCATGGTGATGGATGATGGATGCACCAATAGGTCTCTTGTGATTGTAATTAAGATGATGGGTGCGCATAGTTCCATGGCATCATTATTCACTACATGATCTCCCAACTTCTCTGTCCCTATTGGACTCATTTCATGTTTATGGATGGACCCCCTTTGCACGTATGCTTTGTCCCCATGGTCACCATCGCATGGGCCCCTAGCTTCTTAAGCTGATGCATTTCTTAGGATTTAGGAGGACTGGTTTGATTTGCATATAATTGTTGAGATAAGTTGTGTGCTACTTACAATTGATCTGCACAAGTGATTTTCAGATATCATATAATTGTGAGATTTACTATCACTAATATTGAAGCTGATGATCATTTAAATACATGTTGTGAGATTTATTATCATTGATTGTCATTATCCTTAAGTATCCTTGAGATTGGAAACATTGACATGTTCATAAACATTTTAGCCGTTGATCCAACTAATAGTTCAATCATGCGCACATGAATGACTCTTAACTATCAAGTGTGAGATCCACTTTTATCACCGCCAATTGTTTTTAGCATCACTTATGTTCAGATGAAAACCATTTACACTCACATAACCAGTTGAGAGTCATTCACCCACATGAACAATTGTTCTTAGCATCAGTCATGTGTATAAAGGAACTTTGTGTACTTGACTTGAGTACGGAGATTGCAGAAAGGAAGGGAAGGAGAAAAATAATGCAAGTAAAACTGAAAGAAGTATAGGCAGGTGGGATCTGATTCTGATTGTGATCCAAGAAATGTTATTAATTTGGAGATCAGAATAAAGTATAATATAAGAGAGTAGTATAGGTGTGTGTAGGCAGGGCTGCAGGCTGTAGTGTGGGATGTGAATGTGACAGCAACAAGTGAGAAGAAGGGGGGGTTTGGGTGGCTCTGATCACATGGAGCCCCATATGCCCAACAACACCAAATCTGTAAGCACAATCCCAATGACCCAAACCACCCGCTGGTTTCCTCCTTGGAAACAGCACCACCTCCTTCTCCATACCACCTTTCTCCTCCCCCATTCACCGCCTCCATCACCGTAAGCATCATAAAGAAATTAAAATGCTGTCGAGATTTACTTAAATGAGAGTAAACAAAAACATTCGAATACTTATTTTTTGTGCGTTTACATGCACATGGGAGATTAAAATCTTGTGCATTGTACCTTACAAATTAGTAATCTATTATCTAGAATCATGAACAAGATAAAATGCCATAGTTTAGTTAATTTGTGATAGTTGGGTCGATGACACTCCTATAATTTTTGACTTCCTTCCAATCCAACATGAGAGTATTTTTGTTATACAAGCAATGTTAAGAGTGAAAGGATGAACATGAAATATCGTCCGACATCAGAAAGCTAGATATGATCGGAAACAATTAGTTCATACCTTTGAGTTATAAGATTTTACACCACTTACATACTCTCATGTAAATAAGTTTCGTTAATAATATAATTAAGAAAGTAAAATTTGATTATAGAAGGGGTTTTCTTTTGTGGGGCTCAAGGGTGGGGCCAGAGAAAAAGTGCCACTTGGCAACCATGCCAAGCTAGTGATGTAGATCACAAGAAGGGAGAGGAGGGTGGGAAGGCACTGAGGCACATGGGGGGTGTTAGGTTCAAGAAAATCATGTGATCACATGTGCTCTCTCTTCACTTTGTTTTGTACTTTGGGCCCATTTTCTCTCGCTCTATGTGAGTATATATCTCCACCTGATGCAAGTTTTTACACATCTTTTGGACTCTCGTCCTCCCGCGCGTTTGGGTCTTTCCCCATCTGGTAACATTTGGTAAAGATTTAGTGAATGTAAACGAGTTAGCCGAACTTAGCCGATTGTCCTCCTCATACCACACAATGCTTCACTATGAATGTTCCATTGTTCATATTGGTAAACATGCTTAGTTACAGCAGTGTTTTCTGTGAAGCTTGATCAAATCTTACATTACTTTCCATAATCACAATCACTCATATGCTACCTTAGACCGATGCTTGTCCTATCTACATTGTTAACTCCTTAAAAGTTGGATGAAAATTAGCGGTGTGACTCTTACACACTAGAAATGAAAGATGCCATACATAGCTGTAATATTGACTTAAATTTGACTAAATTAATAATGAATTCGACGTAATTTGATAACTGTCGATAGAACAAACAAGTAGTGGATGATTTAATCATTATGAAAGTTGATTATAATTCGTGATTACAATTTGCTTGATATTCTAGTTTACTTTTGACTAAAAGTCGAGGAAAGAGTTAAGCTTTTGACTCTAGTACCATGGACTCATATGATTCTCATACAAATCACAATCAAAATGGATTAGCATTTGTCTTCCATAGCTAAATCACCAAACCAACGCGCCCGAGTACATTCGTGCCAATCCATAGCACACTAGACTCCAAATCCCCAAACAAAGAGCTTGGGAAGCCAAAAACTCTGTGGGGCCAAAGCTTCGTTGGCATTGACATTTCTAGACCTCCACAATAATTTAACATGCCCCCCCCTTCCTTCTCCTCCTCCTCCTCATTCCTTCACAAAAGTCATAACACCCGAAACCTCTGTTTTTCCTTCCAAATTCATCCATGGAGGAAACTCAATTCCAATTCCAAGTCCAAACCCAGAAAACAAAACCCACATTAAAGAGGAAAACCCACCAAAATTCTCACATGGGAAATGCAAAGTTTGAATCTTTGTCCGGATTTAATCGGCTGAAAACAGGGTCGAAAACCAGAGAGAGCAGAAAACAGAGGAGGGATTGCTTGAAGAGCAATCAGCTCAAAGATGTGAAGAAATGCGAAGAAGGAGACGATGATGACAAGGAGGTGGTGGAGCAGAAGATAGAGGCATTGCAGAGGATTGTGCCCGGCTGCGAAGAGCGCGGCGTCGACAAGCTGTTCGAAGAGACTGCTGGGTACATAATGGAGTTGCAGGGGCAGCTCAAGGCCATGAAAGCTCTGGCCAGCTTTGTTGAAGGTTTGGAGAAGGAGAAGAGGAAGTTTGGAGGTTGATCATTGGTTCATCATTTGGTTCAACACCAATCAAATGTTTTCTTTTGTTCTCATCTTGTAATTTCTCTGTTGGGTAGCTTCTTTTTTTTATTGTTTTATTTTCTTAATTACCTCTTCATAATGTTAATTTTTTGATAATCTTTGTAATGAGCTAATGAATAGGAAAATATCAAGTACTTTTGTACTAAAGAAATTGTGTAGAATGCCTTTTCTCACATGGTGTTGGGAGGAACTCCAGATGTCTTTAACCACTCTCCTGTGTAGTTCTGCCTGTATAATTCTCTTTCAATTACTTTTATGTGTAGTTCTGTTAGTTTAATTATCTGTTATTCTCGCTATAATCGTTAAAAAACGTTGCCAGTTTGCCGGAGTTTGATGGGCAATGCAGGCTCAGAAAGCTGATTATCTAGAAGGGCTGCAGCTGTGATTAGATAATGATAATTTTGCATCTGGTTGGCTGCATGTTTTTTGGTGTCTGCACTCTGCCTGATCTATTGATCTATTTTTCTTCTATTTGGTATGTTTGATTACTGAGGAAACTGTGTTCTAGAAACTTAGAATGTGGGTTGTTAAGCATGTGGTTAGTGACCTAATCTCAATGACCGAAAGGTAATGAAGGCCAAAGGCATTTTGATTGGTGTTTTGACTTTGATTTGAGATAATGCTAATTACCTTTTGGAGAATGGCCTTGTTTTTCCTTATCATTACGTACGGGATTCGAGTTCTGTGGGTTCGAAAATGATGCAATGCAGTTGAAATTACCAAGTTAGAGAGTGGAAAATGCTGTATAGGCAATATTAAAACTCTTCAAATCCGTTGTATAAAATCAGTTTCTATCATAATTTCTTGGGACGTGGTAAAGTACTAGACAACCGAAAAAGATTTCATTGTAACATTTAAGACTAAATAGTAAATACAGTTACTGATGTCATCGCTGTTGGCTTTGTGCAACCTTCCAATATTGACTTTGGACATTGGCAAGTCTAGACTCTAAATTTGCCGCTTTTTGACCATTGATTATTGGCAACATACTATCACGTCAAGCCGTTAGTTAGTTTTACACTATACCTCATCTCTTTCTTGGCACTAGCCCAACTTGTAAAACGAACACCATATCCCTTCACTAACTTATGTGCATTTGATTGATTTGAATTTAATTCAATCATCTTTTAAGTAAGATGTATGGAGTCATATTATTTATTAAAGCACTGATGTTACTGGAACGTTTTAAAATTTCATTCAAAAGTATTTCTTGAAGGTTACTTCTGAAGTCTCTAATTTTACCTTACATTTCACATTGATCCCCAATCTATACTCGGGCGGCAATACTTTGAATGTCATATTCACCACTTGGTATGGGCAGTTGGGAAAAAAGAGCTGTCCAACTGCAAGGGGGGTGCATGTACTGTGCTTGTAGCATTGCATTCAGACCCAATATAAGAAACAAGATAGGAGAAGAAAACAAAGCAAAAGTGGTGTTGTCTAAAAGGAAAGCACTGCCATGGCAGGGTGGTCCTCATGGAACATTCATGGTATTCAGGCTACATCCTGCAAACATAACTGAAAAACAAGGCTGTAATTTTCAAATTTCCATATTCTTGTGTTTACACCCAACCCAAATAAACACTGCAAACATTGCCCATTCTCTTGTGTTCATCTGTCTCTCCATGCTTCACTTTTGTGTTTAACTTTATTTCATTCCAATTTCAAACCAACACTTTTTGCTTCCAAAAGTTTCTAGGGTTAACTATATATAAGCACACAAACTATGAGGTCAAATTTCAAACCAACACTTTTTGCTTCCAAAAGTTTCTAGGGTTAACTATATATAAGCACACAAACTATGAGGTCAATTTCAAGTTGGTACCAAACTTGTAAAACCCTACAAACACATATCCAAACTTTACAAAACCTTACAAATTAAGTCCTCCGTTAGTAATTCCGTCAAAACTGCTGTTAATTGCTAACTGGCTATGCCCAGTTGGCAATTTCTTGCTGACGTGGACTTTTGACTTGACCCCAAAGCTTCATTTCCCTGCTCCAAAGGCAAACACTGGAGATGGTAGGAAGTGATTAGTGTAAGCAATGTTCTAGGCCACAACTTTTTGGGGAAAGATTGATGTTTGTGGTACAATGGTATTCTGAACATGTCTATTTTGGTTATGTGATATACGATGAATTATCTTATGTGATTATCTTTTTGAGTTGTGTATGAAACTCATTAAGTGGCCATTGATGGAGCCATTTTGAGTTATGTATGGAACTCTTTTTGTGCAGTAATGAAATTAGGTTGTGTTAGCTGCACTAATGATCAAAATTGGTCTTTAAGATGCATATATGATGTGTATATTGTGGCATTTAATTTTGGAAATAAGGCTTGATAACAAACATAAAGGAGCTATATTTCATTGTGGGGCTAAATCATAAAGGGCGGGGAAATGAAGCTTTGGGGTCAGTCAAAAGCCCACGTCAGCAAAAAATTGCCAACTGGGCATAGACAGTCAGCAATTAACGGTAGTTTTGACGGATTTACTAATGGAGGACTTAATTTGTAAGGTTTTATAAAGTTTGGATATGTGTTTGTAGGGTTTTACAAGTTAAATTGACCTCATAATTTGTGTGATTATATGTAGTTAACCCAAGTTTCTATAGTAAATGAGACATAAACCCTTAAAATTTAAACTTTTTCATTTAAAACCGACCAAACATTTTTCTTATGAATAAAGCCCGCTGACTAGATGTCAATTTAAAAACTTTCCATATTTGTCTTTATGTATGTGTTTATCTGCCAAATATACCCTTATTTATAATTAAAGAGATATATAATTGGTGGTTTGATTTAGGTGTTTACACATATAATAATATGACCATACTTAGGTGACATGATTTAGGTGTTTACAAAATCAAATAATATGACTAAACTTAGGTGGCATGATTTAGGTGTTTACAAAATAATATTACCCAGTTATATCGTCTCAAGAGAACACATGATTACCTAAGTTACACCACCAAAGTTGACTTACACCCATGTGAATTGGCTCAGGTTGCTATAAGTCTACCTATATCAAGGTGGATTGGCTTAGGTTTTTTGTAAGTTGACTTACACAGGTGGATTGGCTAAGACTTTCTGTCAATTTTTTATTTCTTAGGTGGCCTAAAGTTATATAAATTCGTGTAATTTTAAAATAATACATGATTACCTAAGTTATAATACCTGAACATATCCACCTGTAAACACTATATACCGATATTTACATAAAAAATACATATACCTACGGAATAGTTTAGGGAGGGGGCATACATTTGTACCTACCTTGAAGGAGGGTTAGTTAATTTTTTTCAATTTTACTTTATTTGTTTTTAAATGTAAAATGGCATACATGTAAATAATTTAAATTGGTTGGTTGTTTATAGATTTTATGTGATAAGACTATTAAATGATGAGTTTTATTCAACAAAAAAAATACACATGGGTATCAATCTAAATAATACAAATTTTTTGGGCTTATGTCCCATTAACCCAAGTTTTTATTTGGTCGAATTTTGCTTCTAAAAGATTAGATGCACTATGGATCTTCCCAAAATAGGAGGACAAGAGAATTGGGCCTGGATGGGGGGATGTCTTTGCTTTCAAGTCAGATTGGTCCAAAGGGCCTTCCCAAACAGAAGCTCCATAGTGGAGTCTGTGGCTTAATTTGACTTAACACACGAAGAAACTTGGGGAATTATCAATAATAGGCCAAGTGGAAAACTTTTTTTCCAAAATAGGCAACAGGCATCGGTCTGTTCTATGGTAGGCAAATTTGTATAGTCAATTTGTAATTAACCCCCTTGTAGTTAGGTCCAGTGTAGAAGTACCGTAGTATGTCTATAGTCCATCATAGTGTAATTGTAATCAGTAGTAGTCGTAGTCCAGTGAAAAGAAAACAAATAATTTTTAAAAATTTGCAATTAAATCCCTAGGCACTAAAAGTTTGGTAGTAGTCCATTTCTAAAAAACAAATTACTATCCATAATTTGCAGTTAAATCCATGAATACCCAAAGTGTGATCGTAGTGTCCCATAGTGTGGTTATAGTCCACCATAGTGTGATGCCGTATTGGACATTGCCGCCGCGCTCATGCTCTGCAACACCAAAATCAACACCAACCCACGAAATTAGAGACAAAACCCATGAACCAACACAAAGAACCCACTTCAAAGAAGCCATCTTTATCCACAACAACTGAAGAAACGGCCTCAAAAGCGACCAAGGAAACCACTTTTTGTAGCTAATGACCGCCGTCTGCAGCTCGCTGGTGCCGCCGTCGACGGCCCTCTTGAACATCATGAAATCCGCAATCGAATTGCTCCTCAAAAACTGCTCCTCCGTGCCGTCCTCAATTGAGCTAATAGAAGCCGAGCCCAATACCTTGAAAGGCGCCAACTTTGAGGATTTGGGGAAATGAAGCTTTCGTTTGGAGGGTGGGGATTCAAATGGCCTGGATTTGAAGCTTGTGGTGGTAGAAGAAGAATATGGGTAAGTGCTGGAATTGAAGGGAAACGAAGAAGATGAGAAGAGAATTGAGAGTGAAGTTGACTACGATTTTGGTATGGGGGACTTGTAGTGTAATTACTAATTAGGCAATACTGGTGAAAGAACTTCTTGTACAATTAGGCAAAATTTTTGCCTAGTTTTAGAACAGATTTGGCTGCCCCAACATTTTAGAACTAAATTTGGCCACTTGGCCTATTTTTGATAATTCCCCAAGAAACTTGGGGAACTATCCAAATTAGGCTTAGTGGGGAATTCCTGTTCTAAAATAGGTAGCGAGCATCAGGTAGTTCTACACTAGGTAAATTACTATACATATTTGCAATTAAATTCCTAGTGGTCGTGGTCAACCATAGTGTTGTCGTAGTTCATCGTAGTGTAGTCGTAATCCGCCGTAGTGTGGTTGTAGTCCATTTTAAAAAAAAAAGAATTACTATTCACAAGTTGCAATTAAACCCTTGATGATATTATAGTATGCACATAGTGCTCCGTAGTTGTCCATAGTACCTTCATAGTCACACTTTGCAATTAAACCCAAATGATATAGTGTTCATAGTATGCACATAATGCATTCATAGTTGCTCATAGTACGTACATAGTCACCAGGAAGACTGGGCAATTTATGTGCTAATTAAAATTGAACCAAGCAAACAATAGTAAGCACTAAACTCAAACCAAAATCAGCTGCATAGGTAAACCAAATTATCAAGAGGATGTGATGATCGATAAAGCAAACCGAAAATCATTGAACATAAGGGAACTTGGGTCGGGATGCCTAGCCCTAGCACAAACTACGTTGCCTGGAGAGGTAAATTTGAATTTTTTTTCTTGATGCTTATGATGAATTTTCATGTCAGTATTTTTTTGTTGAATAGCGTCATCCTTTCCGGATTGTCAACGATGAAAGAGAGAACATACCTGAAGATGACTGCACACAAGTTCAAATCAGTGTGTCTAATGCGAACAAAAAGGGTAGGAATGCCATAGCCTTTTCCGTCTCTAGTACATAATACTCTCACATTCAACACTCCACAATAGTTAGGGAAGCATGGGATAAGTTACATGTCATTCACGAAGGTGATGACCAAGTAAGGGACCTAAAACTTAAAATGGTCCTCTCTGAGTTCGAAGAACTCAGGATGATTGATTTAGAGAGTTTCTCTGATTTCTATCTCAGAGTTGAGAATGTCGCTAATGCCGCCATGAGTTTATGTTCACCTATCTCAGAGCTCACAATCGCGCAAAAAATCTTAAGGGTCTTACCTAAGAGGTTTTTTGCAAAGTGGACTGCTATCAAAGAATGTTACAACTTATCTGACAAAAAACTCCCTAAACTTGTTGGAAAATTAAAGATATATGAAAGTGAGCTAAAATTAGAGTATGATATGCACAAAAAGGACAAAGGAGTTGCTAAAATTAGTGTGACTAATCATCCTGAACTGAAAAGTTCAAAGACAGACAAATCATCTTCTATTGATGATGACATGACATTATTTGTCGGTTTAGAAAATTTCTTAAAGACAAGAAGGACTACAAGGGAAGTGCAAACTACCCTACATCAAAATTCATACCACAAGGTGTAAGGTCAAACTTCCCTCAGTACCGCCCATCATCATCGTCGTCGTTATCACCACCGTCATCCCCTAACCGAAACCTCCATTTTTCTACCACTGCCGGCCACGATGCAGGGCCCTCGCTGCAGCTGCGAAGGTACCACCAAATCTACGGACCCTAGCCTCGTTTGATCCTAACACTCCTCCTTTCAATTGATGTGGTGACATCTTTCGGCTGCAATTAGTTGGGTGCTTGCAGAGCTATGCATAATGCATATCCTGGGGACAATTGGTGAAGCTCAAGCAATACACAAAGCAATTGCATGTGCATTGTACTCTGATCAATGATGTAAAGGAGGGCTACTTCCCCACATTACCAATTGGTCTTGAGAACCTCATCCATGCCACAGCTGGCCAGAGATCAACCCGGCTTGCCATAGTTTTGTCGAGTGTCACCTCAATTTCTTCATGGATTACAGCTTGATTTGTTTCTTTAAATTGAGAAGCTTGTGTACAGCAATCTTAAGCATAGCTGATGGGCCAATGTGGTGTGAAAAGTCCCAATGCTAGTTAAGGGACCTTGGTGGTATTCATAAAGGATTGGGCCTACTCCCCCCATTGCCAATTGGTTTTGGGGTGGAGCCTCAATTTCCTTCACTCTGATCATGATTAAAAAGTACTAATTACCACTTAATTCATAGTTTTGTCGTCATCTCTTTTTTGGATTACAGCTTGATCTTTAAATTAGAACATGTGTATCGCAACCCAACTATCCAATCATCTCATCTCCCCCCCACAATTCACCATTGGTAATTTTCCACTCTTAGTTTCTGTGTTCAAGTTTTTGATCATCGAATTAAACCGTGATTATTCAATTTTTTCGAACTTGAATAGTTTTATTTTCCAATTGAATTTGTGTTGGTTTGAATAGTTGATGAACCGAATTGATCGGTTTCTAAATTTGGCTGGCTGAGTTCACGGAGCATTTCTTAATTGAGGGTTCGGATTAGTTATTGAAATTCAAGTTGAAAAACTAGTCTTGGTGGTGGTGGTGTTGTTGATGGGATTGTTTATAATTTGCATTTATTGGTTAATGCTTAATTTGTGAATTTGCACAAACTGTTTTTGTGTTAGTAGGAACTGTTTCGGTGTTGGCAGAAAGTGTTTTTGTGCCCACGAGATCATGCGAGATTTATCTTTTTCTACTGTTTCACTGTACACGCATGGGCTTTGTAAAGTGCATCACTTATCAAATTTTTTTAAAAAAATTGTATTATCCTTTTAGAAGAACTTTCAAATTTCATATCTTAGGATAGAAAAAATGGTCTTTTCTATAAACTATGAAGTCATTAATCCATTAAAATACACATGATTCTCATTTAATTATTTTCCCGTATCTGAATAACAATCGTTGTATATATATCATAGGCTCGCATTAAACATGTGCATGCACCAAATCCTCGTTTAATTGCTTTCCATATTTGAATAACAACCGTTGTATATATAGGCCATGCCATGATACTCACAACAATGCACATCTCATTACCAGCAGTGAGGCATTCAATACTTAGTCATAATGCGTCCTAATTACCTCATCGGAGTATTCCTTGCTTTGTTGATCCCTCTTGTCACTGCCAGGGTCAGAAATGATGAAGGGGTGGAATTCATAACCAACTTGAGCGATCCATATGCGATAAGTCTGGGAAAGTTTGCAGTCGGTGCGTACGATGAGAAGGAGAAGAAGACCTTGGTCTTTCTAAGTCTGGCTCCGGGCGGCGAGATTTTGCATTTCCCCCCCCAGACCCAGGCGACTATTTTCCTTAGAGCCCAGGATGCCCAGGTGCCCAACTCCACAACAGTGTACTACGCTACCGTATGGGACCATCTTGGTTCATTGTATTTGTCTTCATTTGATGAAGCACACTAATTTCAATGATTTTCAAAATGTATTGCTTCATTTCGGCCAACTTTGTTTACAACAAAGGAGTATAATAAAAGTTTATTTTGATGTCTATATTCTATTTTTTTGTCCTGTAAAAAAGAGCAGTCGTACCAGATTTAATAATTATTGCCTCCGTGACTAAGGGGGGTGTATTCAATCCTTCTAAATCCCAATCGAATACACCCCCTTAAATATTTAGTCACCAAATAAATTTTTTTTATTCTAAAATATAAAATTCTAGCACAACGGTCCCTTGAATGTTCGGATTGTAAAGATATGGACTCATACGGACACCTAAAATATTTGGGCCTAGCCCAACAGTCCAATCTCCTCAAATATCCACTTTCTCCACCATCAGTGGTCCACATCAGTCAGCAGAATCCACAACAACCGTCGGTCCCACAACTTTTACCACGTGCGCCGCACCATCCACGACTCTCAGCCGTCCGTTTCTCATCATAGATCATTAGATTCGATGCCTCTCCCCTAAAGTTCGAGGCAAATAGAAAGAAAAAAAAAAGACGAAAAAGCAGAGGGAATTGAGGTTTGTCAGAAACCCTAGAAGTTGCTAATCGTCACTCTCTCAACATTCTCATCACCAGCCGCACCATCTCTGATTGATTTCAGGTTCGTTTTCATTTTCCCGAGAAAAAAAAAATTGCAAGAAAATGATATAAAATGAGATGAATTTAGTTGTGATTTTTTTTTTCCTGGTAGCCAAACATCGATTTTGAGTTTGTTCGAAATTTCGGTTTTGAGTTTGTTAGGGTTTTTTGAAATGGCGGAGGAGAGGACGGTTGACATCGCCGACGATCAGGCGGAGGATTTCTACGATGCCGATCAGGCGGCGGAGATTCTGGGCCGCAAGGTCGAGGTTTTGGAGAGTGAAAAGCTCCAGCTCGAGCGCGATAACAAGGAAACCAAGGAGAAAATTGAGGAATTGACGGCGGAGATTGAGAAATTGAAGTCCGGCGAGAAGGCGACGAAGGAGAGGCTGAGGGAGATGGAGTTGGAGATTGAGAGGAATGATGAGGGGAAAGATGTGCTGGAGTCGGTTGCGAATCGGGCGATGGAGCTCGAGACTGAGGTGGCTAGGCTGCAACAGGATCTGATTTCGGCTGTGGCGGAGGCGGAGGATGCGAATAATGAGGTTTCGGAGCTGAAGAGGGTGTTGGGGGAGAAGGATGAGAAGATTGATGGGCTGGAGAGGGAGATTGAGGGGCTGAAGACGGCGAAAGCCGAGAGTGATAAGAAGGTTAGGGAGTTGGAGAGGAAGATTGGGGTTTTGGAAGTGAAGGATAGTGAGGAGAAGAGCAAGATTGTGAGGGTTGAGGAGGAAATGAGGGAAAGGCTTGATGTGAAGGAGAGTGAGCTTAGCTTGCTGAAGAAGAAAGTCGAGGATTTGGAGGCGGTGATTGCGAAGAACAATGCTGAATTGGGGAAGAGGGTGACTGAGAAGGCGAATGTCGAAGCGGCATTGAAGGGATCGGAGGAGAAGTGTAGGGCCATGGAAATGAAGATGGTGCAATTGCAGAAGGATGTGGAGGAGGCTGAGAGGGTTGCGGATGGATTGAAGGAGAGGACTGTCTGCGCCATTAACGGGACTGTGAATGAAATGAAGGAGATTTTGGATGATGGAGAGACGGGATCCAAGGGGTTGAGCTTGCCGGTAGTGGCAGGGTCTACTGGAGCCATTGTTGCAGTGGCTGCTGCTGCTGTCTATGTTTTGTATGTAAGGCAGAGGTGACGGGATGGCTATGCGGCTGTAGAGGAAAGAACCAGGCGGGTTTTAAAGCTAGAGGTGAGGGTTTATTAATTAAGAACACGTTACAATTTTGTTAGACGTACTGAATGCTCTTTTTTTGGCCTTAGTTTTTAAAGAGCCTATGGATGTCTTCTGAGCTCTATCATTTTGGGATGCTTTGCTTTTACTTGCTTGGTTGGGAAAAATCCATATATATATAGTTAGTTTTGCAAGGATTTACTATACTTGGCTATTATCTACATGTATTGTTTTGCTGTCTACTCTAAGGCATCTTGAATTGCTTGAATAACACAAATACAGTGTGAAATCTTTTAGCTTATTATTTGATCATGTGCGTGTAGTCTATTTTCCTTTTGTTATATCACTTTAGGGATTTGATATCTCATAGCAATTTGGCTGGAGTTATCGAGAAGCCTCGTTGGTGCTCTCCTCAAAATGTCTTTTTAGTAGGTTTTGAAGAACAAGTGATCTGTAATTAGAATCATGGTGATAGACGTGGTTACATTTGGATTCAATATTGTTACTTGTTCAGTTGCCTCTGTTGCTTTGTGGGTTTTGCTGGACTCCAAATCAGACAAATCCTCAATTATGTCAAGTTCTATGTAAAAAAACCCCAACACCATTCTAGTGATCATGTACGTTACCTAATAGCCTAATAGCCAAAGTCGGTAAACGTTCGTTGTAGCCTGTTTGCTCTTTGTGGAATCTTCAATTACTCACTTTCCATTTGATTTGAGCCTCTGATTTAGGCACAAATTCATGGTTAAAGAATGATCCCATTCCTGTTTATATTGATTTTATTCACTACCCTGTCATATTCATTTACTGCTACTTAATAGTTTTTCGTGCTTTGTTCTTGAGCATCTAGTATCTGCACAAACCTGGTTGATTGCTTTGAATGCCTTCTCGACTTAGACCTAAATGACAATTCGCAGTTATATTTCCTTTTGATAACTAAACCGAAAGTTGCTATAGAGGAGTTATTGATCTCCAATATGTACTAGTTCAGTGTCTATGCAAGTCTCATACACTCATTCTGCTTTAGTAATACCATGTGGCTATTTTGACAAACGTAAACCTCCAAAAAGAGGCACATGTCTGTATTTTGTAATCCAAGGAACATCCACTGATGAGCAGTAGAATTCATTTCTCTACATAGAATCTAAATCAGAAAAGATTTTTTTTTTTTTTTTACATAGTCAGCCTAAACATAAATAAAAGCTTAGATTGCTAATTTATTATTCAGAATGTACTTGCATTCATAATCTTAGATTGCATGTCTAAATTAACTGATACTTTTGATTCTTGTTTACTTTGTCGGTGAAATGACTTTTACAAGAGACCCCCGGGTAGGGTATCGTGATTAGCCTTTTGGGTGCGTAGTTGACTCCGTTTTGCCTTTCTTTTCGTGAGTGGGTGAAACTTTTGACGGAACAAAAGTAGCTATTATTGGGAGGGAGTCCGAAACAGTTTCTGCTTACACAAAAACATGAACAAGCGAGGAGGCCTAAACAAATGGTATAATATATTTTGGTACAAACAAACTCTGTACTTACCAGATAACAAGAAAAGAGAAATCCTCAATACATACAAATCATTGAAAGGAATATATAAGAACTGTTTATCAACAAATACGGAAAATATAATTGAAAACCACCATATAATTGAGGAAATTCACACCACACGAATAACCAATGACCAATCTCAAAGCCTCAGCTGCTAAACAAATGTATACTCTAAAAATCTCAAACTGGCCGAACCGAGCCGATTCCACCCTACTCAAACACTCTAGAGTCAGCTGTGCGACCTTCGTGGTTCAGTTGCACCAGCCATACTTCTTTTTTGTTTCTGCAATTATAGAGAAAAAGATAAAAGAGTTAGCAACAATTCAGGAGAATCGGTAGCACTACGGAATTACAGCAGGGCCTGGCCCCTACATGATAAGGCCATCCACCAACTTGTAAAGCCACGTTACTAAAGCAGCATCCTATCCTATATACAAGAATTTATGCCAGCAGATGCCAACGCATTCAACATTTCCGTCGTTAATACTAACGACCCAGAAATACAAAAGATTGAAAACCAATGAACACAAGTTGGTATTGCAGATTAAGAAAACTGCACAAACAGAGTATTAAAGGATTGAACATTTGATATATCGCCTGCTCTTCAGACTAAGATAAGTATAACGATCTTTTGGCTACATGTCGGTTGCATTTGAAACCTAACAAGTGTCCTTGATCTCGTATACTTATGCAAGAGAGTTAATTCAGATCACAAGCCAATGCAATGACAAGTAGAAACTAAGCAGGTTAAGAAACATTTAAGCATGGATCTGAGGAAGAGTTCTATCGTTGTTTAATTACCTTAATTATCTATCAGATCGGCGCAGAACTTCGAAAAGTCCACAGCAACTCCTCCATGAAGTTGGATGCAAGGGGCCTCTAGTGACAGATACAATAGACTGCACCAGAAAAACCAATTAGCAGTCGTTCATTTGAAAATAATTTCAAGCGCTGTAGAAATGTTAGCCACATGGACATCACATAGAGCAATTTAAGCGCTTACCGGATTTCCTGCGGTTTCAGGAATCACACGCTTGCCGTACTCTTCTCCAGCATCAGCTGATTCAACCGGAGGAGGAACCTCAGACGTCTCCCCAGTTTTCTCTTCTAAAGCCAGCAATTTTGTCTCCTCAGTTCCGATTGACACCGCATCCGCAACCGCAACAGCAGGAGGAACCTCTTCCGTTTCTTCGACACAAACCACTTCTGTTTCCTCAATAACCGGAGCAGCCTCGCCATTCAAGCTAGTCAATGTTGTTTCCTCAGTCCCGTTTTCCACCACCTCGACTACAGCAGGAGTTGATTCATCAGTCTCCTCCAAAGATCGCACAACTTCTTCCTTCAATCCCAAGTTGTCAACAATTTTTTCATCCAATTGTTCGGGCACAGATTCAACAGTCTCTACAACGGAGACATAAACTTCTTTTTCGTCCTCCTCCGCTTCAGGACTGATCTTTTCACCAGCTTCTTCCTCTTCATCAGAACTGCTACTGCTTGAACTCGAACTCGAATCGTCTCCTTCACGAGGCTCCTTGGCAGGCTCGGCATAAGATTCAATTGATACCTCCCTCACGGATTCATCAACATCCTCAGCAACCACATCCTTAACTGCACCCTCCGGATGAAATTTCTGGGCCTCCTCTAGCTTCCCATTTGAAGAATCCTCCATTTGGCAAAGATCTGCAGAGTTTCGATCGCCGAATTGGTTTTGGCAAGTCACAGAAGCAGTCTCTGAGCTACCCAATTCTTTGTCATCACAAGCCTTCAAGTCAGAAAATTTCTGTATATATATATACTAGTACAAAAAGCTATACAAAAAAGAAACTAAAAAAGAAACACAATTACAGATAGATTAGTAGGAACTAAGTCAAACTATGTGGAATCATATGGCCATCTAAGCAACTAACAAAATAGAACCCAAGAAGCAGAATTGCTCAACTAGATTACAGTGTAGCATCGTTTAATTAAAAAATCAGAACCTGATAAAAAGAGAAAGAGAAAGGGGTATACCTTGGAGTTGAAGGGTAGGTGGAGAGTGGTGGATGGAATTTATGGTGTTTTTGGTTTTCTTCTTGGTCTTCTTTGGGCGTGAAGGCATGGCTTTTGGTTTTTGTTGACTGGTTGCTGTGGTTTTACTGAGAAAGAAATTGGATTGAATGGTAGATGTGAATAAAGATGGTGCTGGCCTGCTGTTTACAAAGGATGAATGCAAAGAGTTTTGATTATAACGTTTTTGAAATTGAAACGGTCAAGGAGGGAAATACAAGACAACGTTGTATTGACTGAACACGTATGTCGTGAGGGGGATGGGGTCCCTTGGGAGGTAAACGGGCGGGAGTTTTTGTTAAACGGCCTTAATGAAACTACCAAGAGTCACATGAATCACAATTGTATTGAGGAAAGGAAATAGTGTTTTTTTGGTTTTTGATTTTACATATGTATTAAAAGCGTTTTTCATTCCGAGAAAACATTATCGACTGTTTACGGGTGTAATGATTCGATTTGCTCATTTTCAACTCATTTTCATGGTTCAACTAGCATATATTCCACTCCAAATAACACATGTTCCAATAAAATTGTTCGATTCATAATTATCACTATTTCAAGTAAATATACATTCTACTAAGGCGAGTCAATTCTCAACAATATGTTCAAACAATTGTAAATTTGTAATCAATTCCATCAATTTGAGGGGCCATCTATCCCCATTTCTAGATCGTGAGACATGTAGTTCTCAAGGACCATGTCCAAAATGTTAATGCCGACCTACTAAAATACTAACAAAGCTGTCCTACTTATTCCTCCCCATAACATACTTGTAATTATTCCGACCGCATGGTTGTCATCAAACGTGCCTACCATCATTGCCTGCCTCTCGTATCCAAAACCGGGCCTGAATTGAACATTAAGCCACTCAACCCAATTAAAAACGTAAGCCCAAAATTCCAGCCCAACCAAACTCCCAATCTATACATTTTCCAAACCCTAAAACCCCAAAACTTTCAGTCGTCTTCTCCTCCATTAAACCCTAGCACAAAACAACCAACTCTTTCTCTCCTCATTCTCTCTGCCGCCATGGCGACGACCACCCCAGCTCCGCCGCCCTCCGCCGTAAAACCCACCAAGGCCGTCACCAAGTCCGTCAAGCGAGCCGTCGCCGCTCTGCTGAAATGGCGGAGCTCCAAGCTCGAGGCCGGAAACCCCGACCTCCTCGAGTCCGACGAGTTCGCCTACCTGGTCCTCACCCTCAAGAAAATCCCACCAAAGGGTCGCGTCAACGCCTACAAGGTACCCCTCCCGAGCCCTCTTCACTCCTCGCCCTCGGAGTTGTGCTTAATTTACGACGACGGCCCCAAGTCGAATCTCACCAAGGACTTCATTGAGAAGAAAATCAAAGCTGAAAACATACCCATATCGAAAATTTTGAAACTTTCGAAGTTGAAGACTGATTACAAGCCATTTGAGGCGAAAAGGAAGCTGCTTTATTCTTATGATATGTTTTTAGCTGATAGAAGGATTGTGCCTTTGTTGCCTAAGTATTTGGGGAAGCAGTTTTTTAAGAAGAAGAAGATTCCGGTGCCGGTGGACTTGGAGCATAAGAATTGGAAAGAGCAGGTTGAGAGGGTTTGTGGGTCGGCCTTGGTGTTTTTGAGTACTGGGACTTGTAGCGTGGTGAAGGTGGCGAAGGTTTCGATGAGTGGGGATGAGATTGCGGCGAATGTGGTTGCGGCGATTAATGGGATTGTGGAGATTTTGCCCAAGAAGTGGAGGGATGTGAGGGCGTTTCATGTGAAGTTGTTGGAGTCGCTGGCATTGCCGGTTTATCAGGCGGTTCCAGATTTGGAGTTGAGGATTGAGGGCGATAAGGCGGAGGAGAAGGCGGCAGTGGAGGAGGCTAAAGAAGGGGTTGAGAAGAGTGAGAGTAAGGCTGTGAAGAGTGAGAAAGTGGGTAAGAAGAAGGGTAGGATTCATGAAGTGAAGTATATGGATAGCAATGTTGGTGAGGTGCTGGATGAGGATGTATTGGGTGGTGTTGGGGAAGGTAGGGAAAATGAGATTGATGAACCGAGTAGCGGTGAATTGGGGAAGAAGAAGAGGAAGAAGGAGAAGGCTGTTGGTGAGAGTACGGGTGAGAAGAGGCTGAAGAAATCATCTAAGGTGAAAGATGATACTGAGTTAATTGGTGAAAAGGTTGAGGAGTTGATCAGTGAGAAACGGTCGAAGAAGATCGGTAAGGTGGAAGATGGAGATAAGAAAGAAGATAACCAAGATGGGTTGTCTTCAAAAGGGAAGAAGAAAGAGGTTACGAAGAAGAAATCTGATGATTTATCTGTCAAAGGCGAAGAATCAGTTGGAAAGAAGGAGAAGAGGAAAAGTGAACAAGTGCAGTTGAAGAGTGGAGAAGCAAAACTGAAGAAGAAGGCTAAGAGGAAGTTCTAAAAATCAGCAGAGTAATTCGGCATAGCTGGGCTGGACAGTCTTTGCGGTGGGATTCAATATATCTAAGCAAGTATGCTGCCCATATTTAGTTGTCTGGCAGAAATTTTGATTGTTGAGTACTTTGTTGTGGCATTGAAGTTGTGATATTTTATTTAGCTTATGAATTTATGGTTTTCTTATTTACTTTGATATCTCGATTAGATCATACAAACTGGTTTTTGTTCCATCGTGGATTTCAGCATTTGCTCAACTCTAAATAGGAACTTATATTCTGATTTCCAAAATTAAAATGAGTATGGAAAAAATTGGTACCAAATTTAGGGGTCTTGCAAGTTATTTAGTGTAATTACAAATTGGTTGAAACTGGTTAATCATTTTCTCTATTGCTGGGCTTTTGATGTTACTTGAGGTTTACCTTGTGTCTGTTGCAAAACACTAATCTGAGCACTGCTAAGTTTGTTATGTGCTCAACTCTATCAGACAAGTGTGAGGTTTACGTTTGATATCAGTGGAATTCTACTGGTACTTTCTCCTTGTATTCGCTTCTCTTCGAATCTTTCAAGTTTGATATCATTGGAATTCTGCTGGTACTTTCTCCTTGTATCCTCTTCTCTTCGAATCTTTCAACTGTTAGCTTGGAGACCAAGGGTTTTGATATGATTGATTTCAATTCTGTGTAGCCACCTCTGGTTTTATGTTTCAGAGATGATGCTTATCACACTGTACGGGCATTGTATAAGTCTTTGAGACGAACATTTGTTTTGCTTTTCTTCCATGTCTTTCAAATGAACTATCGATTGTTCACATAAATTGCACTGGGAATGTGAGTGAATTCATTTGGAAGATCTTATCAAAACACTTGCATTTTGAGTGAGTTTTGTGATCAGGAGTTACTGTGGGTATTCTATTGTTGTGCGTGACATGAAAACAGACTGGGGGTTGAACCAACATTTGGAGCGAAGCACCAACTGAACTGAAGCATATATTCCTGGCTCTACTAAGGCATTTTCTAGTGTAGTTCCAATCTCCCATCCCAACTCAGAACGCCTTTGATTTTGTTCCCTTGATTCACTTGTGAGCCACAGCTTCTGTGGCCTTTCCAATTTCAAAGTAAAGTAACCACACCCCACCTTTGAAGCTACTTCTGTTGTTGCTGTTGTCGTCTTGGAATTATTTTTACCTAAAATTATAGTAAACAACAATTACACTAATATCAAAACGAAAAAGAAATCAACTTTATGGTTCATAAATTGGGTTTGGGGTAAAGTAACTGTGAACTGGACTAGACAAGACTGAAGTGAAGGTAGCCGACAAGAAAAACTAGCGGGAAGGGTGGCCAGAGGAACAGTCAAAGCTTAGGCCTCCTCGCAATTCGTGCAAATCCTAAAAACCCTCCTTAAACCCACAGAACTCACCACGGAAACACACTTCGGTTCCCACCACACAGACTGTTCAGTCTTTCAGAGAAAGTCTCAAAACAAAACACAAAAAAGAAGAAAATGGTACCGGCAAATCAAATCCAATCTCCTCCTCATGGCTTCCACTCCTCAAGGTACCTGCTTTTGGGTTTCAAAGTTCTCTTTTATTTACAAAGATCCGTGATTTCTTATTTGGGTCTTGTCTTTCCCTGTGGTTTTGTTGTTTTGGGTTGCATTGAAACTTTCCCAGAGGCAAAGCCATGAACTTTAATCTAGCTACGTTGTTGTGCTCATGGGTTCAACTTGAGTAATTGGTTTTATTATCTGGTTCGAAAATTTTGACTCATTTTTACCCTTTTGAGAGCATTTCCAGCAAATTTCTATCTGTTCCAGATGCAGTTCTATTAAGATATGAATGGATTGGTCCCTGTAGTTGCGTGCTCTAGAGTTGGGAGACAGGTTCACTTTCATTGAACTGTATTGCTGCAATATGCAAGTTGATGCAAAATGGAGTCAGGTTAACTTTCATTAGTTAGGTAGATTCCTAGATCCCGGTCTTTGTTTTCCTACATTATAAGAGTTGGGAACTGAAGTTTGTCAAGAAGAACAATGTTAGTCTAAGATTTACAAGTGAGTTGTGAGAAATAGATGGCCATAAATATGATATACGAATATCAAAAACCTCAGAGTTTTGACATAAAATTTCTGGTGGTTAGAATGATCCTTTGTGTTTTTGGCTTAACATTTAGAACCCCTCTTCAGTCTGGTTGAAAAGTTGGTTAGGTAGCATATGCATTTTTGACTGTCAAACGGGCTCCGAGTACTTTTGTTAGACTTAATCCGATTATGTTTTCTGTTGATGATGATCCTTAATTTTCCACTTATTCAATTCTATTGTTTTCAAATGCAGAGGTGGCAGTGGTGCTTGGTCTATGGACTTAGTATGGTTCAAGTTTTATACAGGAGTGAACGCACCATTCGGTTCATCACTGCTGGAGTACGTAAACAGGTAAGTAGTATCTGGAGTAGGGGATGAAGCTGTTGGTCCGTTGAGCATTTTAAAAATGTTAGGATTCCATATTTCTTCTATTGGAATTCGAAATTTATTCTAGGAGAAATCAGACATCTAGACATGTTTTTGATTGCTGTCATTGTACTAAAACTCTATGGTCATTCGATAGGCTGATTCTGTAGTTCTATCTGCTACTTCGTATCTGATTCATCATGAAGAAATCCTGATTTTCTTCTCTCGTTCAGTGCTCTCTTGCTATAAATTAGAATGCACCGTTCTTTGTAATCTTAATCTCGAATTGAAGGCATGCCAAGAGAAACTTCATTTTGATTTCTTTTTGTGGTGAGATAACATGTAGACCACAGATTGTCAACAAACCTCAGTTTTTCTGTCTGAAAAAACAAAAGGGAAACTGTAGCGGGCAAACTTTGAAATTGAAAAGTGTTATTCAGATCAAGATGAACAAAAGGAAGGAGCAGAGGGAAGGAGAGAGTATATGCAGATTACAGACTGGGTTTGTCAGGCATTTATATTGGTGCTGTAGTAATAACCTTTTGACTAATTGACTAAATTACACAGTAAAGATCAGAAAACTGTTGACATCAGAAAACCTATTTGTTGACTGTTTTTTGTAGTGGTCCTCTCTTGTTCTGTAACTGTTTGTAAATCTGGTAGGGAAGATAAGTCGATATCTCTTTTTTTTCATACATAAATAAGCTGGATAGACAGTGTAGGATTGGAAGAGTGCTGTAGAAATTAGAGATAGAAAAGTTTCAGCGTTGAACTTGCTGGTGAACCTGGCGAAAGCTGGTTTAGCATAAACCTTGTCAGAGCTGTAAACAGGTTTGCTGATGGTGTCTGTGGTCCTCTCTAGTGGTTGCACTTGACACTCGCGAGTTTCCTTATTTTTATAAAATTTCCAATTGTAGTTGTGGAAAAAAGAGACAAACTGGCTAGATCATTTGTGGATGTCAGTGAATTGCTTTAGTCAATGGCATTGAATGCA
This sequence comes from Spiraea crenata, assembly GCA_033992175.1. Lineage (NCBI taxonomy): Eukaryota > Viridiplantae > Streptophyta > Magnoliopsida > Rosales > Rosaceae > Spiraea > Spiraea crenata. The sequence goes on from JAVBHV010000019.1 coordinate 3,653,574, forward strand.
TATGATGCTCAATTTGAAGTTTCAAGTGCTAATGCTTTCTTCATGATGAATGGCTTTGAGTACTTTTGTTCTAGGAGCTCTTAATAGCCGCTCTTTCGAAATATGAAACCCTTATCATTTGATTTGATGATTATGTCCTTGTGTCGACAATACAAAATGTCCAATAAATGAATGAAAAAACCCATGGAAGAAAGCCTACATAGTTTGCACAAAGAATAAAGAATATTTCACACTCACACACAGCAAGCTGAACATGGAATGTGATCATCTGGAATCTGGTCTCTCTAGAACCTTGAATGCTTGCATTCTCGTGGGGGACCTCTAGAGAACTTGTACTTGTCAGCGCAATAGTTGTAGATCATGAACTTACGTTGCACCCACCGAAGCCTGTTCCGGCCTGCAGCATTAAGCCCTTGGTTCTGCCAGGAGGAGGCGTTGTGAGTTGTGGAGCTACAAGATGGTCCTTGCGATCCAAGGCAAGCGTTGATGTTGAAGCCTCTATAAGAGGCTGTGAAAGGAGCTTGACTCCAGTCCGCCTTGACCCGCCCGCCTTGTGTTGCCCAGTCATCCGCATTCCAGAAACTTGCATAAATCCTCATCGGTTGGTTTTTAGGATATGGAAGACCAATTGATTCCAAGTTGTTGAACACTCTAATTGGAGTCTCATCCACTAAGAATCTGAAACAACAGTTGCATTTGCATAATTATCAGAATTTTGGAAGAGATTAAGTCAATTAGGGGAGTTTAAGGTGGTTCGGTATCACGTATCAATCTACAGTATCCAGATTGTTCTTGGGGTTTTGCCGGTTAACCTTAGCGTACTAGATATCTGCACATGCACATTTCCAATAGAGATAATAAACAGAGATGCGGTTCACGATGTGGTAAGAAACGTGGTTTGTGTTGGGTTACTTACATGATGCGCTCAGTGTTCCAAACAATGGAGTAGATGTGGAAGTCATGTGTGGGATCAAACCATAGGTGGAATTGTTGTTCCTTGATCCCCTGCCCCTGGGCAAAGACATTAGTATGGACAGTGTAGGGCTGCCCAGATGCATTGCCCAGAAACTCAAAATCAATCTCGTCATGATTTTGACCAGCAGAAGATAACTGCACATGCAACATGCATACGTTTCAATAATCAGAAATGCATATCTACACATGACATCCTGTATTTATGAATATTGATTCTCCGGAAAAGAGACAAACTATGTAAAGGGATTCTGAGTTGTTACATAAAATGTGGTTACACTACCAGCTGAGTTCCCAGCTGCCAACTTCATCTGCATATCAAACCTTCCAAATAGATACTCATTCTTGGATTTGAAACCTGATCCGGACGATTTATCAAGAGTGAGCATGACAAGTTGCCCATCTTCGAGTACCTTAGCGTGTTGATCACCGAACATAACCTCAAAATTTTGATTGAAATTCCTGGCTGAGGCTACGATTGCCATCGGAGAAGTTACGATCAAGGGAAGAAGAAACATCATTGACACCTTGGGAGAAAACATTTTTGATTTGGTGATTGCAGACAGAGCAAGAGAGTACGGCCTGTTTTGGTACAGGGCTACTTTTCAACCAAAATTTCACAAAAAATGTAGAAATGTTATAAAGTTCTCTTCAACCTTAAGACAGTTTCCAGAGGATCTTGAAAAGGTTTTCCAATGTGAAAATCACAAAACTAACAATACACTGTAGACGTAAAGATTGTATCCCATTTTATTCTAATATTATTCGCGAATCACAGAATGTTTTCTTTCTTTCTAAATTGTAGTGGACCTTAGATGAGCTATATTTAGAATAATGGTATATGGAGATTTCAACCTGGCTTGCTTTTGCAAGTTGGAGTTGTGGCAAGCCGAGAAAATAGCTGCATCATGTTTGCATAATGCTGTTGCTACCAGTCAATGTTCTTTACGATAATTGATTGCCCTTATGAGTTATGGCTATATCTAGGATATCAAATATGGTCTCGATTACAATTTATAAGAAAATGTCGAAACAGTTGAATGATTAGATTAACAGATCGAGTTAGAATCAACTAGAACTCAAAAGAAAACTTGAAATGACATGAAAACATATGATAAGCCAGTATTTGATTCCTTTGAATACGTCATACAATAAATTATAGGAGAACCATATGATATTGTTACAAATTTTACCTCAGCAAAAGGAATGAATGAATGATAATATATTTCATGAATGAACTAATTACACAAAGAATGAAGGCTGCACATTGGTACAGAGAATATGTGATGACTTGAGGCATTATCTAGAACCTTGAACGCTTGCATTCGGAGGGGAGGCCTTGTGGGAAGCGTTTGAGGTCAGAGCAGTAGTTGTAGACCATGAACTTGTTCTGCACCCATCGAAGACGGTTTCTGCCTGCTGCATCAAGAGTTTGAGTCTTCCATGCACTCTGCTGAGTCTGTTCTGTCAAGGAATTGGTAGATACAGTGGAGGCGCATGAGGATGATGATCCGGCTATACAAGCACTGGCCTTGAAGTTCCTGTAAAAGGCAGTAAAAGGAGCTTGTGTCCAGTCAGTCTTGACACGACCTCCTTGTGTTGCCCAGTCATCTGCATTCCACAAGCTTGAGTAAACTCTCATAGGTTGGTTTTTGGGGAATGGAATGCCAATTGATTCCAAGTTGTTGAACACTCTGATTGGAATGTTGTCCACAAGGAATCTGAACATCAATAATAGAGTCATATTAGAGAAAGGTATATGATTTGTTTTAACGCTTTAGAGCAATTAGATGGAACCTTTCCCCGATAGAGCGCTTGGTACTTACATAATGCGCTGGGAGTTCCAGACGATGGAGTAAGTGTGGAAGGCCTTTGTGGGGTCAAACCAGAGATGGAACTGCTGTTCTCTGTTGCCTTTACCTTGGCTGAACACATTGGTGTGGAGAGTGTAGGGACTGCCAGAAGAATTGCCCAAAAATTCAAAGTCTATTTCATCATGGTTTGGACCTTCAGAAGATAACTGCATATACACATTCATGCTAATCACAAATTAGCATGCATTTAAAGGAAAGAGCTAAGAGTAGAATAACTGATGTGTAGTGAAAGCTTACATAATATGTAGTGACAGTGCCAGCTGAGTTTCCAGGCACCAGCTTGATCTGCATGTCAATTCTTCCAAACAAGTACTCATTCTTAGACTTGAAACCAGACCCGGAAGCCTTGTCAAGAGAAAGCGTGAGAGCTTGTCCTCCGTTTAGCATCTTGAGGCGTTCACCTCCGAATGTAACATCAAAGTCTTGAATGAAGTTACCGGCCAAGGAAGCTATTAGAGAACTCGCAAACATAGAAACAAAAAGCACTGTTGAGACCTTAAAAGAATAAGCAGCCATTGTGATCTGCAAAAGAGGGAAATGTAGTTTGAAAGAGAAAGGAGTGGTGAAGATGTTTGATGTGTGTAGTTTGAGTAGTGAAGCCCTTTATAAGGTTGGGGGATTGATCGATGCCGCGTTGAAGAGGGCTGGCATTGTTTAATCAAGTTCTGAAGAGTTTGCAAATTATGAGCTGCTAGGCTTGTTTGGGGTGGCGGTGCCCCATGAATTGACTTCTCACGATGCCATGTTATATAAAATGAAGAATATAGTGCGTTTGACAGGTTTGCAAATTTATAAAGGCTCCAAAAAGAAGCAGGAAGCAGCATAGGAAGCTCGACAATAGTTAGGAAACCACATACATGGACAAAAGTGGGAATTTGTTAATTAGTGCTACTAGTGATTTGAACACCCTGAGAGTGAAAGAAAATTGTAAAATATTCAGTTTGAAAGTGCAGGTCGCTAAAAGAGGAGTGCCGAAAGTCGCGGTAGCCTAAGTTGATGAGTTTTTATCAAAACTATACAAAAATTTACCCCCAATTTCAAAAATATCACTTTTGTTATAAAATTTTCAATTCTATACAATTTGTCACTTAAATTGACTTAAACATCCTTAATCTAATTTAAAGCCAATTAAACTTAAAAACTAAAACCCTAAAATTTATCCATCATGCGCGCACAACGCTTCTCTATGGTGGATTGCACGACTCTTCTACTCAAGAACACACTTCTTCAATTTCTTCTTGATGATTTCTATTCGACAAGAGGAACAGAGTACACCAATGGTGGTCCCTAATTCCTCCCCTCAAGAATCAGCCCCAATTTCCCATCGCTGTTAGCGGCAGCAACGGTACTGAGAGCTATACCCTCACCGAGAGCGTAGTGTATCCAGCCGACGATCTTTGTAAAAGAAGTTGGTTGATTAAGGTCCAAGAAGCAGAATCTGGGAAAATTCGAGTGCTGCATCCACTTTCCTCAACCACTGTAAAGTATTTTTGTAACTCAATACCAAAGGTCATCAATTTATTGGACTTTCGGAAATTTGAAGTGGCGAAATTGTATGCTTTGCATTTTGGGTTGAGAAATTATAAGGCGGCCATCTCTTGGAATCTTGATTCCCTTGCATTCATCATGACAATTCTGAATGGACAATTATGGGGGGTAAATTAGGCAAGGACAATTGAGGGGTTTTGCTTTTTAAGTTTAATTGGCTTTGAATTAGATTAAGGATATTTAAGTCAATTTAAGTGATAAATTGTATAGAATTGAAAGTTTTATAAAAAATGATATTTTTGAAATTAGGGGTAAATTTTTGTATAGTTTTGATAAAAACTCTAAGTTGATTTCACTAATTCAGATTATTAATTCCAATGATCCATCCATGTGGCTTCCTTTTGCATCTTCTAAGTTGTGGCAAAGGAACAAGCAAAACTACACCATTTTTCGAATAATTGCACTCCTGTCCGATGTGCATGAATATGTTCATCACACAAACTTATTACATTAAAGAGAAAAGCCTCTAGGGTAATCGGAGTTTACAACATCGAATAAAAGAGCATTTCTAGTAGATGAAGGAATGGAATTTTGCCAAACACCCTTTCATATCCATTAGATTAAAACATTTCAAGGCTTATCGGAGTTTACAACATCGAATAAAAGAGCATTTCTAGTAGATGAAGGAATGGAATTTTGCCAAACACCCTTTCATATCCATTAGATTAAAACATTTCAATGGTTAAGATTAACTTTTCATTTATTAGTTTTAACAAATGAATAAATAATATATATTTTTACATTATTTTATGGAAATTCGGGAGACAGCTCATCCTTTCTCTTTCAATCTCCCACAACAATTTACAAAACCAGTTATTCATATAATTTCTTTTTTAAGTTCAATTTGAATGAGAGGCTATGGTGGTTGAATTGGGTATGGTCGGCCGTGAAAGAGAAAGGATGAGGTGGGGTTTGGGTTTTCTGGGTATAAGGCTAAGGTTGTAGCTCACTTCACAATCCCAATGAAGAAAGGTTAAATTAAGACTGCATAAAGTTTTTATGTTCGATTTAATGGTAACCTAGGGAATGATGATTTATGATTATTTATGATTCAATTCTTCATTCTTCTTATATATATATATATATATATATATATAGGGTCCGGTTCAAGGACACACCATTTTCAAAACACCCTTTCTTGGCCGTTGGATTGGACCCATTATCAATGGGTCCCACAAAAAGTTGCCGATCCAACGGCCAAGAAAGAGTGTTTTTGAAAATGGTGTGTCCCTTATCCTCTCCCATATATATATATATATATATATAAATAAAATATATATATATGGGTCCGGTTAAAGGGACACACTATTTTGACATGCCATTTGAAACATCCCTTCTTGTCCATTGATTTTGCAATTTTTTGTGGGACCCATTGATAATGGACCCGATCCAACGGACAAGAAGGGATGTTTCACATGATGTGTCAAAATAGTGTGTCATGGGAACCAGACCCTATATATATATAGCCAAACTATGACCATGGTTGGTAATAACATCAGCAACAAAATTGGCTTCTTTGAAAATATGCTTTCAAGTAACAGTTTCAAAAAGAGTAGCCAGATATCGAATATCTTGAATTATCACACAAACTCTTCTCTACTTTCTTCAACTGCTACCTTTCAAGATTTGTATGCTAAAAAGTTTATAACTTACTTCATGTCATGATAATGTTCTGGTCGAATAGTTACGCAATGGTTGTGGTCTGGGATATACAATATGTGAAGAGGAGAAACTGATAGATGACATTTGACATTTATCTTTGAATAAGAAACGTATATTCATTTAGCACATTATTCTCTGTTTTGAGTTGATAGTCTGTACACATACACATACATATGTTCATGTACAAGCTGGATTGATGAGGATGTTTGATGAAACAAATGGCTGCATGATTGGCAATCAATCCCACTTCTCTCTCCCTTTCCAGTTAGTTACTCTATGTATATTTGGGGCTGGTAATTAATTGATGCCACCGAGCATGCTGCTCTGCTTTATGCATACATGGCATGCTGTAGTCTGCAGGGATGAGTTTATGGGGCAATGGCATGTTGGGAAGCGTTGTGGATAAATTATAAGGTTCTATTGATGATCTTGATGGTCAATTTCTAGTATGAAGATTGAGTTAGTCTCGACGGTTATGGAAGCTAATATACTAAGCTCCTGAGTTTTGCAAAATCCTAAATTAACCAAGTTCTAACTATGAGGATCAACTGTAACTCATGAAGAAAATTACTTTGTTTCCTGTCCTTTTCCTTTTGAATTAGGATACCTAACAAAATGTCGATACAGTCAGAATGATTAGTGAAGGAGTTAACGTTAGAATCAACTAGTACTGGAAACCAACTTTAAATGACAGGTTTTAACCGCGATAACAAGTGACTCAATTTTCACTCATGAATGTGATATTCAACTGTTATCATTATTTGATTCTAATTTGAATCATATTAGAACAAAAGAATACAAGAACCATATGATGTTGTTACAGATTGCATATCTACAAAAGGAATGAAAGAATATTTGATGAATGGACTAATTACACAAAGAATGAAGGCTGCACATTAGAACAGAGAAATATGTGATCTGGATTTCTAGAACCTTGATCTTCTGCATTCGGAGGGGAGGCCTTGTGGGAAGCGTTTGAGGTCAGAGCAGTAGTTGTAGACCATGAACTTGCTCTGCACCCATCGAAGGCGGTTTCGGCCTGCTGCATCAAGAGTTTGAGTCTTCCATGCACTCTGCTGAGTCTGTTCTGTCAAGGAATTGGTAGATACAGTGGAGGCGCATGAGGACGATGATCCGGAAATACAAGCATTGGCCTTGAAGTTCCTGTAAGAGGCAGTAAAAGGAGCTTGTGTCCAGTCAGTCTTCACACGCCCTCCTTGTGTTGCCCAGTCATCTGCATTCCACAAGCTTGAGTAAACTCTCATAGGTTGGTTTTTGGGGAATGGAATGCCAATTGATTCCAAGTTGTTGAACACTCTGATTGGGATGTTATCCACCAAGAATCTGCATTATTTTTGCGAAACACATTAGAAAGTTAACAATAGGCGCTGTTGTAAATTCATAATGGAGTATTTAAAAGTTTATGAGAGATTAGCTTCTTAATGAGCACATTTGATACTTACATAATGCGCTGGGAGTTCCAGACGATGGAGTACGTGTGGAAGGCCTTTGTGGGGTCAAACCACAGATAAAATTGTTGTTCTCTGTTGCCTTTTCCTTGGCTGAACACATTGGTGTGAAGAGTGTAAGGACTCCCAGAAGAATTGCCCAAAAATTCGAAGTCAATTTCATCATGGTTTGCACCTTCAGAAGATAACTGCATATACATTCATGTTGTTCACAAATTAATTAGTAATGCGTTTAAAGGACAAAATTGAGAGTAGCATGCCATCAATAGATATGCAGCGAGAACTTACATAATATGTAGTGACAGTGCCTGCTGAGTTTCCAGGCACCAGCTTGATCTGCATGTCAATCCTTCCAAACAAGTACTCATTCTTGGACTTGAAACCCGACCCCGAAGCCTTGTCAAGCGAAAGTGTGAGAGCTTGTCCTCCGTTTAGCATCTTAAGTCGCTCACCTCCGAATGTGACATCAAAGTCTTGAATGAAATTACTGGCTGAGGCAGCAATCAGAGAAGTTGCAAATACAGAAATGAAAAGCACCATTGAGACTTTACAAGAATGAGACATTTTGGTCTGGAAAAAGAGAAAGAAGTGGGGAAGATGTTTGTGTTTGATGGTATAGGTTGAGTTGTGAAGGCCTTTATATAGGTCGGGGGGATCATCGATCGATGCCGCGTTGAATAGAGCTGGCATTGTTTATTCTGGTTGTAAACTGGCAAGAGGGGTTTGCAAATTACAAGGTGCGAGGCTTATTTGGGTGTGGCAGTGTAATGAATTGACTTCTAAGTTCATGTTATATTATATAGTGCTGTTGACAGGTTTGCAAATTGAATACAGACTCAAAAGAGAAGCTAGACATTAGTTAAGCAACGACATACATGGACGAAAGTGGACATTTTTTAATAGGTGCTTCTTGGGATGTGAACACTCGGGAGCGCATAAGAAAAATGTAAAATATTCAGTTTGGAATGCATATGGTTTACTAACTAAAACATTAGAATCTGGAGTGGAGTGATTCACCTAAGAGCATTTCCACCCATGCCTCAAGGGCAAGAGGCATGGGCAAGAGGAAGAAGAAAATATTACCTTTGTGAAAATTGGTGTTTCCACCGGTGCAAAAAGCACCTTTTACTGCTGAGTTTAAGAGGGCAAGGGTCGGAGCAAAAGGCAGAAAGCTGCCCCTGGGCCTGCCTTCGGGCAAGCTGACGTCAGCGCACTAACTCTTTTTTTTTTATTTTGTCAGGCGCGTGGGAGCAGAGGCGTGTCGGCCTTTTTACTGTTACTTTTACTGTTTCACTATTACTATTTTATTGTTATTTTTTACTGTTTGCCAACGGAAATTTTTTACTGTTATATTATTCAACTATCAAATGTTTTCAACTAACAAATTTATTCAATTAACAAATTTATTCAACTAACAAATTTATTCAATTAAACATTTCTAGGTTAAACTATCTTTTTTGGTTCAAAAAATAAATAAAAAATTAATTAATGAATAGTAATTGCCCTTGTCCTTGCCTTTTGCGGGTGGAACTAAAAACGAAAGGCGATTACTATTATGGTAGGCCAACTGTGAATAGTGCCACCTTTTGGGAATATTCCTTACCCTTTGCCTCAAGGCAAGAGGATTTCCACCGAAACCAAAAGACAAGGGGCAATGAGGCAATTTGCCTAGCGGTCGCCCTTTTCTAGAAAAAAAAAGAAGGGGAGAGGCTTCCACCAAGAGAGAGGCTACTGGGACTGTGCAGAGGAAAGGGGCGGCCGGGCAGGGCAAGAGGCAGAAATCTGCCTCATCGGGCTGTCAGCTGACCTCATCTTCCACTCAGCAGGTTTTATATTTTTGTAAAAGGCGCGTGTAGTGCACGCGCCAGCTAGGGGCGCGAAACCCAGCCGAAGAAAGAAAAAAGGCTCTTTTCTGAACCACAGGGCATGATCCTGCGCATCCATTTCCACATTCAATGGGCAAGAATTTTTTGCCAAAAAATTCATGAAAAAATGTGAAAATTTTAGAAAAGTTGTGGAAAAAATGTGGAAAGTTTGCAGATATATCTCGGGGGGGTGGGGGGGGGTCATAATAAGTGAATAATATCTGTTTTGGACAAACGGAATGGCACCGTTTTGGTGTTCTTTTGCTCTTTTATTTTTGTAAGAGCAAAAACAATGTGGGGGAAAAATGTAGGGGGAAAAAGATATGGGGAAAAAAAGTATAGGGGAAAAAGGTATAATTTTGTAATGTAGGGAAAAAGAGTGGAAAAAAAATTATAATTTGCCTTAGCTTATTCAAGCGGAGCCCACGTAATGTTGACTGATCAGTCAATGTTTGACATCTGTCAAAGAACAAAGAAAAAGATGAAAAGGCTGGGGTTCAAGTGGGTGGAGTCCCACTGCCACCTCAAGTTGGAAATGACAAATGAGGGTGTATTTTTACCCCCAAAACTACTTTTTTCCCCTGTAGTTTAGGTTTATACACCCAAAAATTTCAACATTATTTGAAATTTGGGGGAAAATATAGGTTTTTAGGATGGGTTTTTGGGTTTATGGGGCAACACTAATTTTTCTTTAAGTGGGAATAAGTTGGATTTGAATGGCAAATTAGTGGCAATAAGTTGCAAGGCTACATCCCAAAAGAACGTTGCCGACTAGAAAACCTAGGTGAGTTCTATGGCTGATGCTGGGTCGGCATTGGAGTATCTTCATCATGGCCATATAGTTTCACAACGCAAAACATGTGATCCATTGTGATGTGAAGCCAAGCAGTATACTACTAGAGGATGACATGGTTGCACATTGCTTGAACTATTATGATGTGGTGAAAGTTCAGTGTCAGTTTAAAACTTTGAATACAAAACACCATTGGAGGAGTGAAAGAACGAATTTATATTATGAGCATGTTACAGAACCAAATTTTTAAAATTAAAAAAAGAATGTTCTACAAATGAACCAAGAGTAACGCAAAAGAATAAATGCTGCACATGAGAACAGGGGAAATAGGATCATCTGTGTTCTGATTTCTTCTTCAAATCTAGAACCTTGAACGCTTGCATTCAGAGGGGACGCCTTGTGGGAAGCGTTTGACATCAGTGCAGTAGTCGTAGATCATGAATTTCTGTTGTAGCCAGCGAAGCCTGCTTCGGCCTGCAGCATCAATGCCTTGAGTCTGCCATGCAGATTTGCCAGATGTAGCAGAGGCACAAGACGATGATGATCCGGCAGTACAAGCATCGGCCTTGAAGTTTCTGTAAGAGGCAGTGAAAGGAGCTTGAGTCCAATCAGCCTTCACACGCCCTCCTTGTGTTGCCCAGTCATCTGCATTCCACAGGCTTGAGTAGACTCTCATGGGTTGGTTTTTGGGGAATGGGATTCCAATTGATTCCAAGTTGTTGAACACTCTTATTGGGCTGTTGTCTACCAAGAATCTGCACAATTTTCGCAAATGAATAAGTAATTCTGTTTATGAAAATAGAGGATTTGACGAGGTTAGTCCCTCAATGAGTACATTTGGTACTTACATAATGCGTTGGGAGTTCCAGACAATGGAGTAGGTGTGGAAGGCGTTTGTGGGATCGAACCAAAGACGGAATTGTTGCTCTCTGTTGCCTTTTCCTTGGCTGAAGACATTGGTGTGGAGAGTATAGGGATTCCCAGATGAGTTTCCCAAAAACTCAAAGTCAATCTCATCATGGTTTGCACCTAGAGAAGATAACTGCACATTGTTGAACCAAACATTAGAAATGCCATTTAAAAAGAAAGAATAAAGGACTCGTTTGATAACCATTTTGTTAACAACTTACATAATATGTAGTGACAGTTCCAGCAGAGTTGCCAGGAACCAACTTGATTTGCATGTCAATCCTTCCAAACAAGTACTCGTTCTTGGACTTGAAGCCAGAACCAGAATACTTGTCAAGTGAAAGAGTGAGAGACTGTCCTCCATCGAGCATCTTGACGCGTTGATCTCCGAATGTGGCATCAATGTCTTGATAGAAATTACCAGCCGAAGCAACAGCCACTAGAGAACTTACAAGCAGTAGAAGCACTGTGGCCTTAGAAGAAGACATTGTGATTTGGTGTTTTTAAATGCAGAGAGATCAGAGAAATGAGTGATGAATGAAGTTGTGTTTGATGGTATAATTTTGAGGCGTGAAGCTCTTTATATATGGGGCTCTGAGACAGTAGAATTGACTTGCCGCGTTGAGAATAGGTGGTGGAGTTAAAAAACTGGCACCAGGTTTTTGAAAATGAGATGAAGTCATGATTTTGTAAAAGCTTTATTTGGGTGAGGTGGTGCTGGTGTCCAACTTTTACTGATGCTATAGCTGGAGGCAGGTTTGCAAAATTCATGATTGGAAAGAAAAGAGGCAAGGAAGCAGCTTAGGAAACAGGGCATATTTGTTTATGGGATGTCATTGGTGGGTGATGTTTGGATGAAAGTAGCAAGTGTGTATGCGCGTTTGGTGAGCATGTTTGATTCCGGTGATTGACTGCCTGAATTTCAAAAATCAAGTTCAAGTTTAGTTGAACAAGAAAAATCAAGTTCAAGTAAGGATATTCAAATTGGAAAATCAATGTATTCAAATTGGAAAGCAGATATGTAATTCATTTGTGACTTATATGTTCCTTTGTTGTATTCCTAGATTATAGAGTTTCTTTATTGTACAAAGGAAAGTTCCTGTATTTATCTCCCTATAATTGTATCAACTTATCCATCCACAATTATCACTTCTACACTTTATGTCATTTCTCCGTAACTGCTTACCTAGGCTACCACCCAACACTGCAATTAAGTCATCAAGAAACATGCAGATAAAAATACTCCAAACTCTTATGCATGCAACTTGCATTGTCGAACGTAGTATGTGAAGTGTGATAGATTTTCCTCTCTTAATTAAGAATGTGGGAACCAAAAATTAAGTTTTTCCTCTAATTTTTTTAGGCCTTTTATAGTTGTTCACGTATGATGTTTATATATTTAACTTAGGTTACCAGAATTTGATTCCTATAAGACTCGTATTTCAGTAGTATGAGTTTAATTCAAATGAAAGTTATACTCTTTTTAATTACACCTTTTTTTTACTTGGTAGGTCCTTGATATTCTTCATTATCATTGGATTGACCATTATGAATATCACATTCATCAGTTCCATATATAAAACTCAAGAATTGAACTCATGGGTATAATACTCAAATTTTTCGACCAACTGTATACTTGTGATGGTCATATGTGGCTATGACACTCATATATTTCGACCCACTGACATTGTGGAAGGCCTTACTGTTGTGACTATTTTGGCTCTTCACTATCATTGGCCTTCGCCATCCACACTAATGGATTCCAATTGAGAGTCATGAGTTCTATTATAAAACTCACAAATTAAACTTATAGGTATGACATTCAATTTTTTCGACCAATTACGTGACTTAGATATTCATATATGACACTTAGATTTTTTGATCCACATTGGAAGACCTAACATTGATAGCTAGAAAAATAGTCATCACATATAAAGATCAAAAACTGTCGCTTCAATACATATGGCGGCTGCCTCGTGCAAATTGCGGTATTTTGTGAGAAAGAGACAAAATGAGCTACAGAATTAATGATTTAATGGATAACAGCTAGCTGCGACCACCAGTCAATTAGAATGCGATGGCTGGAAATGGTTGCTTCGCAAGTTTCAATTGCTAAAGCTTTCTCCATGATAGTAACTGTTCCCGTGACTTTTCATACCAAAAAAAACTTGTGACTTGGTTCACAAGAAATAAATACGAACAAAGAAGCAACACAACACAAGATTGTGAAGTTCACATTGCTAGGTCAAAAAGTTGTAAAAAGATTAACATTCATGGCTCATTTGACCAAATTTTTATCACGAACGAATACAAAGAGTAATATTATCAATCTTTTCCTTTGAACATTATTTTTCAGGCTATCTTATTTTCCTTTATCCGGTTGCCATGCATTTTCACAATCAAAATGTGGCCGTCTATCTTTATGAGATCAGTCTGCCAAAAGACAAAACAGTATTATATATGATTCCCCTCAAGGTATAGTCAAAAGTTTATGTTGAAAGTTTGCTTCTCCTAGATTTTGGGCAAGACCACCCAAAGCGTATACGCTTTCCTTTTGGCCATACCCATACTTATCACATGTGAATATAGCTTCAACATATGAGATGTGATTACCAACTTAAATGCAGGGGCTCCTTCCTCTGCTCCTTCCTCTGCTTCACTTTTTATATTCATTTTGTTTGCAACCCTGTCTCCAGCTTTCAACACAATTTGGACTTGGCGTTGGCGAGCAAGCAGTCAATTTACTTCATGCATGGGGCACCACACCATCTCACCCAAATAAAGCTTTACAGAATTAAAAAATGTGGTAGATAAGGCAAACGCATAAGACAAATTTGTTGTTTGATGGCCGATGTGGCATGTTTACCTTGTAAATTTACCTTAATGAAAATCTATCCCACAGCAGATAAAGTAAAACTGTAAAGATATATTATTATTTTATTACTTTGATATATTAAAATATTCACACTTGCTATTTTTTATTGAATAATTAACTCAATAATATTAATATTAATTCAAGCAAACTATTTTTAATTTTCATGATGTTTAGTTTGACAAATTTTGTCACTATAAGCTTTTGTGCAACTAATTATAAATTTTATATATTTAATTTTACTTGTTAAGATATAATCTATAATTAGTTAAAAAAATAGCGAGGCAAAAATTTTGTGTAGAATGTAAATAACTAAATAATAGTTGAAATACATTTTTTAACCCTAAAACAACATTTGCCTTATGGATGGAGATAAGGCAAAGCTAACTCAGCATTTGCCTTATCTGCTGCATGCATGTTTTGCTGACATGGCGCATCAAACCGAATTTGCTGCATCAGTTGCCTTATCTACCGTAAGTGCTCTAACTTTACCAAATTGGCAACAATTTTGAAATTATTCCATTTTGCCAGCTCTCTTCAACGCGCATGTTTGATAGCTCTATCTACTCCAAGCTTCCTCAACATATATAAAGATTCCGAAAGTCAATTTATACCATCAAACTCAAACATCCTCATAACTCAATTCTCCTTGGAGCTTACTTCTCTTTACATAATCAAAATGTCTTAGGGCAAGTTTGGTAGGGTTGAACTTATTTTCAAAGCTGCTTCTGAAGTGCTGCAAGAATAAGCAGCTGAAAAAATAAGCTGTGAAGCGTTTGGTAAAATAATTTTGAAAAACTGTTGTGAATAGAAAATGCAGAAATTGAGTGTTTGGTAAACTTTAAGCGAAATTGTTGGTATAGTTTCGTGGTTATATGCTGATTCGTTGAGTGTTTGGTAAACTTTAGGAAAAATTGTTAGTATAGTTCTGGGTTATATGCTGATTTGTTGTGCTTACTTGGGGTTTGGATCGGAAGTTTTGAGATGGCAGTGACTTTCACTTGTTCTTGCTTTGTTTGACTGATACCAAGTTTTATTCTTGTTATGAGCACATGTAAGATCCCTTACTTTTTAATGTAGAATAAACATTCACATTATGAACAAAATTGGTGTGTATGGTAGAATTTGGTGAAAAAGCCAAATTATCACAATTGGCTAAGATGGTGAATCCATCAATCATGACAACGACTTAAGAATTTGAGTAGAACCTTTGAATGAAAATTTGAAGTGCTCTTCTAGGCAAAAATCATTGAAAATACACAAAATGTACCTGCAAAATTATAAAGTTTTTCTATAAAAATTGTAAAGAGTTCCTGCAAAAATAAAATTGAGTGTGAAATTTTCAAAAAGGGCATAAATATTAATAAGTCCATTAAATTCACATGGGGCTTGGTTGGTGTGGTGGTAAATTGGGTCTTGTTTATACAATTATTTTGGTAAGACTTTAGTATTCATATGAATATTTGGGGGCAAAGGATCCTTTGTCCCATATTTCTCTATCTAACTGTATCCACCAGTGATATTATGCCACATGTCCATCGTCTTTATCGTTTCATAACATTTTTCATTTTAAAACAAAAATGTTAAAAACTAAAATAATTCATTTAAAGAAATTATTTTGGTTTTTAACATTTTTATTTTCTCTAAAGTTAAAAAAGTTATGAGGCAGTAAATATGATGGACATGTGGCATGATATCACATGTGGGGACATGCAGACATAGAAATTTTGGACAGAGGTCTTCCCTATTTGGGTATAAAGCATAAAGGGTCGGAAATATTTAGAACCCCACTTTGAGGGTTCGTCTTAAACCCCCAAAATCTCAAGGTCGGCCCTGGTCGATGAAGGGAGTTCTTGTTTTCATAAATTCTTCTTTTTGGTTCCTTATCCTGACCAAAGTTAATCATTGAGAATTTGGGGCAAAGATTTTGCAAAATGCGTGAAAATGTAGAGGCTCAGAATTCATCATATTGGTGAATCCGTAATATCATGTACCAAACAATTTGAGGATTGATACTTCAATTCCATAAGGAAATATTTTTTTCCTGTTTGAAGCAACAAAAAACATCTTCGAAGTTTCCAGCATCTTAGAAGGTTTTAGCTTATCGTCGTTTCGTATCATATCGATTCGTCATTCCTGTTTCCGTTTCCATGCTTAATAGGTGAAGGGTGATTTTATTTACACCCATCAATTTGATCATTACACCCATCACACTTTTTAATTATTAAATTACTGTTTTACCCTATTGTAAAATTACTTTTAAAGACTAAAAAATATATAGAATGAAATAACAAACTTATCACTACACCCAACACCTTCAACATAACCCTAACCTACGTTATTCATCAAATTTCGACAAACAATATATTTGTTCTAGATCCTTTCATCTGTTACTTTCGTCTTAATTTCAGCCACATATTTTTGCCAAGTAAGCAGAAGAGGAACAACATCAGCAGCTTACACTCTTCTTTGTTTTCTAATATTCTAAGAATCACATTCAGCTCTTTCTTTGTGGCCCTGCTAATTGCATTCAATGCAAAACCAGAGGCCCCAGATGTGAGGTACGGATTTCTGTGAACCATTGTATCATCCTCTTTCATTTGATAAGGCCCGTCACTTGTCAATGCTTTATCACTAGCCCTTAAAGGATCCTAATTGAGCACATATAGAAGCAAAATCAAGTTACTTTACATTTAATAATGAAATTGAAGGGTGCGAAATCGTTTCCAGTTTGGTTTCCTAGGAGGGTAAATTTTTTTTACTAGATTAATGATGGGTGTAAAAATTAAATTAAATATTTGTGTAAGGGTTATTTTTGGGACATGAAATGAGTGTAGTGATGAAATTTAAACTAACTAAAATAAGTGATGAGTTTTTAAAGAAGATTGGGTGTAAAGATCAAATTGATAGGTGTGAATAAAATCACCCATAGGTGAATCCTATCATGTAACAAACAATTTGAGGATTGATTGATACTTCAATTCCAGAAGCAAATATTTTTCCCTGTTTGACTAATCTTGGAAATTTCCTGCTATTCAGTTTGGGAATTAATCCCTTATTTTATATTCCACTATTCCTGTTTTCTTTGGCAATCTAGAACTAAGAAATTGCAACATGAGGGGTCATATTCCACATGATATTGGGAACTTGAGCAGATACACTCAATTAAGTGGGAATAAGTTGGATTTGAATGGCAAATTAATGGCAATAGGTTGCAAGGCTACGTTCCCAAATGAATGTTGCCGACTAGAAAACCTAGGTGAGTTCTATGGCTGTTGCTGGGTCGGTAGGCCATCTAGTTTCACAAACGCAAAACATGTTATCCATTGTGATGTGAAGCCAAGCAATATACTACTAGAGGATGACATGGTAGCACATTGCTTTCAACTATTATGATGTGGTGAAAGTTCAGTGTCAGTTTAAAACTTTGAATACAAAACACCATTGGAGGAGAGAAAGAATGAATTTATATTATGAGCTTATGACAGAATAAAAATTTTAAAAATGAATGAAAGAATGTTCTACAAATGAACCAAGTAACCCAAAAGAACAAATGCTGCACATGAGAACAGGGGAAATAGGATCATGTGCGTTCTGATTTCTCCTTCACATCTAGAACCTTGACCTCTTGCATTCGGAGGGGACACCTTGTGGGAAGCGCTTGACATCAGAGCAGTAGTCGTAGATCAGGAATTTTTGCTGTAGCCAGCGAAGCCTGCTTCGGCCTGCAGCATCAAGGCCTTGAGTCTGCCATGCTGATTTGCCAGATGTAGCGGAGGCACAAGACGATGATGATCCGGCAGTACAAGCATCGGCCTTAAAGTTTCTGAAAGAGGCAGTGAAAGGAGCTTGAGTCCAATCAGCCTTCACTCGCCCTCCTTGTGTTGCCCAGTCATCTGCATTCCATAGGCTGGAGTAGACTCTCATGGGTTGGTTTTTGGGGAATGGGATTCCAATTGATTCCAAGTTGTTGAACACTCTTATTGGGCTATTGTCTACCAAGAATCTGCACAAATTTTTGCAAACAAATAAGTAATTCTGTTTATGAAAATAGAGGATTAAGCAATACTAGTTCCTGAGTGAGTGCATTTGGTACTTACATAATGCGTTGGGAGTTCCAGACAATGGAGTAGGTGTGGAAGGCGTTTGTGGGATCGAACCAAAGACGGAATTGTTGTTCTCTGTTGCCTTTTCCTTGGCTGAAGACATTGGTGTGGAGAGTGTAGGGATTCCCAGATGAGTTTCCCAAAAACTCAAAGTCAATCTCATCATGGTTTGCACCTAGAGACGATAACTGCACATAGTTGAATCGAAAATTAGAATGTTGCCGACTAGGAAGAAAGAATAAAGGACTCGTTCGATAACCATTTCGTTAACAACTTACATAATATGTAGTGACAGTTCCAGCAGAGTTGCCAGGAACCAACTTGATTTGCATGTCAATCCTTCCAAACAAGTACTCATTCTTGGACTTGAAACCAGAACCAGAATACTTGTCAAGCGAAAGAGTGAGAGATTGTCCTCCATCGAGCATCTTAACGCGTTGATCTCCGAATGTGGCATCAAAGTCTTGATAGAAATTACCAGCCGAAGCAACAGCCACTAGAGAACTTACAAGCAGTAGAAGCACTGAGACCTTAGAAGAAGACATCTTGATTTGGTGTTTTTAAATGCAGAGAGATCAGAGAAATGAGTGATGAATGAAGTTGTGTTTGATGGTATAAGTTTGAGGCGTGAAGCCCTTTATATATGAGGCTCTGAGCATGTAGAATGGATTTGCCGCGTTGAGAATAGGTGGTGGAATTAAAGTTAAAAAACTGGCACCAGGTAATAGCTTTATTTGGGTGAGGTGGTGCTGGTGTCCAACTTTTACTGATGCTATAGCTGGAGGCAGGTTTGCAAAATTCATGATTGGAAAGAAAAAGAGGGGAGGAAGCAGCTTAGGAAACAGGGCATATTTGTTTATGTGATGTCATTGGATTGGAGTACCATAGGTAGCTTCTCAAGCATTCAAGTGGGTGATGTTTGGACAAAAGTATAGCAAGTGTGTATGCGCGTTTGGTGAGCATGGTATTTGTCATTTGATTCCTGTGATTGGTGTGTGTACTGCCTGGATTTCAAAAATCAAGTTCAAGTTTAGTTGAACCAAAAAAAAAAAACAAGTACAAGTAAGGATATTTGAGACCAATCAATTCCCTTCTTGTTAGAAAATCAATGTATTCAAATTGGAAAGCAGATATGTAATTCTGCCAGTGGTGGAAACGAAGGTTTTAGATTTTTCTTAGATGTCAATACTAAGTTTGAGGTTGAGGTCAAATGGGGAGGCATATCTTGTTTAAATTTGATATCCTAGTCTTTGTTTCATAAACACGTATCATCTTATTTAACTGAATTATTCTGAAACTCAACACTATCACGTGACATGAATAATTTCACATAAATTTTCACCATTCAAAATATTATAATGATACGTAGCAAGTAAAGAATGATACAAAGAATCAATGTCACTTGATCAAATAATTCCAAGGGGAGAATCATTCAATTAAGAAAAATCCAACTCTTTGGGAAAATTACTAGCATCTCTACAGGCATTCTTCCTTGTATCTTGGGGTTTGGCTTCACTCAACAGTTGACTTGACACTTTAGTCCTTTTTCTCAACCAACGTTGCAGACTATGGCAAACTAGGGTTCGGCTCCTCTGCAGACCCAATGTCTGCAGAGCCGGTGCAGATCCGGCCAAACGGCCACCTTCCACGATGATGAACGTGTCGAACGGTTGAGTTTGTAGCTAACATAGTAAGATCATCTCCACAAAAAATGAATCAATTCCAACATCGTCTGATCACCTAATTGTGTGAAACATACACTGGATATATGAACGGTCCAAATGTGTGACTATACTAGCCGTCCATATATTCGGTATATGTTTCACACAATTAGGTGAGCAACGATGTCGAATTGTTCATTTTTTGTGGAGTGATCTTTACTATGTTAGCTACAAACTCAACGGTTCCGATCACTGTTCATCACCGTGGAAGGTGGCCGTTTGGTCGGATCTGCACCGGACCTGCAGAGGCCGGATCTGCAGAGGATCCGGATCTGGCAAACTACGCGAAATCCAACTTAACCTTCATTTTTTTTTTTTGGTGGGACAACTTAACCTTCATTTTTTGATTGTGATTTGCTGGGAATATCAGAAGATGATGGGTACCCAAATCACAGCTGTAATTTTTGACACTTTTGTCATTTCACGGACACTAGACACATTCTCCCTATATTTACCCAAATCAATGTGAAGTGTGATAGCTTTTCCTCGCTATATTAAGAATGTGGAACCAAAAATAATTTTGGTTCCACATTCTTAATTAAGCGAGGAAAAGCTGTCACACTTTACAGTTGTTTATGTGATTTTGATGCTTATATATATTTAACCTAGGTTGCTCAAGTTTGAGTTATACCATACCCGTGCTATAGTAGTATAAGTTCAATTCATATGAGAACTATGTTCTTTTAATTTTACACACACAAAAAAGTTAATCCATAAGTCCTTAATATTCTTCATTATTGTTGATCTCCAACATTATGAACATCACATTCATTAGTTCCATTTATGAAACTCAATAATTGGACTCATGGATATATCACTCAAACTTTTCGGCCAACTGCATGAGTGTGATGTTTATATGTGGCTATAACACTCATATATTTCAGCCCACTGACACTCTTAAAAGGCCTTCATGTTGTGATTATGTTGGCTCTTCGTTATCATTGGCCTCAATTATTATGAATATCACATTGATGAGTTTCAATAATGATTAATAAGTTCTATTACGGAACTCACAAAAAATACTTATAGGTATGACATTCAAATTTTCAATCGATTGCGCCAATGAGATGTTGATATATCAATCTGACACTTAAATTTTTTGCTCCAGTGTGGAAGACCTAACATTTATAGCTGGAAAATAGTCATTACATATAAAAGATCAAAAACTTTCGCTTCGATACATATGGCGGCCGCCTTGTGCAAATTGCAGTATTTTGTGAGATAGAGACAAAATGAGCTACAACCTTAATGATTTAATGGATAACAGCTAGCTGCGACCACCAGTCAATTAGAATGTGATGGCTGGAACCTTCGCAAGTTTCAATTGCTAAAGCTTTCTCCATGATAGTAACTGTTCCCGTGACTTTTCATACCAAGTAAAACTTGTGACTTGGTTCACAAGAAATAAATAAGAACAAAGAAGCAACACAACACAAGATTGTGAAGTTACATTTCTAGATCAAAAGGTTGTAAACGGATTAAAATTAAAAAAAAAAAAAACCCCGCAGAAAGCAAAAAAAAAGAAAAACAAAAACAAAACAGAAAAACAAACAAAAAACAAAAAAAAAAAAAGGGACAAAGACCCCAAGAAAAAAAAAAAACCAACAAGAAAAAAAAAAAAAAAAAAAAAAAAAACAAAAAAAACAAAAATAACAAAACCACCAAACACAACACACAAACACCAACACACGCACAAACGAACCCGCACCGAACAGAAAAAGACCAAACACACAAAAAACACAAAAAAAAAAAAAAAAAAAAAAAAAAAACAAAACCAAAAGAAACAAAACAAACACAAAAAAAACGAAAAAAACAAACAGAAAAAAACAAGAAAAACACAGAAAAAGAACAAAAAAACACAAAAAACACCCAAAAAAACAAAAACAAAAAAAAAAAACAAAACAACAAACACAAAAAACACAAAAACAAAACAAACAAACACACTTCTTACTCATTAACACAGAAACATTTCATGCAAAGCAAAAATAAAGTAACCCCAGCTCAATCCTTCAACCAAACCAAGAAATAAAGCTGCTTTAAATATAAGAACAACAAAAACCCACTCAAATAATCAATCAACCCAATAACAACAAAAACTACCGCAACAACAACCCTCAATTAACTCTGAAATCCATAGTACACACCATTTTCTTGCGTCTTCTTCAATTTTCAACTAAACTTCGTAGCTCACCGCCGCGCCGAATAGTTGGAAATCGACCCAAAAGCTTCATATAAACTTCATGGCTCACCGCTGCGCCGATTAGCCGCAACTTCCCACCATGAATCTCTAGCAAGCTCTTGAGCTGCACCACCACAAAGTTCACAACAAAGATCAAAAGCTTCATATCGATTGAGCTCCTAGCAACTCAAACCGAAAGAAGCAATCTAAAATTTCCCAACTCTCTGACAGTAAAGATCACAAACCACCTCATCAATTTAAAACTAGAAATCTCTTATCTTTGCATCAACTACAGTCAAAGCATGCAATTTAAATATCCTTAACATCCTTGACCCTCTGACTCTTCAAGTCAAAACAAAAAAGATTTTTGTGGTCCTGTTCGAACAAAACTTTGCAGCCATTCTTGGAATACAACAGAGGCACTCTTGATCTTTTGAGCGTTGCAGGAGCCCAGAACTCCGATTCGATTGTTGTAGCACATGAGCGGGTGGTTGAGCTCGACGGCGTCGTTTAGGGAGTCGAAGCTGACACAATAGAGGCCGGGGTCTTTCCGGAGAATCAAGCCCAAATGCCACCCGAAGCCGGCGGATTTGCGGAGGTGGAGGTCGAGGAAGTAGCGGCTGTCGATGATGGATCGCCATGGCTTGGAAACTGATCGCCGAGTTTGGCGCAAAGAGAGGAAAAAGAAAGAAAGAAGAAAGACGCGTGAGGAATGAAGAGCAGGACCATTTGTGTATTTGTGACATCTGTGGTTTTGTCCTTCCACAAGAACATTTGAATTGTGTGTCACAGCAAAGAATTAGGTGGTTTTCTATCCCCTTTAGCACCTCACCCCCCAAAAATTAATTGCTCATTTGATCAAGATTGTTACCACGAGCGAATACAGGAGTAATATTATTAACATTTTCCTTTCAACATTATTTTTCAGACTATCTTATTTTCTTTTATCTTGTTACCATACATTTTCACAACTAAAATATAGCCGTCTATCTTTATGAGATCATTCTGGTATAAAAACAAAACAGTATTATATATAATTCTAGTATAAGAGCATCTCCAAGGGATGCTGTATAAAACTCTACAAACTCAATTTCCAGCGCCACGTCAGCAAAACAGCTCTCCAACGGATGCTGTAAATGACTCTGCAAATTATACAGAGTCTCATAGAATCTGTATATTTGTAGAGTCTATGAGATGCTGTAAAAATGGAACCACACAATTTATTGAATAAAAAATATTATTGCTCACTTTTTATCATGGTTACTTAAAATTATACACTATTTTTTCACTCTCACTCATCTAATTAACACTCAACTCTCAACTAAATCGTACACTAGGTCTTCACTTTCACTCATCTAATTAACACTCAACTCTCAACCATCAACAACCTCATTCATTATCAAGGGAGTAATTGTGAGCATTGTTAAATGTAGTTGTGAGCATTAGAGTAACAACGTTGTATTTTATAATTGGCAACAGATTATTTGTGAGTCATAAATGATTAGTGGTTAGAAGTTCCTATAAGTTGTATTTATTACTTCACATAGAGCCACAACTACGTTGTATAACAAGGGGTATGTATTGGTGAATGGATTTAAGTAAGAAAAATTATTTACCAAAATTTGAATTAGTAGAGTAAATGATATATGGTAAAAAAGAGAGTAAATTATATAATAATATTTGCAGCAACTATTTGCCTATTCCATTGGAGCACACTTGTTACTGACTAGGCAAACTGATAGATTTAGTGTCACGTCAGCCATCAAATCACACATTGCCCTATTATATTTACAGCATCCCTCGGAGATGCTCTAATCAAGAGTTTATATTCAAAGTTTGCTCCTTCTAACTTTTGGGCAAGACCACCCAAAACGTGCACGCTTTCCTTTTGACCATACCCAGACTTATCACATGTGAATATAGCTTCAACATATGATCACCAACTTAAAATGCAGGGGCTCCTTCCTCTACTCCTTCCTCCGCTTCACTTTTTCTATTCATTTTGCTTGCAACCCTGTCTCCAGCTTTCAACGCAATTGGGACTTGGCTTTGGCGAGCAGTCAATTTACTTCATGCATGGGGCACCACACCACCTCACCCAAATAAAGCTTCACAGAATCATGTATATATCTTTACCAAATTACCACAAATTTTGAAATTATTCCATTCTGCCAGCTCTCTTCAACGCGGCATATTTGATGGCTTTTTTTTTTATTTTTTTAAATGAAGTATTTGATGGCTTTAACTACTCCAAGCTTCCTCAACATATATAAAGATCTCCAAAACTCAATTTATACCTTCAAACTCAAACATCCTCACAACTCATTTCTACTTGGAGCTTACTTCTCTTTACATAATCAAAA
Organism: Spiraea crenata; assembly: GCA_033992175.1. NCBI lineage: Eukaryota > Viridiplantae > Streptophyta > Magnoliopsida > Rosales > Rosaceae > Spiraea > Spiraea crenata. Next base: position 3,677,907 of record JAVBHV010000019.1, read on the forward strand.
TGTCCTACTCTTGTAAGGTTTCTGCAGTGATGCTTTTTCTTTCTTTGCTTGTAAGTTCTCTACTGGCTGCTGCCTCGGCGGGTAATTTCTATCAAGACTTTGATGGCACATTCGGAGATCATCGAGTCAAGATACTCGACGGAGGACAATCTCTCACTCTTTCCCTTGACAAATATTCTGGTTCTGGTTTCAAGTCCAAGAACGAATACTTGTTTGGAAGAATTGATATGCAGATCAAGTTGGTGCCTGGCAACTCAGCTGGAACTGTCACTGCATACTATGTAAGTTGTAACGAAACGATTATCGAACGAGTCCTTAATTATTTCTTTTTAAAAGACATTTCTAATTTTTGGAACAACTATGTGCAGTTATCTTCTCTAGGTGCAAACCATGATGAGATTGACTTTGAGTTTTTGGGAAACTCATCTGGGAATCCCTACACTCTCCACACTAATGTCTTCAGCCAAGGAAAAGGCAACAGAGAACAACAATTCCGTCTTTGGTTCGACCCCACAAACGCCTTCCACACCTACTCCATTGTCTGGAACTCCCAACGCATTATGTAAGTATCAAATGTACTCACTCAAAAACTAATCTCGCTTAATCCTCTATTTTCATAAACAAAATTACTTATTCATTTGAAAATTTAGATTTTGGCGAAAATTTACGCAGATAATTATTGCTTGGTAGACAACAGCCCAATAAGAGTTTTTTGTTCAACAACTTGGAATCAATTGGTGAATCTCTTACACTTCCCCCCAAAAACCAACCCATGAGAGTTTACTCAAGCCTGTGGAATGCAGATGACTGGGCAACACAAGGAGGGCGTGTGAAGACAGATTGGACCCAAGCTCCTTTCACTGCCTCTTACAGAAACTTCAAGGCCAATGCTTGTGCTGCCAGATCGTCGTCTTCATGTACCTCCTCTGCATCTACCAACTCTGTAACCGGCCAGAGTGCATGGCAGACTCAAGGGCTTGATGCTGCAGGCCGAAATCGGCTTCGATGGGTGCAACAGAAGTTCATGGTATACAACTACTGCTCTGATGTCAAACGCTTCCCACAAGGTTTCCCTGCTGAATGCAGGAGATCAAGGTTCTAGAGGGATCAAGATCATGCCACCTCAGTCACAAATTCTCTGTTCAATTGTGCAGCCTCCATTTTCATTGTGTCTAATTAGTTCTGCTCATGAAATATTCTTTCTTCCTTCTCCAAATAAAGGATTTTGTGACAGTACTGTCAATTTCTTTTTGTATTCTTTCAGTGTATGTTGAATTGAGATAATAGAAAAAGAGGACTTCATTTATGGATGACAACAGGTGATCAATCTTCTCCAAACAATCTCACAAGTTTTCCTTGGTTCATTAGAGAATCAAATATAACCGTCTGTCTTGATCATGAAATTACACAACAAAACAAATTGTTTTGGAATCAGATCAATTTCTAAGAGAAGTTATTATCTCATTGTTATATGTATGAACGCTATAGGAAAGATTCTTCGATGTGAATGTCACAACTGGACATAAGGTACAGTTTGTTGAAATAATGTTCCACATCGGAGAGAAACACAAGTAGCATGCATATAGTTCATAATAAATGGTTCTACACCTAATATCACTGAGGCCTTTTGAGATATAAAACCCTGCATTAGATAGGTGGTTAAGTTTGGAATAATATCACTAATATTAGTGGTGGGCTATGCT